>CM037463.1:20220025-21632525 GCA_021014325.1 Plazaster borealis
TAATAATTGCAAACCAATATTATAACAAATATCTAAATCGAGGTATGGAGGTAGGGGGCTCTTGACATGGGGCTCAACACATTCCTGAAGATTATTGAGCAGTGAAGACTTGGCCATGAAAATACCACTAAGTCAAATACTAGTAAATCTCTGGGAATAATAGAAAGGCAGTCAGCAATCAGATTTGTGCATTCCATGAACGGCTTAGCGCGGCCTGCACGTCAGACTCAACACGGACACACAGGGCCCCTGTCATCTTTTCTTTTCTTTCTTTCTTTCTTCTTCGCCTCTCAATCGGGTACGTCCGAGCCACACACGCCAGGGGATGATAGTATACAGCCAGAGAAAAGGGTTGTTGCACAACACTTTAAGTCTTCTGGTATTCCACGCATTATTTCCGCCTTATCCACCGTCAAAACTGTTTTGGTACTGGTTGCCTCAACTCCTAAACTCATCTCTTTACGGTCCCATTATCCCGGGAGCCACTCTTCTTTGCAACTGTTCCGGAAGTGGTAACAAATCCATTGCGAGAGACCAGTCACGGATAATAGACCCGTTGGTGGAGACAAGGACCTCCGATTGTCTGCCTGTACTTCTTGCAGATTTGGCTTGATGAAGAGCCACTCCACGCATTTGTCACGCATTGCCAGAGAGAGATCAAGGCATTTTGACGATCAAGAAAGAGTGACCCTCGGTGGGGTGGGTTTTTTGGCAATCTCCGGGTTTAGAGAACTAAAGTGACACACTTTTTACTCTAAAAAATATCCCACTCTCCATTCCCGACAGGTCTTGAAAAAACAAGAAGACATTATGAAATGCCCAATTGTAACCAATTGCGTCTGTGGTCAAATTTTTATTGTCAATTCCTATCGGATTTTGTATTATTATTATTTTTTTTTTTTCAATCCAAAGAAAAGATAGAAATGGCGTCCTTCTCTAAAATAAAACTTGTTTTAACTAAATCGCAAATATCAGTATGTTTTATAGTAAATTGCAGGATGAAAATTAACAACAGACCGGGGCTTTGTGACCAGGTTAGTCTGTGCTATCGGCCCGTCTCTAGTCAACGTTCAGATGTAGATTTAATCACTGGGTATCCTTTGGTTTTTACTCCGAAAATTCATGACCATAAAAACTAACTTGGTAAAGAGCACTGGAGAACTTTTGATATTATACAATATGTTAGAAACGACACCCTTTGAAGTAATGTAGTTTTAGAGAAAGAAGTAAATTTTCATCAACAAAGTTGAATCTGAGAGGCTTCAGGCATGAAGCCTTTTCCAGGCATCTGAAAGCACACAATTCTATGCAACAAGGGTGATTTTTTTCTCTTTTATTTTCTTGCAACTTCGATGACCAAATGAGCCAAAATTTTTACAGGTTTGTTATTTTATGCATGTGTTGGGATACACCAAGTGAGGGTACTGGTCTTTGACAATTACCAAAAGTACCATGCCTATAACACTCTATGGAAACAGTAGTAATCACTACCAATGTGAATGTGTATCTTATACCGACTAAGTGATAAAGTCAGTGAGCGGTAAAAAGGGTTTGCAAGTCTCAGTCAAAATCAGCATTAAAGGCACTGGACACGTTTGGTAATTGTCAAAGACCAATATTCTCACTTGGTGTATCCCAACATATGCATAAAATAACAAACCTGTGAAAATTTGGGCACAATTGGTCATCGAAGTTGCAAGAAAATAATGAAAGAAAAAACACGCTTGTTGCACAAATTTGTGTGCTTTCAGATGCCTGAAAAAGACTTCTGGCCAGAAGTCTTTTTCAGATTCAATTATTCAGTGAGAAATTACCTTTTTGCTCAAAAACTACGTAACTTCAGAGAGAGTCGTTTCTCACAATGTTTTATGTTATCAATAGCTCTCCGTTGCTCGTTACCAAGTAAGTTTGTATGCTATTTGTTTTTGAGTGCCTTCAAAACAACGTGCGCATATTCCTTTGCTTTGTGTTGAAGACGAAGCAATCCTTTTCAAGAATTTCGATTTTTATTTTTTTCCAACGAGTTAGAAACTCAAATCCCGCGTGACCACTTGTGGAAATGGTCTGGCTTCTCGTTGGCGTTAATATTCGTTACTGTGCTTTAAAGTCAGGGAATCTGACAATGGGCGGTGTACCTTGCGTAACTGGTTATCCCAAAAGAAAGAGAATAATTATCTTCCGATTGAGAAAGGTCATTGAACTTTGTGGTTCCACAATCTTCAAGGTTTAATTTGAGTTGTGTGGACAAGGTCGCATACCCAATGGCTATCATTATTACAAAGTACGTGTAGGCTACCAATAAAGTTCGGTTCACACAACTGGCTTTTTGTTAGTAAGGTCTGTTTTGTTCTCTCATTGTAGCATTGTGCGTTATTTTATTTTTTTAAATAAACATGCTGTATACGTTTTAGGTAGCACAGCTGGGTTTCTTCTCGTTGGATTCAAACAAACACGTGACACTTTTCGAGATCTGTGCCATGCCCATTTGAAAATGGTTTCTCATTTTTGATGTCCAGTTGGCCGAAAAAAAACACCAGTTTTTTTGTTGCGAACGTAAAAGAAGTCAAGTTATAAAGTTTGGCCACTATTGTATGACTGTCTCTTGGCCATCGGAAGGAATGTGAAAAATAGGACTGAAAATAACTTGGAGAAAAGGAGAGGACGCAGGGTGGAGGACGTAGAACGGAGCCAGGGCGTGTGCATGGAACTAAGCCAGGGCATGTGCACGGAGACAGGGCACGTTGGTAGACCCCCTTAAATAAACTCCCTTAGCATACAGTGCAAAATGCTAAATGCTAAATATTCAAAAATCTAAAGAAAATACTTAGATATATCACAACTTTTAACAGTAAAGGGAAAATTATCCAGTGACTCTTGAACTTTTATCCTCTGCTCCATTTAATAAGTCCCAAGGCCCGGAGAGCTATTCTCCCTCCGAACAAAAACACCCCTGCAGCGGTGAAATTTTCCAAACGTCCGAGCATCAATCTTTAAAAATGTACCTACACCTCTCAGCAAATAGGACCATTTTGTTTAGGGCCTATGTCATCCAAAATACATCCAGTTGGAAGTCCACAACCCCCAGGTCACAATTGGGCAACATGTTTACACTGAAACCCTGTTTTGGGACTCTCAAATCTGTCTAATATAGAATATTTTGAGGGCCTACAAAATATTAATGAGCTCGACGCTCTGTTTTTTCCCTATTTAGTGGGGTGCACCTATGTGCACGGAGCCAGGGCATGTGCAGGGAATAGACACAAAATGGAAGCGTGAGATAGCATAATGGCCTGGTGTGCCACACGACACGAAAAGTATAAATACTGTTAGATGAAAGTTTGCAAAAACTCCAACAGCTGCAACAGTTCCACATTTACCTCAAAACGAAGAAAAACTGTTTCAATGACTATAGCATCACTGGGGATTAACACAAAAATGCACAAAATAAAACAGTGAACAAGAACAGCTGACTGCGTTGTTCGAAGTTACATTTTGTACACGAAGTCAACTTGTGCCTGGAACGTCTTTATGGCCACATTCGCCTGCTATTGTCCTGGTTCGAATAGAAGACTTATATTGTAAGGTCTTTTGTAGCCTTTTAACTCAATCAAATCTCTTTCTCAAGTAATAAAAGTCACCGCTCTGTCAACTGCTCTCTTCTATGTTTCTACTATTATTATTCCTTTCTTTCATTCTTCTTTACACAATTCCTGAGCTATACCCCTCAGGGTCGCATAGTGACCCGGTCTTACAGTTGGATATGATTAATATTATCCCCCAATAACGATTATGGTCAGCCGATTCTGTGGTCGCAATGCCGGCTCAAAAGTTGCCCCGGTAAAAGTCACACGAGCACCGGGGATCAACAGCAAACAAAAGGACTGACGGCCGGCTCAGTACTCCTGGAGTTGTTTGCAGGCTTTTCAAATTTGGATACTGTGACGGGTCATGTAGAGTGCAAAGAGACAGAAACGTCATTTACTTTCGTTTCTATAGCTGCGGTTTCCCGATAAAGGCACTCCGCTAACAATACATACTTCATGTGTACTCGTTGTAAGTACAAATTATTTAGATGGCCGAATCACACCGTTGGTGGTGCTGTCGACACACAAACAGGAGGATTTTGTCCTTGTTTTCTTTTCTCTTTCTTCAGAAAGTTGTCTCTGTTTAAAGAGTGTCTATTTAGTCTGGTCCTTGGACAGTTTTCATTTATCTGAAAATCAATTCCGCAAAAGTCCCCGACTTTTTCAAAGAAACGGTAGAAAGTTAAACTTTAAATTGTAAACATTTAAAGGTAGGGTCAAACTTTGGAAATGACCCACAAAACAAATAAAGATAGTGTTTGGTAGTAAGCATCTTGCGAAATTAGTTCGTGTGAAATGGCCTCGTTGATTATAACTCAATAGAAGTATGTCGACAAAAAACTATTTAAATCTCCAGCGACTCGCCTAAAGGCAACTTTAGGAGATTCAAATTTCCGTGGTGTCCGTTTGTGAATGCTGCCGCAGCCATAGATGCTGTTGGTACCCGCTGTCATCTCGTTCAACGTGGATGGATTCGACGTTCTTGATGAAATTACCGTGACAGTCTCTTGCAATTTTTTTTCAACAAGTAGACACTGTATTCAGCTGAAACTTTCACAGGTCACCTTTATTGTATCTTCATTGATATTTTGGCCCATAAAATTAGCGCCACGTTGATTAAAACTAATATATGACCCTACCTTTATGATGGAAGCGCGTCTGATAAAAGTGAAGCGTAATCAACTTTTCTAATGACCCTCAACCCTGCGCAATGCAAGAGGAATTCATTTTCTCGTTGCCAAAAGTATACGTGTGGTAGAACACCCCCAATGTAAATGTATGTTCAACAGTGACTTTTCCAAACGAATTAGGTTTAAAATGTTGTTATATTCTGACGTGACTGTCATTTAGGTCTGTAATAATAATAATAATTAAATGAACGTTACAGAACTGGTAATTAAAATTTTCTTTAAGATCACAGATTTACATAAAACTGACACGGTCTAATAATGATGATAGTAGAAAACATCCCTAGAAATATTTCTGTCTGAAATGCCATATTTGATGAGAAATAAATAAAACTAATTTCCGATTGGAGTTTATCGCTCATGAGCGTTTTATTCATGCATCGTATAACACATGCAAATGTGTAATCGGTTTTTCACTATTTTCTCGTGACCCAGATGGCCGATCGATCTCAAACTTCTACAGGTTTGTCAGTTTATGCATATGGTGGATTATATAAAGTGCTTAACTGTTTTGTTAGCAAAAACCAATTCTGTAATGTTCCTTTAATACACATCATTTATTAGGCGCTAATACGGACGTTTCTAAGCGCACCATTGTCGGACTACAATTTTTTTCCTGCAAGGTGTGTGGAGCTACTTTTGAAGTATGAGGCCTATTCATTTATAGCACCATGCAATGGTTTACAAGGTGCTGTGGCGCAACATATGCTGCCGATCAGACCAGGAACACCGGGGCGAACCCCTTCTCTTTACGATAAGTGCACTGGGTTCTTTTACGTGCATCACTTGACACAGGTGTCACGACTGGGACTCGAACCCACACTCTGCTGAAACAGAAACACCAGAGCAATTGAGTCCGGTGCTCTTATCCGCTCGGCCACGACACGCCACATGACGTCACAGTGTGGTAACCTCCATTGTAGCTTATTAAATGACAAGATACAATACCCGCAAGGCCATGGGGTGCAGTTTGCCGAAATGGCTACGATTTGTCCACCGAACCGTTTGTACAGTTCTGCTTCACGGTATCGCAGCTTTCTACCTTTGGAAGGTCAAACTTTCAAACGGATCCATGTTCCCGATTGTCTCTCTTTTTTAAAATGTCATCTGCGAAAAAGGTGTGTGGTGGCTTCTTTTTTTTTTCGTGTCATACAAAACTGAGTAATGAAAAACAGCTGTAGTTGACTACACTCATAAAAATAAACATTCCGTGAAAATTGTGCATCGTTGGTTGTTTTGGAAGAGTGAGCTTGCATTCATTCGAACCATACAGAGCTTATTAAAATCAAGGCATGAAATTAACCCATAAAAAAAACACATAGAGCTCATGTTTAGAAAAAAATGAGTGTAATATATTTTTGATTTTTTCTTTTACAATAGTGTTGTGTTTGGCAAATTTTGCCTCACACGAAGCTTTCTTGGAAATTGCTTTCAAAGGTACTCAACTCTCAAGGTGATTGAAACAGATTTGTTTCCATGTAAAACGGTTACTTTTCCACCGATTTTCCACGCGAAAAAAACTACAAACGGCAAAAGTATACTAAAGATCTTTTGGCGGTACTTCTGCGCGTTGACGAATTTGGCTATATCAACCGGCTGAACGTGTCGAATGAGTCAAATTCTGTGAAACGAAATTCTTTTACTGCTTAGTGCGAACTTGCAGGGAAACACAATGTTGACAAAGTATAAGGGCAAGGGCACCTTGCCTTTCTTGTACACGCTGCACAGCAGTATGCACGTGGAATACCGTATAATACTGCTTGAAGCGTAACACTATTGACAAAAAAATGAGGACGACCTTTGGTCGAGTGGGCCATAGTGTCAGCCCGAGTTGACTAGAGTGGGAGAAAAGTAAACATTTACCTCCAGTGGAGAAAATAATGCTCGACATGGACTCGACCCCTGAATCTATACGCACTTGCTATAATTAGCACTTCATGTAATAATGGTAACGCGGCTAGCAAAGTGAATACACTGTAAAGGTTTGAGTAACTTTAGAGAATAATAATTAAAGATGTTTTGTCTGGAAGCTTTTTTCCATTTGACAATGTTCCTACAACGAGAAGATGCTTTTCAAGAAATACTTTCATCTCTGAGAAAATTGTTAACTGCTGCCTTGTTTGTTGGTAGGAAAGAGAAATATTGAGTCGTTATCATTTGACGAAAGAAGCTATTGTTAATATTTTCTGGTAATGAAACCAAGGATGCCTCATAAGCTCGCAAGCCTGAGGAAACCTGTAAACAAGGGTGCCTGCTATGTGAACCAGAAACACCGGGGTTAACCCCCTACTCTTCCACGATAAGTGTCCTTGGTTCTTTAACGTACACTACCAATTATAGAACACGGGACCAACGGCTTAATATACCATCCGAAGTACAAATCAATTATGGTTAAATATCTTGATCAAGGACACAAGTGCAATGACCGGGACTCGAACCAGCACCCTGCTGATCAGATACACCGGAGCTGGAGTCCAGTCACGCTCGGCCACGACACCCTAACTAAGTATACGCTCTTGGTATTGAATTTGATAGTGTGTAATTCTAAACTTGTTGTCCTCAGATTCATGTTTTACTTCCAAAGTCTTGAGCTCTAATTTGTCTTTTTTCTTTTTTTCTTTTTTTTTGGGGGGGGTGTTTTTGTTTTGTTGACGTATTTATGGTAATCGATTCCATAAGTTGAAATTATTTATTACAGGTTATGTCTATGTTGTCATTTTTACTCAAATGTGTAAAATGTGGTCCGGTAAACATAGTGTACAAGAAGAAGAAAAAAATTGAATGGATATGCCGGAGGGCAGGGGGCGGGGCTTATCGTGAATATCACAAAACTGACAACAATGTGAAAATTAAAGCATGACGTGAAATGCTGCATTATGGTGTCGATCACTTTGACTATCATGTCTATAAGCCAGACTCTCTTTGCTGTCATTAAAGGGATTGTACACGTTTGGTAATTGGAACCCACTGTTTGTTTTAATCCTATATAGTTGTATATATATACCATAAAACTAACCTGTGAAGATTTCCATTCAAAAGGTGGTATAGTTTTTGAGATATTGCCGAAAATCTGGAGCGGTTATTTCCACGCAGGAAGAATAATCTGCAATTGGAAAACACAATCTGAGAAACGTTACTGTCAGTGTAACGCTTTTTAAGATTCAAATTTTTGGGGATAAAAAGTGATATCTTTTTCCATAACCGCAGTACTTCGAAATAAAAAGTTTCTCAAAATGCATTATACTGTCCAAAGCTGTTGCACTTCTTACCGAGTAAGTTTTTATTGCCATTAATTGTCAGAGTCATTACCAAACGTGTACGATACCTTTAACATCCAATCCCAAAAGACCCCCATAGCATCATGCGAGAGTGGAGCTATTGTGAGTGGGAAAAAAATATAATACTCGATCCCACAGAAGTGGGTTCAATGGCAGGAGAGGGTGGGTAGCGTCTAGTATTTCCATTCAATAACAAATAAATACAATAATATTTGATGAATTGAACAGATCGCAATTAGACTGGCTCTAAGTGTGCACTGATCCTGGTTCTGCGGCACGGGGGTGACGTTTCGACCAAATAGCGGCCCCTATGCATTTCACAATCAGTTGATTTGCCATTCTTATTTAGATAGATTATTGGGTTGTGGTTTCATTTTAGTTAAAAATATTGGATTGATGCTCTGATTCGGTGGATCGATTTGGGAATGATCAGGGTGGAATCTTTTCATTCGTAAGTATACAAAAAAAATGCGTCAGAAACTTCATTCAACCAGAGTGACCTTGTCCATTGACGATGCATCTATCACACTTAAATGACTGTCGGGTACAAAAATGGATGATGGTGGGGTTTTTTCCAAAGCAACTTCAATATCCGGAATTAATCCATCCAGAAAAAGAGGGGACAATTCTTTGTGGGAACAGAATTGAAGTATTCTGTGAGTGTATAAAAGGACACGGCCAACGATCCATCATTGAAAATCTCTTGACAAAAGCAAGAATAATAGCCCCAAAAAAAGACAGACAAAGATTTTTAAAGACGGGAATATTAGCATTGTGGGTTTATTTTAACCCATGATTTAAAAATGGGGACATTTCAAATGTTTTGAAAGTTCGTTGCTGCTGTTGAGAATCATCGGGGCTAACAAATAATCGTGTGTTTTAAGAGAATGCGCACAAATAATGTTTGTAAAAAGGAATATCACTCGAAACTGAAGGACAGTTTTCGCAAGAACTTTTTTTGTTAGGGGGGTCATTTTGCTTGAATAGACCGTGCAAAACATTTGTAAGAGTTTGGTTTCTTGCCTGACAGTGGGAAATGTTCATTTATTAGAACAAACATCAATGACAATGAGAGTTAAATTCAAATGACGTAAAAGTGCCGAATTAATTTAGACGTTTGGCTAACAGAAATAAATTATTACCGCTTTGGTTGAAACAATTATACGTCATCGCGGCACAACCGAACTTCGCGAGATTGCTCGAACGATTATTGAAGCTCACAAATGTTTCTGGTCAGTATCGCCGATTGAACCTATGGAACTGTGTTAGACCATGTACATATTGGCTTGATTTACACATTGAAACAATGAACTTCTACTTTGTTTCTGCCATTTAGTTGTTCTCCTTTTTCATTTTATGTATTGCTATTTTCTTTTAGGAAAGACAATCCGCTTAGTTTGGTTTGCGGTAACGCCATGGATTCAATCTCTGTGAGTTGTGGTGGTTCTGAAAAAACCTTTGGTGTATCAAAACTACGTTTCAACAGTACGCTCTGAGTGTCTTCAACAGAAAGACGATCATGAAGACAATCAGGGCATACTGATCGAAACGTCGGGGCACTAGAACTCATATAAAGACTATTTTCATTGTGTCACTGCAAACCTGACTAAGTTGAACTACCACCATGCAAAGTTTCAAATCCTACTTAAAGGCACCGAACACGTTTGGAAATTGTCAAAGACCAGTGTTCTCACTTGGTGTATCCCAACATATGCATAAAATAACAAGCCTGTAAAAATTTGGGCTCAATTGGCCATCGAAGTTGCAAGAAAATGATGAAAGAAAAAACACCCTTGTTGTACAAATTTGTGTGCTTTCAGATAGGAATAAAACTTCTTGAAAACTTCAAGAAGTTTTTATTATTTTAGTGAGAAATTACCTCTTTCTCAAAAATTACGTTACTTCAGAGGGAGTCGTTTCCTGCAATGTTTTATACTATCAACAGCTCTCATTTGCTTGTTACCAAGTAAGTTTTTTTAACGACAATCAGACTTTATAATATTGCAAGCAGGGAACATGCTCGATTCCATAAAGCAGTTAGCTGAAAGTAGTGGGGTTTGGGGGCTGAGCAAAAGATCTGTAGGCACCGGTTTCATTAAAATAAAATAAATTGGCATTTTGACAATCGATCTTTTCCCGTCAAAAGGCAAGATTTGTCTGCACTTGGCAAAAGTTTGGCGTTGCTGATTACGGAATTCTGCTCTTACATCCAATAGAGTTACGTCATTTACAGATTGCCATAATGTGCATATTTATGTGGTAAGTAGGCCGCCACGAGGTGGGTCCTGCTGCGTCACACAAAAATGACTTGCCCTGTGTCAACTCTCAAAGAATCCTAATATTTATTTTCACGAATGAATCTTCGTGTTAGGGGAGACCTCAGCATAAAAAGGTCAATCACGCAGAAGAAGTCGTAATTCCGCACAATTTGAAATCGGCAATTGCTTTAGTAACAAGATTAAAATGCGTTTTTTCTATTTCTTCTCCGTTTTACATTTAAGCTTCAACCTTCAACCTCAGGTGACGATTCACTCAATCACCTTTTCCCTCGTTTTCCCATGATCTCATTATCCCATCAACAATCATGATTATCGGAGCTTGGGGACCCCTCCCAAAGCGAATCCCCGATTATCCCCATGTAGTAGATCAGGTGGTTCAATACCTTGGGTAACGAGCCCCGCTATGCTTTGAGGGGCACCCGTCGGGCTATTGGTTCGCTCCCCCATTGTTGGCGTTTGTTACTACAGGTGTTTCGGTGCTGTGTAGGATTCATAATCGACCGTGCCCGGATCATCTTTGAAGCGTTATGTATCGATGTGTTGTTAACCCAGCCCATGTTGGTCTCCTTTTAAAGATATAGTGCCGGCGTTGGTATTTATTAGTTTATTTTTGAATCAAGATAATGTGCAGCATTGATAGTGCTAAACCTCCGTTCATACGTTCTTTGAATCAATATAAGGTACAGCGTCGACAACAATGCTTCTGATCGCGCTCTTTAGAATCAAGTTGAGGTATATACATCATCGGCAATGTTACTTCTGGCAATCTCTCTTTGAGTCAAAATATGGTACAGCGTCAAAAGTGTAGCTCATGATCATATACTCTCCGTGGATCAATACGAGGTACATACTTTTATGTTGGCAACACTGCGGCACCATACAAGCTTAAAATATTTAAATCAAGATACAGGGTTTATCTTTGATGTTAGCTAAAAATTGCTAGTCGTGATATACTTGTGTAGCTCTTTAGACTGTATATTATTATTGATGTTTTGGATAAACTGCTGTCTTCGTAATGCTAGCATGGTTCTTGTACTCTTTGAGAGTCAGGATACCAAACAACCAACGAGGCAAAGTTGAGGGGGTTTCTTCGTTAAAATATAAATAGAAATGAAAATCAAACGAAATTCGCTGCATCGATGCATGGGATTCTTTCTCAAAGATTTCAATACTGGAAATTATGGCACTTTGCTTGGGATAAAACATACAGAATGTCAACCAGGTCATTGATATGTTCATCAAATTCTTTGTTGGAATTCTACAAAAAGGAAATAAAGCTGCAAGATGCAGGAGGACAATGTTTATCTCTTCAAGGGGCCCCCGGGGTGTGGGTTTGACCAGGGATTCGCAGTGCTCACTGCTCACGATCAAACCGTCGTGGTTCGACAAATTTAATACCGAAAACGAATTTCATAAGAAAACCAAAACAACGCCGTAAACCCATATATATCTATAAAGTGGACCCTGGGTACCGCGTCTCCAGCGTGACTCATCCGCGGGGAAACTTAGCCCCTGGACGGGGGCTTTTGTTCGGCTGTCACCACCGCATCAAAAATTCATAAGCTTATATCGTTCGCCAGCATTAGGGGGTCCGGCAGCAAGCTGTACGCGAGCTGGGTACCATTGCGAAGGGGGCGATCGAATGCCTGGTTTCACCGTTGCCACGTGGATCTCGCGTTGGATACAAAATATGCAAATTTTATGATGTACATAATAATGTGCTGCATACGTTAAACCATAGACCGTTACAAAAAACCAGTGTGGTTGCAAAAGGTTGTTGTTTGCAAAATAACTTTTACTGATTCCAACGATTGGGTTTTGCATCCTGTAGTGCTGATTCGCTTTTCTCTATGAGGCAGGTTCAATTGTGGTTTGATTTCAAAAGGGTTCAATTTGCGCAGCTATTAATAATTTACAATTCTGACATCATCCAGACCGGCCACTGATTCTGTGAATGTACTCCTTCAATTATTGTTATATTTTTACTTGAGGTTGAATTGTTTAATCATTCAATCGGCATGTTGAACTATGTGTACACCCAATGCTAAACGCTGGACATTAAAGGAGCACCTTGTTTTTCAAAGCTCTCAAAATGTTGCTGTTTGGAATTGCTCCTTATCCTTTTCAAGAGTTGTTCACGCGAAAAAACACCTTCGCAACAACGCGTTTTGTAATTTGCCTCTTGAAATAAATACAACCAGCGGAACACACGGTCCGCCATTTTGTGAATCCAAAAATTTGGTTCTACAAAATAGCAGACCGTGTCATGAAATTTACAAAAAATTTTCAAAACAAACGCGTGTTTTAGCCCAAAGCGCCAGAATCCGATGGCAACGTGCCCCATTAACAATGTACCGGCATTTTGGGCGCAATGCGTCCGCCACACACCGGCAATTTCCCTTCCCCACCCCCCACCCCCCACCAACTCCAGAAATATAATGTGCCATGCCCTTGTCTCATTGCACCACTTCCAAGCTATAGTCTTGGCGATACAAACATGTATACCAATTCGTTCTTTAACAAAATCACTACTATTTATAAACACTGGCTGAAAAAGCTCAAACACAAGCAAAACATGCCGCTCATAATTTTTACTCTTTTCAGCTCTCTCCACACCGCAGCATCCATTACAGACCCTGGGTACTGGAGTCTCTTCTGCAGCCACGGGTTGAATGAATGCAGCTAGAGTTCGCCCGGGTATATATTTTTTTCTTTCTGAAGAGTCATCGATCACCCAGTGCTGGACAAGGTCCAAGTCGCATTACAATCAAGTCTTCCTGCGCTGGGTTTAACAGCACACTAGTCCCAGCATTCAGAGTGTCGTTAGATTTCTCACACGGCCAACAGTGTGTGCACAACCGACAGTCGCAGAAAATCACACCAGTTCTGGTTTCGTGCTGTAACACTGCGGTGAAGCTTCAACTGTTTGGAGAAAAAACACAGGGTGTTGGAAACATAAAGGTGTATCTTGAACCCCCCCCCCCCCATCCCTTCCCTAGCATTGAGTGACTTATTGGAACGAAGCGCATTTAAATGCCTGCAAAATGCTTATTAAGAATGCAGCCTCAATCGTGTGTACTACAAGGTTTTATCGACCTTACGAGAAAGAGAGTTTTTCGATAAATCGATTTTTAGCCAGAGGGCTGAAGAATTGATGAACGTGCGGAGTTCAATGTTTGTCAATACTCTAGCTAGGGAGAATGACGTCGAATTTAATAACCAATTTTGGCGCGACGTGAGATCGGAGTGGGAGGTAATTGAGCGCTAAAATTCTTTGCTCTTGTCGATGTTCTCAAATGCTTTTGGATCTGCTAAACTGTTCTTTCAACCGTTTACTCTCAACAGTTGAAACTGGATGCAAAATGTTTTACAAGCAAATGAGTTTGTGACTTCTTCTTTAAAAGGGTCGAGAAATGGGGGAAAATATGAGAAACGAAAAAAGGGAAATAAATAAATGCATTGTTACAAAGGTGACACAATGGCTCAGAGACCCCAGCTACAGGTTTTACGGCATTGACATTTCCACCTGCTCTTTCTACTTAAAACTCGGAGAGAATTGCAGAATCGGCTTCATGAATCGGCCGTCGGGCTAGGTGAGCAATAGGGCAAACCTACACTGGGAGAGAGGCAGGTGCCAGGAGTCGTTTGCAACGATCGGTCTCTGCACAACACTGGGCCCTATTGTTGTCAGGAGTAGGTGACCCATTTATGGGTACACCGGTCGCAGGAGTTTTCCCAGCCAATTTCTTCCCATGCAACCAGCAGCAGTTTTATATTTTACAGAAATTAGACAACTTTCTTTAAGCACATTGTGCGGTATTGGTTTTTCTCTGCAATATTAGTTTGAACAAAAAACGTATGCGCACAAGGTGCAAAGAAGCAAGCTTAAGCTGAGTGAATATGTATCGACTGTTTCCAGGAGACAAATTAGTCACAGCGCCCCCTGTCTTCTTAACTAAATCCAGAAATTTCTCTGAAACAACTCCATGAATGGCGAACTACCGTAATGCTAGCCTGAGCATCTGACGTCACACTCGCCTACAGTTTGATCGTGGTCTGCCATTTTGAGGAGTCCAAATACATGTAAAGATCACTGAGATATTAAAGGGATTGTATAAGTTTGATAATTGGAATCCACTGTTTGTTTCAATCCTATACAGTTGTATATATATACCATAAAACTAACCTTTGGAAATTTCATTTCAAAAGGTGGTAGCGTTTTTGAGATATTGCCGAAAATCTGGAACGGTTATGTACACGCAGGAAGAATAATCTGCTATTGGAGTACACAATCTGAGAAACGTTACTGTCACTAACGCTTCTGAGATTCAAATTTTGGGGGATAAAAAGTGATATCTTTTTCCCTAACCGCAGTACTTCGAAGTGAAAAGTTTGTCAAAATGCATTATACTATCCAAAGCTGCTGTACTTCTTACCAAGTAAGTTTTTATTGCCATTCATTTTTCAGATTCGTTACCAAACGTATACACACCCCACAGAACTAGATGTGCCACTCGTTATTACACACACGTAACCGCACAGCTCTGTGTTGCATTCTGTGGACATTCCTTTGTTTATTATATGCACTTAAGAACAAAACAAATTCTTCAACACTTTAAAAAAAACACTGTGTGGACATGTGTAAGTCCACATAGTGTTTCAAGTCCCTTCATTATATGGACTTCTTTTGTGCTCAGGTCCACACTTTGTAAGAAACGAACCCCTATGGATGCAATAACATAACGCCTACTTACAAAATGTTGGTTTTATGAACTGTAGCGTGACCTTATGGCTCGGCACCGTTTTCTCAGATGGCCGAAATGCTTGTTGTCAGGCTGTGCCGCATGGTGTTGTCTGCCCTCATAGTTCTATTATATAACTCAATGATAAAAGATATAGCAATACGCGTCCAACTGCACGTAAAGTTGTCTGGAATGCGCATGCGCTGCACACAGCAACACACCGAGAATCAGATTTCCAAAATGGCGGAAGCAAGATTGTGTGGTGGCGTCGGATGAACTGGTTCACTTGAGCTGATACGAGTAAGGTAAGAAACCCTTCCAATCATGTTGTTTATTTATTTAAATCCACACCACGCCCCCCCCCCTCTTTAGTGATTTCACAGTTTACATATCGGGCTGTAGATCATTTTGGATGACAATTAGATGAAACTTTGGATTTCCATTAAAATGTATTGTGAAAGTGTATCGTTGATGACAATGACAATAAAAACTGTTGCCTTTTAGCATAACTCTCATTGAATCAAGAAAAGGTGCAGCGTCTCCAAAGTTTTGCTGCCAAAACTGCTACCTTCATCATATTTGCCCCATTTGAATCAATATAAGGTACATCAGCGTTGATGTTGGCAAAAACCTTTCTAGAGTGTGCTCAACACTCTCTTAGAATTAAAGGGATTGTATATGTTTTGTAATTGGAGCTCACTGTTTGTTTCAATCCTACATACTTGTAGATATTTACCATCAAACTAACCTTCTGAAAATTGCAATTGGAATACACAGTCTGAGAAACGTTACTGCGGTAACGCTCCTCAGATTCAAATTGTTAGGGGGAAAAGTGTTATCTTCTTCCATAACCGCAGTACTTCGAAGTGAAAAGTTTCTCAAAATTCATCATACTATCCAAAGCTGCTGCACTTCTTACCAAGTAAGTTTTTATTGCCAATTTTGCCATTCATTTTTTAGAGTCATTACCAAACGTATACAGACCCTTTAAGATATGATAAAGCAGATTGGCAATACTTTTTCTGACATGCTTACTTTCTTTGAATCAAGATAAGGTACAGCATTCAAAATATTGGAATAAATGGCGCTGGTGTGCCTATTCGCTTTGAATTAAGATATCAGAAAAAGCTGCTGGCACTCGTGCGGCATGCTTAATTTCTTTGAATCGATATAAGGTATATGTCATTTGCACTGCAAGGCAACCTGTTGCTACTGACATGCTTACTCTCTTTGAATCAAAATGAGGTACAGTAGAGGTATATGTTTTCGAAGTTTATGTGTGCACTCTTTGTGGACCAAAACATTCACCAAGGGTTTCTGAAAATAATTACTTTTCGTTAAGCTAGACCGCATTTTAAAAGGGTTCCAGAACAACCCGAACCTGTCTGTTGCATTTATCCTGACAGTTTATTGGCCCTTCCCATGAAATATGCTAATTACATTCACACATGCGCACAGACACTCTTGGTGGGCAAACGCCATAGAGCTGTGCACTAGGAAGACGCACAAACGCGTATGCGTCACGCCACCGTCAGCCCCCATCCAAAAAGACGCGATGTTCCCTCATTTTTGCCAAACGGTAGTGTTAGTGCGCACGCGCGATGTGCAATATACACGTTTCGCAGACAGGAAGGTTATGTTGCTCTGACTGCTGTGAAAAGAAAGAAAAAATCTGAAACCAAATTATTTTTGACAAGAGCTTCAGAGAACTTTAAAAAGGGGCTTTCGGCTGACAACATAAAGAGGTCAGTGATTTACGGCGGTAGCGCCTCCGTTGTTATGACATTGTTAATAATACCATTGGGGAGGATGGTACAATGACTGCGGTGGGATCAAAGACATTTTTTATGAAAGAATTGGATTATTTGGGATTTAAAGGTAAAGTCAAAATACGGTTGTTTTTGTTTATTTTTGGTGGGTTTTTTTTTGCAAACTGTTGAGTATTATTGAACCATCTTTAGTCATAATTGAAAGAAATGCAAAAGCGTAAAACCTGATATGTTGTTTCAGCTCATATTTCATTGCACCATTTGGTGCGAAAACATTGTTTTAATCAAGATGGCGTGTGATAAAAAAATTCTCTTGAAGACGAGTAGATTATACGATCGAAACGTCGAGTTGTTAAATTTCGGGCTCTGTATAGAACCGTTACAGCTCAATTGATAATTTATAGTTTGCATATATAGTGTTATAGTACTGCACTCGTTTTTCAGTTGGTTTGTGCAAGGTCGAATCTTAAAACGGAACAGCAATATTTTACCAAAATGAAAATGGCTAAGTTCTCACAAGGACCATTTGTCGACCAGAGTTCGATATTGCCTGGTACCCAACGCATGTTTTTGAGCATGAATACAAGTTGATATCATCCACTAGTCGACAAATGGTCATTGTGCGAACTCGGCCATAACTGACACTCTGGGTGAAACTAGTTCTCTGTGTATTTCTATAGTAGCCCAGGGCCAGCCAACCACAGTTCTCCTTTGAGAAGAACCAATCAGAGCAGTGACTGACTCTACACTGAAACCTCTGAACCCCTATAAATGGACAAACATGCATTACACTCTTCAGTCTCCTGACGATGACTAGAGCAAGCTGGTCGAAACGTTGAGACCTATTTAGACTCGCTCTGCGGCAGTGTAGTTATTAACGAGAAGTCCCCCCGATCCACATATAGCTTAAGTAGTAGTCCCGCCCGATTTCCTACCTCCCGCCCAGGTAGTAGTTAATAAGCAGGACAGTTCTTTTCAGAACTGAGAAGTCTCCCGAATTCCGAATATTCTACTCTGCGGTAGTAGAATAAAAAGCAAGACAAGTTCTCAAAGAACAAAATCTACCTCGCAAGTAGATATACACATGGTGTTACCGCAAACCAAATATATAATTATAGTAAGCTTCTTCTTTTTCAGGTCGTGCTATTCGCACATTATTCTGTCCGGTAAGATGTATGTTTTAACGACATAAAATAATCCCTTCTCCGTTGTGGTAGTTCCGAAAAGAACCATCGGTTTAACAACTCGACGTTTCGATGAGTATATTGTAATGGTCTTCAGGACTGTTTCCCTCCATGCAAAGTTTCAAGTCCTATTCATTTATTAATTCTGGCTGTGAAGCCCAGGACTCTCAGAAAAGCGAACTTAATCACTGTACTAGCCAAGAGCCCAATGGAGAGAAGACAAAGAAGGAAAATTCAGTTTTATATGTGGGAGGAAAACCCCAGAGAAATAATCCAGGCAAAAACCCACGCAGTCAGGTAGGGACTGAAAACTCAATCCACGTAGTCCCCCGGTGGGATTCAAACCTGGGTCCTAGAGGTGGAAGACGAGGAAAGATACCACTACACCAACCCAACTGCCAATACATTTTTTGTCATGATACTCAGCTGAGTGCAGTGACACCTTTAATGTTTACTTCAAATTACCGCCGACAGCTTGGCGAACATTAAATCCATACGTATTGTGACCTAAAATCGTAAAATTCCCCCCGTCGTCGATTTACGGGACACCGTGGGGGCACTCCAACTCTAACAAGCAGATGTTAACAAGTCGTTCGCTATTTAAGTTAATGGGTATTTTTTACGGCCTGTTGTTGAAGAAAGTGTATGCAGCATTTGGTTTGGGAAAAGTTTAATCGTTCATGACTTTTATAAAAAACGTAGTTCAAACTGCATTTAAAATGCAATTTGTGAAAAAGTACGGTAAGATGCTCGCGGAGACGAAGCCATAGCTACAGCTAGAGCATGCATACAGTTACTGTGTATGTGCATTATACCAGTATCTTGCCGGTATTTGCTGGTTAAGTATTTGTTTGGAGAAGTACCAACTTTCTGATCTTTAAAGACCAGCTTGAACGAAAATGGCAACAAGTTATCTTTGCTGAAATTCCTTTGAAATGTTTTCAATCAATAAGGAAATTGAGTTCACATGAGAGTAAACAGATTTTAATTGTAAAAAAAACCGATCATTTTGAACACCCTTCTCTGCTGCTTTTCAGAAAGATTCGCAAAAAGCCCCGTACATAAAGGTTACCTATTAGGTTAACAATTGTTTAATGCTTTATTTGTTAATTTGACTGAACCGGAATGAACTGTATTACGTCATTTGTGGGAGCTCCGTTTTGTATAGCCGCTTTGGTGCAACATGGAGGTATAGCAACCTCCCGCAAATGACGTCAAAGTATTGTCATTTTTACGCACGCCGCCAACGGCAGAAGTGTAGCTAGTTTTTCAAAACATTGATGGTGGGGCCTTATTTTTTGATAGATAGTAACGCAAAATTCAGAAGTGTAAAAATAACAAAATTACAATTAAATGATAAAGAAAAACACAATACACAAGGTTAAATAGCATTCCCGCTAACAATTTTTCGCTCAAGTAGCTGTTTAAGCGGGAGAAACGGGACGGGAAAATGACCAATCCAGTCAGAGCTCCGTAGCTGACTAATTTCATTTTTGTAGCGTACCGGTAAATTGAAACGTCATTGAAAGGGTCGAGAGAATGACGTTTCACGACCAGAAAATGTTGATAAGTTTTGTACCAAAATGAATAATATTTGCATTCACTTTTGTGTTTTGTGAAGCAAAGGATATCAAAGACCTTGCTGCATACACTATGACCAATGTCAGCACTGGGTTTACTGCGGACTGCTTATTATATCTGCCTCCTTTGGGAGCTGCTTACAAACCTCCAAGTTTGAGCTAGCCCCCGGTTTTTTACAGTTTGATTATCTTTTACATGACCTTGATTTCTTGTGTAAACGGTGAACAGTTTTAAGGCATCGTACACGTTTGGTAATTGTCAAAGACCAGTGTTCTCATTTGGTGTATCCCAACATATGCATAAAATAACTAGCCTATGAAAATTTGGGCTCAATTGGTCTTCGAAGTTGCAAGAAAATGATGAAAGAAAATACACCCTTGTTGTACAAATGTGTGTGCTTTCAGTTAGGAATAAGAACTTCTTGCAAGAAGTTTTTATTATTTTAGTGAGAAACTACCTCTTTCTCAAAAAAACTACGTTGCTTCAGAGGGAGTCGTTTCTCACAATGTTTTATACTATCAACAGCTCTCTGTTGCTCGTTACCAAGTCAGTTTTTATGCTAATATATATTTTGAGTAATTACCAAACGTGTACAGTGCTTTTAATGGTGCGAAGACAACTCTTCAAATTCGCAATTAATTCACAATCTCCTGTCCCTTCTTGTAGTAGGACGACCGATGCGCTCCATCGTCCTATCGACCGTCCACATGTGCAGCAGCAGCATACGATTATGCAAGTTGCAAAACCGTTTTGTATTTAAGCTTCAACAATTCGAATTTTGCCGGATTATTTTTTTGATTTTTTTGGTCGCTTGCCAAGCCAAACACTCGCACTCGGGGGCTGAAGTTGGGTTTTGTTCCTGCCGGTAAAAGGGATCCTTTTATCGGCGTGATAGTCGAGCATGGCACGGCACGTTTCATTCATATGCCCAACACACGACTTCATTGATTCAGCTCCCGAACCGCCAAAACTCACGCCATTGTCTGTCCAATGGTAATTGCTGAGACACACTAGAACGGGCAGGCTTTTTTTTAAAGACAGAATTATCAAATCCATTTTAGGGTGCTATTTTTATTACCTTTTAATCTTGTGTTTGCTGCTTTTTTGTGTGTGTGTGCTTTGGATAATTGAGCAGAACATGTGCGTGGACCGGCCAGGTGTGGTGTATTTTTCCTTTGAGCTCATTGAGTTTACTACCGTCTATCTTTGAATTCATAGTCAGACAGAAAGTTGCCTCATTGCAAATGTGGACCTTCATTTTTTTAATTTTCTCTAGTACCTTAGGGAGTTGGCTGAAGCACCGAATATTTTCAAGGTTGAAAACTCGGCTTTTTCATGACCACATCTACTTTTGGTAATTACTCTGAAATTAATGGCAATAAGAAGTACAGTATAATGTATAATGCATTTTGAGAAACTTTTCACTTCGAAGTACTGCGGTTATGGAAAAAGATATCACTTTTTATCCCCCAAAAATTGAACCTGAGAAGCGTTACTGCAGTAAAGTTTCTCAGGGTGTGTATTCCAATTGAAGATTATTCTTCCTGCGTGGACATAACCGCTCCAGATTGTCGGCAATATCTCAAAAACGCTACCACCTTTTGAAATGAAATTCCCACAGGTTAGTTTTATGGTATATATTTACAACTATATATAGGATTGAAACAAACAGTGGATTCCAATTACCAAACGTATACAGACCCTTTAAAAATTAGCACATGATACTATTTGATTCATAAAAATCTTAACTTTATAATGCAAAAATTGAAAAAACATTATCTTGTTAAAGATTGTAAAAATCGTTGGCGCCCCTCCCCCATCACCCACCTCCGGTAATTATTCTCTGTAACAAACTTTGGCAAAGGTCAATGTATTTCATTTATTCTGGTGGTGAGGCCAAGGACTCTCAGAAAAGCGAACTTAATCACTGTACTAGCCAAGAACCCAATGGAGAGAAAACAAGGAAGGAAGTTACAGTTTTAGATGTGGGAAGAAAATCCCAGAGAAATATCCAGGGAAACCCAAGCAGTCAGGTAGGGACTGAAAACCCAATACACATAGTGCCCCCCGGTGGGATTCGAACCGGGGTCCTATAGGTAGAAGGCGAGGAAAGCTACCACTACGCCAACCGACTATAGCTCAATTGATCATTGGATACACAAGAACAACTTTTTTTTTAAACATCTCTGTTTTCAAACTTCGATTTCGGACTCGCAAGAACACTAATTGTTTTACTCAATTCTCAAAATGTATAGCATTTCAGGCAACGATTTTCAATGGGAAGTTTTCCACCATGATCACCTTTTGTACCATGTAAGTTTCAGTTTTTACTTTTAAGTCGGGTATCAAGTACTGCCGGATACAAGGGTGACCGGGTAGCGTAATACTGGAGTTCGAATACTTGGGCCACCGAGTACGAGTGCAAGTGTCCGGGTACCGAGTATTCTGATATCCGGGTACCGAGTCAATCAGCCGAGTACCAAGTATTTGGATCTTAGAGTACGAAAATCTCCAAGTGCGTTAATCTCCAAGACAAAAAGTCACTGTCACATTTTGTTTTAAAGGAAATTATTAATTTATTTATTTCATTATTTGTTTGTTTGCTTGATTGTTTGATGACTGAACTCGGGAAAGCTCCGAGAGAGAAAAAAGGACATAAACGCCAAACTGGCAACAGTCAATCTCTCTCGTAGAAACATTGGTTTAACGTCTAGATTATGAGTTGCACAAATCAATAAATGTGAATCAGTAACTAGACGACAATAATTATTATATTGTGAAATCAGCGGTTAACTTGTCCGGATTCGAACCCACAAAGATAAAAACTGAAGGTGTCATCTCGGTTACTTCTTAAGAAGCGGGTATCCCGACAAGAATATGCTCTGGAGCAATCTATACCGGGGACAAAATATCCCCGCTCACCAAATGAAAATGTCCGGTTACACAACTGTACCCGGACCCTGAACTTGGTGGACAGAAGAAGAAGAGAAAAAAAACGGTCCTGCTACCTGGCGAATTATTTATCACACAGCACCCAGGTCAACATTGGGTTTGTTCCGACAATATTTTCAATATCACCCACAAAAAGGTTGAGGTGTTTCATACCACCTTGACTTTGTCAAAAAGAGCGCCTTTCTGTAAAGGAACTGAAGCGGCAATAAGTACCCCCACTTCACTTTTTTTTGTATATACCAAGTTAGTGGTTGGAGAGCGTATTTGAATCAGAATTGAATGGTCTTTATAGTGAAGCGAAGGACAAGCTCAGTGATGTCTAAAAACATTTGCTGTATCGGGCAAAAAAGGAACAGAGTTCTGTACGACTTAAAAGGGTTCTATGCATAAAAGCTTTCACCTCGCAGGTGTGTACACATTTTGTCAAAGAAAACAAACTTTATGGTCATGGGAATAAGAGATGCCCAGCACCGTACGTATTGGGGGCCTTTCGGAGAGGGAATTGGGGATTTTTCGGGTAATTTGACAATGTTCGATGAGCTGATTTCGCAGGTTGTCGACGACCGTTTCCTGCTGCTGGGGGGTTTGGGCGTAATGGGTCGCAAACAGTTCTTTATGGAGATCTGCAAAAAAGTCGTGAATAAGTTCACCTTGGCAGAATTATTTACCTGGATTAAAGCTAATCACTGTAATCTTTAAAGGATTTACTAACTAAGAATTTAAGTGGATGAATCCCTAAAATGTCTTGGAAGAAAAACAGTATGGTTAATTGACAAAACTTCCAAAAATGCTTAATTTGCTTTTGTTAGTGCGAGAGAATTTGTTATTGTCTGAACATTATAGAGTTTTCAAGAAAATAATTTCGAAAGTGAGCAGAAGGTTTCTCCCGCGCGGTTTACCTTGAGAAAGAAAGAATTTACCACATGACCCAACCAGACCAAACTTTTAGGAAAGAATCTAGTGGATCCTCTGCATGTTTGTTGAATCAGTGGATCTGTTAGTAAACAGTGAGTTGATCAGTGGATTGGTCCTACTATTGTCAGTGAATCAGTCAGGGGACCGTAATGAGTGGATCTTTCAGTGAATCGTGGGAAAACATCCTTGGATTGTTCCTGCTGTTGTCAGTGAATCAGTGGATTGGTCCTGCTGTTCTCAGTGAATCAGTGGATTGGTCCTGCTGTTCTCAGTAAATCAGTGGATTGATCCTGCTGTTGCCATGGTGAATCAGTGGATTGGCCCTGCTGTTGACAGTGAATCAGTGGATTGGTCCTGCTTCTGTCAGTGGATCAATGAATAGGGCCTTCTGTTGTCAGTGATTCAGGTTGGTCCTGCTGTTTTGTCAGTGAATCAGTGGATTGGTCATATGCTATTAACAGTGAATCAGTGGATTGGTCCTGCTTCTGTCAGTGAATCAGTGGGTATGTCCTTCTGTTATCAGTGAATCAGTGTTGGTCCTGCTTCTGTCTGTGAATCAGTGGATTGGTCCTGCTGTTGTCAGTGAATATGTGAATTGGTCCTGTTCGTGTCAGTAAATCAGTGAATTGGTCCTGCTCTTGTCAGTGAATCAGTGGGTATGTCCTACTATTGTCAGTGAATCAGTCATGGGCGGTGGAACCAGGGGCAGAGGACCGTAATGAGTGGATCTGTCAGTGAATCGCGGAAAACGTCCTTGGATTGTTCCTGCTGTTGTCGGTGAATCAGTATATTGATCCTGCTGTTTTGTCAGTGAATCAGTGGATTGGTCATGCTGTTCTCAGTGAATCAGTGAATTGGTCCTGGTGTTCTCAGTGAATCAGAGGATTGGTCCAGCTGTTGTCATGGTAAATCAGTGGATTTGCCCTGCTTCTGACAGTGAACCAGTGGATTGGTCCTGCCTCTGTCAGTGAATCAGTGGATAGGTCCTTCCGTCTGTCAGTGATTCCGTGTTTACTGTTAGTCCTGCTGTTTTGTCAGTGAATCAGTGGATTGGTCCTGCTGTTAACACCGAATCAGTGGATTTGTCCTGCCTCTGTCAGTGAATCAGTGGATATGTCCTTCTGTTGTCAGTGAATCGGTGGGTTGATCCTGCTTCTGTCAGTGAATCTGTGAATTGGTCCTGGTGTTCTCAGTGAATCAGAGGATTGGTCCAGCTGTTGTCATGGTAAATCAGTGGATTTGCCCTGCTTCTGACAGTGAACCAGTGGATTGGTCCTGCCTCTGTCAGTGAATCAGTGGATAGGTCCTTCCGTCTGTCAGTGATTCCGTGTTTACTGTTAGTCCTGCTGTTTTGTCAGTGAATCAGTGGATTGGTCCTGCTGTTAACACCGAATCAGTGGATTTGTCCTGCCTCTGTCAGTGAATCAGTGGATATGTCCTTCTGTTGTCAGTGAATCGGTGGGTTGATCCTGCTTCTGTCAGTGAATCAGTGGGTTGGTCCTGTTGTTGTCAGTGAATCAGTGGATTGGTCCTGCTCTTGTCGTGATTTTATGCCAGTGAATCAGTGGATAACATTTGTGTTTTCTTTTTCAATCATCAAGTCACTGAATCAGTCACCGAGTTTGTGAATAAGTTGATGACAAGTTATTATTTCCTCAAATTCTGAGTGAATCATTGAGTGGATTATTTGTAGAATAATTCGTCACTGAATCCTGTCATCAATAACCCAAGAGTTAATCTGTTAGTGATTCGGTGCACAAATCAATGTTTCATTCTTATAATGATGTCAGTGAATCAATGAGTGATTTTGATTAAGTCTGTTGTTAGATCAATGTTTAAGTGCATCAGTATATGAATGTTTGGTTAAATTGTAAGTTAAGTGATTTTTTGTGAACTGTTTAGTTGATTCCACTATCTTCAGTGAAATCAGTGTGAATCATGCCCTTGCCATTGAATCAATTGTCAAACTAAACGAGTCCATAACGTTAGATGGTTTGTGAACGCAACTCTCTGATTAAGCAATCTTTAACAGTGAATCACGGGAATGTGATATGACTTAAAGACCCGCAAGTAACAGTTTAAATTAATACTCCAAAAATGGTGTTCCACTTACAGGCAGATAACAGTCGCGACTTAACGAGGGAAAACTTCGATAGTGCAAGGTCTTGTTGAACCCTAAAGAAGAAAATCAGCGGGACTTTTTCTGGAGGTGTCGCTGATTTGGTAAATGTGTGAAGTTAAACTTTTAGGATCTTTCAGTCCATGCTTTTCAACGTCATCCACCCTTACAAGAGGTGCATTCACCTTAAAGGTCCTCCCCAAAAAAGTTGCTCATTATGCAAACAATGTTTTACAAGTAGCTTAACAACGCAAAATAACCTCTATCGACGCGTTCCCAATTTTGTGCAATTTTAGTACCTGTTATCTTGTCAGTTATACTAAAATGATTGTGTTCCTTCCTCCATGGTTATACGAACTGCCAGTCTTCAAGGGCAACACCAATTAAAACGCTCCTACAAGGTATCATGGAGAGAAAAACTGACATATTAAACCAAAACTATAATTTTTGATAATAGTCGAATAGATCTTGGTTATACAACCATCCTTTGTGCCATTTGCTTGGTGTTTAAAACAATCAGTTGTACCGATTTTCAATGTGCCGTGTCAATGTCAGAACATGAGGGTACGCAATTATGACGTGCATGGGATTTCATGCTCTTGACACTGTGTCCCCGTTGCGCCCCAACTATTTTATAGTTGGGCCAATCCCAACTATATATGAGCTGATCATAGGTATAGTTGGACCCATTCTATGGTTGGGATGGAGTATCCTCGTTCAGGGAAAGTATACCGACGATCTATACGAGTATGAACTATACCAGGACCAGTTTCGCTTTTAGCAACCTTTGCTATGCCGAGTCCAGAAGGAAACCAGTCAAAGAGACGGTATACTTGTTATGACATGTACTATGGATGGTAACCTGTAACTTGCTATGCAAGGTTTGTCTTTAATATTACGTGCTTAACAGCTATGTGAAATTGAGCTCCGGTCAGAAATGCACACGTGATCTACTTCTACCAATTGGGAGTGAAGGCTAAATGATTTTGTATTAATAAATATAACTGGCATAAGTTAAACATTAAGCTTAGAAGAAGAGCTTCCAAATGGTATCCACCATTTGGTCGTACATGTATAATCAATGATGTTAAATATTGGAAACAAGTTGTATTGTGTGTCTTTAACACATCGTTACAATTTGCTGATTGTTTTCCAAACTGGCTCTCAGTCTGTCGTGGAGCGGGTGACAATGTGGGTTTCTATATTGACAACTATTTTCGAATTTACCATAGAGGAATGAAATGATCGAACAGACAGGTCAGTCGTTGTGGAGACCAGTTTGTTATTGTATACCGACGTAATAGTTGACCGTACTGCCAGTCCGGACTCACTGATGCCGTTGAGTATCACATCATTCTCACCCAACGCTCCCCCGCCCACTCGGAGAGAATAACTGGCCTCAAGCCTGACAGAACCTTGCGCAATCGCCTTGTACAAATCCGGTCACAAAACGAACTTTAAGCGAAATAAAAGCGGGTTTCAGCGTGACTGATTTAGCGTAAGAATGGTTTTGAAACCTTGACCAAACACATGCAGTCAATACTCCCCCTTTCTGCTGCCGTGCGTCGGTTGCGAAAAGGGCATCGTTGAAGTAGAAATTTACCCACGGATTGGGGTTTAAAGCGACTATCTTTAGGCGTTAAAGTGGTAGTATTGCAGCGGTGAAAATTGGAAACACTTCGAAAATAATGTGATGAATGACATAGCATGAAACCAGTCTGGGAGATCACGATTAAAGCATTTTTATATCACCTTATTACAATTGTTATACATGTTTTTGGGGACAAAATGTATATTTATGTAAAGTTGAGACAAGTACACAAGTCATTGAAACGTCTACCGTCTTTGAGAACACAGTAGCTCTATAATACTAATGAAGAGCAAAAGGAGCTAAATGCCGAATTTGGGTTTTTTTTTAAAGCATTTTGATAGAGAATGGTGGAGGCTCTGCATGGTGTAAAGAAACTTAAAGGCGCTGAACACGTTTGGTAATTGTCAAAGACCAGTGTTCTCACTTGGTGCATAAAATAACAAGCCTGTGAAAATTTTGGCTCAATTAACCACCCTTGTTGCACAAATTTGTGTGCTTTCAGATAGGAATAAAAACTTCTTGCAAGAAGTTGTTAATGTTTTAGTGAGAAATTACCTCTTTCTCAAAAACTACGTTACTTCAGAGGGAGTCGTTTCTCACAATGTTTTATACTATCAACAGCTCTCCGTTGCTCGTTGCCAAGTAAGTTTTTATGCTAATATATATTTTGAGTAATTACCAAACGTGTATAGTGCCTTTAAAGACATAATAATTAAGTCTGCAACTATGAAATCTCGTCCTTATCAAGAAGTGGTGGTTCTTATCATCTTTGGAATGAGCAGAATCAAGATATTTTGCTGTTAAAAAAACCGTCATTAGGCCCTTTTCGAAACCACGGTTTGTGGTTCCGTCAGTAATTTTGAAAGCGTGTACTTTTGGTGCGGGATTTCAAGCAGGCAGACAGAGCCTAAACCGAAGCCCAGGCATATAAGCCATGATTTCGAAAACGGTCATTAGTGGGAATATTTTCAAAAAGGTTGAATTTCTCAATTTTTTTGAAACTTGCAATACAAAATATTTAATGCACTCGACGCCCCCCCCCCTTACTAAAATTCTGACCGATAAGTGTCATTTTTTCGAGTCTAGTTCTGATTTGTTTGTTTTGTTTGTTTTGTTTCCATATAATCACGACTAGACAATCTGTCAATACAAGAATTTGATACAAATGTTGAACATGAAGGGCACCAGGAATAAGCCAAGACTTATACAGGTCCTGAGGGGTCGATTTCACAAAACTCTTCCTAACTTAGGACTAGTCCTATAGGCACTGCTAAGAGATAGGACTAGTCTTAAGTTAAGACCAGTTACTGGTCCTAACTTAAGATAAGACTAGTCTTATCTCTTTGTGAAATCGGCCCCACTGGTCCCTTTGTGTTAGTCTTAATCCAGTTGTGAAAAACAATGAACGATTATATCTTCTCGCTGCAACGTTCATTGGTCACGTGATCATTTACAGGTCCAAAGGAAGGGCAGAGGACCACTCTGGGTCAACCTGACTCAGAATACGGGTCAGATTGACTGATCATAATTCGATCCATCTTTGAGAAACTATAATAATAGTTAGTTTTTATATAGCGCTTTTCACGCCCGAAGGGCGTCCCAAAAGCGCTTCACATTATTACCCCTGGTCACTGGGCCTTAAATCATTCCTTAAATCTCAGCTCCCTGGGGAGTATACAGCCTTGTGCAACAAATGCGCTACTCGGCTAAATCAATCACAATAACCATCTCTGCCCTCACAGGTACCCATTTACCCCTGGGTGGAGAGAAGCTTATGGTAAAGTGTCTTGCTCAAGGACACAAGTGTCACGACCGGGATTCGAACCCACACTCTGCTGATCAAACACCAGAGCTTGAATCCGGCGCTCTTAACCGCTCAGCCACGACACCCCATATTAACCACATGTCCTTTTGAGGTATAACAATCTGAATTAATTTGACAATCTACATAAATATGTTGTGTTTTCGTGTAGGAGGGTTCGAGAAGACAAAATAGAGCTTAGAAGAACAGTTTATTATTTTTGTATAATTGTGTCTCAAAATACAGTTAAAACCTTATACAATTATGGCAAAGATTGATGAACGAATTTTGAAGGACTCTGTGTCACTCTCTCGTCTAGAACGTCCTCGGTAATGAAATGATAAAAGGTCGCACTCGGAATGGTCAAAAGATACGGATTTAAAAGTAGTGCATTAAAGAATGTTTTGTTTTATTTAACAGATTGCACAAAGAATAATATAAAGCTGTTTAAAAAAAGACTAAGTACATTAGCTATATTGTTGAAATTTTGTCAAAATTGACTATAGTTGAAATTAAATCAATTCTTCTTTGTGTTTTACATTAAATTTACACATTTTGTTAATAATTGCATAAGATCAATTAAAACTAAAATCAAACGATCGTATAAACCTTTTAGGCCAATCCCTTTATCAATTGAAAAAAAATGATTTTTAAAAAAGAGATACTTTACAGACCATGAAACATCAAGAACTATTTTATTCCATAATTAAGGTTTATCAATTCTAATATTTATTATATATTTTTTTAAAGAATATTCAAAGCATATAGCTTTAACATGAAACCAAGCGTGATGTTCACAACCTATTACAAATCAACGTTGCCTGGGCAACCCAGCACTATACCACCTTTTACAAAATAAACAACAAAAATAACCCCAGCCGATTAGCGGGGGGGGGGAGGTACACAAAAAAGTACGTTCACATTATTTTTCTATTTAAAAAAAAACATGCACTATTTAGGAACTGCTCTTTGTGTTAGTCTTAATCCAGGCGCGTAAAGGTTTCATACTTAATTGAATATTTATCCACCTCAGTGGTTTCACACTTGTTTATTTTCAAGTCTAAACGGAGGTGTTGGAAGAGGGTGTTGTTTACCCCCCTGTTCGTATGAACTGCATTTTAACCTCAGAAATCACAACGAGGGAACTAGGTGATCGTTTCGTGTCAATAAGTCAGCAACGCTTGAATCGACCAAAATTAATTTGTTGGGTTCCGGTTCTGGTTCTGGTAAATACTGCATAAATCTCCACATATCGGGATGTAACTATGCAGGTGACTGAGCAGTAGAATTTACATAAAGTGGGCCCCCCGTATGATGTGTCCCATGTCCATTGCTTGAAGTTTTCCCTTAACTCTTTCACGCGCCGATCGGTCGCTAGCGACCGGTTTAAATCCCTTCAGAAAAATAGTTGTAAAATGAAAAAAAGATAGCACGGCCACACAGTTTTCAGAATGGGAAAGAGGACTCTTGAGGGTGCTATTGTGACCTGTTTTGGGGGGTCACCATTTGCAAAAAACGAGTTAACAATTAATGTGTCCATAAGATTAATTTATCACTAAAATAAATGGTGCATGAAAGGGTTAAAAATAGCTATTGTTGGTGCTTGGCGAATATCTTGTGGTAGCTTGTTCCATTCTGCAAATGATCTTGGGAGGAAGGATAATTTGTAACAGTCTTTGTGTGCAGGGGTCTTAATGAAGGCAGTTGCAGCCTGTTGTCTAGTTCCGACCCCGTGTCCCCATATTGTTTAATAATTTTTAATATTTGTTAATATTTGTTAATAATTTCTGGAGTGGAACCAAAGGATGTCTTGAAAGAGGAAGTGAACTTGGTCATTAGGCCTAGATATCGGAAGCCCGAAAATTGTATTAAAATTGGGAGGTGGGGGGGGCTTGTAGGAAGCAGAAACATTGGGTTATTTTCTCTACATGCACTACCCATCCTATTACACCGTAACCCAACAGTTTTACGTTCCACGCATTGGAGGAAAGAAGCAGTTACATACAAGAGTCGATCCTTGCCAAAGGGCAAAAGTATTTCGACCAGCCAGCCAGGGATTTGAACTCAAAGTTTCCAACAGAATCTGATTCAAACTCTAGATCGCTTGGCCACCACACTCCTAAATTGTTACCAATAAATGCCAGTGCGGTTTACAAAAATAAACAATTCTTAGTTCTACCAATCTGTATACGTTTGGTTATGACTCTGAAAATTAATGGCAATACAAACTTATTTGTTAAGAAGTACAGCAGCTTTGGATAGTGTAATGCATTTTGAGAAACTTTTCACTTCGAAGTACTGCGTTTATGGAAAAATATGTCAGTTTTATCCACAGCAATTTGAATCTGAGAAGCGTTACTGCAGTAACGTTTCTCAGATAGTGTATTTCAATTGCAGATTATTCTTCCTGCGTGGACATAACCGCTCCAGATTTTCGGCAATATCTCAAAAACGCTACCACCTTTTGAAATGAAATTTTCACAGGTTAGTTTTATGGTATAAGCCTAAAGCTGCAACTATATAGGATTGAAAAAGCAGTGGGTTCCAACCAAACGTATACACATAGGGGCCTAATGGCAGTATCGAGTATTGTAGGCCTAATATTTATTAAAAATATATATATATACAAATTGGGACGGGCATCGTGAAAGACTCATGCGTGGAGCCTTTGGCTTTTGGCCTCAGCCGCTGAATCAATGCGAGGCACAAGAGTCAGTGGAGACGAGCACTTCGCTATAGCCCCCACCGGTCTTATCAACGCGATTCGGGCGGAGTACGTGTGTGCCAGCATTTCCAACACTTGACGCATGGTGGCGCTATTGCAGATTTCTTTAAAGATGTGGAGTAACTTCGCCAATTCAAGACAAAATAATGGTTTTGTTAATATTACAAAGTTGATAAGAGCATTTTTTGAACATTTAAAGGCAAAGTACGCATGATAATCGTCGGGGAAACTGATCTTGCGAGAGCTCACATGTTAGGTTCTTTTACCGGATACAAATCCTTAAGAAAAAGACAAATATTTCCGTCTGATTACTGGCATAGTCGAGAAAGCAGCTTTCGAAGACCCATAAAATTACCTTTTGCTTGTTTTGATCGCAACAATCGAATAAACCCCGATTAGAAAGTGCACAGAGTCATTGATAGAACGTAAACCATTTTTATAGTTGCTGTCACTAAAACCTGTCTTCCACAATGAACAGGGCCCAATTTCATAAAGCTGCTTAAGCAGTAAATATTGCTTAACAATTTTATGCTAAGCAGAAATGAGCATGATACCAGTCACAAGTTGTACATGTGACATGGTAGTTTGGCTGGTAACCTTATTCTGGTAAGCATAATTTGGTTGTGCTTAGCCATTTTTTGTGCTTAATGCAGCTCTATGAAATTGGGCCCAGGTTATACAGGTTATTGGACCATGGATGTTGGTCGGTGTCATTGAAAACAATAATAATAATAATAACAATAAAGAGACAATAATAAAGCGCAAACAGTTGCAGATCGGCTCCGCCTCGGGGCGCTGAATACAAGCAAATGGACAAAACAAAAATTAAAAACAACGATAATTAACAAGTTTACCCCCAAAAAAGTCCGGACCAGTCAAAAACAAGAGAGAGGGAACGAATTAACGCTTCTGAAAACAACGAACACATAAAATATCTTTCACAGTTTACTGTCCTACACGATGGACTGCAAATCACAAGGAAAAAGTTCCACAAATTTTGGTAAAATCTGAAAGTTGGGACTAACCTCAAACGGTGATTTGGCGTGCCCATAAACCCTTGCTTGTTTACTGTCATCCATTGCGTTCCCTCAAGGTAACTGTTGAAGTAACATTCCATTTGAAACATTTTCATTTGTTGATTTGTTTTCCTTCTTTGTTTTCTTTCTTTTCTGCGGGACAATGCCATATAACTTTATAGGGCAGCATGGAACAATTCACCGGGAAAAGACCTTCAGTATCGCGATGAAAAGGCTATGTTTTGAATCAGAAAATGTCGATATAATTTTTCATCGCGCCACAGAAGAAAAAAAAAACCACCAGAAGTTCAAGTAAAGGGCTTATTCCCTATTCTATACACGCTTGTCTTTTCTTCTACTGCTTGAAAATGATAAAGTGGTGAGCCGGAACAGAGGTGCAGTGAACAATACAGACCCAAACAGTTCCCCATGGCAGAATTGTAATGCATTCTGATTGCAAGTATATATTGGAGTGAATCATCCGTCATGTCACACGAACATGATCCATCGTTCGGTGTTCATTGTTGGGCCGGGATGGAGGGGAGAGGACTAGATTGTGCTGCAGACACTGGCCCTTTTATCTCCCCACACTACAAAGTCACCGATCATGGTGGAAAATTGCCGAAGTACGGTAATTTTTTAGCCTTATGACAATTCTTCGAAGCTTTCAAAAGAAGGGCTTTGCCTTCCCACAAAGAACACAATGGGGTTTTGTGTGCCTGGGATTCGAATAGAAGAATTTGCACATTTAGAAGCCTGCCATTGGCGGCGCCAAGTAAACGGTGTGCTGACATCCACGTTAATGCTGAATAGGTCAACCTAGATACAACGACTGTTCTTTTGACGTAGAAAAAACAACGACTGTTTTATTCATTACCGCTGGCGTTAATGTCCCTGCCATTTTTAGGCATTGTCGGTGTTCCCTCCCTCTCCACTCAAGCCTACAAAACTTGTAACACAGAGGTCAAACTCAACAAAATGATGGACCTAGTATATAGGCTACCCTAATGTAAACCAGGCTTAGGCTCCCTGTTTGGCATGAGATCCTATCCCCAATACGTAGAATTGTACAGAAATTTCCCCTGATAGTACCCTCTTTTGAATCAACTTCCTTCAGCCCCAGTTATTTACTCATTGGGGACACACAGTGACAATGTAGGACAAAATCCCCGATGACACCGGCTCCGACTTCATCTTCGACTTCAATTCTTGGCTATTTTGCACGGTGCTGCAACATCAAACGGAGCACGGACCCCAGCCGAAGTCGAGGTTTGGTAAAAGCCTTATCTTCACAATCGGATGAGACTGTCCTTTTGGGAAAAATAATAAGTCTTCCCAAATACTGGACTATCATTGAAGAGGACCCAAGAAAGACACCGTCTTATACTCCCATTAATGTATCCATCAATGTCCTATTACTTCCTTGTGCCCATATCATGACCTTTGGTCACGGAAGATCGGAAGATTTATCTATCTTGGTCAAAACACGCAACGAGTGTTTGACTGTGTTTCATCGGGGTTTTGTCATCATTTTTTGTAAGAACACTTTTGTTCCGTGGGATTGTAATGTTTGTCTTGGGTTGTTTAATTTTGAGTTGTGGAATTGATTACACACTGAAGTAGTATCAAAAATTATGTCAGTATCTATCTAACTTTAATTTGAGGACGAGGGATCAAGGACAACAACCAACCATCATTCATTTATGAACCAACCTAAGTGAAGTATTTTCGATCCCACCCTCAAGAATTGACTCCCCTATCAAGGGGCCCTACAATCGAGTGGAGTTCACTGATTTTGATTGAGGGCGCACATCTTAAAATACACTCATCTCTTGAGGGCGCGCTCCACCAGAACAAAAACATGCCCGGCCCCCGCAGGCAATTAACTCGCACTGATTGGCAAGACTTTATAAGATGGATTTTCGAGTGTTTGCAATTCTTCCAGCGGCTGGGTGTGGGGAGAGAACAGGCCTAGATATTCCTAAGCAGTACTGTGATGTGTTGGGTCGTCCACTCGTCGTTTATACACTGGAGTGTTTCCAAAGGTAACGTTACTATTAACCCTAGCCCTGGTAGGACGTCAGTCAGTGCCGCTGCACTGACGTCCTGGGTATAAAGATCCTTTACAATGCGAACAAAATTTTGAGTAACATTTTAAAATATTTTTACCTAATTTGAGAAGCTGAAACTCCATTCACTTATTCTTGGTGCCTTTAATTACACTTTTGCTGAGTTCAAAACCTATCAAATACATCCATGAATGACATTATTTCCGAAAATAAGTCCAAGTTGTGCACTGGCGCTGTGACTCCGTCGTGTTGCCGCCCGGAAGAAAAAAGCGTTCAGTGTTGTGTTACGGGTTAGACAGCGCCTTCTTTTGTGGACTTGGTTCCATGTCAGTTGAGGTTGTCGCAACGAATGCGTCAATTTCCATTTTATTTTCACAATAATGTCATCCAAGGATAAAATTGGCAATTCTGAATAGAGCAGGCGTAAGGTTCAGGACACAAGGAACATGTGACTCGGAGTCACGTTTCAGCTTCCTCAAAAAGGTAAAAATATGATAAAAAATGGTTATAAATTTTGTTGCAATGCCTGAGGTCCTTTATACCCTGGACTCCGTCGCGTTGTATGCAACGGAGGAGTCCAACCTGGGCTACTATTAACCCTAACTTGCCTAAACTAAGTACAGTCGTTTGACCAGTTCCGGATCACTTTTTGAATTCGCGGGGTTTTTTTTGCAATCTCTTTGACATCTTAAACAAAAAAGAGTCAAACAGTTTATCTAAACATGTCATGAAACTCACCAAGTATCCATTGGCAAACAAATATTAATACTCTTGGAGAGGCTTCGAGAAAAGTAACATCACCCGTTTGACCAGTTCCGGATCGGTTGATTATATTCCGGATCAGTAGCACGCCCTCTATTGCAAACCCATATACTCGAGCCTCCCATTCATAAAACTGTTTCACGGGCACAAACTTCAGAAGTGCGCCACCAATTGACGTAGCGAGACGTTGAGTGATCCGGAACTGGTCAAGGGTACGATGCCCAAACAAAACCGATTTCGGTAATTTTATTTCCTCACAAAAACAAGACAACTGCTCAGTATTTACGTGAAATATTTTTTACTTATTCTTAGCATTTTACGTAAATGTTCTTTGCCCTGGCGTTCCAATTTGAAAGGTGAGAAGTTTTATAAAGCGTTTTTCAAGCAAGATTATTAAAAATAAAAAAAATTATTATCGCAGACAAACTTTAGAAAAAAGTTCATAATTTATTTGTTGATGATGTTTGATACTTTATTTTTTGTCTGTTGGTTTATTGGATGTTATACTTCACATGTATCTACAAAAATTGGTCATGTGAGCAGTAATTTAATTATGTGGTTAGTGCAAAGTTGAAGTGATCCGGAACTGGTCAATGATCCGGAACTGGTCAAACGACTGTAGTTAGTAAAAAATCTAAATAAATAACTCAGTCACACTCTCGCCAGCATTTTTTTTAACTCACAAGAGTAAAAATTTCACTCTTGTGAGTGTGACTGTCAATGTCATGACTGTCACAGTGTCATTTAAAAATAAAATTATTGCAATTCCAATTGATTATTCGCCTTTGGAAGTTTTTCTACCTCCATGGTTAAAGCCGCCCTGAGAGAGAGGTCAACCTAGGGTCAACCTTGCCACGCTTGCGATGACATAGTTGCGATAATCGTAACCCTCCTCCCGACGGTCGGAACGACCGGAGGGTTACAAGCCATCCCGTTACGGAAAACAGCAATCTCGTCCAACACGTACAATTTCGACAGCTAGTCAGCAGATTTGCTCCATTTTTACCACTTTTGAAAATCATGACACAAATTCTAGGAACACGAACTTGATCCTCAATGTCTAATGGATCCTTCCATATCAATCAAAACACCATTGAGGAAATATTTTGAGGAAAAAGGACAAAAACTTACCCCGAGCGAAAGAGTAAAAAATGTCCCAGGTTGAGAATTTGAATCTGAGTGGGGCGCGCGGAGCTTCGGCTGTGTGTGCAGGTCAACGGGGTCAACGGTCTCAGCGCTGCGCGCGTGTGGTGACTCTTTCGCTCGGGGATCTGGTAAGTTTTTGTCCTTTTTCTTCAAAATATTTCCTCAATGGTGTTTTGAGTGATATGGAAGGATGCATTAGACATCGAGAATGAAGCTTGTGTTCCTAGAATTTGTGTCATGATTTTCAAAAGTGGTAAAAATGGAGCAAATCTGCTGACTAGCTGTCGAAATTGTACGTGTTGGACCAGATTGCCATTTTCCGTAACGGGATGGCTCTGCAGCATGCATATTGGTTCCTGTGAAGTCAAAGAGGAGGAGATTCATTCAGTGGTGGCGCCATTTGAAGCAATAGGAGGTCGCTGCAGCATGCATGTTCATTCTAACCTTGTTGAGCTGTAATGGCTCTCTTTTAACATCGGTCTTATAACACTCTGAGTGTTATAAGACCGATGTTAAAAGAGAGCCATTACAGCTCAACAAGGTGGGCTAGTTCATTCTATAACAAGTGATGTCATACTGTAAGAGAAGGAGATTCAGCGGAGGTGGGGTCATTTGAACCAGTAGAGGGCGCTGCTGCATATTTGGACTATCTTTACCTAAGTTCTAACGTATCAAACCATTCACTTGTGATTTTTTTTTTTTTTGGCCTCATATTTTTTATAATTTTTAATTTTGAATTTTATTAAAATTATCAAACTTCGTGACCCTAAGGTCAAATTACCGACTCATTACAATCATAGCTAAAAATAGATATTACTTTTAAAAAAATTAAAAAGTACACCTAAATAAACTTCCTGTTTTACAAATGTATTACCCCTGATGCAATAATTACATAAATTAAACAGAATGTTTTCATTCCTGTACTTTCCTGTTTTTGTCATCAGGATACCATGGGTTGAGAAAGTATTACTAGTCATAGCATCAGACAGAGAAGAATATGTGAAAGAGCTGATCATGCATTACAAACTCACAAAAGTAGATATAGTCCACGGAGGGGCGGATCGTCATTGTTCGATTCAAAACGGCGTGAAGCATTTGAGGGACTGCATCTTGGAGAGGGCAGAGGACGGTGCGCAAGATGGAGAGGGGAAGAGGAGCACGCCTACCAGTGAGGAGGAACCAGTGGTTATCGTTCACGACGCTACCAGACCATTTGCTGATGAAGATATTCTACTCAAAGTAACATTAGCTGCAAAGAAACATCGGGTATGTCCTGAGCTTACTCCCTGGGTCTTTTTTCACATAGAGGTGACCTCAAGCCTCCAATGTCTTCCTCTCTAATGTCACTCCACACCAAATTGTTTGGACTTGGATTAAGATTGAAATGCCTGACTAATGATGAGCAATTGTTATTTGGGCCTACAGCCCTCAGTCCTTCTGAATCCTTCATTTCGGTAAAGAGGAAATAGACGGATTTGGGAGTGTAAGGGTGAATATTAATCTCAGAAATGGGAAGAAGACATAAAGAAGACTGCCCCTGGTTTCATTTTCTTTTTAGTCACTCTGTGTGACTATTCTCAAATGAAGCAAATTTTAAAAACAAGGGATAAATCAATGCAAAAAACCTTAAACATTCCTCAATTTGATATTGATAAGTACATGTATGATAGCTTTTAAATAAACATGTTGGTCCAATTCATGGCTAGTAGCATAACATTGACTGTAAATATCAGAAATTAAGTTTTCTAGATGACTGAAGACGTTGGTGAATAGTTTTGAAATTGCGAATTTCAAAACTGTAAATAATTTGTTTACATAGCAAGTAAAAGAAAATATTTCATAAAAACAGGCTTCAGGTATCTATGGTATTATGTGTTGTAGCAACAGTGGAGTTTCTGTGTATACTTGTTATGTATTAATGCACCCCTGAACAAAGATAGTGACAAAATAGGGAGACTTTAACAATACATAGGGCTAGATAGCTCAGTTGGTAGAGCGCTGGCACGTTAATCTGGAGGTCGTTGGTTCAAATCCCGCTCTAGTCAATTTGTCTTTGTTCAACCAAAAGTCAATACACAAAGAATTTAAATTACTGATGTGAAAGAATCTTGTTCCACTGTTACAGGGAGCTGGAGCCGTTCTGCCACTTGTCTCCACCATTCTCGAAAGTGACTCACATGATGTGCTCGTCCAGTCACTGACCAGGTCAAAGTTCAGGGAAAGCCACACCCCTCAGGCCTTCACGTGGACCACCCTGGAGACTTCATACAGTAAGGTTCGTTCTGAAGGTTTGGTCAAAAAAATAATAAAAAATAATAATAATATGGACTTAAAATGCGAACATCTCCGGAAACCGATCAAAGTGCATAAAAAACCAACAGAGAGACACAAAAGTTATGCTCAGAAAAAATAAAGAGAAGAACTAGCGAAACAAATGTCGGACTTCAATTCCCTCTTGAAGATGTTCAAAGATGTTGTTTGACGTAGCGTAGCAGGGAGCTTGTTCCAAATGGCAGAGTGTCTTACCTCCTGCAGTGGCAAACTTGTAAGCACTGACAACAATTTTGATCGATTGATTGATTGATTGATTGATTTGATTCTCGGAACCACCAACTTTTGTTAAACCTTGCCTTTGGGTTGGCTTCGGCTCAGGGTACGGCTTAGACTACATAAGCCATTTGAGAACTGTACGCCCTCCGGCCTCCACAGGGGCTTGAGAATGACGACTGCAACCTTGCAATGAATATAGAGTGAGGCCCCCCTCATTTCGGAAAACACTCATGGAAAGTTGTGTACATATGCAGTGTGTTTTTGAATGAAGTCTATCTTTAAAGTAAACTTCTTTCCAGATATCGGAGCACGACTTAGAACATGGCACAGAGGTATTGGACCTTGCCTTCAAGCATACAGGCTGTCGAGCTAAATTGGTGAAAGCACCGGACTATGTTTGGAAGGTAATTAACGCAGGGAGGCACAGACATGATTGAGAGTGAATCAGAAATTAAAGGGATGAGAAAATTTCTCACTTTTATCTGAATTCATACCTTTTTTATGTCTGCAAGATGAAGAAAATCAGATGTTATTTTCCTTAGATATCAAGAATCCTTCTCTCTTATTTACTTCTCTAGTGCTGAGGATGCTGTCCCCAGACATGGTGCCAGAAGCTCATTGAAACCTATAACTAGTCTAATGGACCAATACGTGCGAATTGCGGCTGATATGTCAAAATATATTTTATTGATTAATTTTTGTTTACTTCAGATCAAATTCACAAAAAATCATTGAGATAACACCATTATCGAATCACCATCTTTATTTTTGTAATTGTTTCATATTTCTGTATCCTTGTATCTTTTAGCCTGAATTTTGCCATTTTGACATTACTGACTTCTGTATATTCTATTTTGTTTTTAAGGTTATCTTAGTTCTTAAATATTTGCTTCTCTTTTGCGTTGCGATGGTGTAATCCGTTGTTCATTTAAAGTTTTAATTGTTTTGCTCATGTTTTATTTTCGTGCACCCTGCTTTTGTGATGTGTTTAACATTTTTTGTAATTTTTCGTCTAACCTTGTGAGATTGTTGTTTTTGTTTTACACTCAGTTTTTCTGATTTTGATTCAGGGCTTTTCTTATTGCTCTGTATTTCACTATTTTACTGTTTGTACACAGGGCCCTTAAGGATAGCAGTTGTAATACTGATATTTCTACCCTTTCTAAATTAATCCATAAATAATATATAAATACATATTTCCCATCTGCAATTTTAACTGTTCTATATATCTATGTTCATCGCCCTAGAGCATGGTATTATTAGGTGTTCGTGCAATACAAGCATGAACACCTCCTTGTTTTTGTTCTGGGGGTTTTGGGGGGTTTTTTCGTCATCTTCTTCTTCTTCTTCTTCCACGGAACTCTTCTCCAAAGCATAACTCAAGATTGAAATTGAATTGAACATTGAAACTCCTCAGACAATTTACAAACGTTACACAGAGTGTGACGCCATTTGACCTTGACTTTCAGTTCAAACTGGAAGTTAAAGTTTTATATTTGAAAAAATCTAACTCCTGAACAAAATATTGGATTAACAAGGTAAAATGTCGTCACCAATTCATTCAAACATAATTTGATGACATCACCCACTAACACCTTGTTTTTGTTATTAACAAAAATTGAATGTCTAGTTATTATTATTATTATTATTATTATGCCACATAATTCAGCTTGATGCTGCCAATTGGTTTTTTAATAAACATGAATGAATGATTGATTGAATCTCTGAATGCAATTTGACTCCTTGTAATGGCAGACCACGGGGCAGACTGTAGACACATGTGTGACGTCAGTGGAAAGGGGTCTACTTGGAATTTTGATTTTGGAGAAAGAAAAAAATCATCTTTCATCTCTTTTTCATATCTTTTTTAGGTTACCTATAAAAAAGACTTCATGGCTGCTGAAAACTTTATCAAAGGTAAAATAAATCATTATTTTGTGTCTCTGTCTGGAGGGACCATCCAAAATTTTCAACACTTTTGAGATCACACAAAGAGTGCTACAGGGGGGGGGGGTGTCGGAGTCCCTGTACATTTTCAAACACGTTTAAAAAATTAGTCAAGCAACCTTTCGGCTGATCAGCTGATTTCCTCATTTTTTGTTTCTCAGCTGTGCCATCGGAAATTGAAAAACAAAGTACAAAGTCTTGCTGTGCTTTTCCTCTTTTTTTTTTCTTTTTTTTCTTTTTTTTGACAAACTGCAGCAGCATGCCTTAAAGGGTCTGTACACGTTTGGTAATGACTCTGAAAATTAATGGTAATAAAAACTTACTTGGTAAGAAGTACAGCAGCTTTGGATAGTATAATGAATTTTGAGAAACTTTTCACTTCGAAGTACTATCAGGCGCTTGGGTTAATTATGCTGTGTGTTGTTGTTGACCTTTGGGTGGTTTTGGGGAGTGCTTGCCATGAACATTATCTTTAAAAGCAAACTTAAATCCTCGATTCTGATTAGCTTTATCTTCAAGCAAACTTAAATCCTCGATTGTGATTGGTCAATCCATAGCAACAAGAGTATGATTTAACCCTATATTGCACGGCCCATATCAAACACTCTTGTATAATGTGCTGTTCTAACTCCACATCTTACGCTATTTTTTTAAGCTATGTGTCAAGTTTGCTCGAATTCAGTGTCACACGCTAACTTGTGGAATACGGGGGAAAAATTAGCATTTCTGCATCCCACATCCAACCTTGTTCGGACGCAGAAGTGCTGTATACAGTATTTTTCCGGATTTCACTCACGCTTGTGTAATAACTAATATTATAGTACTTGCACATTGAAACAAACAAGGTTGATATGACCTACTTTGGAGGTAGGGGAAATTTATGAAAAAGGTAGTTCTATATGACCTGAAACAAACGTTGGAAACCTTTAGACGATCTCTAAGTTATTGTGGGGCTGGAGGTGAAATGGGTCATGGACGAATGCACATCGCTCTCCAATAAACATACTCCATGTGCAAAAAGAAATGTTGAGGCATTGACCCCCCCAAAACAAAACAAAACAAAAAAAGGGTACACCATAGTGCACCCTTTTTTAACGTGATTCCCCTCCAACTTAAGAAGAAACTCCTAGTGCACTGGGAATTACTTTTCTCGGGGTCAAGTGGGGCCACATTCATCCCACGCCTCTAGTTTTCTAAACCAATTTCATGAATATATAACCTCAGATCAAAGGTCATTGACAAAGGTGCACACATAATAACATTTTTCTCATGCATTGTGTGCATGTAACAATGCTGCTTTTTTTAAATTACCTGGAATGTCGCAGCACCTCAGACGGAAACATTTCTCCCGATGATTGATACAAGGTTGGAAGCTTTCAGCTTGAAATTGGACAATTTAATTTTCTGATTATTAATGATCCTATACCATATTTTAAATATAAATACTAATAACAAATTCAAGGGCCTTTTGCCTGTGGCACACGTTTCAAAACTGCCAATGGAGAAACAGCTTGTGCCAGAGCAAAACAAAAATAATAATATTATTATTACTGATGGAATTTGTTCGGAACTTTCACAGCTCGGAGTTCTGAGGTATTCATCCTGTCTAGTGAGCCAACATTGAGTGATGCACTGAAAAGGCTCTACAACTGTTTAACAACTCGCAGCCTTAAGGTACATATATACATTAAATATTTTTCATGAACATGAACAGTCAAAACATCTGGTCCCTTTTGAGTTATTTTCAACCCTTTCCTTACCGAAGGCGGCTTTAGTTGACTGCACTCTTCCCCCTCTTCCTTACATAGGTGACTTTAGTTGTCTGCACTCATACCCCTCTTCATTACCGTAGGTGACTTTAGTTGTCTGTACCATACCCCCTGTTCCTTACCATAGGTGACTTTAGTTGACTGCACTCATACCCCCTCTTCCTTAACATAGGTGACTTTAGTCGACTGCACTCATACCCCCTCTTCCTTACCATAGGTGACTTTAGTCGACTGTACTCATACCCCCTCTTCCTTACCATAGGTGACTTTAGTCAACTGCACTCATACCTCCTCTTCTTTACCATACATGTAGGTGACTTAAGTAATACTGCACTCACACCCCCTCTTCTTAAGCATACACGACTTTAGTCGACTGCACTCATACCCCTCTTCCTTACCATAGGTGACTTTAGTCGACTGCACTCATACCCACTCCTCCTTACCATAGGTGACTTTAATTGTCTGTACCCATATCCCCAAAACAAGATGTTTGTAAACAGTGAAAACATATAATTGGGTTTTTCACTGTTTTCTTGTGACTCCAAGGACTGGTTGGGCTGAAACTTTCACAGGTTTGTTATTTCATGTACATGATGGGTCACATCAAGTGTGGATACTGGTCTTTGACAGCCACCAATATTGTCCTTGTGCTTTAAAGGACACCACAATGGCCTGTGCATCCGCCCACACATTTCTCATTGCAATCTGTTTCTACAAACCTTTAATGCCTCAACAACAAAGGTAGAGATATAAAGTAAGCCAACAATTCTTGCTGCTTTTTGGTCATGCAGGTTCAGACTGTGACGGCAATACCAGGTGGAGTGACGCCCAGCCACATATCTGCTGTTTTTCACTTGGTGAGTTACACTTTCCAGATCATTAAAGCATGTGGCTAACTTCGGTAGTTGTCAAGACCAGTATTCCACATTTCATCGATTTATTAAAGGCATCATACACTTTTGGTAATGACTCTGATATTTAATGGCAATTAAAACTTACTTGGTAAGAAGTACAGCAGCTTTGGATAGTATAATGCATTTTGAGAAACTTTTCACTTCGAGGTACTGCGGTTATGGAAAAATTATCACTTTTTATCCCCCAAAACATTTGAATCTGAGAAGCGTAACGTTTAAGGTGTATTCAAATGCAGATATTCTTTCTGCGTGGACATAACCGCTCCAGATTTTCGGCAATATCTCAAAAAGCTACCACTTTTTGAAATGAAATTTTCACAGTTTAGTTTTATATAGGTTTGAAACAAACAATAGGCCCCTTTAAAATCTTAATTGTGTGCATTTGCAATATTGTGTATTTTTGTGTTTGCGCTATTGTGTATTGTGTGGTAATATATATATATATATATATTTTATTTTTATTTTTTTTATGGTGGCTGAACCATAGTTTTTAGCAAGAATGTTTCCTTTTTCAACTTGTTGGAGTCCACCTTTTTCCTATTATTTTAATTTATTTTGTTGTGGTCATTTGTTATGGTAGGAACATAACTTTCTCACCTTCTCATTTTAAGGACTTTTAGCAATGTTTTAGTGTTTTGCATGTACCTTTAAATGTACAATTTCAATGTTTTTATATTGTAACATGCTAGTAATTTGGTTTGTGGACCACGAGTGGAATGTGAAACTAATACAAACACCTGTCCAATGTATTTTGGAATGATAGATAAACTATGCCACAAAACAATATAAACACATCAACAAAAGTAAGCCCCCCCCCCCTCAACAGTTCGTCATAACATTGTAAGGTAAAACATTTTACCAATACAACTAATTTAGAAATTATTCTATGACATGTTTCCTAAGTGTTGTTGAAAAATGAAAGATGTCCATGAATTCATAGCTGAATGAGCTCAAATGGAAGACAAAAACTGCCCTTCTCAAAAGTCACAAAGGTTTCAAATCTGCAGGTCAGTAGCGTGTGTATCCACCACGCCTGTCAATGACCACCTGGCACCGTCTTCTCATGGTGTTGATCAGGGGTATCAGTTTACTTTTGTTGATGTGTTTATGTAGTTAAGTCAGAGCAACTTTAGGAGTTCAGTGCTTTTCTTTTCTTGAAGGTGGAGCCTCAACAACAGGAAGTAGACATGATTTGCGAACAGAACTTAGATGCACTAGTCTCCAAATCAGCCAGCGGTGGCCTCCTAGCCTGTGTATGCTCTGTGTCGGATGATGACGACAATACGCTAAGATTCTACAGACGGCTTGCAAGGAGGCTAGCTGCCCACGGGGAGAGCCATAGAGTGAATGCGTTTATCGTTGTATACACGTCCACACGGAAGAAGGTAGGCAGGCCTTCTCATTGTCACATTGTACTCTTAGGGCCTTGTCACAAGAGGCAACTTTTGTAGGCAACTTGGAGGCAACACATTGCAGTGCATGCTACAGGACCACTCTGGTAGCGCATGAGTGATTTTTCAAACAATTTCTTAAATCCCGAGAAAAATATTTGAACATTCAAATGTGAATGCCTTTTCTTCTTGGAGATTGCCTGGAACTGGTTGCCTGTAATAGACCGTGCAAGTCTCGCGCGTATTCGAACGTTTTTGGGACCACTTTGGTCCCACGTACAATGCTTTAACGCGTGAAGGAAACAAACTCATGCGCTTTAACGGGTCCCAATGTTCGAATACGCACGAGACTTGCACAGTCTACATGTATTTGCCTCGTGTGACATGGGCCTGCCTTAGAAAGCGTCTCAAAAGTCTGAACCGTAGGAACATTTGAATTGTAAAGGTTAATTATTCCAGCTGGCGTACATGGAGTGGTCTGTTGGACCGCCGGAACGTTCCATTGGGACGTTCAAAATTGCAATGCACAGATTCTCTCGTGTAGAGTTATTCCCATAGTTCGGCACAATGCTGCGGTCCAGCGGAATGTCTGCCGGTCCGTTGAATTGCAGGCATATGTTTACGGGAATGTTTCTTTCGCCACTAGAACATGGCCACCTTTTGAGATGCGCCCTTATAAAGGTGAATCATTGTATTTTCCTTTAAAATGCCCTGGAATGCGGACAACAGTGGTAGTTGTCAAAGACCAGTATCTGCAAACTATGTGACCCAACATATATATAGACCTTAATATGAAAAATTTGGTATCTTTCTTCATAATTTCCCCCCCCCCATAAATAAGCATTATAGTTGACAAAAACTAATCTATAACATCTAACATCTATAACATCTATAACATCTATATTTTAAATATTAATAGCTGTATATTTTGATACTGATGCTTTTACACCCATTTACGACTCCTTTAGCAAAATGTTTCTCTTGAGGGGTACTTTTCATAATTTGTTTAACTTTTGTGGTGTGTAGCTTCAATTATTGACAGGTCCAGTTTTTGGTTTAATATTTTATGTCATCTTTTAATGCTCTTTAATTATTTTATCCTTTTGGTTGGTGCTGTTTTAATTTGTACAGTGACTTGATATCTACTAATGGATGTAATATATAAGCATAATTTAGTATTATTATTTATTATTAGTCCTATATACATGAAATAACAAACCTGTGAAAGTTTAAGCTCAATCGTTCATGTTTTGAAACATCAGGTATTGGACTTGTGGATCAAAAGTAATTGTGTGACTCAGTTAAAAAAAATTAAAAATACAGCATTTCGATCAAAACTATTTTAAGGGAAGTTTTCCACCATGATCATCTTTATACCATGTAAGTTAATGTTGAAATCTGTGAACTTTTATATTTTCAATCTTAACCAATGTTGTGCACTCCTTTAAAGGCATCGTACATGTTTGGTAATTGTCAAACACCAGTGTTCTCATTTGGTGTATCCCAACATATGCATAAAATAACAAGCCTATGAAAATTTGGGCTCAATTGGTCATCGAAGTTGCAAGAAAATTATGAAAGAAAAAACACCCTTGTTGTACAAATTTGTGTGCTTTCAGATAGGAATAAAAACTTCTTGCAAGAAGTTTTTATTATTTTAGTGAGAAATTACCTCTTTCTCAAAAACTACGTGACTTCAGAGGGAGTCGTTTGTCACAATGTTTTATACTATCAACAGCTCTCTGTTGCTCGTTACCAAGTCATTTTTTATGCTAATATATATTTTGAGTAATTACCAAATGTGTACAGTGCCTTTAAAAGGTAGAGTCATACTGTGGTAATGATCCCAAAACAAAAAAACAAAAAAAACAAAAAAAATCAAAGTTTTTATCCGAAAGCCTAAAGATGGTAATGGTAGTAAGCATCATGCAAAATTATTACGTCTGAAATGCCCCCATTGATTAGAAACCAATAAAATTATGTCAACAAATTTGAATCTGAGGAGCGATTCATGCATGAAAAGTTTCTCAGCTTTCTGAGGGTTGGAGTCCGTTCACGAATGCTGTGGCCAGAGATGTAGTTGGTACTCGCTGTCACCTCGCTAAACGTTGATAGATTCAACGTTCTTGTGAAAATACCTTTAAATTTGTTTGCTATTTTCTCAGCAAGTGGACACTGTATTCAGCTGAAACTTTCACATATGACTTTTAGTGTATCTTTCTTTATAATTTTCCCCCATAAATAAGCATTACGTTGACAAAATCCAATCTATGATCCTACCTTTAAACGGACTTTTTGTTTCATTCTTTAGGACCATGAAATAGTCTCAAGAGCATGTGCCATGACGGCTTCATTGATATTTGAAAGGAATCCCTTAATGAGCGGTCAACTGTTTGTTGTTTCTGACAAGGAATAGAGTCACCACCCGCTTCCCCAACCTCCAAATGTGAGAGAGACGCTTTACCCTCCTACTCTTTGTGACATTTTCCAGCAAGTCGACCGACCATTTGAAACCGTTCGACCGCACGTGTTATGCATGGTGGCACAACTGTGCGCAGATCTTAACTGTGTACATGTGTGTACTGTATAGAATAGATGCATTCAACATGTGTCACATTGCTGGCTGGTATAGTCTACTTATTGATCAAAGCCATGGTGGATGAGAGTGATTGGTCAGATAGTAGGAGGGTTGACTGTGCACTGTGAAGATGCATTCACCACTTGGTATTACATTGCATGGTGGCATGTCGTTCAGAACCACAGTGGATGATATTGAATGGTCAGACAGTAGGAGGGTTGACTGTGCACTGAGTAGATGCATTCTCCACATGACATCACACTGCAGGCTGGCATAGGTTATTTAGCGTTCAAAACCACAGTGGATGATATTGAATGATGGATGTAGAGAACTCAACTTGAAGTCCCAAGGTCTGCTATTCGATTCCAACTTGGTTCTGTAGTCGGATGAGTCTGGTTGAGAAACCTACTGTACTTATATTTAGTAGACTTTTATCGTGACTCTGCCATTTTAGTTTTTCTTCTGCCTTGCATTAAATTGCATCTAGCCAAAGTGAGGGTGGAGGTAAATATAGTCTGGTCCCTTCTTGATGGATGGTATTAAACAGCACAAGTTATCTTGATACGTACAAAGGGAACAAGACAAAGATGGCCATGGTGTAGTGATAACGTATGGAATTCCCAAAGCATTCAAGTGGTAGCACTTTACTTGCAATCAAGAGGTCTACTGTTTGAATCCAAATTTGGGATAAATTGATAAATTGCCATTATATATGAGAATCTTCCACAGCTTCTTCCAAATCCAAGGTTCCTTTTGTGGTAGAGCACTTTACTTGCAACCACAAGGTCTGCGGTTCGTATCCACATATAGACTAAAATTGATAACTTGCAATTACATGCAGAAGCTTCAAAAGCTTCTTCCCAATCTAGGGTTCATTTTGTGGTACTCTACTTGCAACCACGAGGTCTGCTGTTCGAATCCACGTGTAGACTAAAATTGATAACTTGCCATTGTATGCGAGAAGCTTCCACAGCTTCTTCCCAATCCAGGGTTCATTTTGTTTGTGGTAGACTGCTTCACTTGCAATCACAAGGTCTGCTGTTCGAATCCAAATTGGGGCTGTATTTGATAACTTGTCATTATGCTTGATCAAGGTGTGAATCTCACCAACTAGGGCTCTTCCTATGGTAATGCACTTTACTCTCATTCACAATGTATAAAGTTCTACTCAAGGTTTGGAATCAATAAATCTACTTTTTTATCATCACATTTTTAAGCAATATTTATATATTTTTCTATATTTAAAATCAGGTGTATTTTAAAAGTTTTTCTACTGATTAGTATGTTCAAATATATTTGAGCAACTTATTAACACTTTTTTAGCTCTAAATACTGCTATTTATTTGTATTCTGCATTTCAGCAGAATGTTTTCCTCCATGTAATTGTTTTGGGGGTCATTCAAATAACATTGCACCTTCTCAGAAAAGACGAGTGCAGACTTGTCTAAAAGAAACTGCCAGCGTGAATCAAGATTCGCCGGAAATTGTATTTAAACCCAAATCCGCATTAATTCTTTTAAGAACGCTCTTATATACACTGACTTGTGAAGTATTAATGTACATACATACTTTTTGCCTCGGCGGAGGTTATGATTTTTTTTTGGGGGGGGGAGCCCAGGGATGGGGAAATTGGATTTATTAGCACTTTCCTGTATTGCTTCCTGATGATTAAGAAAATTGACATTGCACCACCATAGTGTAATTTGAAGCATGTTTGTACACGGAACCCAAGAGGGTTCACTATCTTTCAGTATTTAATAAGGAGATGTGCGCAGGTGTTCCTCAACTTCCAATTCCCCCCCCCACCCCAACTCCTACCCCTAACCCCAACTTCCACCCCTATGGGCCACTGGGGGATTGATGAGATTTAAGCATCCATCCCCAACATTCGGTATAACAATTTGGAGGGACAATTTCCCATGTCCATGTAGGAAGAAAAATCTGCAATTGGGCCAGGAATACTCTCAGATTCAAATTTTTGGGGATAAAAAGTGATATCTTTTTCCCCAGTACTTCGAAGTGAAAAGTTTCTCAAAATGCAAAAAACTATCCAAAGCTGCTGTACTTCTAACCAAGTAAGTTTGTATTGCCATTAATTTTCAGAGTCATTACCTAACGTATACAGACCCTTTGAAGGGGGATCAGTCATTAGAGTTCTCTGTATTAACGTAGTTAGTAATTTGTAATGTTTTTCTGCAGTGGTCTTATCTTAAGATAAACACTGAAAGCCCAGACCCCCCCCCCCCAACCATTCTGTGCATGTTAAGCATAATTGCAATACATCCTTATGTATTTGTCAGTTGGTCCAAAGTTCATAACCAGTCTGTAAAGCTCTAATCTTGCCAAACAATATTTCTCAATATTTATACTCGCTACTAATGCAAAACAGCAATGAAACACACCTGTACATTCATGTGATTACCAATCAGTGTTTTTATTTACTTTTTCATTTGTTAACTCTTTCAGTGCCAAGGTCGTACATGTACGATCTTTTTTATGTACTCAAAAAGTGTCATCAATCGTACATGTACGACCCATAATATACATGTTATCATGAGAGGGCATTATCACCCAAGAAATACTGTTGACTTTGGGATGTACCACGACAACACAAATCACCAAGGTACATTGTTTAGTGAGAAAGACTTTGTTTTTTTTGTTTTACAGAATTTCGTAAAAAACCTCAAAAGGCTGGGCATTTTAGGTTAAAAATGCACAAAAAAGCAGACACTGAAAGAGTTGAAGGCAGGGTATACTTTTGGTAATAGTCAAAGACCAGTGTTCTCACTTGGTGTATCCCAACATTATGCATACAATAACAAACCTGTGAAAATTTAGGCTCAATTGGTTATCGAAGTTGCAAGAAAATAATGAAGGGGGAAAAAAACGCCTTGTTGCATAGACTTGTGTGCTTTCAGATGCCTGAGAAAGGCTTCAGGTCTAAGATTCAATTTTGTTGTGAGAAAATAACCCTTTATCTGAAACTACGTTACTTCAAATGGGGTCGTTTCTAACAATGTTGTATAATATCAACAGCTCCCCAGTGCTCTTTACCAAGTAAGTTGTTATGGTCATTAGCTTGTGGAGTAATTACCAAAAGTACACCCTTTAGTCTACATGGAAAACGGGAAAGATTTCTTTGTGAATTTACATAATAGACATGATCCCAATTATTGGTACATCTGTAGCTGTTATAACCAATACACAATAATTATGGAAAATACTAGAAAAAACTCTATTCTTGTACTATAGCAATTAACTAATTTTTGTAATTAAAAAAGAGCTAAATAAGTATTTTTTGAATAAATTGTGAAATTGTTTTAACTCTTATGATTTATATTTCCCGGGGGGGGGGGGGGGGGAGGGATGGGGATATCAAGGTATTGTAAAGTTCCAATCTTACAATTATATAAAAATACAACCTGATACATAGTTATTACTACACAGATATACATATGTCAACACTTAAAAATATAAATCGCCCGATTGAAATTGATTTGTTAAATCTACTTGTTTATTCTAATAACGGAATAAAATTGCAATCTAAAGAATTGTTAATGTTCAGGTGAAACATAATATGCCAATGTCTGCACACTTGGAACCCTTTTTTTCAATAAAGCTATTATGCAGAAAATAATGCTTAAAAATGTTATTTGCCAAGCAAACAAAATTGGCAGGACACCAGTTATGAACAATGTACATTACACTGGTATTTTTTTCTACTGGTAACCCAGTTCTGCTAAGCAAGATTTTCATGTGTTGAACAGCTTTATGAAAATTGAGCTCTGCTAAAAATTTTAAAAACCCAATATACTACACACCAAGGCCTAATTTTGTGACAGTGGTTACCATCAAACTCTGCGCTTAAGCATGTGATTCTGGAGGCTGTAAGCGCAGAATTCCACGGTAAGCGTCGCCAAGACATTGGGCCCCAAATCTTTACTACCAGTATCAACTGGGATCTATATGATACATTTCTATCCGTTCACCTTCATCTTAAATACATATCATAAGGAGATTTGTTGAGAAGTCATCGATAATATAATATACAGTTTACAAAAGATTCTTGGTTATACAAATTTGTATTGAAAATACTTTAGATACAATTACGAAGGAACATGCAACACCCAGACAAGTGTGTCTTTTCAATCCAAACAATTTTACAATGTCACCAAGTCGGGTTCTAACGAGACAATGTTTAGTGGTAGGTAAAGTAAGTTTTTTAAATGGCTTAGTAACAGTGCTGCGAGTGTTGGAGGTTCCCCCCCCCCCCATCTTTCGGGGGGTGGGAGATTAACAAGTCTGAACTTAACCTCTCGATGCATTCATGACACATTTCCGGAGAGAAATGTCTTCTGAATCACTCTATGTTATTTTAAGACATTAAAATATCTTGTGCAAGAACCTAAGTAGAAAGTTTGATGGTGTAAAACGGTCGCCAGAATAATTTTCTTCTTGGGGAGGAGGGGGGTTGCGATGTCTCATAAATTAACTTCTTACCCATCCACACTTTTCAGATTTGTTCCTTGAAGATTTATGTACACGTATAACAAGTGAGAATGACTAATTTGAAGAAGATATTATGATCAAAGAAAGGGAAAACAAAGTAACTACGAGAGAAAACTAATACAGCGAAGAAAAGTTACAGCCTTAAATTACAATTACCAATCTGTAAATTTAAAAAGTTAGGGTCAAGCACACCACCAAACAAACATAACTCATAAATTTCACGCCTTCTTTAAGAATAAAAAGACAAATCCTGATCACTTATTTTTGTGTGATATTTTACATCGGAAACTAGAGGATTCGGAATGAATGCACTCTTCCCAGTAGTTCAGGTTTTTCCCTATCGTTTTCGGCGAAAGAACAGCCTATTTCACCTTCATGAGTTTGTATTAAGGCGATTTTGCCTCTTCGGTTGAAACCATCATTCAATTTCACTTAAAGCACATGTATAACACTGGTAATTTTCAAAGACCAGTACCTGCACTTTATGTGTCCCAACACATGAAATAACAAACCTGTGAAATTTTACGCTCAATCGGTCTTCAAAAAAGCTGGGCATTTTAGGTTCAAAACACGAAAAAAAGCGGGCACTGAAAGAGTTAAATTGGCCGCTTATTTGCTGAAAATGACTGGGACAACCTTTAGTAGCACCACCCCATTGCCTCGAGCAGTGAGCAACAGAAAAATCACGAAATGCAAAGACATTATTTTTAAGACTGATTGAGACCCTCTGTTCTGCTACCGATGTAAATCTAAATAAATGATCTCGAACAGTTGGTCTTCCTGCTTAGAAAACGGAATATCCGCCGTCGCCACCGCCTGACAACCAGCTACCCTTCTGCTGCGACATTACAACGTTCTGACCTGTTGCCACTCCCATCTGGGCAGCATTGGGGGCTACTCCTGGGGGAGGGGGCTTTAAAACAAAACAAAAGGACAAAGATAATAATGATAATAATGTAAGATACAGTAGTGGCTGTCTACCTTGAAGTTGATGCTTAAAATTTGGTTGATATTTGCGATGTTCTACCACACAATCAGGCAGCTCTTAAGAAATACTGAAATTGCATTTAAAGGCACTGAACAGGTTTGGAATGTTTTATACTATCAACAGCTTTCCGTTGCTTGTTACCAAGTAAGTTTTTATGCTAATATTTGTTTTGAGTCATTACCAAACGTGTACGATACCTTTAAAGTGAAGACAACCGAAACATTAGCCTTGATATCAATGTGATATGATGTTTTAACTCTTTCACGCGCCAACCGGTAGGTACCGGTTTAAATCTCTTCAGAAAAAGAGTTGTAAAACTAAAAATAAAGATCGCACAGCCACAAAGTTTTCAGAATGGGAAAGAGGACTCTTGAGGGTACTATTGTGACCTATTTTTTTGGGGGGGTCGCCATTTGCAAAAAGAAAACGAGTAAACAATTAGTGTGTCCATATGGTCAACTTATCACTAAAATAAATGGTGCATGAAAGGGTCAAACAGTCCATATGTGTTATTATTATTATTATTATTATTATTATTATATATTTCTGGTAATGAAACCAAGGATGCCTCACAAGTGAACTTAATCACTGTAGCTCGCATGCCTGAGGAAACCTGTAAATAAGGGTGCTTGCAATGTGAACCAGAAACACCGGGGTTAAACCGCTACTCTTCCACGATAAGTGTTCTGGGTTCTTTTACGTGCACTACCAATCCTAGTACACGGGACCAACGGCTTTACGTCCCATCCGAAGGACAAAGCATGTGGTTAAGTGTCTTGCTTAAGGACACAAGTGTCACGACTGGGATTCGAACCCACACTCTGCTGATCAGAAACACCAGAGCTTGAGTTTGGTGTTCTTATCCGCTCGGCCACGACACGCCATAAAAAAGAAATAGTTACCATAGAGGCCTTAAAAAAGCAACATTCGAAAGCTCTTATTCACTTCTAAGTGATGAGCAAATACACAAAGTTTTGAGTTTTGGCAAGAAGTGGGCCTGGTAACTGGTTTTGTCAAAATATGAGGCAGTTTACAGTCAACAACTTCCGGGGAATCAACCGATAAAGAAAAAACATACACATTTCCTCTTTGGCATACTCTTATTGGGGAAAAAAATAAGACAGCAATAAAGAAGAAGCCGGGGAAAATGGTACTTGTGCTAAGAAAGTGATACTTCTGCATGCAGTACAGTTGGTTATCTTAAGATCCAAGTGCTTTGTGAAAATGGACTTGGAACCAAAACCAAGACCTTGAGAAATGCCGTTAGTTGCAAATAGTAAAAGACGGGAGTTTGTAACTACTTACAGGGATTGTGGGTGGAGTACCGGCAGTGAATCTAGCACCAGCCTCAAAGCCTCCCTGCATGACAACCGTTGACTGCCCAGGTGCAGGCGCGTAGTACCCCTGAGCTGGTGGTTGCTGGTAACCGGCAGCACCAGGTGGTGGTGGTTGGTAACTGGCAGCACCAGGTGGTGGTGGAGCCTAAATGATGAAGAAAGCAACCCAATAGGAAGTAAAAATGAAGTTGGTTAAAATCGACACGATATCACATGAGTTCACAAAAAAGCACCAATCACATACTGCTTGGCATAAACAGCTCAATGTATGCCAGTAAAATTGCGAGAGGCATTTTTGCTAGAATGCGGCCTCAATCTTCCCAAATCCTCTTCTTCTATGTCACTCCACACCAAATAGTTTGGACTTAATTAAGATTGGAATGATTGCCCCTTTGATAAGCACTTGTTACTTGGGCCTACCAGTCCCAGTTCTTCATGTCCTTCTAAATCCTTCTTTGGGAATGTAAATAAAGTGCAAGGGTTAAGTCAACAAAACATTAGCTGATGTTTTTGTAACTTGCATGGTGGAGGTGGAGGTACAATCTAGTGAGTTACTCTATGTTTGGATCAGTATGCCCTAATGTAGGTGGTCTTCCTATTTTCAGTGGTGCCAGTCAGATGCCATACAACCTGAAACTGCCATATAACCAGGCATCACACCCAAGTTTACGATACAACAGGGCTGCAGCAGAGGGATCACCTTAAAGGGATGCAACTTTTTATTTCAAATATCAAGTCAATAAACCACAAGGGAAAATTACTGTCTAGGTTTCATTTACCTAACGTATACAATCCCTTTAAAAGTTAAGACATGCTCACTACATTCTAACCCCCTCGTTTAAGTAAATATTTTGGGTGAACAAAGATGTTAATTTTAGATTACCTGAGCGCTGTAAGCTGGTGGAGGTCCCTGGGGGGCACCTTGTGGATAACCTTGTGGATAACCTTGTTGAACTGTTTGTGGATAAACTTGTGGATAGCCTTGTGGTGGGTAGGCAGGCTGGGGTGCAGGCTGTGTTGGGTAGGCTGGTGCCACCTGCTGGACAGGGTATGCCGACTTCTTCTCTGTAGGGGGTGGGATGGAAGATAAGACATGAGTGCTCCCTGCATTTACGCTAGAAAATTAGCTGACAACCATAAGTGTAGCTCCGCTGGTGTGGTTGGCAGATTTTGCCGGTATGTCAAAGTCTGCCAGCCTTACTTTTTGCCCCCTTTTTGTTTTGCCTTTGCCCAAATATTCACGAACTCATGCGATCATGCATAATGCACATGAGCGCTGATTCGATTTGCTGAAACGGCCGCATTACATCTAGTTTTTTTCGTGTCGCTGCAGCGCGCTGTTTAATTCCGTGCTGCTTGCTGGTGATTTGTGTTCCGCGATGGTGGCGCTGTGAGTGACGAATACAGCCTGGACCAAAGACTACTCGTCGTGCTTGCACATCGGTAAACATCATGGCGCCGACGATGTTTATCGAGCGATCGCCAGCTCTGACATAATTCTCATAAAATTACACCAAACTGAGCGCGCACATTTTTGTGTTAATTTGTTCACCACTAATTTGTTCACCACAAATGAGCTACGGTAAGTGACAAAAATTAATGGGGGGAAAATCTCGGCATAAAAACATGGGTTTCCATTTGAAAAATTATTTCAACTCCTGAATGTACTTGGGGGGTAGGGCCAAGAAGCGGAGGGAGTCCAGCGTATTATTTGCACTATGGGGCTACTATGACTTCGAGTTAAATGCATTATTGGTGTTAGGAGTGGTACTGGCTAGTATGTATCTAGGTAGAAGTGGTTCGTAATGGGATTGTCTACAGATGTGGTTGACAAGATGGCTCCTCCGAGCTTCTACTTCATTTCTGGGAAGGATCAATAAGTTTTTAGGACATAAACTCCAACCGAGGAAGAATTAAAGTGTCTTGCTCAATGACACAAACAATGGGAGTAAACTGGGACCGACTTTCGAACCCACATTGTGATGACTCATCACAACTTGAATTCGGTGCGCTACACCACAACACACTATTATTAATATTATGAGCTGATCATTATCACAATGTGTATCATTCATTTCATATCAAATCTTTGTATATTTATTGTGAAGACCAGTGTTCTCACTTGGTGTATCCCAACATATGCATAAAATAACAAGCCTGTGAAAATTGGGGTTCAATTGGTCAACGAAGTTCAAGTTGCAAGAAAATGATGAAAGAAAAAACACCCTTGTTGTACCATAGAGCAAGGTCCTTGCTCTATGGTTGTACATGTGTGCTGGGTTGTGTGCTTTCAGATAGGAATAAAAAAGAAGTTTTGATTATTTTAGTGAGAAATTACCTCTTTCTCAAAAACTACGTTACTTCACTCAGAGGGAGTCGTTTTCTACAATGTTATCAACAGCTCTCCATTGCTTGTTACCAAGTAAGTTTTTATGCTAATATTTGTTTTGAGTCATTACCAAACGTGTAGGATATCGCGATACCTTTAATGACTGGCAATTATTCAGCTATTTGACAGACGAGACAGCACCAACAGCCTTGAGTTAAGGAATCCGAATGTATGGAGTTCCCTCCTTTAATACACTTAAAATAAACAGTCGAGAGTGCCGACCCAAAACCCTACTCCTTCATAGTTCTACTTCTACCTAACTTAGGATAAAAATTAATAGGCATAGGACTAGTTTAGAAGGAGTACCAAAACCCAACCCCCTGCCCGATCTAGCTAGTTTTCCATCTATAGTTAGCCTCGACCTCGGCTTTAAAATATGTTTAGGTCAAATTCTCTGTGTGAACTTACCCTTTTTCCCTTTAGAAGGCATGGTGACGATAAACTAAAACAAACTCAAGATGCAACAGTTCAGATAGCTTGTAAGTTTGATGTGAATGTTGATAGCAAAGATGAGTCTTGACTGTGCGGCGTCAATCATCTACGATGAGTTGCAAAATATAATGATCCGAAACTAGAGATGGCGAGTATATACGAGGAGAATGGGGGAGCTACGTTACGTTGTATCCATACACACTCGCTGGTATCCTTGTATTTCCTTCAATAAAAGCAGCGGTGAAAATTTGGTCGAGAACCAGCGTTGATTGATTTCTAAAAATAGTTAACAAATACAATGGTCACGAGTGTAATGACGTCAGCAGTGTTTACAGAAAGTTTTAGGGGATAAAAGAATGGAAGATTTCTATCGCGATGACACATGACATGGTGGGAGAAAATTCCCTCAACTCAAGATGGACAAAAAAGTGAGGGCTGGACAAAGCAAAAATCAGCGGACAATGGTCTATGAAGATTAATTATTACAATTCGTTGCTCGTACCACGAGCGAAGGAAGTGACCTATCTGTCAAAAATAACAATTTTGTGCAAATCATTTTTTATACAAATTATTAATATACTCCGATACTGTTAACATTTTTAGCAAGTTTCAGTAGGCCTACCTTATACGTATTGGTTTCGTAATAATTTACACAACGACGTATCCTGAATAGAACACCATAATCTCGATAGGTCTCAATTTGTATTGGTTAATTGTACACAGCGCTCTGTAGGCAAAACTCTTCTTTATTTCTTTTTCACTTGCATGCACAAAGTGACCTATGTGTGTTTAGAAATTAATTACTAATTAAAATAGTTGCAGGGTTGAAAACACATTGACAATTCTGTACGAATAAAGTAGTAAGCTTTATTTATGTCTTTAAAAAATAAAATAAAAATAGTCAGCAGACCCCAAAACAGCATTTTGAAAAATAGTGCAACTTCAATCGTGATTTTCTCCAAACACGTTTTCTTTTTACTGTGGATGGACGTGACAGCTAGCTATAGGTCCTTTCGTGGTGTACGAGCGACGAATTTGAATAAATTGCAGAAACCGTGTACTGTAGTTAAAATAATTCATTCCAGAAACAGTGGAGGCGTAAGTTTAAAACAAATGAGCAAATTCTGAAATGATTATTTAATATGAGGACCTCAATTAAATTTGGGAAGTATGTTATGGTTTAATAAACAACAAAATAAAATGCGAAGTTGCCCTGATCTTGTTTTAATGGTTTACCGGCAAAGTTTTCAATTATTTATTATTGAAGACGGCGCTGGCCGAAAATTGTTGTAGAGAAAGTCCGAATTTGACAACAACATGATATCCCCCCGCCCATAGAACTGGCCAAGTTCGTACAACTACCATGTTTGGCTGAAATAGCGCCCTCCCTTGGCTTGTGAACTGTTGCATTGTGCTGGAGTCGTGAGGCCAGCTATCTGCAGAAAATAAAAACATCAAAAGACCTTACGTGGACGTTTCCCGACTTTGAGTAGTTTTAAATGAGTTTACTTGTTGTTGCCAATGTCTAGATTTACAATTAACGCCGATGCATTTTGTTTTCTACAATAATGCGAAAGAACAAAATAAATGCAATTGTGAGTTTGAAAGAACGTGATTTGTTTATGATTCGTTTGTATTCTGCTGTAACAGAAACATACCCTTTTGGTTTGGATCGGAGCTTTATGGCTCAAAAGCTTAGGCCTACATACAAATAAGGGGTTGTGATAATGGTAGAGCAAGGTTTATTGTTGAGCATGGGATGGTCAGGGTTGAGGTTGGGGTTGGGGTTTATGATGTATCCATAGATCAACTGTTCACGAAGTGACGTATCTCAAGTACAAACCAAACATATTATTATGTTTGGTTTGTACTTGACGTGTATCTGCGCGCACGGTCTAGTTTTTCCGTTTTAACGAAGTGACGAATGTGTTAGGAATTAATAACTCATCAAAACAGTTGTAGGCCCCCCCCCCCCTCCCATGCAGATTTCCTTCCTCCATGGCCCCTAAGCTTTTTTTAAACAGTTTAGGTCAAAAGAGGGCGCTATCAGACAAAATTTCTATACAATGTGCCGTATGATGGGGATGGGAACAGAATCACCAGGGGATGGGATGGGGGTTATAAAATCCCCCGTGACACTGGCAATACATGTTGCGGCCGGACTGTGTTAGAGCATGGTTGTTGTTGTTGTTGTTGTTGTTGTTGTTATTGTTGTTGTTGTTGTTGTTGTTGTTGTTGTTGTTGTTGTTGTTGTTGTTGTTGTTGTTGTTGTTGTTGTTGTTGTTGTTGTTGTTGTTGTTTACTCTCAATCAGAACCCCAACTACACAGTAAACTTTCCAATAGTATTCTGTGTCAACCCGCTTTGGTGTATCTTTGCCTAAACATGCTCCCTCTTTGCCTCTCCGGGAGAGCTGGTCATTGATAGATTGTTTGTGTGTGAAAAAGACCCGGATGGTAACAAGACATTACCATGTTATTAATTGGCTAGGTGTAGATGGGGAATGCTGAATTTTTTAGATAAAAAAAAAAAATGGCGGAGTACTGATTATTTAATTAAAAGCGGACAGTGGACTGCAGTCCGATGGCATCATTGAGTGTTTTAATGTCTGTTGGGCTATGTTCACATTTGCTCCTTATAAAACAGATATACATGTATAACTATATGTTTGAGTTTGTGCAGCATGAGAGATGACACAATAATCATTGAGAAGCCTGCCCTACGTGAGAAACCTGTGTTCCAGCAATGTATTGAGGTTATATCATCAAGGCTCCTGAGCGTGGGTAATTAATTACCTTAACCCTGAAAAACAAAAGGTTCATTTCCACTCCACTGAGCAATGAGCTTCGTATCATCATCCTTGCCCTTGTCATGCTTCTTTAGAGTGATGGAATTACAACGATGAGAGAGAGATAGACCATGGGTCGATGGGAACAGTGTCTCCCCGCGGCAAGGATGATCACAGGGTGGATGAACAGAAAAAAGGAGAATACAGAGACAGCCAGGAAAGGAATTGGGTTTAAGTGTGGAGTTGATAAAGTACCCAGCGCATTCATTGTAGAGGATGTTACACCACTGCGCCCCCCCCCCGTCCACATCCCCATCTGAATTAAAGGCACTGAACACGTTTGGTAATTGTCAAAGACCAGTGTTCTCACTTGGTGTATCCCAACAAATGCATACAATAACGAGCCTGTGAAAATTTGGGCTCAATTGGTCATCGAAGTTGCGAGAAAATGATGAAAGAAAAAACACCCTTGTTGTAAAAAAAAAATTGTGTGCTTTCAGAAAGGAATAAAAGGCTTCAGGCCTGAAGTCTTTTATTATTTTAGTGAGAAATTACCTCTTTCTCAAAAACTATACGTTACTTCAGAGGGAGTCGTTTCTCACAATGTTTTATCAAAAGCTCTCCGTTGCTCATTACCAAGTAAGTTTTTATGCTAATATTTGTTTTGAGTAATTCAAACGTGTACAGTGCCTTCAAAACGGGGACTGCTCTATATTCCGACACCCCTATGTTCCGACACCCCTATGTTCCGATAACCCCCTCATGATTTACATAGGGTTAGGGTTAGGGTTAGGGTTAGGGTTAGGGTTAGGAATAGGAAAATACACAGGGTTGTCGGAATATAGGGGTGTCGGAACATAGGGGTGTCGGAACATAGGGGTGTAACCCTTTAAAACATACGTTAGTGTGGAAGGTTTATAGACCATGTGAACTTTGTTTACAATAAGTGTGACCTTGTGCATTCTTTGGGTATTCTGGCAGGCAAGATACTACACAGGTCCTATGGGAAAGTTGACATTTTGTGTCATGATTTCCACATAAATCCAAGAATTATGAAAGTAACAGCTGGACAAGTTTTGAGATGTGCCCCTTTCATCATATCAAAAGTTGATAGGAATTAGACAGTGCAATCTCCATAAAATTTAAGATTTTATGTTTTATTCCACTAGTCTGTGTAGAAATCGTGCCTGCATGAAGTCCAGGCTCTGTGGCTATTTTGTAAACATGTGATGTCACAGGTCACATCGTCTATACAGGCCTGACAACAGTGACGCGAGTGCCTTTACTTTGCAGCAGCTTCGAGCAGTACGTGGACTATTATTATTCAGGGTTTAAATCACCAGACAAATGCATGCACCCAGTAGCACAGCAACGATGAAAGCAGCAAATCATGGACAAGTTTTAAAACTTGATTGATAGATAAAAATGACGAGTTTTCATACATAGGCCCTAATATTCACTAAGTCTTTGGCAGCTTTGTAGTGGGAAGAGGATTCTGGAATGTAATGAATGTCGTAATTTGCAGGCAGATCTCAAGCATCCAATTGCAAGGACCCCAACGCATGCTGTACGAATCTCAGATAGAGTACTTCGCAAAATACATTTCACACGTGCGTTGGCCGTAAAATGAAGTGCATTCTGGTCTATAGAATGACAATGCAATCATTATTAGGCTGTATCTCCGAATTGGCGGCTGCAGCTACGGTTACCGACTCATTGCTAAGGACATACTATACTTCAACGCATGATGACGCGGAAATCTGAGCCGTATAGCCGTAGCTATGGAGCCGCCAATTCGGACACAACCCTATCTACCAGCATGCACCGTCATTTTACGGCTATACGCACGCGTATTAATTGCCAAGTAGTCCATGTGCATGGATTCCCTATTATCGCGGGCACCCGATTCGACTACCCACCGCCGTTAAATTAAGTGAGGCTTGAGGGGGAATATGCCATGCTATAATCGTGCCTGAAATATATTATCGCATTATATAATACGGGACACTAGACAAATTTCTCGATTATTCAGAATAAAAGATGCTCACCGGTGAGATACCTCCGAAAATGTGCATGAGTGAGGTACCGGTATAACATCGGAGGTGGGTCTCATATCATCGCGGTAGTGGGAATACAGCCCTCATGGCAGGTAGGTATGGAGCTGAATCCAGTGATGTTAAACTTCCCAGCAGATGCGGATAGCCGTAGCTATGGAGCCGCCAATTCGGACACAACCCTATCTACCAGCATGCACCGTCATTTTACGGCTATACGCACGCGTATTAATTGCCAAGTAGTCCATGTGCACGGGTTCCCTATTATCGCGGGCACCCGATTCGACTACCCACCGCCGTTAAATTAAGTGAGGCTTGAGGTATAATCGTGCCTGGAATATATTATCGCATTATATAATACGGGACACTAAACAAATTTCTCGATTACTCAGAATAAAAGATGCTCACCGGTGAGATGCCTCCGAAAATGTGCATGAGTGAGGTACCGGTATAACATCGGAGGTGGGTCTCATATCATCGCGGTAGTGGGAATACAGCCCTCATGGCAGGTAGGTATGGAGCTAAATCCAGTAATAAAGTAAATTTATGATGTTAAACTTCCCAGCAGATGCGGAATTAAACTTTAAGTTTCTTCGGAGGCCCGAAGATCTTTAGACACCCCTGCGCTTCACTGTGGACTGGTCCGATCACGATAGAGAATTCAGAACTCTCTGTTTGCTGAAAACGTTTCCTCTCAATAAACCTACTTTCCTCTACCAAAAGGGCCCAATTTCATAGAGCTATAGCTGCTTTAAAAGCACTAAAAGTAGCTAAGCTCAACAATATTATGCTGACCAGAATAAGGTTACCAGCTAAAATACCACGTCATGTACCATTTCTGACTGATATCCTGCTAATTTTTGCTAAGCACAAACTTTATAAGCAATAATGATCTGCAGCTCTATAGTATGAAATTGGCCCCATAGAGGTCAGAGACTATAGTCACGGCAGGCTTGCGCAACAACAGCCCAACAGCAGTTCCCCGAGTTCGCTTCTGAGACAAAAGTTATGTCTTTTAAAAACAGCCTGTCCCATTTTTATCAACCATTTAATTAAACACTTTTAACCCTTTTCCTTTCGCTTCAATGTTTTCCTGTCTTGACCTATAGGCCTACTCTGTTCAGTATTCAACAACGTGTTTTTTTAAAGTTAGGGTCATCGTTTTGTTTTTGTCAACGTAATGCTGATTTATAGGCAAAATTATAAAGAAAGAAACAATAAAATTCACTTGTGATAGTTTCAGATGAATACGGCATGTCTACTTGTTTAGAAAACAATAAAAAAAATGTCATGGTATTTTCACAAGAACGTCGAATCCATCAACGTTTAGCGAGGGTGGCAGTATTACAGGCAAAATTATAAAGAAAGACAATACAAGTTTCAGTTGATTACAGTATGAGGTCAACTTGTTTAGAAAAAAACACAAAAAGAACATTTAGGCGAGACGACAGCAGCTAACACTGAACCACATCTCTGGTCGTATGGAATTCAATATCGCCCGTCACGTGCGTCGCCCGTCGTCCGTCGCCCTTTTTTGCGTCGTCCGTCGCCCGTCACCCGTGCTTCGACCGTCGTGCATCAACTATCTCCAGATGGATTAGTGGTACAAATCACAGGGCAGTGTTTTTGATGTAAATAATGACTGGCGACGTTCGACGCGCAACGGGCGAAGCAAGACATGCGACGCACGACGGGCGACGCACGATAGGTGACGCACGACGGGCGACGCACGGCGGGCGACGTGCGATGGCAGATATGGAATTCCATACTGGTCGATTGAGGGCAGCATTCAAAATAGACATCCCAAAAGTCGCCTGCAGGCGATCTTTCATGCAGATTCAAATTTGTCGGCATTGCACTTTGATTGATTAATTTGTAGGATATCTGATAAAAATTACACATGCATTCAATTTCTTTTCGGGGTCAAAGTATGACCCTATACCTTTAATATTTTAATTAATTGTGTTGTGTTGTATTTTATGTACAGTATAGTAGGGTTACACATTCCTCCAGCTGTACTCTAACTCGTTTACGGGTTACGTATTACCAATTCGTTATTTAGCTTTCTGCCTTTGTTCAGGGCAGTTGGTTCTCCGGCGTGATGCCGTCAACATCTCCTCTACACCTTCCTTATTTCATTTTGTGACTTCTGTACAGCATGTAGTTTGTTAATAAAACCTCTGGACCACAAAAGTGATTTGTCAACTTTTGTTTTCTTTCGTTCGTCCGTCCTGGTACCTCCCCTGGTATCAACAACATAATAATTGCATCGGGGATAAAGACTAATAATGTGTTTTTTGACGATACAACGAATGTTTTCAGCAGAGGGCGGGGGGGGGCGCTCAGTTTTTCACTTTTGGTCACAATTGACTTTCAACCCCAACCCCAAGCGATATTAATGCAATTATGTTTGCATTACCCCAGCTCAAGAATAACTGTGGTCTAAGTTTGTTATTGTGGTAAATCAATGCTTCTTCAGCAGTACAAAATTACGTAAAAAGAAAGCCCCCCCCTAAATTTAAGCCCCCCCCCCAGTTTAACTGGTCTGGCGCCGCCGCTGGTGATATAAGCACTGTATACTCGGTGCTCTCATGATGATTGATATAATGTCTTCTTTTTTATGGAAATTTGTATTTAATGTATTAAAGGCACTGAACACGTTTGGTAATTACTCAAAAAATATATTAGCATAAAAACTTACTTGGTAACGAGCAACGGAGAGCTGTTGATAGTATAAAGCATTGTGAGAAACGACTCCCCCTGAAGTCATGTAGTTTTTGAGAAAGAGGTAATTTCTCAATAAAATATTAAAAGACTTCTGGACAGAAGCCTTTTTCAGGCAGCTTAAAAGCACAGTCACCAATTTGTACAACAAGGGTGTTTTTTCTTTCATCGTTTTCTTGCAACTTCGATGACCAATTGAGCCCAAATTTTCACAGGCCTGTTGTTGCATGCACATGTTGGGATACACCAAGTGAAAATACTAATCTTTGACAACCAAACGTGTCCAGTGCCTTTGTAATGTTTTTATTAATTCTGAAAAATCTTGTTGACATAAAATACCATTTGTAATTCAGCCCTTGGGCCACCAACTGCGGTTTTAATAAATGAATTTCAGTGTTAAAAAACTAATAGTGATAGTTTTATTCACGGGGGGGGGGGGGTGTCCTAAATCATGGAAGATCCCGTTTCGTCAGCTGTGTATAGTCATTCAACCATTCAACCATTAATTAACGAACACTAAACCAAAATGGACCAACAAAATCCACGACTACCCATTGAAAACATTATTACAGCATAACTTCCGTAAGAGACACATGTGGTTGTAATAAATATGATAAATTGATTACAAATCTTATCCCAACGTCATAATTGCCAATCTTATCGATCTCTTTCATTAACACAATACATGCATATTATATGGAGATTTAGATCAGGCTATACCACTTATCAATTAGGGGATACTATACTTCTGTAAAAATGTCAAAGTTTTGGGTTCAATTTCGACGAACTCCAAGTTCATTAGATATTCAATGGGTATTCATTTTCTTTTCTAGATATACGACTGAGATACATCAGTACTGTTTACATAATTGATCCGGAATCAAGAATTTTGTTCACGGGACATTTTTTTAAAAAACCATTAAGGGACCATCTCAACTTTTACCCTGCCGTGTCATACACAACGCGCACGCCATCATCGAGCCATCGACGAGGCAGGTGCGCGCGCAGGGGACACCGATGAGGCAATACACTCAGCAGCAACTCAACATGGACGTGCCGTCAGTGCCCGAAACCGGTCGCAGAATTCCGTGATTTTCAGCAATCGACGACATCATTTTTCGACCGAAGTGACAGGATACCACCATTGGAGATACGAGGAACCACACACCGGACAACCCGTGTCTTGGCACGGTTATTAAGGTTTGTGGATTTTGGGTCGAAATGTGGATGTCCCATTCATCATAGTTCATACCATAGCCATTCCTTCAAAAAAATAAAATACAATCCCAACGCACCGGACGGAACGTACGTGCCGTTCTATTGCTAGGCCGAGCTTGCACCGTGGGGCCATCCGTCGTGTCACGGCATACATGTAGGTTATCTGTTCCTAATTCCTTACTCTATGGTTATGGCAAGTAAGATGCGCTCCTCGTTAAGTAAGGGACAGAAAAATTCCTAAACTTACACGTACATGTAACGGTAACTTCTTGTTTAATGATTAGGCATTAGCATACTTATGAATTTTATTAAAAATAATATGGTGATCCTAGTCTTCAGTCCTTTTCTAAATCTCTAGCTAGCACCACAACCATCGTAAAATAAAATTAAAAAAGGGACAGGGCAACCAGAGATTTAGGACAGAAGTTCGGAAGATTGCAGAATTGTGTATTTAGCAATTTGGTTAATATTATAACTTGAGATCTAACATTGTAAAGTTGAACCTGTACTGTTTGTTGTACAAACTGCAGCTTGTCAAAACTAGACCCAGTAACTGGGCACAGAGTACGACTGCAGATAGATGTCAACATTTTTGTTAAGGAGTACAGCGCCCCAGCTACTGGATCTTGGCCAGAACTGGGTTCCCTACTTACATAGTAAAATCCAGGGCCTTAAAATTGTACTCAAAACTAATTGCAATAATCGTAATTACCCTTGATCAATTTGGAAACTTGTTTTACCTTTTTCCCCACTTTTTGAATACACCCAATTGCACGATCAATTATCACACTTGTAAGTGGTCTTTTAAACTTAATTTCCAATCGAAGCCCACTTTAATTTATATGTTTTATCCTAAAATTAAAATAAAATGTTCACAGATCTAAAAAGGATTGTTTGCACCCAGATTGCCGAATAATCAAAATGTTGCGGTTCTACGATAGCGAATTTAAACAGAGCGCCTGCGTACTCTTCTTAGGCCAAATATATTTCATGTACTGGCGCCGTGGTACTAGACTGACTTCATTCAAGTTCTCTGATTGTCAAAAATATGCCAAATTTTAACACATTACCCGTCATGGCTCTTGAGGAACGTGACCAATAGCTTTATGATGATCGTTTTATTATATTGTGATTTTTTAATGGAAATATGTCGCATCTGCCCGCCACTTTTCCACTTGTTATGAAAAAAACCTACATTATATGGAGTACCCAAATATGATTTTGTTTTCAGTCAAAATGAGTAAAAAAGTGGCAGTCAGATTTTTTTTTTTTTAATAAGTCAACTGATTGTGGGATGGCCCACTTTTTAGGATTTGAAAGACAATGCAGCCAATGAAATATTTATAAAAAAGAAAATTAGTTTTGAATAATGGTTATTGGTTGTAATACTTTTTAGCATGACTTAAGAAAAATTTTCATCATTGAAGAAGACAGTCCACGTACTCCTAGAACTAGAGGTTGAGGCAAGCTATCGATTTTAACCAACCTTATACATTGTAGAAGGTTAATGCGTAGTAACTGCGCAAGATTTGATGTTTTTGTCAAAAATGCACTTCTGAAGTTAAGTGTCTTTCTTGACAACAAAATTTCCGTCAAATTAAACTCCTGTTCTCTGTATTCTCATTGAGGTACTATGTACTTTTAACAAGAAATGTTGTCTGCAATATGAAGAAAGTTGGATTAATTTTCACAATCTGTTGTACTCGTCTTGTCGCTGTAAAAAAAAACATGGCACAACAAGTGTAAAGTGCTAGATTTTTTAATTTAATTTGTTTAATATTGTTTGAATGCAGGTTTGCCCCAAATAAGGCTAAAAGCCACTCTTGGTAAGAGGGCTTCAAAATGAAAACATTTAAGGTGACAATAACTCGGGAGCTGAAGGTAGGAATTGATATTCCTCTTAAAACGTCTAGAAATATGCACCAGGCAAAGAGTTCCGTATGTGGAATAAAGCTGTTGGAGTGGCGTTTTGGTCTTCGTCTCATATTAAGCAAGTGGAACAGTGTCAAACACGCCATCGGTGAATGGTTTTGTCATTGCATAAAATTAAAAGTGATGAACTCCTGTTTGAATTGTCTTCTTTCAGACTGCACCCCAGGCCCTTTAAGGGACCCCCCTTCCCTTGGACAACATCTTGGACCATCATGGGGGACTGCAGCGGGTTTTACGACCAAGAGGTCCCATTTATGGACCCTCAGGTAAGATCAACGTTATTACTTATCATGATGAGTATTCACTAATTAGTATTCACCCATTATAAAACTTAAAATAAAACAATTAAAACAAAGATAAGTCAAGGAAAAATCTACATTTTATGTAAACAAAACAGCACAAAAATAACCAAAATTTGTTGTCAGAAGTGTGTGAGAACATTAGTTTGTTGTTTTGATGCAAATAGGATCAGCTGTTACTCTAACACAGGGGGGGGAAGAAGTTGTAGACAAAACATCTTTTAGTTACCTTTCACAAGGCGCACCTTTTATGGCCCTTTTCAAAACTTTGGCTTTGGCTCCGGCTTTGGCTCAGCCTAAGACAAAGCCCAAGCCCAAACATGGTTTCGAAATAGGGCCTTTGAAAAGCAAGTGCAATGCAAGGAAGTGTACTGTATACTGTAACTGTTTAAAGGCATGTTACAGCATGCATACAAAATGAAAGGTAACTTTAGATAGGCCTACATGGTACATTTATCAATTAACTGTGATATTAAGTAGTGTAATTCTCCTTTTATGCATATAGTAGCCCTCACCTTAAATGAGGGTCTTCTTTGAATCTTTTAAAAGACACCAATCAACTCTCTATTGAATATAGTAGTACAAACACTTGAACCTCAATGAAGAGTCTGTGAAAGTATCCGGGTCTGATACTTCGTTTTTGAAAGGACCAGGGCACCAAGTCCTTTACCCCTTTGTAAAGGGCATCCCTACATGTATGAGGAATTTGTACTACTGTAACATTTCAACAAAGGGCACCAAGGGCATGGAGTTAATTGCCCCCGTTGCCTCCATGAAGTGTCAGGCCTGTGTATCAAAAACATTCATTGAAATCGTATGTTCATCTTTGTGTAATTTTATGTGATGTGTTCTTCCTGGGGGGGAAAGACGAAAGCAGCCCAAAAAACCGCCCCTCCGGAGATTCTAACACGCATGAAGACTCCGCTGTCGCTGTCCCTCCATTTTGTTCAGTCCCGAGACATACATGTAGCCTTCCGCCATACACCTTATGAGATAATTCATTCCCTTTTTTTTTCCCTCTTTTTTTTTTCTTCTATGATTGACCGAATATGTTTTTTAAGCTGACATTTAAAAGTGAAACCTCAAACGGCAATTTAAATTTGATAATTCATACTAAAATTTCCTGTTTTACTCCCACGTATGACTTTCTTAGTCAGTATCGCTACATACAGTAGAATTCACGCTGGAAACTTCATAGACTGCTTGTTCTAAGTTTACTACATAGTATTAAGTGTTAAAGGTTCGTGGGCGTACATGATGGCACAGTTTTGCAAACATTATCTTCATGTACTTATGTCTAGTTTCTACTAAAAGCTTTTACGACAATGTATGGACCTTTTTTCGTCATGGAACATAAAGAGCCGACAGGTGCAGGCCAAAATTTCAATCTTGGGAAGGGCAAGGCCATTTTCATTTTGCGAAGGACACTTACATTGGAAAATCGTATGTGTCTATGGGAAAGATATATGCATGGGGAGAACCCTTGGTGTCAACAAGTTTTTTTGAAAACTCAGTTGGTAGAGTGCCGACACATGAATCCGGAGGTCGCAGGTTCAAGTCCTGCTCTAGTCAATTTGTCTTTGTTTAACCCGAAAAGTTTTATATTCTGATACATAATGTACAATGTCCCATTTTTCAGACTGTCCCTGACGTTGACGAGGGTGGCTTCTGTGATGATTATGGAGTTGGCTTCTGCACTGAACACTGCGACAAACTTGACAATGGCTGTTGTCTGGACAAGGACTGTCTGGAGAAAGATTCTGAAGGTGAGAAAGGAAAACAAATCAAACTTTTGTTTACTATTCAATATCTTTTCAAAGATTTTGAGACGCATGTATGAGCGCTGCGCGTCATGAAATGGGTCAATAATGGGTCTTTAACATTTATGATGATAGCGGTAAGATGTACCTGCGAAATTGCAATGCGACTTGGGAGTCTTGCCAGCAAAGTGTTAGCCAGAGGGGTGTCTGGGTGTCTTTTGGACACCCTGTTTTAAATTTGGTCACCCTGTTTTATCTTTCATTTACAATACATGTATTGGAAATGAACAATTTGGACAACCAGTTTTTTAAATTCCCAGCAAATTTGGACGTACCCTTTTACCAAATCCTGGCTAAAACCTTTGCTTGCCAGTGTGTGTTTTAGAACTGAACCTTGGTGCACACTTCCACACAACACCTGTCGACAGAAGCCAATGTTTTCTCACTTTTTGTGTGCACTGTTCATGTAGGCTTCTGCTATATATGTAACTAATACACTGTGCAAGAAATGATGTTTATACCACTTTAAAATGATGCATCCTTGTCCAAGTTACCAGTATTAACATTACACAATTCGGAAATCACTTCTTTGTTGACATAAGAAGGGGGGGTGAATATTTAGGATGTATCGTTTACACTCAGGCACTGTGATTGTTTGTATGTATGAGGAAATGGGGGAAGTTTGTGGTAAAGACTGGTTGCCATTTCAACAGGACCATCAATAGGTTCAAGGTGAAGTGAGAAGTTTGGCCAGCTCTTGCCGACAGGAAGTAACTTTCATTGTGCCCGGTATTGCCGGAAACCATCTACTGGCTTCTGTCGGAAGGAATGGTTAAATCCGAAAGAAGTTATTAATAATAAACTTGGTTTCTGTATTGGGATGCTTGAACCCTACCCCACTTGATATGTTAAGTCCAGGCAACTGCCTCGATCCTTCAAAAACCCAACTGAAAATGATGAACAGGGCTCAAAATTTAACACTGGACCACAGGCCCGAGGCCACCAATTTTAGCCCCGGGCCAGTAAACTCATGAACTGGACAAGCCCGGTGGTCTTGTGTTTTTCAATTGAACAATAATGCCTCACTGTGTGACATCTTTAATGAAAAAGAAAAATGATGCTCAAATGTTAAAGTTGACTTGAGTCTGGTGAAGTGAATATGTTTAAATTCTGTTGAGTATTGAAGTTAAAGACAAATTGAGATAAATCTTCTCCATATTGCTCGTTCAAATAAAAATAGTATGTTATAGAAAGTTCTTCCTCATTTAGATTCAGGGACCGATTTCACAAGGAGTTAAGATTGATCTTTACTCTAATTTGCTAAGCAAAGTTTGATGTCACAATGCGAATTACTATGGTGATATGAACAACTCATCTTTAGATGAATTTAGTCCTTTGCGCAATCGATCACTGGTCTTGTAAAATAATTCTGGTCCGTTAGAGATTTTGAAGCTGCAAAGCCCTACATATGTAAGTTGTCTTGTGGAAATCTCCCCCAAATTGGAGCCCTGATGAGTGTTTAATAGGATCCCTTCCAAGGTTTGCCCTTAACTTTTTTAGTGACTGGCCAAAATGACCAGCTAGCTTGTCATTTCACTAGTCCATCAGCTATTTCACAAGTCCATATTTCAAGAGAAACAGAGAAGCTTATCAAATTGAACTAGCCAGCCAGACCACTTGGAGTGAATTTTGACTGGTTCTCTGGTGTTTTTAAAACTGGCATTTGACCAGCGGACCACTGTTAAGGGAGAACGACCCCTTCTGCCTCCAACTGATGAATGTCAATTGTGCCTTAACCCTCCCCTGATATAGGGCCTATACGACCATATTACCATATTAGCCTAGATCCATGGTATGACCGTTCAATAATTGACCACTGCGGTTTGGAATAATAGACAAATCTACTGGTTTAGTTCTGCGGGCAGTTGCACCATCCACACACACAACCCGTGCAGGTTGAATGGTTTCAAATGGACAGTCATCTCGCTGGGATTTTTTTTATGAGAATAGTAGGGTTTAATCCTTCACGATTAGATGATTTTGAAGGACTTGGGAAGTGGGGGGAGGGGGAGGGGCATAGTGATAGCCAGAGGGGTGTCTGGGTGTCTTTTTGGACACAATGTTTTAAATTTGGACACCCTGTTTTATCTGTCATTTACATTTAAATGTTTTGTAAGTGAACAATTTAGACACCCAGTTTTTAAAAATGTCAGCAAATTTGGAGTCGTGAAATGGATCAGCGGTACCACCGGTCAATGAATGTACATGTATAAACATTTTTAGAGGTCACCTAAGTAGCTCATGAATAACTTATACTGGCATGATCAGTGTACTAAATACTGCAAGGCAATGGAGGCCATTGCTTTATTGTGCATCCTTAGTGCATCCGGAACTACTCTTCCAGAAGAAGGGCACATTTTGTCTTCTAAGAGGTGCCCTTTCCCAAGGTGGGCATTAGAAATTCATGAAGTAGGATTTGAAACTTTGCATGGTGGAGGTATAACTAAGAGAGGTTTGCGGTAACACCATGTGAATATCTCTTTTGAGTTGAGTTGGTTCTGAACAGAACCGGTGGTTAACGACTCAACGTTTCGATCAGTATGCTCTGATCGTCTTCAGGAAAAAATTCATTGCCGCTAAGAGGTACAAAGTATTGTGCCTTTGTTCAGGGTTTGCCCTTAACTTTTTTATTGACTGGCCAGCAGTACCAGTTAGCTTGTCATTTCACTAGTCTGTCAGCCTTTTCAATCGTCCACATTTCAACTGAAATAAGGGTATGCTTTTCAACACTGAACTAGCCAGCCGGACCAGTTGGTTACTTCATTAATCAACTTACATTGGTAAGATTTAAATATAATAAAAGTTCCCAGATTTGCACATATCTTACATGCCGGTATAAAGATGGTTACGGTGGAAAACTTCCCTTTGAAATTTTGTTGCTTGAAATTCTATAGTTTCGAGAAATGATTATTTAAAACAATAAATTTTGGTTGACCGCGAGTCCAAAACCAGATGTTTGAAACAGTGTATTGGGTCTTTTCACTATTTTTTGTGTGACTCCGGTGACCGAATGAGCTTTAAACCTTCGTAGGTCCGTTATTTCATGTTGATGTTGAGTCACTTAATAAAATGCAGAACTGGTCTTTGACGATTACCAATGTTGTCTGCGTGGTTTACCTGCACATTAAATCTTAGATTTGTATAGGTCTTGGTTGTGTAAGTGTAAACTTGCTTAGCTGGTTGCCTTCAACGGTTACGGTCTGGTAAACAATTCTTCTCTGGAATGCTGTCACATTATTGTAACTTTGATGGAAATTGTTTTTGGATCTGTGAATTTCCCTGCCGGGCCACGTATTTTAATGAAGTATTCTGACACATTGTGTTTTATTAGGCTACTTGATGTACGAAACTGACATCATCAAAAAGTTAACATTTTTCCCGCAATTTTTTTCATATGGTTATTTTCAAGATTTAAATGGACTCTTGGAAATAAGACAACAAGAATGCCACAAACCTAAATTTAGCACAATGCCTTTAGAAGTGCACCACTCTATGTTAATATTGTGAAAATTGATTTAAATATGAAATACCTAAATATGTTTCTGTAGTCCAGCAACTTATGAACTTTAATTTGAGTTACTGAATAAAAACAATCTGTCAACGATTTAAGTACTAAAGTTATAGTTTAGTTGAGGACCCTGAACGTCACATTGTCATTGTCTGCAGTCATGAATACAAACAATGTGCATGGTACATGTAGGCCAGGTAGAGCTGCGTATTGAGAGAGTTGCGACAACTTGCGATTGGAGGCTAATTTCGGTCCCCCCAAAAAACGCACGTGCGCACACAGGGTGCCAGACTAGACTGCATATTAGGTTGTGCTGCATTTGGACTGAAAATGGCGTCCAGCAACCACGTGACCAAAGAAAACTGGTCCCTCCATGTTGCAACTCTCTCATTGTACACAGCTCTGAGTAGGCCTATTTCACGCACTGTGAGTAGCACGTACGCAACAGTATTTCATGTCGTTTTGATCTCTATTGATGCAGCATTATCTGTCAAAACTCAATGGGCGAGAGAGAAGAACAAAAAGAATTTGTTAGTCTTTCATTCAGCAAAAATAAGGCGATGCAACTTTAAGTATAACAAATTTAATTACAGTACAGTATGGCTCTTTTCTCAAAATAAAACAAATGGAAAGGTTCAGACGGGATTCGTCTCACGATTCTTGTTAAGTGTGGTAATGTAGCTACATGGTCTTTAAGCGTTTTACCATGAGGTGTTCAGTGCACTTCCGTTGTAAGAAAAGGAAAAGGCACGTCATTGCACAATGACGTAATTAAGTAGATAAGCTTATCGTAATATCAAGAGCTTTATACCGATAGTCGTTTTTCTTCTCTGTTTGCCTGGTATTGTTTGACTTACTTACTTACCATTCAATTTGTCCGTATCCGGACAATCTGAAGGGATTATTGATTGTTTAAATGATAAAAACTGGAGAAGTTAGTCTTTTCAAAAGAAAGTGACATTTCTGATTGAAAGATATTGTTGATTCCTCACCTGAAGCGTGGATTACAAAATAAACGCACAGCTCAAGTGACCTTTGGAGGTTTTTTATTTGGCGGGGAATCTTAGACAAAAGTGTGTATTTTTATCCTCAAGCCTGACATTTTACATAGTACAATGTACATGTAGGAAGGATTGTATACGGTATTTGTGTCTCTGGAAATTTACGGAAAAATTTTGTTTCATGCCTTAAAAAAACCCGTTCATACTTGTTTTTAACAACTTTAGAATTATTATTTTGTTGTCGTGCCTGTTTATAAATGTGTACATTATGTATGCATCCATTGAAATTTGTAGGGAAAAGTTTAAAAGTGTTTTTTGGAGTGAAAAGCCTGACATAATATTTTAATTTAGTAATAATATGAAAATTACATGTTTGTGTCTCTAGAAAATTCACAGAGGTCTTAACCGCGGCTATGCGATAAAGGACCAAGCCGAAGCCATAGTACGATAAAAGACCCAGTAAGGTTTTAAACGGCCGGTTAAGACAGAGTCACTACTCTTTTATTCCCATTCATAAATGCCCTTTTTGTAAAAAAAAAGTGTAATAATGTTGGAAAATCTGATTAAACTTTTCTGTAATTTTTCAATTCCTGTCACATCCCTCTGGCTCCGTTTTGCAATGCATGCAATGGGTGAGATTGCATGAGACGCTTGACAGTTGTGCGTACACACGCGTACTGATGTAAATTAGTGCCTGCGTAACCTTGTGCGCCACGCTTGTGTATGTTTAAACACTTCTCACCGTGTTTATATTGCAATGCATGTTTTAAACATGGCCATGTGATCTCCTCTCGACCAATCCGAATGGATAAACTTTCCCGGGCATTTATGGAATACATGTTTTTAACAACTTGAGATTTTTGTGTATTGTTTTTTTTTCCCTTCCCTGTTAATGTGTGCGTTACATAAATGTGTGCGTGATCCATTGAAATTTGGAGTGAAATGTTTTGTTCTTTGCTCTCCCTCGATACTACATGTAGTCATTTCGCTATTTTGAGGATATTTATTTTGTGTCCTGGTGAAAGGGGGGGGGGTTGGCTTCACTGGAGTTTTACTCTCTATAATTAGATTCAAATTGTTCCCAGTATTGACTCTTGACTCTAAAAATCCCCACTGGTTGTGGCTTGTGGGTTACCAGATACATGTACATTATAAAACCACAAACCACATACATGGTTGTACACATGTAGGTAAGCCTAAATGTAGAAATGGTGTTTGCTGTAGAGGCAATGTAAACACAGACAGTTCTCACTGGACAATTATTCACATGTACTTGTACAGTGGTTGAATTTTCAGGTACTTAGTTGAACCCTTGCCTCTAAAGGTTCAACCAAATCATAATGTTGTGTACAAAATCAGCGGCCAATAGAATGGGACTCAAATTTACCCCATCTTGAGTTATTTATCACAACCACATGGCCTCATCTTACATAGATGGCGAAATTCTCTATCAGAGATCTGTCCTATACATGTAGAACAGTTTTCCCTAAACACGGTAAGTCCTTGACGGATGTCTTGTTTATTATTGCAAGACATATGTTGAGACTCCTTTTTCCCATTTTTTTTTCTTTCTTCATTTTTTTTTCTTCTCTTAACTTCAGGACCGGAAGTCATAAAACATTGAAAGAATAATATCAACATCGATCAAACCTGGCCTTCCTTAGAAGCAGCCTGCTTAGAAGACTGTAAATTTTTCTGGTACATCAAATATATTTTTACTCCAATAAAAAGTTAAAGTTCCAGGCTTGGGTTTAGGGTTTAGGGCAGTAATCCGAAACCACAAAAGTTTTAAAGAGAAAGTGTGTCAATGTTTTTGGTATCAATTTGTTCCCCACCTAGAGTAGACGCACCATGCAATGAACTGAACTTTGAAAACAAAACAAAAATTGGTTCACTTTTCCAGTGACTAGCCAGAAAAACCAGTTAGATTGTTGTCTCACTAGTCTGCCAGCTTTTTCACTAGTCCATAATTCATATTGAATCGGGATGTTTTTCTATACTGAACTACATGTAGCCGGCCAGCCGCACCGCTTGGAGAGAAATTTGACTGGTCCTTAGGTGTGTTGAACTAGCATTTGGCCCGCAGACCACTGATAATGATATAATAGTCAAAAAACCATTAATAATGGTTTATATTTTGTCTTGGATTTTGTGTAGTTTTGTGTACTCCTAATAAAGGCTTACTCCAATTGCGGCAATCGAAATAAGGAAGTGATTTAATTGGGTTTCCCCAATTTTGACATTATTTCAGTTGGAGACTTCTCTGAATGATTGTGGTACAAACTTGAATGATTGTTGAGCTTTCAGAGTTAAAATCTATCAGCTCCCCCCCATATTTATCCAACACTGCACTTTTTCCTTTAAAGGGAAACCTGTTTTATGATTCAGTTATTTTATAATGGTTGGCCTACACATGTACAGCTTTTGTTGATAAAAAAACTGTAAAAGTTATGGAAATTTTCTTATGAAAACTATGTCTACATACGTACCTCTATGAAAGGCTATTTTCTTTCTGTGTTTTGCTTATTTGCATCATCATGCTACTGGGGGCAAAGTGCTGAAAGTTGGTCCATTTGTTTACCTTACATGCAAATAAAATGAGGTGATTTTAATTTTAGCCTTGGCGATATCGAAAGTTGATTTTTGGCAACGGATGTTTTCCTTACTGTGTTTGGGAACCCCCCCCTCCCTCTCCATTTGACACAATGTGTATATTTGTTTTAAAAAGAGTGTCTTCCTGCAGGTGCAGTAGGATTGAGTAAAGGGAAATCACAAACTAAGAACTTTATTGTTTTGATCTGTGTTCCAAATGTTGTATAAGTTGATTGAAAATTATAGTAAACTTTGATCTGGCAGTGTTTTTAATTGTGGGCTGGATTTGGAAATAGAGTGTCCAGTTTTGCTGTGACTGGAAAATGCAGGTTGTCTGACCATGCAGGTTGTCTGTCTGAACTGTACACATGTCTGCCCGTTTTAACGTGGGGCTTTCCACCCTGCTACTTTCAGAGCACACCTCATTAAATTTCTTGTCAATATCACCACCTTGCTGTGAAGATTCGCCATAATATCATAAAGGAATTGGTGTCATTTATGAGCCTTTTCGTTGACCCCTGTGTATCAAGAACTCAAAGTGTGCAGATGGAATCTCATCAGGCAATTTTTGAGAGCGCGGCATTCTTGTCAGTTTGCAGGCTCATAGATTTTGCTTCAATCATCAATTAGGAATTTTTTACCAACTCGCTTGGAAACACTGCTGTACGCTATAACAATTTTAACAATTCAGTTCACATCGTAAAAGCAGGTTGTCTCTAAAACAAATCACACAGACACCCCTCAATTTCTTGAAAAGGAGAACGTGTCTGGAGAATACATTACATTTATTCAGGGGTTTTTTTTTCTTGATGGTGTTGTTAACTTTTGTAAATTGAATCAGGTTTTTGACGCAGGCAAGCAATGAAAAGAAGTGTCCCGTATTTGTCATGGTGTATGTTCCCTCAAACTGCGGTACTTTTATGTTAACACCAAAGCGCGGCTCCTCGTTTGCAGATGATAACACCATGCAAATAATTTGAGAAATTTGAAACCGCCGTTGCACTCACCCCTTTAATAAGGTCTGGGGTAGCCAGCCACCAGATTGGGGCTCTCTGGCATGACCCTGAGCCCATTTAGGAAGTGTTGACTTCCTGTTAGCTGTCAAAAAACCCATTCATAAATCAGTAGGCGGGGCTTGTTATCAATGGTTGTTTGTTCCCCTTGTTGATAAAAGGAACTAGCCTGGGTCACTCTCTTATCATGCAGTGTTAAGGTCTACGGTGTGGCGGTGCAAGCTATGAGCTCCACCCCCCCCCCATCAGGTGATATGATATGATTACATCATAGCCCAAAACTGTTTGTCCCCATGAACAAATATGGTACATGTATTGTGATTTACTTCCATTTAAGGGCCCTGTACACTATTGGTAAGATCAAAAAACACAATGTTCACAGATTCACACATAACTATGGTAGAAAGGGTTCCTTAAAATATTTCTGCCTAAAATGCTATCGTTTCTGAGAAATGAGTAAAACAATAGTTTTTATCACGCGCGATAATTTGAAAAAACAGAAAACACATAAGGTCACTTTTCACTATTTTCTCGTGACCTCGATGACCAATTGAGCTCACACTTTCACAGGTTTGTTTGTTCATGCATACAGTGTATGTTGAATCACACAAAATGTGGACAGTGATTTTGAGCTGTTACCAAAAGTGTACAATACCTTTAAAGGTATTGTACACGTTTGGTATTTACTCAAAATATACATGTATATTAGCATAAAAAATGACTTGGTAACGAGCAATAGAGAGCTGTTGATAGTATAAAACATTGTGAGAAACGACTCCCTCTGAAGTAATGTTGTTTTTGAGAAAGAGGTAATTTCTCACTAAAATAATAAAAGACTTCTACTTTCTAGCTAGAGAAGCCTTTTATACCTATCTGAAAGCACACAAATTTGTACAACAAGGGTGTTTTTTCTTTCATCATTTTCTTGCAACTTCGATGACCAATTGAGCCCAAATTTTCACAGGCTTGTTGTTTTATGCATATGTTGGGATACACCAAATGAGAACACTGGTCTTTGACCATTACCAAACGTGTACGATGCCTTTAATAGCAGACTTTTGAGTCACACAGTGTTTGAGTACACTTTTTTTCATTTTTTTTCAGAGAATATTTTGAGAAATGGCCGGGGAAAAAAAAAAAATAATAATAATAATAATAATAATGATATGATCCTTAGTGTGGTCATCGATGCATGTGAAGACGAAAGCTTTTTGTATGCCCTGTATAATCTGTTCTGCATGAAAAGATTGACTCCTCCAGTCTGCTTCGATTAATATATGGATTTATTCAATATTTTCCGGTCCAGCGATTCATCAGGATTTGTACTGATTTCAGGACTTTTTCTTTGACTCACACTTTAAATTCAAACTTCTTTATTCAGGTTAATGGTTGGGAACCTGTAACAGGGGGGACTGCTCTATATTCCGACACCCCTATGTTCCGACACCCCTATGTTTCAACAACCCCCTCATGATTTACATAGGGTTAGGGTTAGGGTTAGGAAAATACACCAGGGTTGTCGGAACATAGGGGTGTCGGAACATAGGGGTGTAACCGTAACAGGTGAACATACAATCAAGAGGGGGATACAACGAAAAATACAAAGCCCTAATTATTGTGCCCAAACCTCTAGTTTTCCTTGTTCAGTGCGGCAGAGAGACTGTAGTGAAAATCCTGTCAAATGAAACACCCTGTGAGCACGGAGGTAGAATCTCTCCATGCTGTGAGTTATTTGCCTCATCTCTGGACCAAGAGGACACTAAAAACTATGTTTTGGGTTTTTTGCCAGGTTTTAAACTGTTTTGGACAATGACAACCATGATTTTCAGTTTACAACCAAATGATCTTCTTGTACATGAGTTTAAATCGATGATCTTTAAAAATTGGCAGACTTTGGACGCCAGATCTTGAAATGAATAGCACCCACTGGATCGCTTGACGTGGAGTCCAGTGACTTTAAAGCTTCGGGCAAGTAACCTTAAAAATTGAGCAGCCCAGTGCTCTTTGGTTTTCAAGTACAGGGCTCGAAATTTACACTGGACCGCAGGCCCGAGGCCAGTGATTTTAGCATCGGGCCAGTAAATTCATGACTGTTCAAAAGTTGGATTTCAGTCTGATTAATCTCTCCGTCAATTCTGCTGAGTATTGAGGTAAACGCAACCATAAGGCCACATAAAAATAACAAATTGTTAATCGTCCTTTTTTGGTGGGAAGTGGGGGAGGGAGGGCGTTTTGGGGGGTGTTTTTTTTGACATGGCAAAATATGAAATAAAGAATAAAGATTATAGATATCATCATAATCACTATAATTTTAACAAAGGGTTTGTGTGATTTTGATGGTTTTAATTGTTTTGTTAAACCCTTTCGACTCCTAGATGACATTTTCTGTAAACATTTTCAAAAAACTAAAACGCAGCCTAAGTAAATATTTGAAGAATTGTTCTTGGTTTGCCAACATGAATAACCTTTCTTCAATCATCTATTTCCGACCTATGGATTTTGAAAAAATATCAGCTGAAAAATCTGGGCGCCAAATTTGACTGAAAAGATCATTAAAAATACCGTTTTTTATGATTTAAAAAAAAAAAAAAAAAAAATGGGGTCAGGGGTGGTTTTGTAGGGTCGGGCGGGGACGATCAACAATTTCTTTTTTTTATGTGGCCTAATACAAACTAAATCTTCTCTTGGTGCTCGCTCAAAATATAACGGTTCAAATGTTAAACTAAAGGCATTTAAAAAAAAAATCATCCTCATTTCAATTCTGGTCTTTTACAAAATTCTGGTCCAGAAACTTTTTGAGCTACCCAAGCCCTGCAGTCTTGTGGATTTTCACCCTAAATTCGAGCTCTGCAAGTGCAAACTTCATCCCAAACTAACACAGAAACAGAAAGAAATACTAGTTGTAGTTTTACAGTAGTAGGCTATGGTCTTTTAAAATAATGTCTTGGACCGGTAATTTTCCTGAGCTACAACTTGTACAAGTCCTGTCGGCTTGTGGAGACTTGGAGTTCGGGTGGGATTCAAACCCACAACCTCTGCCATGCTAGAGCAGATGTCGCACCACTAGATCGCCGAGCTACATGTAGCCTGGGCCCAATTTCATAGCGCTGCTTAACGGTAAGCAAATTTTTTGTGCTAACTGTAGCAGAAAAATGTTCTTGTTCATAAGCGTATTTTCACAGGTTAGCACGAAAATTAGGCAGCCATGGATTTGCATTGTTACGTCATTCATTTTCATACAGTAAGCACGGGAAGGTTAGCATGCCTTTTCGTGTGCTTTATGGTTAGCAGCGCTATGAAATGGAAACTCGCTCAGTAAGCACAAAACGTGTGCTTAGCAGCTCTATGAAATTGGGCCATGGGGCTAGAGGCAGTTTGAATCCTATATTTTAGCAGTGGGTACCGCATTGATTTAATTTAATGTCAATTTTACACATCTGTGTAAGGGCTATAAAACCAAATAATAGACACTTAACCAGTCGCGATTTTAACTCACATTTTATTTAGAGAATATTCGTTCCAACAAGTTATGTGTAAATGATTTGTAGCCGTTATCGATAGGCTACATGTACAGGTACCAATAAAAAAACCTTTACTTTTAACAGATACCTGTTCATTATTTACAGTACATGTACCTGTATAAATAAACATTTATTATACACTTCAGTTCAAGGAAGTTTCCAATAAAATGTTTGCATACTTTGTGTGTTTCAAGCATCATTCATTCTCACGTTCCTTTAAACACAAGTAACTGGTAGGCGCTTTGTACGGTGTTTGCTTTTTGCATGTAATGCAGTATCCGATCGTTATTTTCGGAATATTAGCCACAGCACTGGGAATACTATCAACAACAAAAACTACATGTACATGTACTCCACACAAACTGTTACATGCTAATCAAAATGCATCATATTTGCATTAAGTTCAAATCATTTGCATTAATTTAGATTCATAAAATAGATGCAAAATTAGTAATAACCTAAAATAATTTTGTTTAAAAACATTTCATGTGAGTTGTACAAAATTGCTGAATGAAATTGTTCCATGCAGTACAATAATAACATTCATTGACGATGATTCATGTTGCACAATATATTTCAGACGAAATTTACAAGCTAAGCAAGAGCTTCGCAAAAATTAGGCGGGAACCATTCACCTACTGTGGTCATTACATGAACTTTTAGCTGGTAACTTGTCCATGCAAGGGATTTTCTCTCTCTCTCTTTTTTTTTTAAAGAATTCATTTGATGCACCACATTGCTCAGGCGAAGGAAGTTAAAAACAATGTATGCAGAAAAGTATCTGCAGAAATAGGGAGACCGCCAACATAGGGCTAGATAGCGCAGTCGGTAGAGCGCCGGCACGTTAAAGGCATCGTACACGTTTGGTAATTACTCAAAATATATATTAGCATAAAAACTGACTTGGTAATGAGCAACAGAGAGCTGTTGATAGTATAAAACATTGTGAGAAAAACTCCCTCTGAAGTAACGTAGTTTTTGAATAAGAGGTAATTTCTCACTAAAATAATAAAAACTTCTTGCAAGAAGTTTTTATTCCTATCTGAAAGCCCTCAAATTTGTACAACAAGGGTGTTTTTTCTTTCATCATTTTCTTGCAACTTTTATGACCAATTGAGCCCAAATTTTCACAGGCTTGTTATTTTATGCATATGTTGGGATACACCAAATGAGAACACTGGACTTTGACAATTACCAAACGTGTACAATGCCATTAATCCGGAGGTTCAAATTCTGCTCTAAATAAATTTGTCTTTGTTCAACCTCAAATTACAGACAAGTTTCTCTAAGAACCCCCCCTCCCCCACATTTTTCAGTGTGCATTTCATGCGGAATTAATTTTACAATCGGGTGAAATTTTGATATTCAACCATTCTAAAAATGGCACAGAATGCTTTACTCTGTGTCTGGAGGAATCACATCATCTTAACAAAGTACTTGCCGTATATTGAGATTGGATCATTTAGAGCGATTCTGCAGCAGTCCACCGTGAACTGTCGCGTTCACCACATGATGTCATTTTCGGCTGCCTAGTAGTTTGCCATTGTATACAAAACCCATTTGAATGTTATTGAATTATCAGTCAACAGGATTGGGGAATTAATGTTTGTGAATGCAGTTATTCACATATGAGTGCAGGTCTGGAATTTCAGGGAGACCAGAGCTCGGAAACTCTCTCTCTCTTTCTGGTCTTGGCCTGAAAAATAGCCAATTGTTCCCATAGAATTTCTCATTTAATACGCGCAAGTGGAAGTGCCAGAAGAGAGTGGTTTTACCAGCCCCGCATGTGGCTTCAAATCTGTAATATGCTCTGTGTGGTTTTAGATGCATGCACTTTTAAGTGAAAATAATCACCTCACAATCTCAGGAAACGTCAACATTTAAAAAAAAAAGAATTTAATTTATTACTTACGATTGGCAAAGGCCGTCTTGTTATGACCAAAACAAAAAAATTACTTGGAAAACAAAACAACTTTCTTTATTTTGCAAACTATACTTGCAGTCGGAATTGAAAAAACCTAACTTCAAAAGTTTGTTTACAGAATTTACGGAATAAGATTCGGTGTTGATTGTTTTTGTTTTTTGTTTTTTGTTTTTTTCCCCTTCTCTGTCAAGTTTGAGGTCTTTTGAATTCCTGAGTAGGTTCACGTTAGGACTCCCCTAGATCTGTGCCTGCAGTCCCACAGCGTTAGCAACACAGAACGGGACAAATTTAGATTTGACATTTTGACAAAGCATTTTGCATCTTAGCCGTTTTGTGCGAGGTGTGTGTGTGTGTGTGTTTTGTCTTGACTTTCACTGGAAACCCAACAGAGAGCCATTGCTTGGTTTTTTTTTTGAATTTTATTATATTCAAGAGACGTTTTTGAGTGCATGACTTTTGACATTTGGGAATTATATTTATATATATATCAGTATTTATGATTTTGTTTTCCTTTTGCGAGATGGTTTTCACTCGAGCAGGGATAACCCCGAGCTATGTATCTTAAGATTGTCTGAAGTCAGGAGTGGCTATTTGGACATCAGACTTTTTTTCTTTTCTTTTTGTTGCTCTCTCTTCTGATCGAATCAAAAGGCTTGTTTGTTCCTTGATGAACGGACAGGCTGTATTCATTTCACCATGCTGTTTCAAGTCACATACACTGAAGTGCGTTACGGTGTAGTTTAAATTTCTAAGAAAGTGACCCTATTTTGTGGAGTGTTGAATTTGTTTTTATAGGATGTACACTTAAATCTAAGAGAAGGGGTTTGCCTCGGTGTTTCCAGCAGTTGCTGCTGAATGCACCGCGGCACCTTGTTAACACTTTACAAGGTGTTATATAAATGGGTCTCATAATTCATAAACTTCAAAAAGCTGTCTTGAAATAAATAATGATAAGCCCTTTGGGACGCCCGTAGATAAAGAGCTAGATATAAAAACTAGTTATTATTTTTATTGTTATAACTTCCACTCCCTATTTTTGCGGGAAAAAGATGGTTAATATAATGCAACAAGTCTGCAACTTTAATGAGATGTACTTTATTGATTAACATTCACGTAAATGGCAGGCTCCATTTTTCCAGAGCAAATGTTTCTGAGGATATAATATTTTGTACAACATTAAAGGGTGTGTACAATATTGGTAAGAATAAAAATATAAACGGTCACAGATTTGCACATAACTCATATGGTATAAAGATGGTCATGGTAGAAAACTTCCCTTGAAATAGTTTTGCTTGAAATGCCATAGTTTTTACGAAATGATAAAGGGATAAAAGGATAAATTCTGATGTTTGAAAAAAATTAAAACACATATGGGGTTTTTTCACTGTTTTCTCATGACTACGAAGACCGATTTAGCTTAAACTTTCACAGGTTTGTTATTTCATGTATATGTTGGGTCACATCGAGTTTGGATAGTCTTTGGCAATTACCAATGTTGTACACACCCTTTCAGGAAAACAAATTCTTATTCAAGAAAATTTCAAGAGAATAAAAAAACAAAAAAACAAAAAACAAAAACTAGACCAGAACAAATGGAAATACATGGAACTTACATATTACAATTGCCAACTATAAATTTCAGTGTACAAAAATAATGAATTTGGTATTAAAAATAAACAGCCTTGAGGACTGAAATATCTACATAGAAATATTGAAACAAATTCAATTTATGAACCAACATGTGACCGTGGATACTCTAGTTGTGAAACAGTTTACTGGGCAAACCGAAGCATCCCAGGAAACATCGGATTAAGTGTGCCCCTAAAAAAATCCCAAATCACCAAACAAACTAAAAGAAATTTACAAGACAAAGATCTAAAGCTATGTGATAAATGTTACAGGATTTTCTGGGCAAATAAGTCAGCAAGTCAAAGATGGAGTACAGTACAGGACAAAGCTGCAAAAACATAAAAGTTAAATTTTGTTTAGTATGGTATTTTTCGGGCCACCTGTGCTTCAGATAAAATGTTTAAACAAATTTTAAAAAAATTGCAGAAAAACATCTGGGTAGTAGCCAAATAGTTTCTTTACAAACAATTCATGGAAATGATTGCTTCATAACATCAAATCAAAAGATTAGCGTCAGGTTCCCCGTATACCCTTTGACTATTAGTGTGGATTCTCATTTCATTGATGAAAGGGACCAGACCATTCTCTTCCATCCAGCCTCAGTTTGAAAAACATTCAATGTGAACATTGCATGTAGGTCGCCCGCACCTAATAAAATGGTCGCTGAAGAAATTAAGAAAGGATGGAGGAACGTTTTAATTTTGTCGGTGGAAGCTGGAAATGAGAGATTCCTTTAAAATCGGAGTCGGCTGGCCGCACTTGATCAGTCGCAGAAACTCTTTTGACTAATCAAACTAGTTCATGCGCACACAATACCGGGTTCACCCATGCACTTTTACAGCTCCTGCCTTAAAGTAGTAGAAGTAAAAGCGAGAAATCAGAAACACCGGATTCAGGGTTAAGCTTGACTTAAAAGACGGCTCCTTTTTAAAGTGTTTTCTAAGTCATCAATTATTGTATGATTAGCTTTTATGATTTCTCATGGTTTCTCCTTTAAACAGATGCTTTCAACCCGAGACTTGTTCCAATGAACCTGATGAATGTTTCTTTAAAAGGGACTGTATATGTTTGGTAGTTGGAACCCACTGTTTGTTTCAATCCTATATACAGTAGTTGTAGATATTATACGTATACATGTACCATAAAACTAACCTGTGAAGATTTCATTTCAAAAGGTGGTAGCGTTTTTAAGATACATGTATTGCCGAAAATCTTGAGGGGTTATGTCCCGCAGGAAGAATAATCTGCATTGGAATACACACTCTGTTCTAGGAAGTACTTCAAAGTGAAAAGTTTCTCAAAATTTATTATACTATTCAAAGCTGCTTTACTTCTAACCAAGTAAATTTTAATGCCATTAATTTTCAGAGCGTTTACCAAACGTATTCTTTCCCTTAAAAGGTTGTATTAAAAATGCATAAAAATATTTTATTTTTTTAAACACATACTAAATAACTTAAAGATGAGATCAGGTTGTCAATACCCAATTTAATTTTGAATTAAACCGTCATTGAATACATCTGGAGATCTTTGTCTCCTCGAAAACAACTGTGAAAGGGCAAGAGATACTGTTACACTGTTTCCTAGTGAGCAAAGATACCCCCTTCGTTTCAACTGCTCTTGTTTTGTGAAATTTTATAACGGGTGGGAAAAAAAAATATCTATTTAGGCTCTGGTGAAGCTGTCAAAAACTCCTTCTTCTTTTTCCCCGCTGGTTTCTCAGGTTTTGACAAAAAAAGAGAGTGTTGTATCAGTAAAGATATCTAGTGTAACCCAATCACAGTATTTGTCCATTTCTTGGCCAAATGATTACAAAGTGTCGCTTTGTGGAGGTAGGGAGATCATTTTACAATCTATGAAATACTCGCTTTTATAGAGGCAGGTTTTTTTATGATTTCACGGATAATGTGTTTCAGCCGCAGTAATAATGCTCTGAAGTACGATACGATAAAGGTTTCAGAATTTGTCTCCATATTTCCTCCCGAAGCCTGCGGCTTGCCCCCAAGATATTGGTTGTCAGAATATAGCGGTAAATTTATTTGTGTTTTACCCAGACACTAATATGTGTTAAGCACTGTACATACAATACATACTCGGTACTTTCCCCCCTGAGTCCTGTTGGAACAAATTTGTGGGTATATTACTTGGGTGGGATTCGAACCCACGACCTTTGCCATTTGAGAGCAGATGTCTTATCACTAGACCACTGAGCTGACCGGATAGCAAGGGGGGGGGGAGTACCGAGTACACAGCGCTTAAAACACAAATCGGTGTATGGGGTATTAAGCACAGATAATTATTCATTATCCCCAGTGCAATGTATACAGGTTCTTAAATGTGTTTGTGTATGTTTTGTATTCACATAGAATTTTGATGGATCTACCCATTTTACATATAATTTTTTTATTGATTATTATTATTTTGGGGGTTGGGTGGGGGGGGGGGCTATAAACAAAATAAAAATACATTAAGAAGGGAAAGTACAACATTGTTTTCTTCTACTTGAGTAAATAAATTTCCATCTACTGGTTGTCAGTGGACGCGCCATACAAACAACATCATGTTAAAATTTCATCAATTGCGTTTGTCACGTTCTAGATATAAAAAAAAACCAAGAAACGGTTTGTGTTTTGTGAGATTTTGTGCGCATTCATATTTGGCTTATTTTGATTGGAGCAATTGAAATAAGCAACAGTGATTTGTGGGATTCTTCATATGCTATTTAATTTTCCTTGATGCTTTGATTATGCTTTGGACGGCACTATTTCTCTGCAGGATCAGTGAGCTCTCAGGTTGAGCCTCATAGAATTTTAATTTCAATAACATGACAAATTAACTGTACTTTTGTCGTTGTTTAAAAGGCACTGTACATGTTTGGTAATTACTCAAAAAAGAAATACATGTAACATAAAAACTTACTTGGTAACAAGCAATGGAGAGCTGTTGATATAAAACATTGTGAGAAACGACTCCTTCTGAACTAACGTAGTTTTTGAGAAAAAAAAGGTAATTTCTCACTGAAATATTTGAATCTGAAAAAGGCTTCTGGCCAGAAGTCTGTTTCAGGCATCTGAAAGCACACAAATTTGTGCAACAAGGGTGTTTTTCTTTCATTATTTTCTTGCAACTTCGATGACCAATTGAGCCTCAATTTTCACAGGCGTGCTATTTTATGCATATGTTGGGATACACCAAGTGAGAATGAATACTGGTCTTTGACTGGTGAATAACCAAACGTGTCCAGTGCCTTTAGTGAAGTGATAGTGCATAAACCTTTCGGGGCAGGGGGGGGGGGAAGGAGCAAAGATTTGACAAGAATGCAGAAGCATGTACCACACATCCAGTCAATACGATGTCATTAAAAGGTTCACATTGGAAAGCAATGGGTACAAGTATCCAGTAACACATGTGTAAAGCTTCAAGCAAAATACAGTTGTGTGAGTGGTAGTATTAAGTGGCAGCGGTATTTTTTATTCTGTTGTCATTTATATACTGAATGTTATTTATAATGAAGTTTCAGGGGTTTTTAAGATTGAGGAAGTCCGTGTCTACAATGCAAGTTTTGAACTTTTTTATAGCTGATCAGTTGATTTCCCCTGTTTCTTATTAACAATTACATGTTGTGACTTAGAAACAGGGCTTGAAATTAACACTGGACCGCAGGCCCGAGGCCAGTGATTTTAGCGTTGGGTCGGTAAACTTGCGACCGTACAAGTCCGGCGATCTTGTGTTTTTGAATAATAACACCTCACTGCAATTTTAATTTAAACTGATAAATACAAATATCTTTCAATTCCGTTGAGTATTGAAGTACATGTATTAACCCATAAGAAAAATGAGATAAATCTTCTCTTACTGCTTGTTCCAAAAACAGCTCAAATGTGAAACTGTGTAGATAGTGTTCTTCTCATTTTGATTCCGGTCCTGTAACAACATTTCTGGTCCAGTAAAAGTTTTGAGTTACATGAAGCCCTGCAGTCTTGTGGATTTTGTCCCCAAATTCGAGCCCTGAGAAAAGTGGAAAAACACTGTACAACGGTTTGAGTATTTGGACATTTCCTCTTGTTTTTTCTTTTTCAAAGTTGCATGTCTGAGAATGGGGTTAATGCTGACTGGTGCTTTCCGGATCTTTGTGGTTTCACAATCACAGACAGTAAGGGGAACAATTGTTGTCAAAAATGTTTACTATTGACCATGGAGAAAGGATTCTTTTCTCCATGATGGAGCGGAGTTAACCTCAAACAAACTTTGCTGAGAATTGTTGCCGCAGACTTTCATTTTTCGATTGTGTATTAAAGACCTCGCATCACATTGATATCCCGGCTAATGTAACAGTTGTCTCCACTTTTTTTTCTTCACTTTGTAAGTGTGCACGTGTACAGTACATGTGTCTGTATCGTTAGAGTATTGTGATCATGGACACACAATACTACGGTCTACTCAAAGCCATGATCTGGGGCACATCAGGTTCAAATGAACACCACGTTCTAAATCCAGTTACTATGATCGTTTGTAACCATTTACCATCAGCAGACTGCACCAGGGCCCAATTGCATAATAATGCATACAAAAGCATTAAAACTTGCTAAGCACAGAAATATAGTGCTTAGCAGAAATAGGTTACTAGCCAAAATACCATACAGTTTACATTGCTGCGACTGGTACCCCACTCAATTCTGGCTTAGCACATATATTTGCTTAGCAGAATTATCTGCTTAACAGCTTTACGAAATTGGGCCACTCGATTCTGGCTTAGCACAGATATTTGCTAAGCAGAATTATCTGCTTAACAGCTTTATGAAATTGGGCCACTCAAATCTGGCTTAGCACAGATAATTCTGCTTAACAGCTTTATGGAATTGGACCCGGGCCTTGCACTCGTTTTCGTTTCTCTCCTCTGATCAAGCACCAAGGGTTAGTCAGCTTTCATTTTGACTTGTCAATAAATTTGACTAGTCCATGTGATTTTTCTTTTTTTTGCGTAATGGTTTTATGTGAAATAAGCAGAGTTTTACAAAGGCTGGTTGTTGATTTTGGACTTGCCTGCCGGGCTTCTACTCTAAGTTGCAAATGTTGACAAGCCCTCAGCACTCATATGAGTAGTGTTTATACTCCAGTGCCACTTTTAGGACGTGGCGTTAAGTTTTGTGAAAATCGGTCTTTACTTTGTGGTGCAACTTTACTCACTTAATGTTGCGCAAGTGGACTTGCGCAGTTGTTTCTTGAAATCTGTTGCAGTTGTAGTGACCAAGTGGAATCTTTAGTACAATACAGAGCGCATACATTGCACATTATTGGAACTGGTACACTTCAGGCCTGGAATTTCACCTTGGAGAGGGCAAGGCCATTTTCATTTTGTAAAGGGCACTTCCATTGGAAAATATTATAAGTCTATGGGAAAGTTTTGAAGGGGCACCAAGGCCAAGAGCAAGGGGCAACAGAGGCCATGGCATTCGTGCCCTCCGTGTAATTTCAGGCCTGTACTTATGAACTGATTTTACCTTGCCTTCCTTTTTTGCTTAGGACAATTTGTCCCTGTTTCAAATTCATTACATGTAAATTCGTACCAACGTTCTCATAAAGGCTACAAATATTATCGTCGATCATGATCGATCGGCAACACTGTCCTTTATTGTGTTGACAGAAAGGAAAAAAAAAGCAACAACAACACACACACACACACACACACAGTATACAATTGAAACAAGAACTAAAATGACAACATAGCGATTTATCAGTGCAGATGAATTCAGCCCCTAGGGGTCAGATGCTGTTGAATTAAAGTCCATTGGTGCTGGCCAGGTGCCAAAGTATATGTATAATAATAAGATGTTATTCCACCTGTGCTGTAAGCCCAGCGCCTGCGGTAAAAAAAAAAGGCATTGCTTGCTTGCCTGATGATGCGTATTTTCCCCCTTTTTTTTTTCCCCTCATATTTTTTTATTTTTTTTTTTCTCCTTCGTCGTTCTCTTTTCTTTATGTTTTTCTCTCAGCTTAGTCTATCTCTCTTTCTACGTTTTTTTCTTCTTTCTCTCTCCACTGAACATGACTGCCGTTGCCGGTCAGCTTTGTTTTGTGAAATAACATCCGTCGATAATTTACTCGGCTGGACAGGAGGAGAAACGAGTTGGGTTGAGCTAAGGGATCGTGTTCGTTATTATTAGATAGAAATTCAGGAGTAAAAAAAGCTAGGTGTGTTGGTTTAGGATCGATGAATTGATCGTAATGGCCAGCCCTAAAGTGCACAGAGGAAGTTAGGGTTTTTTTCCAGAGGTTTTTCCCCCTCGTATTCCCGCTCTTTTATTTCTTCTCTCCGCTGGACAATTTAGTATTGAAATGGACTGCTCCTGTCTAATCACTGTTGGCTTATGTGTAAAGGGGAAAACAAGAAAAGAAATAGTTTTTTGTTAAAGTGTTAGGTAAAACAGGCCCTCGCTTATAAACATTTTGTAAAGTAGCTTACCAGGATTTTTAACTGTGCATTTTATTTGCCCTCACAGGAATTTTTAGTAGCCCAGATTTTAATTAGGCCTATAGATGTGTTTTCATAAATCTATCTTTCTGATGTGTTGATGGAAGCGATCACAGACTGTTTAATGGTCAAATGAGGTTACATTTACACACTCAAACAAAATATTAACACATTGTAGAAATGTGTTATTCACATCTGAAAAGGATGAAATATTGAGCACTTTAAACAAGTAGGTTGGACAGTTTGTAGTAGCCCACAGGGCATGTTGAGAATTGGCGTTTACTAGCCTGTAGCAGTTTTTACCAGACAATGTACTCTGAGCTAGTAGGGTCTAATTAGTAGGGTCATACTTTGGTAATGTCCCCAAATGGTTTTTTTCAAATTTTTATCCGAAAGCTTACTTGTTGTAAAGATGGTATGGTAGTAAGCATCCGGTGAAATTATTTTGTCTGAAATGCCCCGCAAGATTTAAAATCAATAACAACATGAGAAACGGTTCATGCATCATGCATGAAACCGTTTCTCAGGTTCGAAGGAATTAGAGAGAGGTGGTATACCGCTGAGTCCAAACAAAACATCGTCGAGGCTCGACGTTATTAAAATACCATGACAGTTTGTTGCTGTTTTTTTCAACAAGTAGACACTGTATTCAGCTGAAACTTTCACATGTGACTTTTATTGCATCTTTCTTGATAATGTTGCCTATAAATCAGCATTACATTGACAACAACCAATCGATGACCCTACCTTTACAGTCGAGCCCTGTAAAAATTATTTAGCTCATGCTTTGTCTTTTCTTAATTTCTCTCTCTTCTTTTCACAGAGTTGTTCCAAGATCTTGATCAGCTTCAGGATGAGTGGCTTGATGGTACGTATCATACGTTAATTCTGTTCAATACATTCATTCAACAGTCAGTGACATTGATCACTATTAAGTGTCGTTAGATTAGTAATAAGCCGAAATATTTGTCTTCAAATTGTCGTCGGATGTTTGACTTCAAAGGGTGTGAACAGCATCGGTGGAGACGCTTTAAAAGTTTTTGAGAATTGGGTAAAACAATCGGTTTTGATCTCGAAGTCCAAAACCTGATGTTTGAAAATCGTAAAAAACCTTAATAACATATCTTCAGTATTTTCTTGAGACTCCGATGACCGATTGAGTTTACATCTTACAAGGTATGGTTGTCATGGTGGAAACTTCCCTTGAAGATTGAAACATCAGGAAATTGGTTGTTAATTGGGTTTTTTTCCCCCTAGACATACATGTATTATGACACTTGCTTTACCTTGATGGTGCCTAGGGTGTCCCCCTCTGCAGGGCTCGAAATTTACACTGGACTGCAGGCCCGAGGCCAGTGATTTTAGCGTACCTGTAGAGCCAGTAAACTCATGACCAGACAAGTCCGGCGGTCTTGTGATTTTCAATTGAATAATTATCTTTAAAAAAACAAAAAAATTGTTGAAATATTGACTTTAAGTCTGACTTAATATCTTTCAATTCTGTCAAGAACAAATTATTACCTATATTAAGAATGAGATCAATCTTCTCTGGTGCTTGTTCAAATAAAAACAATTTAAGCGTGAAACTGTGGTGCTTTTTCCCTGGTCTTGCTCGGTTTCGTTAAAAATTGTTGAGCTACAAGCCCTGCTGTCTTATGGATTTTCCTCCTATGTTCGAGCCCTGCCTCTTGTAGGGTCTGTATACGTTTGGTAATGACTTTGAAAATTAATGGCAATAAAATCTTACTAGGTATACTCGGTAAGAAGTACAGCAGCTTTGGATAGTATAATGCATTTTGAGAAACCTTTCACTTCGAAGTACTGCGGTTATGGAAAAAGATATCACTTTGTATCCCCAAAAATTTGAATCTGAGAACGCTTCTCAGATTGTGTATTCCAATAGAAGATTATTCTTCCTTCGTGGACATAACCGCTCCAGATTTTCGGCAATATCTCAATAACGCGACCACCTTTTGAAATGAAACTTTCACAGGTTAGTTTTATGGTATAATATATCTATAACTGTATAGGATTGAAACAAACAGTGGGTTCCAATTACCAAACGTACATGTATACAATCCCTTTAAAGGACCCATGGTACGCTTTTCTCTCATGATACTAAAATAGCTGGACTTGGACGAGCAATCCAATGGGCTTTTATTAAGAACAAGTTGGGCCAGCGTGCATGATGATACAGTCGTACCTGTACACGTATATTATTTTATAAATCAAATGTTATGACTGCTGGTAGTGTTTTGCCAGTTTACATGTATTGGAATCACCCTTGCTACATGTATGAAATGCACTCTGCAAACACTCAACTCCTTGATATATTTAAAGCAATTTGTTGTGCAACCAAAATCAGCTTCAAGTGACACGTCAACACAAATTTGTTAGTTGTTCGTGTGGTTGGCCAAGTGTTCATACAATAGAACCATAGTGTTAGCCACAGGGGTGTCTGGGTGTCTTTCGGACACCCTGTTTTAAATTTGGGCACCCTGTTTTATCTGTCATTTACATGTAAATGTATTGTAAGTGAACAATTTGGACACCCAGTTTTTAAATTTACAGAATTTTTGGACACCCTGTTACCAAATTCTGACTTACACCTTATCTCCCAATCAGTCATATTTTTCATCAGCGGGGTTAAAAACTCTCCAGGAATTTCTTGGTTTTTTTTTTGTTTCCTGGGGAATTAGCTCTGCAATGTGAAGAGGGGCTTTACTCTATTTCTCAAGTAAACAACACCGATTCATACCACGTTCATACTATTCTAACAGATTATATGGGGTTCATGGAATTGTACGTCGCTTGTGTTCAATCACAAACAAAATCGGCTTCTTTTCAACTCTGCTGCAGTTGTAAAAAAAAAAAGTCGCTGTTTTCGTCATACAGAGCTAGTGGGATAAAAGAAACCAAAACTGTGGGCCCCAACAGGCATGCATGCCTCTATTCTAGGACCATTGCCTGATCCGCTGAACAGCGGGGAACAATAACGAGGATCAGGATTTCACGGTTGCATTGGCAGGGGACTGAATAGCCATAGTAATTGCACTGAGTGATTGATTGTTGACTCAATGGTGGTTCAATGCATTGCCCAACTGCATGTAGGAAGTTTTTACTTAGGGGCTCCCTCAAAAGTTCGCAGTGGTCCTTGGTGGGGTGTTATAAAAAAAAAAAAACTTAGTGGTGCGTTGGCCAGACTGTGAACGGTCTTCACAACAACAAGGTTGTTTTCTTGTTGTTTTGCTGTTGTTTTGCTGTGGACATAACAGCAAGTCTGTCTTGTTTATTGTTCAGTGTATATTATTGGAATGTTTTGAATTGTTTTTTTTGAATCAATGTTCAAAGTGAACTGGTTAAAGATCTATATAGAACAAAATGAATGTTAAGTTTCCCCCATTTTGTCAATGGTATCACCCGTCCCATAAGCAAACACAGGGTGCATTGTTGTTTTAATGGGAAATCAATGAAGAGTTAAGAGCAAGAATTTACATGTACCTGTGTACAGTACGTGTATAATTGTGAATGACATGGAACATTTTTTGTATGATCAACTTTAAACGTGCGTACTCGTAGTCTTATATGACTTTGCCCAGTTTTATTGCGCTGCTTTCCGTGCATTAAAAAAACTGCCCAAAACAACCCCAACATCATTATTGGTAGCAGAAAGTGCCACTTTCCTTGGGTTGTTTGGACTTGTTTACCTTGTTTACGGAGTTCATGTAACTTACTCAGAAAGCCTTGTGCCAACCTTTTTCCTTTTGACTAGTCCTCTGGGCTAGTCAGCCATGCATTTGACTAGCTCCCATCAACATTGACATGTCTATCATAATGAAAAGATACCTTGAAAATCATACCATAAATCATAAGCAGAAATATGTTGTCATAACTTTGTTAGCAGTGTGATGATTTTCAGTTGTTTTTAAACCACAGAATAGTGGTAGTACATCATGTGTATGCAAAACAGGGCTTTTATACAGCTGTTATTATGTACAGTTGTAGGCCTTTATACATGTAGCACAGAAATATGCTTAGCGTCAAAAGTCAGCCAACATTCCATGTAATGTCGATAGGTTTGACTCGTTCCCTGTCAATATTTGCTTAGCAACTTTTCCTGTTTAACAGCTTTGAGAAATCAGCAACTTTTCCCGTTACAGCTAACTGGTCTGTGATGCAAAATGTACAGTTTATGTCACATCAAACATTTGATGCAGATTCCTGACATTCCTTGTCATTTGTTTAACCCTCCTACTATCTGACCAGTCAATATTATACAAATATTGACTGCAATGAGTAGAAAGTAAAACTATCGTCCCGAGGTGATCCTTGGAGCTCTGAGGCGTCAGCCGCTGAAAAATAGAACGCCCCAGGGATCACCCCAGAGATGATGGTTTTTACTAACACTATTAACGAGTGATATTTAGTCAATATTTGTTTTATAAAACCTCTTGCACAGATTTTGCATCATTTTAAAGAGAGGTGGTTGGAGTAACTCGTCAAGTCTTGATGGAGGTTGATTGACCCAGAGCTGTGTATTGAGAGAGTTGCAACACTTTGCGATCAGAAGCCATTTTCAGTCTCCTAAAAAAATGCATATGTGCACACACAGGGTGCCAGACTAGTCTGCACATTCGGTTGTGCTACATTTGGACCGAACGACGTGTCGTCCAGCAACCACGTGACCAAAGAGAACTGGTCCCTCCATGTCGCAACTCTCTCAATACACAGCTCTGGATCAACCATCAAGAACGACGATAAATGCATTGGAAAGCTACGACATGTACATAACATACATCTTTTCTTGTACACAGTCTTGCTACATCATATGGTTCGAAGACAACCTCAAGACTGGCAAAGCCTTGTACCATTGTGCCGTACACATTCAATCAGATTTGTGTATATATGGGTGTTCACCATCGCTTACTTACGCAACGTACCTAAAAGCTTGCCCTAAACCATGTGACGTAGGTGTAGTACATGTAGTTACACTGTCTTTAGTCTGGGGGAAGAAACAACGGCTTTTTTCAGAGCCAATACTCCTCCGGAAAGATGTAGGCCCTACATGGTTGTCTACCAGTTGGCTAGTGCTAAGGTCACTCTTGACACCCCTTACGTAAACAATATGAAAATGGCAACAGAAACACTTCTTATAAAAGGTGATGTTGTGCAACATGTTGGCCTACATGTATGTACATGTTGCTACTAGAGTAGCTTCAGAACTGCACACTAGTATACAGTGTAGAATCCATGGAGACAACGATCTGCACTGGTACGTACAGTTGTATATGTACATGTACATTGCACTGTACTGAAATGAAACAGACATTTAAATGGGTGCAATGTCTCTTAAACCCAATAATTATGTACATGTGCGTGTTCATTGGGACGTTACTCATGTGTACAGTGTACCAGACATTCATGTGTTTAACTGAATAGTATGTGTAACACTATCTCCGTCCCTAATGAGTTTCACACACTGGATGTGACCGTATTTAATGGTGATCGCCAAACATGAAAACTCTGCTTTCTTTACCATTGTACATGTTCACATGTACATGGCTCGAAACTAACAACTAGACTGCAGGCCCGAGGCCAGTGATTTTAGCGTCGGGCCAGTAAACTCACGACCAGCGGTGGTCTTGTGTTTTTCAATTGAATAATAATAGGCCACCTCATTGTGTAATATCTTTGTGAACAAAATGTTGACTTCATAAGTATGAATCTGATGAATATCTATCAACTCTGTCGAGTATCAAAGTAATCTTACACATCAGACAAATGAGATAGATCTAATTCTCTCAGTGCTTGTTCAACTCATTTTGATTCTGGTCTTGTAAAATAAGTTCTGGTCTAGTAAAATTGTTTAGCTGCAAGCCCTGTGGTCTTGTGGATCCCCCCACCATTCAAGCCCTGATGGACATTTACATGGTCTGTTGCCCCCACCCCCCCCCCCCCCCCCCCCGGATTTAAAGGTGCTTTTTGTTTAAATTTTTAAACATCACTACTGCACACTTAGCAAATGTCCAACATGTAAATTTGTGACAATTTATTTATACTGTCATGTAGCGTCTGAATTTTTTTTTTTACGTTTAAAGATGTTAACCTTGCAACACTGAAACTCAACAAAATGTCCAACATGTTATTTTTTGATAATTTATTCATATATTGTATACTGTAGCATGTCACGGTTTGCCCCTTAAACTGTTTCAGTGACTGGCCAGCAGGACCTGTTAGCTTGTCATTTCGCTTGTCCACCAACTTTTTCACTAGTCCGTTTTTAGAGTTAAATAGGGATGTTTTTCATCACTGGATATTTGGACTGGGTCCTCATGTGTTTTAATTGGCATTTGGCCAGCAGACCACTGTTAAGGGAAAACGCTGCATGTGATTTAAAAAAAAAATTTTTTTTTAACATGCTCAAACAATACATCATACTGCACAATTATTAATATTCTGATGAATCAAATCATTTTTTTTCCATCAGGATCCGATTCCATTTCAGTGAAATTGAAATCTCCACTTTATAATGAAAAGCCATTTGTCAAAAACTTCACCGATACTAAAAAAATAAATCCGACTGGGTGTCTTCTTCTGATTACAGTCAGACCGTGGAACAATAAACGTTCCGTGTTTACTGCCATGTTTTGAGCTGAAACGTCTACAAAAGCAACCGGGGCGCTTCTGTGATTAATTATCTTTGCTTTACTTTATTTGTTTTCTCAAGATGATATCTCAATAAACTGGGTTTTGGTTTATTTATTTGTTTTGTGTCTTCAGTTTAAAGTTCTGTGTTCAGTTTTTTTTAGGGTTAGCGTTTAGGGAAGTCGGGGTTTATCCCCAGGATTTTTGAAAACTGTGGGGCATTCTGGACCCAAAAGTTTTGGAAGTTGGACAAAGTTTGCTGAATTAAAAACAAAGTCCCCGGAATGGTTTTTTTTTACGAGGTGTTTATACTTGGTTTTAAAAGCCCTACTGTGCAATCTGGGGCACTCTAAATGGTTTTGTCTTTAAGTCGTCATTCCCCCCCCCCAAAAAAAAACAAAAAACAAACAAACCTCGGAAAGGTTGAATTTATTGTCGAAATCCTTTTTGTGGATTAGGGTTCAATCCAAAGATTTTCTTGAGAGAGAGATGGAGAGAATACTTTAATCCTATAGGCCTATACATTAATCCCTAATCCCTGTAGATAATCCCTGCATACAACTCAACCAAGCCATTAAATGCTATTTTTTCTCGGGATATCAGATATAAATATTTCTCAGGAGGATTGGTACTGGCATGAACCTTTATGAGTCTGTGAGCTTTCGGATTGAAAGTAATAATCCCCCCCCCCCCTAATTATCGGCTCTGTACTTTGTCAATTTTGAAGTTGAAGTTTCTGATGCTCTGTTACGACACTATACGCCTATATTCAGACGTATGAGGGTACCATGGAAAACAGTGAATAACAACATGAAAAAAAAATTGCAAGAAGCATTGTTTTTTGTTTTCTTTTTTTTTATGTGAATTTTATGCAGGTTCAATAAAGAACATGGTGGGTGTTCAAACCTCGTTCTCAACAACGATATAGTAATTATTATATGTATTTTTTTTAATAAGGCGAAATAATTGTCACATTTTAGAAACCGAAAGACGATCACCTGACAGCGGTATTGTTCATTATAGTCACTATATACCTGCGATGTCACCTGAGTGTGTGGGAAGAGAGATCAAATGGCCTGCATGGAATCCACAATCAAACTATCAGATTCCGTAACGAAATACGCCTGTAATGTTTGAAACTCCTCTCTCCAATAATAGTTGTAGAACACTTTGGTTCACTGTGTTATTGGGTTGTGGTTTCTGTTGTTGTGGTTGTTGTTGTTGTTGTTGTTGTTGTTGTTGTTGTTGTTGTTGTTGTTGTTGTTGTTGTTGTTGTTGTTGGTGGGGTTTTTTTTTGGGGGGGGGGCAAGTTGTGGATGATAATCTGTAAACCTAAATATTAGTTTTTATCTTTTAGATTTAAGTGAAATATAAATCAGAGCTTTTATTTTTTTTAAAGGGTTAAATTAATCCCCGTCATATAGGTTTTTCATAAACACACCATAATACAGCAACAGACCAGCAACATTTTGAATCAAATTCAGTGGTCATGATTTAGCGACAAACAAAAAGAAGAAGGAATTTATACATCTGTTATGTCCTGGATTTGTCAACGTTGTATTTCAGGCTTGTTTGGAATTGCTGTATTTATTCAAAATGATTCTCAGGAGGATTGGCACTGGTATGAACTTTACGATCAGTGAACTTTCAAATTGAAAGTATATATATATTTTTTTTAGGGATTTCCCAATCCAATACTTTGTCTTCACAGTGATGTATTGATTGACTGACACGTAAGTTACCTCGTCTCACTCCGGTTATTGAATCTGTCGATGAATTTGATCTCACAAGTCATACGAATCACTTATAGTTTTCAAAACTTATAGATTGAGCCAGCATTGGAATTGAGGGCTTCTTTAGGGTTAGGCCTCAATATTGGCTATGGCCAGAATGGCGAGTTCTATTTTTAAACATGGTCGCTGCAGCCATTGAATGTAGCCGTAACCAAAGTTGGTTGATTTGGATGCGGCTTCACTTTTCTGAATGTTTAGTCTTTACTGAGGGAGCTTCCAGATTGGTGAATATTACGCATTATAAGTCTTTAAAATCTTTATAGTCTTTAAAGGCACTGAACACGTTTGGTAATTGTCAAAGACCAGTGTTCTCACTTGGTGTATCCCAACATATGCATAAAATAACAAGCCTGTGAAAATTTGGGCTCAATTGGTCATCGAAGTTGCAAGAAATGTTGAAAGAAAAAAACCCCTTGTTGTACAAATTTGTGTGCGTTCAGATAGGAATAAAAGGCTTCTCGCAAGAAGTCTTTTATTATTTTAGTGAGAAATTATCTCTTTCTTAAAAACTACGTTACTTCAGAGCGAGTCGTTTCTCACAATGTTTTATACTATCAACAGCTCTCCGTTGCTCGTTTCCAAGTCAGTTTTTATGTTAATATATATTTTGAGTAATTACCAAACATGTACAGTGCCTTTAAAGTCTTCTCTTTTTTTTCTTTTTTTTTCTTTTTTTTAAATATTAGTGGCTTCTGATATACGGTAGTGCACAAATCCGTCATGCAGTGACACTCATGGCGCTAAAGAAAAAAACCACTAATGTAATAACAAGAAGCTGAAAATGATATATACAAATTTGGATAAGAGTGTGAACAAATAGGTTTTGAGCATCTGTTTGAAAGAACTGTTTTGTTTGAATCAATTGATTTTTTGTTAAAGATGGGGGGGGTTAAATAGGTTTGGGTCAAAACAATGTTTAGACAATCTCGGCACATGGGTACAGCTAGTTTGTTTTCCCTTGGGTAGTTAAAGGCTGCGTCCATCCCCCACCCCCCCCCCAAAAAAAAAGAAGAACAAAAAAGAGTCTGGCTATAATATTGTGTTTATGTAAGGAGAAATGTAGCAGCTCTGATCATTTTCTGCATACAAAGTAAGTGAAATAAACGAGTGAGCTAATTGGGCTGGATTACTCTTATACACGAACACAGCTTCGTATTACAAGCGTCATCAAAGATGCAGTAAGCGCGGGTTATTCAGGACTCGCCGTAATGAATAAATCCACTGATTTCAAACCAGAAGTGCATCATAATGCTAGCTTGGGCTTTGCCACGGCTCCACAAGTCTGCTTGCCGTCGGCTTTCTACCGCTGCCTCGTATTCTATTAGGCATCATCCAGCCACCATGATTGAGATATAAAACACGACCTTGCTTCTCATTAAAAAAAATATATAAAAAAAAAGCTGCAAGCTGATTTTTTCCCCTCTTTTTAAAGTCCGTGTTGCACAAGTGTACTTTATTGGGGAGCACGGATGGCGTAATGGAAAAATTGAAAAGCCATCCTTTGGAAAGGTAGAGTGGATTAAAAAACACAACAAAAATTGAATGATGAATAATAATTTCACATGAAAAGATAGTGTCTATTTCTTAAATATGTGTTGAGGTTTTTTTTCCTCACACATTTTTGATGATTTAGAACCTGCAAGTCACTCTTGCTTATTTTGATTGCCACAATCCAAATAAGCCTGATGAATGTTGTCTGTGACCGCAGAATTGGATGAAATTTTCACAGAATTTAACGAAATTTTCACAGAATTAACGAAATTTTCACAGAATGGAATGACATTTTCACATAATTTAGTTCATTTTTTCTTTTTTACAGAATTGGATTAAATTTTTACAGAACTGGATTTTTTCCCACAGAATTGACTGAAGTGTTCACAGGTTGGCTGTATGGTGTAAAACTAGTGGATGGAAATTATTTTACCCTTCCAACTAATGATGACGTACCTTCCGATTATGGGAGAACGCTGTTCATGTCAGTCCTTTAAAGCACATGTGTAACCTTGGTAATTGTCAAAGACCAGTATCCACTTGATGTGACCCAACATATACATGAAGTAACAAACCCGTGAAAGTTTAAGCTCAATCGGTCATTGGAGTCGTGGAAAAAAAAGTGGGGGAAAAAAAACTTACATGTTTTCACTGTTTTCAAACATTGAGTTTTTTTGACTTGCGAGATGAAAACTAATTGTTTTACTCATTTCTCAAAAAACTATTCCATTTCAAGCGAAAATATTTCAAAGGGAGTTTCCCATCATGACCATCTTTATACCATTGACAAAAAAAAAAAATCTTGAATGTTTTCACTGTTTTCAAACATTGAGTTTTTTTACTTGTGAGATCAAAAGTAATTGTTTTACTCATTTCTCAAAAACTATTGCATTTCAAGCGAAAATATTTCAAAGGGAGTTCTCATCATGACCATCTTTATACCATGTGCATTGTACATTAGAGGTAGGATTAGATCCTACCTCCATGATTGTACACTGTGTGCAAATATGTGAACATTTGTATTTTTACTCTTACGAATGTATTATGTTATGCACAACCTTTAAATGCGTGTTTATACAATGAAGTCACCATTGGGATCGATATTCAACCTTGACAAAAAAATGTAAAATTTTAGCTTTATTGGTTAGGGCTGCTGGTATAGAGTTTGGTGGTACTTATGTAGTGTAGAAATGCCAAAGCTCCGTTCAGGTATTTACATTCCCTAAAACAACAAGCAGTCGTGGCTTTTAAGATGCATACTTTTGGTGGTAATCACAATAATTTTGTAAGAGAGTTTATTTTTTTAACAGTTAAAATCTCAGGCCTTGAACTTGGGTTTTTTACTTGGTAGAAGCACTGCAGCTGTTGATAATGTATAACATTTGGGGCGATTCCCTTCAAAGAAATTGTGGTTTCAGAGAAAGGGATTTATAAAACAATTTTAATCTGAGAAACATTTCATGCATGAAACGTTTCTCAGATTGTGTATTCCAATTACCAATTATTCTTGCTGCGTGGTCATAACCTTTACAAATTATCGGCGATATATCAAAAATGCTACCACCCTTTAAAATGAAATTTTCACAGGTTAGTTTTATTGTATATATCTACATTTATGTAGGAATAAAACATTGGAGTGGTTCCAAAAACCAAAGGTACATGTATACTGTACATGTACTTTGCCTTTAAGTACAAAGTGGATTTCTGTGACCAAGGACATTTTTTCGTTCAACTATAGAGTCCATGCTCTATGTTTAACTGGCACTGTGGTTTGTGGCAAAAAAGCAAGGGGCAACCCACAGCAATTGCCATGGTTCGTTGTGGTTAACTCAAGGTCATTGTGGTATTGCTAACAAACTTTGTAATTGTTTCCAAATCATCTTGAGGAACTTTCAAGGCAGAAATGCTGTCATCTTCAAAAAAATAGTGTGTTTTGAATCTTACCAGCGTTGTTATAAATCTTGTACATGTTATAAACATCTGGGAACTGTTATATTCCTAGTTTTATTTTTTCAATTTCAAATTTGGTCCAAATTTGATTATGACCCACCTACTCATCTGAAATTTTCAAAAAAAAAATTATTTTCCATTTTTGGTAAAAAAAAATAATAACATAGAAAAATCAAATGTTGGGTTTTTCCAATTATTTTCTTTGACCCACCCTAATTGTTTTATTCATTTATTGGTGTTTTATTTTTATTTATTTTTGTTGGGGAGGGGGGTAAAATGAAATTTTAAAACAAATGATAATTCTTATTACCATATTCATGAAATTATGATAGATTATACGCAATGTTGTAATAAATGTTCTTTTTATGTGAAATTATTTACCAAGCACTAAGTTAGTGCGGCACTGTGTGAATTACATAGCGTTTTTATTGCTTTTTTGTTGTTGCTGGTTGCCAGTTTCTGCTGAGCAAGGGTACATATTATTATTTTTGTTTTTACACTGTCCACCCTGAGATTAAATTGGGCCAAGAGAGAGTTAGACGCAGGTTACCGAGCGAAGAGAAAAATGACGTGAAGCATTGCAGTATGCATTACACCTCCATGCACCGCACACTTTGTATGCTGAAGTCAAAGACAAAAAGTGCAAAGTACTACAAGTTGAGGCAGTATCCCGTTGGAAAAAAAAAAACCTACGGCTTGTCGTTAGCTAGGAAAACACATTCAACACTTATTGGGGGGGGGGGGGGGGTACTTCACGGGTAATATAGAACACTGTGTGGTAAGAGGTCAGATGCAACTTCACCCGGCGGAGTCCGTCACCGCTAACACTGTTTTATTTTGGGCCGATTTTTAATGGAAGTATACATTTTAAAGTGGCACTTTGTTCTAAGGTTGCAAGCGTTCACTTATATAATGTCACAAAACGTTCAGTACATCTGCCACTTAATATTTGTAAGCAGAAACTCCGTGGTTTCTTTGCTCGGACTTCATCAGTTTGCATGCAAGCACAAAGAGTAGCTTAGCGCAAGAACATGACGCTTACCAGAATAAGGTGACCGGCCACAATACCATGTCACATGTACCATCTGTGACTGGCATCCTGCATTTTTTTTTTTTTTTTTGCGCAGCAGAAAATTGTTCAGCAATTTTCTTCTTAAAAGCGGCTCAGTGAAATTGGGCCCACGACTCAAGAACATGTTATTCATTTGATAACAGTTGCTCCACAAAAGTGTGTTTATTTGTTTGTTTGTTTGTTTGTTTGTTTAGATGATCTTCATAATAAGGGAACTCCACAAAGCTTACACAAGGGGATATAAACGCCAAGCTGGCAACAGCCACTCTTTCTCTATGATTTTGACGTCTATGATTATGAATTGCACTAATCAATAAATTGTGATTTAGTAACTGGACGACAATACTTATATTCTAGTCATTGTGAAGTCAGAAGTAGGCTTGGCCGGATTCGAACCCACAATCTTGTGATTGCAAGCCCTGCAGTCTAACCACTTGTCCATGTGTAATCAGAAAAGGACCCAGGTTCAAATCCCGACGGGGGCACTATGTGGACTGGGTTTTCAGTCCCTACCAGATTGCATGGGTTTTCCCTGGAATAATTCTCTGGGGTTTTCCTTCCAGATCTAAAACTGAAACTTCCTCCCTTGTCTTCTCTCCATTGGGTTCTTGGCTAGTATAGTGAATGTAAGTTCGCTTTTCTGAGAGTCCTTGGCTTCACAACCAGAATTGACAAATTAAATAAAATTAAATAAAACTAAAAATACACACAAAATAGGCAGGTCAGGTACATGTACTTCATTCTTGGAAAGGCAAGGCAGTTTTTTCCCTTGCAGAATGACAGCTCTACGAGGGCAAGATAACTTTCCACTGGAACATTTTAAACATTGCCTCCATGAAGTATCAGTCCTGAATACGTAATTACTTTTTCATGTTTATATTGCATAAATGTATGCAAACAATTGCGTCCATGAAATTTTGGATTACCTAAATCATGAACCAGCATCTATCTAGGTATGATCATGTTCATGCTAATGTTACACATAGAAGCCTATCTCTGTACCAGCCTCTCATTAAAACAAACATTTTGATTTAGAACATGTTTTAGAATGGAAACCGTTGCCAGCAGAAGTCTTAGAAAAATCTCTCATCCGAAACTCTGCCTTTAAAAAAGTACTAGCCCCACAACGGCTGTGCTCAAATCAATACGTACAACGACCTACATGTACATTGTACATTATAACTACGTGGGGTTGTTTCTTAAGTGGTGTAACATGGCGAAACACGAAGAGCTGACAAAAGTACTCGTCTGAGTGAGCTTTTGTGGCGCCAGACTCGCGCTTTGACAATAAATACAGTCTGTACTGTACCTCTATCGTATTATTTGACTTCCTTCTTTCAAGCTTGATGCATCTTTTGCAAGATTTTTTTTAAATTTTTTTTTTAAAGAATTTGTATTAATTTCTTTTTAGCTTGATAGCCAATGTCCTGTCCTTAGTTTTTTTTCTGTTTTCATTTTACAGATTATATTTTTCAATTACTAGTAAGTGTCAGGCCGAAAAACATAAATGTTTTTCGGGCTGTTCCAGTATTCCATAGAAGCCTCAGGGCAGCTTTTTTTTTTAAATATTCATAAACATTATTTTACTCAAGCTTTGGTTCACATTTTTATCCGATACATTATTCATCATATTTAGATGATTTGGGTGAATGGCCAACATACAGAAACAAATATGAGGATTTTTTTTTTTTTTTTTTTTAAAGGTTTGCACAACATTGTTAAGATCGAACATATATATAACCTTAACATGGCATAAAGATATTTAGTCATGATGGAAAACTTCCCTTTGCTTGAAATGGTTTAGTATGTGAGAAAGGAGTCAAAACTATTGGTTTTGATCTCGTGAGTCTGAAATCAGTTGTTTGAAAACCTGGATTTTTTGTCCCCATTTTCTTGTGACTCTGATGGCCGATTGAGCTTAAACTTTCACAGGTTTGTTATTTCATGCATGGGGAGCTACTCTTTCATGTTGGGTCATATAAAGTGAAGATATCGGGTGTTTGATAATTACTAATGTTGTCTGCAGGCTTTAAGGTCATGCAACAAAGCTCGTTAAAAAAAAACTATTAAATGAGTCAGACGATTTGGTTGGATGGCCAACGTACATGTGTGTACATAATAAAAAAAGGTATTAATTTGTTTTCCTCCTTATTACACCCCTCCCTCCCCCGCAAAGAATAATAATAAATAAATAAATAATAATAATATCGGTGGAAGGGTAAAAAAAAATTATATTCTTTATCCCCGATGCAAAGTTAACTCTACTAAATAATTTTATTAATATAATAAACAAATATTTATATATAAAAAAATATATAAAACAAATTATAAAAATAATAATAATGTAAAACAAAAACATTAAAGCTCATTAAACAACTCATTACATGCAAGCTGAAACATTAATATCAATTTTTAAAAACCTGTCATTTATAATATTTTGAAGCAGGAGGCTCTTTATGTGATCTAAAAATTAATAAATAAATTAGTCCCATGGAAAAAATATATACTTTATCATGATGCAAACATTAACAAGATAGAAGAAGGACTTTTGGAACTTTTCCTTCCTCTGTTGAACTGTAAATTGAAAAGTAGTTTTAATGCAAAGATTAATACTGTAATATATCAATATTGCTTGTGTTCAGTTTGCGTTCTGTACATGATTAAAAACTAATAACAAAATTTGGTAACAGTGTATTTGCATTAAAGGGAGGGTATACCTTTGGTAATTTCTCCAAAAATTAATAACCACAAAAACTTACTTGGTAAGAAGCACTGCAGCTGTTGATAATGGTTTTAGAGAGAGGGATTCAAAAATATTACAATCTCATTTCATGCATGAAAGGTTTCTCAGATTGTGTATTCCAATTATGGATTATTCTTCCTGCCTGGACATAACCGCTACAAATCTTTGGCGATATATCAAAAACGCTACCACCTTTTGAAATGAAATTTTCACAGGTTAGTTTTATTGTATATATCTACATTTATATCTGATTGAAAACAATTGAACGGTTCCAAAAACAAAAGGTATACTTTGCGTTGGAGTTCTTTTATGTAGCCTAAATGCGAAGAATTGTGTTTTACGGGTTTTTTTCACAATAATTATGACAGCATTAACATGGAAGATTTGACACGCAGTGTACACTATTTGCAAAATTTCAAGGCAGTCAGTACATGTAATGCTCAGCATTTAAAATCGAAGCATGTGTTTGTCACTAGTGACGATTTATTTTTAGTAACTTTTGTAAAAGCCAAAAGTTGGCTTCAATTCAGAAAAACTCTAATTTCGTAGGTTTTTTTTCTTCTTCTCTACAGTTGGGGAAAAGTTGTCTGAAAAATAGCCTGAAAGCAAATATCCCTTTTCTTCCTCCCCTTCCTTTTAAGTTAAACATCTCTTGTGTGGTTATCGTAAGACGTCTGTGTGTAGCGTGCTTGTGTGACATGTGCAGGCAACAGGTCTTTTGGGACCCTAAACTCGGCCAGAGAAAGACTCCTCCCCACACGTCGTCGTCGTCGTATCTTCTCAAAGATTGACCAAGAACGTGGGATAATAAAAAGCTTTTGCCTCATCTGGGAACGGGGATGATGGTTTGTCGTTTATCTTGGGATGCTGCGCGATGGTCAGGATGCACTAATGCCTGTGTGATCTAGGATCTGCTATCGATTGTTAACTCTCTTGTTTGCCTCCAGCGGCCGGGCGTAGAAATCCGACACTACGCACATGTAATGTCAAACTTTACACAACTTAAGAATGGCAATCTCTTGAATCTGGTTGTTTGTGAGCGGAAAAAAAAGGACGGTGGTGCAATGTGCGCCACTTGGTCCTGGTGATTACCCTAAGATAATCATAGGGGAGATTGGTTTTAAAATGAAAATTTATTTGTAAACGGGTTTTCGGCGTGAAATCTACCGATAACTGGGGCTGTCGATCTAGGGGTTGGGATTTGCAATCAGGTATCTCTAATCATATTGCACCTTCGTGTACAACCACTACCCGCCATTATCTCGGTCAAGCCATACAGAAAGGTCAAACCTTCAGGAGTCATTCACAAAATACTTCAGAAGGAAACTAACCTTTTTTGAAATTTGGGCAGATTTTAACTTCCAAATAAATACATGTATATTATCTTGGCATATAATGCTGTCCAGCATTTTCCCTAAGTCAAACCTTTTAAGTGTCACTTACACAATGTATCAGCACTAACCAGCCAACTTGAAACTCAGCTAGTATTGAACTTTCAAATAATATCTGCTGGGGCCTCAGTACTGTTGCAGAAATATCCTAAAATGTGATATTATTTGAAGGTGTCTTACAGACGTTGACTTCAACTGTCTGTAGTGCCCTTTTTTATTTTAAGGCAGGGTATACTTTTGGTAATTGTCAAAGACCAGTGTTCTCACTTGGTGTATCCCAACATATGCATACAATAACAAACCTGTAAAAATTTGGGCTCAATTGGTCATCGAAGTTGCAAGAAAATAAGGAAAGAAAAAAAAACTACTCTTGTTGCATTGTAGAATACATTTCTGAGCCTTTCTCAGATTCAAATTTTGGGCTGAAAAATTACCTCTTTCCCTAAAATTGCATCGTTTCTAACAACGTTTTACAATATCAACAGCTCTCCAGTGCTCTTTACCAAGTACGTTTTTATGGTCATTACCTTTTGGAGTAATTACCAAAAGTACACCCTGCTTTTAAAGACTTTGATCGGTAATTGAATGCCCAGCTTTGTGATCTCTCGTTCCAGTTTGGTGATGTTTAATGTTGCAATATCTACTTGGCTCTATAAAAACCTAGTTGTTTCAATTTGGTTTTTATGTTTTCAAGTAATAAACCACAAGGGAAACTGACTATGTAAATTTGTATTTCAATTTTGGGATGACCAAAGAAAAATTGACTAAAAATTGGATTTGAACCTGGTACCTCCGGATTAACATGCCGGCGCTCTACAGCCTGAGCTTTCCAGCCCTTATGTTGGCGGTCGCCCTGTTTTGTCAATTTCGGTGGGGGGTGGGGGTAGGCAATCAGAAGCCTTTCAACCCTAAACTAAAACCTTAAATTTTGGTTTTAATACACTTTAAGTTTTGCCCACACTACATGCTGTGTTTATCGTTCAGCATTACACTACAGTAGTTCCTAAATTTTGAAAAAGTAACTTGCTCTAGACTGGAACACTTGACCTGGATCATAACTTGACCTTTTACTACGTCACGACCTCCGTAAAGTGGGAGGGGTTTACATCTCTCAGCACTCTTGAGATTTTAAAGGGATGGACGAACATTCTATTTTAACAGTAAAACTTTCTAGGAATTTGAACTTCAGGCGCCGTAGATTTTGTTATTAAAAGTTTGACAGAATATATCAAGTCATATCAATAATCTTTAATATTGAAACAATTAATAAATACATTTTTTGTGATGTGAAGTGGTCTGATCTTCATTTTTCAAATTGTTGGTGCTTATTTTTGTTGTTTTCTCTAAAAACATGACCATGGTAGTTGAATGTAATGACATTTTCACAGGTTCTAGTGGGTAGGCATAAGCAGAGCTGTGGGGACCTTTACACAATGGAACAAAGGTCCCCACAACGTTTTTCTTTGTTAAACTCGGTACCCACAGGGAAGTTCTTTAGACAAGGGAATAATAGAACAACAATAGGAAGCCCCCACAACTCTGTGTGTGTTTGTTGATTGGAGTAAGTTTACTCTTCCAAAAAAACCCCAATATACTTTCCCTTTCTAAAATGAACTGGGTCCAATTTGACGGTCCTGCTTACCACTTAACTCTGCGCTTACGGTGCCCTGTAAAGCACATCATTCGAAGGGCAGTAAAGCGCAGAATTCCGCGGTAAGCAGAACCGTGAATCTGGGCCCTGAACTTGTTGTGCTGCAATAGTTCACAACTTTCATCAACAGTTGCTAAAAAAAGAGACTTTGAGTTGTTGTTTCGCCAGCAACTATGCCACTGTTCTTGACGTCTGCTTGTGTTTTTCTTTCTCTTACTATTTTTCTATTTTGCCTACCCCCTTCCAGGACTGTGTGACTCCGATACAGAAGCTGAACAATTTGTACCAGACTTTCAGAGTGAAAATGGTAAGTCAATATTCTGTGTGGTATCGGGGAGGGGGAGGGGGGTGAGGGAAGGGGGGGTCGTTAGATCTTGGTACATTGCATCTTCTCTCCGCCCTAATCGCCGAGCAGTACTAATATTTATTTATCAGTCACTTAGCAAGAACAATATTCCAGGTGAAACACCATCTCCCCTCTCTCTTTATTTCTTGCTGATCGTTGTGAAGATTTGTTATTATTTTAAGGATTGGACGTATTTTCAAAAGCTGGAAGTTTGCGGCGGATATTGAAGGCGGGAAATTAGCAGAGGATAGAAGTGTTTTTCACCTTATTGATTGAGTGGTAGACATCTATACACAAGATAACAACTTCTTTTTTCTCTTTTTTTTTGCCAAAACGACAGGCCATTAACAGTTTATTTTACTGTTTTTAAATAATTGTTTTTACATGAACATGTACATGTACTTGTTGAAAAGATGGTTTATTTAGAAGTACACTAACCTGTACACGTGTGTAGACAAAATCAGTTTTTTGTTTTTTTCTTTCTTTGAATGTTTTGTTTTCGAGAGACTTTCAAGAGCTATCCCGTGGCAAATGGTTGTATGATTTTTGACTTGCTCCCCCGAACAAAGATATCTCTGACAATATTGGGAGACCGCCAACATTAGTAGCTCAGATGGTAGAGCACTGGCACGTAAACTCGGAGGTCGCAGGTTCAAATCCTGTTCTAGCTATTTTGTCTTTGATCACCTCAAGTTTGAAAATGGTGTCAGTCATACTTTAGGAAATATTTAAAGGCGTTTTGGTGGATCGATAACAATCCCAAAGGTGTGTTTCATAGATTCTATTACTGAAAATACCTCGCCTCAGATACCTACGAATTCATACAATGAGCATGCGCAGGCAACTCTGCTGATAAAAAACAAAGCACCACCCCTAACGCACTGCACACCCTGAGGCTATACACAAAATACATCCGTCCTTTTTACAGCGCGTCGTAGTATCAGGTCACCTTTTTTCATAAGTTATCTACACTTACGTACATGTAGTGATTCACTTGTGCAAGCACTTCAGTCCGGATTCAGGACACCGCTGTAAAACGATGTCAGAATCGACGAGAGCAAAGAAAAAAGTCCTTCAGGAAAACGGTGTCAGTCATATCTTTGGAAATTTTTGTAACGCTTTGTATTTTGGTGGAACTGTGATTTAGAGAATACAGGGTTCTCCCCAGGTTTTTTCAAAACTGTGGGGCATTCTGGGCCAAAATTTTGGGATGTTTGGCCGAAGCGTGCTGAATTGAATGAGGTCTTCGGAATGTTTTCTACTTGGTGTTTTTCACAGTTTTCAAAGCACTACTGTGCAATCTGGAGCATTCTATATGGTTTTCTCTGTATGCTTTTTATGAAACTACCATAGCTTGTGCATGGGGAGAAGCCTGAAATATAATGTAGGTTCTTGCAGAGGTTCTAACAAATTCCTGTACAAAAATGTACAGACCCATATATTTGAAATATGACATCATTGGATGTTTTCATATGTTGATAAAATTCGCACTGGAAGGGTATCAAGCACAATTGCATGTTACAACGTTTTAACATGAGGTTTAATAGCGACTTGCAATTTTTCCCTCACTTCCATAAGGACTCAATCTATTAGAAAACGATTGCATCACAAAATGGAATTCGACCTTTGGAGCCCCCCCCCTCCCCCTTTAAAGGAGCTGTGGACTTTTCAAATGCATGACTCGTTGGAGTGCAATATAAGGAACCACTATTACTTGTCCTGTCAGAAGACAGAACATTGGTTTCTGTTCCTATCTTTAACCTCCGTCAGAAGACAGAACGTTGGTTTCTCTTCCTATCTTTAACCTCCGTCATAAGACAGAACGTTGGTTTCTGTTCCGATCTTTAACCTCCGTCAGAAGACAGAACGCTGGTTTCTGTTCCTATCTTTAACCTCCGTCAGAAGACAGAACGTTGGTTTCTGTTCCTATCTTTAACCTTCGTCAGAAGACAGAACTTTGGTTTCTATTCCTATCTTTAACCTTCGTCAGAAGACAGAACGTTGGTTTCTATTCCTATCTTTAACCTCTGTCAGAAGACAGAACGTTGGTTTCTGTTCCTATCTTTAACCTTCGTCAGAAGACAGAACGTTGGTTTCTGTTCCTATCTTTAACCTCCGTCAGAAGACAGAACGTTGGTTTCTTTTCCTATCTTTAACCTTCGTCAGAAGACAGAACGTTGGTTTCTGTTCCTATTTTTAACCTCCGTCAGAAGACAGAACGTTGGTTTCTTTTCCTATCTTTAACCTTCGTCAGAAGACAGAACGTTGGTTTCTGTTCCTATCTTGAACCTCCGTCAGAAGACAGAACGTTGGTTTCTGTTCCTATCTTGAACCTCCGTCAGAAGACAGAACGTTGGTTTCTGTTCCTATCTTGAACCTCCGTCAGAAGACAGAACGTTGGTTTCTGTTCCTATCTTGAACCTCCGTCAGAAGACAGAACGTTGGTTTCTGTTCCGTGGTAATAATCTGCAGTGTACTTTGCATCAAGTCGTTTAAAAAACAATTTGAGGGTATTGATCTTTTTATGCAAACACATATTTGTTGAGTTTCTGCTGTTCACACGAGCCCAGTATGTGTGGTTTGTATTTAGTGTTCGTGTTCGTATTTGCCCGTACAAGTAAAGAGCAGTATGATTCCTCATGACATGCACCTACCGTGAACTGTCACTCAACGAGGATCTGGCCAAGCACTGGACTAAGCGGCTGTCATTTGTAGGAAATATTTGCCAATAGTCCACATGTTCCATTGCCCTTTAATAAAATACCCCAAAACTTCAACTAGCGACCTGACCAACACGCACCAACATTGTTTGTAAGTTCATCCTACTTTTCATTTGTAATCGGGGCAGAGAAATTTCAGACTTTAAAAAAACAAAACTGACAGTTGATGAAAATAAGTATATAGGATTTGAGGCATTGCATGGTGGGGTATCAATCTATATTTGTGGCTGCGGTAACACCATGTGTATATCTACTTTGCTGTGTAGATTTGTGTTCTTTGAGAAATTGTCTTGCTATATTCTACTGTCGCAGAGTAGATTTCGGAATTAAGGAGACTATTCTACTGCCGCAGAGTAGATTTTTGGAATTTGGGAGACTACCAAGTTCTGAAAAGAACTGTCCTGCTTCTTAACTACTACCTGGGCGGAAGGTACATGTAGGAAATCGGTCGGGACTACTACTTTCGCTTAGTGGATCGAGGGGACTTCTCGTTATTAACTTCGATGCCGCGGAGTGATTTCTTAATTGGTCTCTGGTCTCTCTAAAAAAAAGTAGCTGTTATTTTCTTCAGATCGACTAACTCTAGTGCTGGGGATACTGTTCCCAGAGGCTTCTTGAAATCTATAACTCCAGGAATTTTACCGAAAGGTGGAAATTATGCCATCATTTCAACATAACTTCCTAATGGTCCCAATCTCAGACCTCATTGTCAGCAATGACTTTCACCCCTAAATCTACACAGATTGTAGCGTAAGCTATTTGTTTATTTCATTACACGTCCAACAGTGCAAGCGCCAATAACAGGATGGTGAATAGGAAACGAGAAGAAATGTTTAGTTTTAGATGGGAAAAACCCAAAGGGAGGAAACCCACGCAATCAGGTAGGGACTGAAAACCCAAGCCCACATGCAAGGTTCTGGGTTGTGGGGTGGGATTTGAAACGGGGTCCTCAGAGGTGATAGGCAAGGAAAGAAACCACTGAGCCAACCTGATGCCCCAGGTACATACTTTTCTTGTTTTAAAGTATAGTACATTGCAGAAATTGGTCATCTCTTTCAATGCATGACATGTATGGCCGACTTGCTTCGTTCTTTCATTTCATTTCATTTCATTTCATTTATTCTGGTTGTGAAGCCAAGGGCTCTCAGAAAGCGAACTTAATCACTATGCTAGCCAAGAACCCAATGGAGAGAAGACAAAGAAGGAAATTCCAGTTTTAGATATGGGAGAAAACCCCCAGAGAAATACTCCAGGGAAAACCCACGCAGTCGGGTAGGGACTGAAAACCCAATCCACATAGTGCCCTCGGTGGGATTCGAACCGGGGGCCTAGAGGTGGAAGGCGAGGAAAGATACCACTACACCAACCCAATCGCCTACAACCCAACCGCCTTCTTGAAAGGGCAAGGGCACCAAGGCATTTTTTCCTTGGTAAAGGGCACCTCCAAATTGGAACGTTTCAAGGGGCACCAAGGCAATGACCTAGAGCATAAAGGCGATTGCCTCTGTGAAGCATCAGGGCTGGGCTTAAGAAAGGGCTGAATAAATTTTACTCACCCGGGTCGAATGATTCTACATCATTTTGTACAATGCACTGAGAGCAAGTAACACTCAAACCATACAATGCTCGGTGGTGTGGTGTTCTTCCCTAAACAACTTTGAACACTTAGAACACTTTGAAGCCCCTTCCACACTACACTAATTTCCCAGGGAAATTCCTGGGAAATTGTATTTGACTTGTTCACACTTGAATTGCTAACCCTTGCAGACTCCCAGGAAATAGCTACCCCCAGCCCCAACCCTCCACCTGCTTGGGAGAAGGGTTAAAGGCACTGAACACGTTTGGGAATTGTCAAAGACCAGTGTTCTCACTTGGTGTATCCCAACATATGCATAAAATAACAAGCCTGTGAAAATTTGGGCTCAATTGGTCATCGAAGTTGCAAGAAAATGTTGAAAGAAAAAACACCCTTGTTGTACAAATTTGTGTGCTTTCAGATAGGAATAAAAGGCTTCTTGCAAGAAATCTTTTATTATTTTAGTGAGAAATTACCTCTTCCTCAAAAACTACATTACTTCAAAGGGAGTCGTTTCTCACAATGTTTTAATACTATCAACAGCTCTCTGTTGCTCGTTACCAAGTCAGTTTTTATGTTAATATATGTTTTGAGTCATTACCAAACGTGTACGATACCTTTAACAGTGACAGTAGAGGGGTGTATCTTTTATCTGATTTTTTTTTCTTTTTTTAATTTTTTCTTTTATCGATTTTCTTGATGTAACTGTGTTTTCTTTTTACCTGTGAAATCAGTGAATGAATTGAAATGACTATACAAATACAACTATATAGATGCATAAGTCTGTTTGGAATTCACTCGATAATTCAAATTTAATTTTGAACTACATCTGCAGGCGCGGATCAGGGGGCGTGGGCGCACGCCTTTTTTTCATAAAAAAAAAAAAAAAAAAAGAAAAAAAAAAAAGAGGAGGAGAGAGAGGAGAAGAGGAAGGGAAGAAGATTTTTGCTTGCTTGGTATATTTATATCCCCGTTTGGAAAAAAAATATCTGTGTTCGTTGTTAGGTATGAAAACAGCCCCTTTGAAATCGGCCATATCATCAAGTCCGTGACATCAAGGATCTCTAGACAGTTTGAATATGACCAATCTTTTTTATTATTTTAGTGAGAAATTACCTCTTTCTCAAAAACCACGTTACTTCAGAGGGAGTCGTTTCCCACAATGTTTTATACTATCAACAGCTCTCCGTTGCTCGTTACCAAGTCAGTTTTTATGTTAATATATATTTTGAGTAATTACCAAACGTGTACAGTGCTTTTAAGCCAGATAACCCGGGGGTTAGCATCTTGAGTGTGTGCATTTTCCCTCCAGGAAAATCGCATCATGTGTGAAACGAACATGGGTTGGCTGTTGGGTTAAAATTTCCCCCCGCAATTTCCTGGGGTTTTATTTCCCGTGAATTTGCTCAGTAGTGAGAAAAGGGGCTTTACTCTGTAAGATTAACTTTTGAATATAGCTTTTATTTTTTTATTTTTTTATTAACAAATTAAAACCAAAACCTCTTTGCAATAGTGTGCATCTGCCTGAATTTATCTTTCCTGATCTCATACTTGTTTTTATTCTTTCCACATGATTCATGTTTGTCGTTGTTAAAATTATTTATACAACAGTGTAATTAGGAACGATTTATTGTGTGAGGGAAATCTGTGCAGGAGGCTGGCAACCTTGTCTAGGTTATTAAAATTGCACACATGTATTGTCCACATGGAAGGACATAGTTGTTTTGAAAGGTTTTTTTTTTCAAAACCCATGCAAGTAATTTTTTACACCCCCCCCCCCACAAGACTCTGAGAGTCTGAGTACGGAGTATACAATGCTTAGCACAAATCGGGTGTATGGGTAAAACACAAATAATATTCCTTATCCCTGATGCAAATTTTCATGTAACTTCGTAATACAATCATTGCGATACCTGCTGCTAAAATATACAGACATGATATTCTTCCTACTTTAATCTGATTATTTTTTATTTTATTTTTTTAAGGGGGGGGGGGCTCAGAAAATGTTGTAAAATTGTTATTAAATAGCCGAAAATAAGTCTGTAAAAGGCCTGTATATATACCATATGTAGATCAGTCCTTGTACTCCATAAAATTGTCCTAATTTTTGTTTTGAAGGGCCAAATGTTGTGCTTGAATATAGGATTCAAACTGCCTCTAGCTACGGGGCAAGCTCCTTTGTGTAGCGGAGCTACCAACTCTCCCTGATCCTGCAGCAAGTTCCCTGAAAATAAACCAATCTTTCCATGTTCTGATGAACAAATTTGAAAATCTCCCTGATTTTGGAAACTTCTTCCCTATTATGTTGAATGTAATTCTAGATATCTTCCTGATTGTTGTCCAAAATTCTCCCTGATTGCAAGATGCAAATGTTGGCAGCTCTGGTGTAGTGGTAAAACATCTGCTCTAGAATAGCACTGGTTGTGGGTTCGAATCTCACCCGAGTTATATGCCTGTGGGTTTTTTCTTCGCATGACTTGGGAAAGTGCTGATTTTTCAGTGCTTAACACAAATCAGCGTGTGGATTAAACACAAATAATGTACATGTAGTTCTCTTTTCCGTAGATGTGAAAGAAGAAGACAACAAAAGTTACTGAAATGTTTAACTTTTTGTTGGTTAAAACAAAGTCCTATTTGACGCTGTATTGTTATATTTCTGTGTTGACCGTACAACAGTCAGCGTTTTCTTGGACCCCATGTTTTTAATGATCAAAATTGTCTGTTTCCTTCCTTCCAACCGACGCCAAAACTTCAACGGTCTGATAAGCGCACCACCAAACATCTAAAAAGCTTTTGAATTTTTTTTTTCTTTCATTGTGTCCAGCACCAAGTAAGATAGGGTAGGCTGTAACATCACTCATTCAAATTTGACACAATCACCGTCTATCACGACACTTGGTCAAAATGGTGTTTGTTCTCTTACCCAGTGAAGTGGAAAAGATAAATGGCTGTTACTACTAGTTTGAATACAAATGTGTGTTTGACAAAAGAGCCTCATCTTTTCGTAACAATAGCGTTTCCGATTTGTGCAGATGCACTGTGCGAACAATGGCGTTTTGCTCAGTTCATTTTGCACTAATGAACCATGAATTTTGTATCACATTTTGTACTTTATTCTGTGTTTTGTCCCCTGGTTTTTTGTCTCCATTTTTGTTCTTCATGTATTTTTTTTTTACAGCATGCTTCAATTCTCCACGTGGTCCTTTTTCTAAACCACAGCTTCGGCTGGGGCTCGGGGCTGGCCCCCCCGGCTAGGGCTGTTGGGCTCAGGCTTGGGCTCTGTCTTGGGCTCAGGCTCCAGCTTGGACTCTGGCTTGGGCTCCGGCTTAGATTCTGCCTTGGGCTCTGGCTTTGGCTCAGGCTTGGGCTCCGGCTTGGGCTCTGGCTTGGGCTCCGGCTTAGATTCTGGCCTGGGCTCTGGCTTAGGCTCTGGCTTTGGCTCAGGCTTGGGCTCCGGCTTGGACTCAGGTTGGACTCTGGCTTGGGCTCTGGCTTGTCAGGCTTGGGCTCTGGCTTGGGCTCAGGCTTGGGCTCTGGCTTGGGCTCAGGCTCCAGCTTGGACTCTGGCTTTGGCTCCGGCTTAGATTCTGGCTTGGGCTCTGGCTTGGGCTCTGGCTTTGGCTCAGGCTTTGGCTCAGGCTTGGGCTCCGGCTTGGACTCAGGTTGGACTCTGGCTTGGGCTCTGGCTTGTCAGGCTTGGGCTCTGGCTTGGGCTCAGGCTTGGGCTCTGGCTTGGGCTCAGGCTTGGGCTCAGGCTTGGGTTTGGGCTCAGGATTGGGCTCCGGCTTGGGCTCAGGATTGGGCTCCGGCTTGGGCTCCGGCTTAGACTCTGTCTTGGGCTCTGGTTTGGGCACAGGCTTTGGCTCAGGCTTGGGCTCAAGCTTCGGCTCCGGCTCTGGCTCCATCTTTGGCTCAGGCTTTAGCTCAGGCTTGGGCTAAAACAAAAAATGAGGCTGGATACCCATGATAACCCAGATATCATTTCATACTCTAATTCTGTTTGTTGAGCCAAATATACAGACCCATCAGTAGACAGAGTAAAGTATTGGTTTTAATCTGAAAGCTCACTTATGTTATGAGAGTCCAATTCCAGTACCAATTCTCCAGAGAAATACATCTGGCTGAAATACTGTCAAAAGTTGGGGAAAAGTTGCATTTGAGATCCCCCAACATCACCATTGCTTATTCCAGGGAGTAACATTGACTCTACTCAGAGCCAACATTCCTCTCTCAAAAGAGATTTTTACACAGGACTCACAAGATTATACAGATTTTCAAACATTACTTTGAAATAAACATGTTTAAAGGCCCTGTACACTATTGGTAAGATCGAAAAACACAAATGTTCACAGATTCACACACAACTTACATGATTTCAAGTAAGTAATGGTTGAAAGGGTTCCTTAAAATATTTCTGCCTAAAATGCTATCGTTTCTGAGAAATGAGTAAAACAATAGTTTTTATCACGCGCGATATTTTGAAAAAACAGAAAACACATAAGGTCTCTTTTCACTATTTTCTCGTGATCTCGATGACCAATTGAGCTCAAACTTTCACAGGTTTGTTTGTTCATGCATATGTTGAATCACACAAAATGTGGACACTGATTTTGAGCTGTTACCAAAAGTGTACAATACCTTTAATTTAGACTCTAAACTAATCCCTCAACAAAAATATATCAATGTGTTGTTTTTCACAATAAACAAGATCACCAAAGTTGATGAAATTTTCATAGCTTGGTCATACAGTGTGTTGTAAAACTAAAGATAGGAGTGAATTTCCTCATTCGTAAACCACTGATGGGTGTGCTTTCTATTTAAATGCAACATGTTATTAATGGCCTCATGTTTAGACCCTAACCAGAGCTGCCAGACTCTCCCTGATTCTGAAGAAAGTTCCCTGAAAATAAACCAATCTTTCCATGTTCTGTTTCAGAACAAATTTTGAAAATCTCCCTTATTATGGAAACTATTTCCCCTATTATGTTGAATGTCATTCTAAATATCTCCCTGATTGTTGTACAAATCTCCCTGATTGCAAGATGCAAATGTTGGCAGCTCTGGTGTAGTGGTAAAATTTCTGCTCTAGAATGGCATTGGTTTGGGGTTCAAACCCACACTAGTAATGTGCCTGTGTGGTTTTTTTCTGCCAATGTTGGCAGGTCTTTCCTACCAGAGTGTTTCTCAAACAGCTAAATATTTTGTCTAGCCTTCTTTGAGAAAGACTCTATCTCACTTGGGGGTCGTAAGGTAACAACTGTTTGCATTGACATCACTGGTCAGTTTGGTGGTCAACAGTTTGCAATCAGCTATTTCTTCTTGCATTAATACCTTTTAATAATCATAATGCCTGAAGTTTTAGAGTTAAGACTTTTATCTCTGAGAAGATCCATGCTTTTTGATAAACGGATCCCTGATTAACTTGTGTGCCACAGACATTCATTCAACGATTTATTTTGTTCAGAAGTTTGTCAACCAAAACAAGGTTTATTCTGTCTTGTGGAGAAGAGAGCATTAGGAAAATATATATCTATGTTCCTTAAACTATGGTTTGGAAAAACCATAGTTATTCTCAGGAACTTTTGTAAAAGTTTCAACTCCAAACAGTTTGCACGCCCAACCAAAAACTCCTTGCGAATTTTCCTCGGAGGAGGAGCACCCCTTTAAGGAAAGTGGAAGTTTCTGATTGACTGGCAATAATGAAAAGCTTCCTATTGATGAACCCATTGCCCCAGGGGGGTGTTACTGAGTGAGTCCAGGCTGTAAACAAGTCAGCAAGAACTGGCCACACAGGGATCACCTCAGATGCAAAGTCTGCTAAGTTTTGTCAAGGTGCATGCTTCAAACACTGTACATGTATGTTCACTGGAAGCTGGTGTGGGATCCTAGTACTTGTACATGTACATGTACATGTGTTCACGGGTATTAACACATGTTAAATGCGGGCTTGATTTCATCATTTCACAAAGCACTACGATGAGTTGTCACTGTCAGTATCAGGGCTGCCAACTCTCCCTGGTTCTGCAGAAAGTTCCCTGAAAATAAACCAATCTTTCCATGGTCTGATGAACAAATTTGATAATCTCCCCGATTATGGGAAAGTTTTTTCCCCTATTATGTTGGTTGAATCATGGAGGTAGGGATTCTTACCTCCATGGTTGAATCATAGAGCAAGGACTTTGTTCCGTGCTATATTGTTGAATGTAGCTCTAGCTATCTCCCTGATTGTTGGACAAAACCTCCCTGATTGTGAGGCGCAAATGTTGCAGTATTACCATAGTGATTTGTATTGTGACATCACACTTTGCTTAGCAATTAAGATTGATACGCAGTTAAAGATTTAATCTTAGCTCTTTGTGAAATCGGCACCCTGTGTACCTAAGCAACAAGACACGTGGGTCCTTTCTCTATGATGTAAGATAAAGTGCATTATGGAAGTTTTGGGGATCAAAATGGATTGCTGGAAAGTTTTGAACTGTTGATTTTCAACCTGAAAGCCAACTTGATCTTTAAAGGTTGTGTTCAGAGATTTGCACTTTACGTAGAAAGTGGTATGATTGTCGTGGTGGAAATGCTATAGTTTTTGGAGAAATGTGTTAAAACAATTAGTTTTAATCTTGCGTGACTCAAAAAAACCTGGATGTTTGAAAACAGCGATGAGGGTTTTTTTTCTCCCACTATTTTTCTCATGACTCAGATGATCAATTGAGCTGAAACTTTCACAGGTTTGCTATTTCATGTATATGTTGGGTCACATAAAGTGTAGATATCGGTCTTTGACAGTTACTTATGTCGTCCCTGTGCTTTATGTTGGTATCAAAATTGGTGAAGTACCCCCAAATCACTTTGTGGAAAACAAGTCCAGCCGAACTGCTTCCATCTTCAATACAATTTTGTTCGGGAAAAATTTATGCAATTTGTATGTCAAAGAGTCTGAATTATATCCGGTAATTCCCATTCAGTTGAAAACGATTACATAACATTTTTCATATCAGCCATAATTGTAAGTGTGGTTTGTTTTTTTATACAAAGTCCTTGATCAAACAAAACAAAAACCATGCAACCATCAAGCCCTAACAACTGCACATAATACACATCGCCCAGCCGGCGCTGGCTATTACCAGTCGTTGTATCATCATAGAGCAACGGCCTCTATGTTTGCGTCAAGCCAGCCGTTCAGGTTTATGGGTTACATAACTGGTTCTCTGTCACAGTAGGACCAGTGTACATTATTAAAGTCAAATCAGTTTTTGCCTGGCATCCCAAATGGACTGTGGCTGCACACACTACTGAGGGGTTGGCTATTGCCATTTTGCTGAGGTCGTAAGGTCAAGTTGTTGACTGCAATCATCAAGTACTTTTGACAGCTGCATGACATGTGACAGGGGTGGGCTGGTCCATTTCTCAGGGAGGTGGGACTGTTGGGTGAGCTGTTCGGAGGGGCAGTGATGTAAGGGATCGTGAACCATATAAAATAAATTTAGACTGAGCAATAGACTATTTGTATGTTTAAAGGAAGGGTACACTGTTGGTAGTTACTCCAAAAATTAATGACCATAAAACTTACTTATTAAAGAGCACTGGAGAGCTGTTGATATTATAAAACATCATTAGAAACAACCCGAATGCACGCAAAGCAGTGGACATTTTGTTTAACGGATAACACAATACGCAATGCGAATACATGAAATTATATGTGTTGCTCGGTATGCGCACTACACATTATGCACAATGCCGTTGAAGTAATGTAGTTTTAGAGAAGGAGGTAATTTTTCACAAACAAATTTGAATCTGAGCAAGGCTTCAGGCATGAAGCCTTTCTCAGGCATCTGAAAGCATACAATTCTATGCAATGAGGGTGGGTTTTTTCTTTCATTTTTTGTGTGCAACTTTGATGACCAATTGAGCCCAAATTTTCACAGGTTTGTTATTTTGTGTATAATTATGTATATGTTGGGATACACCAAGTGAGGATACTGCTCTTTGGCAAATTACCAAAAGTATACCCTGCTTTTTAAAGGCACTGTATACGTTTGGTAATTACTCAAAAAATATATTAGCATAAAAACTTGGTAACGAGCAACGGAGAGCTGTTGATAGTATAAAACATTGTGAGAAACGACTCCCTCTGCAGTAACGTAGTTTTTGAGAAAGAGGTAATTTCTCACTAAAATAATAAAAGACTTCTTGCAAGAAGCCTTTTATTCCTATCTGAAAGCACACACATTTGTACAACAAGGGTGTTTTTTCTTTCATCATTTTCTTGCAACTTCAATGACCAATTGAGCCCAAATTTTCACAGGCTTGTTATTTTATGCATATGTTGGGATACACCAAGTGAGAACACTGGTCTTTGACAATTACCAAACGTGTACAGTGCCTTTTAAGTGGGGTTCTAAGCCAATCTTAATATTTTGGTTGTTACCTTTTTATGGCCGATTAGACATTGTAGATAGTGGATACCAGTTAAAGGTAGGGTCATACTTTGTTTGTTAATGACCCCCCCCCCCCTTCAAAAAAAGGGTGTAATTTCTATCCAAAAGCTTACCTGTTATAAAGATGGTAGGGCCTAATGCCCCCATTGATTAGAAATCAATAAACAAAATTGAATCTGAGAAACGATTCATGCATGAATCATTTCTTAATAGATTTCAGAGGGTTGGTGTCTGGTCGCGAATGCTGTGGCCAGAGATGCGGTTGGTACCCACTGTCACCTTGCTATAAACATGGATGGATTCTACATTAACTTAGATTTGTGCTTCTTCTCAGCATTGAGTACAAGAGTCCACTAGCTTGAAGGGCTCCCTCTATCATCATTATCATTCATTCAGTTATTTGATTTGTGGAGGAGGTTTTGTCAAATGCGTACAGCCCATTAAATGGCTTGTTTGTCAAGTTGTAATGAAAAAAGTGCACACATGTGCATTAGAACCGCAGGGATTCAAATCTTGTACTGGTTGAGGGCTGTCCTTTTCCATGGACAGTGTACACATGCCAAGCTCAATGCAATTTGCACACGTTTGAGTCAAGGTCCGATTTCATAGTGCTTAACCATTTTCTGCAAAAGCAAAAAAATATGCAGGAAACCGGTTGCAAATGGTACATATACATAAGACATGCTATTTTGGATGGTAACCTTTTCGCTATGCTTAGCTATTTTTGTGCTTAAACAGCAGCTCTGTTGTTTTTATCCTTATGTGGCATTGGCCAACTAGTGCCTATAGAGGGGGCTAGACTATGATATTGTGGTGGAAATCTTTATGCTGCCGCTGCTTGTGCACTCTGTAGTACTGTGTTTGTTTGTTGATGGATTCCCGGGATGGCACAACAAATTAACAACAACTGCAAAATTCTTTTCAAGGGGCGGTGCATGCACAGTATATGATATCAGTTTTGGGAAGAATCTTAGTATTCCAAAAGCTAATGCTTTTAATAAAAAGGTAGGGTAATTTTGGTAACGACCCCGGAAAGAAAATTGTGTAAGTCTTATCCGAAAGCAAAAAAGATGGTTATGGTAGTAAACATCCTGCAAAATTATTTCGTCTGAAGTGCCCCTGTTAATTAGTAATCAGTAAAAGTAAAAATTGCATTTGTGCAGACAACCAAAGCATCACATTACAAAAAGTTTGTTCGCCGCGAGTCTCACTTTCAGTCATGTTAGACTTTTTGTATTATTGACAATGTGCATGTAAAGTTTGGAGCCTGTCTAATTTGTGCGCGCATCCATCACGTGAAACCCCACATTGGAATCCGGACCATGATTTGCTTTCAAAATTAATTTTGTTCAAGGAGTAAAGGTGGGTGAATTAGTTTAACCAAACAACAATATTAACACCTTAAAACTGTCTTAAGGATCTAAAGAACGAGGAACTTGTATGATATTTTTTCTATTTGGATTGTTTGTAACTTCAAAGGCACTCTATTAAAGCAGTATCGACTTTCAGCTTACCATGCCAGCTAACTGTCCATTAGAAAAGTGTTAGAGGTCATAATACCTTGCATAACTGTATCATATTTATAAAGGCAGGTGTTTTTTTCAATAAACATTGATACAAAAGAAAAACATATAGTAAGATTAAGGTTTTCTTCTAATGTTTCTGACATGGTATTTTGTATACACTGTCACAGAAACAAGCAGTCAACAACAAACCGTTGACCTATGTATGTTTTATACAGTATCTCTGTGGAGCGTGTGCACATGTAATATACGCGCTTCGTGCAAAATGAGACCAGACTATTTGTAATGAGCCATGATATCAAGGTGATGTGATGTCTTTAAACATTCTATATATCGAGAAAGACTAACCTTTTTGGCCTAACTGTTATTTAAAGAGCACTTCTTATCTATTTGATGAGCAATTAAACCTAGGTTCGGCAGTAAATGGCAGGAAGTGTCTGGCTGTAACATGGAGCGACACATTTGTGGTTTGTCTTTGCATCATGGACATATTCAACTTTTTGGGTAAACTGCAATCCAAATAAATTCAGTACTCCTACAAAGAGTGTTTCAGCATGTCGATTTTAGCATTTATTTAGTTATTTATTCATAAAAATGTTAAACATTCTTATGTACATGTCGCTAGTTGCAGGAATTTGTCACCATCGTCACGTACCTATCTTGCATTACAGCAAGCATAAACTATGCAAACCTAGACACAAAACATGGCAAGGTGGGGGGGGGGGGGACACACACAATCAAAGCCTGACCTGGTTCGGGCACTTGTTTAAGAAAACAAAAAATACAAAAAATGCTAGACTCCTTCACCGCCCTATTTATTTCTGTAGCCTCCATTCCCAACATTGATTTTTTCTCCCCTTAAATGGCTCGCTATACACAGTCATTAGTAAATTGGGTGACAAGACTGTGATGCAGTTGAGTGTTCATAAGAGATAACAAAATAATAATAATATATGAAGAGAGAGGAAAAAAAGAAAAAAAAGACTGTACAAAATATTTCAAGTCTAGGTGCAGTCTAGAGACACCTGCAAAGGGGGTGGGGGGGGTAGTGACTGGGGGGCTCTTGTAGGGATTGTGACAACCCCACCCCCAGTAATGTCTCTCGCTTGGTGTTTTGAGCCCCACCTGGCAAATGACACACCAAACAAAGTGAAATGAAGGGCATCTTGACTCACAAATTCAGTCAGGTTGCTGACCAGAAATCATTACTGTTTTCCTTTTTTTAAGGACACTAATTATACTGCAGCAGTAGAATAAAAAGCAAGACAAGTTCTCAAAGAACACAATCTACCTAGCAAGTACACATGGTGTTACCGCTAACCAAATATATATTGATACCTCACCATGCAATGCCTCAAATCGTATACTGTGGGATGTTTGTTGCTTTTTGACGTTGCTCACTATTATCTCTCAACGAACTAACTAACGAACTAACTGGTCCTGCTGGCTCAGTCGCTGAAAACTTTATGGACAAAACCCCTGAATAATTTCCTGAATTTTGTTTACATTCACCCGAACACAAGTAAACAACCACACAGATGTGCATGCTGACTCGTTGGGATCAAATTAATCTTTAGACTAATGATCATCAACTTTATTTTTGTTGTTCAAATTCAGTCTTCCCCCCCCCACCCACGCCTCATTAAACTGACTTATAAATGACCTGCACACCTGAATTTTCCCTTAAATATCCTTGAATTACTCTGTGCATGTGAAAGTCTGCCTCGTCATTAAAGCTTCGGTTGTTATTTTTGAGGGGGGTGAATCCAGAAGGCATGTGATTTTCTCCGATTTTTTCCCCGATTTCGGGATTTTCTCAAAATCTCCTTCCACTTTGAAGACTTCAGATTTTCTTGAAAGAAGTCAAATGGTCACCAAAGGGAGAAATAAATAGTCTGTGTTGTGTCCAAACCTGTAGTTTTGTATTTCTGGTTTATGTACATTTACGGAATTTCCTGAATTGTAAGACGGGGTTTGCTCTTTAACACTGTAACTTTTTCAGTAACTAGCCAGTCGAACCAGTTAGCTTATCATCTCACTAGTCAGCCAACTTTTTCACTAGTCACCCAGCTTTTTCACTAGTCCGCCAACTTTTTCACTAGTCCATACTTCATGTTCTGTAGGGATGCTTTTTTCAAAACTGATTTAACCAGCCGGACCACTTGGTGTAAATTTTGACTGATCCTCAGGCATTTTAACTGGCATTTGGCCAGCGGACCACTGTTAAGGGAGAACGCTGAAGGGTCTTGGAGGTTCTGGGTCTAGAATTAGAGGGAAGCCAGGCCAGAAAAAAAGAACTTTTCAGGAATTGTTTGCATCCATCAAGTCTGATCCAGCCTGTTGGCAGCAAAATGTGGGCCCACCCCAGACCAAAGCTTGCTCCCCAATTTTAAGTAGTTTTTGTTTATTTACCAAATACACCACCGATGTTGAATTTGTTTCCCTGACCCACTTGTCTTCTCATGTCTTTTTTGTTCTCCTTCCTTTTTCCAAAAGTTGCCCTGAAAGTGTTGATGGCCGAGGCATGAATACAAAAACAATAATTCTTATTCATGCATTTATTTCCTACTGTACTTCCTCTTTTGTAATTTAATGAGACACAGAACCCATCAATTATCTTCAGTTAACTGTACTTTTCTTTTTCACAGACTCTGAAAAAAAAATATGCAGCTCTTAAAGTCTGCGTTTTATAAAGCTTCCCCCCCCCCTAAGTGTAATATTTTCTTTTGTCAGGAGGAACTTTATTTGAATATAAGATTGATTTATTTGCCGGCGTATTAAACATATAGCCCCTGGCAAAATGTCAAATTACTACATCGTTGTTTTCCTCATATAAAAAAGGGGGGGCATGCATGGCAGGGAACAGCCATTTCTCTTGTCTCAAAGCAAGAGATTTATTGGGCAGGTTATATCAGGTGTCTTTCAGTGAACAGCGGTCTCTGTGCTTTGAACTGAGTATCGGAATCAAATTGAAATCGGACTCAAATTGTATTATGACCACCTCTTAAAAGGCAACATTGCTTGTTGTTTGGGATTTACAGCCGGGTTTGTAAACACAACCCCTGCATTTGAAAAACAAAATATATATATATAAAAAGACAGGCGAGCAAGCTTCCAACAATGGCCATGTGGGAATAATTGGGGATAGAACCGGACGGCCTGACACTGAGCGATGACAAAGCAGTGAGACGCTTGCAGCCTCTCTCTCCAGGAGCCGGTTACTAAAGGCCCTCTGTGATGGAGAACTCTCGGAATCAATATTGATATAATCATCGAAGAGGTAACGGGAAACTATGCCTTAATGAGGGAATTGTATTGCTAATGGGCATTGAACGCAGATTGCCGTAACACAAAAGAAGACCATCACCGAGTATTAAGAAAAAGTCACGGATGAGCTGAGCCTTTGGAAAATTAAAAAAACGCTGTACACGCAGGAAAAGACGGCCGAGGGTAGTTCAGGAAGTTATTTTTACATGTAAGTGAATAAGTTGTTAAACAAAAAGCATATGAGTTGGGGGGAAAGAAAAAAACAATAGGAAAAATCGACAACAATTATAAATTTGAAGGACGCGCGGAGATGTTTGAATGTTAGGCTTTTTCACATGTCTTTCAAGACATCAGAATGTTCGCATCAATTCTGCTTGAAATGATTGGTTAAGTGCATCGATAGTCATTTTGAAGTTGAGGAGAAAGTTTGCAAGAAGCGGTACAGTGAGTGGGTCAAAGCATCAACTTATCAACGATAAGGATAAGGCTGTACTAATCGGACTCCAAGAACAGAAAGATTTAAAATTTGAAATGTTGGGGGAAAAAAACACCAGCCCTTTTCACTTCACACTTACTACCGAGCCAATTCCAAAAAAAGCAAAAAACAAGAAACTCATGGGGATTTTTTTAACCCCACCGTCACCCCACATTCGTTTCACACTCTACGCCATTTTTTGAGTTTTTCCTTTCTTTTCTCATTTTGATTCTGGCCTTGTTTGTAACAAATTTTCCTTGGATTTTTATTTCCTGGGATCGGTTCGATAGGGTGAAGAGGGCTCAAATGGAAAGTGTACCTTTGGTTTTTTTTAACCATTCGATTGTTTTAATTCTACATAGACATAGATAACAATAAAAACTAAGCTATGGAAATTTCAATTCAAAAGGTGAGTGCGTTTTGGAGATATCGCCAAAAATCTGGAGCGATTATGTTCCCATCAGGAAGAATAATCCGTAGTTGGAATAACACAATCTGAGAAACATTTCATGCATGAACATTTTTTCAGATTGACATTTTTTTTAAAATCCCTTTTCTCAAAAACCACATTCCTATGAAGGGAATCGTTTCTCAAAAATGTTACACATTATCTACAGCCGAAGTGCTTCTTATCAATTAAGTTTTTATGGTCTTTAATTTTTGGAGTAATTACCAAAGGTATGACCCTCCTTGTAAGTTTCCTGGCCTCATGAGTTTCAAAAAATTCCTTCCGTGGAACCAAGACCAATTCCTCTGCCATCCCTTTAAAACTCCTTGAAACAAAAAAAATGCATTATTTTCAATTCGCTGGCAAATTATAAAGACTTGCTTAGGTAACTCTTGTTGACATCCCCTTCTTCTGACGAACCACTGGGGTAGCCTTGGCAACTTCAGACTCACTTTGTAAGATGCAGAACTTACACAATGTTGCTGTTACACCTTTCCCTTTGTGTTGTATTTTTTGTGTGTGTTCCTTTTCAGAGCTTTTCTGCATGCTTACCTACCGATTTATCAGAAGGACAAATTAAAAAAGCAAACAAGAAAAACCAGAGAATGCCTTTATGTTATTCAACAATTAGAAATTGAAGAATAGAAGAATCAATTGTCTGTTCCATGACATTTATGGTTATTTGTAACTTAAGCCACGTTCCTATAAGCTACAAGGCATTAATCTAGAATGACTACAAGGAATACAAAAACCAATTGCTCCCTGTTATGAACGCGCAGCTAAATTACACATATCTTCTTTTCTTCAACTGCGTGTTCATGTCAATAGTCAACGTCTTTACCAGACCACTGTAGATTGTGTCGGAGAGTGGTTCGGACAAATTAAGGGAGTCGGTGATTTTTTGCATCAGTGTTTGAAGGGGAGATAACCAAGGTCAAACAATATCCAATTCATTGCCCAGACTGGGTTCAGCTTACCTGACTGTTTTGCAGTCTTTCTTTTCTTTCACACCGGATAGTTTTGTCGTTGTTTTTGGTCGATGAAGATCTGAAGAATGGGAGAACTACATTTGAAGGAAAGCATTTTTTGATATTTTTTTCTTCTGCGTCGTTACAATATTGCCCCATCCAAGAACAGGGCTTAATTTCACCAAGCGCTAAGACCCATCTTAAAGATGAGTCGTCAGTAATACCAAAGTGATTTGTATTGTGACATCACACTTTGCTTAGCAACTACGATTGAGTTGCTGTTAAGATCAATCTTAGCTCTTTGTGAAGTTGGCCCTGCAGGGCCCAATTTCATAGAGCTGCTTTTAAAGGCATCGTACACGTTTGGTAATGACTCTGATAATTAATGGCAATAAAAACTTACTTGGTAAGAAGTACAGCAGCTTTGAATAGTATAATGCATTTTTAGAAGCTTTTCACGTCGAAGTACTGCGGTTCATGGAAAAATATATCACTTTTTATCCCCCAAAACATTTTGAATCTGAGAGGCGATGCAGGTTTTCCTTCCTGCGTGGACATAACCGCTCCAGATTTTCGGCAATATCTCAAAAACGCTACCACCTTTTGAAATAAAATTTTCACAGGTTAGTTTTATGGTATATATCTACAACTATTTAGGTTTGAAACAAACAATAGGCTCCAATTACCAACTGTGTACGATGCCTTTAAATCACACAAAGTAGCTAAGCATAACAAAAGTATGCTTACCATTAAATACCTTGCCACATATACCCCATTGTGAACGATATCCTGCTTGTTTTTGCTTAGCAGAAAATTGTTAAGCAATATTGTCTTCTTAAGCAGCTCTATGACATCAGGCCCTGCTCTATTTAAAAAAATGTAAGCAAAGTGACAGGCTTTGCATCATTGGTGTGGGAATTTGAAGGAAGTAAAAAAAATTAAACAAATTAAACAAATTGGCTGATGATTGGGCGGGACAAAACCCAAAAGAGACTAGCCTCTCTTTGACTACTCTATGAAATTCCAGACCCCAAAACAACCAGTTTCGTAACAAGTGGGCTTTCTCAAAATGTGTTTACAACTACAAAAGATACTTTTGTTTATAAGCTAAACAAATGTAAGAGACCACTTTTTAAGCAGCTTCTCTGAGTGATTATTTTTGTTTATGTATCAATTTCCTAAGTTTTGGAGAGAACTGGAAGTTTTGTGAGCACGCTACATGTTGTATTTTGGGATAACAGCACAGAGCCTGTCTTGCACACAGAATGCATTAGGCCAAATAAAATTAAAAACATGTTTAGCGTCCCCGCCCGCTTCCTTTTTAGAGTCCGCCTCCTTTTTTTTCTTTCTTTTCTTTCTTTTTTTCTTTTTTTGTTGAAGAAAAAAATGATACATTTTAAACGATCCCTGACGATTTTTTATTTTTTTTTAAATAAATAAGATCGTATTTTAGACTAACCACACCGAAAAAAAGAAAAAAAAAGGCCCTCCTCCCTTTTTTCAAAAAGGCAGGACGCTAAACATGTGGTTTTTTTTATTTGGCCTTATACATGTACGTAATGGTTTTGGGGTGTTTTTTTTGTGGGTTTTTTTCGTGAGTGATGGGTTGTCAATCAGATGCGAATAATGGCTTTTGCCACCATAAATCAGTGCCTAAAATAATCCGGATCAGTATCGGATACCACAAACCATATGCTCCTCAGTGTCTTGCCAGTGTCTGCTCACATCTTCACATTGATATGCAAATCGTTGGGGGGGGGGACCCTCTTGACTTGTCCCAGTCCTTTGACTCTGTTTTGGTTGTTATGCAAATGAGCACTGTTTTTTTTGCCATCACTGCTGTGCCCTGTTGTTATCTGCAATTAGCATCACCATGGCGATCTGGGAAGATGCTTGGTTTCGTCGGGGCCCCTCCTCTTGTAGCCAGTAGACCCTAGTCACTATTGATGAAGGGGACACCGAAGTCGATCACATGGGATACATGTAGCCTTTTTTTATAGTCACTGACGACGGAAACTACACAAACTTGCGCCGCTGACGGATCTCGCTTAGGGTCTTTTCTCACTCGGTTTGGAAGCTGGTAGTTCGTTATGTACGACACGCAGAAAACTGTTGCTGAGCACCGTGGCAGTGGTATGGATTTGTGTCTCTTGTAAAAAATGTCTTAGGAGTATTTTTGTTTTTAACGGAGAGATGAGTTTTAAATCTAGAACTCAACTGTCTTGTTTCCCGTTCGGAAGATAGTTGTTGCATTTTATTTGTGTGTAACATTGAAGTTTTTTTTTTTTCGGTTTTTTTTTTTCAATAATGAACTGTCAGTTTCGTTATTATTTGTTGACCTTGTATGGTTTTCTGTATTGAAACAAACATTTGGTGTTTTCATACGAATATGACTTCCCTTTTTTAATAACATTACATCGTATTTTGTTCCACCCTTGAACACCATCGTGATTCCACTATTGTGAAATAGTTGTTTTTCAAAATTGCAATTTTTTTGATTTGTGTTTTTTCTTCGCCAAGTGTTTCGGTTAAAATAAAGTACTATTGTATATTTATTTGTTCTTTACTCAATTTTTTTATTTGTTTCCCCTCTTTATGCAGTTCCTCTCAACATCAAAATCAAAGCAGAACCGAAGAGCCCAAATTGTCACAAGCCGTGCGCTCACATGAAATTCGTCCCCAACTCGACCGCTTCCTCCTCCCACTTTGACTTCAACACCCGTAAGTTTGAGTTTGGCGAGCAGCTGGTGATCGATGTCCCCCCTATGAATGGCGTCCCGAGTCCTCCCACGTCCCTCGCCCCGACCCCAAACATCTCCGAGGAGCATACCAACCGGATCGGTACCCCGTTGTCGGCCCAACAGCAGCAGCAGCAGCAGCAGGCCGCCTCGCCGGCCCTGCCGAGGCTGGACTTGAATTTTAACATTATAAAGCAGGAGCTGCCGTCCCATTCCTCCCAGAGATCTTCGTGTGCGTTGTCTGCCTGTACGCCCTTCAAGGAGCCGACTGTGTTTCACTGTGCGAGGAATCCACCCGGTTACATCATCGAGAAAAGGTGAGCGAAATTGTTTGTATAACACACCCCCAAAAAAAAAAAAAAAAAAAAAACCGGGGAAAAAAAGACAAAAAAACTTTCCAATTGGAACACGCTTTGGAAGAATGGCAAGTCCGCGGTAACCCAGCAGGACCCAATTTCAAAAAGCAGCTTTAAGTATTAAAATGTAGCTAAGCACAAAACCAGATTAAGGTTACCAGCCAAAAATACCATATGATGTTATGTAGAGGGAGAGGGGCTAGCTAAACAGAGCTGCCAACTCTCCCCGATTCTGCAGAAAGTTCCCTTAAAATTAACCAATCTTTCCATGTTCTGATGAACAAATTTGAAAAATCTCCCTGATTATGGAAACCTTTTCTCTATTATGTTGAATGTTTTCTAAATATCTTCCCTGGTTGTTGCACAAAATCTCACTGATTGCAAAATGCACATGTTTGCAGCTCTGGTTAAACCTTTGCAAGGATTTTCACTTTTATTAAAGATTTCCTCTCTTAGGTGCCACTCAGAATAATAAGTGTTAACAGTTGTTTTTGTTGTTGTTATTGTTATTTTAGTTGTTGTTATGGGGTGTGTTTTTTAAAAATTGATCTTGACCCAACCACCCCAAATTTTGATTTTTAAAATATTGACAGACGAGTTGGAATACACCATACCTCGAAGATCAAAGTGATGCCTTTTAAATGAAGCAGATATTGTTGATCAATGCTCTGTCAGCCAAGGAGTTATCAAATGGCTTTTCCCGGACTTCCAAAAAACAACTTTTTTAGTTGGAAATGGGAAGTGGAAATTGCCAAGCACAAACAACTTTTCACTATTTTTTGTTTTTTACCACTGAATTTTGATTTTTAGTTAACTTTTGTTTTGATCCACCCAACCACAATTTCAAAAAAATATTAATAATTGTTTTTAACATTAATTATTCTGAAAGGCCTCTTTACTGATGCTCAAACATTTTTTTTAAGTACTCAGTCATATAACTGTTTTCTCAGAATATTACATTATTTTAACAACAAAATCACTCCCCAGTTTTTAGTTTATCTGTTCCTGTTTTTCCTTCTGTTTTGTTCAAACAGGTTTCATCGTCAGACATCAGAGCCCTGTTTTGTTTCATTTAGCAGCGACCAACGCTCCCCGTTCCATCGCCAGAACTCTGAGCCGACGTTCCTCCCGTTCAAACACCACACTCAGGTGGGGGGTCCGATCGAACACAGCTACGGGGGATTCACCGTCAAACAGGAACCCAGGGATTTCTACGAAGCAGGTAGGCGATTGTTTTGGTGTTTTTTTCTTCTTTCTTTTTAGAATTAGCTTATAATAGTAATAAGAATAATAACGAAGTCTTATAAAGCCCACATATCCACCAAAAGGTGCTCAAGGCGCTGAAACAAAGGAAGAGAAAATACAAAAAGGGAGGGGAACAAAAGAAAATTCAGTTAAGGGGAACTAAATGCTTTTGACATGAGGTGTGTTTTGAGAGACTTTTTGAATGAGTGAATAGTATTAGAGGTTTTAATGTGAAGAGGTAGCTGATTCCAGAGATCTGGTGCTGCAATGGAAAACGATCTGTCCCCCCAGGTGCGATGAGATTTGACTTCTTGAAGAAGATATTTATTTCTAGATCTAAGGTTGCGGGATGGTTTATAGATGTTGAGCATGTACGTTGGTGCTTGCCCATTGAGTGCTTTGTAAACAATTGTAGATGATTCTGGATGATATTGGGAGCCAATGTTCCAAACTGTTTTACCAACCAAAAGGACCTATGGTTTAAATGCAAACAATAGTTAATGGCCTGACGTTTCGACCCTAGCAGAGTCTATCTCGAAGGCTAAATGACAACACTCATAAACAGGTATACTGGTGTAACAGAAGCAGTCTAGTGGATAGAAATGAAAAGAGAGAGAGGCAGAAAGCACACAGAAAAAGCAAGGGGTAAACAATGAATAAAGAGAAAGGTGGGGTTAGAGAGAAGGGGCTGGTTTAACCACAAGAAGTCGGAAACACAAAAGACAAAATCAAACTTCAAAGGTGGGAAGAGGGAGAACAAATAATTAATTAGTGAATGAGACAGACTAAAAAGGGGGATATCTGTGGGGAAAAGGAGGAGGCAAAGACAAACAGTAATTAGTAATTTCCTTCTTGAATGTTCAGACCATGGGGTTGAATCATCTGGAGGTGCCTTATCCACATAGGGCCTACTGTTTTTTTGGTATATTTTGTGTTTTTAAAGCCAGTAGAAAAGGGACATGTCTCCAATGTGTCCCAGGTCATTGCACACAGCGCTCGGTAGACATCAGAGAGACCTAATATGCGTATTGATTCCCATTGGTAAAAAAAACGGCATCATGAACTTTGTTTTAAAAAAATCAAACTGGTAGTGGCCAGATTTCCAGCAAACTCGATTGATTTGATTGAACCTGTTTGAGTGACTTCAGTCATAATGTAGGGCCCCCATCTCTGCAATGTGTGGAATTATATGTTGTGTTTAAAGTTTGTTGGTCATTGTCAGACATGATATTCTTCCTACTCAAGTCTAATTTCTGTTTTTGGGGCCCTCAGAAAAATCAGCAAAATTGTTATCAAATAGCCTGAAAAGTCTGTTAAAGGGTCTGTATAGGTTTGGAAATGAAAATTAATGGCCAATTAAAACTTACTTGGTAAGAAGTACATCAGCTTGGGATAGTATAATGCATTTTGAGAAACTTCTCACTTTGAAGTACTGCGGTTATGGAAAAAGATAACTTTTTATCCCAAAAAATTTGAATCTGGGAAGCGTTACTGCAGTAACGTTTCTCAGATAGTGTATTCAAATTGCAGATTATTCTTCCTGCAAGGACATAACCGCTCCAGATTTTCAGCAATATCTCAAAAACGCTACCACTTTTTGAAATGAAATTTTCACAGGTTAGTTTTATGGTATATATCTACAACTGTATAGGATTGAAACAAACAGTGGGTTCCAATTACCAAACGTATTCAATCCCTTTAAAGCCTATACCATTGTACATGTAGGTCAGCCCTAGGACTCAGTCAAATTGTCCTACTTTTTTCCAAGTGCCAAGTATCATGCCTGTAGATTTATTACAACACTTTGTGTGAAGTCCACCAGGCGCGGATCCAGGGGGCGTGGGGCGACGCCCTATTGCCAGGAAAAAAAAAGAAAAAAAAAAAGGAGAGAAAAAAAAAATCAGAAGTCATACTCATTAGTGCATTGGCAATTTCGCAGTGCAGAAAAATAAAATGCTGTCTGGGGATGCCGCGGTCTTTCATTCTGAAAAAAAAATCACGCCCCCCCGTTTGGAAAATCCTGGATCCGCCCCTGTCCACATACATGTGTTTAAAAAATCTTGTCATAAAAATTAACAGGGTCCATGTACCAAATTCACACCAGGTTTTCAATATTTATGTTTACGTAGGAAATAAAATGGCTACTAAAAATATAGACCTTTCGATTGCAACGTCACAGCCTGAAGTTTTGCCAACCAAGGTTGGAAAACTATGGATAGCCATAAATGCAAACCAAAAAACAGATAGCCACAGTTTGTAACACAAACGTTCAAAAAAAAAGTGTTGGATTTGTTGAAAACAAAGCAACCATTCATGGCATGTATTTATTTGAATTGAAAGTTTGCAGAAATGTTGGATTTGGTCACAACATTTTTTAAAGGCACTGTACACGTTTGGTAATTACTCAAAATATGTATTAACATAAAAACTGACTTGGTAACGAGCAACGGCGAGCTGTTGATAGTATAAAACATTGTGAGAAACGACTCCCTCTGAAGTAACGTAGTTTTTGAGAATGAGGTAATTTCTTACTAAAATAATAAAAGACTTCTTGCAAGAAGCCTTTTATTCCTATCTGAAAGCACACAAATTTGTACAACAAGGGTGTTTTTTCTTTCATCATTTTCTTGCAACTTCAATGACCAATTGAGCCCAAATTTTCACAGGCTTGTTATTTTATGCATATGTTGGGATACACCAAATGAGAACACTGGTTTTTGACAATTACCAAACGTGTTCGGTGCCTTTAACACGACTGAATGTTTTTGCTAACAATCGGCCAATAAGCTCAGTTCAACAATAGAACGGTCTATATCATAAAGGTTAGCAGAATAGGAGCAGAGCGAACTGTTCAAAACGTCTAGACCGTACCAACGGCTCTTTTCAGAGCCAACAGTCCTCCCCAAAAGAGTTTACTCACGGTTGTACTGCAAGTTTACCAGTGATATGTCACTTCCTAATACTGTACAGCAGACCAATTGCCTCTTGGAGGAGTACCCCTCCCGAGTCTAAAATGTTTGTTTGCGTTTTAGAGTCGGGGAAAGTTGTGTTGAAGTTTTTTCCACCGGGATTGTTCTCCCTTAAAGGCACTGGACACGTTTGGTAATTGTCAAAGACCAGTATTCTCACTTGGTGTATCCCAACATATGCATAAAATAACAAGCCTGTGAAAATTTGGGCTCAATTGGTCATTGAAGTTGCAAGAAAATGATGACAGAAAAAACACCCTTGTTGTACAAGTTTGCTTTCAGATAGGAATAAAAGGCTTCTTGCAAGAGGTCTTTTATTATTTTAGTGAGAAATGACCTCTTGCTCAAAAACTACGTTATTTCAGAGGGAGTCGTTGCTCACAATGTTTTATACTATCAACAGCCTTCCGTTGCTCATTACCAAGTCAGTTTTTATGCTAATATATATTTTGAGTAATTACCAAACGTGTACAGTGCTTAAATACTAACGGTGTTCCTCTGGTCAAATGCAAGTAAAAAACACCCGAGGACCCAGACATGATATTATTCCTACCTTAGCCAGATTTGTTTTGCCCTTTGGAAAATCGGGGAAAAATTAGCTAGTAAGTCATAAAGCCTACACCATGAACGATTTGGTCAGCCCTTGTGCTCAACGAAATGTTCCTACTTGTCTCCAAGAACCAAATATCATGCCTGAGACCGGACAGAATTCCTTGCAACTAGTCCGGCTGGCTAGTTGTGGTGCCTGCCAACGCTGTACAATAACCACTGATTGGTCATAATACATCAAATTACAAGTCCTAAGCAAATGACAACAATGAAAAGAAACCGAATCAGCCAGTGATAAAGGTGGCAGACTAGCAGGTTCCCATTCTAGTAAATTTGTCTTTGTTCAAACCCCCTCCCCCCCCCTCCTCCAGGAAAAAAATTTGAATTGGAAAATGTCTCATAAAAATAATTTTGGTGATAGTGATCACAATCCAGGTTAAACAGGTGGCACACCTCACAATAAAGTTAATATGTCAAACTTCAATGCCCCGTGTCCCCCGTGTCCCCCACCCCCCCCAATCCATTGATGGGGAAGTAATGCAAAATTGAATAGACCCGCAAGGCCAACATTGAGTGGCCCAACAAGTTCTTTCGGAGCTTGCATTTTTGAAGGGAAAAAACTCATTAACCTTTCCACCAAACTCTCGCCCATTGCTATCATCGTCCATGACTTAGCCCAAATCTAATCTGACACTATTTGATCAGACTTTTAGTGATGTATTCTAGAATATGCCAGTCAGGGTCGGAGACGATTTCATTTGTAGTCATTCTACCCAGTCTGAGATCCCTAATGGGACTATTTATCTTGCGCATACATTAAAAAAATCTCTGCTGATTTTTTTTGTTTTAAAGGTATCATATACGTTTGGTAATGACTCAAAACAAAAATTAGCTTAAAAACTTACTTGGTAACAAGCAACGGGGAGCTGTTGATAGTATAAAACATTGTAGGAAACGACTCCCTCTAAAGTAACGTAGTTTTGGAGAAAGAGGTAATTTCTTACTAAAATAATAAAAACTTCTTGCAAGAAGTTTTTATTCCTATCTGAAAGCACACAAATTTGTACAACAAGGGTGTTTTTTCTTTCATAATTTTCTTGCAACCTCGATGACCAATTGAGCCCAAATTTTGTTATTTTATGCATATGTTGGGATACACCAAGTGAGAACACTGGTCTTTGACAATTTCCAAACATGTTCATTGCCTTTAAGCAGGTGTAAGGAGGGAAAACGGTGTGGGTGTTTCATGTGTTTACAGGATTTGCCTCTCATGTTTTTCCCTCCAGATGAACCAAGCAGGACCAGGGCCCAATTTCATGGCTCTGCTTAATCGCTGAATTCTGCGCTTCCTATCACCATTTTCCTATCAATCGATTTTAAAATGTGCCACCAGTGTGTCCGGCCTGGTTCCTATCAGGATGTTTAAGTGTGAAACCAAGCTATCTGTTTCTTCTCACCCATACACTTTTTGCTTTGCTTACATGTAGAACAAAGAGCCGTTCCAAAAGCTTTATTCCACGTACTGTATCTCTTTGGAACTCCTTGCCTGGTGCATGTTTCCCTCCATCCTACAATCTAGACTGTTTTAAGAGGAATATCAATTCCTACCTTCAGCTCCCCTGAGTTAATTTTCATCTTAGATATATCTTCTTGTAAACCCAGAGTGTTTTTTAGCCTTGTTTGGGGCGAACTTCCATTACCATTTTTTTTTTTTAAGGTTTCCAGGATAGACGAAAAAAAAGTGTACCTAAACATGGTGTCCCAAAAGCCTGTCTATCCAAGAATGATATGATATGTAGCAATTGTCCGCAACTCATGTCCAAGGTCCGGCCTGCCTATAAAAGGGAAGATGATGTAGCATTTATAGTATTCAGCAAAAAATGTTGTACGCCCATTTTTGGTGCCCTTCTTGTGTGCCAAAAGATCTTAAGCAGGGTGGCCATGGTACACTTGGAAATGGGCAAAACAAAAATGTTTTAGAGTTTTAGAGAAAAGCTGTGCCTCTCTGAAAAATCTCAATACTATCACTATTGCGTAATTGTACATTGACCAAAAAAAACAACCCACTATTTTTCTTAAGAAGTAAGCATCAACTTTTCAGCCTTGTTTGATGAAAAAAAAAGTAAAACGCTCGAGACTGGGAAATTCACTGGCAAAGTTACTGATGAGAAACTTTGTGAAGTGCCTTCGGAGAAAACCGGCCAAACACTTCACATGGTGGGGGAGGGGAACGATTCTCAAAATTGGTGGTACATGTATTGGGGACGAGTGCATGTGTACTTTCAAGTTGGCAAACGTGAATCTCTCCGGCAAGATGGATTACGATAATGAACAACACACCGTGTATGTATAGCACCCCACTGCACGGTCATTTATACTACCGTTCACTCTGCACTGCCGTACCAAGAACATGGACATTGTCGCTGGGGCCACTTAAAACCAAAGGCATCACCAAAATTAATTACTCTCTCCAAACACTACAAGAAGACGCACGCACTACAACTTTGGGGTCATTAATTAAAAGCTTCTGCCCTGCGCTTGGATCGTCTCTCTTGCTCTCTCTCTCTCCTTCCACACCCCCCCCCCCAACCACCACCACGAGCCTGAGATATAAAGGTCTCTCTATCAATTTGTACTTGATTCTGTGATGGAGTAAATGAGTACGTGGCATGGCAAATTATAGGCATTAATCAGGTGTGGCCAGGCATAGCTAGAGTTCACTCTCCAACTAGGTGCGTTTTTTCTTTTCTTTTTTACTCTCCACTCATTTCTCTCGCTGTCTCTCTGCTGCATTTTCCTTTTGTGGGGGGTGGGGGGGTGCGGAACGCTATTTTCAATGTACTAATGGAATAATTGCACATGAACGACATACGAGATACATTTATTACCACACAGTGTAAATTCATGACTGTACGTAAAACCCATTAAAGCCTATAACATTGTGTATTAGTCGGCCCTTGCCCTCGGTAAGTTTGTTAAACTTTTATTTTATTTTTGAAGGGATAAATATCGTGCCTGCTGCGTTAGGTTGTATGTTATTGGCCCATGCGCTGAGTTTCACAGGTCAGCTAGGCAGATATTTTGTGCTCAAGACATTTATTTGTGATGCGATCAAGCTAAATGAGTCGTTTGCCGGAAATGTCAGTATGGAGAAACAAACCAAAACAGCCAACAGGGGTGAAATTTTCAACAACAACAAAAAATTGTAAATTTAAATACCAAAATATATCTCATTTTATATTGGGAAATTCCTTCCTGGTAAATAATTTCAAAATGGGGTTAAAATTATCATTGAAAGAAAATGTGCCGATGTAGTTTCAATAAACAAATCGACTTTATTAAACCCCTTTTCTCAGTTTCATTTTCTCGCATCTCTTGGTGTTTCTACTTTCACAACGTTTGAACCAAAGGTGGTATCAACATGGGGTATCAACAGTATTAAAGCATAGATTATACTCTTTTTAAGTGTATAAACAAATGAAAAATTACCTGGGTCGACAAACGACTCATTTTGCTTGATCGCATCACATTTGTTGAGGAAAAGGAGAAGAAGAAAAAAGGGTGATTTAATCTCAAAAGATGGGGGTATATTTTCCAGTGCTTAGCAAACATAGTATGGTCCGGGCTCGAATTTTGGGGGAAAATCCACAACACCACAGGGTTTGTAGGTTACAGTATTTACTGGACCAGCATTTATTTTACAAGACCCGAATGTAAAGAGAGAGACCTTTCTACACAGTTTAAAATCTACATGTTAATTGTTAACTGTTTTTATTTGAACAAGCACAAAGAAAATATCTCATTAATTTTGTCATGCTTCAATACTCAACACAATTGAAAGATATTTAAAGATATTATTGTACAGGGAGGTACTTTTAGTCAATTGAAAAACACAAGACCACCGGACTTATCCGGTCATTATGAGTTTACTGGCCTGAGGCTAAAATCACTGGCCTCGGGCCTGCAGTCCAGTGTTAATTTCAAGCCCTGATGGTGGTGTCCAAAATTAGTGGCTGTGACTTGATCGTCCCATGATTTACATAGGATGCCCATAGCAACAGCCGAAAGCCTCAACTTCCAATGTGGACACGGCTTTATGCTGTTGCTGTGGATTGTACATGCCCCTGGCTGTGCGGCCGGTACTCCGCCAATTATTTCAAACAGTTTTGTTTTCTGTTTGAAAATGGGTTCTTTGTCTTTAAGTTTTTATCTATAACATTGAGATTTGAAATTGCACTCTAAATGGAAAGCTTAAATTTGTTGGTAGATAATTCTATTCACTTGGTGGTAACTTTCTTCCCTCATTGAAAGTGTATAATTTCTGAAGAAAAACATTCAAAATCTTCATGTTTAAAGGCACTGTACACGTTTGGTAATTACTCAAAATATATATTAGCATAAAACCTTACTTGGTAACGAGCAATGGAGAGCTGTTGATAGTAACAAAACTTTGTGAGAAATGACTCCCTCTGAAGTAACGAAGTTTTTGAGAAAGAGGTAATTTCTCCCTAAAATAATAAAAGACTTCTTGCAAGAAGCCTTTTATTCCTATCTGAAAGTACACAAATTTGTGCAACAAGGGTGTTTTTTCTTTCATCATTTTCTTGCAACTTCAATGACCAATTCAGCCCAAATTTTCACAGGCTTGTTATTTTATGCATTTGTTGGGATACACCAAGTGAGAATACTGGTCTTTGACAATTACCCAAACGTGTTCAGTGCCTTTAACCAAAAACAAAATTCAATACATTTTTGTATAGCTCATTTGAAGCTATTTGTTTATCAGGCTTTTATGAGCTACATGTACAGTTTGTTCTGATATTAGTCTGTGTGGCCTTCAGTTTTCTTCAATACCACTCCACGCAGTCTTCCCTCCCCCACCCTCCAATCACTGCATCCATCCCACACCCACTCAGCGCCTCACCTCCCCTTCTAAGATCATCTCAGAATCTTGACCTGATTCCAATACCAATTTAGATTTTAGCGGAGAGCAACTCTCTCTGTCTCTCTGTTATGCCTCTTAACAGCTCGTAGGGTGTGCGTGGCTTTGTGCATGCATTTAATCATCATTACCCAATGGCAGTATTAATGGCCATGACACATGACTACAGCCACTATCCAATCACTATCCCATCATCTCTACACCCCCCCCCCCCCCTCTCCTCTCTTCTCCTCACTAAAAAATACCCCCGACAAAAAAACCTGCTTTTGTCGCTAATGACGGCAGGGTTTAATTTACAGATTGCCCGGGTGTTGTCAACCACGTTGTAGGCCCTTGAACTTTTGGAGTGAGGTAGCCCCATTATCATTGGTGCAGAGTGTTGCGTTCAACTGGTAGGGAGAAATGGTTAACCATCTGTGTGTGGGAGGGGGGGATGCCTCAAACGTTCAAATGGAAGATGATCGCTAGATTTTGGGACGGTTTTTTTACTCTTTGAAGTTGGAGGAAAATCGCAGACCGCTTTGAAATTAATCACAACCAATCAGAAACACTATACGTTGGCTTGGATTTGATCATTCTTGCTGTTATTATCTTGGTTTTTTGACCTTGCACCAATAAATAAGCTAAGCACTGTATACTTGTTGCAAAAAAGGCGACTCAGGTGGGATTCGAACCCAAGACCCCTGCATTTGCAGCAGGTGTCCTTAACCACAAGACCACCACTGTAGTCTTGGATTGTTATAAAAGGACAATGCCTTTCTTGATGAGTGAATGACAACTCCCATTAGAATTTCAAAAACAGGTATATTTGGAACAATTTATTTGAAGAGGAGACGAAGCGAAAATCAGGGAAATTTAGGCAATGACTGATATGGCCTCTGTAAAGATTCAAGGCCTGTTTTAATCTAATCAATTTTTAAAAAATTGCTTGTGAAAGAAATTACCAATAAGTTAACATTTCTGTGGTATTTCCTTTGTTCGTTTAAATCCCCAGACTTCAGAGATTTTTGTTTAACTGAGTCACTATTTCAGAAAAGAATTTTTTTTAATTTTTTTTTTAAAGCTTTATCCATGGAATATTTGTAACATCTAATTTTAGATGTAAAATAACCCCTTTCAATATGAATACACATTTTCCTAAAGATGTGCAGATAATTTTGATTATTCAGATAGGCATTTGTTTTATTTCAGAAGTTGACTGTTCAGTTTGATCCTGTTTGTAAATCCATTGCATCACATGCGCTCGTATCTGCTGCTCGCTACTTCTGGCTCCAAAGCTAGCCATTCATTTGTGTGTAATTTTACCAAATAAATTGCCCATTTCACAGGCCTGGAATGACATGAAGGCGATGGCCTCTGTTGCCCTGGTCTTGGCCTTGGTGCCCCTACAAAGGTTTCCCAAAGACTAAGGGGTTTTTTTTCCAGTTGAAGTGCCCTTTGCAAAATGAAAATGGCCTTGCCCTCTCAAGGCTGAAATTCCAGGTCTGTTTCATGGTTCAGAAGCATTTCTATGACCACAATTTTTAATTCTTAGAAGCCCTTGCTCAGTGAAGAACCTCATGTTGAAGCCAAGTCCACCTATCAAACTTTTCTTGCAGAAATCTTCAACGAAAAACTAGCTCAATGCAACTCATGAGGGCTTCTGGTAATCGGTGGAGCCAGTTTGCGCGTGGCAGGCTTGGCTTGCAGTGGAATTATGTCACATTTACGAACAGAATTTATGGGCAAGTTGCAGAAGTCGAAGGTTCTTGAAGTAGCTTTATGCATACACACAAAGCACCAGTGTCATTTGTCGTCGACAACAAAGTCTGAAAATGTGTTGGTTGAACACTATCTTCACTGCTTAATCATTTTGCGGAATGAACAGGACTGCTTTTCAAAACGGCTTGAAGCTTATCGGTGACCTTCTTAAATTAACTTTATTTTACCTCACAAGAGTATCTCTTTTTTTTTTTTTCTTTTTTTTTTTTTGTGTCTGAGCACAATTCAGTTTCTTGGGTTTTTATCAGCAACAACGATCTGCAACTGAACGCCCAGTGTGGAATCTTGTTTACGCCTCATTTTTTGGTCTTTCCGCTGAAATGTTTACAGTCTGATGGGCATGTCATGATGGAGGGGTAGCACAGCTATCAAGACCCGAACCAAAGACAGGAAGTGATAAAGAATGGCGCTGAAGAAAAAACAGTGAAACAAAAAACAAAGAATACAGTTGAGGATACACGGTTGGGTAGACGTCACGCTCTGGAACTTCACACACACTAGCCATTCTGTGATTGTGTGTTTTTGTTTTTTTGGATGTTTTTTGTTTTGTTGGGGGGGGGAGTTATAATTTTAATGTTATTCCTTTGCAAAACTCTATTAGTCTTTTTTGATTGATTTAATATTAAATTGTAAGGATTTGTCCTTTGGAAATTCAACCTCGTGTTTGTTTTCTTCGTTCGTCACGACTGATATATTGACTGATACAAATGAGTGAGAAAAAAAATGTATTGCTTTTTGTATCGGTATTTGTTAACGATCGTCCCTGATTTGTTGTTGGCAAGAAATTATTTTATTTTGATTATCCTAAGTCATTTTGTTGACAGGATTTCAGGCCTTGGGGGGGAATCTCTGGAACGGTACGTGAGTTATCCACAGGAATTGTTTACTTTTGGGTGTGGATTCCAAAGTGATGTACTACATACATGTAGGTGTAACAGATTTGAAAATGCAGTACTGGGACAAGTTGTTGTAAAGTGTACGGCGAGTGGAATTCTTTTTAGAGTGACAGTTTATTGTATCAAGTCAAAAGTGGTGTCCATGGTGGATAGACAAACTACGGATGTAAACTTCTACAATTTAGATGATGTACATGAGATTTGCATGGCACTTTTCCAGTGACTAGTCGAGTAAGCTTCTTGTTCTACTAGTTTGCCAGATTTTTCACTGGTCAATATCTTACGGTTACCTCTCAACATTGTCGTTTGCTTGGGACTTGACCTACCTTGGGGAAGCGATGTACTGGGTCACTGACTTGGACCACTTGGAGGGAATGTTTGTTGACCAGTCTGAAGGCGTCTGAACTGGATTATTGTGGCCAGCGGACCACTATTGATTAGGAAGAACACTCTCTGTCTATGATGTACAGTTGGTAGACATGTTTCATGTACTCCATCCACAGGTTTAAAGGCATTTACTTTGTGTTTTGCGTGTGTGTTTAAGTTTGACATACGATGTGTGGACCTGAGAACAAAAGAGGTCCACACAGTGTAGGGACTGGATTCTTGAAACACTCTGTGGACTTACACACTCAGCAGAGAGCTGTTTAATCCATTTGCTTGTGTTCAGCGCCTTGAGACGGAGCCGATCTGCAACTTTTTTTCACTTTATAAATTTCTCTTTATTATTATTATTATTATTACGCACGTCATACTTCAGTTTCAACATTCACCAATTCATTTGTTTAAAACATACTTTGTAAACTCATTTTTGTAAATTCTGTCGTGCAGAAGTACCAAACTCATGTTGCATGGGGTTTCAACAGCGAGGTGAGATGTATAACCAGGCTGGAAACAATGACGGTAAGTTGGGGGGGGGGTGGGGATTATGGCGGCATTTTGGGGCTCTCCGTCACCACTCTCAGCCACCACTCTCGTGAAATTTCTGTGCTAGCTGTGTACTAGACTATGAATGCTCAATAATGCGAACCACATGTAGGGCTGCGTGCAAGCAAAACAATTCCCTGCTAATCTGTGAAGTTAGGCTTTAAAATGTAAAGCATAGAAATTTGTTTTGCTGATGGTGAGCAGTGTGCTGAAATTTTGCTCGGGACATTCCTGCAAAATCAAGTTGTACCAAAACTTGTGTTTTGAAAATTCTACTGACCAGGGGAACTGTTTGTTTTCTGGAGGAAATCGAAGATCTCAAAAACCGTTAGTTCAGAGCTATCATCAACTCTCACTGATTCTGCAGAAAGTTCCCTGAAAATAAACCGATTTTTCCATGTTTTGATGAACGAATTTGAAACTCTCCCTGATTATGGGAACTTTTTCCTTATTATGTTGGATGTAATTCTAAATATCTCACTGATGTTTGTACAAAATCTCCCTGATCGCAAGATGCAAATGTTGGCAGCTCTGTTAACTTAAATAGATCATGTGCTACCAGTGCTAACAATGTTGTAGGAATGTAGTTATACACATATCTGAATAGAATGACAGATTTTTCTCAGCAGTAAGAAGTCATAAACAGCTTGAAAGAGAAAAAACTTGAACAAATAAAATTTAAAATAAAATTAATATAAAATAAACAGCCACCATTTTTACAGAATAATGAAAGCTAAACATATTTATAAGTTGGAAAATAATCTTATTTTCAGCTTCATTTTTCTTCTTGTGTATTCTTTTGCATATATTGTTTACTGATTGCACACCAGTTCGTTTTCAAAGACAGACCTTTCTCCCCCCCCCCCCCAAGTCGTGGCTAACACTCCCTTTTAGTCTCTGAATAAGATTTGAACGTCCCCAACTTTACACATACAAAAAAATGCCTAACTGAAAGCCAATCCTACTAATTATTTGGCCCCTGGCTGTGGATATCAATGTACTTTTAATATAGACGGTCGCACCTAGGGGCAGACTACCATAATTAGACAGGTTTTTTTCTTTTCTTTCTTTCCCAGTTTGCTTTTATGGCGTTCTCATCCTCGTTTGAACAATTGCCAGTTTGCCCTGGTGTATTCTGTTGCACAACCTTGCCCCCAATCTCTCCCTCCCCCCACAGGGGCAGCCCTTTTGTTGTTTGGATGTACCCACCCTGTGATGTTTTTGAGATTGCCTATTTGTTGACAACTTCCCCCCCCCCCTCCTCTTGTTTTTCTCTCTCCGGCTAGTTGGTCGGACATTTATTTGACAGTTTGCCTTTTGGGCATTGGGGTCATTATGAAGTATTAGTGAAATACAGTCCGTCATGAATAAAGCATGAGGAAGGAAGTGTGTACCTTCACTGGTACTACACATTTCCCTCTGGCTTAAGATTACCTCTTTTTTGTTTTTCTTTGCCAGCAGGTTATTAATATTTTACTTTTTTTAAAGAATATTGCCAAAGACTCCTTTTTTACCGACGGGTGAATTTGGACTCCAGAAAATAATCTACAATATCTTTAGGGGATTTTCCACAAAGCTCCCTTTCAAAAAAAAAAATTTTTTTTAATAAACGGAAGATTGCATTTATGATTTGAAATTCTTTTATTGTGATCAAATTAAAACCAGCTAGTTTTTTGCTCAACATTGTAAATATTTACAAGGATTTGTTTTTATTAACCACTTCGCGTCGGTATTCACAAACAAAAATTTCAGAACTTTTCAAAGCTTCCGGAGTAATCGTTTTTCCTTTGAAAATGTTGTTGCCACAATGGAACCCTGACTTGACAAAGGACAGGCAACAAAGGTTCTCATAATGAGCACCGGGATGTGTTATTTTCTTCTGAGAAAACACGAGTATGCTTTCACTGTGAACCGCAAAACCTTGGTCGCAAAACCCCGGTCAGAACCCACGGCTGATAATCTGCCATGGTAGGCTGAAATCTCGGACCACTTGAACTTGCCTCCCATAGAGCTGAATACAATGATAAACAATGGTGGCAGCCTGTACATTCTTGTGAGCCACATTTGTATATAACAAAAGGACAAAGGTCTGAAATTGGGGAATACACAATAATCCACAGAAAAAAAGTAGATTTGGAGTAAAATAATAAAAACTTCTTGCAAGAAGTTTTTATTCCTATCTGAAAGCAAACAATTGTACAACAAGGGTGTTTTATCTTTCATCATTTTCTTGCAACTTCGATGACCAATTGAGCCCAAATTTTCACAGGCTTGTTATTTTATGCATATGTTGGGATACACCAAGTGAGAACACTGGTCTTTGACAATTACCAAACGTGTACAGGGGTCGATTTCACAAAACTCTTCGTAACTTATGACTAGTCCTAGGCAATGCTAAGAGATAGGACTAGTCTTAAGTTAGGACCAGTACTTAAGACTAGTCCTATCTCTTAGCATTGCCTAGGACTAGTCCTAAGTTAGGAAGAGTTTTGTGCAATCGACCCCAGGGCCTTTAAGACTCTTCTTGTAAGCAAACAAATTAAAATTAAATAAAAACATAGAAATGCGCAAATTGATTCTGTGATGTTTTGGGTTTTTTATATTTTTATAGGATGTATGCCCGAACAAGCTGCAAGGCATTTCTTCGATGACGCAAGTGTTCCTGAGAAGATTCCTGAAAGTAAGCAGTAAAACAAATTTTGTTAAACACACTAAGGATGAGAGGCCGCTGAGCTGTGAACCAGTTACATACAATATTAAATATCCCATTATCTTTTAGCTGGTAAACTCTTTGGGGGGGTTTTTTGTTTCGGAAATGAAGTTTTCTGCGCTTGGTTTATTTGTATGCTCAGTGCTTACATGCCTCAGGTTGTTTCTAGATTTTTGTATTTTTACAAGTCAATGTTACTTTTATTTATGGTGGTTGTTTGTTTGTTTCATCTTGTTCTTGTTTTAAAGGGAGGGTATACCTTTGGTAATTACTCCAAAAATTAATGACCATAAAAACTTACTTGGTAAGAAGCACTGCAGCTGTTGATAATGTACAACATTTTGAGAAACAATTCCCTTCTAAGAAATGTGGTTGTAGAGAAAGGGATTAAACAAAAATTCAATCTGTGTATTCCAACTACGGATTATTCTTCCTGCATGGACATAACCGCTCCAGATTTTCAGCGTTATCTCAAAACACTACCACCTTCTGAAATGAAATTTTCACAGCTTAGTTTTTGTGTATATACCCACATTATATGTAGGATTAAAACAATTGAGCGGTTCCAAAAAACCAAAGCTACACTTTGCCTTTGAGCCCTCCCTCTTCACTCTATCAAACCGATTCCAAGGAAATAAAAACCCATGGAAAATTCTGGGGAAAATTTAACACCCAGCCACTCCCTGTTCATTTCACACCTGATGCAAATTTCCTGGGGAAGCATACCAAATACCAAAAACCAAAAGGTATAATTTGCCTTAAATCTGTGCTTGGTAAAGTTAGAGACCCAAGTTAGAAGTATTTGGGTCAACTTTAGATCTGTGTGGACGTACAATTCCACTATTACTTCACATGACCCAGTCCTGCATATTATGCAACCAGAAAAGATAGCAATGGATTCCTAAGAATCCTTGGATCTATTTTCTGGTATTTTGCGCCCATAAATGCTCCACCAGATGGAGACAATTAAGACAAAATGACTGAAGAGGGGGAAGAAAGAAAAAAAAGATAGAAAGAGTAAAAAGATCTGTTTTCTCATGAATGATTGAGCAGATCGGTAAGGTTTTTAACTCCGAATAAGTCTGGCCCAAGTAAAAGAAGAAAAAAAAAGAAGAGAATCACTGGATTGTAATCAGTTAGCCGTCAGTACAAGAGGATTGCTAATTCATCACTGTGACAAAGCCCCCCCCCCCCCTATCGGCAGTTCAGGGCATGATTACTTAACGGACAATATGCTAGATGCATTAACCGCTATGACCACATTCAGAGTAGATCTCATCCGCTGAAGGAGTGTATGCTGTAAGTTTTTTGTTTTGGGGAGGGTTTTTTTTTTCCTTGGGGGGGGGGAGCTTATAGAACTAGCTCTCCCTGAGGCTGAGCAAGTGCAACTATGGCGGAAGGTGACACCCCACAAAACGACAAAAAACGGACGGCTATGGGGGAGCCATTCATCAGGCGAACAGGTTCTTATTAACTTTGCCTGACTGGCCAGCCTGTTATTAAACGTGGAAAAAAGAAAGAAGAAGAAGAATAGAAAAAAGGGGAGCCTGTTTTTTGTTTGTAGCTTAATTTCACACTAATGGGACTTGACATATGCTATAAAAACAATCTGTCCGAATCATCTTGGATGTTGGATTGTTCGGGTTTTTTTTTAGAAAGAGCTGGATCAGTTCAGACAACGTAGACGTTATGTTTGGATTTAAATTGCTCAAAAATAATGTTTTAAATGAAGAAAGAAAAAAAATTGAAATAAATCTCAGATGACTTTAATTGTTCCCCCAAAAAAGTTTCTTTGCTAGTCTCTTACAAAAAAAACAGTGGAATGGAATTAGCTTATTAGCTTAACAGCGTGGTTGTTTTACAAATTTGGTGTGGATAGATTTTACCTTGGTTGGGAACAACAGGCCTGGAATTTCATCTTTGAGAGGGCAAGGCCATTTTCATTTTGCAAAGGGCACTTCCATTGGAAAATCTGAAAGTCTATGGGACACTTTTGAAGGGGCACCAAGGCCAAGACCAGGGGCAACGGAGACCATTGCCTCCGTGGCCTTCGTGTAATTCCAGGCCTGGAACAATGTGGACGGTAGTTGGAGTTGAACCGGTAAAGTCTGGCAAACTTGTGTAATGATAGTCAACTATTAACAGTGCTTCTTAGCAGTCCTCATGTTGGAGGTACCCCTACTCTGTTGGTATTTTTGATTTACCAGTAGTAATAATAATATTAATACTAGCATTTCTAAGCACATTTTTTCCCAATGGTTGCAATGCGCTGAGAACGATAGTTCCAGAGAGGAAAACTGCATTGTGCAGGAACCTTAAGATGAAAATAGGTGTGACTTGAGTTAATGTTTGAGTTGATAAATAGAGTTGCAAGTACGATTCTTGAGAGGTAGAAAGTTGTAGCATCTGGGCCCAGCTACTGAGAGGGCCTCGTCACCTGCGGCCTGGATTTTCAACTTTGAGAGGGCAAGGCCATTTTTCATTTTGTAAAGGGCACTTCCATTGGAAAATGTTTAAGTCTATGCGAAACTTCTTAAGGGTTACCAAGTCCAAGACCAGGGGCAACAGAGACCATGGCCTCCGCGACCTCCTTGTAATTCTTGGCCTGCACCTGCATGCTTGAATGTGCGATGTATTTTTTAAGTTACGCTCCGAGGAGAGGTCACTTTGGTATGGGATGCTGAGATCAAAGTGAGTCTATTATGAGAGAAGTTACTCACCAAATTGTTTTCGGGTTTTTTTTCTCTGTTCATCAGGTGAGACAAAACCTGAGGTTTTCCGTGAGGGTCCACCATACCAGCGTCGAGGGTCGCTTCAGCTGTGGCAGTTTCTTGTGACGCTGCTTGAGGATCCGGCCAATGGCGCCTTCATAGCTTGGACGGGCCGTGGATTGGAGTTCAAGTTGATTGAACCAGAAGAGGTCAGTAAACTTGTTCAGTTGTTATTTTTCCTTTAATTTTTGTTGGAAATTGCAGTTTTTCCCGCATAAACCAAAAAAATTGTTTGCCATGTGCGGTATTTAAAAGAATGATCCCTTTCCTAACCAAAGTTTGCATCAGACTATGCAGGTATTTTAACCCCATACAATTAAAAAAATTGCTTTATTTTTTTCGTGCTCTTCCTGAGATTTGTTTTAAAGCCAGGGTGACATAGTTTGTTAATTTGATGTATTGGTTTTGGGTTTTTCAGGTGGCCAGACGATGGGGCATCCAGAAGAACCGACCAGCCATGAACTACGACAAGCTCTCCCGCTCGCTGCGCTACTACTACGAGAAGGGCATCATGCAGAAGGTCGCCGGGGAACGCTACGTCTACAAATTTGTCTGCGACCCCGAGGCGTTGTTCATGATGGCGTTTCCGGATGGGATCCGCACCCCACTCCGTACGGCCATGCAGACCACGCCGGATCACAGCGTGCCGGCCAGCCAAGTGGTCAAAGTCAAGGAGGAGCCCGTTTTCTCCATGCAGACGCCAGATCATCACGACATGTACGTTCCCGAGATGGGGCCGGCATGCCCTCCATTACAGCATCACTTGGAGGGTTGTGCTTACTAGAGAAACGAGATATACGTTAAGGAAAGCCCTCTATAACCCGACAGCTGCTTTTTTTTGTTTTTTTGTTTTCTGTGTATCTGTGTTTCTCGGTACTAAGATGTCATTAAGTTCATTGTGTGCGAGTTCATTATTTGTAACTTTTGTCTGTATGGGTTGGGGTTGTTTGTTTTGGGTTTTTTCACTTTTATTTTTAACTTTTTTTGGGTGGGGGATTGTTATGCTTAATTTGGGAAAGATGATTACGGGCTTGGAATTAAAATCGCTTTGTTTTAGGATTTATTGTTGTTGTATCTTGGACAGCACTCGATTTTGAGTTGAACCAGGTTTTGTATTAACGTCTGCTTGTGCTGGGCAGATATATTGGAACACTCTGGTAAAGTTTGTTGTCGACATTTCTATTGTTTTTTTACCCGATCCCCTGTTTTTTTTGTTTTTATGACAAATGTTTAATCGTTTGAGACGATTGTGTGTACTCTCTGCTGTAGATGAAACCAGAGCTATCGGCTACATTAATAGAGTGTACTTGTATTGTTATTATTTTTTTGTTTGTATTTGTTGTGGGGAGAGGGTGAGTTTTGTGTTTACTTCATCCGTTAACAGTGATTGCCTACATTAGAACAGTTCTCTAAGTAGATTTATCTAACGAGGTTAACGCAGAACATTTTGTACACATTTATACTTTGGATATGAACAGTCTGCGTTTTGTATCGTACAATTTCAGGAAGTGTTTAAAATATCAGAAGAAAAAACATGTCTGATTGGAAAAGTAAGTGGAGAGAGCAAGTTTATCTCGGTCAGACGACAATGCTGTGACAGAAGTGTTTTATGTCATCATCGGTTCAACTTGAACTGGGCCCAGCGGGGTGCTAGCGTGGTATTCTGCGCTTGCGGCCGGGCTACGGCTCGTAGAAGTACGTGCTTCAAAAGGCTGCGTTAGCAGCTCCATGAAATTGGGCCTAGTTGGGTTTTTTTGTTTCCCCCTTGGAATGGTTAACATTATAACAGGAGGATCAGGTTGGCTTAGTGGTTTCTTTCCCTGCCTTTCACCTCTGTGGACCCCGGTTCGAATCTCATCTCAGACCTGGAGCCTTGCATGTGGATTGGGTTTTCGGTCCCTACCTGATTGCATGGGTTTTTACCCATTTTGGGTTTTCCTCCCACATCTAAAACTGAACATTTCTTCTCGTTTCATATTCATCCTGTTGTTGGCGCTAATTGTGGTGTTGGATGTGTAATAAAACAAATTAAAAACTCAAATTTATGACCTCACTTTGAATGACCAATCAGTGGCTCTCGAGTCATGAGCGAAGGGGGTGGGCTGACCAACTGGCATCCACAGCCAATCGGAAGGGAGGATTATGTGGCATCAGTTTTAGCCAGGCCGTTTGATGGGACCAATGGATGGTTGCTGCCAGTTTGCGCCAACTATTGACTTCGCTTTGAGCTGTGTATTTGTCAAGTTTTCCAATTGGTGTGTCATGTAAAAATGCTTCATCAACCAATAGACCCCTAGTGTGTGACGTCACAAGCTCAAACAGCACCCTCACTGGGGTCAAAGGAAAAGCATTTGGCTGTGCGTGGCACGTACACACATGCCTTTTTGTCCCTGTTGTTTTACCTCAGCGACGGCGACTTATGCAGGGGTTCTGTTAAGAAACCTTACAAGTCACTCTTTAATTATCATTTTGAATCTTTTTTCGCCTTTGAAGACGAAAGATGACTGCATTTCGCGACAGCAAGTGCAACTTTCTATTTCCAAATCAGTAGTTGGGTTAATACCCTAATTTGGCAAAGTTGGCTTCTGACAGAAGATTTGTAAAAGATTCAAATAATTCTGCCACTATATTTTTCTTAATTTCTTAATCATTATTTTTTTCATAAGAAAACTGGTAATTTTTTTGTCCTGACTGCAGCTTTAGTCAAGTTTGTATTACATGTTTACCAAAGGATAGTACTTTTAAAAAAAATATATTTGTAAAAATACAAATCTTCCTTTGAAAAAGACACAATTTTAATCACATTTTTTTGTTAAAGTTCAGGATCATTTCGAATTACTCCTGAGATATTTTTTAAAACTTTAAACTATTGAGGATTCTTTACAAAAAAAACCACACACACACAAAAAAAAATAATAAAAATGTACAAATTAAAGTATGTTCGTAGGTCATGTGACATTTTAGTTTTTAAAAGAGAACAAGATTAGATCTTTCACCATAGAGAGTACTTGTAGTTTATTCAGATGGCAGGGCACGGGTACTTTTTTCATTGAATGAATGTATAAGGGCGTGGTGGCCCTGGGATATGTATAAAAAAAAAGTTTTTTGTACAGAATCATTAAGGAGATTCAGTTGAATGGGTGAATGCTTTTAATAATCATTGACAGTTTCTTCTACGTAAAACACGCCTGTAGAACAGGGGCTGTACAAATACTGTATCGATAAAGAGACAAAATTTATGGTGTTTTTTCAAGCTCGCTGTAAAGTTTAAGAAAACCCCTTTCTTTCTTCAATATATTTTTGTCACTGAAATTTTAAAAAACGAAGAATGTAGACTTATAAAGAGAAATAATTAAAAAAAAATAATAATGATACTAATTTTTTTATTATGAACAGATCAAAAACTATGAAGGATTGAGCATGAGAGTGGTAAATTGAAAGTATGGTGTGTTTAAAATTACGTGTATTATATGGAACTGAAGATGATATTTTCAAGAACAATCAGTGATTGTGAAGTTGAGCAACAAGCTATTTATAGCAACATCTGTCTTTGGTTTTTAAACTTTTTAATATGTAACTGTGTCGGGAAAAAGGACAAATCAATGTTCTGAAATTGTTGTCATTTTCCTTAAGTCCGTACAATTATAAGAAATATGGAAGCTGTTGCTGTCGACCCCCCGATGTTATTATACACTGTTAAAAAGAAGTCCTGCGTGTCAGCAGTGATTGTGTCTAAAGTTAACAATTTTCTTTTGTAATTTGCCTAATCATTGGATGACAGGCTGTTCAAGACAACAACAAAAAGGATAAATCATTATTAAAATAAATAATGTGGCGATTCTTGCTCAGATCTTGAAACAGATGATGTGTACACTTGGCTGTTTCGCTACGACCTTGCTCGTATTTGTGTGGTACAGGTCAAAGGTCACGGTGGCTGTTTTTACATGGGATGATTTCGTTAGATTCAACTTTGAACTGACAATCCAAATTTGAGAGTGTGACATGTCTCACTGCTCTGGGCCCAATTTCATAGAGCTGCTTAAGCAGAAAATACTGCTTAAACAATTTCTGCTTAGCAAAAATAAGCAGCATACCAGCCAAAGATAGTACATGTGAGATGGTATTTTGGCTGGTAACCTTATTCTGGTAAGCATAGTTTTATTGTGCTAAGTTACTTTTTTTGCTTAAGCAGCTCTATGAAAATGGGCCCAGGTCAGTTTTTGGTGAACTATCTTCCCAGGTTCACAAGTCTTGTACCCTGACTGCTTTAAACTCCCTGCAGTGCCCTGTATTAAGCCAATTAGTGACATGCATGGTGTGAATTACTACTTGTTCAGAAACTGCATAAGAATTCTAGGAACGACGATTAAAGTCAAGGCTTACAAAAGTTCAAAGCTGGGTTTTTTTCCAAACTTTTTTGGCGTCTCGAATGGAGCGTTCACAAAGGTCGTTTAAGGTCACACGACCTTATTTGACATCATAGATAGTGCCGATATAATCGGCCCTGCCAATACACGGCCCAAAAATCAGCACAGGGCCCAATTTCAGAGAGCTGCTAAAGCAGAAAATACTGCTTAAACAATTTCTGCTTAGCAAAAATAAGCAGGATACCAGCCACAGATAGTACATGTGAGATGGTATTTTGGCTGGTAACCTTATTCTGGTAAGCATAATTTTGTTGTGCTGAGCTACTTTTTGTGCTTAAGCAGCTCTATGAAATTGGCCCCAGTTTAATCAGTCAGGGGGCTACGGTTTAAAACAATTACATCAAAAAGTGAGTCGGTAAATTGTAATATTCACAGCTTTGGCTCTGACTTCAGCTCTTGTAAATGAAGCCATGTGTGCTCAGACAGGGAGTTATCAAAATGGCCGACAGAGCATAAAACTGAGGTTTTTAACTAAAATGTCCATGAACAATGGCACCAACAATGGTACCTTGAACAATGGCCTGTTGTGATTTCATTGTCCCTTGTTGATTCCCCTTGAAGTGTACGTTTAAATAAAATAATTATGATGACCAAAACAAAAAAATTAAAAAATAGTATTATAATAACTTTATTAGATCAAAACCATATTGTGAAATTTTGCGCATATTATATGTGAGCTTCAAGTCAGTCAAGCCGTTGCCGTGACAACTTTTTTCATGTACTGAATAAAAAGGTTTGTTTAAGGTTAAAAACTGTCAACCCTCATTTGTGAAACTTGTCCATTATGTGGTAACATGAACGTTATACATGTGTGTGTTTAACAGCTTAACCCTCCTACACTGTGGTAGATAAGGGAGCCAATTGTCTCTCGCCAGTCAAAACCATTTGCACGCTTCACTGACCATGCAAGGTTGGGTACACATAGCTCTGTGTTGCAGTCAGTCTGTGGACTTTCCTTTGGTCTGTACACTTATGGAAAAATCCTATTCTTCAACACTGTAAAACAAAAAAACTGTGTGGAGGTGTGTAAGTCCACATAGTGTTTTGAGTCCCTACATTATGTGGACCTCTTTTGTTCTCAGGTCCACACTTCGTGTTTAGCGTTAAAACACTTTGATCTAACGGTAAAGCTATGGAATGTGTACAAAGCATCAGGCAAAGTTTGAGGAATGGATTTTTGAAGGGTTATGAATGGTCAAGTAGTAGGAGGGTTAACTTTGTAATGGCTCAATAGCTTATGAATAATTATGTAATGTCCCAACATCGGAACAAGATATATAATATAAATACCATATAAATAATGAAAATGTAAAGTTAAAGTCCCCATAGTGATTTTCCTGTACTTTTTTTTAAATTTTCTCTCTCTCTCTCTAGCTTGAACTATAGGGAAGTAGAAGAAGAAAAAATCTTCCTCCCGCATAAGTTGATTAAATTATGGAAATATGTGAAGAAGTTTGTGTGACTGATTAATTTCTAAAAAACAAAATTTAGCCAGAGCAACCTGCCCGGCAGTGTGCGCGCAATTCTTGTTTTTGCATAAATTTGGTTCAGAAGTGATGTCACAGGTCACATAATTCAAAGGCCATCTGACCCGTATTGCGTCACTTCTAAGCTACGCAAAACACGATGTTTGCTGTGCGCACGCTGCCTTATAGCTTATATTCCATACTTTAAGAAAACATTTTCTCATCCATAATTTTAATCCATAATTTTAATTATATTGATGATGGCAGTTTTGTTCCCAGAAATTCATGTTGGCTTTTGGGGTGATTTTATTTTTTGACCGGTCTGTAACAAAGATGTGTTTAAGGTCTCCCTTACAAATTTGATGACATCAGGTTCCCACAGCAAAATCAAACCTTTTTCCTTAAAACTTTTCTCTGATGAAGTCAAATTTTGAAAGGGTCACGCAAAATTGTTTGTACAACTGGCCTAAACATTATGCTGCGTTTGCTCTGTATGTGTTTTGTCTTGATTGTGTTTACTATATAACAAACAAATATCATGTTATCCAAATTAGACCACTTGTGATCGTACTAATCGATGTTTCCCCTCGATGGATAAAAATAGTAACAATTTATATGTCTAAGAAATTGCTTGTGATGTTTAACATTGTGTATGATCCAGAGTTTTTTTTAATATTAGACGGGTTGGAAATAAAAACAGCTTGAAAATCGTTATGGGATCAAAAAACGTTTCACCTGGTGGTAAAGCTATCATGCTGGATTTGCTCTAAATAGAGAGGATTCAGTTCGAATCAAGACTTTCAGGCAGTGGTTTATTTCCGACTACAACCAGTGAAACACTGTGGCTTGTTTTAAAGAGGGGGGGGGGGGTGGCAAATAAAATAAAACAGCATCTGCTGTGCAGTGTTGTGCAGCTGCCTTTTTTCACATTAGAAAAACTCACGTTGGTATTTCTTGAAAAGCTCTTGTAAAATCTTCAATCATTGTGCTGTAATTTTTGAAAGAGTTGGTCCATATAGACACCATAATTTGGAAACCATAATTTGGAATGATTATAAAACGCTGACACATCCAACTTTGCTGGTTGATTTGGGTAAACAGAGAGGCGGCAAACCTCACAAACCTCACAAAGCGTGACTTTTGTGTTATTAAAAACAATTATAGAACTGGGCCCAATTTCATGGAGCTGCTTGAGCACAACAATTTACTAAGCACCAAACAATTTTGCTTACTGGAAAAGGGTTACCAGCCAAGATACCATGTTATGTGCACAGTTTGTGACTGGTTACCTGCTTATTTTTGCTAAAAAATAAAGCAGACATTTCTTAAGCAACATGTTCTGCTTAAGAAGCTCTCATAAAGCTGTTGTTTAGCAGAAAATTCTGTTCAGCAAATTTCTTTGATAAGCAAGAAATGAGTCACAGCAATGGTAACTGTATGGTATTTTGGCTCGTAACCTATTTTTCCTCAGCAAGAGTTTTCTGTGCTGAGCAAGTTTTTGTGCTTACATACTTTATGAAGTTGGGTACACAGTTGAGTAAACAGTTTGATTAATGCAGAAAACATTTGCTTAGCAGAAAAGAGTGACCAACCAAAGTCTTATGTGATGTATATTTACTCGTCACTGGATCCCTGCTTAATTTGGCTTGTGATAAAAATCTGCCAAAAGGAAACCCTCTCAGTTAGTAGACTCTTGTTAAAAGGTAACTGGTAGCCGTGATTCCTCTTCAGACCTCATGACTATGATCCAATAAAGTTAACTATAAAAATCCATGCTTACTGGTTACCTTTTAGAGACTACCCTTCTTAGTCTTAAGCTAGATCTGTCACTGTTTCAAGAATCTTTCTTTTTCCCTCGGTAAGATCCAATCTACTAAGTACTATTGCTCCTAATACTACCAAGAAATGTTACCATATAGTTTCTATCAGTTACTCAGACTAAGGCCGTTCAAATAAAACATTTTTTGTACATAGCGAAAAATAGATTGGAATGTTTGTCGAGTGAAGCTTTATTTTGTTGATTCAATTGTTCTCTAGTTATTGGAATTATGCTTTATTCTATGAATGAAAAACCCACGCCCATTTTGCGCAGACTGGATCCAAGGGGGTGAAAGAAACCAGAAAGAAATTAAAGAGTTTTCCTTGCGGGAAGATTTACGCAAAGAAACTTCAAAGAAGAAAACTGCAAAGACGAAGTACCTGACTAAAATTGTGAATATCTGTCTAATGAATCGGCGATGAATTTGGGGATATGGAATTGAATTACACTAAAAATTTATGCTGACCTTTGCTGGAAGAAGCAAAATAGAAAAAAGCATGCGCTGTAATCGATGCGCATTTTTGTTTGTGTATGATCATGCACTGACCCGATACTTCATGGGGGCAAAGGGGATCTATAGGGGGAGCCCTCTAGCTTGCTCAAAACCAATGTCAAAAGTACCAAGCCAGTTAGGTTTCTATATATATATTATAGGAATCCTATGTATGATATTAATAAAAATAGAAAATGAAATCGTTTTGCAGAAAAGTACAATATTAATGAACAGAACTCTGAAATATTTTAAAACATTTTTGCCAAATGGTAATGTACAGTGTCTTTATCTGGAAAAAAATTAAAGTATAATTACGCATTTCAGAAGATGAGGAATGGATGATAATGATTGGTTGATTGGCTTATTTTCAGCTTGGTTTTTCAAAAGGCATCCTTCAATTCTAGTTAGCATTGAGGTGCTCCTCAATGTTAAAGTTCGTGACTAAATAATAGTGATCCAGAGAGGGCGCTATACACTCTTTTCAGTTCTGCTTTTACTGCAACGTCGCAGCCCAAGTTTTTGCCAACCAAGGTTGGAAAAACTATGGGCAGCCATAAATAGGCCTACAAAGTAAAAACAGATAGCCACAGCTTGTAACAATGTTACACGTTATTGACTTTGTTGAAAACAACGCAACCAATCATGGTCAGCCTATGTTGGGTTTTTTAATTGAAAGTTTGCAGATTAATGTTGAATTTGGTCACAACATCTGTTAGCTTGATTAAATGTTTTGCTAACATTCGGCTGCCCATGCCAACCAGCGCGGTTCATCAAACGTAGAAAGGTCTATTAATAAGGAATTATAAACGGTAACAGCTGGTGTCATAGGGAAATCTGTCCCCGGGAAATTCTGTCCCCTCTGTGTCATATGGAGAACTAACTGTGTACAAACTTCTTCTGATAGCGCCCTCTTTTGAACCAACATCCTTCAGCCCATGCTATTTTTTCCCCATGGAGGACAGAATCTCCGGGACAAATTCCTTAGGACACCGGCCGTGAGTGTGTTGAGCTATTTTTCCTTTTGACAATACAAAAATCGCGGCCTGTCATCTAAAATACATTGATCACTTCTATGATCACTAAACTTCCACTATACTATGATCACTAAACTTCCACAAAACCAGGTTGCAAAATGTTACAAATTAATTGTTCGAGGAAGTTGATTTGTAACATTTTGGGAATTGCACAAGCAAGGGTCCGAGTCTTCATCTGGTTTTGTGGAAATACAGCCCATGATGTATAATAGTAGGTCTACGGGCTTGTCACTGGTTCTTGCTGCAGAATTTACACTAGCTTCATCAGGTCTCGTATTGACTTTAAGATTTGTTACTTATCAGCGTCTTCATAATATCATCAACCAGCAAGAAACCTCGAATAAAGGCTTCTGTCAGCCCCGGCAATTATAACGTAGGCCTACTGGTTCTCATTCATTAAAAGTGTTGCTGTGCAACTATAGTTTACCACCAAAAAAAATAATGATAAACTGGCTGAAACTACTGATCAATATTATTTTAAGACCCGGGTTAAAACAATCAATTTTACCACAGTTTTAATTTTGTTTTCACTCTGCGCTTTCAGCTTTTTTTATTCTCCCATTTTTCAGTGTTTTGTGAACTTTTGAAATGTTTTCTCCTTTCTTGTCCGTCTTCAAGTTCTCTTGTTCTCAAGCGCGCATGGACCACATTATTATAATTTTAAACATGAATTGGTAATTGCGTTGGAAAAAAAATGATCAATTTCAACTTAAAACCCCTCTGATTATAAAATTCATACCAATACCATCTGAGATGTCGTAAAAGTCTAGAAAATAGCATTTTGAAGACTCTACAAATTCTTGCCTCATATTTCGGCAGTACGGGCAATCTAAATAAAAGAGTACACAAAATAACTCCCCTCCCCTCAACCTGTTTTAGTTTTTTACTCAAGGCGCAACCACCGAATTTGATGGGGGGGGTGGCAAGTTGATTGTGTGCAGTATTGAAAACTATTAGGATAGCACTTGATTATCTTTCCCCAAATAATTTTGTATTTGTCTCTTTGAGGTGTTGAAGTTGTGCTGACATAATGGAAGTCGGTGATTTTAAAGATCGAGCGAAATGCCGATAATTTCTTTATAGTGACGGTCGTTCGCTTGGCGCACGTGAGCTGCTGTCACACTACAGACAAGTCTCTGTGGCTGTCACCTTAAATTGTAAACAGCGCCCTCTTTTGATAAAATTAACGCTTCTTCTTTTTATTTCCATGGTACCCAACCCCTTTTGGCGGTGAATCGATATCGCAAGCCTCTCCGTGAGGACACCAGCTAATAAGTGAACATGTGTGCGCACCGTATACACAATGTACACAGCGTACGTGCTTCGCTTATTAACATTGAACATGACGACTCCACACACACAACGTTTGCACAATAAGTAAACGACATAATGACAGTGAATTTGGACTGAGTTTTCACTATGGCGGAATGGATCGGGAACATGGCGATATAGGGGTAATTTAGGCGTTAGTTGGGGGCCAAATGCCCCTCGACTAACCCATCGATCGGCTCTGGTAATTACACGAGAAGCCATCTATCTAACATTCTCAGCAAAGCCGTTTGATCGCGAAGTTATCGTCATGGAAACCTTAAAAAAGGCTCAAATGAATCGGAGTAAATGTGACACAAAATCTGCCATACTTCCAGTTTCGAGAACTTTTTCCTCAACAATGGCAGAGCCGTCGAGTAGTGGCAATGGAAGGAGAGTGTTGTCACCGACAGAACTGATGACGGAGACACTAGAAGCCGCTGTCAGGTATAAAAATAATACTAATAGTCTTTCTCTCAAGATGGGATTGTTGTTATTTTTTCTTAATCAAAACATATCACTATCATTATCATCAATCAGTATCACCATGGAGGATGGTATCACCATCATGGAGGAATGGAAATTATTCCTCCTTGGTATCACTGACACTATCTTATCTATTTCAGGAAAATGTTAACCATCTCAAAAAGTATTCCATGACACTGACGGTGCTGTGTGATGATAATAAATTTCCTAGTCCTAACTCAGTCCTCATAGTCTGTCTTTAAATAGTTGCGATAATCGTAACCCTCCTGATCCTCTCCCAACGACGGTCGCAAGATCGGAGGGAGAGGAGGGTTACGATTATCGCAACTAGTCTTTGATTGCAAGATTGAGTAAAGAATTGATATTTATTGCTTACTGTAAAGATTTTTCCTTCTTCTATTTATAAATATAATTATAAAAGTTCTAGAGAGTAGCCTAGTGATGAGTGACAGTGTACTCCTAGAACTATTGAGGTTCATTCCGCCATCGTCTCCACGTGGAAACGGTAGCGGAACGAACCCCATAAATAGTTCTAGATGTAGTGACAGTGTATCAACTTTCGAAATTGAAGACTTACAAATTAAAGTTAGGGTCATCATTTGGTTTTTGTCAATGTAATGCTTAAATATTATAATTATAGGCAAAATTTGTGTACAAAGATACAATAAAAGTCGCTCTCGCATGTGAAAGTTTTAGCTGAATTACAGAGTCTATACTTGTACTTGCTGAGAAAACAGCCATCCACGTTAAGCGAGGTGACAGCGGGTACCGACAGCCTCTCTGGCCGCAGCATTCGCAAACGGGCACCAACCTTCATGCATGAATCGTTTCTTATTAAAATGTTTTTATTGATTTCTAATCAACGTGGGCATTTCAGACAAAATAATTTCACAGGATGCTTTCTAACATTACCATCTTTTATATAAAAAGAAAAGTAAGCTTTCGGATAGAAGTTACACCTTTTTTTTCGGGGTCATTACAAAACTATGACCCAACCTTTAATTAAGACACAGGGAGCAGAATGAATACCAGACAGTGAAACAGTTTTTGGTTGTCACTCTTGTTGTTTTTTCATGGTTTGTGGTAACCCCCTAGGGTTATTTACGAGGATCCTTCCTCACTCTTTCAAAACCCAACACCATAATGGTAACTCAACACCCAAAGTGTTGGACTCTTTTAATGGTGGTCATACGCTCGATCCCCTAGTCCTGATAGGATGCCAGTCTCCTCCGTTGTACTGCACTGACGTCCTGGGTATAAAGCTTCTCTTCTAGGCGAATAAAATTTCAACTAATGTTTGTTCGTATTTTTACCTTATTAAAGAAGCCCTTTTTGATGGGTCCACAAATAACAAATATAGCCATGGGTGACATTATTCATGAGTGACATCAGCAGGGCTACAATTTAGGGGGAAAACTCACAAGACCGTAGGGATTGTACTCAAAATATTTACTATACCATAATTTTGGTTACAAGACCAGAGTTGAAATGAGTTGATGCTAAAAATCACTGGCCTCGGTCCTGTGGTCCAGTGTAAAATTCGAGCCCTGCATCAGTCTTGGAATTTCAGACATAACAAATATGAAAAAAGCTTCAGTTTCTCTATCAGGTATTGTATTAACATATCTTGTTATAAAATTTGTTCAAAATGGCAGGGGACCTTATACTCTGGACGCCGTCCTGTTGTTTGCAACGGAGAGAAGTCCACTCTGGGCTAGCCTGATCCCATCATAGAGCAAGGACCAGATCTTGCTCTATGATCCCATGTAAAGCATAGTCAATTTACTAGTGCAGTTTCTCAGTTCAAAATAATCAAACAAATGGTGCTATTGGAGTTTGATGGGTCTGGGGTGGTTATGGGATTTTAATGGTGTATTTAAATTTTCCTGATGAATAAACATTAAATTGTAAAAGTGGTTGCGACGTGCAAGGAGTTGTGGAATGTCTTTTTGGGCAAAAGCAAAATAGCACTTAACCCTTTAGAGACCATTCATTTCTGTATTAATCATCACAAAATGCCCAGACGTTGCTAAGAAATTTTGTCGGTAAAAATGTCAACAGAAACAACATGAAACAGAAAATTTAGTTTTGTGTTTAGAAATTGGAATACTCTATGTTAAAATTGGAAAATTTCATCTTCGGACATGACCTTTACTTTGACCTCTTCATGTGAATGGAAGTTGGTCAAACCTTTTAGCCGTTTGTGGCCGCTATGGGCATTTTGGTACAAGCCGCTTGTGGCTAAGCCGCTTGTGGCTAAAGGGTTATCGACACACTGGACGACAGCTTATGTACAGTTCTTGTTTTGTTTCAAAAGATGTCCCTTTTTGTATTCCATGGTTCATTGCGTATAATATGGCGTGCCCTCAGTTCCTTCCTCCAATGCTATTTGTAATATTTAACCACGCGTCGTGTTTTGCATATTTGGACGAGGAGTGACGTCACAGGTCATCTTGCCTTTGAATTATGTGACCTTTGATGTCACTCCTTAAAGTTATTGTACACTTTTGGTAACAGCTCAAAATCAGTGTCCACATTTTGTGTGATTCAACATATGCACGAACAAACAAATCTGTGAAAGTTTGAGCTCAATTGGTCATTGAGGTCACGAGAAAATAGTGAAAAGAGACGTGTTTTCTGTTTTTTCAAATTATCACATGTGATAAAAACTATTGTTTTACTCATTTCTCAGAAACGATAGCATTTTAGGCAGAAATATTTTAAGGAACCCTTTCTACCAATACTTACTTTAAATTGTGTAAGTTGTGTGTGAATCTGTGAACATTTGTGTTTTTCGATCTTACCAATAGTGTACAGGGCCTTTAACCAAATTTATGCAATAAGACAATGTATGCGTAAAAGATTTAGATGTACATGTACATAAACAAATTACACATGGTCTGTAGTTTAAAATATATACATTGTATCGTACTTTTTTCTTCAACTGAATTGTCCTAAATATTTGTGCAATACATGTGTGCGTCCCCATAAAGTGTCATTTTATGCACTGGGCTTCCTTCAGATCTTTGGCCACTAGTCCCTCTGCTTTTATCACTCTGGAATCAACTCCCTATAAAAGTAGTTCCTGAACACAAATTACTATGGTGATACATGAATTCTGATGACGACTCTTGGTAAATTATGAAATTAATGTCTCCCAATTTCTTCCCCTATTTCTAAAATAGAATAATGAAATTGTTCAAAACATAATTTGTAGTGTCTAAATCAAATTGTTGTGCTGAAAATCACAAGCAAGGTTTCACGGAAGGGGTGGGGGGGGGGGTGTATAGCATGTTGGTTAGGGTTAGCGTGAAGGTTTGATTTGTGCATGTATGGGATTGTTTGCCGAAGGTACCCTTTGGCTTTACCATACATTGTACAGTATGTTCATCATCGTCACGTCTTCATCCCTGTACACTAAGCCTCATGGGCTACATGCATTAATCGTTTTGCTCATAAACATTAATACTTGCAGAGTTGAACACGTATGCATGTAGTTGTACATATATATATGATTCATCTATGAACATGATTTTTTGTGCACTCTGTACAACATCCTTTTATTATGAAGTGCCTTTTCTAGCCTTTCGGCAGACCATATTGGTCATGTTTGGTACATGTTGTAAATTGTGACATCAAATTAGTATACACCATCTCAGCTGGTCCTTGTTCTATGGTCTCAGTGTAGCTCTTCATATATTTAATGTAAATCTTTCTAAATTAAATTCTTGTACAACTATTCATTTTGGATCTTTGATTTCTTTTCAACATAATCTCCTCATAATGTTCGGCAATAATACATATGTAGAACTAAAACCTGTTCACCTGTTCACCTGTTCACGCCGGTTGACATGTAATATTACAGAAAATATTTCTGTGTATAAGGTTGACGTTTCAAAACGCCTGGAACTAACTTCAGAGCGTCCATTTTTGGTTGCGGTCAGTTGACCGGCTGACCTATACACATGTACATTCCCCTGGACAATCAATTGTGTAGCTTGCACAGGCATGCACCTACTGTACCATGCTATGCTTCATTTCCCCCCATACAAAGAGGGACAAAAGCTACTGGAATACATGCTCAAAATCTTCCTTTTTACTGGGGTTACCGTGTAATCCATGATTCCAGACCTTTGTCCTTATGTTGTACATTTGAGGATTTACTGTACGCGTAGATCACTAGGCTGCAATCATTGTTTTTCATTGTGTTTGGCATTGGGAGGCAAGTCCGAGATTCCAGCATACCATGGCAGACTATTAGCCATGGCCTTACGGCCAGGTTTCGGGCCTGTTCACAGTAAGACATTCCGTAAAACAAAAACTTTACTTTGTGTAGTCAGGGTTTCAGTGTGACAATGACATTCTCAAAACATAAAAAATTGCTTCGGATGGTACCGAAAAGTTCAGAAAAAATAAATACTGCGCTCGCAGAGGCATGTTAAATGTTTTTAATACCCACATGAAGTGGTTGAATGTGACATGATGTAAGACTCTTCTAAGATGCCCATTTACGGATTCCTAATTGGGCAAGGAAACTCACCATGATGATAACTTTATAAATGCTGCCGCAGATGTGATAATGTAGTTTTCAAGCAAGAAGTGATTTAGGTTTATTAATTTGAGGCCCACTTGTCAAATTATACACAGTTTGTGAATATTTTTTTAGCGGCGCTCAAAATTAACACTGGACCTCAGGCTCGAGGCCAGTGTTTTTAGCATCGTGGGCCAGTAACCTCAACACCTGACAAGTCTGGCGGTCTTCTTGTGTTTTTGAATAATATTTTTAACACCTCACACCATCTTAAATTTTACAAATTATGTTCAAATGTTGACTTTGAGTTGTTAATATCTTTCAATTCTGTTCAGTATGAAAGTATTATACCCACAAGACAAATTAGATAAATAATATTATTCTCTTTAGTGCTTTTTGAAATACAAAACAGTTTAATTGTGACATAGATATTTTGTTTCTCAATTTGATTCGGGTCTTGTACAGGAGCAATTTTTCTGGGTCAGTACAAATTTCAAGCTACAAGCCCTTCGGTCTTGTGGATATTTTCCCCAAGTTCGAGCCCTGCTTAGGGTGCCATTTACTACAATTTGCAACGTTGTGACATCTTAGATGAAGTGCCTGTCTTAGTTTTAAGCACATCTGGGCTTGCTTGCCCAGTGATGATTCTTATTATTCTGAACAATGAGGTCTTTACTTGTAAGTGCATGGATGAGCCTTTAATGGGTCACCTGCTTAGTGTTTTCTACAATGACTTTTGTCCTCTACACTACAACCTGTGCAAGGAAGTGAATCCTGACAAGTATCCAAGTCCCTGAATGAAAAGGACATCATGCATGGAGAAATCAGTCAGAGAAAGCTCGGATTACTGACGCTTAATCTTAGACAAAGTGCAGGATTTATCATTAATAAAAAAAACCACCACAACAATAGCTGCAATCTGAAAGCTCACTGATGTTAGCAAACCAAAAACAAAACTAAACAACAACGCTAGTCTGGATCTGAAAGCTCATTAACAACAACAACAACAACAACAACAACAACAACAACAACAACATAAGCTTGAATCTGAAAGCTCACTAACAATAACAAAAACAACAACAACAACAGGAGCTTCAATCTGAAAGCTCACTGATTGTAAAAAAAACCACCTAAACTAAACTAAACAACAACACTAGTATGTGATTTGCCTGTTGATTTTTTAACATAACTCAGGAAAGTACTGAGTATACAGTGCTTATAAATACACATAGGTGTAAGGGTAAAAAACAAATTATGTTCTTTATCCCCGATGCAAAATTAACATCTATTAAAACATTAGTATTGATCTGAAAATTCACAAAAACAAAAACAACAACAACAGTAGCTTCAATCTGCAAGCTCACTGATATTTAAAAAATAAAAAAATAATTGTTTTTTAGTTTCAATCTAAAAGCCCACTGACATTAACAACAACAACACTGTTGGTAAAAAAACCTACCTGTGGTGTATACATGTAACATCAATAACAACAATATCATTATGAATCTTACTGATGTTAAAGGCACTGTACGCGTTTGGTAATTACTCAAAACAAATATTAGCATAAAAACTTACTTGGTAACAAGCAACGGAGAGCTGTTGATAGTATAAAACATTGTAGGAAACGACTCCCTCTGAAGTAAGGTAATTTTTGAGAAAGAGGTAATTTCTCACTGAAATAATGAAAAACTTCTTGCAAGAAGTTTTTATTCCTATCTGAAAGCACACAAATTTGTGCAACAATGGTGTTTTTTCTGTCATCATTTTCTTGCAACTTCGATGACCAATTGAGCCCAAATTTTCACAGGGTTGTTATTTTATGCATATGTTGGGATACACCAAGTGAGAACACTGGTCTTTGACAATTACCAAACGTGTTCGGTGCCTTTAAACAAAACTAAAAAACCCAACATTAGCATCAATCTAAAAGCTCACTGATGCCTGAAAAGTTAATACCAGTTCCAACCCCCAGTATTTCCTTAAATCTGTCAAGGTCAAGAAAGTTGCAAGAAGGCCAAAGAAACCACTTCTGATTTAAAAAAAAAAGGCCTGGTGGTAGTGACATGCACACAATCCCTGACATAATATTAACAGCTTTTTGTTGTTTGCATTTAAAAACACGACCATAGAATTTGATGAATATAGTTTTACAGACTTGTTTTGGAAACTAGGGAATTGGAATTAGCGCCTACCATTACCATTGCAATATAATATTGTACATGAAGAAACATTATTAAAGGTAGGGTCACAGTGTTCTCCAACTTTGAAAATTAAAGGTTGGTGCTTGGTGTGGTGAAAACTGCAAGTAGTCGTACATAAATGCGGCGAGCCCTGCCCGCCCCTGGCGTGGGGGGGGGGAGGGGGCCCAAGGCGAGAAAAAAAAAAGATGCTCTGTCTGCTGCATGGTGTGAAGGTTGGTCACTTCCCACTTCTTTTTTTTTTTTTTTTTTTTTTTTTTTTTTTTTAGAACAAGTAAAATAAATACTTAAAAACACTTTTGAACTTACTTAACCAATAAAATTTTTTTTTTTATTTTTTTTATTTACCTATTTATAGGCACAGAAACGTATGTGTCCGGTAGCCCGACCGCATTTCTTTTTCTTACCTTGTAATTCCGTGTTACTAGTGTGCTCAAAAAAAAGAAAAAAAAGAAAGCGTGGCGGTGCGCCACGTCTTTTCTATAGGTTGGAGAACACTGGGTCATACTTTGGTAATTACCCTGAAAAAAATGTGTGTAATTTATCTGAACGCCTCCTTGTAATGTTATATGATGGTAATGGTAAGCATTCTGCGAAATTATTTTGTCTGAAATCCCCCTCGGTTGAAAATTTGAATCTTCGAAATTCACCTCAAGACGAGTTTTGGAGATTCAAATTACCTTGGTGTCTGTTTGTGAATGCTGGGGCCAAAGACGGGGTTGGTACATGTACCTGTTGTCACTTCGCTAAACATACTCCTGGGTGGAGAGAAGCAATTATGATAAAAAGGGCTCCAATTTTTGGGGAAAACTTTTACTGGACCAGAAAATTTGTTTTAGACCTGAATCAAAATGCGGAGAATGTTTTTTGTCTACACAGTGTCACAATTACACAGTTTTTATTTGAACAAGCACTAAGAGAAGATTTATCTCATTTATTTGTCTTATGGGTAAAACTTTCATACTCAACATGTAGAATTGAAAAATATTTATCAGACTCAAAGTCCACATTGAACATAATGCTTTAAATGAAAGATGAGGTACATGTAAGGTATTATTATTTAAAAACATAAGACTGCTGGACTTGTCTGGTCGTAAGTTTACTGGCCCGACGCTAAAAACACTGGCCTCGGGCCTGCAGCCCAGGGTTAATTTCGAGCCCTGATAAAGTGCCTTTCTCAAGGGTACAAGTGTTGCAACTGACCAGGCCAAGATTCAAACCCACATGTTCAGAACTTTCACAGCTCGAGATCACCGCCCGAGACGCCTTGGCCACGACACCCCTCCCCCTTCATACATGTAGATTGTAGGGGTCCCCTTTAATAAGGGCAAACTGACTTGCCCATACAAGAAGGAAGTACCAAGCTTGTAATGTGTGTAGCAAAACATCTAGACTCCTTCCTCTATGATGTACATGTACAGTACACAGTACATGATGTACATGTAAAGTTTTTCTCTAAAATATTGGCACCTGCTTGCACTATGAAATGATGTACATGTACTTTTACGCAGGCCTAGGGTTACATGGGTACCAAAGCTGTGTATTAGGAGAGTTGTGACATAGAGGGACCAGTTTCTTTGGTCACGTGGTTGCTATGCCATTTTCGGTCCAAATGCAGCACAAACCAATGGGCAGACTAGTCTGGCAACCTATGTTCGCCCATGCGTTTTTTGGACACAAAATGGCTTATAATCGCAAGTTGTCGCAACTCTGGCAATGTACGGCTCTGATGGGTACTCGTAGGCCTCTATTGCCCTGGTTATGGCCGTAAGCCCCGGTTCATACTTAACGTGAAAGCAAAAGCGAAAAATCATGCGTTACAATTGGAAAACAATGCGTATCAATTGTTGCGTCACCAAAATTCGCTTTGCATTTTGCTTTCATGTGAAGTACATATTTATGAAGCTCTAGTTCCCCTTTGAATATTTTCCATTAGACTTAAAAGATTTTCTAATGGAAGTGATCTTTGCATACATACAGTGTATGTAATGAAAATGGCCTTGCCCTCTCAAAGATGAAATTCCAGGCCTGTCAATATACAACATCCTTGTTCTCTGGTTATTTTGACATATTCACTGAAGATGTGTGAGTGATAGAATCTCGGCCCATTTTCATGGAGCTGCTTAAGCAGACTAGTATATTTCTGCTAAGCAAACAAATATAAGCAGGAAACCAGTTTCGAATGGTACATATTGACATGGTATTTTGGCTGGTAACCTTTTTCTTTAATTTAAGCAAGTTTATGAAATTGGGCCCAGGTTGCCAGAACATCAGGGCCCAATTTCACAGAGCTGCCTTTAAAGCACAACAAGTAACTATAAAAGCACAACAAAATTATGTTTACCAAAAATAAGGTTACCAGCTAAAGTACTATCACACAATGTACAATCTGTGACTGGTGTCCTGCTAATTTTTGCTTAGCAGAAAAATTGTAAGTGTTTTTTTTTCCTTTCTTTCTGCTTAAGCAGCTCTATGAAATTGGGCCCTGGATGCATTCACTTGATGCTGACCCACAATCAGATTCCACACGCAAGAAATAAAAAAACCTCATTGTGGGTCTTGCTCATGATGGCATCCTCGTTCATATTAAATCATGGAGCAATAATCCACCAGCCATTACCTCAGCTGCTGTCGGTGCATGCCACAATAACCAATTACCCCTATCAATCCCAGGGTCCTGCTAAAACATGCACTCTTACTACATCCTAGAGATTGTTTGATGCGTTGAATAAGCTTCAGATACATATTAAATCTATCTATGTATCTATGCCTGTAGGAGTGGTATTATTATGATTATAAATAGTGCATCCAGAGCAGGGGATTGGTGGTACAATGTACACAGCCTAGTGTACGAGTAGCGCTCAAAACACGAAGAATACTGCGATTCAAAAGCTGTGAAATTTTCTTCAGTTGTGGTTGAATTGTGGAGGGAAATCGATGTCATGTGCGAGCTTTACAATATTTTGTGGGAATGCAACACGGTGGACTGAGAATCTTAAAATTGGTCTCTGAAGAAAATCTGCATTTTTTTGTTCAACATCGAATACCTCTTCATCCATTACTGTATACATTTATGTTCATACACACTACCACAGTTGTACATAGTAACACCAAACAATGGATGCATTGTTGGTGGCACACATACACGTACTACATACATTATGCAGTATGCATGTACTACATGTGTAAACCCATTCTACCTCCATGGTAAACCTTAGTACACATGTATTCCATGCATATGGATGTCCTGCAGTTATGCACAAACTTGTCCCAACATGTTGATCTCAATACACTGTCTGTAGTATACAGCTACAGAACCGTACACTGCCATTCTTCAGCTCACCTTGGCCCATTTTTGAGCAAGTTCAGCTCTCAGCTTTATCATAAATTCTACACATTACGTATCAATTTTCTTATTTTATGATTACATGTGTACGTACACCCCAAGACATGCCTACACGTATGAAGCATGTACAGGTTGTAGGCCTACATGTACATGCCTACAAAGCATGTATGCATGGATACATTATACCTGGAATCAAACAGAGGTCACAACACAGAGGCCATGACCTCTGTTGCCCTGGTCTTGGCCTTGGTCAATATGGATACATCATACCTGGAATTAAACGGAGGTCACAGCACAGAGGCCATGACCTCTGTTGCCCTGGTCTTGGCCTTGGTCAATATGGATACATCATACCTGGAATTAAACGGAGGTCACAGCACAGAGGCCATGACCTCTGTTGCCCTGGTCTTGGCCTTGGTCAATATGGATACATCATACCTGGAATTAAACGGAGGCCACTGCACACAGGCCATGTCCTCCGTTGCCCTGGTCTTGGCCTTGGTCAATATGGATACATCATACCTGGAATTAAACGGAGGCCACTGCACACAGGCCATGTCCTCCGTTGCCCCTGGTCTTTGCCTTGGTGCCCAGCTTCAGAAGTTTCCAAATAGACTTTAAGATTTTCCCAATGATTGGAAGTGCCCTTTGCAAAATGAAAACTGCCTTGCCCTCTCAAATCAAATATGAAATTTCACGCCTGGATACATTGTGCACTTACTAAGTGTATGTAAAAATGTAAACTAGATAATTTGAACGCGATCATTTGATCAATGTCTGACAGTGACTTGCCGGGTGATCAGGCCTCGACTTTTACACTGGACCACAGGCCCGAGGCCAGTATTTTTGGTGTCGGGCCAGTAAACGTTTGACCGGACAAGTCCGGTGGTCTTGTGTTTTTTAATTAGAATATTAATGAAGAATAACAGTATTACCCCATGTCTAACAAATAATTTTCAAATGATGACTTTGAGTGAGTCTGATATTGTTAAAATACATTTCAATTCTACTGAGTAATGACATAATGAAGTATACTAAATACCCATAAAGACAAATGAATTAAATCTTCTCAAAACATCTTAGCGCTTGTTCGAATAAAAACAGTATAACTTCAATGCATGTTAAACTGGGTCCAGGAAGTTTTTTTCTAATTTTGATTCCGGTCTTGTTGTAATAAGAACCCTGGTCCAGTAAACATTTTGATCCACAAGCCATGTGGTCTTGTGGATTATTCAAGCCCTGTTAATGCTCAGTTTGAATTCCCTAGACTGAACATGCTGAATGTCATGTATACTACATGTACATAGTACACGGTTCAGGGCAAGCTTTTGCATATTACGTGTATACATGTATGTACAATCATAGAGAAAGGACCAAATTTAGCAAGTAAGAAACCTCCATGGATTAGCAAAGGCTGGTAATCTGTGGGCCACACATTTTTTTTGGAAATTGTGTGCATGGGTATTCGCCATATTTTTGACCGCGTGAGGGCGCATGTGGACCAATTTTTACGTGATGAAAAACAAGTAAACAAACAGGTTTTTCAATTTATGTTGTTGTTATGTTTATGTATTTCGTCATTGATGCAAGAAAACTACATACGGGCAATTAAAATAAGATGGAACTGTAATTGTGATGCAAGACATACCTGAAGAAAGCGCCCTCATGCAGTCAAAAATATGATCAATTTCCAGTCCCTCATTCAAAAGCTTGCCCCTTACCATGTGACACATAAAGCAACACCGGATTTAGTCGGAGGATCATTCCAGTTGAGCATTCACTTGTGACTGAACAAGGCAATGTACCAGACATCATTCAGATCCCACAAGAGTGGCTCATCGTGCAATGATCGATCACAGCGTGTCATGAACATACATTGTAACTCTAAGGCAAAATAATTTTTAAAATCATCCCCACCCGCTTCCTTTTAAGAGTCCGTCTGCCATACATTTTTAATGATCCCTGACAAAAAATTGTTTTTATAAATAAATCAGATTTAAAATAAATAAGACTTAAGCACAACAAACAAAGCACACCGAAAAAAAGCTGGCAACCATCTTGAAAAATAGCCCAGCCGGTTATCTCGAAAAATGTGTCGGGCGACCATTTTTTGAAGAAAAAAAACCCCAAACCCCTCCTCCTTCCTTTTTTCAAAAAGGCAGGACGCTAAACATGTTTTTGAATTTTTTGTTTGGCCTAATGTGGCTGAGACTTTAAGTAATGTGAGCTCATATAGATACCTGTGTAATAAATGGTCTAGTAAAGTATACATCCGCATTTTACAATACAATGTCATGTCCATCCACCATTGGATTATTACACTACTCACTGGAACGTGTACACACTACTTACGTAGATTGATTGGGGGTTTGCACGTGAATGTCGGCCCCCCTGGGGATGAGGAAGATTCCCAGAGGTTAAGACCGTGGTGATGGTCAGTAATACAATAATACTTGCATGTGGGGTTTCTGGGTCAAATCTGCTGCCGCTGTGTTGAGGGGATGCAGGTGGTGCAGAGTGGTGAGATGTAATCAATCAAAACTCATCATACCGGGTCCACTTGTTCTCGTTTTTAAATACCCTTTACGCTGATAAAAAATCATGATAGCAGGTACACATTTATTGTAATAGGTCCTCACCATGCTGTGGGCATTTTTGTTTGTCTTCATTGGGAAACGCTAAACGCTAAGCCGACATAGAAAAACAACAATTGTTGATCCTCCTAGCCCGACCCTACGAAATCCCTCGACCCCTTTTTTTCTTCTTTGTAGCTAAACTGCCTAATCTTTATAAGGGTTAAACAGTTCCAAATCATTCTACCAATGTATAATTCATTTTCATTTCGTTTCATTAATGGTTTATTCTCCAATTGCCAAAGTGAAAGATTCAGAAGGACTGGGGCCAGTACATGTAGGCCCAAATAACAATTGCTTATCACAGGGTCAGGCATTACAATCTGTAGTCCAAACAAGTTGGTGTGGAGTGAGGTAGGAGAAGAGGATATTTTTGAGGGTTTGGGCTGCCCAGTCTGTAAAGGGTTACAGTTCAAAATTGTTCTACATGTACACCATGTACAATCAATTTGCCAAAGTGAAGGATTGCCCAAATACAGGTAAAAATTGCTTACAAATCACAGGGTCTGGCGTTGCAATCTCAGTCCAAACGAATTGGTGTGGGTGACATAGGAAAAGAGGATCAGGGTTTTCCTCATGCACAAGCTAGCGTATTGGGCCGATACGCAAGAATTTTGTGCCGATACGCAAGAATTTCGGCCGATACGCTAAAAAAAATCAGCCGATATGCAAATATTTTTTACAAAAAACATAAAAAGAAAACCATAAATAATGCTCCAAATTGCACAGTAGGGCTTTGAGAACCAAGGAAAACACCAAGTAGAAAATATTCCGAGGACCTTGTTTCAATTCAGCGCGCTTCGGCCAAACATCCCAAAATTTTGGCCAAGAATGCCCCACAGTTTTGAAAAAACCTGGGGAGAACCCTGTGGATATTATAGGATTGAGGCCACGCGCTAGCAAAAATGCCCAGTGTAAGGAGTACATTATGTACATGTGCAGTAACACTACAGGGTCCAAAGGTAGAAACTACTTGTACATGTACACAGTAGCCTCCTGTTCAAATTACATTCTCATTGAGTGTTTGTTGTTTCCCGAGTAACTGATACAGCTTCAATCCTTTCAATCAAGTGCTTCAATACTGGATTATAGGTAAAATTAATGCTCGGTTTGTATTCTTAAATCTAACTTGGTTATTATAAATTTACAGACCGATCAGTTTGTACATAACATGTACATGTATGTACAAGCCAGGGTTGGATCCACAAAGCACTGCATGTAAGATTCATCCTAAAGGGATTGTACACGTTTGGTAATTACTAAAAATATATATTAGCATAAAAACTGACTTGGTAGCGAGCAACAGAGAGCTGTTGATAGTATAAAACATTGTGAGAAACGACTCCCTCTGAAGTAATGTAGTTTTTGAGAAAGAGGTAATTTCTCACTAAAATAATAAAAACTTCTTGCAAGAAGTTTTTATTCCTATCTGAAAGCACACAAATTTGTACAACAAGGGTGTTTTTTCTTTCATCATTTTCTTGCAACTTCGATGACCAATTGAGCCCAAATTTTCGTAGGCTTGTTATTTTATGCATATGTTGGGATACACACATTGTGAGAAATCTGGTCTTTGACAATTACAAAACGTGTACGATGCCTTTAAAGGCATTGTATACGTTTGGTAGTTGGAACCCACTGTTTGTTTCAATACATGTAGTTGTAAGGCTATATATACCATAAAAGTAAAACTAACCTGTGAAAATTTCATTTCAAAATGTGGAAGCGTTTTTTGAGACATTGCCGATAATCTGTCAGCGGTTGTGTCCACTCAGGAAGAATAAATGTAATCTGCAATTGGAATACACAATCTGAGAAACGTTACTGCAGTAACGCTCCTCAGATTCAAATTATTTTTCCATAAACGCAGTACTTTGAAGTGAAAAGTTTCTCAATTATACCCTTAAAGGCATCGTACACGTTTGGTAATTGGAGCCTACTGTTTGTTTAAAACCTACATAGTTGTAGATATAATAATGATCATAATAATAACAAGTTCTTATAAAGCGCATTATACAATAAACGTCTCAATGCGCTTTACATTAGTGCCCTGGTCATTGGGCCAATAACATTCCTTTAACCTTTCTCAGCTCCCTGGGGAGTATACAACCCTCGGCAACCGTGCCGCTCCGAAGGCTTTTTCAAACACAATATCAACCTCTACCCTCACAGGTACCCATTTATACCCCTGGGTGAAGAGAAGCAATTATAGTTAAGTGTCTTGCTCAAGAACACAAGTGCCATGACCGGGATTCGAACCCACAACCTGATGACTAACCACCAGAACTTGAATTCGATGCTCTTAACCGCTCGGCCACGACACCCTACAAATGATATATACACCATAAAACTAACCTGTGAACATTTCATTTCAAAAGGTGGTAGCGTTTTTGAAATATTGCTGAAAATCTGGAGGGGTTATGTCCACGCAGGAAGAATAATCTACAATTACATTACACAACTCAGATTCAAATTTTTGGGGATAGAAAGTGATATATTTTTCCATAACCGCAGTACATGTACTTCTAAGTGAAAAGTTTCTCAAAATGCATTATACTATCCAAAGCTGCTGTGCTTCTTACCAAGTAAGTTTTTAGTGCCATTAATTTTCAGAGTCATTACCAAACGTGTACAGACCCTTTAAAGATGAGTTGTCAATATCGCCATAGTGATTTCTTATTGTAGTGTGACATCACACCTTGATTAGCAATTAAGAGCGATACACAGTTTACATGTAAGATCAATGTTAGCCCTTGGTGAAATCGGCAGGGAGCTTTCAGACTGAGAACTTGGTAATTTAAGCTAGTGGGCCCTATTAGTACATACAATGAAACTCACATAATTGCTGTACCGGACAAACCACAACTCTGTAATCCAAATCCCAATTTATACTCACAAATGTACATTGAATATTGATATGCAATACCACGACTTGCAATCAAAGTTGTATTAGTTAATGCATATATTCGGTTTGCGGTAACACCGTGTGTACATTATATCTACTTTGCTGTGTAGATTTTTGTTCTTTGAGAACTTTTAAGAACTAAGTAGTCTCCCGAATCTCCCGAATTCCGAAATCTACTCCGCGGCAGTAGAATTAATAGCAGAGCAAGTTCTCAAAGAACAACAAATCTACACAGCAAAGTAGATACATGGTGTTTCTGCAATTGCAAACCGAATAAATTGATACCTCACCATGCATTGCTTCAAAACCCACATTGTTGTTCTTATTTATGTACATACATTACATTTGTATACCAGTATACCATGCATGATATTTTTCCTACTTTAAGTCTGTTTTTTTATTTGTTTGGCCATTTGAAAAATCTGAAAGATTTATGTTAATAAGCCCTGAAAAGTCTACTAGAGCCTACACCAGAGCTGTGTATTGAGAGAGTTGCGACATGGAGGGACCAGCTTTCTCCGGTCACGTGGTTGCTGGACGCCATTTTGTTCCCAAATGCAGCACAACCCAATGGGCAGACTAGTCTGGCACCCTGTATTCGCCAATGCATTTTTTGGAGACAAGATGGCTTCTAATCGCAAGTTGTCGCAACTCTCTCAATATACAGCTCTGGCCTACACCATGTGTACATGTACATGTAGGTCAGTAGGGTTTACCCTTAACTTGTTGGTGAGTAGCCAACAGGACCAGATAGCTTGCTGTTCCACTACACCAGCTTTTTCACTAGTCACCTAGTCAATATTTTAAATGAATTAATAAGGATGCTTTTCAACACTAAACTATCCAGCTGAGCCACTTAGTAGACCTCAGGTGTTTTAACTAGCATTTGGCCAGCGGACCACTGTTAAGGGAGAACGCTGGCTCGATAAAATGTTCCTACTTTTTTGCAAGGACCAAATATCATGTCTGGTAATGTATACAATACAAATAATGCACTTTATTCACTAAACATAATGTACAATACATGTACATGTACTTGTTTTAGTGTATGTACAAAGTAAGAGTTAGACATTCTTCTGCTATGTCGATTACAATATACGTTTAAAGGTATTATACAGGATTGGCAGAGCTGACAAAATAGTCGCAGACAGGGTTGTTCATGTTTTGTGTGATCAACCATAATACACATGAAATAACAAACCTGTGAAAATTTGGGCTCAATCTGTTGTGTGAGTCAGAAGAAAAATAGTGAAAAACTATGCATACTTTTCAGTATTTAAAAGCATTTTCCTTAATTTTGGTTGTAACAACCAAAATCAGCTGATTGCGGTTTTTGTTAAGGTTTTCTTGAATATGACTTCATTTCAGAGGGAAGTATTTCACAGAAAAAAATGGTTCTACATGTACATGTACATGTAGTACATGTATGAACTTCATAATCAGTAAGCTTTCAGACTAAACAAATGATGATTTTTTTTTATCCTTACGAATTCTGTATTACCTTTAACATGGTGCAGCCACTTTAACATGGTGCAGCCATGTTGTTTTTCTCCCATTCAATGCAATGTAAACCACACTGAGGCTTGACAGTTAAAATAGTCTGGTACCTTTCTGGTCTGATTTGAGTCGGTAATCATTACTTCTATTACTACGGGGAACATGACCAAAGTGACTGTAGTACGGTAAAGGTCGTAGACAATGTACATACACCCTTAAGACACTAGACAGGCTTTCATAATGATGATGTAATTGGGATGTCCCATTGAGCTGGCAGGGGAGGGGGGAGGGGTGGCGACATGATCGGAAACAAATCTTAGATGTTACTCCTTGGGATCTCCGATAAGTCTTTCACCGGAAAAACCATGTGTTAAAATTTAGGCCGTGCTCTTTCCTGCTTACATTAACGCGGATCAAGATCTCTTTGTGATGATAACACCATGGAGGAAAGACACGTCTGACTGTCTCAGTACAGACCTGTGTCCTTAGAGTTGTACTGTACGAGCTACTGTACATGTACATGTAGAGGAAGCGCTTGAGATGTCATGCACGTATCTCCGTTGACCCACCACGGGCATAAATCCCTAATTGGTCAATTGCATACAAATGTCCACTTGGGAAAATGTTTGCTGTGTAAACTGAGGAGTGGCCAGTGTAATAGGATGGGTCAGCTGTCAGCATCAATTGGGCAAAAATGCTACCTGATTTATATTGGCCGTTTCGCATGGTTTTTACACACTCTAGTTCTTATAACTCTGTGCCTGTGTTATGGTGCAGCCATCTTGTATCCTCTCATTTAAACAGTGTTTACCGTACCAAGGCTGGGAGGTAATAATCAGGTCACTCTTTGTGTTACATGAGAACAGTCTCCATGATTGCATTTGCAATGACAAGGAACTTGATGAAGAGAGTGACAAACACAATCAAGTTTATAAGGCCGTATCCGAATTTGCGGCTGTAGCTACGGCTGATACTGTTGCTAAGGGTGTTGCTAAGGATGTCCTATGCTTCAGCGCTTGATAAAGTTGCGATCCAGTTGTAGCCAAAGCCGTAGCCGCCAATTCGGACAATGGCTTAAGGCTGTGTCTTTAGTTGCGGGTTCTGGCTGTGGCCAATGGCTACAAAGTCCTGGCTTCTACGTAACATTACCCATACATGTACAGTGTACATGTCATTCAGTGTTGCAGGCTTAAAGGTATCGTACACGTTTGGTAATGACTCAAAACAAATATTAGCATAAAAACTTACTTGGTAACAAGCAACGGAGAGCTGTTGATAGTATATTGTAGGGAACGACTCCCTCTGAAGTAGCGTAGTTTTTGAGAAAGAGGTAATTTCTCACTAAAATAATAACAACTTCTTGCAAGAAGTTTTTATTCCTATCTGAAAGCACACAAATTTGTACAACAAGGGTGTTTTTTCTTTCATCATTTTCTTGCAACTTCGATGACCAATTGAGCCCAAATTTTCACAGGCTTGTTATTTTATGCATACATTATGTTGGGATACACCAAGTGAGAACACTGGTCTTTGACAATTTCCAAACGTGTACAGAGCCGTTAACATTAGCTGTGACTATAGGGCGGATAAAATCGGCCTAATTTTCAGGTTGTGAATAATAGCTTAATCAAGGCCCTACAAAGCCACCACATGACCTTAAAAATGACCTTAGTGAAAGTTCAAGTTGTGACCAAAATAAGTTTAGGATATCAGCTTTGAACTTGTGTAGGCCATTGACTGCAGTCATTTGTTTTAAAATTTTCACTTGCAGTTTCTAAGGAAAAAACAGTATTGTTATCGTAGCTTAAAATGCATTACAAATAGGGCACTGCTCGGGTTTAAATTTGATGTTTTAGGGAATACATAGATTCATTCCCACTTTTAGCTTTCAATATATCTACAAGTTAAACAACCTGTGAAAATTTCATCCAAATTGGTGGTCATGTTTTTAGCGGGAAAACCACAAAATGGTTTACTGAATGTGAATTGTAAGGGATTTTGTTTACATTTACAATGCAGGGTTCTCCCCAGGTTTTTTCAAAACTTTGGGGCATTCTGGTCCAAAATTGTTGATGTTTGGCTGAAGCGTGCTGAATTGAAACAAGGTCCTCGGAATGTTTTCTACTTGGTGTTTTTCTTGGTTTTCAAAGCCCTACTGTGCAATTTGGAGCATTTTATATGGTTTTCTTTTTATGTTTTTTGTAAAACTACCGTTAAAAAAAAAAAAAAATGTATATATATATTTTTTTGTTTTGCTTTTCGGCCGTTTTTTTTATTTGCATATCGGCTTAAATTCTTGCGTATCGGCATGCAACTCTTGCGTATCGGTCCGATACGCTAGCATGTGCATGGGGAGAACCCTCCAATGTGCATAGCAAGCTTATTTTTATTGAGGCAATTGAAAAAAGCAATGGTGACTTGTGAGGTCTAATCGAATGCTATTCCCTCAATTCTAACAGTATTTCAGACAGAAATATTTTACATGAGGATTGGTTATAAGAATGAGTGAGCCTTCAGATTAAAGGTAGGGTAACTAATAGATTGGTTCTTGTCAATGATTATTTATAGGCAACATTATTTTTTATATAAAGAAAGATACAGTAAAAGTCGCATGTGAAAGTTTCAGCTGAATACAGTGTCTACTTGCTGAGAAAACAGCAAAAAGCTGTCACAGTATTTTCACAAGAACGTCAAATCCATAGTTGTAAGCGAGGTGACAGCAGGTAACAATTGCATCTGTAGTCACAGCATTCACGAACGGACACCAACCCTCAGAAATCTGACAAACGATATACTTCAGATTCAAATGTTTTTGGGTGAAAACTGATCCAAACCTTATTAGGCCTTCTTCTAAGAAAATCTTTTTCAAAATAGTTTATGCACTTACAATAGCTTCAATGTTCCTCACCAAGTAAGTTTTTGTGGTCATTAATTTTTTGAGTATTCACTAATTAATGTACATATATATCCTACCTTTTTAAAATGAATCATAATTCATTTCTTTTGTGGTAGTTACGTGGACCATACATTTGCATTGTACCTGTACTTATTATTTTAAAAGCAAAACCCTGCAGCCATTATTAATAGGCCACATAAAAAAAATTGTTGATCGTCCCCGCCCGCCCCTACAAAACCCCCCGACCCCAATTTTTATTTATTTTTTTTATTTTTTTAAATCATAAAAAACGGTATTTTTAATGATCTTTTCAGTCAAATTTGGCTCCCAGATTTTTCAGCTGATATTTTTTCAAAATCCATAGGTCGGAAATAGATGATTTAATAAAGGTTATTCATTGTTGGCAAAACACAAACAACACTTCAAATATTTACTTAGGCTGCGTTTTAGTTTTTTAAAAATGTTTACAGAAAATGTCCTCTAGAAGTTAAAAAGGGTACATTTAAAAACATCAGCATCACATAAACCCTTTGTTTTATAGTGATTATGATGATATCTTTATTCTTTATTTCATATTTTGCCATGTCAAAAAAAAAACTTCCCAACAAAAAAGGACGATCAACAAATTTTTTGTTTATGTGGCCATAGCTAAAGTTGCTCGGACAATTCAGATTCAGACTGTGGCCGCTGTGTTCACTTTGCAGTTGTTCCTTTGTCCATCCATCATGAAGTTGTTGTAATTTGCCCTTAGCCTTTTTATTAAAAGGCCAGGGTCATAAACTGTCAGAGTTAATGTACAGTCATGACTGCAACTGGTGATAACTGTATAACTGTGTTGCTACATTGTACATTGGGTGTACACTAAGTACATGTATGTTCATTTGAGGTGTATATAAGCTGTACATGTACACTTGTTCCGTATTCTTATTGTTGAAAGTGAGATGACTAGATTGGAAATTTGTAACTACATGTACTGGGTGCATGTAAATGAAGGGGGCTGACAAGATCATGCAGTCAGTACATAGTGTGTTCATGGGAAACACCGTACTCCACACTACAGTGGGGGAACCATGTACATTGTTTAGTGTGCAATATTACCATAGAGCTCACGTACATGGACAACTGACATAAATAGTTGACATGTACATGTACACTACATGTAAATTTATAGGCAGTATTTTAATACACTGGTTGCTAGTCGTGTACAGAATACATGTACTTTACATTAACAAAAAGTACAATGTGTTACAGGTTTACTCAATGTACATGTATGCTCAGGGTTCTCCCAAGGTTTTTTCAAAACTGGGGGCATTCTGGACCCAAATTGTTGGTAGTTTTACCTTAGCGCGCTGAATTGAAGCACGGTCCTCTGATTGTTTCTACTCAGTGTTTATCTTTGGTTTTAAAGGCATTGAACACGTTTGGTAATTGTCAAAGACCAGTGTTCTCATTTGGTGTATCCCAACATATGCATCAAATAACAAGCCTGTGAAAATTTGGGCTCAATTGGTCATTGAAGTTGCAAGAAAATGATGAAAGAAAAAACACCCTTGTTGTACAAATTTGTGTGCTTTCAGATAGGAATAAAAACTTCTTGCAAGAAGTTGTTATTATTTTAGTGAGAAATTACCTCTTTCTCAAAAACTATGTTACTTCAGAGGGAGTCGTTTCTTACAATGTTTTATACTATCAACAAGCTCTCCGTTGCTCGTTACCAAGTCAGTTTTTATGCTAATATATATTTTGAGTAATTACCAAACGTGTACGATGCCTTTAAAAGCCCTACTGTCAGTGTCAGACTGTGCAATCTCTTATTCAAAATGGTGTTATCTTGATGAGTTTTGTGAACTTGATCTCAAGTTTTTTGTGTTTTTTGTTTTTTTGCGTATTGGCATTTAAGTCGCGCGTATCGGCCCGATATGCTATGAGGTACTTTTTTAGTGTGCATTTACATGTATTATTAAATGTATGACACAAACATTGTATGCGAAAAGTACTGCCAGAGCTGTTTTTATTGAGAGAGTCGCGACATAGAGGGACCAGTTTTCTTGGGTCAAGTGGTCGCTGGATGCCATTTTTGGTCCAAATGCAGCACAACCCAACGGGCAGACTAGTCTGGCACCCTGTATTCGCCCATGCATTTTTTGGGACACAAAATGGCTTCTAATCGCAAGTTGTCCAATTCTCTCAATATGCGGCTCTGTTTACTGCACATGGTATTGAAACCTTGCAAGTTACACCAACGTCACACGCATCTATTGTCTGCTACGCTCACCTTTGTGGGATTCAACATGTAAGCGTAAAAATGTTGTGTCGTCACCTGATACGCATCATGGGAAAAGGTTGCAATTTTTTTTTTTTTTTTTTTAAGTCTCCTGCAAAATGCCCATCACATGACCTCGTTTGTTTCAGTTCGTTAGTGAGAAATTGCAAAGCAGCAAGGCTGTTTACCAGTTTATTTTACCAGATGTTTTACATGAGGCTGGTGAAGGTTTTTTCACATTCATGTTAGCCATCTGCCCGTGCAGTGCACAGTTGCGAATGTGATTGCTTTATTCAACTGCTTTTGGGAAAATGGCCTTTTTCGGGGTGAACTCTAAGGCCCATGTCACATGAGGCAATTTACAGGCAACCAGTTCAAGGCAATCTCCATGAGGAAAAAGGCATTCACATTTGAATGTTCACATATTTTTCTTGGGGATCTTAAGACACTGTTTTTAAAAAATGACTCATGTGCCACCAAAGTGGTCCAGCATGCACTGCAGTTGGTTGCCTCCAAGTTACCTGTAAAAAAGTTGCCTCATGTGACACTGACAGGGATTTAAAAGATGTTTAGGTTCTGTGTATTTCTGTACATTTTGTATTTTCTTTTGTTGATTAAGTTTGCTTTCTTGCTCCTTTGTTTACGTTTGTTATTATGTACATTTATTTATTATTATGTACATTTATTTATTATTATGTACATTTATTTCTTGATTGTACATTTTGCGTTGTTTTGGTCGAATAAATAATAATAATAATAATAAAGGGCGCACTCTATTGACCCCTAAACGCTACTCACCATCTTGGGAGTCAAATTGCACGTAGAAATTATGGTATGCTCTACATTGCCTCGAATGCTCACTAACACTGTATATAACACACAGGGACATTGACTCCCAAAATGTCGCAAACTTAAAGGTATCGTACATGTTTGGTAATGACTCAAAACAAATATTAGCATAAAAACTTACTTGGTAACAAGCAACGGAGAGCTGTTGATAGTATAACACATTGTAGGAAACGACTCCCTCTGAAGTAACGTAGTTTTTGAGAAAGAGATAATTTCTCACTAAAATAATAAAAACTTCTTGCAAGAAGTTTTTATTCCTATCTGAAAGCACACAAATTTGTACTACAAGGGTGTTTTTTCTTTCATCATTTTCTTGCAACTTCGTTGACCATTGAGCCCAATTTTTCACAGGCTTGTTTTTTTTATGCATATGTTGGGATACACCAAGTGAGAACACTGGTCTTTGACAATTACCAAACGTGTTGAGTGCCTTTAAAGATTATTGTGATGATGACGTCAGGTGAATTGGGTCAACTAAGAGTCACGGGTGTTATTGTAGATTCTATAAACAACACATGTAACATGTAGGCATTAGTTTCCTCATAGAAGTTAACAATAGATCTTATTCATCAGCTCAACATGAACATTGTCAAATGCACACCGGCATTTCTGTTACAGGCAAAATATTAATACTTAAAGAGGCACATTGCCTACAAATCTCTCAAAATGTTGGTGTTTGGAATTGCTCCTTATCCTTTTCAAGAGTTGCTCATGCACTAAAACACCTAGAGTGTGTTGTAATTAGTGAGTAGTGATAAAAAACCCAGAGATTTACCATTTGAAATACAACCAACGGAACATACGGTCCACCATTTTGTGGATTTAAAAATTTGGTTCTATAAAATAGCGGACCTTGTTCTGTCTTGAAAGTAAGTTTTTACAGTTGTAATTTCTTTTAGCAATTACCAAAGGTATACGCTCCCTTTAAGGACCCTACTCCTAAATGTCTCTCCAACCATGTTCATTTCAAAACAAACGCTTGTTATAGCCCAAAGTGCCAAATCCAAAAGCAACGTGCCCCTTTAAACTTTAGGGCTATTTTCAGATCAGATTTGTATTATCGCTCCATGGAAGTTAAGTGTATTGATCATATTACTCATAAAATCAAATGTTTTGAAAAAAGAGCCTCAGAGCCTGGATTTCCTGCAGGCTTTTTTTTGTGTGCGCAGCTCAATTAAAGATGAAGTCTAACATTTTTTGGAGAATGTATTAAAAGACTTTGTTTAATAGTTGGATAAACTTCAGGGTTCTCTCCATGCACAAGCTAGGGTATCGGGCCGATATGCGTGATTTCAGATATGGCGGACCAGTACAATAACACTGTTTGGTTTGGGTAAATTTGTCTGTATACACCCAAATCCTACAGTGCACTCCTATAGTGTCCACCATATCTCAAAAAGGCTTATTGCCTCAAAGCCACTGGTCATTGCCTCGGTGCCCCTTGAATGTTCCAATAGAAATTTATCATTTCCCCATCCACAGAGGTGCCCTCCACCAAGGAGAAAACGCCTTGGTGCCCTTTGCCCCTTTCAAAAATGAAGCATTTGGCCTGTAGTAAAGCTGTTGGGGAAATTCAATATATTATGTGTGTGAATCATAATGCAATCCTGTTTTATTCTTTTCATTTCAGCTCTGACGTGAAGCGAAGGATAGATGCAATTGTTGTAAGTATACCGATGTTGTGCTCTGTGTTCCTAGAGATTCAGTTTCCATACTTTGTTGTAATGGACATGTTTTAATTTCGATGTGTGTAATTTATGTGAAAAGGTTATGGTCGTTAGTCTCACATCTTCGGATCTTTCAGTCTGGATTCGGACGAAAGTGTCGTGGTTTCGGTCTCGGTCTCCGACTTCTACAACAACAATGGTTTATGAACTACCTGCACATCTCCATCTGGTAATAGGATCCTACTATATGTACATTATGCCGTACTTTGTTTTTAAAATATTTTTATTGGGCCTGTAGCTGGCGATAAGATGTTTTAATCCCTTCTTATTGGCTTTGTTCTTTAGTTTGTTTGGAGGTTTTCACATTTTTGCTATACAATTATTATATTTTGTAAATATATTTTGTGAATGGACATACCTGAAAATAAGACTTGGAAGTTTTCATGGTGGAAAGACAATAGTGTAAATTTTTTGTGGTGACACCATTTGGTTAACTCTTTTGAGTACATGTATGTGTGCTTCCGAGAGGAATGGATGGGACTCAATATTTTGTACAGTTCACTCTGTCTGTCATCAGGAGACGGACAGACATGACAGAAGGGTACTGTCCGAAACATTGTGTCCACTGGTTCATTCTGACCTTATCCCTGTACGTCCTCAGGAGATGGACAGAGTACACTGTCCGAAACGTTGAGTCCACCTGTTCATTCTGACCGTATCCCCGTCCGTTGTTAGGAGACGGACAGGGTATACTGTCCAAAATATTGAGTCCAAGAGTTCCTTCTGACCATATACTCTGTCCGTCGTCAGGAGATGGATAGAGTATACTGTCCGAAACATTGAGTCCAATGTGTAGTGACCAGGAGGTGTAGTGACCGGGGGTAGTGACCAGGGGGGGTGTAGTGACCAGGGGGATGTTGGGTGTATCCCCCACCCCCAATCATTTTTCTTTGAGCAGTTGGCAAATACAGTCATCAAATCAAGTAAAATGTACATGTAGTTCTAACCAAGGGCATCCAGATTAAAAAGTCAGTCATTTTGCCGACTGAAACTCATTTTTTTCCCTTTTTAAGCATACTAATTTGAAGAACAAGTTTTGCTTTGACATTATTGATTACAGTGGGGGGACATCCTGGGAAGTGTTAGTCTTTCTTGATTGAGGTGAACAACCCCACCCGCTCCCCCCAAAAAGGAAATATCAGTTGGCAAATTAATTAAGTTCCAAGTGCCATACAGCCTCCCATAGAAGATGCCCTAGCTACGCTCATAGTTTTGAGAAATACCCACACCAGGAAACAACCCCCAAAATAGTTCCATCAGGTAGGGACTGGAACCCAATTCAGTGCAAAAACAAAATGTACATGCTGTACTGAAAACCAATACCTTGCCTAAATAGATCCACATCAAGTTGTTTTATTATACCTGAGAGATCTCAGCCCCTAATGTGGTTAAAATCAGCATACACAATTCATCAAAACCCCCCCCCCAAAAAAAAAAAAAAAAAAAAAAAAAAAACACCCACAAAAAACCACACAAAAAAACCCCAAAAACAAAAAAACAAAAAAACAAACAGACATACAAAAAAACCAAAGTTTTTATCATCCATGTAAAGATCTATAAATATTTGTCCATATTTTGAATGAGTGGCGTAACAATGTGCACGTCTCTCGTTCGTACACGTGTACTTTGTTTAACGGTCAGTAAAATTGGATGTCCATCAATGGCAACTAAGCCTGGTTTGCCATAGAGATCAGCTTGCCCCCTGGCAGTAGGCCATGGAAAAAAAAAAAGACCCACACTGTAATTTGTGTGCGTGTGTGTAAAAGGCTTTGCACTGTAGCCACACTGGATAGGCCTTCTTTTTGTTTTTCCTTTCCTTGTTTCAGCAACCGATGTACATGTAAATGGATCTAATTGTAAATGAAGCCAAAGTGTGGCCCTTCGCAAAGTGCATTCAGATTAACTAGTTATTTTTGACCCAGAAATCTGCTCGTCACGTTCCAGCACGACACAGTAATGCTATGTCGACCCATTATGATGAACACAATAACTTGTCAGGGTTTTTCCCAGGATTTTTTGAAACTGTGGGGCATTCTTGACCCAAATCTTTTGCCGAAGCACGCTGAATTGAAACAAGGTCTTCGGAATGTTTGTTACTTGGTGATTATCTTGGTTTTAAAAGCCCTACTGTGCAATCTGGAGCATTCTATATGATTTTTTTATTTTTTTTATTTTTTTTTTCTCGGCCGAAATTTGCCTGTATTAGCACACAATTTGCGCGTATCGGCCCGATACGCAAGCTTGTGCATGGGGAGAACCCTGCTTGTTCATTTGACAATGTATCTTCAAATGTTATTGATGCACTCTCTACATTTGTGGACAAACAGAAAAAAAAGAAGAGATACTCTGCAGTGTTTGTGGTGTCTGAAATCCATTTTCATAGAGCTGCTTTCATAGCACAAAACATTTGCTTAACATATTTCTGCTGAGCAAAAATGAGCAGGACACCAGTCACAAATCGTACGTGCGACATGGTATTTGGGCTGGTAACCTGTAAACCCGGTTAGCATATTTGTTTCTAGTGCTTAGCTTCATTTTGTGCTTAAAGAGCAGTTTTATATAAAAATTGGGCCCTGTGTTGTGAAAGCTCAATATTCATGATTCATTAATTTGGTTGAAATGAAATTGAAAGGCTGTCCATTATGTTAATACTGCTACATGTACATGTAGACATGTGTTGTAATCAGTAAATATTTGTGCAGTGCCGTGTTTTAATTAAACTGGTCCATTGTTCAATGTAAATTGATAAGAAAGGTATGCGAAATATTGGTGAAGCCCAAGAAGTGATTACTAATTAAGTAAACCTTTCAGTTGAACATGATTTTATTCATTCATCAGGGCTTAAATTTTTACACTGGACCATAGGTGCCGAGGTCAGTGATTTTAGTGGTGGGTCAGTAAACTTATGACCAGACAAGTCTGGCTTTGTTTTACTAAAAACTATACCAATTAGGATACCCTGGATGAACAAAGAGATTATTTTACAGTATAATTTGATTTTTCTTCTTGGTTTTGTTTTGTTTTGTTGTTGTTTTTGGGGTGGTTTTTTGAGGGGCGATTGCTCAAAGTCAAAATGCTGTGATAAAGTCCTGATGTTTTTAATCACACCAAGGTCATGTAATGATTTTTTTATAACACACAATTTTGTTACGCGTGTAACTGACCATTTCAGGAACGGTTACACATGTACAAAAATAACCGTAAACACACCTAGGCTTAGCTTGTCCCCAGCCAGCGGTTTAGTGGATATTTGAAGCCCTGCAAGTAATGACAAACAGACTGGCCTAGAATTACATCCGTGAAGGGGGAATGGCTATTTTCATTTTGTGAAGGGCACTTCCATTGGAAATCTCAAAGTCTATGTGAGAATTTAAAAAGGGACATCAAGCACAAGACCAGGGGCTGTAGACTTTTATTGCACTGCAGCCATCTTTGTCTGATTCCCTGTATGCACAATGACACTGATACTTTCCAATCTCAGTTGATAAAAAGGAACCAGACTATTTCCCCTTCCAGCCTCGATTTGGTTACATTGTTTTAAATGGGGGAAAAAACAAGATGGCCGCACTATGATGACAAATTCTGTAGAGGCCAGTTCCAAGCTTGAATGGCCACTATACATGTACAATGTCAGGCCTGGAATTTGATCTTTGTGAGGGCAAGGCCATTTTCATTTTGAAAAGGGCACTTACATTGGGAAAAGTCTTTATGGGAAACTTTTGAAGGGGCACCAAAGCCAAGACCAGGGCCCAATTTCATAGAGCTGCTTAAGCACAAAAAGTAGCTAAGCACAACAAAATTATGCTTACCAGAATAAGGTTACTGGCCAAACTACCATGTCACACGTACAAGTTGTGACTGGTATCCTGCTCATTTCTTCTTAGCAGAAAATTGTTAAGCAATATTTTTTGCTGAAGCAGCTTTGTGAAATTGGGCCCTGGGGCAATAGAGGTCACGACCTCCAGCAGGGCCTCCTTGTAAATCCCAGGCCTGCAACGTAGCTTGAAGAACGCAGGCTTACTGATGTAATGCTTTCTTGTCTCGTGTCTTAGGGCGACGTCAACAAGTTCAGTGACTTGGAGAAGTTACTGCTCTACCTGAAGCTGCCCACGTCTGGTATCAACGGAGTGGACTCCCATCACCTCAAAAGGTTGGTGACATGGTAGTCAGTATAATCATAGCCAGTTACATACACGTGTTTAGGATGAATGAACTCCAGTCTGCAGTATTCTTTTGAGGGACTGTGTTTTCTGTGCAATTTTGCACTTTTAACGAGGACTTTTTTATTCTTGGCATTTTAAATACAGTTTTTACATGGTTTTTATCACATAATTTTCCTGTTTATATTTGAAATTGTTCCTTTAGTGGTTTATAACAATACTTTGTTATTGTAACTCTTTCCTTATTAATTTGTGTAAAAACGCCTTGGAGCTTGTTTTTTCATTAATTTTGGCGCTATGTAAATACTTTATTATTATTACAGTCCCGGCCCAAATGGTTAGGACACCTGACCCTGACAATAAACATATTTTCCATCCCCCCCAGCTTCCCCCAGCTTCCCCCCCCCCCAAAAAAAATGTCCGCTCCTACATGTATTGCACAATCTCATGAATGCTGGAGGGCAGACCCTGCAATGAGGGGGGATTTGGCCCAATGAGTTTTTGGCCGAGACTGATGCAGGTCTCTGGTACTGATACAAGTGCAGGTGTCCTTTGCTAGGGTGTGGGGGGGGGGGCTTGGGAGGAAGGAAACATGCACTTTGTGGGAATGAGCATGGCATAATGTTAGCCAGAGGGGATTCTGGGTGTCTTTTTTTGGACATCCTGTTTTCAAATCGGGCACTCTGCTTTAAGCAGTTATTTACACGTAGAAGTATTGAAAGTGAGTTATTAGGGTGACCCTGATTTTGAAGTTTCAGAAAGTATGAACTTCCTACTTCTGGACCCTGGCTAATATTATAGCTTGAGATTACATCAATCTTTTGTGGTTAAAGCACATGTGTCACATTGGTAATTGTCAAAGAGCAGTATCCACTCTTGATGATGTGACCCAACATATACATGAAATAACAAACCTGTGAAAGTTTACAATGTAAGTTCAATCAGCCATTGGACTTGGAGTCTTGAGAAAAAAGTGGGGAAAAACCTTAAATGTTTTCACTGTTTTCAAATGTTGAGTTTTGGACTTGCAAGATCAAAACTAATTGTTTTACTCATTTCTCAAAAACAATTGCATTTCAAGCAAAAATATTTCAAAGGGAGTTTCCCATCATGACCATCTTTATACCATGTGCATTGTACATTGTGTGCAAATCTGTGAACATTTTTTTCCTTTTTCTTACCAATGTTATGCACACCCTTTAAGTGATCCTAACAATATTTTTTGAAATTACTGTTGAAGTGCTTTTTTTCTTTGGATTGGTTTTTGTCCTCAGCACATCTCCATCGCTGACAGTCACTAGGATAGAGCAGACACAAGCTTTCAACTGGATCCATAGTCACCTGGAGGAGTGTAGTGATACATCGCTTCCTAAGCATGAGGTCTACGAAGACTATCGGTATGCCACTTAACTTCCTCAATCTCTTTGACCCAATGGCAGACACAGCTACCTTAACTGTAAGGCCACATAAAAAAAGAAAATTGTTGGTCGTCCCCGCCCGACCCTACGAAACTCCCCGACCCCCATTTATTTTTATTTAGTTATCATAAAAAACGTGTTGTTTTTTTCAATGATCTTGTTTTCAAGTCAAATTTTGCTCCCAGATTTTTTCAGCTGATATTTGAAGAAAGGTTATTCGTGTTGTAAAAAACAAGAACAATTCTTCAAATATTTACTTAGGCTACACTGCGTTTTAGTTTTTTTGTAATGTTTACAGAAAATGTCATCTAGAAGTTTTGGTTTAACTAAACAATTAAAACATCAAAACCCCCTGTTTTATAGTGATTGGCATAATTTTCTTTATTCTATATTTCATATTTTGTCATGTCAGAAAGAACAAAAAAAACAAGAAATAAAAATGCCATCTCCCCCCCCCCCCCCCAAAAAAAGGACGATCAACATGTGGCCTAATTTGTGGCTTGTCGTGGCTGAGCAGTTACGTGCACCGGACTCAAGCTCTGGTGTTTCTGATCAGCAGAGTGTGGGTTTGAGTCCCGGTCATGACACTTGTATCCTTGAGCAAGATGCTTTACCATAATTGCTTTGTCCTTCGGATGGGACATTAAGCGGTAGGTCTGGTGTAATAGGATCGGTAGTGCCAGAAAAAAGAAAAAAGACCCACTTGTCATGGACGAGTACATGTAGGGGTTATTCCCGGTGTTTCTGGTTCACTTAGCAAGCACCCTTGTTTACAGGTTTCCTCTCAGGCTTGCGAGCTACAGTGATTAAGTTCACTTATGAAGCATCCTTGGTTTCATTACCAGAAATATATAATAACAATAATAATACTTATGAGGGTCAAATTCGCTGTAATTTTGACCACGTGAGGGCGCTTCCAAGCCACTTTTGGGGGGTACAAAATCACACAAGGATAATGATACAGGTGTTTATAGGCCGGAAAAAAACATGCGTGAGTGCCCATTGGGTAAAAAATACATCACATCAACCCTAGGTGCCTAGTCCTAAATATATGAAATGCCATGCATTTTAATGTGTAAATTACTACCTTTTTTGTATAGAAATTGCTGATAACATTATAGAAACAATGACTGCAGTCAAGGCATACATAAGTTCAAAGTTGACTTCCCCCAAACTTACTTTGATCACAACTTGAACTTTCACACAGGTCACTTTAAGGTCACGTGGTGCGTCATAGCAATACCAATGCGTAAGTGGGTGGGGGTTGATTTTAATCAGGCCTGCTGCCAATACACAGTCCGAAAGTTGGGCCGATTTAATCTGCCCTGGACACTGCTTAAAGATTTAAAGGGAGTGTGTATGCTTAGTGTGAAGAGCTATTTTCAAAAAGTGTGTAGGGGAAGCACTTACAGTGCATGTTCTTCCCCCCCCCAAAAAAAAAAAAAAAAAAAAAAAAATTCAAAAATAAGAAAAACCCAAAACAACAACAACAACAAACAAACTAACAAAAACCACCACAACCACAACAAGAAACGAAACAAAAAAAAAACAAAAAATAATAAGCAAACAAAAACACAAGACAACAACAAAATGGCACAGTAGTACTTGATGATTTCCTGTACAATGTTTCTGCATTGAATCAGGTTTTTTTTGTTTTCCCGCTCTGCAGTAAAAATAAACTTTTCGCAAAAGAAATTTAAAATGAAGGGTGGCCATCTTATTACAGCGTACTTTAATAAATTTCGTGATCATTGTACTGCATTTGTCAAGTTCCTTGCCAACTTTCATAAGAGCGTTCAACCTGATGTGGTTTCAGTTGTAGATGTTTACATGGTTTAACAAAGAAATTTGACACGCACCAAAACTGGAATTCAGGCAAAAGTTCATGGCATTCTCTTCCTCTGTGACGATAACAAATCGGTACAAATACAAAAGTGCCTTGACTTAGCAGCAATCCAGGGCCCAATTCCATAAAGCTGTTAAAGCAGAACAAATTTGCTTAGCAAAAAATAATTACATGTAAGGTACCAGTCACAAGTAATGTACTTTGTATGACAATTTTGGCTGGTAACCCTTTTTTTTTTGCTAAGCAAGATTTTACTGTGCTTAGCAAATTTGTGTGCTCAACAAGTGATTGTATATTTGATCAGGTACATTTGTAGCTACATGTAGGATTTGCCCTTGTGGCTAAGCAGAAGGACCAGTAATGTTGTCATTAAAAAAAAATGATCTGCCAGCTTTTTCACTGGTCCATATTGTAAGTTTGTTTCCCCAAATGTTTGTCATTTACCTACATAGGATATGTAGAGAATGATGCTTAACAATATTCTGCTAAGCAGAAACAAGCAGGACACCAGTCACATATTGCACATGTGACATGGTATTTTAGCTGGTAACCTTATTCTGGTAAGCATAATTATGTTGTGCTTATCTACTTTTTTGTGCTTAAGCAGCCTCGTTGAAATTGGGCCCTGGTCCCTAGGTGTTTTATAACTGGCATTTGGCCAGCGGTGTGTATCACAGATGCTTGCATCTCTGGGTAATTGTCACGGTTGCTAAGCAACTTTTATGCACTCCCGTCGCGGACGCTTGTTTTTCTTCAGCGTGCAGACGGTAACAGTTGGATCGTTCTGAAAGCAGGAGCAATTTATTCCTTATTAAAGGCATTGTACACGTTAGGTAATGACTCTGATAATTAATGGCAATAAAAACTTACCTGGTAAGAAGTACAGCAGCTTTGGATAGTATAATGCATATTTGAGAAACTTTTCACTTCGAAGTACTGCGGTTATGGACAATGTCACTTTTTATTCCCCAAAACATTTGAATCTAAGAAGGCGTTACGTGTAACGCTTCTCAGAGTGTGTATTCCAATGCAAATTATTCTTTCTGCGTGGACATAACTGCTCCAGATTTTCGGCAATATCTCCAAAACGCTACCACATTTTGAAATGAAATGTTCACAGGTTAGTTTTATGGTATATATCTACAACTATATAGGTTTGAAACAAACAATAGGCTCCAATTACCAAACGTGTAGGATGCCTTTAACATGTTGTCTCAGTGTAGTTGATTAATGGATAATTGTCAGGAGTTTGATCCCTTAAAGCTGTATTACTCAATAAGCAATTATCCCCCCAAAAAACTAAAAAATAAAAATGTTTTCCCAGGTGTCAAATCTTGAAGCTCACTGATTGTAAGGTTGACACCAGTGCCAATCCTTTCTGTCTGAAGTACTGTAAAAATCCAGATAGTGAAAAAAAAAACATTTTTATCCAAATCCCTTAAAGGGCAGTCACACAATTGTTCAATGGCAGAGGAAATATTTGTTATTTCTAATCCTCTAGTTTTCAAGGATTCATTTTCAAGAGACAGGGCCAAATTTTATAGAGCTGCCTAAGCAAAAAGTAACTAAGCACAACAAAAAAAACAATTTTACAAACTAGAATAAGGTTACCAGGCAAAATAACCATTTCACATGTACCATTTCTGACTGGTGTCTCTTTTTTTTTTCTTTTTTTTTTTTGCTTAGCGGAAAATTTGTGAGCACTTTTGTCTACCTAAGCAGCTCTATGAAATTGTGAAGTGTTAAAAAAAGGCTGTGACCTGTGAACATTATTACTGTTTCAGTTATCAAATTCATTTGACAACATAAGATAAGTATTCGCGTATTTCTGTTTGCTTTTTTTAAATACACAATGTAAATGTAATTTTTCTTCCCTCAATCTTTTTCTGTCAATTTTTAGCTTGTACTGCGAGTCCGCTAATCGCCGGGTGCTGAGCCAAGCTGACTTCGGCAAGATCATGAAAAACGTCTTTCCTCAGGTGAAACCACGACGACTCGGGACTCGTGGAAATGCAAAATATCCTTTTTTTTGTTTGTCTTGTTTCTTCGTCTTCTGTAATCAGTTAATCTCCTGAGATCAAAGTACTGGGTCGTACCCAGGAGTACTTTAGCTGAATTGGTGCTGCTACTTCTGATCTTTGTGTGTGCGAAACCAACCCAGGCTATGAACCACATAATCCAGAAATGCAAAATCTTCGGACCCCCAAACGATGCTGATGGCCTTGCGACCCTTGATGACGATACTATTAAAACTGGCTTTCCTCGGACCTTCCGTTCGAAATGATCTATGGTGACCACACGAAAGAACGAACGAACGATCAGTTAATACAATTTAGATACAGATGCAATACTATTAGATTTTCCCACCAGGCCCCGATGCCGGAAAAAGCTATTTTGAGCTAAGTGGTAATTCCTGAGGTGAAAGATTTTCTCGGCGACATCTCTCTGTGACGAGGTGAGACAATCTTACGCCGTGCTCATTAAGCCCTCGTCGCCCCCCTTAAGCAGTGAAATTACCCATGGAGGATTGGACGGAAGTGAAGATGCACGCGAGACACTCTAATATATGCAGGAGCCACTGTTACTTGTTTGTAACGGCACTGGCAACTTGTTTATGAAGTTGAAAATAGAACAAGCTGTTGCAAACTGCCTACCAACCAAAAGGACCTATGGTATAAATGCACAAAAAAAATGAGTAATGGCCTGGGTCCAATTTGATAGAGATGCTTAAGCAGCAATTAGTGCTTAACTATTTTCTGCTTAGCAAAAAAAATGAGCAGGATACCAGTCACAGATGATACATGTGGAATGGTATTTTGGCTGGTTACCTTATTCTGGAAAGCATATTTTTGTTGTGCTTAGCTACTTTTTGTGCTTAAGCAGCTCTATGAAATTGGGCCCTGATGTTTTGATCCTAGCAGAGTCTTCTCAAAGGCCAAATGACAACACAACACAAATAAACAGGTATACCAGTGTAACAGAAGCAGTCAAGTGGAAAATAGAGAGGCAGAAAGCACACAGAAAAAACAAGGGATGAACAATGTAGAAGGAGACAAAGGGGGGGGGGGGAGGGAGGGAATGGGCTGGTTTAACCACAAGAGGTTTTGGAAACACAAAAGACAAAATCAAAGGTAGGAAGAGGGTGAAAACAAAATTTGTGAATGAGACGGACTAAAAGGAGGGATATCTGTGAAAAAAGGAGAAGTGTATGTTAGACAATTTTGGATATCAATTCCAGTAAAAATATGCTAATCATATTAAAGCCTATCACTTTTTGTAGTGAAAGAGCTATTTGAAATTTGCCCCAGTGCTCGAATTTTTGTAACCCTTACAGATTTGGCAGTTTTGCCAGCGCGTTTAGGTTAATTCCACCAATATCATTCTGTCCTATGTCACTCCACACCAAATTGTTTGGACTCCCCGACCCTGTGATAAGCCCTTGTTGTTTGGTCCTACTGGCCGGCCCCAGTCCTTCTGAATCCTACACTTTGGCAATTGGATGTAGAAGGACTTGGGACTGTAGTGGTTAATAGAGTTGTTTCAGTATAACACTTTGCTTAGGGCAGAACAATCTCACTAAGCAAAATCAGAATGATCGCCAAAAAGCCATGTGATGAAATGACTGTGACTGTTGGTATTGGGATATTTATTTTTTACTTGGGCGATAAATAAATTCATTAAGATTTTCAGTGAAAGGATTTTTTGTTTATTTCATTACACATCCAACAGTGCAGGTGCCAATATACCTTATGCATTGACGTCATCCAGCCGCCATGTTTGAGGTAAAACGATGACGAGACAATCGAAGCACACAGATTTTTACGCGCGGCGCCTAGGACTGGCCAATGAACAACCTCCTTTTGACCTCTAGGCGAGGGCGCCCTACTGAAATGACATCATGTGCATAAGGTCTATGACAGGATGAATAAGAGACAGTGAAGAAATTTTCAGTTTTAGGAAGGAAGAAACCCAAATGGGAAAAACCCATTCTTCCAGGGCCAAATTTCATAGAGATGTTTAAGCACAACAAAATAATGCTTACTAGACTAAGGGTTACCAGCCAAAATATAACATCACATGTGTACAATCTGTGACTGGCATCCTGCTCCTTTTTGCTTAGCAGCAAATTGTTAAGCAATATTGTTTTTTGCTTAAGCAGCTCTATGACATTGGGCCCAGGTAGGAACTGAAAACCCAATCCACATGCAAGGCCAACCTGATCCCTTGAGGTGGATGTTTGGGTGATGAATTAATACAAATCTTGAAGCACTTGGCCAAATAAAATTTAAAAACATGTTTAGCGTCCCCGCCCGCTTCCTTTTAAGAGGCTGCCTCCTCTTTTTTTTTTCTTTCTTTTTTTTAAGAAACAATTTATGCATTTTTAACTATCCCTGACGAAAAAAATAAATTTTAAAAATAAACAAGATCATATTTTAGACTTAGCACACCGAAAAAAGCACACTGAAAAAAGCTGGCAACCATCTTGAAAAATAGCCTGGCCAGTTGTCTTGAAAAATGTTTCGGACGACCATTTTTTTAAGAAAAAAAAAAGGCCCTCCTTCCTTTTTTCAAAAAGGCAGGACGCTAAACATGTTTTTGGTTATTTTGGGCCTTAGATGTGAATGAATGTCATGTTTGCAATCATTCTTCATGTACCTTTCCTTAACTGTAAACACGTATTGCTACAGCGGTCTACGCAAGAAATCTGATATTCAGCCACCGTCACTGCCGTCTATGGACTCCCCTCGTAAAATTGGACCAGTGAGTATAGGAATACAATTATCAAAATTCTTGTTGTTGAGTGTTTATGAGTTTGCCTGTTGAGCTATGTCCGTGTATCGTTTGTATATGTTGCAGAAAAAACTTTATAGTTGCATTTAGATTTTTTGAAATTGTTCCAATTGTTCAGTTTTCATGAAATGAACAAGGAAAGTAGCTTGTGTCAATTTTACTTAAATCAAGATGATCATTCGACAGCAGAGACAAAAATGTTGTGGACTTAAAGCAAACTTTGCAAAACCATTATATTATTTCCAACTGAAGTCGTAGTTTGGAACAACATGCAGGTAGTGACGGGAACGACAATGCTTATTGTGAATTATCCAAATCGACTTGTTTTTCATTCACAGAATGATTTTTCACGAAGTTCTTCCTTGTGCAAATGTGGCGAGGAGCAGCACACGCTGGACCTAGCCAACACTGCTGTCATCTGCGAGTGGGCCGAAAAGATCTTCGGCTCAATTTTCCAAACCACCGACGAGCTCGCCCACCACCTTGCCAGCAATAAGTTAGTGTCGAACACAGTGGCTTCTTTCACAGTACTCTCCACCGGAGGGAAGGATTCAACCCTGGGAATGGTGAAGCTGCCCAGCACGCCGGAGGAGCGGCGAAAGGAGACAAACAGCCAGCTCCAGAGGACCATTCATCAGCGGCAGCTAAGCAGACTCAAAGAGCAACAGGCCAATGAGAAGAACAACCACTCGAAGAGTACGGACAGTTCGAAAGTCGGTAAACAGTGGGAGGAGCGAAAGGGGTTGAGTAGGAGCCACAGCGTCCCCAACGAGATCCAAATGAACGCAAGAATCGAGAGTCAAACAGGAATTTCAAAATGTGAGGAGAGCCTTAGTAATGGAAGCCGCCTGAACAACAGGCCGAGCGATCAGCAGAGGAACCCCACACAGTCAAATAACAATAGCAATAACAGTAACCAAACTGCTGCAGGTTCAACAGCCGTGGCGTTGACTAGTACCACTACTGTCAAGGAGAGCCCGAACAAGCGTCGTTTCACTCCCATACAACCAAAGACTCCAGTGCGAGACAGTACAGTCAAAATCCCTGTCAACAACAGACAAGTGGTTCTTGTCCAACCCAATGGTGCCATAGTCAATGCAAAAGGACAAAAGATCCAGCAGTTTCCTCCTGGAGTCCAATTGTTTAAGGTCGCTGGCCTCGGTGGGTCTTCTCAGCAGATGGCCACGGTGCCAGTGCAGAACATTCCAAACTCTAAGCCGGTTGCTTTTGGGTCTGCCAAGTCGAACGGATCATTGCCTGGAACGACAAATGGTCAAAATATTATGGTTTTGCCGCGACAGGTCTTAAAAGGGTCTCCTGTTGCGGGGAGTGTGCTGGTGGTAAAACAGCCGCCTTCAGCCAGCCTTGCCACCAACCTGGTAAGTGCATCCATATCAGGAAGCACGGCCACAACAGGACGCCAGGACCTTCTCAGGACCTCAGCTTCCCAGAACCACAACCAAAATGTCATGCTGCAGTTACAGTCAGATGCTGGAGACCCAACACCTCAGGGAGGCACTAGCTCTTCTCATTCAGGTATTGTCCCTCTAGTGACTTCATTGTCCCCGCACTCGAATGTCCGGGGAGATCTCTCGTACTTGCCAACTAAATCTCCATCTTGTCCTTCCAGTTCAACAGTACTCCTGAGACCTGTGAGTGTAGACCCTCAGACAAGCGCGCCAAACACAAGCAATTTATCTTTAGCTTTTAATTCACAGGCAACTGACTTGGCAACTGTTCAGCTCGCGCAAAACCTATCAACGTCAGTCACCTTCGCCACCCTGTCCATGCGCAAGGAGGTTTCGGAGGGCCCATCTGCAGTGTTATTGGCAGGGCGTCAGGAGTCCAACACAGTACCTTCAGATGGAAGATTTCAGTCTTGCACATCTTCCAGCGATGCACAAATTCCAGTTAATGTTGCAAATTCAGCGTCGGCACTGTTGGCCATCTTTTCCAACTCTGCCAACCGGGAGCAGAGTCACGAAGACAACCGAGCGGTCAAGAGATCGCCCAACCAAATGATCTCACAGATGGGGGGCAACATTGGGGCAGTTCAGGCTGTCAACTTGTCCTCGAACGGGATTGAAAAGAGTCAAGCATCAGTTGTGAATCAGCACAGCAACAGTTCAACAGTGTATTTATCACAAGGAGTTGTCACCACTCCCCAAGACGTGTCACGGCTATCACGTCTTGCAACACCTGCGAGCACGAGCTTTGATTTGATACATGGGGCTCAAGCCCTGCAGAATACTGCAGTGACCTCTCTGACAGTACCAAGCAAAGGCCAAGCATACTCACAGCCGATCACAACTAGCAGTCTGATGTCCATGTTAAAAGCACCAGTGTTGGAGACAACCCAAATAAACCATCAACAGATGTCTGACCCCGGGCAGAACAGGGAAGGCGGCAACCTTGCACCGCTAACCTGCGAGTCTGTTTTCAGCATTCCGATACATACCAACGATCAGCCTATTGTGTCGCAGGGATCTATTGAGATGCCAATTGCTTTTGAAGTTGGCAACAAAAGGTTTGCCCTGGCGTCTAGTAATCAGTTTGTACAGACCTCGTCTGGTGTGCCTTTTCAGATACTCTCACAGATCAACGAGCTACCGGCTGAGATTACCGATGCAGTCAACGTGAACACAGAGGTAAATAACGAAATGGAAGTACTCGGCAGTCGATTCCAAGGCACTCGGGCTGTGCTTTCTGGCGGGCTTGGAGTTGCATTTGGAGTTGCTCAGCAGCAAGTGGAGATCGACATGCAAGGAAGGCAGAGCATCACTCCAAGCTTCAATCCTCATTCTAACACGTCAACGCCAATACCGCCAGCCATGGAGACCGTTCCCCTCAGTCCGACTGATCCAAGTCAAGTAGTTTTTAAATTCACACCGATTCAGCAAAGTGTAGAGCAACTGGGAGCCAGTGTGACTAGCCCTAGTCCAGTGAAGCCCATGCAGAAGCCAAAACCGACCCATCTCTCTACATCTCAGGGTAGTTTTGCCACTCCCAGTCGCAAGCGGCGAAGCTCTGGCACAATAAGGCGGCCAAACATCAACAGTACAATCACTCTTCCACCTGCTGTAAGCCGACAGATCACGCCGACTCCATCTCCCAGTGGGAGTCGATGTTCAACACCACTGTCACCGTCTATGCTCTCGGCCAACAGCCAAGCCGACACGGCCAGTATGCCGCCCCCATCACCTGTAATGATTCCGTCGGACTTGAACCTGCCTACGACCAGCAGAGGATCAATCAACCGTGAGCTGTGTTCCCAAACCCTAGGCCAAGTATGGGGAGCGAATGTAGTCGGGAATCGGAAAAAGCATCCATCTGGACCACCCACCTTGATGCAGCCGGCAAAACAGCTCTCCTTAGATGCAGCAAGCTTTCTCCCAGAAGATCTCAACGACCTAAATATCCAAACATATGATTCCAGTTTTGATTTGGGCCGAGCTCAGCAACAGTACCAGCGAAGTCACAGCGTCCCGCTACCGGCCTACCAACCAGTCGTCCTTAGCCAAGACAGGTTCATATCAAACTTCCCAACATCTGTAGATCAAAGAGGAATCACCATCAACAACAGGAGTTTCGGGGCGAAACGTAACCTCACCCAAGAGTTACAGGTGATTCATGTGTCAGATGAAGACTTCAACCCGGAAGATCATTTTCTGGGTGGAGGTAGTGACACTGCTTTCAACGATCTTTTGGGTGCAGATCTTCAGCAACCAACGGAGGGCCAGGGGCCCTGGGCTGGAGACTCGACTCTCGCTGGCATGCAGTCAGATTCGGACTTGAATGTGGATTTCCCGATCAGCTCCTGCAGCTCTGAACAAGTTACTGAGAGTCAGTTGAGCCTCGCTCAGAGCTTGGCGGACAATTCAAACAGCACCACCTCCACCCTGAACGAAGAGATAGCTGCAATGGATGACATGGGATCAAATCCGGTATTTCGAGATATCACGCTCCCGAGCTGGTCCCAGATTGGTAGCCAGAGCAATTTGACTACGTTGGAATGCGGCATGTGATACTACAAACAAACCGGAGCTTGTTTGTTTCTGTGGCGGATCTGTTTCTTCAGAGTGGTCTCTTCACTACATTTTATGCAACTGGACGTCCAGGTTGCTTTAACTACCAGAAGAGCTCCTTCGTTGAGCGCTTCTATTTAAGACATTTTGTTGGAGCGACAGAGGTGAGATGATAGCGAGATCCTGATGACCACAGTTGGTGTGTAACCATGAATCTGCCTGAACATCGAAAGGAAAGTTAGTTTATCAAATCAGTTAGGTTATCAGGCTGGTGCCTGTAGTGCGAGGAGCCCACTTCATCCAATGGTCAACAGGGAACTATACAATGTCAGCCATTTTGCAGACCATTACCTGCTGTTGGTGAAGCCTGAGTGAGGTTCGTAGCGGAAAAGGAGGTATCACATTTTTTCATTTCATTGTGACTTTTTTTTTACGAAAAGAAGGATGCTGAAACATTGATTGATTGGGTTTTGATTGATAAAAATTCAGAGATGCACTTTTTCGGTTAATATAGAAATCTGAAGTGATTTTGGTTCTTCTTGATACTATTTTGCGATTAACTTGAAGACGCGATAAATCACCCATTTAAAACAAAATTCAGCGAAATCATTTACCAACATCATGAGATGTAGACATTGGACATTCTCTTGGAAATTGCCTGGGTGCCGCCTAAATATGTACTTTACGATTGTTTAATGGAGGTGAAAAGTGGCCTTGTTCCTTCAGGAATGACATTTCAGGCCCTTATCATAGACCATGTGACCTGTGACATCACATGTTTACAAAAGAGCCTTAGGCCGCATCCGAATTGGCGACTACAGCTATGGCTACGGCTGTTGCTAAGGGTGTTGCTAAGGAAGTCCTATTCTTCAACGCATGATGACGCAGAAATCTAGCCGTAGCCGTAGCTGTAGCTGCCGATTCGGACATGGCCTCAGAGCCTGGACTTCCATGTAGGCACGATTTGTACACGGCTCAATGAAAGAACACATACAATCCTATATTTTATGGAGATTGCATTGTCTGATTTTTATCAACTGTTATTGTGAAGAAATGGGGGCACATCTAAAGACTTTTACAGCTATTACTTTAAAAACTCTTGAATTTATGTGGAAATTATGACACAAAGTGTAAAATTTTTCCCACAAGACCAGTACAGTATCTTGCCTGCCAGAAAGGCCCTGGAATGTACAAGGACATTCTTTTGATAAACAGAGGTTACATGGTCTTCAATCAAATAACAACAAATCATAAATGCAGCAATTCTTTTTACCTTTTAGCAAGGTACAGATAAACCGACCTGGTACTTTGATCTTGTTCAAGGGTGAACAAGTTGTTCCTTTAGTAGAGGGCTCCCTCTATGAGGGAAATGTAAATGTCTGCTGGATTATTTCAAGGGGCACCTAGGCACTCTACAAATGGGGCATGTAGGCAGTTGCCCTTGTTGACTCCAGAAAGGTATCAGGCCTGCAGATATTTAAGAAAAAAAAAACCCAAAACCAAGACTCAATCTTAGTTGTGGTGGCATTTAGGAAACTCTTCCAAGAGTGTTTGCAGGTTTGAAGGCAAAAGTGTTATGGCAAATGGCAGCCGTAGCTTGAACTGTTGACAAAGGCGGTTGTGAGAGCTGAAACAAGAGAGGTCACAAAATGACATATGGAACATGTTTACAGTTTGTTTGTATTCAAAGTGTTGTACGGAAGGATGGAGTATACATACTAGGACTTCTTTCTATATGCATGGGAACTATGGTCCCCCAGAGCGAAACTCACAGATATTTGCTTAGCGCAATCGTGCTAAAGCTTAAGCAGGTCACCAGCCGAAATTCAACTGTTCGCCACAGGTTCCCATGTCAGTTTTTGCTTAATGGGAACAAAATATTAAGCAAATTTGTTTGTGTTATGAAGTTCTTTGAAACTGTCCCCCACGTTTTTTAGTAGTATTTGCACACATTTCTATGCCATCTTTTTCGGTCAGCTCTTCGACTTTGATATTTTTGGGGGGATGAGAAAAACAAACGTTTTTTATAAATACCATAAAAATATTTTGTCACGATTCCAAATTAAAATTGTTATGTACATACTAGAAATCCGTTTTTTTTTCTTGGCGCTTTTTTTTTTTAAAGAGCCAGCTTTAGTTTTCTGTGTGAATAGGAAACTTCAAGTGCGTTAAAAAAAAAAAAAAGTTGTCTGGCATTGTTTGTTGGCAGATTTCCTTTTTAAAGAATTCTCTGTATTTTTAGATATCAAAAGGCACTTTGATGCCGATTTATTAAAATGTGTTCTACAATGAGACGTTTCATTGTAGCTTGATTTGAATTATATACAAGTTAGACTTTTTAGAAAATGCGGCGTTAAACATTATTATTATAACAATAATGATCGCTTCAAAGATGTGACGGTATCCGCAAAGTATAACACTATGGTGCTGCTCAACAAAGAAACACATTATAGCAGCGTTCTCACTTAGCAGTTGTTCACTGGCCAAATGTCGGTTAAAACACCTGAGGACCAGTCAAATTTCTCTCCAAGTGGTCCAGCTGGCTAGTTCAGTGTTGAAAAGCATTCTTTTTCTGATCTCATATCAGAGATGCCACTTTTCCGGATTTACCCGGAATTCCGGTTTTAAAAAAAAATCAACCTCATCTTCCATTTTTTTAATTTTTTTTTTTTAATCTAGCCTGAATACAGTTATAATTGTTTGGCCTCTAAAGCAAGTCCGCTTTGCAATAAGCGATTTTCGCTGAAAGTATTAGTTTATATCGTAAATGTTTTAATTTTCCTCTTTTTACGGCTTGGTGAGTTCAGTTGTATGCCTGACTTGAACTTAAGTGCTCTGCGGTGCTACTCTTTTGGGGAATTCATTGTTGGTATCTCTGCGATGATTGCTCTGCGATAATTTACCACTCGCGACATTCATTCATTGGCTTTCTGCTTTTGTCTAAGGAAAAATAATTTTCAGGTTTTTTTTCGTTTCCACAGTGGCATCTCTGCATATGTACTAGTCAAAGAACTGACGGACTAGCGAAACCACAAGATGACTGGTCTCGCAAGCTAAGCCAGTCACTGAAAATTTTTAAAGGCAAACCCATCATTATCAGAAAAACAATGACAGAACAGATGAATTTCAAGAGATGATTTCAATTAATTCAAGGGTTACCTTTGGTCCAGTTCGAAAGGGAACATTGTTTCAAAGTTCCGTAGCAGTATGAGAGAAAAATAAATAAAAATAATTATCGTCTGTTTTTTTTTAAAGAAGGTTGAGATAAATAAAAATTGTTTGACTCGCCAACACATCACTGCCATGGCAGCTGCTTGCTCATTACTGCAATACGCTGATCCGTTAAGCTCCGCCCCTTAATACAATACAATGACCAATCACAAACACGAACAGGTCCACTTGAGTCTGACAAGATGAAATCCCTTGACAAATCTACATCAGAGTGGTTCGTTAGTGATAGCGCCCTCTTGCGGCGATCAATGGTGGATCTTTGGATGAGAAATATTAGGAGCGACTTGAGCCAAGATTACAATGGCATCTATTTAATTTATTACTTATTTTGGGGTTGACAAAGAAAAAGTGAATAGAGCGGGATTTGAACCTAGGACCTCTGGATTAACATGCCGGTGCTCTACCAACTGAGCTATCTAGCCCTATTGTTGGCAGTCTCCCTATTTTTGTCGATGTCTTTGTTCGGGGGTGCCAGTCAGAAGCCATTCAACCAGTTACTGCCGTATAGCCAGGGATCACACCCAAGTTTACCATACAACCTGGGAAACGGCAGGAGAGGGATCCCCTAATAAAGGGGATGCAACTTTTCATTTATTTCAAATATCAAGTAATAAACCACAAGAGAAAGTGACTTGGTAAATTTTAAATAATTTTCGGGTTTAACAAAGAAAAATTTTACAAGAGCGGAATTTCCGGATTAACGTGCCGTCACTCTTACGTGGTAATTTATAACTTTGTAACTATTTTGTCTAGAAATTTAGCTCTTCCTCTATTTCTACCCCCCCCCATGAAATATTTGAATGGATAAACCTGTTGTAGACTTTTAATGGTGTTTGTCTTTTCATCTCTGTGAATCAACTGAAAATAAACTGTGTTTAAAATTTAAAAAAATTGACTTTGAACAACATTCTGTAAATTTAAAATACAAATCTTTAGCATATATATATTTTCATAAGTGTGGGGGTTGATAATTGTAGGAAGTGTACAATGTTGCTCAGAATTTTTTTAGATACAACATTTTTAGAGGAGGAAAAAAACAAAAGTTGATTAGAATATGTAGATTATCATATAGCCGATCAGGTACCATAGTTGTCGCTTGTACAGTTGGAAATTTTACTTTTGCTGACTTTCATATATTATGGATTTTTTTTAATTCTTGTAAAAATGCAAGATTTGATTGTAATGTTAATGGGAAAATGAAATGCCTTTGACGTTGGAATTGTGTTTGTTTTGTTTTTGGGAAATGGAAGCTGGGGGGGATTTGAGCTAAGAATCAAACTTACAGAGAATATGTTTAAATATTGTGGCTTTGTTTCATTTACATTGAAGACATCACAAGGTGATTATCAATCTTCATGGTGCTGCCATCTTTAATTTTCTTTTCCCTGTTGTCTTCAATGTAACCAAAATGAGGCTGGGAGGGGAGAATAGTCTGGGCCCCTTTTGGGGGTTAAATGTGAATCAGTATTCAGTATACTATTGCATGCAGGGAACAAGACAAAGCATGATCAAGTTCAATAGGCCCAAGTTCATAGAGCTGCTTAAAGGCCCTGTACACTATTGGTAAGATCGAAAAACACAAATGTTCACAGATTCACACATCACTTACATGATTTAAAGTTAGTAATGGTTGAAAGGGTTCCTTAAAATATTTCTGCCTAAAATGCTATCGTTTCTGAGAAATGAGTAAAACAATAATTTTTATCACGCGCGATATTTTGAAAAAAACAGAAAACACATAGGTCTCTTTTCACTATTTTCTCGTGATCTCGATGACCAATTGAGCTCAAACTTTCACAGGTTTGTTTGTTCACGCATATGTTGAATCACATAAAATGTGGACACTGATTTTGAGCTGTTACCAAAAGTGTACAATACCTTTAAGCAGAAAATAGTGCTTAACATTTCTGCTAAGCGAGAATTAGCATGGAACCAGTCACAAATTATACATTATGACAATGGCATTTTTGGCTGGTAACCTTTTTTGTGCTTTGTCTAATTTTTTGTGTTGAAAAGCAGTTCAATGAAAAGCAGTTCAATGAAGTTGGGACTGTGTTCTTGATTTCCATGTACATAAATTTTGCCAGACTGCTGTTTGAGTCTGTACGTTGAAATGCTCATTAAACAGTGTGGAATGTGGTACCATCATTGGTTAGTAAACCCCAATCACTCCAGGGTTTTCATGTTGCAGAAATTGTCAAATTCAGTCAAAATTGCTGTCCATAATCGAATGATCTTGCTTCATGTACCCCAGCAGTAAGGGGATGGTCAGTACACTGGGAGTCAGTTCCTGTTTCTGTCTGGAACAAAGGCAGTGAACGGCGGGAACCATACAGTGATTGCTTGAGAGCAATTTCATAGAGCTGGTAAGCACAACCAAAATCCTGGTGAGCAGAATCAAGTCACCAGCCAAAACATCATATAGTTCATATTTGTTGCCACTGGTGCCCTGCCAAGTAATGTTTCTTTACTAAGCAGCTTTATGAAATCGGACCCAGTGATTCAAGTGTACAGGTTGCTGACTTGAGTATCCATTCAAGTCGGGGTATTTGTAAAACGGTCCAACTTGCTGTAAGGCTCATTCTATGCTTATACTAGTGGACACATGAGTTGGTTTTCTAATGTTGTTACTGTCGATTGTCCTTTGGTTGGTGGTGATGATCATGTAGATAGGGCAACAAGGGTAGTGGCCTTTCAAGGGGTTGTAGAATACCTACATGCAGAGTGGAATTGTGACAGGGACTTTCTTTTTTTAAATCAAGCCCTAGGCATGCTAGGACTCTGGGCTCTACGACACTGCGCCAAAATTGTAGACCTTTTCAAACTGACACACTGAGCCTAAAAGCTTGTTCAACCTTTTACCCACATTCAAAATTAATCCTTGTGAACCAAGTAGAGACTTGTACGAACATTTCTTCAGAAATTTGAATACACTTCAAACCTGTACACATTAGTTAGCTGTGACTTTTTGAAGTGATATTTCACTTTGTGAGATTATGTGAAGAGAGAAATACAGGAGATGAGCGGGCTAATGCAAATCTATTGTGAATGTGCACATGGGCTGTCAAATCTTCTCGATCGTTCATAAAATACACTTTTGCTTTTGCATGTTTTTATGCAATAGTGAGCACAAAAAATTTGCTTACCGATAAACAGCTTTATGAAATTGGGTCCTAATGCTAAAAGAGCAAATGTTGCTTTCAAGTTCAATTGCAAGACTCAAACTAAAAAGAAGTGCAAAGGTTGGAATTAAAAGTATGAAATTTCAATTTGAGATATGTCCAAAGATGCCCCTAAAAAGAGGGATTAAATGAGCCAAAAAAAAACCGAGTTTTCCTCTTAAATCTGATTTGCCGTCTGATAAGAACAAATACTAAAATATATTTACAAATGTTTTCCTCTCTACAGCTTTACAATCATCCTGAGCTATAAACCATAAAAGTTTGCTTTCGCAGAGGGGGGAAAAGAAAACAAGTTTTCCCCGTTTAGTAGAACTCCACAATTCTCCATAGAAATACATATAAACATCTAGCATGATGGGACGGAAGAAAAATAATTTTGATGATTTAAAATAATAAGGTTTCCTGTAATGACCCTTTAAAAAAAAATTTTTTTACAAAAAATGGCGAGTTCCACTTTGCACCCTGGTATTCTGCAGCCTTATATATTTCTCAGGTTTTCAAAGAAGAAAAAAAATTACAAAGGATCTCTTGTAAATTTTTCTAGCATTTTGCTAGATTTTTCTACGACGTGTAAAAAAAGAAATGATTCGGGGAGGGGTTTTGAAAAAGGGGTGGATATTTTGTAATGAAAAAGAGAGGTGTGGGTGGACATTTGTTTGATTTTTGGTATGTTGTTCATTAAAGAGAGGTGTTATGGACTTGGAACTTTCTACAAGCCGTTATAATAATTGTGGTAGTTGTTTTTTATCTCATTAGAGATATTTGTGGATTTTGGTTTTGGGGTGTTAGATTATCCCAGACCAATAATTATTGCATTTATATGTGTCATAGGTTGGAAAACTATTCTTATATAAACAAAAAACCCTTATAAATGCTATGTTTGCTTTGTAAGTTGAGGGGGGAGTTGCTTATGGACGTTTTCTCCGGAGCGTTTTTAACCCTGTAGAGATAATAGCAGCCATTACCTATGAGGGGACTGCGTCAAAGTGCCTATTGACCCCTCCCCCCCCCCCCTCGCACCAACGTCACATGAAGCTGCTGCTGCCACGCTCGCCATTTTGGGAGTCAACTCGTGAACATGTAGATGCCGCGTCGCCTAAAAACTGGCATTAAACTGTATAACAGTGTAGGCGTGTCGTGGCCGAGCACCGGACTCAAGCTGTGGTGTTTCTGATCACGTATACGAACCCAGAACACTTATCGTGGAAGAGTTAACCCCGGTGTTTCTGGTTCACATAGCAAGCACCCTTGTTTACAGGTCAGGCTTGTGAGCTTCAGTGATTAAGTTCACTTCTGAGGCATCCTTGGTTTCATTACCAGAAATATACAAAAACACACAGGGACATCGACTCCCAAAATGGCGCAACCAAGGTTTATGTGACATTGGCGTGAGGTGAAACTGGGTCAATGGTGGCTACAGTGGGATTGGGGCTGTTCCAAAATAGTTTATACTTACAGGTACATAAAGGAATGGGTCGGTCCATTAAGATCAGCCCCTTAATGTCCTGGATGAGAAAGTTCAGATTTTTTTCTGATTGTTTGACATTTTGTAAAGTTGGTTGTACAGAAATGGTCTGTAGAGGGTGAAGTTGTTGTGTAAAAGAAAAACATTCCCCAAATGTTTTTTCAATTGTAGGATTATGATCTGTCAGGTCACAAAACAATTATTATTTTTAAAGTCATCAAATAGAAAATGACCAGTGTTTCCCTCTGACTCGTAAAAACACCCATTCGATGAGGAAAATCAGCACACATTATGGTTTTTTTTTAAAAAGTCCGTGGAAGCATCTTTCAGCAAATATTACATGACCTCCACCCCCACGCCAAAATCGGGCACTACTTTGACATAGTGAAAAGCATTACAAGTGAAGACAACTGGAACATCAGTCATGGCGTGATGTTCAGCAACACTCTCCTTTTAGCACGCATGATATATTCTTCCTACTTACGTCTGATTTCAATTTTTATTTTGTTTTGCACTTAAAAAAGGTCAGCAAAATGCTTATCGAATGGCATAAAAACTATACAAAAGCCTATACCATATAGGCCAGTACTTGTCTTACTTTTTGCAAGGGCCACATATCATGCCTGTTTCAGGCCTAAATTGGGTAGTATTTGAAAACTCTTGTTTGATGAGCAAATCAACCCAGTTTTTTTAGTGTTTGGGCAGGAAGTGCCGAGTTTTTGTTGTGGAGCGTCACATGATTGCTTTTAACTGCTGCCATTTTGTGCTGCTCTTAAGAATCTATAGCCCTTTTTGAAACCACAGCCACGGCATGGGATCCGGCTATAGGGATCCGTTTGGCCTGATGGAAGCCCTGTAAGGAAAACGGCATGCCTTCTAAATAAATGTCGAAGCCCAAACCCAAGTCAAGCCGTGGTTTCGTAAAGGCCCTATGTTTGATTTTTAAAAAAAAAATTCAGAACTAGATATTTTCTGAATGATTGTTTGGGTTTACACATTGTGAATGGAAATCTAGAGACCCCTACATAGGACACTCGTCATAATTGCTAGTTGAAACCAAGGGTAGATTTGAACAAATTATTAAACTGCAATTTCTGATTATTAGACAATTAGAGAAACAAAAACTGAAATGTTAATTTTTTTTTTTTTCAACCAGGAAGTTAAAAGTATTGTCAAATTAAATCCTCTTGGTCTACGGCCAAAGAAGATTCACAGCCAATTTCCCCTTTTCCTAAAACTCCCAGGCCCCCCTACTCTAAAGACAAAATCACAAAACAAAGTGCAGTTCGACAATTTGCCAACTCGACTCTTCACCAAACCCATTGCGTGTTAATTATAGCTACGTATCCCAGACAAACATGTTGTGTTGTTTACCTCGGAATTTATCCAAAGTTAGGTAACCGTAATTTAATGTACTGTTTCAAAAAAAAAAAGTTGTTGATTTTAAATCTGTATTCAAACAGTTTTTTTCCCTGTGTGCTTTATTGTGTTCAACTGATTAATTTTTAACAAAAGAAATGATACCAATGTTTTTAAAAGGTATTAAAACCAGTATTATTTACCAAGTGTGATTATGAACTACTTTTGTCTCTTTTGTCTTTTCTTCCAAATGTCTCCTCCAGAGTTAAAAGTTATAAGACAAATCCATTTGCTGATGTCGGGTCCGAACGGTCTGGCGCACCGGCACCGGACTCAAGCTCTGGTGTTTCTGATCAGCAGAGTGTGGGTTCGGGTCCCGGTCTTGACATTAAAGTGCTTAACCATTACTGCTTCATCCTTCGGATGGGGCATAAAGCTGTAGGTTCCATGCGCTGTGTAATGTACGTAAAAGAACCCAGTTACACTTATCATTAATAGTAGGGGCCGTTTTGCTGGCATTGTTGGCTGCAGGTTACGCCACATCGCCTTGTAAAACTCTTTCAAGGTGCTATGTATAAATGGGTCTCATAAATTAAAAAACTTTGCAAACCTGTCCTAAACATACTTCACGCATCAAGACCCCCGTAGATAAAGTGCTATATAAGAATTGAATATTATAATTCTCATTATGTCCTATATCAGTATTTGCTGCCATTGCCTGCTTGCTTGCCAAGGTCGTGTTCATCCAGTGTCAGATGTAACCGTCATCATGTGCTCGCCATTTTCCTCTGCCTTGTGCTTGTCTTATCCATGTTGTACCCAGGTAGGATGTGATGTCGTCTCTCCACCTCTTTTTTCCGTCTGCCTCGTTTCCTCTTCCCTTTTCTCGGTTGCCAATCTTAAAATTCTTCTGGTCCATCTGTTGTCATTTACGCATGCCTGTCACAATGAGATTCAATTTTGCCTTTGTTTTCACTTCCCTGTGGACAGAATGGGTCAGTCCAAAGTTAACCTTACCTTTTGAACTAAGTGGAATAACCTTATTTGCATATAACCCTAACTACTTTTGGCTCCCAGGTGGAATTTGATCATGCCATGGATTTCTGATGTTCTTCTTTGTGTGCATGTGACTTTTGTTAAAAACCATTCTTTTGTTGTATATACCTGCACTTACTTTGGTTCTATACATAAGTTCTTTTGGCTAGGTACTTTATAGGGGATAACCTAGAATGAATAAAAGAGTGGAAGTAACAATGAAGTAGCAATTCCATCTAGGGCTGCAGAACCTAGTTTGTAATTGTCTCTTTATTTGTATTAAGTGGTAGAAGAAACAGTTGAATAATGAGTTTATATAAGAGGGGTGTGGTTCGGTACAAAGAATGAGTGAGGGAGATACAGAAGGTTGATGAAATGCGAGTTTCAGCATGAAACAAAAATCTGAGAGTTGGAGGTTGTGAGAGGGACTGCTAGCCACTGACCATCCATTGGAAGATTTGTGCATCAGTTGACATAGTGTACGGTTACACCCCTATGTTCCAACACCCCTATGTTCTGACAACCCTGGTGTATTTTCCTATTCCTAACCCTAACCCTAACTCTAACCCTATGTAAATCATGAGGGGGTTGTCGGAACATAGGGGTGTCGGAATATAGGGGTGTCGGAATATAGAGCAGTCACCTAGTGTACAAATGTCAAAGCCTTTGCCCAGTAGATACTACCACTGGGGCAAATCAGAATCTGCATGCGGCGTACTGACCGAACTACATACATGTATGGAGGCAGCACAACCCCAACCAGCACAACTTGAAGTGAACGACGCATTGGAAATCTGTAAGTTCCAAACCCTATATACTCTTAAATTTTGTAAGGGAAAATACATTGATTAATTTGTGAACTAAATTTGTGCAAGCTCAAAGAGACACAGAATTGCTTAATATTGCTGGAAATGAAATTGTATTTTGTCAATACCAAAGAAATTTTAAACGCGTTGAATAGATGTATTCTGCAAAGTAATTATATTTTGCTGTGTAAGTAACATGTATTGCCCATGTTTTGATAGTTTTGGTTGGTTACTAACTTACATGTGGCCGTTGATAATGGAAGAGGTTGACAAGTTCTTACAGAGAGGAAGAGGAGGGGGGAGGACAGGTACCTGCTGTGGGGAGAACGGGGCTACTAAAGCACTACCTTTGAACGGGCAGAGACCCATCATTGCCAAGAGGGTTACACACCTATGTTCCGACACCCCTATGTTCCGTTACAGCTAGTGTATTTTCCTATTCCTAACCGTAACCCTAACATGTTTGTAATTATTGAATAAATTTGTGAATTCAAGTTTAAGAAGAAAAGGAAAGGATTCTGGACTTACAACTTATTTTCTGTCTGTTTATTTTGACCTGGCACTAACAAATTGGGGCTTACCCGTGTCCAGCCCATCTCCACTTTTCCTCCCTGATTCTTACAATTATGTCCTTTAACGCCCGTTTTCGTCCTTATGCCACTGCATCTTATTTTGTCCCGGATGGATATTTGTACCATTCTTCTCTCCATTTCCCTTTGTGCTGTTTTTAGTTTTGTTTTCTAGGTATTTTGTTGTTGTCCATGTTTCTGCAGCATATGTCATAGTTGGTAGAACACACTGGTTGTATATTTGTCTTCTCCATGCCATCGCTATAGTCTTGTCACAGAGAATTTCTTTGTGCCTTCCAAAACAGCTCCAACCTGCTTGTATCCTTCTTATTACTTCTTCTTGTGTGCAGTCTTTCATCTTTACTGTTTGACCCAGGTATTTGTATTCATCAACTCTATCTATGTCGTGATCTGCTACTTTGATGATGGAATCTGTGTTATAATTCTTAATACATTTTGTTTTCCCTCTCTGCATTTTTCCAGTCCAATTGTTTGGCTCTCCTCGTTCAGGTGATTTTATTGAATTTCCATGTCTTCCACAGAAGAGGTTATTAAGGCAATGTCATCTGTTAGTTTTTTCCCCGCCATTACTGGGTCACAAATACGGCTAGCGCTCTCTTTTCTAAAACACATCACAGGCATCTCAAAACAAAAATGTTAAAAATTGAGAAACTTAATCAAAAACTCTAGCATTATTAGTGTATTATCCTAAATGCTTGTTTAAAGACTGGTTTCAAATAGCGTGCTTCACAGATTTTCTAAACCAAGGGACCAACAAACGGCCCCTCGTTTTTAAAATTTAGCATTAGTAAAACAAAATCTCCACCACGAAAACTTCAAAAATAAAAAAACAAAACAAAGCGGGCTATTGCTTAAATATTTTGATAGGGATGTTTATTATTATTTTCCCTTGATTTCAATGGAAGCAGAGTTGGTTCCACAACGACAACCTGAACAAGGAAGGAAGTTCTTAATCTAAAGAGAAATGTATCGAGTGACAATTCAAACCCGACCCCTGGGAAAAAAGGAAAGTAAACACTGAAGATAAAGCTGTGGTTGAAGACCATTCCACCTTGATCCTCCAGTCGATATGATTTCTCAAAATTCCTCTCTCCTACAGATAGCTTCAGTATTGCAACCACAGAAGTACATTACCCACTCTCCGTCAAGATTCCTTTGTTATCTTGAAGTTAAAGGTAGTAGAATAATAAGCAAGACAACTTCTCAAAGAACAAAATCTACCTAGCAAGTAGATATACACATGGTGTTACCGCAAACCGAATATATATTGATACCTCACCATGCAATGCCTCAAATCCTATATATGTAAACTTACATCATTGGAAATTTCTGTGCTTCTCGAGAAAATGTGGATTCGTGGGGTTGGATTTAATATGAAATATCATTCCAATGACCCGCTTACTGCCACGAAAGCGAGAGCAAATGGTGACGATTTTAAACTGCCAGACAGATCTTGTTGTCCTAAAACTAACACGTTCAAACAATGGTCGGCTGATTATCCCTTCAAATAGATACAAATTGCATTCTTCTTTAAAATGAAACAACACCTGGCGAAACAATGTCATTTGATACTTGTGAATAATATGTACTTTCAGTCAAGTAAGATATTTTGTAGGAACTTGGAATTACATTTTGTTTCATGTCTGCAGATGATGTAATCTACCTTTAAGGAAAACAAAAAAACATTCCGACCACTATTCCAATATCTTTGAGAGCTGATTTCAGCTCTGTCCATCCTTTGAAGATTGATTAAAAAAAATGTTCGCAGATTCGCACATAATTTTTCAAGGTATAAAGATGGTCACGGTGGGAAAACTTCAATTGAAATACTTTGGCCTGAAATGCTACAGTTTTTGAGAAATTAGTAAAACAATTAGTTTTGATCTTGCTAGATCAAAACTCGATGTTCTAAAACAATGAAAACATGCAAGGTTGGTGGTTAATTTTTTCACTATTTTCTTGTGACTCTGATGACTGATTGCGTTTAAAATGTGCACAGGTTTGTTGTTAGATGTTTATGTTGGCTCACATAAAGTACGGATACCAGTCTTTGACAAGTACCAATGTTGTACATCATGTGCTTTGAATAATCTTCTGCACTTTGAGACTGATAACCGCATAAAAGGAAATCCTTCTTTCTCAAGAAATTTTTTCTAATTCTTGAAACCTTCTCCAGCATGTCTACTTGTAATGATACTGAAGACTTTAGTTAATGATCTACATGTAGATTGTGTATTATGGACATTTTACTTTCATGTACAAAACCAACATGCTGTGTGTCGTGGCTGAGCGGTTTAGTGCATCGGACTCAAGTTCTGGTTGCTGAGTCATCAGGGTGTGGGTTCGAGTCCCGGTCATGACACTCGTGTCCTTGAGCAAGACACTTAAACACAATTGCTCCTCTTTACCCAGGGGTATAAATAGGTACCTGTAAGGGCAGAGGTTGTTCTTCTGATTGAATTAGCTCAGTGCGCTACATTCCTTGGCAGCACAGGCTGTATACTCCCCAGGGAGCTGAGATGGTTTAAGGTGTGAAATTAATGGCCCAGTGACCAGGGGTAATAATGTTTGAAACGTAATGATCACTCTTTGGAATTGCGCAATATAAGAGTCAATATTATTATTATCATTAACAGATACAGCACACAAAAAGAAAAAAAGTCAAAATAATTGGGGAACAAAAAGAAGTCCTTGATTTACCGGGGTCGACAAACATGCATGTGTGAGCATGTGTAGCAATGTCGCAAAATCCTGCATGGTGTGGACATGTTGTTTTCTTTCCTCGGGTCCACACTACTAACAGTTTTTACAGCTCAACACACCATGCTTGGCAGGGGACAGGGATACCTTTGACCTTTTCATAATCCTGGGGATTAACCCTGGGATTCACTGCCATCACATTAATCCTACATCATGAAGTGGATTAGTGCCTTATCGGTTTACAACTTTTATGTAACGCATTCCAGCAAAAGCCCAAATGATGTCCTGTTGTAAACTATCCACCCCCCCCCCCAAAAAAAACCCCAAAAAACAAAAAAATCCAGAAAAACCTACGATAACTTTTTTCAGACTCAAGACTTAAATTATGAAATGGCACTGTCGACCCAAAACGTCTGCCTTAACAATGTGTAATACAATATCTTTAAATCTTGACAAGTTCACTTTTAGAGCCGGCCTGCATTCCATCTTAACAGGAAATGTTTCTACAAAAATGCGTGCCAAATATAACATAAACATTGGAATATATTTTTGACAAGACATAGCTTGAGGAAACCTTTGGTAATGTAAGTTGTACATCATTGGAGAGCTCTAGAACAAGACGAGAACGATGCCGATATCTTTGACCTAAAACCTCAATGTTGTTTTATATCAAGCCTTGACATAAAATAGTGGGTAACCATTCAGAAACAGCAGCCATAACATTTATATGACCCTTGTGGAGATTATTACTTGTTTTGACCCTTACACCGATAAACTGTGCGTTGTGGTACTATTGTGTTTACTATTGCATGCTAGACCACACCATGCGTTATTCGCTGCAGTACAAAATCTTGTAGTGGATGCTAGAGTGCAATCTTGCACACAATCTTCATTCTATGATAGTTTTATCTTCCAATCAAATGATAAAAATCTACTTGGATGTTATATAAAACAAACGATGAACGTCTGCATTCATTGACAGATGGACTGTTCCATTCAACTCAGCTATGCCTCGCTAAATGGAAAAGTTAACTCATGAAAATATTCTCACCATTAGACTAAATACATATTCATAATTGTAAAATGTTTCTGTTTCAGCTAAGCAAAGTCGATCTCTGCTTAGCAATTATGTGTGCTGATTGGGGCCTGATTTCATAAAGCTGCTTAAGCAGAAAATAATGCTTAACACTTTTCTGCTAAGCAAAAATAAACAGGATACCAGACACAGATGCTTCATGTGACATGGTATTTTGGCTGGTAACCCTATTCTGGTAAGCATAATTTTGTTGTGCTTAGGTGATTTTTTGTGCTAATAAGCAGCTCTATGAAATTGGGTACTGAGGGATTACCAAAGGGCATCAATGCTAAGCCAAGGACTAGAAAAACAGAAGCCGTGATGGCCTCTTGCCACTACTTTCAAATACCCAGGACGGGAGTAAATATCAATTTATATTGACACAATTTTGTTCATGATAGTGGTCTAGTTCTGTACAAATTGATGACGCCATCACATGCGGAATACGCCAAAGTTTGTGTCCTGTACGGGAGCGTTGAGGGCCGAGCTGAGGCTCATGGCGAGGATGGTGCGGGTATCTGTCGGATCGATCACACCGTCGTCCCACAACCTGTATCACAAACAAATCACACCGAAAGTTATTGTAGCTGTTGCCAGTGTGGTGTGTCTGGAGACCAAGTCTCTGTCTTGAAACCTTCTTGAGAACGTCTTGGAACCTTTATATTTTTGTGGCCTCGGTGTCCGCCTGCAAAGGTTTTGGTTTCGGAAGGACAGACTTTAGTCTCAATTGGCCTTGTCTCAGTCTCTGTCTTGCCCTGCAAAATTCTATGTCTTGGAAAGCTTAGTCTTGGGTCTTGAAAGACTTATGCCTAATTTTACTGCGCTGCGTACTACGGTGCCACATGAAGCGCAGAATTCTGAGATCACCAGCATCGAAACATTGCGCCCAGAGCTTCTTCCAGGTTTCCAACTTCCAGTTCTTGGTCTTGGTTGTTGACTTCCTGGCATCGACTTTAATTTCTTTTTACTTCTTTCTTTCTAAACATGCTGTGTGTTTTTTAAGTTTTTAATTATTCCTTTATATTCTGTCTCTAATTACTGTTCAGAATGAGGGGAACACATGTCATGGTTGGTCATGACAAGAAATGAATGAAATAAAGTGAATTAGCGTGTTGTGGCCGAGCGGTTTAGTGCATCGGACTCAAGTTCTGGTTGCCGAGTCATCAGGGTGTGGGTTCGAATCCCGGTCATGACACTTGTGTCCTTGAGCAAGACGCTTAACTATAATTGCTTCTCATCACCCAGGGGTAAATGGGTACCTTTGTGGGCAGAGATGGTTCTTGTGATTGATTTAGCTTAGTGCACTACTTACTTGGCAGCGCATATACTCCCCAGGGAGCTGAGATGGTTTAAGGAATGAAATATATGGCCCAGTGACCAGGGGTAATAATGTTTAAAGCGCGCGAGTGACTCACCGTGCACTGGAATAATAAGGACTGCCTTCTTCGTCATATTTCTCCAAAATGGGCTTCATCAATGCCTCTTCCTCCTCTACAGTAAACTACAATCATCGAAACAAAACAAAAAACATTCAATGATTTCTGCTAAGCATATTTGTCTTTATAAGCTCAGCAGCTTAGCAACTTTCAGAATTCTGCCAGATGTATGTTGGTTTAAGATCTTTACCATGCTTCTGGTATCGTTGCCAAGTTTCATGTGTGATATAGCAATAGTTACTGATTCCAATGGCGAGAGTCATTGCCGATGCAAAGAGCCAAGAGGCCAAAGCCCAATTTCATAGAGCTGCCCAAGCACAACAAAATTATGCTTACCAAAATATGGTTACCAGCCAAAATGCCATTTCTCATGTACAATCTGTGACTGGTATCCAGCAAATGTTTGCTTAGCAGAAACCTTTTTAAGCACTGTCTTCTGCTTAAGCACCTCTATGAAATTGAGCCCAGTTCAAATCCTATATAATAAGCAAGGTTTTTGAAACCGTTGAATTGTTTTAATCCTATATATAAATGTAGATATACAATAAAACTAACCTGTGACAGTAGCGTTGCGAAGATTCAAATTTTTGGGGATATGATATATTTTTCCATAACCACATTACTTCGAAGTGAAATGATTCTCAAAATGCTTTATACTATCGAAAGCTGCTGTACTTCCAATAGATTTTGTATTGCCATTAATTTTAAGAGTGATTACCAAACATAGACCTTCCCTTTTTAAATAGATGTAATAATCGCATCGTAACAAAAATATTTTTTTTAATTTTTTTTTTTACTCTACAGTAATGTGTGAAAAGCACTGTATATATTTACCTCTTTGCCCATTCGTTGACGCTGGGCCTTCTGTACCTGAGCCAACACCAACGCTGCTTGCTTCCCTCCCATGACTGAGATCCTGGCATTTGGCCACATGTACAGAAATCTTGGACTGTGTTTAAAACACAAACAAAAGTAACTCCGGTTCAATACAAAGCTAATCCATCAATCAATTTCACCCGCATTTTTTAATAATTTTGATTCAGAATTCTCAAATCAAAGAGTACAGGGAAAATGTGGTACTGTAATAGGGCCTTGTCACACAGGTTTTTTTTTTTTAATAAAATGATAACATGTAGGATGACCCTGGACGAATGAAAGGATTATTTTACAGTGAAAATGTTAGATTTGTTCCTTTCTTGTTTTTGTTGGGTTTTTTTACGGGCAGTTTCTCAAAGTCAAATTGCTGCGGCTTGATGAAGACAAACTGTTTTATTAATATATTGTTATTATTATTATATATTTCTAGTAATGAAACCAAGGATGCCTCATAAGTGAACTTAATCACTGTAGCTTGCAAGCCTGAGGAAACCTGTAAATAAGGGTGCTTGCTATGTGAACCAGAAACACCAGGGTTAACCCCTACTCTTCCATGATAAGTGTTCTGGGTTCTTTTACGTGCACTGCCAATCCTAGTAAACGGGACCTACGGCTTAATGTCACATCCAAAGGACAAAGCAATTATGGTAAAGTAAGTATCTTGCTTAAGGATACAAGTGTCATGACCGGGACTCGAACCCCCACTCTGCTGATCAGAAACACCAGAGCATTGAGTCTGGTGCTCTTAACCCCTCAGCCACGACATGCCACGCTACTGAAATCTAATCAGGGCTACTTAAAAAAATGTGATTACTATCCTTGTAAATTTGGTTCACACACGCTCTCACGTGATCAAAAATACTGCGGTCACACTTCACCAACAGGGAAAAAAAGGCTCCAGAATTCTTACCCATACGCCCTGCCGCACATTCCATAGTTACCGGCCCCGAAGGATCCTCCCACAATGACAGTAATCTTAGGGACATTAGCACAGGCTACAGCCATCACCATCTTGGCTCCATTCTTAGCGATTCCGTTAGCTTCAGCATCACGGCCGACCATAAACCCTGGAGTATAAGCACAATTGATTCAATCAATAAAAAGGGATTGAACTCTTTATTCACCTTCGGACTTTTTCCCGATTTCACAAGAAGTTAATTTCGTCTTAAAATGAGTCAACTAGGAGGAATCAACCTTAATAGATCTTATAAACATGATGCCATTTTGAGTAAGGCGCCCTCGCCATAGAGGTCAAAAGGAGGTTGTTCATTGGCCAATCCTTTGCCTTCTTCTTTTTCCACAGATATCCCCCTTTTTAGTCCGTCTCATTCACTATATAATTATTTGTTCTCCCTCTTCCCGCCTTTGATTTTGTATTTTGCATTTCCAACCTCTTATGGTTTAACCGGCCCCTTCTCTCTACCCCACCCCGTCTCCTTCTTCATTGTTCATCCCTTGCTTTTTCTGTGTGCTTTCTGCCTCTCTCTCTTTTCATTTCTATCCACTCGACTGCTTCTGTTACACCAGTATACCTGTTTATGAGTGTTATGTTGTCATTTAGCCTTCGAGAAAGACTCTGCTAGTGTCGAAACGTCAGGCCATTAACTATTTGTTTTGCATTTATACCACAGGCCCTTTTGGTTGAGCAGTTTGCAACAGCTACTTCTATTTTCTCGTTAATAAACAAATAAACAAATCTTTCACCTACCTGTTATGTTCTGTAAAAATATAAGTGGAATCTTTCGTTGGCAGCAAAGTTGGATAAAATGTGAGGCCTGTTGAGGAAAAGGGAAAAAAAAAGAAGATACTTTCAAACGCCTGAGATAGTTGAAACGTGAGGAGGCTAAACAAAATCAAATTTCACAGTTGTATAAGAGGAAAAGAAAGAGTTTAAAGGGTCTGTATACATTTGGTAATTGGAACCCACTGTTTGTTTCTATATGTTGTTTCAATCTATATCGTTAAAAAGATATATACCATAAAACTAACCTGTGAAAATTTCATTTCAAAAGGTTGTAGCGTTTTTGAGATATTGCCGAAAATCTAAAGCGGTTTGACCACGCAGGAAAAATAATCTGCAATTGGAATACACAATCTGAGAAACGTTACTGTCAGTAACGCTTCTCAGATTCACTTTTGTGTGGATAAAAAGTGATATCTTTTTCCATAACCGCAGCACTTCTAAGAGAAAAGTTTCTCAAAATGCATTATACTATCCAAAGCTGCTGTACTTCTTACCAAGTAAGTTTTTATTGCCATTAAATTTCAGAGTCATTACCAAACGTATACAGACCCTTTAAGAAGAACATGAAGTAAAGACAAAAAAAGAGACCAGTCACAAATAGTTTTTTGAGCTGTGACCTCAACACCTAATGAGATATATCCATGCCACTGTCATCAGACTATTGAATGCCACTCTCAGAGGGAATGTCACACGAGGCAATTTACAGACAGCCAGCTCCAGGAAATTCTCCGTGAAGAAAAGACACATTCTCTTCATATTTCAAAACAATTTTCTTGGGGACATTAATGGACATGTCACACAAGGCAATTTACAGGCAACTAGTTCCAGGCAATCTCCAAGAAGAAAAGGCATTCACATCTGAATGTTCACATATTTTTCTTGGGGATCGTAAGAGACACTGTTTGAAATATTACTCATGTGCTACCAAAGTGGTCCTGTAGAGCATGCACTGCAGTTGGTTGCCTCCAAGTTGCCTGTAAAAGTTACCTCGTGTGACAAGGCCCTGAGACAGTTATTTAAATGCCTCTAAAAAAGTGTTTTGTTTGTTAATCTATTGTAGTTGGATTCCTGAAAGTTGCCCATACAAACTGCTTCGTGCAACAAGGCCCGTAACAATTGCTACGAGCTCTCAACAACTTACCTTTACAGCACACGAAGAATATAGCACCCCATTGTTGCCTAGAATACCCACTGGGTAACCATGGATGTGAGCAAAACCTTAATGACCAGAGAGAGAGGGAAAAATAAAAACAACGACAAGTCAGACAAAACAGAACCCTTTCTTTTATTCAATGTTATCAACATGTATGGGTTTTGAGGCATTGCATGGTGAGGTATCAATGTATATTTAGTTTGAAGTAACACCATGAGTATAATCTACTTTGCTGTGTAGATTTGTTCTTTGAGAACTTGTCTTGCTATGTATTCTACTGCCACGGAGTATCAGCATGCATGAATTGTATCATTGTTTGTACAGTTAGTGTTGCACCCAATTCTTGTTTTGACCGTTTCCATTTCTACTGGATGTTGTTTTTAGAGTCTCTTCTTCACTTTGAGATGGAAAACCATGTTAACCGGGGGGAAAAAAGAAAGAGATTTTCTAGTTCATAAAAACATTGTGTGGATGTGTGGATGAGTCCACAGAATGCCTTGATCCTGCCTTGTTGTGGACATCTTTTGTTGGAAGGTTATTTTTTTGTCAGGTTTTTAAGAAATTTTTGTAATGATTGTGTGATTTTTAATGTAATTTTGTACAAGTCTTATTGTGCATCTTAATCAGGTTTTTGATGTACCAGTATTTTTTATCAGTGTGCTTTTTAAATGACATTTTTCGAATTGATTATTTATATCATGTAAAGTGCACTGAGATTATTTGATGCACTTTATAAGAAAACATTATTTATTAGTAGATCTACACATTGTATGTAATGCCTCAACACGAAATTAATCAAAATCTTGGAATGGGCAAAACTTGTTCTCTTAAAAATATGTTTTAAACAACTTTTTGGTCAACAGAGCAATGTGTAATAGACTCTTATCAAGTTCCACCCATCTCGACTTCCTTCCATACAAATAACTGTGACGAAAGAGAGGCTGGGTGCATAAATAGTCAGAAGCCTTTTTAGTGCATGTTAACCAGCACTGTTGATCTCATGCATGGAGTCCGACAATAACAGCCCAGTCTAGAAATACCATCGATGTTAAGACACTTACCTGTGATTAACGTGTCTCCGTAGAGCGTCTTGAACTCGTCGAACACACTGCCGTCAACAACCCTCGCTATTACCTCACGGATGTCATAGACTTTGCTGAAGTCACTCTGTACGATGCCGTACAGCTCATCGGCTGGGTAGATCGGGTCTTGTGGCATTTGAATCGGTATCTACGGCAGGAAACGCCGGGAAACGAAACATTCCAATGGGTCATTACACACAGTGCTCGGTAAATATTGCATGCCTAATTTGTGTATTGATCATGAGCCTGTGTTGCAAAAGTTTGCCAGGATAGAGAGGAAAATAATGATGTGATCTTCTTCTTGTTTTTCAACTTGGTAGAGACCAGAGAACAAATATTCAAATTCCAATCAATCGTTATACACAGAGCTCGGTAAACATGGGAGACCTAATTTGCAAACTGATCATGCTTCTGTGTTGCAAAAGTTTGCCAGCATTATCAGAAAAATGGCCTCCATGATCTTCGTCTTTTTCAGAAGCCACTATTGCAATTAAGACCCCATGTCTGTGGTGTTCCCATAACTCCTTCAGTCCTTACATTAGTTGTTTTCTTCCTGTTGAGGTTTGCCACCGCTCTCCTTGCCAGATATAAGGCATGGCTGTCATCTTCAGCAAAGTGGTCTGTTACGCCCGACGTCCTGTACGATAAAAAACCAGATTGCGTGGGTGAAGTTAACAGAGTAGTTCTTAAATAAATAAATAAGAATATCTAGAATCACTATATGAATTTTGCATTGCTGTGTCACTCCCTCGCTTGAAACAACTACCTTCAAGTCAGCACGCCTTCAGCACACCTTCTGTGTCGCCCGCTAGCAACAACTACCTGCAAGTCAGCACGCCTTGTGTGTCGCTTGCTAGCAACAACTGCAAGTCGGCACACCTTCTGTGTCGCTCGCTAGCAACAACTACCTGCAAATCAGAACACCTGTGTCGCTCGCTAGCAACAAACTACCCTCAAGTCAGCACGCCTTCAGCACGCCTTCTGTGTCGCCCGCTAGCAACAACTACCTCAAGTCAGCACGCCTTCAGCACGCCTTCAGCACGCCTTCAGCACGCCTTCAGCACACCTTCCGTGTTGCTCGCTAGCAACAACTACCTGCAAGTCAGCACGCCTTCAGCACGCCTTCTGTGTCGCCCGCTAGCAACAACTACCTGCAAGTCAGCACGCCTTCAGCACGCCTTCTGCTTGCAACAACTACCTTCAAGTCAGCATGCCTTCAGCACGCCTTCAGCACACCTTCAGCACGCCTTCAGCACGCCTTCTGTGTCGCCCGCTTGCAACAACTACCTTCAAGTCAGCACGCCTTCAGCACGCCTTCTGTGTCGCCCGCTAGCAACAACTACCTTCAAGTTAGCACGCCTTCAGCACGCCTTCTGTGTCGCCCGCTTGCAACAACTACCTTCAAGTAAGCACGCCTTCAGCACACCTTCTGTGTCGCTTGCTAGCAACAACTACCTGCAAATCAGAACGCCTTCCGTGTCGCTCGCTAGCAACAAACTACCTGCAAGTCAGCACGCCTTCCGATTTTATCGCTAGCAACAACTGCAAATCAGCACGCATTTTGTTTCGCTCGCTAGCAACAACTACCTGCAAGTCAGCACGGCTTCAGCACGCCTTCTGTGTCGCTCGCTACCAACAACTACCTGCAAGTCAGCACGTCTTCCGTCCGTGCCGCTCGCTAGTAACAACTACCTGTAAGTCAGCACGGCTTTGAAGATGGTGTAAAAGGTCACTCGAGGTCAGCTTTCTTCCCATGACTTACCTACAATGGAGGTCGGCCCCACCCAAATCTTCTGGGGACACTACTTCCCCAGTCGCTGCTCGTACCTGTAGCAACAAAAGAGTGTGGAAGACTTAAAGGCACTGAAAAACGTTTGGAAATTGTCAAAGACCAGTGTTTCACTTGGTGTATCCCAACATAAGCATAAAATAACAAACCTGTGAAAATTTTGGCTCATTTTTTGGTCATCGAAGTTGCAAGAAAATGATGAAAGAAAAAACACCCTTGTTGTACAAATTTGTCCGCTTTCAGATAGGAATACAAATTTCTTGCAAGAAGTTTTAATTATTTTAGTGAGAAATTACCTCTTTCTCAAAAACTACGTTACTTCAGAGGGAGTCGTTTCTCACAATGTTTTATACTATCAACAGCTCTCCGTTGCTTGTTACCAAGTAAGTTTTATGCTAATATTTGTTTTGAGTCATTACCAAACGTGTACGATACCTTGAATGACAGGCAATTATTCGGAAGACAGCACCAAAATGCATTCTACAGTCTTTATTTTTGTTATCTGCTTTCAGCTTTTAGCGCTGAGCGGGGAATTATTTTTGGGGAAAAACATTGCAAGATGTAGCGGGGGGAGGGATGCGTCATCCCCTGCACACCCCCTACCCCACTTTAAACACCCTTTAAGTTTCCATGTCAACCAACAACAAACAACAAATCACACGATTGCGTCTTACCAACGGAGGTCCAGCCAGGAAGATGGTCCCCTGTTTTTTAACAATAATACTCTGATCTGCCATGGCTGGTACATACGCCCCACCTGCTGTACAGCTGCCCAGTACAACTGCAATCTGGAAACCAAGGATAAAATATTAGTTCCAAATATACCATGTCGGAATCAATTTTGTATGTTATATCTTATTCCTCCATGGTTATATGGTTGTCAATGATCAAACTATCGATAGAAGGAACAGATTATCAATGATCAATCTATTGATTAGATGTGCTGAGTATCAATGATCAAACTATTGATTAAAGGTACTGAGGATCAAGGATCAAACTATTGATTAGATATGCTAAGTATCAATGATCAAATTATTGATTAAAGGTACTGAGGATCAAGGATCAAACTATTGATTAGATGTGCTGAGTATCAATGATCAAACTATTGGTTAAAGGTACTGAGTATCAAGGATCAATCCATTGATTATATGTGCTGAGTATCAAGGACCAATCTATTGATTAGATTCATCAAGTATTAATGATCAATATTTTAATTAATAATGTGCCGAGTATCAAATGATCAAACTCTTTGTTAGATGTGCTGAGTATCACTGATCAAGCTATCGATAGATTGATGATCAAACTATTGATTAGATTTATGATGACTGTCAAAATCAAACTACTTAAAGGGACACGTTGCCTTGGATCAGGCGAGTTGGTCTATGAAAAGCATTTGTAACTGCCTGTTATAAAATGCATTATGGTTAGAAAGATGTTTTAAAAGTAGAATACAATGATCCACACAAATATGCCTCGAAATTGTATGGTTTTCCTTTTACATCGTGAACTAACACGGCACGCCATTTTGTAGAGCCAAATCTTTGACTCCACAAAATGGCGGACCGTGTTAGCTCGCAAAGTAAAAGGAAAACCACGCGATTTCAAGGCATATTTGTGTGGATCATTGTATTCTACTTTTAAAACATCTTTCTAATCATAATGCACTTTATAACGAACGTGTCCCTTTAATAATAGATGTGTTAATGCTATTATGTATCAATGGCAGTGTCAAAAGTTTACTGACCTGTGGTATTCCCATACTAGACATGGTAGCTTGGTTATAGAAGATGCGACCAAAGTGATCTCTGTCAGGAAAGACCTCATCCTGTCTGGGTAAGTTTGCTCCTCCAGAATCAACTACAAAAAGAGTCAAATAAAGATGAATTTCATTTTAAAAAAAACCTACTGAATCATTGAATCACAAATTATTCCAATGGCCCCCTTCCCAATATCTGGGTCCACAGTAGTTGCAATAAAATTAAAAGTATAAAATTGATTATTGAAAATTTAAAAAATATAAAAAAATAGTAATAAGTTTTAATCTGAAAGCTCATTGATTATGAATTGTTATACCAGTACCAATTCTATATTCAGTTTGCAGTAACATTACACCATGTGTATATCTACTTTGCTGAGTAGATTTGTTTCTGAGAACTTGTCTTGCTATTTATTTCACTTCCATGGAGTAGATTTCGGAATTCGGGAGACTACTTAATCTAAAAAAAACTATCCTGCTTATTAAGTACTATCTGGGAGGTAGGAAATCGGCCGGGACTACAACTTTCGCTTAGTGGATCAAGGGGACTTCTTGTTATTAACTTCACTGCCGCGGAGTGAGTTCTTAATTGGTCTCAATGTTTTGACTAGCCTGCTCTAGTCATCGTTGTTTAGTACCAATCCTCCACAGAATTCGTCTGACATACTGTTAACAGTCGACACATTGGAGAAGTTATCTTTTACCCTAAGAGGTTTTCTTTGTTTCTTGTAAAAATGAAAAGACCAACCTAGATATACGCAGGGGAGGTTGTTCTCTTTAGCAATGTCCTGCGCTCGTAAGTGCTTTTTTACTGTAATAGGGTAATAGGTACCAGCCTTGACAGTTGCGTCGTTCGCAACGATCATACAGTCAACTCTGAAGGGAAAAGAAGAAATTGAAGAAACGGATATTATGAATTGATAAGATTTAAAAAGCCATTTCCTTTCAATAACATTTTACTTTATCAGAAATGTATGAAATCTCACTGTTAGAGTGCTTTCCCCAGTTCGACAAGTTCAGCACACAGGGGTGATATTTCAACTGACCAGGTGTGTCGCACATGTTTGAAAGTCGGTCAGAAATGTTCCGTTGAGGCAATTGACACTTATTATAACCGAGTTTATGGGTGTCGGGTTGGCATAGTGGTAGCTTTCCTTGCCCTCCGCCTATAGGACCCTGGTTCGAATCACGCCGGGGGCACTACATATATGTGGATTGGGTTTTCAGTCCCTACTTGACTGCATGGGTTTTCCCCCCGAATAATTTGTCTTGGGTTTACCCTCCCACATCTAAAACTGAAACTTCCTTCATTGTCTTCTCTCCATTGGGTTGTTGGCTATATACAGTGATTAAGTTCGCTTTTCTGAGAGTCCTTGGCTTCACAACCAGAATAAATTAAATGAAATGAAATTACTTTCCTGGAACTCCCACACCCCCTGCTAATACCAGTGAGGGTCATGAGACAGACACCCACACGGATACCTACCCAGACACTCTGCCGATACCAGTGATAATACCCCCAGCCGGCACTTCCTCGTCACCGTAGAGCTGATAGCCAGCCAGTTGAGATAACTCCAAGAACGGTGACCTAGAAGAGTTCAACATCAAATTTCAGGGATTGAAAACAATTCTGAATTTAAAAGTTCTAAAGCAAATTATGAACATTATTAATTAAAGGTATCGTACACGTTTTGTAATGACTCAAAACAAATATAAGCATAAAAACTTACTTGGTAACAAGCAACGGAGAGCTGTTGATAGTATAAAACATTGTAGGAAACGACCCCCTCTGAAGTAACGTAGTTTTTGAGAAAGAGGTAATTTCTCACTAAAATAATAAAAACGTCCTGCTATTTATCTACTGCCTCGGAGTAGATCAGGGGAAAAGTCATAGTTTTCACTCTCACCCAGGATCCAGTAAGTTAGTGATGCGATCTCTGACCAGCATCTTTCCTTGAGATACATGCCGATGGATGCTCTTCTCTCCTCCTCCCTTGGTGATCGTCGACACATTGGATTTCAGTTCGGCACAAAGTTCTTTCATCCGAACATAGTTTTCCTGCAACAAGTGGACGAAAAGGCTTAAAAATTGCATCACCATTGTTTCTAACACCCCATGCAACAATAACGAACGTTACTTTGGCATCTCCCATAATATTTAGTACATTTATCTGGGGGGGAGGGGGAAGGGGGGGAGTGGGGACCATCTATCAATCTTGCCTCCCAGTCTCTTGAGTGTTGGTTTTGAATGAGTACACTATTTTCTATGCTTGTGTTTTCAAAGAACAGACAATGCAAACAGGCCTTGCTCTTAAGCTTTTTGTTAACTGGCCAACTGGGCTAATAAACTGTGGGTTTAACTTGCCCCCAGGAAGTTTAAGTAGGCCTAGCCTTGATTTTTAACATGTATTGTCATAATGTATCTTTCTAATGCATTCAATCACAACCAGTATAATAGGCAAATAAAGTTACACTCAAACACTCCAAAATAAATTAACACATTTAAAAAATGTATTATTTGTACTAACTAAAACTAGCGGTAAAACTAGCGGTGGACGCAAATCTAGCAATGTTTTACTTTTAGTAACTCACTGTTAAGATTGTAACTGAGTGATGGCATGGGCATGGCACTGGAGGTAGAAATCTAACTTTCATTTCTCACATATTGATTACAATAATCTTGATTAATTCTTCTTTGAATATTGGAATTGAAATTGGATGGCCTGAGTGCTAAAATAAAGTGCTATTTCAATTTGATTTCTATACTTTTTGATTCTGAAAAAAATCTCATTTTTTTATCATTTAAAGATTTCACTCACCTTGTATTGCACGGAATTCTTATCTGGTGATGAACCGATTGTAGCAATTCTCTCACCATAGTATGCTCTGAATGTATTCACTACATTTTTCCGAACATTACGACTAAGAAGACGACTGTAGATATTCATTTTTGTTTTTTGTGTACAAAGTGTAGTCTCTGCCAAATTCACTCCATGGGCGCTGCCATTTTTTTCTTATGTTACAGCGCCCTCTATTGGCCGTCAATCGTCAATCTTTGGTTTTGCCCGCTCTCTCGTCGGCGGCCCCTTGAAATGTGTCCTTGCGGCCCGTGGCTGTGAAAAAGACCCGGTAAGTTGCGAAATATAGTAGGCCAGCCAAAGTGTGAAATTACACTTTGGACGGCATAGTTTGTTAATGGCTGGCATCCATGCTAGATCTATTGTTCATGAGATCAGGAAAGCGATTAGGGTGGATGCCCTCAATTTTGAATCAAAAGGCCATTTGGAGGTCAAAAGGTTTAAGGTCAAATAAGGTCAAATATGGTCAAAAATCAGTATTTTCAAAATTTGTATACATTTTGACCCAATTGATAGATCTATCCATAAAATCTATTGTTAACTTCATGTTGATATACCAAACCTATGAAATTAATGGATAAACTTTCAATTCATCTTACACAAATGTATCGTTACTCATAGGAGGTCCTGTATTCGGGGTAGGGCCTACCCCTCATATAGTCAAGGCGTAAGTTTCACGTCACTGCGCGTGATGTAAGCAACCCCTACTCTAGAGACAAAATAACATGTTCTACTTGCCAAACATCGAGTCTCCTCTCCCTTGACCTAAACTTGGAGACAGGTAACCCTCCACCGTTAAGTTGTACTTGTAATATCAATTCAAAGAAATTTTCGAGGGTACCCTATTTTCGAGGGTGTCCAATTTTCGAGGGTACCCTAATTTCGCGGGTGCCCTATTTTCGAGGGTGTCCAATTTTCGAGGGTACCCTATTTTCGAGGGTGTCCAATTTTCGAGGGTACCCTATTTTCGCGGGTGCCCTATTTTCGAGGGTACCCTAATTTCGAGGGTACCCTAATTTCGAGGGTACCCTATTTTAGAGGGTACCCTATTTTCGAGGGTACCCTATTTTCGAGGGTCCAATTTTCGAGGGTACCCTAATTTCGAGGGTACCCTATTTTCGAGGGTCCAATTTTCGAGGGTACCCTAATTTCGAGGGTACCCTATTTTCGAGGGTGTCCAATTTTCGAGGGTACCCTATTTTCGAGGGTGTCCAATTTTCGAGGGTACCCTATTTTCGAGGGTGTCCAATTTTCGAGGGTACCCTATTTTCGAGGGTGTCCAATTTTCGAGGGTACCCTATTTTCGCGGGTGTCCAATTTTCGAGGGTACCCTAATTTCGAGGGTACCCTATTTTCGAGGGTCCAATTTTCGAGGGTACCCAATTTTCGAGGGTGTCCAATTTTCGAGGGTACCCTATTTTCGAGGGTCCAATTTTCGAGGGTACCCTAATTTCGAGGGTACCCTATTTTCGGGTGCCCTATTTTCGAGGGTACCCTAATTTCGAGGGTACCCTATTTTCGAGGGTGTCCAATTTTCGAGGGTACCCTATTTTCGAGGGTGTCCAATTTTCGAGGGTACCCTATTTTCGAGGGTCCAATTTTCGAGGGTTCCCTATTTTCGAGGGTCCAATTTTCGAGGGTGTCCAATTTTCGCGGGTACCCTATTTTCGAGGGTCCAATTTTCGAGGGTACCCTATTTTCGAGGGTCCAATTTTCGAGGGTACCCTAATTTCGAGGGTACCCTATTTTCGAGGGTCCAATTTCGAGGGTTCCCTATTTTCGGGTGCCCTATTTTCGAGGGTACCCTAATTTCGAGGGTCCAATTTTCGAGGGTGTCCAATTTTCGGGTGTCCAATTTTCGGGTGCCCTATTTTCGAGGGTACCCTATTTTCGAGGGTCCAATTTTCAAGGGTACCCTAATTTCGAGGGTACCCTATTTTCGAGGGTGTCCAATTTTCGAGGGTACCCTAATTTCGAGGGTACCCTATTTTCGAGGGTACCCCTAATTTCGAGGGTACCCTATTTTCGAGGGTCCAATTTCGAGGGTTCCCTATTTTCGGGTGCCCTATTTTCGAGGGTACCCTAATTTCGAGGGTCCAATTTTCGAGGGTGTCCAATTTTCGGGTGTCCAATTTTCGGGTGCCCTATTTTCGAGGGTACCCTATTTTCGAGGGTCCAATTTTCAAGGGTACCCTAATTTCGAGGGTACCCTATTTTCGAGGGTGTCCAATTTTCGAGGGTACCCTAATTTCGAGGGTACCCTATTTTCGAGGGTACCCTAATTTCGAGGGTACCCTATTTTCGAGGGTCCAATTTTCGAGGGTACCCAATTTTCGAGGGTGTCCAATTTTCGAGGGTACCCTATTTTCGAGGGTGTCCAATTTTCGAGGGTACCCTATTTTCGAGGGTGTCCAATTTTCGAGGGTACCCTATTTTCGAGGGTACCCTATTTTCGAGGGTGTCCAATTTTCGAGGGTACCCTAATTTCGAGGGTACCCTATTTTCGAGGGTACCCCTAATTTCGAGGGTACCCTATTTTCGAGGGTCCAATTTTCGAGGGTTCCCTATTTTCGAGGGTCCAATTTTCGAGGGTGTCCAATTTTCGCGGGTACCCTATTTTCGAGGGTACCCTAATTTCGAGGATACCCTAATTTCGCGGGTGCACTATTTTCGAGGGTATGCACTTTATGGAATATGCAGGAAACGCAAATCTTGTACATGTGGCACAGATTATGAGCCATGACGAGGGCGCCCTTCTCAAATAATGTCATATGCACAATGTCTATTACATTGAAAATGTTAAACACTATGGACTCCGTTTCACAAAGAGCTAAGATTGTTCTTAAGTTGTGTACCAATCTTAATTGCTAAGCAAAGTGTGATGTTACAATACAAATCACTATGGTGATACTGACAGCTCGTCTTAAGATCATTGGGCATTGTTGTTAAAGGCATCGTATACGTTTGGTAATTACTCAAAATATATATTAGCACCTAATGTCTGGCAGGCCCCCGAGCAGCTTTGAGGTTCCAACAGGGTTTAAAAAAACGAACAGAAGTATTCACATCATTAGTGCAAAAACAATGTTTCGTTTCAAACATAAAGTCTAATTTATTATAAGAAGCCATTAATTAAAGGAATAAATTTACACACACTCTGTAGCACAGAAAACATATGCTTTGCATAAAACGGGTCACCAACAAAATTGCCCATTAGTGAATGGCTTACTCTACTATTTCTAAGATGTTGAGCGCAAAGTTGAAACCTGCACACATTTCAAATCTGTCCACCCAAGTTTTAAGCCTGCCTGGAGGAAGATTAAAACTTGCGCACATTTCTACTTTGCGCTCAACACTGTTCCATGAAATTAGACCCTGGTTTGGAGATGTCGACGCGCCTATAATGTGACGGCAGCCCCGTTATTTTAAACAATTTGTATCAGAACTACACTTTTGTGAGTCTTGTTAGTAGGCCTACTGGTTAAAAACATTTTGCATGGTGTCGATAATAAGAAATCGCCATTACCTTTTTATTGTTGCCTTCTTTTAGCTATGCCGTTCCCAATCCCAAATTGCTCGGAAAAACAAACTCCCCAAAACATCAAAGATGCACAGTGACTCTAGATCAATTCCTTCTCTAGCCTATATGCATGTCCCGGTGCGCAAAAGATTCTGGGTGAAATCCGAGTCCAAGCAACACCGGCAACCATCATGGCGCCCAACATGGCAGCTTGATTTATTTTCCAATTGTACTTGGCGTGTCATGACCGAACGGATTAGAACACCGAACTCAAGCTCTGGTGTTTCTGATCAGCAGAGTGTGGGTTCGAATCCCAGTCCACATGCTTCGTCCTTCAGATGGGACGTTAAGCCGTAGGTCCCGTGTGTTGTGTAATGCACGTAAAAGAACCTTGTAAACCATTACATGGTGCTATGTAAAAGACCTGGTCTCATACTTCAATAACGTAGCTCCACAATAACTTGCAGGAAAATAATGAACGTTAAAAGCACCAGTGTCGGATATGTGTGGTATATTTTAAAGATGTCGCTTGTGCATAATGGGCAATTCAGAGTTTTTTCGTTCTGATTAATGTTGTGTAAATCTCTTCTCGAAGGAGTATTGGCTCTGAGAAGTTGGTTTGTTCTCTTCTCAGAACCAAAACTCCTCCCCAAAACAATTTGCACATGATTTTTACGCACAACAATCTCACTGGAAATAGTTACTTCTTATTAAATTTCTCATAGAATGGCGGGAAAAATATAGTTGGAATATTTTTTAATGAGAATATTGATGGTCACTTCAAGATTTTGTAGAAATGCATCAAACCTACGGTACGCACGAGTTCACGCAAACAAAATAATGTCTAGATGTTGCAGCAAGAGATAGAAATTCAGCACAATTATTTTAAAGTGTATTCGGCGTTAATAAAATCTTTCAAAATAAATAGTGTTTATTGATTTGGTGCATTGTTTGTTAGCATTGATTCTTTAGGCATCAATCTTAATTGCTAAGCAAATCACTTTGGTAATACTTCTAATATTACTTTGTGAAATCGGCCCAAAAGGCTCAATTTCACATAACACTAAGATTCATCTTTAAAGATGAGTTGTTGATATTGCTATGATTGGTAAATGTGACATCACACTTTGCTTAATAGCTATTACAACTGATTCGCAGTTAGGACTAGACCAACCTCGTTCCCAATGGTGAATGATCTCGCCACGCCATTTCTTTTTTTCCCCAGAATGCGTTGCTTGATCGTAACCCCTGGAAGTGTGACTTTGAAATATCAAAATACATTGGATATTTTAATTAGTCCTGTGGTTGATCCATTCTGTGTATAGAGACTACGCAATTCTGCCTCTGGCCATGACTTTTGAAATGTTTTTAATAAACCAATCACCACTAAAAATTGCTTAAGCAGATTGTGATGTCACAACACAAACACTATGGCAATGTTAACAACTCATCCTAATTAAGATAAATCTTAATGCTTCGTGAAGTCGAGCCCTGGCAATACAACAATGTTGCCATTGTTCACATAATTCTCAGCATGTGCTCACTGTCTTACATTTTGAACCTAAATGCCAAGGTGTTTAAGGTTTTTTGAAATTCTGTATATGAAACAGTATTTCTCACCAAACAAAATGTATCTTGTATTGTGTTGCCTTGGTACATCCCAAGAGTATTTCTTGAGTGATAATACCCTCTTTTAATAACATGTATATTGTGGGTCATACATGTATGATTGATGACACTTTTTGAGTACACAAAAAAGATCGTACATGTACGATAATGGCGCTCTCAAGATACATAAAATAGATCGTCCATGTACGACCTTGGCACTGAAAGAGTTAAGTCTTTGAAAGTCCAGCCTATTTTATTCTGCAAAGATCATGTCGCCTTATTTTTACAAAAAGAGTGACCTTGTGCACTCCTGGCAGGCAAGATACTAAAACTGTTAATTATTTTAGTGCCCGCTTCTTGAGGTTTTTTCGAAATTCTGTCCAAAAATTAATAAATAAGTCTTTCTCATCAAACAAAATGTATCTTGCTGATTCGTGTTGCCTTGGTACATTCCAAAGTCAATAGTATTTCTCGTTAAGAGTGATAATGCCCTCTCGTGATAACATGTATATTATTGGTCGTACAAGTACAATTGATGACACTTTTTGAGTACCGGTACACAAAATAGATCGTACATGTACGACCTTGGCACTGAAAGAGTTAATAAGGAGATGTTACACTTAGTATGTAATTTAGTAAAACATGTTGGGGGACAATTTCTTTTTTGAGATGAGTACAATGAGCTGTGTACAAAGTGTGCCTGTAGGAAGTCATAGCTTTGTGGCTCATGAGCAACATGCTTCATTATTTTTCTCCAGTGCCGAGTTTACTGACCCCTTATAAATGCTGAATTTGGGAGTTTCTTTATGCACGAATATTCTACGATTGGAAGTCCTATAGACACCCTAGACAGTTAAATAAAGTTTCATAAAATTAATGTAAACCATTAGTTTGTTTAAACAACTGGTCCTGCTAAAGGTTTATATAGCATGTACATAAACTAGAACAATAAAATCAGGAGGTATTCATATAAATAAAATTTAACTCTTCAAAATCAGGAGATGTTACTATGTAAAAAAAAAAAGAAGCAAAACGGACCAAAGTAAATTCATACCTTGGGTGAATTTCATAAATCTGCTTAGCTGAATAAGCTGACAATACCACTTATAACATTTTCATTTGCTAAGCAAGAATATAACAAGGAACCAGTCAAAAATCGGTATGTATTTCATGATCATTTTGACCGGTAAACCTTGGCCCAATTTCATGCTTAAGTAGAAAACATTGCTTAACAAATTTCTGCTCAGCAAAAGTAAGCAGGATACCAGCCATAGATGGTACATGTGACATGCTATTCTGGCTGGTAACCTTATTCTGGTAAGCATAGTTTTGTTGTGCATAGGTCCTTTTTCTGCTTAAGCAGCTCTATGAAATTAGGCTTTTTGCTAAGCAAAATATATCTGATAGTAAGCAACTTTTCTATAGTAAGCAGTTTTAATCTGACTTTATTTTTATAATTATTTTAGACACGTCTCCAACATTAGCTTAGTAATTTACAATACTTACAAGATATTATAATTTTTTTAAATCTAATATCAAACAAAAAAATGTAATTTCCTCAAGCAGAGCAAAATTGCATTAAATAAAACGATTTATTTTTTAACCATCCAGCATCATGGGCACACAAAGACAGTGCTGACGTAATCTTCCTAAATTTCACTTTTAGTCGCACTTTTGTATGCATGGTAACGAAAGCTTGCCCATCTCCACCAAAGCCCATATTGCTTGTCATTGTGAGTACACACTTGATCAAAATGTGCTTCTGCGTTGTTTGTTTTTTCTTAGAGCCGAGTGGTCATGTGATGCCTGAGAAGTACTGTGATTGGCGGTCTCTTCCGAACAGAGTGAGGGACTTGGGGAAGTCTAGACGGCGTCAAATAAACCTGGTTATTTTTCCATTGCCGACATTTTCAAGAACGACGGTTTTACCCGGTAAGTCTGCTGCCACCTAGTGTCCTCAAGACTTTTCCCGTTATTAGCCAACACTGTCAAGAACAATTCTCATAGCACCCTTTTTGTAGGGCCACTGGCAACGACATCTTTTCTCTTTGATCTTGAGTTACTCTAGTTATTTGGTGACAGCTTTCTTCTAGTGGCCCTAGTGGCCGTACTGAATGGCCTGATATTGCCCGCTGGTGAACTCCAGTCGCTGACGGAGGTCGTCGACTGGTAAATACGAGACACTGTTCGGTTATAGATTGGCAAGAGTTCACTGGCTTCGCTTGACAGGACCTATGAAGAAACGAGAAGAAACAAAAAGGAGTTTTCAAAACTTGTGCATAGGGAGAACCCTGTATATTGTTCTATACCCATACAGTACTTAGGAAGAATTTTAATCACTTCAAAAGCGTTCCGCAAAATTTGTTTTTAACTATTTACATGTATAGTTTAACGATAGGTAGAGCACGTACGACAACCCCTGGGTACAAGGCCAGAAAGACCGATCCATTAAGCCCCGCCCCTTATTGCATTGACCAATCAAAGCCGTGAATACAATTACTATTGCATCTTTCGATTTACACTCATTTTTGAAAAGTGTATGATTATATATGCATCATGTTGAAATACATTAAGTCAAAGCATGTCTATATTTCTATTAAGGTTCATTTTTTATTTATTTTTTTTTCAGAAAAGTTGATTTGTTTCCACTATTTGATGGAAGATCCAATGGTGAGACTTATCTATCCAACATTTATTGAGAAATAGTTTGTTGTTTTGGGGGTTTTTTTTTGGGAGGGGGGCTTCCCAATTTCTATTTTTTAATCCTAAGTACTGCTAGTGACGGGTGTTCCTACTTTAGGTGGTATAGTTAAGTTTTGTCAGTATTTACTTCCGTACAAGGATATTGTTTTGTAGTTGGTATGTGATCCAGTGTCTGTGTGACAATTCCGCAACTTAGTCTATCTTTCCTGAAGCATTGTATTGTCAGTCAGGTCAGTTGGTATTCTCCAACTTTAGTTTTTGATCTGAATAGAACTCAGTTTTATTTTGCCAAGTATCCTGCTTATTTATATCTATGACTTTGTTCCTGCATTTGATTGTAGAGTGTAGCCTAACACACGGTCATTCATACATGTATAAACAACCAAATACATATAAATAGGATTTGAGGTACACTGAAACCTCTGAATCCTTATAAATAGACCAACATGTCTCACTCTCTTCAGTCTCCCGACGATGACTAGACTAGACTAGTCGAAACATTGAGACTAATTAAGAACTCACTCCACGGCAGTGAGTGAAGTTAATAACGAGAAGTCCCCCGATCCACTAAGCGAAAGTAGTAGTCCCGACCGGTTTCCTACCTTCTGCCCAAGTAGTAGTTAAGAATCAGGACAGTTCTTTTCAGAACTTGGTAGTCTCCCGAATTCCAAAATCTACTCCGCGGCAGTAGAATATAGCAAGACAAGTTCTCAAAGAACAAAAATCTATACAGCAAGCCAAATATAAACCAAATACATGTAATATAATAAACAATAATGACAACTTATGATAAGAATTGCATCTCACCTTAAGGTAAACAACGGCATCGGTGCCATGGCCGTCCATTGAGGACAGGGTGAGGTCTCCTTGGAAATATTTGGCGTAAAGTCTGGCGATCGGCAGGCCGTAACCATAGCCAGCCTGTATGAAAGAAAACCACAACTAATTTTAAAAACACAAGCAAGGAAATTGACTGGGCGAAGGGCAACAGTTGTAAATCTGCTCACTTTTTGATACACTTATGTAGCATGAGGCCAGGCTTAATAATCCTAACAGATCCAAATAGAGTGGCTTACTTTAAAGGAATTGGTGCAGTGCCTAACCAGGACACCCCGATAACTCACCCTCTCAGTAAAGAACTACAAAATACACTAAACTTACGAGAGAACTAACATCAGATTGGTTCAAGTCATTGTAGGAACTAACAGTGTCCCTGTCCACATGGCAGACATCAGGGTCTATTCGTCCCAGCATGGCACAGGAGGTGTACAACCTGTCGATAGAGCCAGCCCGTGTTTGGGTTGTGGGTAATTGCGTCAAGTAGCGCAGTGGGAGCTTGGAGTTGGATGGGAAGGTTTTGGATCGTGGTCTTACCAATGGAGGAATGTTGGTGGTCCCCGGCTTTGGCGGATGAGGGGCTGTTGAGTACATGTAGTTGAAGAGCTTGTCGATTTGACTCCTTGGGATTCCGCCTCCTTCGTCGCTTAACTGCAAGGAACAAAGAATACAAATAATGTCCATGAAAAACATTTTACACGCCATCATCCTTGCATTTATTTGGTCAATCTAAACTTGCTTGTACAAACACTCATCATAGAGCAAATTTCATACACCGCATAACTGTTCTAAAGCATGAGACAATTTTGCTTACGATATTGTTTATAGCGGGAACAGACTACCAGTACGCAATTAAATACTGCTTTGAAAATTTCTTTCCTAAGCAAAAAAATGAGAGGGGCACCAGTCACAACAATGTAAACTTTATAGAATTTTTGCTGTTTTTTGTGCTCGCAGGCTTTATGAAATTGGGCCCAGATTTGTGTACTAATCGATTTGTGTGACTGGTTTCATTCTAATTTGGGCAAAACAATTTTTTAAAAAAAATACTCCCCTACAAAGAGAATGGCATCTTCTTTGTGTTTTACCTTTATGGTGACATCTTGCTTTCCTTTGGTGACTAGCACGTTGATACTAGGGTAGTCTGTTACTGAGGGACCGTGATGCTCCATGACAGCACGCATGGCATTCTGTATTGACCAAAATTAAGACATTTCTTAAAAATTCAATGAGAGATAACCTCTACACTTGACCCTCTCGTTACCGAATTGTTTTGACATAAACCGCTGCTGACAACATTGTTCGGCCACTCAAGCATGAATCACACATTCTTACACAACAGAAAGTACTTGTCAAAGGCCAATTTGACAAACTTTGTTATCACCTTGGAAAAAAATGTCTTACTTATTGAGTTCCCTTTCATATAATCCAAAAATTATCGAGATCAGCCAATTAATGTCAAATTCCTTGTTTTTTGTTTTCTCAGTGTGATCTGTAAAGCGTTTAGCATTTCGAATCTTTCCACTCCATTCAACCTTATTTTAATTTACCATTATCAGAAAGATCTGCTCTTTCTCTTTCCAACCATTGTAAGCTTGGTTATGGAGAGTGAACATGGACAAAACTATAGCTTTATAACAAATGGTCTTTGTGCGCAAGCTTGGGTGACAAAAGTCGCCACTGGTAGAGAAGAGGGGGTATGAGTGCAGTCAACAAAAGTCCTCTATGTTCATGTTAAGGAAATGTTGTCCTTACCTTAAATAGTTCAAATAAGATGTGGTATAAATGTGAAGGCACGTACACCATTGTGATTCCATCTGTCTTATCGCGAGCTGAAAGCAAAGGAAAAAAAAGGCACAATTCATTTCAAGAAAACAATCCGATTATGTCTGAACATATGAGGAGATAATATACAGGGACAATGTTAGGGCGTGGGTTTTGTTTGCCAGATAGCACTTACCATCGATCCATTTGACATTCACATCAGGGGATCCAAGGTAGTACTGGTCGCAAAGGTATTTTGCACCATCGTATGCGTCTGTATAAGAAAACAAAAGCAAAATTGTATTTTGTATTATTATCAGATGACTTAAGTAAGACCATATTTCTTTCCTGTGAATGTCTAAGAAAAGCATGTTTTTTTTAATGGCATGCCGTGACCAAGGGTCCAGCGCAATTGACTTAAACTTTGGTGTTTCTGTTCAGCTGAGTGTGGGTTCGAGTTCCGAAGGCATTGGGGTAAACACACAGCTGATCAGGTTGAACAAAGTTGTTTTTCTTCAGTAAAGTGAAATTTGTGCCGTTTGTTCAATGTTTGCGTTGCCCAAGGATGGACTATACAAAAACTTGAACGAATCTGAGTAAAAATTAAATTAGTTATCAATTAATTAGTGATGTTTTGGTATCAGCTACATGTACAGCTAGGGCGTGCAGGGTTAAGCTTCATCCTTCGGATAGGACATAAAAGAACCTAGTTCACTTGTCGCTATGAGAAGGGGTTTGCCCCTGTTTTCAGGTATATTTGGCTGCAGATTGCACCACTGCACCTTGTAAACCCTCTACATGGTGCTACATGTTATGTAAATAATCAGGTCTTATATTTCAAACATAGCTCCGCATACCTTTTAGAAAAAGTAAAGAGTGCTTTGAGATGTCCTCTCGTGTGAAAAAGCGCTGTAAGAACTGTAAATTATTTATATTATTATTATTGAGATTACAGATGTCGTCCACTTCAAATGTACTTTCAAAAGCGCATTGCTACGTTTATTGTAAAATGCGCTATATAAGAACTTGTTATTTATTATTTATTTATTTAAAACAATTATCATAAAGCTTACTTTTGTTTGTGTATTGGCCTTTGATTAAAAGTTTAACAGCTCTAAACTTGCTGAAAATTCACAGAACCATGGAAAGAGGAATGTATAAATCTATAACATCATTTTTAACATCAACTTGAAATGAAAACCAGTGGATAAAGAGCCACTGTTGAATTTGTTATATGTGTGTAAACGATTTCCATTTCATGGGTGGAGCTCTATTGTAGGTGATAAAGAAGGGCGGTGGTATTTTTGTTTACCTTTGATGACAGACACGACGTCACAGTCTGGATTAATGCTTCCAATGTGTGTAGCATGTGATTTGGGTGCGCAGCCGAAAATGAGAGCTGCAAGAAGACAAAAATTGAAGGGAAAAAAAGGGAACAATCAAAAGTCTATAATTAAAAAAGGTGGGAAACTTTTGGGGACACTCGGTTGCAGCAGACTTTCCAGGTAAATCCATTGTTCTCTGAAATGTGCGCATGCTCAGAACTACATGTAGATTTACCCGACAAGTCTGCTGCCACCTAGAGTTATGAAGTCTCTTATTGATTAACTACTATTCGATTCGCTACAATTTTTTATCGAAACAACACTACGTGTACATCCAACTTTACTTGTCTCTTCCATTTGTTTATCCCTGTTTGTTATTGTCAAGTGAATTTACAAGCGCATTTCATACGAAGCTCTTTGTGGCTTTTAAAAAGGACCCGTTTCATTACTAAATTCAGTCATCTGTTTTAGATGCTTGTTAATTATATACAGGACATGGATTCAAGCATTTGCATACAAGGTTTGTACACTTAAATATAGATGTGACTGCATGGCTAAGGGCAGCACCCTGTAAACCCTTATAAGGTGCCATATTATTTTATCAAATTATTAAATTAAATTTATTCTTGTTTTGAAGCCAAGGACTCTCAGAAAGGCGAACTTGATCACTGTACTAGCCAAGAACCCAATGGAGAGAAGACAAGGCAGGAAGTTTCAGTTTAAGATTTTGGAGGAAAACCCCAGAGAAATATTCCAGGGAAAACGCACGCAATCAGGTAGGGACTGAAAACCCAATCCACATACATTGTAGTGCCCCCGGTGGGATTCGAACCGGGGCCCTAGAGGTGGAAGGAGAGGAAAGATACCACTACGCCAGCCCGACCGCCCAATGGGTCCCATAATGGGTCTCATAATTCAAAACTTTAAAAAAAATGGTCTTGAAAAATATTTGTGAGACTCAAACTCAACATTTGAACATCGTTCTTTTGAGACAAAGATGTTAATTTCAAAACAAAACAAGACCACCGGATTTGTCCTGTCTTGAGTTTACTGGCCAGACACTGAAACCACTGGCCTCGGGGCCAGTGGTCCAGTGTAAAGTTTTAGCCCTGATGGTGTATGGACAACTGACTTGGCCCTCTCTAAGTTACGACTCAAACCCTCTTGTTATATGAACAGGTACAGTGCACTGAACACAATATTTCAAACCAGCACCGCACGACTCCATGTACTACCAGTATATTTGTCCACCATTTAATGGAAAAGAGTTAATTTTGCAATGAGTTTTATCACTTCCTGTTTCTACACATTATAATTATTGACCACAGTACATGGTAGGAGTTGATCAACTAGTAATGCATGGATAGATTACAGAACGGAGGAAACCCACATAGCGATTCTGCACACGCAAGGATAACATAACAATTAACATAACAATTAAAATTTATAAGGCGCTAATCCATCAAGATCATAGCGCACTAGAAAGAAATTAACATGGAAAAAGGTGAGTATTAAGGACTTTTCGAAAAGCAGATAGAGTATTAGATTCCCTAATGACAGTAGGGAGATTGTTCCAAATCATTGGCCCAGCCACACTGAAAGCCTTTTGACCTAGAACTTTGTTTGCTCGGGGAACATTCAAGCGAGTGATGTCAAGTGTGGACCGAAGGAATCGTGGAGGAGTGTAATGTGACAGTAAAGTGGTAATATAACGAGGTGTAGTTTTGTTCAAGCATTTAAAAACTAGAAGAGCAATTTTAAAATGGATTCGTTCTCTAATTGGTAGCCAATGAAGTTCCCTAAGTGATGGGGTAATATGTTCTCTCAAGGGTGTGGAACATATTAAACGAGCTGCACTATTTTGTAATCTTTGAACTCTGTCCAATTCATATGACGTGGCACCAAATAAAAGGAGATTGCCATAGTCAATACGAGAGAGGACTAAAGCTCTGGCAACATGATGGAGAGTATCCTTATCAAGGTACCGTTTGATTCTCCTTATGTTACGTATTTGAAAATTTATTGATTGGCAGAGGCTAGAAACCTGCTTGCTCATTGTCATATGAGAATTAAATTTTATTCCTAAATTGCGGACAGAATCAGTAGGGTCAATCGATGTATCACCCATATGCAAAGATATCTTCGGCAGTTTCTTAAGGTTTTGGGGAGTACCAAGCACAATGAACTCAGTTTTATTTTCATTGAGCTTTAGCTTGTTAGGATGATCGTGCAATGTTTTAAAACTGACAACAATAGACTGTGCAAGTCTCGCGGGTATTCAAACATTTTTGGGACCACTTTGGTCCCACGTACGATGCTTTAACGTGTGAAGGAAACAAACTCGCGCGCTTTAACGGGTCCCAATGTTCGAATACGCACGAGACTTGCACAGTCTATACCCTATCAAACAATGGAATAACCATGGAACTGTACCACAGACAAACAATCAGGTCAACCATTATCATTGAGTCATTTCCTCTGCAAGGCCCCCCCCCCCAATCATTGACTTTGTTCTCCCATATTAGACAGTAACGGTCAAGTGAAAGTAGGACAGGTGGCATTCATTTCCATATAAAGAGGACAGTTCTTGGCCCAGCAATACTTTGCATGGTTTGCCCTAAACTTTTTCAGCAGGACCAGTCAGCTTGTCATTTCACTAGTCTGTCAGCTTTTTCACTAGTCAATACTTAATATTCTATATGGATGCTTTTCAAAACTGAACTAGCCAGCCAGACCACTTAAGAGTGATATTTGACTGGTCCTCAGGTGTTTTAACTGGTATTTGGCCAGCGGACCCACTGTTAGAACGCTGCTTTGTATTGTGTTTTTGTTTGTATTTTCAATGGCACAGCCGAGAATCTGCAAACGAGGAAAATCAGCTAAACAGTTGCATGTGCTGATAAATGTCCCACTAAAAGTGTTGATGTATTTAGCTGTGGCCCTTCCACTCCCAGAGACCAAACTCCATTCTTGCATTTTTTTATATATTTTGTTAGCCTTCGAGAAAGACTCTGCTAGGGTCGAAACGTCAGGCCATGAACTACTTTTTTTCATTAATACCATAGGTCCTTTTCGATGGTAAGCAGTTTGCAACAGCTAATTCTATTTAAAAAAAAAAAAAAAAAAAAATCAATGGCATGACCCTGCAGGAAACAGCTGAAACGTCACACAGGATATCAGTCCCAACGACTGTTGTTTTTTATTGTCCGGCAGTATTTACATTAAAGACTTGTTTGGGGGGGACCCTTGCAACCAAGGTTTTTGTAGCTATATACTGACCCGAGATATGATTTATTGTCTGCCCTATTGTATGTAAAGCAGAGTGCATATGCCTAGATGTAGATTATGTTCAAGTAGAATCTATGCATACTGTACGTACCTCACCACCCACAAAATTCAACAGCAGTAAACAGATATGTCACTGATCTATTATTGCCGTCGATAACATTTCTGAACAACCTAGGCCCTCATTTCACAAAGCTAGTGAGCACATATAAATTGCTCAGCACAGACAAATCTTAAGTACTTTGTTGAAACAGAAATAACAAAAATAGAATTAGCTGTTGCAAACTGTTTACCAACAAAAATGATAATGGCCTCACGTTGCGACCCAAAAGAGTTTGGTCTCAAAGGTTGAATGACAGCACAAGGCAGTCAAGTAGAAAGAGGTGAAAAGATAGGAAAATGCAGTCAGAAAAAAGCAAGGGATTAAAAAGGTGGACAAAGGGAAGGGAGGGGTTATTTGGAACAGGTTTTTAAAAAAAACACCCACGCAAAATCTTTCTTTGAAGTTGTACAATTATTAGAAGGGTAGGGTTGGGTTTGCCCTAACTTTTTTTCAGTGACTAGCCAGCAGGACCAGTAAGCTTGGCATTTCACTAGGCTGTGAGCTTTTTCACTAGCCCATACTTTATATTAAATGGGATGTTTTTTCAACACTGAGTTAGCCAGCCGGACCACTTTGAGTGAATTTTGACTGGTCCTCTGGTGTTTTTTACTGGCATTTGGCCAGCGGACCAGGAGAACGCTGAAGGGGCATTTCGGGTAGTTTTTTTGATTAGGTCAGAAAGTGCAGAGTGTGGGGCGGAGGCGTGGGGAGGGGATGGTGGTGGGGGGGGTGGTAAAGAAGGAGATACTTACTGTGTTGATTGATGAGCATTCTAATGCTTATACGTGAGAGGTAGAAACGATCAAGAAAGTACTGGATGGTGCTCTCTTCAAAGTGTTCTACATCGTAACTCTGCCTCATCTCCAACACGCCCTGTTACCATGGAAACGAGAGAGAGAAAACAAACAAGTTATCAGCACTGAGTACTTTGTCTTGATTACAGATGTTCCAATTGTAATTCGTAGTTAACGATTAACAGTAATTAGTAGGTCGTAATTCTCCAAATCAATTTCCTTTAGAAGCATATGGAAAAACAATAAAGTTATCTTAAAAAGAGGGCGTAATTGTCAGATGAGAACAGAAGTCATTGCAGAGGAGAAAAATTGAAGAATAACAAGAAAAAAAGACTTTGCATAAACCTCAAAATCAAACTTTGCATGAGGTCTGGATACTTAGTGCGAAGTTTATCAGTTCCTTACCTGTGCCATTGTCTCAACGACATTTGCATGCCTGTTTCTTATTGTTATCAGTTGATCTGTAAATCTGTAATGATACAACAAAATAAAAACACACAAATGTTGTTAATCTGGTGAGGTTTGCGGAGAACACCATGTACATAAAACTCTCTCTGAGTTGCGGTGGTTCTGAAAAGCACCAACAACTCGACCTTTTGATCAGAATGCTCTGAGCCCAATTTCACAGAGCTGCTTAAAAATTAAAGCAGAATATTTTGCTTAACAATTTTCTGCTAAGCAAAACTGAGCAGGAAACCAGTCAAAGACGGTACGTATGATAAAGCATTTTGGCCGGTAACCTTATTCTGGTAAGTAAACATGTTTTGTGCTTAGCTACTTTTTGTGCTTAAAGGCATCGTACACGTTTGGTAATTACTAAAAATATATATTAGCATAAAAACTGACTTGGTAACGAGCTGTTGATAGTATAAAACATTGTGAGAAACGACTCCCTCTGAAGAAACGTAGTTTTTGAGAAAGAGGTAATTTCTCACTAAAATAATAAAAACTTCTTGCAAGAAGTTTTTATTCCTAATCTGAAAGCACACAAAAGTGTACAACAAGGGTGTTTTTTCTTTCATCATTTTCTTGCAACTTCGATGACCAATTGAGCCCAAATTTTCACAGGCTTGTTATTTTATGCATATGTTGGGATACACCAAATGAGAACACTGGTCTTTGACAATTACCAAACGTGTATGATGCCTTTAAGCAGTCCAATAAAACAGGGCCCTGATCATATTTAGGAGATCGCTAAAAGTTGATAAAACTCAAAATGAAAAGAATTGTTGCAATTCAGTAAATCATCATAACATGTGCAAAGTCGTAAATTTTAAAGATTTCCCCTAAACTGCAAAGCTAATGTTCAACCCCTCTCCATCCTCCAAAATATTCTCTGCAGAACAACAACAAGAATCAAAGATAATGGTAAATAGTTTGGCATCTTTCACCGATAACAGAAGCTGATAAATGTTCATGGACTTTGACATTGGGAGTCAAACATCACTGCAGTGCATCACTGCACTGCAAAGGTCGACACGACACGCTGTGAGTACATGCAGGGTCCAATTGTATGGCTCTATTTACTGGAAAAATCTGTGCTTACGGTTAGCAGAAAAATCCACGCTCAGCGTAAAGCATATTTTGCAAGTTAGCAAGGACTTTTTGCTTGCGTGCATGAGTACTTCACGTTCCTAAGCACTTTTATATTACACAGCTAGCATAGAAAGTTTGCACTTATCCATTAGGCAGACAATGGTGACTGTAAATAAAGAACTCCTCGATAAGCAGAGACATAATATTGGGCTGTGTAATCTGAATCAAACGATCGAGGGGAAACAAACTTGTCACTATCTTGTTTTATTGATAGTGAAAGAAGTGACTCATGGAGTTTTGCAGAGGGAATGAAACCCGTAAACACTCTGAAGGCAAAGAGTTTTGCACATGTTGGGTACATGTATTTCTGGTCAAAGTTGGAAGGAAAATACAATATAGTGAAAGTACATGTAGGAAAGCAGTACATGTATCTTTTGCTGTGTGATGGGGTCCATGGGTTTTGTACACCCTTGAGGGCAATTGGCACCCTTGGCTTTGCCTCGGATGCCATTTGCCTCTTCGGATGTACAAAACTCAATAGACCCCAATACAGCGGTTTCAATTGTTTAATGATTGCATCAGCATTGAGACTGATCAATTATCAGTCTATTACTGTACACTGCAAGAGTAAATATAAGTGTAAACACTTGGTGAAACTACATTATGTAAACAATAACAACAACCTTCTTGAAAAATGGCACCCTCGGCTTTGCCTCGGATGCCATTTACCCCTCGGATGTACAAAACACAATAGATCTCAATACAGTGGCATCAATTGTTTAATGATTGCATCAGCATTCAGACTTATCAATTATCAGTCTATTACTGTACACTGCAAGAGTAAAGATAAATGCAAACTCTTGGTGACACTTTATGTAAACAATAACAACAACCTTCTTGAAAAATGGCACCCTCGGCTTTGCCTCTGATGCCATTTGCCCCTCGAAGGTAAAAAAAACACCATGAACCCCAATAGTGTGGCATCAATTGCTTGTTGATTGCATCAGCATTGAGTCTTATCAATTATCAGTCTATTATTAAACTGCTAGGGCAAAGATCAATGCAACTCCGTAAAAACTACATGTAAACAATAACAACAACCTTCTTGAAAAGAAAAAAAACCCACACATAGTATACAAACAAACTGAATTTTTTTCTACATGAAACATGTCTGAAATCTATAAGTTGCACTAAAAAAAAAAATTATCTCAACAAAAGTTTTTCATGCACAAACCAACTTTTTGTTTCTTGTTTGTTTGTTTGTTTGTTTTTCCCCAAGATGGTTTCACTGGAATGTAAAATGTGAGAAGTCCGTGAAATCATGTTTCATTCGCAAAGGAAAACATTTCTTTTTGGACGGCCTTCCGTTCACCGGGAATATACTTACAGTTGCATTGACTTAGAGTCGTTCCTACTGTCGACAAACATCAAGAGATCTTCCAATGACTGTGTGTACCTGAAACAAAAAGGGTAAACAATAATACATAATAAATAACAACCACCACCATTCTACTGAAGAAATCAATCCGCTCTTCTCAGAGATTTTCACATAGTTCAACCGGATAGAATAACAAGAATTTATCTAACCTCACATGTAATCTAAGACCGAAATAGTTTCCAAGATGATTGGTACCTTGCGAGCCTGACACTGTTCTTGTAAGGGCAAAGGGCATGACCTCTGTGAGGGAAAACATTTCCACTAATACATATTGAGGGGCATCGCACCAAGGCAATGGGCGGGCGTGGAAGTAATTGCCTTCATGAGGTATCAGGCCTGGGCCCAATTTCATAAAGCTGCTTAAGCAGAAAAAATTGCTTAACAATTTCATGCTAAGCAGAAATGAGCAGGATACCAGTCACAAATTGTACATGTGACATGGTAGTTCGGCTGGTAATCTTATTCTGGTAAGCAAAATTTGATTGTGCTTAAGCAGCTCTATGAAATTGGGCCCTGTACTGGTATGAGCAGTATAAGTTAATATTAAGTGTGAACTACATGCAACATTGAAGCTAAATCAATAATTGTTCACCACCACCCAAAAATAAAATAAACAATTCTGTAATGTGCATTTGAAGAATTTCATACCATGATTTGACTGTTTTGCTCGAAGGCATTTGGAGGAGTTTTTCTGGCAGGAGGTTGATCTCTTTCATGATGTTACAGATCCGGACGGGTAATTCTTGCCGAAGAAACATGAACGATTTCTTCTCATTGGCTTCATTCAAACCTGCGAAGAAAGAAAAACAAAATTTGTATTTATAAGATTATTCCATCAGGTTTGAATCCAGGCCTGGTCAGTTGCGACACTTGTGTCCTTGAGCAAGGCACTTCATCATAATTGCTTCCCTCCACCCAGGAGGAGTACAAAATGGGTACCAGTCAGAGCTGAGGAGTAAACCTGCAATGGACTGCCTGCCATCTTATCTTGTCCAGGGCACAATTTCATAGAGCTGCTTAAAGGCACTGAACACGTTTGGAAATTGTCAAAGACCAGTGTTCTCACTTGGTGTATCCCAACATATGCATAAAATAACAAGCCTGTGAAAATTTGGGCTCAATTGGTCTTCGAAGTTGCAAGAAAATGATGAAAGAAAAAACACCCTTGTTGTACAATTGTGTGCTTTCAGATAGGAATAAAAACTTCTTGCAAGAAGTTTTTATTATTTTAGTGAGAAATTACCTCTTTCTCAAGGGAGTCGTTTCCTACAATGTTTTATACTATCAACAGCTCTCCGTTGCTTGTTACCAAGTAAGTTTTTATGCTAATATTTGTTTTGAGTCATTACCAAACGTGTACGATACCTTTAAGCACAAGAAAGTAGCTAAGCACAAAAAAATGTTGCTTACCAGAATAAGAATTCACAGCCAAACTACCATGTCACATGTACAATTTGTGACCTGTGCTGTATCCTGCTCATTTCTGCTTAAATAGCAGAAAATTGTTAAGCAATATTTTCTGCTTAAGCAGCTCTATGAAATTGGGCCCTGGGGGAATAGAAATATTCTCAGTGAAGGAAATAAAGTTGCACTTTGACAGACCCCAATATTCGAAAATAACATGCAAGACTTACAACGGTCTATTTCACTCGAGCTTGTGGGATAACTAATATAACTCCCCACAACTTTATTTTGAAGCAAAGATTTACTCATACTTTTTTGTTTAATTTGATTTCCATGTACAGTATGTAAGGTAAAGCCATGAAAGTAGGTTCTGTATCAGGCCTGGAATTTCTTTTTGAGAGGGCAAGGCCATTTGAGGCCAGGAGCATGGCCTCTGTGTAATTCTAGACCTGCTGTACATGTATGTCCACAATCAATTCCTTTGATCAAATCTCTGGTCCAAACTCTCTTTACAACGTACATGTGAATGTGTATGTTCAAGTAATTTCATGTGTGCATATCATGCTTTTAATAGAGGTTTTAGGCGGATTGGGCCAAGTAAAAAAAAACAAATACACCAGTTGATCGTCCTGGTTTTTTCAAAAAGAGGAGGATAACATTAACAGCCCTTTTATTTTATATTTTAAGGAGTCTGAAAGAGCCAGACTAAAAATCTGCCGGCTTTGTAGAACTCAGAAACTTTCTAAAATATGGGTAAATTAAATCAATCTTTGAAAGAATTGTGCCAATTTGAAGAACATAATACATGAACAAATTATTTTATTTATTTTAATTTTAATTTAATTTTATTTTTTTGGTGTGGGGGAACCAAAAAACAAAACAAAAAGGAAAAAAAGGATGAGGGCTAAGACGATCAAATAGTGTTTGTTTTTTGCTTGGCCTCAGTCTGGTTCAATCATTTGATTGAAGTCTTGGCCCAAGTACTTTGTACTTACAATACATGTACTACTAACACTAACAGCCATACATGTAAATACACCACTAGTGTTTTTAACTGACAAAATTTACAACACCATGAGAACCAAAAAACAAACAGCTGAGCTGGCATTACTGTGCACAAAGTTGTATGTACATTTATGTAGTACATACTGTGTATACTAATGCAATGGTACAATAATATTAGCACATTCTGCAAGGATATTATTGTTGCTGGCAGTCTGCCAATATAGACCCAGTGGGCGTTGTCAAGCAACTCTGAGCTCTGATTGGCTGCATATGGGGGGTGTGTGAGTACGTCAATGCATTATGAATGGTACCATGGATGCATTACCAAAGGTCTGGTCAGAAGAATGCAGTTTATACCAATGACCTACATTACATGTAGTTATTTCTAGAGTGGATTGTGTACACACAAAACCTCACGTAGGCAGGATAAATTTATGTACATAAATTAACTGCTCTCAGTGTGCAGTTTACAAATTAGTACAAATTTTAGTACATAATATGTGAAAAAAACACCAAAACAAGGTCTAATGGTGCACAGTTGCAAAACAATTATTTTCACATTTTCCTTGTCTGGTATTTTTAACAGTTTATTGTGTACAATACTTTAAAAAATGTACACATTTTGAAAATCAAGGTTGATTGGAAATGAGGCATACTTTTGCAAACTCATATTATGACCAATTAAAAAAAGAAAACAAGGTTGGATAAGAAATGAGAGGAAATGAAAGACACATTCAAACTCATTTGATTTGAACTGTACATAAACTTGTACCCCATAAAAGTTCAACTGGGCCCAATTTCATGGCTGCGCTTACGCCCAGCTGCGTCCCATAGAAATACACACGTTACAATGCGCGTAAGCGCAGAATTATTTGGTAAGCAGTGCCATGAAATTGGGCCCTGATGTGTACAACATACACAGATCAGGGTCCAAATTCATGGCAGTGCCATGAAATTGGGCCCTGATGTGTACAACATACACAGATCAGGGTCCAAATTCATGGCTCTGCTTACCGCCGAATTACTGCAATTACTGAGCCCTGTAAAGCCTAACTCAATTAGCCTTTTTGAGGTATGGTTGACACTATAAGAATGCACTGTTTGGTTTGGGTGTATACAGACAAATTTACCCAAATTAGTGTCATAGTATTGTGTCCACCATATCTCAAAATGGCTTATGGGATGTAAGCGAAGGTTTTACCCAGGATTTGGTAAAAGGGTGTTCAAATTTGCTGGAAATTTAGAAAATGGGTGTCCAAATTGTTCACTTACGATACATAAAAATGTAATAAAATGACAGATAAAACAGGGTGTCCAAATTTTAAACAGGGTGTCCAAAAGACACCCAGACACCCCTCTGGCTAACACTATGTATAAAGCGCATCATTCCACGGTAAGCAGAGCCATGAATTTAGGCCGTGGTACATACATACATGGTGAACATCTACCAGTAAGTTGTTTTGGTACCCACTAACCGATCCTAATATTTTAGAATTTTCTGAAATGCACCGATAATTATGACTTCACTACCTTTATTCAGAAATAATTGTCTTAAAAGCCAGTGAGAAGAAATTATAATCTTCAATTCTTATTACTGCCACTCTTCCAGTATTGAATCTTGGCATTACACCGAAAAATTCCATTATAATTTTTAAGATATACTTAACCTAAAACCAATGACAAATATTTCATTTGTGTGTCTTACAAAGCCTCATATTCAAGCAAGGAGCTCTCTTCTTAAGTTTCAAGGGAAAGTAATCTCTCTTTTGTATCTTTTTTCTTTTTTGAAGGAGACTGGTCCTCGGGTGTTTTAACTAGCATTTGGCCAGAGGACCACTGTACCTCCATGGTGTTTAGGGAGAAGGCTGTGAGTGCGACTATAAAAACAATTACCTTAGTTTCATTGCCGAGGTGTACAAACTGTACCCAAAATTGATCAACCATGTATTGTAAACAGTAGGGAAATTTACAACACACTGAACCAGTCATGACACAAATTACAAATTAAACTATTAACAGACTAACACATTGTGTTATGTGGAATTGTTTGTTTTAGAAGATGAAAACTTGAATTGAATAATTTACTCCTCCTTCCTTGTCCTATGTTTGTTAGCACACAATTTAGGTTTTTTAATAACAATTAGTTATCACGGTTATTGACTAAGTTAGCAGTGAGCATCACCTTTTAATTGAATTCTTACTCTTTATCTGTTTATATTATTATTATTATTGAAAAAAAAATGTAATTATTCATTTTTACTATTTTAGTAATACTAATTAATAATAGTACTTTGGTTTTGGGGTCTTAAGTAATTAATTAATATTGATTAGTTAATGCAGCAAGGATTGTCAGACTCAATGAATAAATGCCAATGGGAACACTTCCACATCCGACCGCCAATTTTTTATTTATTATGACCAAAAACAGTATCCAGAACAGGAGGAATTCCAACAGGAGTATAGTTTTAAAAACTATGGCTATCACTATGTTTGTAACCAGACATGATTAAGTTTTCGAACTCTCATTTTTAAGTGAAAAAGTGGCGGTCAGATTTGGCATCTTTGTTTCCATCATGCAGGAAACTCATCAAAAACTCACCGAAATCCAGGAACTGTTTCATCGACAAAGGTGACGGCGAAAACTTCGAGAAATGTTCCATTTGTGAGGGCAGACTTTTTAAAGTATTTAATAGAAAAATCGTCACACGAACCATACTGATTACTGTGTGAGGGAGGATGCCCTAAGCTTGTAAAATTGACCAACGAGCCGAAGCGGACGGAGGCTTTAGCCCCGACGGGTAAATATTGTGTTGTCGACGGGTCAGTACGCTTCCTGGCTGTGGTTGGTACTTTTCGGTTGTTGGCTGGCGGGACTACGACCGAGTTCGAATGACTGACTTGGGATGGCACACTGTTTTCTATCCACAGCTCGAAATTATTTTTTTAAGCTTCAGTGTCGTCAGTGCTCACTTGCTGATTCCAGATTGTTGTCTGCTTGCAGATTGAGTAAGCATGATGGTGGTGATCACTAAAAATAGCAGATTGTTAAAACTCAAAGTTCAATGCAATCCCTTCACGAAAAAATGACACTGTGTCACCGATGATCGATGTACACGTATTGTTGGCTATCCAAACGGCCGGACGGAAAATCACTGTGGAAAATCACCAACAATTAACCTCGTCTCCACAACAGCTCCATCCCATTGACAGAGAGATTGAGAAACTCGAAGAACCTGAAACAAGGATGAAATTACGGTGACACAAACGGAAGTGGTTACTTTCAACTTTGAACTTCTTAGGCATTTGTATCAACTTTGACCTTTGCTAATGCATTTCGGGAAAGTCATGCGCAATCAGCTCAGAAATCCTCCTGCCGACACTCTCGCACGTCGAATCACGTTGTAACCAAAAAAATACTGCATCTGGTAAGGAGTTTCAGTTTATAAATTCTCTTTTTTTCCTTCAGATATTAATCCTTTCCGAGGCTGGACGAACCATGAGTGAAGAAAAGTCTTTAGAGGACTTCTTCGCGAAGAAGGATAAGAGCAAGAAAAGTAAAAAAAGTAAAAATAAATTTGCGAAGAGTACGACGGAAGAGATTGCAAAAAGACTCACCGAAGCTGACCTAAAGAAAGAAAGAAAGGAGAAAGAGAAGGAAAAACCGCCACCTCCGAAGGAAACAGACGACAAAGTAGACAAACCAAAGGACATAATAGGGGTGAGGTTTATATCTTTAGATTAAGAAGATTTGATATTCTGTTTGATTATTTCTGATGTGACATATGTTGTGAGATCATGAGATCAAAGAGAGTTCAGAGACGGAGGAGTGTATTCCTTTTTTTGTGCATTGATTGATGTGTCTCCTCATCAATTCATACTTTTTTCAGAGGCAGTATTGTGCAATATTGTTGTTCAATCACACCCACTGCCACAGTTGTATCGGCTGAAATTGTGATTTGCTGATCTGTGATCATTTTACCGACAATTATGGTAATTTGTTTCCCCGTTGTTCTCAATCTGAGTCAACTTTTTAGGCTTACGACGTTTTGTTTTGTCTTGGTCAATTGGTTGTGCAAGACGTTCTTAGTCTTGTTCTGGACTCAATAGAATACTGCATACAAAACACGACAAACAACATCTTGTGCCAAGACTAGGCTTACAGTGTATAGGCCAGACTGATTGTGTACAATTTGTGTACAATTTTACAATCGATTTCTCAGAACTGGATCATGACAAATGAAAAAGACAAACAAATTAGACTTTAGAGCATGACAACAAAGCATTGTCACAAAAAATGTATTGTACTTCTCATTCGACTGTTTATATTTTTATACATCAGTGACTGAAATGTCTTACAACATTTATATAGCGCTTCATACTTTCATTCCTATAATTATTAATAATACCGTTTAAATGTAATTTTTTTTTGAAATTTTGACATCCCTAAGACCACGTGTCAAAATTTCAAGAAAATAAAACATTTACTGGGTCTACCGCTGGTTTTGAATAGTTTTTATTTAACCAGGCCTGCGGTCTAGAAATCTAGAAACTTTTGTGGTAACACAATCTCTCTATTGTGGTGGTTCTGAAAATAATTTAAAGTGCGATCAGTTACACTGATCATCTTCAGGAGAAAAACAAGCCCTTGCTGAGCAGATGTTGAATATTCAAACAATTATCTGTGATATCACTGGTAAAAAAACATTGTTTTAATATTATTATTGTTGTTTTCGTTTAGGATGAAGATGACTGGCAAGATAATGAGGAAAAAGAAAAGGACTACACTGGGTTGAAGATCCAGTTACAAATCAGGTAAAACTATCTTGAGTGTGCAGACAGTCACGCAACTGCATTATTTGATTTCCATATTGATATCATTTGATGATATTGTTTGCATCTCTTTTTTTTTCTCTGTATATATAGACCCCTTGCATTGGCCGCCATCATTGATGTCAAACAATGGAAACGAGCACGCTGCGTACGACTCTCAGCCAATGATAGCTCTTCACGCGTGCACGTTTCATCAACGATGGCGACCAATGCAAGGGGTCTATAGCCGGATCTGTCGTGCAGGCCTGGAATTAATACGGAGGCCACAAAGGCTGTGGCTGCTGTTGCCCTGGTCTTAGCCTTGGTGCCCCTTCAAAAGTTTCCTGTAGACTTCAAAGATTTTCCAGTGACAGTGCCCTTTGCAAAATGAAAATAGCCTTGCCCTCTCAAAGATTAAATTTCAGGCCCTGTCTTTTGTTACACATAAATTACTTTCTTTACTTTGTATCTCCAGGTTCTAGACGCCAGCCCAACGTTGCGGATTATGTTTGCTGTTCAGATGATTAGTTTATACTCTCAAGAATATTGCATTTTGAATTTCATCTTGGAGAGGGCAAGGTCATTTTAATTTTGCAAAGGGCACTTCCATTGGAAAATCTGAAAGTCTATGGGAAAGTTTTGAAGGGGCGCCAAGGCTCAGACCAGAGCAACAGAGGCCATTTCCCCCGTAATTCCACGCCTGAAATTGTACAATAAGTATTGTTTTTGTAGACATTTGCTTCATCTTAAACTTTTTTCCGTCGCAGCCAGCAGGGCCAGAGTAGCTTTGCACTTCATGAGGGTGCCAGCCAGTATCACTTTTTCCTTGTTTTTCCTTTAGTTTCAGCAGTGTACTGCATATGAGACTTGTATTGATAATCTTGTATGAAGTTGTGGGAAGCGATGAGCTTAGGACCACAAGAGTGTTGTATGTTGCATAACTGTCTATCTCGCAATACATTTTAATCGCACCTTATTGACTAACTAGGTTTTTGTTTTTCTCCCTTGTACATTTGACTAACCCACATTTATAAATGTACATTTTGAATAGCCCATGGTGATTTTTGAGTGTAATTTTTTGTGTGTAAAATAAATGTGGTTTTATATAAATTGAATGTTACCAACATGTTTTGTTTGCAGAGATTTTGACTAAACTTGAACTTTGCCAAGTCATCAGAATCTAGTTGCAATTCCAGCCTTGCTAAACTGTGTTATTTGTGTCTGTGAAAAGAGTTAATTAACCATGGTGTATAAATTGAAACAAGTGAGCGTGGGATATCGTTGTGTTTTATTAATTTTGGGATCAGGTTGGTTTTTCTTGCCTCGACTTTTCTCTCTGGTCCCCGGTTCGAATCCTGTCTCAGACTGGAGCCTTGCATGTGTGGATTGGATTTTCAGTCCCTACCTGATTCTGTGATTTGAGGTTTAACTCGCACCTAAAAACTTGGATTTCTTCATCATTCTTTATATTACAGGTATCTTTAGGCCTAATTGTTACAGTGCTAGTCACTTTTTAGTGTCCCTTGTTTTCATTACCTGAAAGTTTTTATTAATAAACAATAATTGTTAAAGGTAGGGCCGTCGTTAATAATGTAAAAAACTTTATTTCCTTTATCACCTTCTTTTTACAGGTATCTTTAGGCCTAGTTTTTACAGTGCTGGTCACATTTTAGCGTCCCTTGATATCATTACGTGAAAGTTGTTATTTTAAACAATAATTATTTAAGATAGGGTCATTGTTTTGAAACATGTAAAAATTGAATTTTCTTCATCACCTTCTTTTCACAGCTATCGTTAGGCCTAATTGTTAAAGTGCCAGTCACAGATGACTTTTATTGTATCTTTGTTGACAATTTGGCCCCAAAAATTTGCATTACGTGGACAAAAAAAACAATCTATGACCCTCCCTTCAAGTAGTTAGTTTAGTTCTGAGTAACTCCTGATGGCCGGGGATGGAAATAACACCCGGTGAATTTAGGTATACTATATTCTGTGGTCATCATTCTAATGATATAAATGTTATTTTGGTCGATCTTCAGTGCAAACCCTGATCAAGACGAAGAAGAAGAGGAAGAGGAGGAGCTGGACGAGTTCGGAGAACCAATCAAGAACAAGGGATCTGCGCACAGTGGTCCCTGGAACAAGCTAGAAACAGGTAAACATGCTGCAAGGCGTTAATCAGGGTTCTCCCCATGCACATGCTAGCGTATCGGGCCGATACGCGAGATTTGCGTGCCAATACACGGACATTTTGGCTGATACGCCAACAAAAATACAGAGAGATATTTTTTTATAAAAAATTTTTAAAAATCATAAAAAGCATCAAGAGAAAACCATTTATAGAATGCTCCAGATTGCACAGTAGCTTTTAAAAACCAAGATAAACACCAAGTAGAAAACATTTCGAAGACCTTGTTTCGATTCAGTGTGCTTCGGCCAAACATTTGGGTCCAGAATGCCCCACAGTTTTGAAAAAAACCTCGGGAGAACCCTGCTTATTATTATTATTGTTTCAATCTAAATAACTTAGAAGCATCAGTGGTTTGAGGGGGTCTTTAAGTGCTATTTTCTTTAGTTTTTTGACCATTTGACTTTACTTTTTCTTGACGGGAAATATTTCTCCAGGGGATTGTAATGGTATTACATTTATAATGTGTGAGCTTTTAGGATCATGTCATACCAGGATTCTATAGGCACCTTACCAGCAACCAACTACTGTCATCGTGTTGGCAGAGCTGCAAACTCTCCCTGATTCTGCAGAAAGCTCCCTGAAAGTAAACCAATATTTCCATGTTCTGATGACGAATTTGAAAATCTCCCTGATTATTGAAACTTGTTCCCTGTTACGTTGTATGTAATTCTAAATATCTCCCTGATTGTTGTACAAAATCTCCCTGATTGCAAGATGCAAATGTTGGCAGCTCTGTGTTGGTGCAACAAGGTCGTATTTAAGTAGGATTTGAAACTTTGCATGGTGGGAGTGCAATCAAGTGAGGTTTGCGGTGACACCATGAGTATTCTTTGATGAGTAGTGGTGGTTCTGAGAGGAACTGGTGGTTTGACAAGTCGACATTTGGTAACTGGTGTCCCCGCAAGCCTCACTTGCAGGTCGTATCGCCCGAAGAAGCGTTTTTATGTGAAATGCAAGTTTTAGAATGTCAAAGGGTCGTATCTCGCTTAAAATAACCCGGATGTACACACAAAGTCAATGGACCGAGGTACGACGTTGTTGCACGGAGAGTTTTTCGCACGAGAATCGAGTTACGACCTCGTTGCACTGACACTGCGATATATACTGCATGAAAAAAGGAACACTTGGGCTTTATATCCGCTAGAAAATGACATGGAAATTGAAAAGTGATGTGTTTTCTTCTTAGACACTGCCTGAAACTGGTTGTCTGTAAATTGCCTTGTGTGACATGGCCCTTAGATTAAAACTTCTTTTTTTTTCTCTTTAAAGGCACTGAACACGTTTGGAAATTGTCAAAGACCAGTGTTCTCACTTGGTGTATCCCATCATATGCATAAAATAACAAGCCTGTGAAAATTTGGGCTCAATTGGTCATCGAAGTTGCAAGAAAATGATTTTAAAAAACCACACTTGTTGTACAAATTTGTGTGCTTTCAGATAGGAATAAAAACTTCTTGCGAGAAGTTTTTAATATTTTAGTGAGAAATTACCTTTTTCTCAAAAACTACGTTACTTCAGCTCTCTGTTGCTTGTTACCAAGTAAGTTTTTATGCTAATATTTGTTTTGAGTCATTACCAAACGTGTACGATACCTTTAAATCAAGAAGATCTACCAATCCTTTATTTTGTTTTGAAAATATATGAATGTTTATATTTCCAGAGTCTGAGCAAGAGACAGAAACAGTAGCAGCCCCACCACCAAAGCCCGTCGAGCCGGTCGTGGCGTCGCCCAAAGTAGTTGGCGGAAAGTATGTACCTCCAGGCAAACGTGGCGGCGACTCCGGCAGTACGTCATCAGGTTCATCCAGCAGATCACACAAGAAGAAGGGAGCTCCACAGATTAACAACGAACAGGAGTTCCCTTCGCTAGCCGCCAGCTCCGATTTAGCCAAACATACGTGAGTGGGACATTTTAATTTGCACCAACGCCACAAACTGATGCACACCTACCATACCAGTAAAAAAAACTAGAAATCAAAACCAAAAACTAGAAATCTGCGTGTCCACGCAGGAAGAATAATCTGCAATTGAAATACACAATCTTTGAAACGTTACTGTCAGTAAGCTTCTCAAATTCAAATTTTTTGGGGATAAAGAGTGATATCTTTTTCCATATCCACAGTTCTTCGTTAAGTTAAAAAAACAAAGAAAACAGCGTCTAAAGTTGAACACTTTTTTCAAGGGATGGTATACATTTGGTAATTGGAACCCACTGTTTGTTTCAATTCTATATAGTTATAGATATATACTATAAAACTAACCTGTGAAAGTTTCATTTCAAGAGGTGGTAGAGTTTTTGAGATAATATTGCCGAAAATCTGGAGCGGTTATGTCCACGCAGGAAGAATAATTTGCAATTGGAGTACACAATCTGAGAAACGTTACTGTCAGTAACGCTTCTCAGATTCAAATTTTTGGGGATAAATAGTGATATCTTTTTCCATAACCACAGTTCTTCTAGTGAAAAGTTTCTCAAAATGCAATATACTATCCAAGTAAGTTTTTATTGCCATTATTTTTCAGAGTCATTACCAAACGTATACAGACCCTTTAAAACACACTGTACTTCAAAATTTCAGAGTGTTTTCAATTAGTTTTCTTTTAGTGGAGACTTGACGCTTTGAACCTGAAAAATATACTCTTTTTTGAACATTTTACGTCCTAACGTAATGAGCAATAAATAAAATCTCATGTTAGTTTGTGAAACCGAAATAGAAACAAAACAGACAATTTCCGTTTTCACAAAGTGACACACTCCAATGTATTACAAAACTACGTGTGCATCACTTCGGTTTATGTCAGTTCGAGAAAATATTTTGTTTTCACATTTGAACTCGGTGTGCGTCGTACATAACAATGGTAAATGCAACTTTTGTGTCAGTTTCGTGCAAAGGTTGCAATGCATAATTGACGTAATTAAAAAAGTAAAGCCCTTAAATCTTTGAAACTTCATGAAATTGTATGCCTTGACGAAAACTCTATAAACATGTAAACAAAAAAAACAAAATTAAAAACCTGATTTGGTACACAAGGTTTCAGTTTATCAAATGCAGGCCTTGGATTTGTCCAGATTTTGTTCACGATTTCAGAGTATTTTTTCCATAGATCATCTTTTGCCATCAAACTTTCTTGACAATCTTAAACTTGTTTCCAAGTCTCTCGTTTTCCACTTGTAGTGATGTAGGGAGTCTATAAATCCATTACTGTAACACCCTGGGGTCAATGTCATAGAGCTGCCTAAAGCACATAAAGTAGCTAAGCACAACCAAATTTATACTTACCAGAATACGGTTACCAGCCAAAATAACATGTCACATTTACCACCTGTGACAGGTATCCTGCTTACATGTATCCTTGCTTAGCAGACAGGTTTTAACCAATACTTTGTGCTTAAAGGCTCTGAACACGTTTGGTAATTGTCAAAGACCAGTGTTCTCACTTGGTGTATCCCAACATATGCATAAAATAACAAGCCTGTAAAAATTTGGGCTCAATTGGTCATCGAAGTTGCAAGAAAATGATGAAAGAAAAAAACACCCTTGTTGTACAAATTTGTGTGCTTTCAGATAGGAATAAAAGGCTTCTTGCAAGAAGTCTTTTATTATTTTAGTGAGAAATTACCTCTTTCTCAAAAACTACGTTACTTTAGAGGGAGTCGTTTCTCACAATGTTTTATACTATCGACAGCTCTCTGTTGCTCGTTACCAAGTCAGTTTTTATGCTTATATATATTTTGAGTAATTACCAAACGTGTACAGTGCCTTTTTCAGTTCTGTTCGCCATTTTCAGGATTTTTTCATTTTTGTACAATCGCACACTGCAGTTGAATAATGTCAAATGGTTGGTAAACTCACTGGAATTTTGTTAGCAAGAGTACCACAACCTAAGTCAAACTAAACATTTCATTATTGTTCTATTTCCTCTCTCTCGCTCTCTGTCGCTCTCCTGCAGTGACAAGAACTCAGACAAGAACTTTGAGAAGGTAACAAGAGGAGGCCCCAGCATACCCAATGCTGGAGGTCAAGGACCAAAACTGGATCTTGGAAATCGCTATGCTGCCCTGGAGCAAAACTGAATAGGAGAGCTTTGTAACGCTTCTCTCCGGGGACACAAACAAAAAGTAATAAAACAAAACTTGACATGTGATGAGAATCATGCACATATTAAATTGAGAAACTTGTACAAGAAACTTCCAAGTAGACTGTGGAGGAATTACACTACCAAGATGTCGGAGGAAGGTTGCAGTAATTTTCATGAGCAAGAAAAAATTATCTTCGGAGAAGAGATTTGTGTTTTCGAGAATGTATGCAACACTTTGTGCAAGGAGTTTGGGGGTGGGAGGGGAGGGGGGTAAACGTAGGTTTGGACGGGTAGAGTATGGATGTTGTGAAAAAATGGCTTGAGAGAACTACCCTACATGTACATGTATGTATCGCCGTTTGGGATGAGCTTTGTCTCAAGAGAAGCTTTGTACATGCTGTACAACACCCTCTCTTGTGGACGGAATGTTACACATAAATTCACCTCGGAGACAACTTTTTACACGCCAAGTCCATTTCACACATGAATATTACATGTAGTTATCAAACGAATGTCAACGCTGAACAGATACGCACGTCAAAAATGCATGTTGTAGTCATTCGATTCATTGGGATAACAACCGCGGTCGGACAGTTCGTTTTATTACGAATGGGGATGGATCGAACGCAAAGATGTCACTTCTTTTGGAGAGTAGGCCTACAGCTCCAGATTCAGAGAGGCACACCACTCCCTGTGAAAGACGTCCACAAATTCACAAGTCGTCAACAAGAAATCTACAGAGTAATACTCTCTTCTCTTTTTGATTAGCGAGCCGTCTCTCTATGCAGGAATGTGGTCTGTTGAAGCTCTTATACACATCGTTTGAGTAGGGCGCCCTCGACTAGAGGTCAAGAGAAGGTTGCTCATTGGTTCAAACCTGTGCCCCGTCCGTACGTAGATGTGCGTATCCATTGTTTCATCATCGTTTTACCTCCAAGATGGCGGCGTGATGACGTCAATGCATAAGGTCCAATCCTGATTTTTCATGAAGTGCAGATCTTGTAGCAGATTTTAAGTGCAACACCAAGCAGTAGTGATTGCAGACTCTTCCCTCCTACCCCTCCCCCACCCCCATCCAACTTGCATGCCCAGAATTTTGTAAGCGATGGGCGTGTACCAAGAATGTGTGCTGGGTCCCACCTAGCATTTCAAAATCTCAGATTGTGCCGTTTTTTGTTTGTTTTTATCAATGGCACTAAAGGAACTTGTAAAAAAAATCAATTGAATTGATCATGTTTACATGCGACTTGATTCTGTCTATCCGTGCCCTGAAAGTTGTGCAAGTTCTGGGAATATCATTTTGATAATCTTGACATAAATTGCTTACAAACAAATGAACTGATCGCACATGTGTGAGTACTTTTCAATTTGCCGCTTGCAGGTTAAATTTTTGGACAGCGTCGGGTACCTTGACTAAGCAAGTCCTGGTTTAATGGTAAATTTTGAATTCCTCACACTACAAAGTCAGTATTGCTATGTCATCGTGTGATTTGTGGCAAACTATATCAAACAACTTCTAAGGCCCAATTTCATCAAGCTGTTTAGCAGAAAATGATGCTTAGCAAATTTCTTTGCTAGGCAAAAAATTAGCGGGGAACCTGTCGCAATAATGTAAACTATACAGAATGTCGGCTGGTAACCTGTTTCTGGCTTAGCAAGATTTTCAGCTGATGAAAAGTTCACCATACATGAAGTGTTTGATACATTATGGACCTTTTTAAAAACCAGGGCCCAATTTCATAGAGCTGCTTAAGCAGCAAATATTGCTTAACAATTTTCTGCTTTATAGCTAAAAATAAGCTGGATACCAGTCTCAAATTGAACATGTGACATGTTATTTTGGCTGGTGGCCTAACTTTTGTTTTGCATGCACAGCTACTTTTTGTGCCTAAGCTTAAGGAGCTCTATGAAATTGGGCCCAGAGCTTTAGCTCTGGCTTCGGCCCCGTCTGGCTTCGGCCCCGTCTGGCTATTCGAAGCCCCATACTGAAAGTGTTCAAAATAACTGACGGTGCCTTAGCCGGAGCCTAAGCCGGAGCCAGGGCTTAAAGGGTCTATATACGTTTGGTAATTGGTACCCACTGTTTGTTTCAATCCTATGTAGTTGTAGATTATGCATGTATACCATAAAACTAACATGTGAAAGTTTCATTTCAAAAGGTTGTAGCGTTTTTTTTGGGGGGGGATAAAAAATGATATCTTTTTCCATATCCGCAGTACTTCTAAGTGAAAAGTTTCTCCAAATGCATTATACTATCCAAAGCTGCTGTACTTCTTACCAAGTAATTTTTTATTGCCATTAATTTTCAGAGTCATTACCAAACGTATACAGACCCTTTTTAGCAACAGCCATGGTTTTCAAAAAGTGTCGTAGACTTGCCATTGATTCTTGTACAATTTCCCCCAGAGGAAATTACTATTTGTATACAAATGTTGACCACAGCCTAAAATGTAATTTATTTATTCCTTAACACCCTCCTACTCTTTGTAACATTTTTCAGGGAGGTTGACCATATCTAACTGTGCACAGAACTATCTGTGTAACGGTGTAAATGCATCCATTACGTGATTTCATACTGCAGAGTTTATCATTCAAAACTACAGAGGATGATATTGATTGGTCATAGAGTAGGAGGGTTGACACTGTTCTCTAGTCAACTGCACTCATACCCCCTCTCCCTTACCATTAGCGACTTTAGTCGACCAAGCTTACACACAAAAGGCACTGAAGCTCGAGCACAAAGGCCATTTGTAATGAAGCTTTAGTTTTGTCCATGTTCACCCTCCATACCCCAACCTTACCATCATTGGAAAGAGAAAGATCGGATCTTTCCAATGGTGGTAAAATAAAACCAGGTTGCTATTAATTTAATGAATTTTTTTCTTCAAATTGGAGTGGAAAGACCCAAAACGCAAAAACAGCTAAAGAGCATCATATAGTTCACAGATCACACTGAGGAAACAAAGACCAAGAATTTTGACATTTATTGGACAATCTCAATGATTCTTTTTGATTATGTGAAAGGAAATTCAATAAGTATGACATTTTTCATTACTTATTTTGCTGTTAAACATTATCTTCCAGGAGATAATAAAGTTTGTAAAAACGGCCTTTGTCCGAAAGCTTCCCGTTGTGTAAAAATGTGTTCTTGACGATTGAGTGGTCAAACAATTTGGTCACCAGCAGTTGTTTGTTTCAAAACAATTCAGTAATTGAGAGGGTCAAGTGTTCTGTCACATCACCTCTATGTAAAAGGAAATTGTACACAAATTCCAGGCTATTCTATCAAAATATGTGTTAAAGATTTTAATTTCTCAGATAGATTTATTGTAAAAGACTGTTTACTTATTCCTACATGTATGTTAGTTATTTAGTATGAGAGGAATGTACGTATATATAAAGGATGTACGTATTTACTTTTAAGGGTGGAATCCAAGGGGGAACATGTTTTTTGTTTATTGGTGTTTGAAATCGAATGTAAAACAGTTTAGCAATCTATACCAGGGCATAGTAATCATTGCATTATAAATACTGCCTTAAAAACACGATACGTTATAATCTGGGCCCAGTTTGATTGAGCTGCTTAAGCACAATTCTTTTTGAAGCACTACAAAATTGTGCTGACCAGAATAAGGTTACCAGCCAAAATATACTGTAGCTTGTACATCTGTGACTGGTGTCCTGCTCATTTTTGCTATTAAAGCAGAAAATTGGTAAGCAATATTTGCTGCTTAAGCAGCTCTGTGAAATTGGGCCCTGGGAGCTGCATGGGTGTCTTCAGGGCCCAATTTCATAGAGCTGCTTAAGCAGATTATTTTGCTTGCAAATTTTGTGCTTAGCAAAAATTAGCAGGATACCAGTCACAAATTGTACATGTGAAATGGTATTTTGGCTGGTAACCTTATTCTGGTAGGCATCATTTTTGTTGTTCGTAGCTACCTTTTGTGCTTAAGCAGCTCAATGAAATTGGGCCCAGTTCCTGAGATAATGTAATGGTAGACTTTGGGACGATGGGCGGCAGCAGCAGACAAACCAGATAAAAGTTCCATGTTTTACGTAGTTCTGAGCATGTGCACATTTCCAAGAACAATGGTTTTTACCTGGTAAGTCTGCTGCCACCTAGTGTCCCCAAAAGTCTCCCATTATGAGGAAACCTGAAGTGTATTGTAGAGAATGAATTTTGAGTGTATGCTGGTATGCAGTCCGTTTCCATTTGAGAAACAAACTACATACGTGTACATTGTACAAACAAATCAGAATAAAAATGTTGTGCTCATTTCTCAGAAATGGTACAATGAGACTTTAACTGGGTTTTTTTCCCCTGACTTCCTGTTTTGTTTCTTGTGTGCAAATCCCTTGTGTCTTGATTCTTAGAATTTTAGTCTTGATACGCTGCATGAAAACCAATTTTTATACATTTTTTTTTTTTTTTTTTGCCCAGTTAATATTTTTTCAAATTTTCACCCAAAAGACCCAGTGTCTCCCTTAACAGCAGTCCGCTGGCCAAAGGACAGTTAAAACACCCGAGAACCAGTCAGAATTTGCTTCAAGTGGTCCGGCTGGCTAGTTCATTGTTGAAAAGCATCCCTATTTCATTTGAAATATGGACTCTTGATAAAGCTGACGGACTAGTGAAAGTACTAGCTACATGTAACTGGTCCTGCTGGCAGTCACTGAAAAAGTTCAGGACAAACCCTACAGCCTATGCAAGTCTCACATGGATGATTAGTTTTAGAAACCTTCGGAGTTCATTGCTTCAGAGGTAGGGTCGTAGGGTCATAGAATGGTTAATACTCCTCCAAATATTAATGACCATAAATCTTACTTGGTGAAGAAGCACTGCAGCTGTTGATAGTATGAACTGTTTTTCAGAACAGAGATGCCACTTTTCCGGATTTACCCATTTTTTTGTTTGTTTTGTTTTTTAATAAACCTCAACTTCCGTATTTTTTGATAAATTCAAGCCTGAATAAAGCTATAATTGTTTGCCCTCTTAAGCAAGTCCGCTTTGCAATAAGCAATTTTCGCTGAAAATATTAGTTTATATCGTAAATGTTGTAATTTTCCTCTTTTTCCGGCTCGGTGAGTTGTATGCCTGACTTGAACTCAAGTGCTCGGCGGTGCTACTCTTTTTGGGATTTCAATGTTGGCATCTCTGCGATGATTGCTCTGCGATAATTTGTCACAATGGTTACCACTCGCGACATTCATTCATTGGCTTTCTGCTTTTGTCAAAGGAAAAAATAATTTTCAGGTTTTTTTTCGTTACCACAGTGGCATCTCTGTCAGAAAGGATTCCCTTTTTTTCCAGATTTTTTCAGATTTCGTTTTTCAGATTTCTGTTGGTTGTGTTCGTTCACTAATGCGGCAGCCAGAGGCGGTTGGTACCCTCTGTCACCTTGCTATACCTGGATGGATTTGATGATCCTGTGAAACTACAATGACAGTTTTTTGCTGTTTTCCCAGCTAGTAGACACTGTATTCGGCTGGAACTTTCACAATGTGACTTTTCTTGTATCTTTCTTTATAATTTTTCCCATTAATATGTGAAAGAAACAAGATTCAAATACAAGCGAAACTTGCAGAATCTGTTCCTTGTTATTGTATTGTAGGGCCCCCTTACGTTGAGAGAGAATTGGAGTTTAATGTTTTTATTTTGTTATTACGGTATGAACCATTAGGTGATCGGGGTTGGGGTGGGGGGCATCCCCTGGGGTGGGGGTGGGGGCATCCCCTCTAGATCCGTTACGGAGTTTTATAATGTTCCATTTACAGTAATTCCAAATGAGGACCGATTTGGCCAAACCAAAATTTGACAAACCAGAATCTGACAAACCATCATAGTCCATCTGGCCAGCTTTTTGTTTAATTTCTCAGGATCTTTCCTGATTTCAGGATTTCCTCAAAATCTTGAGCCCTTTAAATTTTATTTATTAGTAAAAATAAATAATAATAATAACTAGTTCTTATATGGTAGCGCATTTTACAATAACGTATCAATGCGCTTTACATTAGGGCCAATAACATTCCTTTAATCTTTCTCAGCTCCCTGTGGAGTATACAGCCCCGAGCTGCCGTGGCGCTCCAAAGGCTTTTCAAACACAATATCAACCTCTACCCTTGCAGGTACCCATTTATACCCCTGGGTGAAGAGAGGCAAGTATAGTAAAGTATCTTGCTCAAGGATACAAGTGTCATGACCGGGATTCGAACCTACACCCCGATTACTTAACCATTGGAACTTGAATTCAATGCTCTAAACCACTCGGCCACATTACACCCTACAAACAAGTCATGATCCAAAAAGGGAGTTAGAAACAGTCTGCATTGTGTCCAAACCTGTAGTTTTGTATTTCTGGTGATGCACAGAGTCTGTAAGTGTAAACCTCCCTAACATCTGGGAGGTTCTGGGTCTAGAATAGGGGGGGGGGAGGGACACAGGCCTGCAAGTAATTTTCAGGAATTCTCGCATTCAGGAAATCTCATTCCTGTAATTTGGACTGGGAGGGGGAGGGAGAAAATGAAGTGCTTGAAATGTAATTTCCTGTTGAATCTTTTAATTGAGTTTTATCGTCAACGCACTGATCTTCAACATAATTTTACAACTCTTACTTTGTCATTCAAGTAAATATTTTGAAGCTAATTAATAATAAAACAAATATTTAATATATTTAAACTAGGAATAATATACAAAGTTGCATCACCGGATTGTTTGCCGAAAGACCAGAAAATGTCTTCTCTTTTTCTCTGAACACCTTGACGGATAATGGTGTTTCAAAACAAACAATACAAAATACTTTCCCGTATGACATGCACAACTGGCAAAGTACTGCATGCAGGCCCGCGAGAGTGGTTGCTGTGGGTGCTGCAGCACCCCCAACTTTTTGGTTGGGGTGCTGGAATATACCAAAGCACCCCCTACTTTTAGTAAACATGTTTCATAAATTCACCCTTGAACGGAAAACTTGGAAAAGGTCAAAACTGAATAAATACTTGAAGCATGTCATATTTTAAAATTATTTTGTTTTATTATTATAGTGGCTCTGATTGACAAAGCATCTAGGACCCAAAAGCTTCCGGGGCCCTTAAGTGGGCCCCGTACCCCACGCCGTAATTGCCTCGCACTCCCCGCTCGCCAATTGTCTTTGAAAAAACCAGCACCCCCCTTGCAAAATTAATGTGTTCTCGCAGGCCTGACTGCATGGCTGCTGATAATTTGAGGTAGTGTTGGTCCCGACAACAACGCATTTATTAACAAACTATTACTAATCATTAACAGGTTTTTCATTCAGTATCACAAATGAAAGTTTATAACTTCATCAACTAAAGGAAAATAACTTTCAAAAATCGGCGATACATTTTTTTAAGATATAGGTTTTCCCATTATTCACTTTATCAAATGCACGAATAATAAGCAATATATTTTGTTGAATATAAGTTTCTTTGGGTATTATAAACAACTAAAACGTAATATAGTTCCTCCTTTACTTAAATATAAAATACTAAATTTTATCAAGAATAAAAATACTTAGCCATTACCCTTACAATATTACAAAATGAACCACAATGATGACATAAATTCGATTGGGATTGTACATCTGCTCGATTTCATTTCATTTCATTTATTCTGGCTGTGAAGCCAAGAACTCTCAGGAAAGCGAACTTAATCACTGTACTAGCCAAGAACCCCATGGAGAGAAGACAATGAAGGAGGTTTCAATGTTAGATGTGGGAGGAAAAACCCCAGAGAATTATTCCAGGGGAAAACCCACGCAGTCGGGTAGGGACTGAAAACCCAATCCACGTAGTGCCAGCCGGCATGATTCGAACCAGGGTCCTAGAGATGGAAGGCGAGGAAAGATACCACTACGCCAACTCGACCACCCAATAAGGTCAACTGCTCACCAAATGCAAGTGATGAACAGTGGTGGGGGAGTCAAAACACTTCCATGTGAGGGCTTGTGGAACCATGTGAAACTAACATTGAACTACACTTACAAAAGCTTCTAAATAAGGAGAAAGTTCAAAATGAGCTACTTGCGTAACTAAACATGGATTTATGTTTACTTAAAAAAAATTTAAAAATTCTTGCAACATGAGTGCAGGCATAGCCTCTGTTGCCCTGGTCTTGGCCTTGGTGCCCCTACAAAAAATTCCCAAAGATGAAAATGTCCTTGCCCTCTCACAGATGAAATTTCAGGGACTGTGGGTGCTTTCAGACCTTGAATTACACGGAGGCCATGCTGTTGCCCCTGGTCTTGGCCTTGGTGCCCCTACAAAAAATTCCCATAGAGTTTAAGATTTTCCAATGGAGGTGCCCGTTGGAAAAATAAAAATGCCCTTGCCCTCTCACAGATGAAATTCGTGGGACTGTGGATGCTTTGCGTTGATAGTTTGTCCAAGGTGGGGGTTTTACCAAGTGGTTTCACACAGCGGTAGTTTTCCAGATAACTGCACCAGCTAGGTCTAGGCAAACAAGTAACTAGTGACTGTATATTTTGATGAAAGAACACAATACAGAAGCTAGGTCGAAAAAAAAGGAGAGATTTTATTGAAAAATTCTTGCAATAACGTGCGGACAAGTGTAAAATATCGTAAGCTTCTCAAAAGACCAGTTCACTAGTCAAGGCAGCAAGCAAAAAAAAGCAAAGTTAAGTGACACCCCTGACATACTTTACAGACATGCAATTTTTATTTTAAAAAAAAAGGAGGGGGGGACACATGCCCACAGAAAATTTTGCACTCAGTTAAAGTTTTCTACGCCACTGTTTTCTCCCTCTCTCTAAAGAAAAAAGGGAAATCAGCTGATCAGTTACATGCCTGACTATACTTGTACATATTCCACTAGAGCTCATAAAGCTACATGGAGATGAAGCACTGCCTACTGTCTGAAACTGTCAGACTCTGGAACAGGGCCACCAAACATCAGATCTCGTCCGGGGTTGATATGTCATCATTACTAGTGGATAATAAAAAACACACAATTCCCTTTTTTTGAGTACATCTTGACGTTGTATGAAAACATTTGTACTTGGTACAAATTCCAAGTACATGTACCGATACGTCATTCTTGTCAGGGCTTTAAGGGCAACAAGGCGATTTCTCCTTATATTTACCCACATGTAAGTAAAGGGCAACGAAGGGAAATGTCAATTTGTACTGAAACATTGCAAGGGGCACCAGGGTTTTGCCCATGCACAAGCTAGCGTATCATGCCAATACATGTGAATTGCAAGCAGGTACGCACATATTTTATTTTATTTTAGGGGGAGGTGAATTTCAGATCAAATTCAGATCAAATTCACGAATATCATAAAAATAAAGATAAAACATTTCAAATGCTCCAGATAACACAGCAGGGCTTTTAAAACCAAAGATAAACACCTCGTTTAAATTCAGCGTGCTTAGGTCAAACTTCCCAAATTTGAATCAGGAATGCCCTGGGGTGAACCCTAGTCAGACCAGTAAACTCATTTTTTTCAAAAACCAACCTTTGCCGACTTTGATCTACAGAGCTGTTTTCAAAACATCCTTTTTAGGATCACACAAATCCCCTGGCCGTCCGCACCTCGGTTTATATTTCAGCCCATGTTCTCCGTTGCTGTCATAGCTCTCAAAAAACGGCAACTCCAGCAGGGAATCTTTAAACCCTCCCAGGACGTACGCAAATACGTCCTGCGAGGGCTCCCATTCAACCTTCGTCCCCCCACTGTCCTCCATGAGTTGTATCTGGATGGTCACTCTTTGGTAGTAATCGGGACTGCCTTCAAATTCATCGCAATGCTCCAGCATTTTATCATCAATGTCGAAAATTTCACCCAGAATGTGCTGAAATTAAAAGGGCAAATAATGTGACAGAAAACAGGAAATCAAGCAAAACAAAGTTCAACATGGTTGGTCCAGTGGTTAGACTCTAGGAATTGCAATCACAAGGTTTGTGGGTTCGAATCCTACCAAGCTAACCGCTGATTTCACAATGGACTAGAATAAGTATTATCGTCTAGTTATACTGAATCACAATTTCTTGATTTGTACAATACATAATCATAGACGTTAAACCAATGTTTGTATGACAGGGCTCGAAATTAACACTGGACCGCAGGCCTGAGGCCAGTGTTTTTAGTGTCGGGCCAGTAAACTTATGATCGGACAAGTCCGGTGGTCTTGTGGTTTTGAATAATAATACCTCACCTCATCTCTAATTTTAAAACGTATTTTCAATTGTTGGCTTTAAGTCTGATAAAGATCTTTTAATTCTGCTGAGTATGAAAGTTTTACCGATAAGACGAATGAGATCTTCTCTTAGTGCTTGTTGAAATAAAAACAGTTTAATTGTGACACTGAGTAGATAGACTTTTTTCTCATTTTGGTTCTGGTCTTGTAACAAATTTGTTGGTCCAGTAAACGTTTTGAGCTACAAGCCCTGCAGTGTTGTGGATTTTCCCCCCAAATTCGAGCCCTGTATGAGAGAGATTGGCTGTTGCCAGCTTGGTGTTTATATCCCCTTGTGGGAGTTTGCCGAGTTCCCTTGACGGGAAGATCATCTATACAAACAAACAAACAAACAACAAACCACTTGGGAACCAGTTATGAGCATAACTAGCGCCGAAACTAGGGTAAAACTTTAGGGTGGGCACAAGAGGGTGCACCCTGTTTTCTTGGGGGCATTACTTGCCAAATTAAACTGTAGCTTCCGCTTGTATTTCTCTTCAACAAACCCCATTTCAGCGCTCTGGTCGTGCCATTTACTATTTGTATACAATAATTTGACGTGAAGGCAAAAACAAAGCATTGTCTGTGTGTAAATGTAAATACAGTTTTTAAAACATTGAAATCACATTAAAGCTTAATATAGAATGTAACATTTTACTCTGGAATTTTTAAATCTCAAAAGTCAAGATTTCAAACTGAGGGAGGGGGGCACGGACATCAATTTGGGGAGGCACGTGCCCCCTCCCCTTATAATTATGCCACGGAACATAACTTACTTGATATTATGGCTGGTAACACACTTCACAGGGGGTAGGTGAAGAGGGCATGGCACATGCCCCAAGTTGTCAGCCATCAGCAAAAAATCCCCTACGATCCGAATTTTGTATTGATCCGAGATACACGTAGAATAACATGCATTTGATATTCTTTTTATTCCATAGATACTTACATTTCCATGCCCCTCTTTATCCAGTAGATAAGGAATGTTACAGCTAGATGCAATGATCAATGGCCACCTGTTCACAGTTCTGGCCAAGCCTGCAAATTTCACGATGCCGTTTTTGGCGAGGAGTTGCTCGTGGTTGGGCTGCCCTCGCTTCAGCGTTCCATAAACAAACAACCGGTGAAGTGCCATCCCCGAACTAAAAATTAATCTGTAAAATAATGACAGCAAAAATTTCACTCAAAATTACTAGGCCTACCGTTCATGAAATAATACATAATATTACAGTATTAGCAACATTGTTTTGCCTTGTTTTAAAAAAAAAAAATGCCCAACATAATGGTTAAATCAAGGGCTTGAATTTTACACTGGACCGCACGCCCTAGGCCAGTAGTTTTGGTGTGATCATTTTCATACTCAAGTTTTACACTCTGTGGTCACTGTCACTGTCAGATGTCCGCTTTTTAATTTTTAAAATATCAACTAAAACTCAGTCAAAGTAATAAACAACGAGAAACTGACCAGTGACTGGGTAAAATTTTTAACATTTAAAATTTAGTGAGACCCCCTTGATCCTGTTGATTGCATTGTTCATGTCTTGATAGTTATACTTAGTCTGTAAGTTTAGACCCAGTAACTGGGGCGCTGTACTCGTTTTTTCGAAATGTTTCCAAAATTTTGAAAAACGAGTACAGACAGCGCCCCAGTTACTGGGGCTGGGTCTATCTGTAAAGTCGACTATAGACCCATTGCATATGACGTCACACTCTCAAAAAGGATGCAGATCATTGGACGATGGCTGTTCTCTGTGCGTAAAAACGTGCGCGTGACCTCAGCGTATCTGTAGCGTTTTCGCCTTATGCAAGGGGGACCTATTGATTTCTGAAGACCCTGAACGCGCCCCCGAACAATGAACAATGCGCGTCATTTTGGGTGTCAAAACTCCCTGTTGTGCATGTTTGTATACGATTTTGACACCCAAAATGACACCCAGGATAGGCGCATGTGAGTACGCTGCGCGTTGTGCAATGTATACAATAATTAATGTGGTCAACTGTGTTAAATTTTGTAATCTATTTATGATGTGATGTTTACTACTACCTAGCTACACATAGACACTACACAGCTAGTATGGATAGCTAGTTAGTAGTACAGTAGTTATAGTATTGGTCTATACCAGTGAGTGGGGACTGAAGGATATAAAAAACCTAACTAACAATAATACATGACTAACGAACGTAGTTTCCAAGTACTAACTAAGCACTTGAATTAGCAGTAAGTGGTGCTTTGCAAAAAAAACACGGAAAACACTTTCAACGATTCAGGTTTACAAGTTCTAACCAGTGACACCTGTGTCATCATACATACCTCCTTGCAAGTTGTTGCAATTGCACATCAACGCCTGGTTGTTATTGTTTAAAAACTATAATACTTTCACTGAGGTCACAAGGAATAATTATTACCAAATCTTCCCGGGATGTTGTTTTTATTTGTTGGTTGACCTCAAAAACTAAACAGCGCCCTCTTGTATCTTCCTTTCCCCAAAGTTTAATAAATTGATTGAGGGCGCGTTGGCATGCCACCTGTAAACACCGGTTGCTTTATCCGTCACTAGCTAGCTGTCACTCTCTCCCCACCCCCGGATTAAGTGTACATTTTAGAGCAATAGTAAGAAGAGGAGCTTTTCATTTTCATGTCAAGATGCCACACACATCGGCTTCGATATACGACACAAATGGTAAGTTGTGATATTGTGAGAGCATAGAGAAAGCAATACTGAGCTGAGAGTTACTAATTTTAAACACGTGTACGGTGTAGGGGACTGTCTGTGCAGTCATGATTGTACTGTGACTGTCACTTGAGTAATTGGCCTTTCTCGCTATCATGCTAATGTTTAGTATATAACAACATTAACAAGTTATTTTGGGGATAATGTACAGACGTGTAGCGGGTTTTTTAAACAGTTTGTTTTTATAATTTTTGGAAAGAATATATCAGATGGTTAATTCTCTTACGCTTACACTATTTACAGAGCATAGACCCAGTAACTGGGGCACTGTATTTAAAAAAAATGTTGACATCTGCGGTCAAGCGCCCAGCGAAACTCTGTCTTCGAACTGCCTCTAGCTACCGGGCAATCTCGGTGGTCTAGTTGGTAAGACATCTGCTCTAGAATGGCAAAGGTCGTGGGTTTGAATCCCACCCAAGTAATATGCCTGTGATTTTTTCACAGGACTCAGGAGAGTACTGAGTATACAGTGCTTTACACACATCGGTGTAAGGGTAAAACCAAATATAATACCCAAATCTTCGTTGAATCCACTAATGGGAGAGAGGTTTGAATATTGCACCCCAATTATTGAACCAAACCCCAAACACCAACCCCAATAATGATGCCGATCGGCGATGTTCAGTTACACTTCTGAGATTCTGCGAATAGTTGAGCTAATCCCAACTAAATAGTTGGGGCAACTCTATGTTGCTGGGGCGGAATATAACACTATTACATTAGATGAGTTAAGTATGAATGCATGCCATGTCAACCTAAGCTGACATTTTATCGATGGTGTAGTGTAATTGCAAAATTGTCCACCTTGACCCTTTAGGTGTAATTTGTGATCGTAAACTTCTGACTATCTCAACCCTGATTGGCCAACGTTACCCAGAGCTCGGGATCAAGCTTGGGATCACCGTGGACCAAATAATGGCAGTCAAAGCAAGGGCGCCAGACAACCTCCAGCATCAAGTCTTCCACACCCTCGACTTGTGGAGGAAAAGAGACAAGAGGGAGGCCACGCTGGAGAAGTTGAACCAAACCTTAAAGGAACTCGGATGGATCTCGGTGATGACGCAGATAAGAAACACTCCGGATAATTTCTACGTTGTTACCTGAAAAGCTGGAAGCTAACTTTTCTTTTAAAAAAAGTGTTATTACACTGTATGTATATGGCTAACTGTGTGATCATCTACAGTCATTAATTAAGCCACCTGTGTATTAACTAGCGAAAGGGTGGTGGAGTAGGGCACCTGGAGTGCATGCCCCCCCTCCCTCTTCAGCATAAGATTGGAGACTGGGGTGTACACAGATTGCCTTGGCGATAGATGCAAGATTGCCTTCAGTGTCCGGTCTAACAGGAGCACGATCTTGCCTTTTAAGCTGATAGTGTTATAGAACCAACTTTTGGAAAATGCAGAATAGCTGACGTCCTCAACCTGCTTTACAATAGTGGCTGCCACCCCCAAAAATCAAAAATCAAAAAAATCAACACAAATTCTGATCCAAATGATAAATTCAAGCACAAAGAAACACTTACACAGGTGTGTAAATACCTGCAATTGGGCACCTCCTGTTGTCCTTCTTTTCTGTACTCAAACTTTTTGGCCACAGCTGCTATTGGTTTTGCACACACGTTCCAACTGGGGCCTTCACCCAACTGGGGACCCTATTGTCCTCTTTTGTTATAGGTCCCCGGGTTGGAATGTGTATGCCTACCCACACAACCAATTCAAGTCCCCCAACTGTAATCGGGGACCTCCTATTTTCCCTCTTTTGTATGTACTCTAACTTTTTGGCAACAGCCACCATTAGTTTTGTACACACTTTCTAACTGGGGACCTTTACCCAACTGGGGATAGGTCCCCGGTTTTGTACCTACCCACACAGACACATTCACAAGTTTGTCCACACATGTTCAATCAAGGACAACTCTTTCTTCTCCCATTGTTTGGGTTTGGTTTAGGGTTTTTTTTCCATAAACAGCCCCAAAACCAATGTGAAGATGTTCTTGTTATGTGAAACCAAGCCACCCAGAACCCTTTTGTTAAAGACCTCGGTTTCAATGGGTTCAACTACTCAGTTAGCCCATTGGGAGAGAAAGTGGGTGTGCATGCAACCCGCCCTTCAGCCCTTCAGCCCATAATCTTAAAATCAAACTGTTAGACTTAAAGGAACGTTACAGAACTGGTAATTAAAATTTTCTTTAAGATCACAGATTTACATAAAACTTACACGGTCTAATGATGAGGATAGTAGAAAACATCCCTAGAAATATTTCTGTCTGAAATGCCATATTTGATGAGAAATAAATAAAACTAATTTCCGATTGGAGTTTATCGCTCATGAGCGTTTTATTCATGCATTGTATAACACATGCAAATGTGTAATCGGTTTTTCACTATTTTCTCGTGACCCAGATGGCCGATCGATCTCAAACTTCTACAGGTTTGTCAGTTTATGTATATGGTGGATTATATAAAGTGCTTATACTGTTTTGTGAGCAAAAACCAATTCTGTAATGTTCCTTTAAGAGGGTACATAATGTCCTTGTTTTATCTCAGTCTTGAATTATGAACACTCTTATCCCTGCAATGACAGAATTTTTCATTATATTTTGATTTTTGAGAACATTGAAGAAACTAGCTACTGTGTTACTCAAGAATTGTAGATGTTCTTCAAAATTCTTTGTTTTCCTTAAAGGCAGGGCATACTTTGGGAATTACTCCACAAGTTAATGACCATTAAAAGTAATACTTGGTAGAGCACTGGAGAGGTGTTGTTATTATACAGTATTGTTAGAAATGACCCCCTTTAAAGATGCAGTTTTAGAGAAAGAAACGTTGTTTGCTTGATTTCCTTTTTCTGTCACATTATTGTTGAATAATTTGTTTTGTTAAATAGTTACAAATGTGCATAAAATCCCAGACATTGATTATGGTCTTTGCTGAAATTATAACCACCAAAAGTTAACGGAAGTTTGAAAGGTCGATTTTGTGGACAGGGCACAATTTCATAAAGTTGTTTAGCATACATTACTGCTTAGCAAATTTCTTCAGTAAACAAAGAATTAGTGGTGATTGAGTTGCAACAATGTAATCTTCATGGCTTTTTGGTTAGTATTTTTTTCTGCTAAGCGTGATTTTTTTCTGTGTTTGGCAAGTGTTTGTGCTTCTTATGAAATTGGGCCCATTGTTCGTGGAAAGCTTGATAGAGGATGGAAACTGCCATCAGTTAAATAACATGTTGTAAAAAACATATTGTAATAACATATTCCGTAGTTCTTTTATTATAAGAAATAAATGATATTTGGGTTTTTTATCTTAACACGTGTCCCTTCTTTGTTTTGATATTATTTCACTTGTTTTGTTCTGGTACGTCCACTCGTGTGAACAAATTTTGATTTGCTGTGACAGCTGTAGTCAACACGTGCTTCCCGGGAGGGTTTTAATCAACAACAAGAGTGCGCGCTATTTTAGGCACTACCCCTGCACTGTATTGGCTGGTGGTGGTTTGGTAGACCCCAAAACACGATCACAGACTTGGAACCAGACTTGGAGGATCGGTACTGCTACTAAGTTGAAAGTCTTCAAAAGCTTTCCAGCCTCCCCCTTTTTTTATGATCATTACAAAATCTGTACTTTGTCTTAACAAAAGTAGTTTTGACCAAACAATAATAAGGCAAAAACAATGAGAACGGTACCACAAACTCAAAGGCCCAAAGCAGAATTTATTGTTTTATTTCAGACAAAAACTATAAACGGTTTTAAAATTAAAATAAAAGCCTCATTTTACTTTTTGTTGTCAAACATAATTTACATTTTATAAAAGTGTTAAGGAAAATTAACGTCAACCTCTTGTTTTCCGGTTAAAAAAGTGTTTGTGTTTTTTTAATTCGGCAGAGGGCGCTAGATGTAAATTGTCCCAATATCTCGACTCCGAGACGTTCAGTCTGTTCTTGCCAATCTTCTTTTTCGGGTTCATTCATTTTTATCAGTTCAGGCCGGAGAATCCGTCTTTTTGGAAGAGTAAAATTTGACGTCTTCTAGTTTGAGTGAAAACAGCGGAACTACGGTGAAGTTTCGATTGCTGCAATCTACAATATGAACCGTATGCAATGACGTCAACGTGACGCCATCTTAGAGGTAAATAAACTGATACTAAAGGCACTACTATGTCCACGCGGCGCACAGGATCATCCAATGAGTTACCTTCTTTTGACCTCTATAGCTGAGGGCGCCTTTTAATGACGTCAGACGCGTAAGGTCTGTTTGGCGTCTTCCAATGCCATTTCCCCACTTTGAAACTAATTCAGACAAAACTATTCTATACGGTATAATTTGGTTTGTTTGCGATTGTTTTGTCTTTTCACAATATCGGTGAGAAATCAGAAAATTAATAGTTCCCTGGCATACTTTGCTGGAATGTTCCCTATACTGGTGTCTCAAAGTGCTTCAAGGTTTTATGAGGGAATACTGGCGACTTCTCCGGTGTAGCCTAGGTCCAAAGTATTCCTTTTCCAAAAATTCAGATAATAAAATAATTCTAGTTTTGTTCAATAAAAAATAGATTAATTTCCATCACTGATGTACAACTTTACTGTTTGACGCAATAAATCCAGTAGTGAGGGGGTGTGGGGGGGGGGGGGGGTCACAGCTTAGACGAGACTCGAAACCGCGACTGTTCACATTCCAATAGGATTGATCAGGTCACCAATGTAGACAAGAGGGAACTGGAGTTGTTTTTAACTTTGTCTCACATGTTCTCCATTTGATATTTCAGCAGCATATAATCAACCTTGTTGACAAGGTCCGTAAGTTTGGGAATGACGCTCAGTACTCCCCGGTAAAAGTTTCGTTCCTCCGCGCCCTCGAAATACTCCTCCGGCAACGCGTCTACGCTTGGGTGGTCCATCTTGGTCAAGTCCGTGGCCGTATTGGTCAGATTTGACCACGTGGTCAAAGTGACCTCCAGGTCCTCCCTGGTCCTCCGCTGTCGCTGGTTCTCCATCACCTCGGGCAGCTGCTTCAGGGTCTGGTACACGTTCATCTTTACGTGCTGCCGGAGGATCCGGAAGTTGTTGAGGTTCCTTAGGAACGTCTGGAGTAAGGAGCGGAGGTCAATGGCCGGAAGGTCAACTGCCTCATCAAAAGTCCATGACGTCATGCAACTCTCCAGCATTTTCAGTGATGAGAAACACTCTACCTGAAAGTTCGAAATAAACAAATAAAAAACTGTAATCAATTTTTTTGGAGATACTCTTTAATACCATATGTAAATCTGCTGTGTTTAGTGGTTCAGAAAGTAACTAGTTATTCATCCGTAATAAATTGACGTTTTGATCAGTATACTCTGATTGTCTTCAGGATAAAAGCCAGGAGTAACGATCTACCGGTATTGTGACAGAAAGTGCAAAAATGACATCTTATTTCAGTCGGAGTGGAATCATTTTATTTTTAAAAAAACACTTGAAAAGTGGACGATAGTCTCCTCTGTCTAGAATGGAACCGCACCTGAACTTCCTGGGCGTTACATAATTTAATATACAGACAACTTTGTATTTGCAAAATAACAGAGGAAATGGCCACCACACTTAACTTCGTACAGTGTTTTCAGTTTGCTTTGGCACTAGTATTTTAAGAGGAAGAAGTGGAAATCAGCCGATCAGCCGAGAAGTTGCATGCCTGTACATTTTAGAGGATCTACAAACTCCATACACCAGTATGTTTTAAAATAAATGGATTGGGAGACTTTTGGGACGCTAGTTGGCAGCAGACTATTACCAGGTAAATCCATAGTCTGGTTCCCAGACCCAAAAATCTCCGACTAGGCTCTGTCGAATTTAAGATTTTTAACAAGAGACGTCAAGGAATCTTTGGTCAGGGAACCAGACTAGTAAATCCATTGTTCTCGGTAATGCGCGCATGCTCAGAACTACGTAAACAATGGAAATTTAGTCTGCTGCCACCTAGCGTTCCAAAGTCTCCCATTCCCTTGGTCAGTTAGTCTTAGGGAACTTAGAAGGCAAAGTTGCCGTCCGGGATTCGGGTCCATAGTCTGACCCGGGAGGTAGAGTTTATAAACAATGTAAACAGAGAGCTTTTAGACTGACACAAAAGTTTATTTTTATTTTGTATAAAAAATTATTAGTTGCTATTCAAATTACGCACCTATTGTATTTTCCTATTCCTAACCCTAAAAACCCTAACATGTAAATTACGAGAGGGTTTTTCGGAATATAGGGTTTTCGAAACACAGGGATGTCGGAATATAAAGCAGTCACCGACTAGATGCCTATTTTAGGATGTCCCTACGGAGGAGCTCTGCGAAATTTGACAGAGTTCAAAAATAGCAGAATAAATGCCTTACCTGCGGAGGCTTGATTCGCCGCAGTGCTCTGATGAAATATTTGGTAGCCTTCTCAAATTTGCTGTTGCATACCAACGTAGCGTGGAGTTGTTCTTGGTAATGCTTGTGTAGTTTTTGGATCAGTCGGAGAAACTTTGCCTTCCGCTCGGATACCTCTGTCAGGAGTGAAACAAACAAAACAGATTGTTGGAAGATATCTCGGCTAATAGACAATGTCTTTTTATTTTTACAAAACGCATCGTCAGTCGGAACTTGCAAACAAAATTCAGAACGACGGGCACTAAAATCGAACTGTCAACGAAACTGGGTAAGGGCACTGAGTGTTCCAGCACAATCTTAGCGAGTCTATACGGTAGGCTGTCTTGTTTCTTCTGACACAAGAATAGTTTACAAAACATGCACCATGTTGATGTTAACAATTTTAAAAACCTTGTGTCACGCGGATTCTAATATTTCATGGGCAGAAACGAGAACTTATTGTGTTCACCAACAGAAGAACATCAGATAATGGTCTCGAGTTTTTAAAATCCTTCACATGCATTCTCTTGATTCTCCAGCGAAGAGGAGGACTCTAGATTTTAAAACGATTCACATCAACTGACCGATACTCTGTTGAATTTCATTTCGATCCGTGTCGTTCTCCCACGATGCCGTCGATCGCGCCGCCATCCCCGTCAACCGAGAAGGTGAGACGACCCAACAACAAATTCGCAACTTTTCTGCGTTTTGTGCGCTGGCCGACTGGCTCTAATTCTTTGTCTCCACAGACGTTGATTTCACCGAACAGAAATTAATACAGTCGATCCTCTCAATAATTCCACTTCTCCATGTAGTCCCGCCTTTTATTCCAAATCTCCATGCACGACATTCCAACCATAACACCAATGTGACCCAGCAAAAACCCCAGCACGGTTAAACTTTGAACTTCGATGACAACGACCGTTACCAGATATTTTGTTGATTCGCGATACAAATGTTTCTGTAACTGGTTGCATCAACAAAGATGTCATAAACCTTTGAACACACACACAACAGTAGTATGGGTCTTGTTTGCACTTCGCGCTCTGTATCGGGCACGAACAAACCACCTCCATCACCGTTTAGCCACCCAGCATTGTCGAACATTTACTTAACAAACGTTTGGCTGAAAAGAGTTGGAAGGGGACATTTGACGAGTACATTAGTTCCAATTGTATTAAGTTTGACAAGTGTTTCTTAATTGCACTGAGAACGTAGGGTATGGTTGAGCTGTTGACGATCCGTGTAAGAACATGTAGATAGGGTTGGAGAAGTGTAGCAATAATGTCCCATGATCGATTACTGAAAATTAGCCTAAAAGTGTTTGCCAAACTGTTTCATGTAATAAAATACTTTGAGTATAGATGGTGTATCGTGCAATGACGTTCTTCTGCCTGGCTCTTTTAAAGATAAACAATACATCATGTTTGTAGAATCAGAGTAAAAGTAATTCAAATATTTTTCAACATTCGGTTATCAGGTTTTAGTAAAGAAAAAAACACGTGTTTTTTTTTGTCAGGGAACTTTGTGCACCTTCACAAACGTTTAGCCTATTATAGAGCCTCGATTTGGCTGCATTTATTCTAATGTATTCATACTGTTATCCTCCAGTGATAACGGATCGTAAACTTTACAGGCGAGTTGTGTGGCATCTATATATAGCGCCATCATTTGGCGATGGATCGTTTGAAGGACTAAACAAAAGGAGGTTCTTGAACCAAGACTACTGTAACCCGCACTCACTTCACACAACCTGGCTCCAACGATTACCAGCAGAAGCGCATTAGGATTTTAGGAAATGCTTTGAGCTAGTTTGTCTTCGAGGAATTGTGAAACAAAAATTAGTAGTTGAACCATGGCCATTATTATAGGAGTAATATTCATGTTTTGCAATTTCTGTAACGAAAATTTCATTTGAACGATGGGATGGTCGGGTCGGGTTGGCGTAGTATATCTTTCCTCGCCTTCCACCTCTATAGGACCCGGCCTCGAATCACGCCGGGGGCACGATACGTGGATCGGGTTTTCAGTCCCTACCTGACTGCGTGGGTTTTCCCCTGGATTAGTTCTCTGGGGTTTTCCTCTAAAACTGAAACTTCCTTCCTTGTATTCTCTCCATTGGGTTCTTGGCGGCTAGATACTGTGATTAAGTTCGCTTTTCTGAGAGTCCTTGGCTTCACAACCAGAAAATTAAACGAAATGATTTAAAATGAAATGATGAAATTAAAGTATTGGTAAAAATGACGCAGAAAGCTATGCCAGCTTTTGGGCCCGAAGTACGTAAAGAACTTTCTCTGCATTCGTCCGCACTGATGCAATCAGTCTCACAAAACTCATTATGATCACAGAATCAAGTCGTTTATGTTTGTCTCGGTGGGTGGTGGGGAGCGTCCGTGGTAGCAAAATTCTAAACCAATCATAAGCGCTGGGTTCAGCATGCATTAACCTAATATGCATTGTGATTGGTTAACCTTTCATTACTCCACTTATTTGCATACAAAATATGAATAATGTATGTTTTAATCTTCATGAATAATTCAACTGCAACAAAAACCCGCAACATCAAGTTGGAAAAGGTCTCTTGGCTTCGGCACTCGCGCATGCGTGGTTTCCCCTTCCCGGACGCTTCGGCTACAAAGCTCTTCACACTAAATTAACTACCATCGCATACAGTGCAAAATGTAACATGTTTAAAAATACTTTTAAAATACCTAGAAGTCTCACGCCCCCGAGCTTTTAACTGTTAATAGGAAATTATCCATTGCCTCCTAAACTTGTATTCTCTGCTCAATTTGACACGTGTTGCCCCAAGACCCGTCGAGTTATTCTCCCTCCAAATAAAAACGAACCCTACACTCTTGTGTAAATTTCCAAACTTCCGAGCAGAGTCAATCTTGAAAAAAATTGCCAAACAACTCTCGTCGGCAAGTAGGACCATTTTTCCCAGGGCCTGGGTCATCCAAATACCTCAAGTTTGAACTCAACAGGCCCATGTCACAATATTGTGCAGAGGTTTTACACTGTACCAGGTACCCCTTTTATTCGGCTCTTAAAGGAACATTACAGAATTGGTTTTTGCTAACTGGCAGTGTAAGCACTTTATATTATCAACCATATACATAAACTGACAAACCTGTAGAAGTTTGAGATCGATCGGCCATCTGGGTCACGAGAAAATAGTGAAAAACCGATTACACATTTGCATGTGTTATACAATGCATGAATAAAACGCTCATGAGCGATAAACTCCAATCGGAAATTAGTTTTATTTATTTCTCATCAAATATGGCATTTCAGACAGAAATATTTCTAGGGATGTTTTCTACTATCAGTATCATCATCATTAGACCGTGTAAGTTTTATGTAAATCTGTGATCATAAAGAAAATTTTAATTACCAGTTCTGTAACGTTCCTTTAATTAATCTGTTCTATAGTATAGAATATTTTGATGGCCTACAGAACATTCATGAGGCCGGCACGAATCCCTATTTTAGTGGGTGTAGCCTTATAAATGGGGCAGTAGTTGGGAGCCAGCAGTCTCCTCAGAGCAGTTTAGACGCGTGTGAGCCATTACCACGACAAACAAACGACTTGTCCACAAGTCTATTTATGATCATCACGGCCTGCCTTCCAACCCAAACCCTGACTCGGTGAAAATAAACAAGGATACCTTTGTTTCAGAACGGCCAAGTACATATTAAAGGTCATGGGAAGAATGTGCCAAGCTAGTGAAACGCACTCCATCTGCTGTTTAAAGGGAAGCACTAGTTATTAAAGGTATCGTACACGTTTGGCAATGACTCAAAACAAATATTAGCATAAAAACTTACTTGGTAACAAGCAACGGAGAGCTGTTGATAGTATAAAACATTGTAGGAAACGACTCCCTCTGAAGTAACGTAGTTTTTGAGAAAGAGGTAGTTTCTCACTAAAATAATAAAAACTTCTTGCAATAAGTTTTTATTCCTATCTGAAAGCACACAATATTGTACAACAAGGGTGTTTTTTTCTCTCATCAACTTTTCTTGCAACTTCATGACCAATTGAGCCCAAATTTTCACAGGCTTGTTATTTTATGCCTATGTTGGGATACACCAAGTGAGAACACTGGTCTTTGACAGTTACCAAACGTGTATACGATACCTTCAACTTGTTTTAAAGAATGCGTTTTTTTCTTAATTCTTTCGGTTTCAGAAGAGTTAACAGTCATGAAACCTGTTTCGATGTATTCCAGTTTACGACGGATGAGTGATTGCGTTATTTCGAGTAATGTTTTACGTTCATTGTTACCGCTGCGATGGAGCGAGACAAAATAATATAAATCTTTAAACATGAATTCCACAAAGATTTGTAAAGAAACAACGGCTTGCATTGTATGAAAATGGCAATTTATTGTGGCCCCTCTGTACAGAAGGAAGGTTGTAAAGGATTAGTATTCAAAGTTGCATGGCCCAATTTTTCCGACAAAATTATTGTGCTTATGAGTTTTATAGGTAGGGTCATATATTGGTAAATACTCAAAGAATTCATGACCATAACAAACTTAGGCCTACTTAAAAAGGAATCCCTTCGATCGAGGTATTAATATGGTTTGGATAATTTCCAGCCCAAAAGCAATTGAATCTGAGAAACGATTCTACATGAATCGGTTGTCAGATTTTTTTGGGTTGCGGTTGGTGTCCGTTCGCGAATGCTGCGGTCAGAGGTGTGGTTGGTACCCGCTGTCACCTCTTTAAACGTGGATGGATTTTTCTCAACAAGGCGCTGTATATCCAGCAGAAACTTTTACATGCGACTTTTCTTGTATCTTTCTTTATAATTTTGCTTATAAATAAGAATTACGTTGACAAAAAACAATCTATGACCCTACCTTTCCGAAAACAATTGGTGTACCGGTAAAAGGATCAGTTTGTATACACAACTTCTCTATAACATTATCCGCAGCTGTGCACACAAATCTCGGCTGTTAAAGTATGAACCTGTTCACACTTGACCCTTTAATTATGTGCAATTTTAGTTAATTATTATTTAATCCTGACAGAGACAATAGTGATATTCGGATCTTGATCCTCGTTTGATAATTTACATCCATGTATAGATATGGTTAATAGAGAGTGATAAATTATAGACATGTGCCTTTTAAATGCGATTTAAAGCACATGGCAACACTGTCATTGTCAAAGACCAGTATTCACATTTTATATATGTGACCCAAAATATACATGAATTGACAAACATGTGAAAGGCCCATTCAATGGTTGGAGTCATGATTATTTTTTCACTGTTTTTTTTAGAAAATTGAGTTTTGGTCTCGCGAGATCTAAACTAAATATTATTGTTTTCTTCATTTCTCAAAAACTACAGTATTTTTTAGGCAAACATTTCAAGAGAAGTTTTCCACCATGACCATCTTTATACCATGTAATAAGTGTGCATATCTGTAAACATGTATATATTTGTTCAATCTTCTACCAATGTTCACAATGCACAATGCTCAATGTTCAATGCACACAACAACAACAAAATGGGGGGGGGGCACACAAAACACAAAAGAAAACACACAGTTTTGCATATGCCACGGAAAATGCACAAAATACAATCATAACATGCAAAATATTTGTTTGAAATATGGCTGAAGGACGCGAGATAATGTCGGGATCCCGACAATAATTAATATTTCATTTTTAATTAACTACCACTTATCACTTTTTTTTGCAATATCTTTAATGAAAACTTAAATATTTTCAATTTATATAAAAATAGCTATTTGACAAATCAACATTTTACGGTCGAATCGAGTTCGACCAATAATCGGACCTATGTTTAAAGGGAAAGTATAGGCCTACCTTTTGTTTTTGGAACCGTTTGATTGTTTTAATCCTATAAAAATGTAGATATAGGCCTACAACAAAACTAACCTGTGAACATTTCGTTTCAAAAGGTGGTCGCTTTTTAGATATCGCCGAAAATCCAGAGCGGTTATGTCCACGCAGGAAGAATAATCCGTAATTGGTATACACAATACAGTAACGTTTACGGATTCAAATTTTGGGGAATAAAAACTGATATATTTTTCCATAACCACATTACTTCGACTGAAATGATTCTGAAAATGCTCTATACTATCGAAAGCTGCAGTACTTCTAACCAATTAGGTTTTTATTGCCATTAATTTTAAGAGTGATACATTCCCTTTAACGTTTGAATACGCGTAAAAATGAAATAAGTACAATGTATATAATTAAATAAACCGCTCTCAACAAATGCATATTTTCTTGAAATCAAATAACTAGTTACCTGCTGTAGCGGTTGTCTTTTTCGGCGGTGGGTAGAGGCGATTTAGATAATCCATTGTGAACAAAAAAAGTTTGTCAGATATACTAGTATTGATGTTGTGTCGGCAGAGACTCCGTTTTATAGTTAAGTCCACGAAAATTACAAAAAGACCGTGATGATGTGGGCACGACGATCTTGTCGATACCGGTCAAAACGCTCCTTCACCCCTGACTACACAGTTTCCTCAGGGACGGTCTGGATTTTTGGGTCCCGGTTGTTACTCTTTCATAATAAGGCTGTAGGCAGTAACCGTGGGGCAAGTGTCCTTTAACTAACAGTAACACTGCGTAGAGCCATGGTATAACCACAGAGAACTCATGGTAGAACTCAGGTCTCAGTCAGTGACTCGGTGAATACTTTGAAATGACCGAATCAATGTTCTTCGTCGGCAGTTGCGGTGTATTGATTACAAAATTATCTTGTACTTTGTGATAAGTACTGATTGTAAAACAGCACTGAAGCTATCCAGCTTATCTGGTTGTCATGTCGTTGGATCCGATTGCAATTCGTGTACTCCGGAACAAATAACAGTTCCTGCGGCTGACTTCATCGGTTAGTGAGGCTCAAAACATGGTAGCCAGAGGAGGAGGAAAAAAACCGTATTATACGAGCTACGGGGGAAACTGGAACCTTGGCAACTAAACCTGTCACCGCCTGCGGCAATCTGGTCGTTTCAGCCCCGATTCATAACCGTGAACTGATAAGCCTCAACCTTGTCTGACCTATTCCATTTTCCCCCAAAGTGTGTTCTTTTCAAGAAAATAATGCAATTCACACCTTTTGTGAATTGTGAGATTAATCAGTTTGATCAACACGAATCACGTCGGCAAGAGGGGGTTAGACTTGGCTCAAGTCGGTTCTGTGCTTGGTCGGCTGTTCCACGGTACTATTATCGTTATATAGCTTTACGAGGACGATATATTCAGATCAAGTAACACGTCTGACTTGGGGCAGTGCGTGGTGGATAATGGGCGGAGTCAGAGCTATCAGTCAGCACATCTGCGTCTTTGAATGACGTAAACATAAGTTACAATGGTCTACAACACTGTAGCCTCACTTCGAGGCTCGTACGCCAGTTTCTTGCCTCCAAACCACAGAGGACCTCATTCCTTTTGTTTAGCGGTTATGGGTTTTGAGGCATTTGAGGTATCGATGTATCAGTTTGCGGTAACACCATGTGTATCTACTTGCTGTGTCGATTAATCTTGAGAACTTGTCTTGCTATACTGCCGCGGAGAAGATTTCGGCTGAAAAGAAGTATTTATTCTACAGCTCTCCACTCCCCTTTTGAGTTTATTATGAACCTGGCGCGCCTTGAGTAGAGGATACCCATTTTGTCTAGGCTGAAATGCTTTGTGTAAAGGCAAAATCACTGCAAACAAAACACCGTGCTGAGCAACGGTTTAGAGTGTATTAGTTGCTTTTGATCAGTAATCAAATAACTGCATCAATGGGTATCCGCCATTGTGTGCTTTAATCACCCATTTTGAACTGGCAATGGGTCAGAGGTCAAGTTTACTCCGGGCAGAAACTTTGATTGATGAGCAGGTCACGAGTACGACGTAACCATGGTTACGTGCACCTTCGTTGTGTTCAGTGTTGTTTGCTAAAATGCTGCCCCCCCCCCCAATATTAGCTGATTGGAACCTTGTGTTTGATTTTAGGCAATAATGACGCATATCACAACACAATGCATTATCTGATAACGGATAATGTAGCAACATGTGTATTCAAGAATTGATATGGCATATCAGGATTCAGTATTGCTGTGAAACTTGAAACCCCGGTGACAGCCCCCACGTCCCCCCCCCCCAAAAAAAAAACAAAAAAAACAAAAAACAAAAAAAACCAAACCCACACACCCATGTTTGTCGCCCAGTAAATCAAGGACTTCTCCTTGTTCTCCCATTGTCTGGACTTCGTTTTTTTAGAGACGTCCCCATTGGTTTTGTACACGAAAGCGAAGGGAGGACGTCCTCGCTCTGTCGAAACAATGAAGAATATAAATGCTCACAGATTTGCACATAACTCACATGGTATAAAGATGGTCATGGTAGAAAACTTCCCTTGAAATAGTTTTGCTTGAAATACCATAGTTTTTACGAAATGAGTAAAATAATAGTATTTATCCTGCAGGATAAATTCCGATGTTCGAAAAAAAGTTAAAACACATAAGGGGGTTTTTCACTGTTTTCTCATGACTCCGAGGACCGATTTAGCTTAAACTTTCACAGGTTTGTTATTTCATGTACATGTTGGGTCACATCGAGTTTGGATACAGGTCTTTGGCAATTACCAATGTTGTACATCACACACCCTTCAAAGTCCTCAGTTTGAATGAATAGACACCCCCCCCCCCTCACATACACACACACACACCCGGCTTCAAGTTGATAAAGAATCAGCCCCCACCCACCCCACACTTATTTGGGGCCTTAAATGTGTAAGGGAACCAGGGAAACTATGGGAACCAACGCACAGTATAAACAAAATTGTAACTGTAACCAATGAAAAAATAGAGTTTGGTGGAGGGGGGCGGTGGCAAGTGAGTGTCAAAACAGTTTTTGGGACAATCGAACATTAGATTACCAAAACTTTTCAAGTTGTGGTAAAGTCCCATGTCAATAACGTAGACTCTCAACAATTTGTAAGTAAAGCTAAAGTTGGTCCAAGTCAAGTCACACGTCAAAAAAATAAATAAAGATGGGACTCGAGTCCACGAATCGACTCGCCACAAATCATCTCTCACATACAGTGACAAAAAACAAACAAACAAACAAACAAACAAACAAACAAATATTAACTTGACTCCAACAATCAGTGTAAACTTTTAACTCTCTAAATGCGTCTTAGTGTTTTATTTAATCTCTTCGTTTGTTTTAGCCTGCTCACCGACAGAAAAAACCACCTCGTTACACAAAAGCTTATTTTTAAAGGCTTATATACAATAATCGTCCCAGCACCGACACTGAGTGTCGAGAAAAAGAAATCATAAAATCAAAATGTACACTGCAACTGAAAAACACAAACGAAATCTACACATCGTTGAAGCAGACAAAAATATATATAATACATTATGCAAATTACGTATTATAAAACTGGAATATTATGAAGTTATATTACACCTATACCATTTACAAAAGTCACTACACATTTTTTTAATGATTATTGCTTTATACCTTCGTCTTTGACTAATATATAATACTATTATTCCTATTTCACTGTTAAAAAAATAATTACAAATTTCAGCTGCCTGATATTTACGATAAACAGGTGTTGCATTAATGAGTGCCAAAAAAGACGTATAATTTAGATAAGGCACGCCCCCTTTTTGAGTGGGTGGGTTGGATTGTCATAATTGCCGATATTCTTACTCTCTTTGAATCAAGAAAATGTACAATATGTCGGTGCAGCTTTGGTGGTTTTTGCGAAACTGATGCTACAATAGGCCTACTCTCTTTAAATCAAGATACCGTACAGTTTGATGATGTCTGAAAACCTGCTGCGTCTGGCATGCTATCCCCCTATATAAGTCACGATAGGTACACAATTATTGTTGACATAATACTCTCTTTGAAACAAGATAAGGTACACCATTTGTAATAACAGCAAAACTGCTGCTACGTGCTAACTAACTCTGCATATAGCATTGATAATTTTGGCAAACTGTTTGTTGTATACACACACTTTCCAAACCTGGCAATAAGAAAACAAAACTATTTCCATATTTCAAAAAACAATATCTCTTAATTTAAAAAGAAATGTCTGATATTTGTATAAATATCATTTCTCGATCTAAAACAAAATTGTCTGACTTTTTACAATGCTTATATATAGAGTAAAATCTCACATATATTAAGATACTGTAATAAACCAGCGAGGCATCGTCAACTTGTTTATATAAAAATAATAATATGAAGAACATCGTTGGGTAATTATGTGATAAAAGAATCTTAGTCAGTTTGCATAAACATAAGTTTGTGGGTTTAGGTGCTGTGAAAGAAATGTAAAAACAAAAGCATAAAGAAACATATTTTAGTGTTGTCAATTAGATGTCTTTATGAGATTATACCTAAATTGGTCAGAGTTGTTTTGTTTCATTTCATAAACAAAAACAAACATAATTATTCTAATCTTTTAGTTTCTATATAGACTGGCTGATTATATATTAGTCAGGGGGTGGGGGAATGACTGCAATGTAATTTGGTTTGGTTTTACCGGTTGCAGTCTCCTTTTGAGTTTTATATAAAACTTCCTTGAGGGAATCTTAAGAAGTTTAGAAATGTGTTGACCCAATGGATCACATTTTTGAACGCATGAGGGCGCTTTCTTCAGGGAATGTCTTGCATCACAATTACAGTTTCATCTTATTTTACTTGCCTGTTTGTAGTTTTCTTGCATCAATGACGAAATACATAAACATAATAATAACAAAAATTTAAAAAATCCGTTTGTTTATTTGTTTTTCATCATGTAAAAATTGGTCCACATGCGCCCTCACGCGGTCAAAAATACGGCGAATTCACTTGACGTCATCATCACAATAAACTTGATTGCGCCAGTTTGGCAGTCTATGTCCCCGTGTGTTAAACATTGTAGTGCGCGGACCAATCATAACACAGATATGGAAATCTTAAGTCACTGCACGAATTGTATCCAATGAAATCATTGGGCCTGTAAAACCAGTGCCTGTCTTTATCCTTGCGGATAAAGACAGGGGACCAGTCTAGGCAGACAGTAGCCGCGTGTGACGTAAGTGCAAGGGGTCAATAGGTCATGCATTTCTAATAAATAGGTGGTCCAACCTCGTCCCCATGGTTTACTTTATTTCCAACCATGTTTACGATAGTAAACCCTGGGAGGGAAACTCCTTACTTGGACCCTGATTGGACAACGACTGGTGTACACAAGTCTAACGTAAACATGTTAGGCTGCACTCATTCAGTATTCACCATGTTCACAGCCAGACTATTCTAATTTGCATACGTATCAACAATTTTTGGATATGCAAATGATCCAATACCAGGGTGAGAGAGCGGTCAACCTAGTACTGCTCGACACACCTTGGGGACGAGGTTGTAGGTGGTCATACTCAGTTCATGTCAATTCAAAGGAAGATCTCTTAAAAATCGGAAAACCTTAAATTGGGAAAAGTCCTAGTAAATCACATACCTGTAGTTCGTAGATTTGAAACGGTTATTAAACAATAATTGGCCCTGCTGTAATTATTTTAATTATGAAGGGATCGCCCCTCCCCCTCCCCAAAGTATGCAGGATTTGTTTATGTAGGCCTACATTGAATTCTCAATTAAATTTATCAAAATGTGGTCCCTTTTTATACATTATTAATTACTCATTGTTTGGCCAGAAAATATATATAATTATATTTTTTTGTGAACAATTGTAAGATTTCACTCTACAGCTATTTTGTTATTGCACTTAAAAATTATATATCAAAATTGTCTTAAAACGCGTATTTACAGTAAACAGCGATAATTTGCATTACAAAGTTCTGGAGGCCATTTTCGTATCGAAATATTTAGATTTTGTACATTTTTTGGGAGGGCCATGACTAAACACATTATAAATGTGGGTAATTGCGATAGTTAAAGACATGGTAAAGCATTGCTTGAAAAGAATGTTCCTCAAAATTTAAAAAAAAAAAAAAAAAAAAAAAAATCTTTCAAATACGCCCTGAAAATATTTTGTTAGGTTTCCATCTGCGACAAAATGCCTTGCAAAGCGATAACACATTGAACCCAACCATTTAAAAAAAAGATTTGATTGATATTATAATTTCCCAAACTAATTCTGTACCAACAAGTTTGTTACAAAATTGCTTGGACTTTGGTGTCTTATTTATTAGTTATTAACCCTTTTCAACTAAACTATATATACATTTATATTTAACAGTTATAGTAATCATGATGCAGCATGGCGGCCCAGACTAGCCCAAGGACTTTTGTTCCCGCAAGCCCTTGGGAACGAGAGCAAATTTGCGGAGAGTACAAGGACCATTGTTCAAAATAATTGTATATAGGAAAGACTGCACATTTTGCAATTCAGCGGTTTTGGTCACATTATAAACACGGTGTTGTCGTTACCAGCGCTTCACTCGTTTAAACTTGGGAAAGGAAACTTGATGGTTAAACGTGGGTCCAAACCAGCCAACAATGTGCAGAAAACCCAACACTGAAACTTATCAATAAAGGGTAGTCTCGATTCATATACATTTTGTTTAAGTGTGCCGCTCGTTGCAGTACATTGGTACCATGATAGCGTAAAGGGTAATGTGTTTTCATGTACGATTTGGAAGGGGTGGACCCCTTCCAAAAACCACTGGGATATTCAAACCTTTGACATTGGGTAACGACTGTGAGCAAAGACTATCTATGAGGGTTTCTTTTTACCGGGGTTGGCCTTCAACCGTTCTCAAGAAGTAAAGGCACATTGGCAAATGGGAGGCACATTGGCAATTGGGGGCACATTGGCAATTGGGAGGGGGCACATTGGCAAGATAGGCACACAGGCAAGGGATGGTAAGGGGCACATTGGCAGGGGAGGCAGCAAACGGTCACTGATTTGCAACTCACTATTATTTCAAAAAAAATCTTTTAGATTCCCCTGAGTTGGTTGAATTTCTGTGGGGCTTTTTCAAACCTTGACTTGGGCTTCCGGCTCCGTCATCAATGGAGCCGTACCGTGTATGTATTTTGGTTCATCCTCAACCCCCAAATCGACCCCAAACTGAAACTCGATTTGGTATCTTCATGGATCCACCACATGTTGTGGGCGTCTAGTTCCCGGACCCCCGTCTACACTACAGTAATGGTGTGGGTGTCGTTGTGACCCGGGTTCTGTTCACCCTCGGCCCACGTGATAAGCTCCGTGAAGCGCGCCTCCACGCAGTGCGCGGTCAGTCGTGCCTCGGGGTCTCCGTCCCAGCAATCCTCAACTGTGCCCGCGACCAGCTGCATGCCCTGTGAGGAAATCAAATTTTGAAAAGGAAGTCAATCAGAAAAATAATTAATGTGAATTAAAAATAATTATTTAAATTAAAAACAAATCAAAGCAAAGGTATTCGGATAATCGCAAACGATCGAGGGTTGCTGTTTGACCATCACATTGCCAAGGGCCTTTTCCAAACATTGGCTTGGGCTCCGGCTCCGGCTTGGGCTCCGGCTCTGGCTTGGGCTCCGTCGTCAATTTTAAAGCAGTGTGCATTTTTGCACGGTGTTTCCAACAATATTAAACGGAACCAGGAGCCGGTGTCCCAGGGAAATCTGTCCCCCCGGAGATTCTGTCCCCACACGGGAAATTAACATGGGCTGGAGAAGGAGGATTCAAAAGAGGGCGCTATCAAAAGAAGTTTGTATACAGTTCGCCGTATGGGGGGACAGAATCTCCGGGGGGACAGAATCTCCTGCCACACCGGAACCATAAGCTGAGGTTTGGAACGACCAGTGTCAAAGGCTCTTTCCTTATTGACCCATACTGCACAGGTGATATCGCTATTGAAGCAATACGTGTGTGCACGCTGCTGCAATGCGGGTTTCCAAACCCCGTACATCGACGCCGATAAAGATCGACCGATTGAGGGGAAACAAAGCAAACGTCTTCAACATAATATATCACCTTTTCGCTAATTCGTAACAGAATAATTGATTATTCACGTACCGGGCGTAGTATAACGTAAATATATAGTAAACTGATGGAAAAGGAAAGAAAACAGAAGCAGAAGAAAACACGAACAATTCCTTCGTTATGGTTAAGTAAAAACGCGTTCTTAACATCCAATTTCATTGTACGTTTTCAGCAGAACTGATTTGGGCGCAGTCGATTTTATAATCTACCTAACTTTGAGAAACAAACATTCCTGCTCAAGACGGCCATCATTCCTTACCGTGTTTTCATGCCAAGAGGGCGGTATAACGGGTCTCTCTTTCTGCATTGAAACCACCGTCTTCATGTCATCGACGCTCGCCCGGCCAGGGATGATATCACTGAAAGGTGTATGGTGCTCCTCCGAAGCAGTCACTGTGGAAAAGGAAAATCAATTTAATTGACTATCTATTGTATTATTGTTTGTTTTTTTAATTACCAAGGGACCCTCAAAAGTGACTATGGCCCTGTAACCCATTTGGTCTAAAGATACCTGTGTAGAGACGCAGCCATGTTATAAGTGAAGTGGTGCATGCTGGGAAAACAACATTAGACTTGAGTCGGTCTGCGAGGCATACCGCTATATACAGAGACGATGATGAAGAATGTCAGTTGTGATGTGGGAGGGGGACCAAACAGGAAAAACCCACAAAATCAGGTATTGCGCCGCGCCATTTGAACACCTTGGCCCCTGACGTACGATAGATGGATTGCACATGACGTCATTGACCACCATCTTTGATGAACTCTCAGCCAATGATAGCCATTCATGCGTAAACGTTTCATCAACAATGGCGGCCAATGCAATGGGTCTATTATGGGCCTTTTCGAAACCATGCGGCCTTGGGCTTGGGCTTGGGCTTTAGGCAACGTCGGTTATTTAGAAAACGAGCGCTTTTACTTTACAAGGCTTCAATCCGAGGCGTACAGAGCTCAGGCACAAGCCATGGTTTCGAAAACGGCCTACCGCATGCCATGACAAAGAATAGCCGTCAGAGACCTTCCACCCTGCTGGGGGAGGGGGCATAATCGGGATGTTGGAACCACATGTTTCTTTAGAGCAAGAAATCTGGTTCCGATGGAACGTTCGAAGCCAGTTTACCTTAAGTGACAGAATGGGTTATCTGTTCTCTTTTTTGTGTATAAACAAACACTGTCTGATGACTGAACTTTTTTAACCCTGCAGCGAAGTACCAGTTTGGTTGCAACTGCTGAGAAGGTTTGTCCACAGGCTAAGAGGGTTCGTTTTGATCTTTTGTTGTCAAAGATTTTATTAAATCTAAGTTTGTTGTTTACATGTCAAGGTATTGCCTGTGTCAATTTAAGCTCATTTGTTTGCTTAAGTTTTGTAATTTGATTTATCTACCATTGACAATGTTGACATACCGATATTGTACACAAAGGATGCTGGCAGAGTGTCCTGCCCCCTTCGAACCTATAGGCCTATACCCTTGATCCCTGAAAAAAAAAATTTTTCAATTATTTCATCCCGAACGGGTGTTTTTTACACCTTGCGCAACAAAACCTAACACCTTCCGAGAGAAAATAACCACACTGAGTTTTATTGCACCGAAACTAAATACTTGTCCTGTAGCCCCATGCTTCATTCGATGGGAAGAAAAAACACATGGCATTTTACGCAACTTCAGCATGGGTTTGCGTGATGTTTTTTGGCTGCACCATTTCTGGCTTGCTTCCGATCACTTTAAAATTTCAACTTCCTGTCTCGAATCCACTCCAAGTTCAGGGTCACAGAGGCGAGGGTTTAGAAAACACAAACAACGGCCGGGGGGGGGGTCGGGGTGAAATAAGTGCAAAGTCCATAGACAACAACATTTCAAGTCTTATCCCATAATGGACCTAAATGCATTGACGCTATCGCGCCACGATGGGAAAACGATGATGAAACATTAGGGAAACGCATACGCCCGGCGCGCATGTAGGCCAATGAGCAGCGTTCTTTTGACTTCTATCTAGAGGGCGCCCTACTCAAAATGACGTCATGTGCATAAATAAGGTCTATCTTGAATAACTTGCAGTCGGCGAGACTATTTGAAATATTCATCAACAAGGATGCAGACAGTCTGCGTTATTTTTCAGCGATGATTACGATGTAAAGTAGTGTTGCTATAGTGACATGTCTGTTGAAACCCAAATAATGTAAAGAGAGCTACGTGTCGGTAACCTGCAACAGTTTGTGGCGTAGGTGCATCTCTTGGAATTATATGGTATCAAAATATACCGGTAGGAGTCTTAATTTTATTTTCAAAGTAATGGAAACTGTTCTTCAGAATACTATTACGAATATGAAGCGGTATGCTTTAGTAATGAAATTAAGTGGCTAAAATATCTCCTGTGGGTGACGTGGTGGTTCTGAGAAGGTTATGGAAATGAGGAGAAGACGTGCAGAGTACACCGTCCGAAACGTCGAAACTATTCTCGATTCCGTTTCTTTTTTAGAACCACCACTTTTTACTGGAGAGATTTTACCAAACAGAGGGTTGTCACCCGCAGACCTTTTCCTCCATGTACTTACACCATGCAAAGTATCAAATTTTACTTGCGTTACTTCATGTTTAGTCTAATTTTCGGTGGTTTGTAAAATCCGCCATTTTGAAAAAGAGCCTAATAAACCTGAGCCCAGAACTTGGTTAGGTTTTTAGTCTGAACTGTCACGTCAGCGCAACACTGTATACCGAACTAACAATTTAAACGCATAAACAATACATATAGCTTGTTTCTGGTCTTGTCACCAAAACGCACTGGGTCACGTTCCGCATGCTTTTGGTTGAGCGGGATTGTGAGTTCTTTGAGCGTATATGCAAATACGGGTCTATCACATAGTTCTTTCCCTGTTCTGATTGGCCTTACCATTAGCCACGTGACACCTGGCGGCAATCTCCCACACGATGAGACCCAGCGAGTAGACGTCCATCTGCTTGAAGGATTCCACGTCGTGCAGGTTGACTTTACTCTCCAGTGCCTCTGGCGACATGTAGCGCGGGGTACCAGCCTGGATATTAAAATTATGCAAATGAATTACGTGATTGATTGAAATTCAGATACCTTATTTGAGTGTCTATTGTTGCGGCAGTACCCAATAGATTAGGAAAGAGCAAACTCATTCCTATCCTGTATTTCTATTTCAGTGATTATGCGGTCATCCAAATTAGCAAATTGAAAAAATGGAAGTTCCGGTGTCATAGGGGATTGTGTCAGCGGTGTGTGTGTCCCCCATACGATAAACTAACATGGGCTGAAGGACGTTGATTCAAAAGAGGGCGCTATCAGCCGAAACTTCTGGATTTGCCGTTTGGGGGATGGGGGACAGAATCTCTTGCCACATTTCGGCCTTTGAATTGAGTTTTATTCTGCAGTGATATTAGACTCGAAATCAAGTCGTTGGTTTCTGTATATTCCCACATTTGCCCTCTGCTCTCCAGAGTATCTGGTAATTTTTCCACGGGGTAGGGGGGGGGGAGTTACGGCACTTAGCAAACCTATGTCAAGTCTACTGGAAGAATTAAGTGGGGGACTTTAAACCAAATAAATTCTCACCTCTTTGAGCATTTCTACTTACCTGTCCGCTGTTTGCCAGCTGATCGATGGACAATGTGGGATCGAGGTGTATGGCCAAACCAAAGTCTGCGACGGCACACGTCCCGTCATCCTTCACTAACACGTTGGAGCTTTTCAGATCCCTGTGCGCCACCGGAATCTTGTGGAGTCCGGCCGGGCCGTAGACGTCCGCGTGGAGATGCGCCACACCGCGGGCCGTCGTCCCCGCAAGACGGCACATCTCCTGCCAGCTCACCGTGTGGTGTTTCAGGTACTGGTAGAGGCAGCCCTTCTGGTAGTACCGCGTCACCAGCCAGAACTGGCGCTGGGAGTCGTAGCTGCCCTGCCGCACCTCGGCCGCGATGAACTCCACCACGTTGTCGTGTTTCAGCATCACCGTGGCTTCCGTGAACAGCTCCTTCTCCACGCTCCACGAGCCCGAGTCGACCTCGTGGAAGATCTTCACCGCCACCGACATCTCCGTGTGCTCGTCACCGTGCTTCATGTCGGCCTTCCAAACGGCACCGAAGCGCCCTCTACCGATGACATTGCTCAGCGTTATGGGGAGGTAGTTCCCTCGCACGTGGACGGGGCTCTCGGGTGGCGTGTCTTGACCTATGACCTTGACGTCACTGTCCTCGGTGGTCAGATCGAGGCTGGTGCTCTCCGTATTGCTAGTGGGAGGGTTGACCTTACGGTCCTGTTTGCGCCTTATGAGAAAAATGTAGGAGACAATTCCTGCAATCGCTATAGCCACGACGGCCAACGACCCTCCAATGATTCCAACCAGTTGGGCGACATTAATTCCTTTCCCTCCACCGCCATCTGTACAACAAAGACAAACACCCCCCAAAAATACAAGCCAAATGGAGAACACGATTAAGCGTTAGTATTGGTGGCCCTCAACGGTAATATAAAAACAACTCAACAGTCATAATTCCAAGTATAGAACAACCATGTGCGAGTGTGCCACTCCTAAGTAAAGCGTGCGGAATGTCAGTATTATAACACAGAAGTCGTGAGCGTGCAAACATGCTAGAATGGTATGGATGAAAATGAACAACTACTTCTGATCTTTTCTTCCCATTTTTGTTGGTTACATGTTTTTGATTCAGTTATATATCAGTGTGTTAGTCAATAAGATGTGTTACGATGTTAGTTAGACAAACAGGAATACATCCGGTTCAGTTTAATATGAACCAATGATTACTCAAAAACACACACAACATGATACCCATGACACTTTATATTTCTCCCCACTGCTGCTAGTAACTCTTGACATGTGGTCCTTTTTTCTTTCTTTTTTTGCCTTGTTGATTTTCCGGCCGACAAATCATACCTGCATCATCAGCCTTTTTGGTTGTTGAAGGTTTTACGGACGGCGTCTTCTGCTCCAGGTCCGGTCGAGTGGGTTTGGCCGTGCTTCCAACGCCGGTCGAGGTGGTGAACTCGGGGTGTTTAGACCCCGGCAGGTAGATGGCGTCGTTGCAGTAATCGTGGGTACACAAGCATGAGTGGTAGGGGAAATAACCTTCTTCGTCGACGGTCCCGCAGAAGTGTGTGGTGATGTCACTCTCCGAGAGTGGCACGGCTATTTCGTAGCACTCGAGGGTAGCGGAGAGCTGCTGCATGCCACCGTCACTGTCGGTGGCGTTCCCAGAGGACCATGTGGTCACCGCGCAGTACGAGTCCTCCGTTTTGCAGAGTACTTTCTTCTCGCATCGACTACGGCAGATTTTGCGGTCCATGTCGCAGTCCATAATTGTCTCCTCGCAGTTGAAGCAGTGGCCTGCCCCGTTGGCCAAGAGGCCGAAGCCAACACAAACCATAACTACAGAAACGAACGAAAGCAAAATGGCAATTCATTATAGTCCAAACCTTTTGGGTTTATATTATACGTTGGTTTTGACGTGAAGAATTTAAAAAGAAAAACAAAAAATAGAAAGCTGCACCAAAATTGAAACTTTTGGGTACGCCTACTCAAGGAATCAACCATTCAATCTTTATTTTTTGTAGACAAAAGACGTAGAAAAAGAATACAAAACATGTATCATAAAAAGTAAATAATTGTCTTTGAAACTCCCCCCAACTCCTTTTGTGAAAAAGTTGGTGCCCAAAATAAGTTGGAAAGGAAAACATAGACCGTGGGCTGCAGAAGGCCATACTGTGCTATCGAATATCGAATCACACTTATGACCGCTACCGGTATTTTGTAGTTCATGGGGATGTCTTCAACACGATGATTCATAGTCTAGCCTGTGTGACCAATTACGACGTGCACAACATTAGAATTGTTATAACTGTGGATGTATAGAATCAAACATTTCCAAAAGGCCCCACCACACTTTTTACCAATGGTGGTGGAAAATTAACAAAATGGGAGACTTTGGGGCGCTAGGTGGCGCTGCTGACATACTAGACTGGTCCCCCTGTCTTTATCCGTAGACAGGTACTGGTTTTACAAAGCCATGGTTTCATTGAATAGGATACATGCAAAACTGATCACAATGAGTGTATTTGCACAGACACAGTATTTAATGGCATGCAAGGTCAAAGTTACATTTGGCATGAACCGGTAGGTTTTAAAGGCCGGTATCTGGCGTTGGCACGCGCCTCGAAGTGTGTGACGTTAGATGTTCGGGCTACTGACATACCAGCATTCATTTCCATATTATAATAATGGAGATCAATGCCTACCGGGTAAATCTCCATAGTTCACGTAGTTCTGAGTATGCCAACATTCCCGTAAGGAAGGCGTTTACCTGCAGTCTGCTGCCCCCTAGCGTCCCCCAAAAAAGTCCCAATCAACGTTTTAGGATTGACCAACAATGACCTCAATAGATCTTGGCTGGTAAAACAAAGCCCTTCCCCCCATAGCCATAGTGTGACATGCAATCCAATAAAAGGGCATGAAACGACAGTCGTGCCAAAAATCTAGGCCAGGAAGAGGAAACTGACCTAAATAGATTTTATGATTAATGTTTAGATTATACCATCAGGAAACCACACAGATTGTAGCGTACTTATTATTGTTTGTGCTCACTCTGTGGTTTGTTATAGCGTCACAAACATTGGAACCGGGACTTAAACATTTAGTGCACTGTTGTTGGGATGGGGTGGTGGTGATGATGATGTGTGTGTGTGTGTGGGGGGGGGGGGGTAAATGGATTGAAAATAGTAACATAAATTAGGAAGTTTGCATCCAAAACCTTCGACCATTCCTGCTTTACAACAGTTTGGTTTGAGCCCAATTCCACATAGCATAGCAGATTTTGTTTCGCGCAAGGAATGCCCCGTCATGGCTATGTTGAACACCAATTTATACAAAAAAGCAACCAAAACGTGCAGGCGTTTTTATCACCTCCCTTATGAAAACGGATCTTATTTGCCGCCAAGTGTTCTTGAGCGTATGCTAATGAGGGCCAATCAGGGAGGATCTGCATTCTGATTGGATACAGTCACAATCACGACACGCCCCCTACCATGCTTCCATCCCATCAGATACGACAATGTGAATATGAATATTCTCTGTCAGTGACCAATGAAACCATATCCACGATATGCAAGTTTACATGTACGCTCGCCAAAAATTACTCCAAACCAATCAGATACATATCATGAGTATTATTCAATGTGTGACCAATAAAGATACTGTCCACACGCCGCGCATTGCCCGCGCATTGCCTTGCCCGCCCATAAAGTTGTTTTCAATCAATCAGAACAAGTCTAGTGGTCTAAACTTGATTAGAGACTCAAAAACAAAGACGGTGAAATAAGATCTGCGACAAATCCACGTAATCCTGTTTAAAAAAGGAACCAAACGCGATTCAACCTATTTCAGGCAAGCACAACTCCTCCTTCCACGTCCGATCCCCGATAAGGTTTTTTTTCCCTTCGTCGGACATCCTACTGTTTGTCAGGAAGGACAGTCATCAGTGACACTCTGTGCAGACATTGTGGTGATCAGGTGGTTTTTATTTAAAGGTATAGAGATTAGGAAACATCGGGAGAAGTTGATTATTTTCAATCTGGAAGCTAACTGATGTTATCATAATACCCTTGTCATTAATTGACTGGTTGAACACGCGTCACGTGTTATACTTCAATTTGCCAAGTAATCTGTGCCGACACTCCAAAATTTAATATAGGAGTCCTATATTGGTCGACCCATAGCAACAAGAGGTGTGATATAAACCTACAGACCCCTTGCATAGGATTGCACATGACGTCATTGACCGCCATCTTTGATGACAAACAATGGAAACGTGCACGCTACGTGTACGCGCTGCGCACAACTCACAGCCAATGAGCAAGTTCGAGTGCGCACCATGGTTAACTAAAGGTTGACCATTTGCACTCGAACCCAGGCTGGTCGACCATAGGTTGACTGCTGTGGTCGACCATTTGGAACCAGCCTCGAGCCCATGGTTTCTTCACTGGTCCCAATAGCCTTGTTCTATGTTAAGTCGTGTAAACGGAGAGGGGAACCAGTGACACTGTAGCAAATCGGCGGAAGGGATAGGAGCTGCACGGATCGGTAAAAAGTAAACATTGCCACCGCCGCGGACGTCGCCATGTTGAATGGTTGACTGGACTTCCGAATGAGTCGTTCGCGTGAGTACGTCACTGCGCATGTGCGTTGCTAGTCTGTGGTCGACAGAGGGTCGACTGAATGTGCGCACTCGAACTTGCTCAATGATAGCTCTCCACACGTGCACGTTTCATCAACGATGGCGGCCAATGCAAGGGGTCTAAACCTGGGCACAATTTCATGGCTCTGCTTACCGCGGAATTCTGCGCTTACGGAGCCCTTGTAGCATACATTTCTATGATACGTAAGCGCAGAATTCTGCGGTGAGCAGAGCCATGAAATTGGGCCCTGATTGCGTGGGTTTTACAAAATGTTGTGTTTTACTCCCCCACATCATGACTATAGCCTTTCTTCATCATCTTCTCTACATACGTACCTTCAGTCAGACCAAAAGGTTACAGTGTGAGTCGCCTTACCAGAGAGATAATAACAGAAGTCGAAATAACCACGTAAGCCTATAGTGAACGCGCACAAAACCCAAGGAGAAACATAAATTGGTTCCGAGTTGTGGTGAAATCTTCACTTTGGTGACCCAAAATATACATGAAAAAACAAACATTTGAAAGTTGGAAAATTAGTAATTGTCAATGACCAGTATTCTCAATATATTACCCTACAATAACAAACTTTGAAAGTTTACACTCAATCGGTCATTGGAGTCACGAGAAAATAGCGAACAAAAACCTGATATTAAGTTTTCAGTCCGGTTTTCACTATTTTCCAACATCTGATCTTGGACTCGCGAGATAAAAACCAGTTATTTTTACTCATTTCTCAAAAACTAAAAAGCATTTCAAGCCAAAACATTTAGTTAAGGGAAGCTTCCCACCATCGTGGTAGACCATGTAGGCCTATGGTAAGTTATGTGCAAATCTGTAAATATGTTATCAATCTTTAGTTGTGCAATTTAAAACTTATCTCTATGCTTTACAGAAATGCAGTAATAACCAAAATGTTGGGGTGGGGCGTGGCAGGCAATGAATGGTCAAAATACGACGCCACGCAGATTTTCAAGTGAATTGAATTCGTTTGACATCCCTTGTACGCCTTTATTGTTTTTATCGCTGCGATAAACCCAATAGCGCTCACCCTATAGTTCTTTCAGATAACATCGTTTTTTTGTATAAAGGAAACTGAAAGGTCAAGGTGGGTCACAGTCCCACCGAGCTAGTCTGCCGGCGTTGGGTTTAATCCGCACAAGATAACAACCTACGCACCAGCAGAAGCCTGTCGTGTCCCTTTACAGTAGCGCTATTGAGACTCGAGACAAACTGTGGGCCTTTCCAAGTTCTTTCGAGCAGCGGTCCGCTAAATTTCAGGCTGGCGACCCAATGGAAATATCAGGCACTCAGACCGTGACCCACACGCGCCGATCGCCGGTTGATTGAACCCAAGGGCTGCAGATGTAATGTCATAAAAGCAGACCAATCTTAACAGGAGTTAAATAGTTTATTGAGGCAGTTTGTTTTCATTATGTATAATATTTATGAGTAATTGCAATGAACTGATGATAAAGGTTATGGGAAAATACCATGTTTTTCGATGACAGATTGGTGAGGCAATATTTGTTGCAGACGGATTGACCAGAAGTGTTGAGGCAAATTCAAGCGCACTCCACAAAGTTTGGCGGCCTACCTGGCTTTTTTCCCCCGCGACCCAACACTTTTGATTTAGAGTTCATGATTCTTAAATAATCGTATGATGTAGTTTCAATCAGAATGCTCATACAATAAATTCCATACCAGCATAATCCTCTGGAGAAATAATTTCCGCCTGAACTACTTTTATTGATGAGGAAATGGCATTTATAAAATGTCTTTATTTCGATTGTCATGGCCAAAATAAACAACGCGTACGAATGCGTACAAAATCACCGACCGCACGGACGCCGTTTTAGTCTTGATAATTGGCGTTGCGAGTTTTTGTATTGCGATATCGGCGACCGTACGTTAACAAAACGAAACCAATCAAGACTAGCTAGAACGCAGTGTATGCGTCGATAGCGCGCTCGGTTGCATGCTTGCCTAATATTGTCGCAATAATTTTTCAAAGAAAGAGAGCAAAGGTAGAGCAAAACACAAACAGTACAGACTTCACCTGCCCCAAAAATATTAACAAGGAGGGCTCAGAATGCGCTAGAGAGCATCTTCATTTTCATTTTTTTTTTCAGACCCCAAATGGGTATAGCTTCGTGATCCGATACCACGCACGCACGCTCCCCTTATTTTCGCTCAATGGCGTCCCCTTACTATTAAAAGAAAACATGGGGTCGATTTCACAAGAAGCAAAGATTGATCTTTTCTGCGAATCAATCGTAATTGCTAAGCAAATGTGAGGTGTCACAATACACATGGTAAAGCTGACAACCATCTTAACACCTTCCGAGCAGCCGAGGGGCGCGGGCGGAAGGACCAGCTTCATACTTTGTTTAATAACTACAAACTGTGTGGATCAATTCCGCTGATTTCTTTTTTGAACTACCTTGAAACACCCTTCTTTCATATTCTGTAGTGATTTCTGGGTGAGTGATTTCAGAGGATGACAAATAGTGTGTGAAAGCTGAGTCACATTATAACGTGCACAAAAAAACTTTTTGTGTGCACAAAAACTTAATCCTTTCCAAATGTACTATGTTTTGAAAATTAGTAGTGAACCAATGTGTAAATTTCCAGAATGCTTCAATCTTTAGTGTGTGGGTCCATGCAGGGAACATCTATTCATCTGTTCAGATCATTAGACAAATAATTGTGCCCCCAAACACAGTAATACAATCTACCTTCCGAGTGCGCCCAGTGAGTCCAGCATGTAATTTTGTTTCCCGTGGCTGCTCGGAAGGTTAAGATGAATCTTAGTCCTTTGTGAAGACAAGCCCACTGGTTGTTTGCAATTCTTCTTTTTATATCGTGTCCACACACACTCCAAGAAGTTGTGTTTCAGCCAGAACTTAATACATTATTTGGCATTGCGTTGAATTCAGCAATAGAACCCTTGAATATGACGTACGGGGACTCCCGAGGGTTTTGGTGAAGTTTTCATCACTTGTTATTGAAAGTCTGGGGTTCTTTTGGCAGACTTTGACTTCAGGCTCAGATTTCACTGCGGACATGACATCCTATAAAAGCCGACTCCACCTTACGTTCAGGAAATTTTGTGCGATCAACTCTACTAGAGCATGAACTCGGGGAGGTGGCACCTTCTTTATAGCGCGTAATATACACCGAATCGCAAAGGCATACTGGGGACACCGGCCTACTGATCTAGCTCATTGGGCACCGGCAAGTGAATGTTTGGCTCGGGTCTGCCGGTGGACCTTTTCCAACAAGTGATTGAATCGGTTCTTGGGATTGAGTGAATGATGTATTTGCCTTGATTGATGGGTATAGAAGGTGAGAAGTATATTGACGAGCTTGGCAATCGCGTGTGTCTCGTGGCAAGAGACCGACAATCTCATAGTAATACAAAATATATACTCCTGCTCGTCTTCATCAGGAGAAGAGCAGAGTATGTTCGAAACGTCGAGACCATCACATCGGCTCTTTTCAGAGCCAACACTCCTCACAAAAAGAGATTTTACACATGGTTGTACCCGCAATTTTACTATTTATAGTTACTTCTTATTTCAACACCATGCAAAGCTTCAAACATCCACTTTTACCATGGTTAGTTTGTACGTCTTTTTAGGGGACAGTACGGGCGGCCTTTGGGGCACCCCCAACCCCCAACCCCCAAACCCCCCTAAAACAACAACAACAACAACAAAAACCCACGAACAGGCCTTTCCCAATTCCACAAATGAAAAAGAAGAACAAACAATTTTATTGAAGCAATCGAAATTAAGGTATTGTGAACGTGTGCACATCACTAACAAAACATAAAATTGTTTTCGTTGTATCAGTAAAAACTTGACCACATAAATCAATTATTTTCTCAAAGCTTGATTGTTTTGTGTTTTTATTTGAAACTGAAAGAAAAAAAAAGAACTTACTCGTCCAAAACCCAATCTGCAAATCAAAAGCAGGCCCTATGGTTCAAACGGATTGAATAATATCTCGTGACGTCAAGGTGCTCGTTGATCTTGTTGGTTGCAAGACCTTCGCACTTTGGTTTAAACCGAAATTGATAGTAGGCCTACTTCGGTCTGCGATAGCGGTTCGTCTTGAGAAAGCGCCCCCTGTCGGCGGTAGTTCGTGGTTGACAGCGCGCGGTATACCTTGTGGTGTCTTGAATCAAGACAATAGGTTATCTTTCCTTATAAGAATTGTGCAGGTCGTTGCGGTTCGTGGTTGTTACGGCAACTGTTGAAGGTTGTATTTTTACGTGTGAAATAATGTCCATTGCACATGAACCATGTTATTTTAATATGTTTAGTATACGTTTCAGGATTTTTTTAACGATCGTGGCCAACAAAGAATGTTTACGTTGATGTTCATTTTATGCTTGAGTATTAGGTCCCTATATGGTCCTTTTTTCTTCGAGAGCGCGGTGGTGTTGTGGTGGTGGTGGTCAGGGTGCTTCCGTTGAAACCGAAAGACTTTAGAGATCCGTGTTATTCCGACAGAGAGAGGACGTCCTCGCTTCACTTTTGTGTACGTCGCTATTAAAAAAACCACCAGTCCAAGACAATGGCAAAAACAAAGAGAAAACCTCGATTTATGGGTTCGACAAATGCGTGAACATGGGTAGGTATACACATTCAAACCGAGGACCTATAACAAAAGAGGACAATAGGGTCCCCGGTTGAGAAAGGTCCCCAGTTGGAGAGCATGTACAAAACCAATGGGAGCTGTTGCTAAAAAGTTAAAAAGTACAAACAAAAGAGGGACAATGATGAGGTCCCCGATTGCAGGTGTTAACACACACATCCTTACGGATCCGGTTTGTGGGGTACTGCTATTGTTGTTCTATTATTCCCTTTTCTGAAGAATTCCCTTGTGGGGCCCAATTGTTCCTATTGAAATGACCTTGTGGGGTCAATTGTTCCATTGTTGTCAGGACCCCACATATGCCCTTCCGTGTGTCCACTTGTGAGCGTGTCTATCCATTGAAACCGAGGACTTTAACAAAAGGGATCCGGGTGTTTGACAGAGCGAGGACGTCCTCGCTTCGTTTTTGTGTACAAACCCAATGGGGACGTCGCTAAAAAAAAACTATGTCCAAACAATGGGAGAACAAAGAGAAGTCCTCGGTAAGCGGGATTTACAAACATGTGTGTGTGTGTGTTGGAGGGGGTGCTTACCACATACCGTTCCCCTCCCCAAGATGTATGTATTCATCAGAAATGCAGAAACTGTTAAGTCCTTCAAAAAGACTCCCGAGACATTGTTCTCCTTGTCTGGTTATCCTCTTTTCCTTGACTAATTTTCTCTGATTGCTTTTGCATATCCTTTGGTAATTATGGCTCAATAAACCCACTTACTATAAATACTATTATATTATTTACGTGCCTAGTTCGATCTAACAAAATCGAACTAAGAACTAATAGTTCTTGAGGGATAATTTTCTAGCATGGCTATTTACAAGACGATGATATTTGTTAGAACTCCCTGTGTAACAATTTTATACACAAGGTAAACAGTCATAGGATTAATCAACATTAATTTTATCCTCTCCGTTCGAGTATCTTTAAAGGTATCGTACATGTTTTGTAATGACTCAAAACAAATATTAGCATAACAACTAACTTGGTAACAAGCAACGGAGAGCTGTTGATAGTATAAAACATTGTCGGAAACGACTCCCTCTGAAGTAACGTAGTTATTGAGAAAGAGGTAATTTCTCACTAAAATAATAAAAACTTCTTGCAAGAAGTTTTTATTCCTATATCTGAAAGCACACAAATTTGTACAACAAGGGTGTTTTTTCTTTCATCATTTTCTTGCAACTTTGATGACCAATAGAGCCCAAATTTTCACAGGCTTGTTATTTTATGCATATGTTGGGATACACCAAGTGAGAACACTGGTCTTTGACAATTACCAAACGTGTACGATGCCTTTAGAAACTTTAACCCTGTACGAAAAGTTAATGAACTCTTCATCGGAATTGTATTGTTTTCGTTGTGACGTATACAAGGAACTGATGCCATAAACACCGGGGTCTTAAATCTGTAAACTATATTGTGTGGAACGATTTAAATAAATCAACATCAAAGTTGGGGGGTTTCCGGACGGTTCATTTCCTGGAGTTGTTTGCTTTTGTGACGTTTTGATAAGTGTATGAAAAGAGCAATGAATTCGAGGGGAAATACGTGTGGGATGGAAATAGATCCACTTTTCGGGAAACAGTTTGTTTAACCATCGTAAACAATATGATCTTGAATTGTATAGTGTTATAACAGTAAATCATAAGTCTTCCTGAAACACAATCTCAGAATATTTTGGTTGAAAAAAATGCTGCCGCATGTAAAGTATACAATCATAAGTATAACATTGTAATGTTGACTATAGGGGCCTATTCAGTAACAACATAGAGACTCGACTGTTTTCCCTTCCCCATTTGTTTCTTGGATCTCAATTTGTTTGTTTGGGGTTTTTTGAGAGAGAAAAATCCACCAGATGGCTGCAATAATTGTATAGAGGGCCAACATATTTAAAGTGAACTGTTTTATCCACTTCGTTTACAAGAAACAGTTATTCACCAGTTTCATGTGTCCAATTCTTCCACATCTAACCGTACTGTGCATACAAAGTGATTGAGATTTACAACACACCTGATGGGCCCAATTTCATAGAGCTGCTTAAGCACAAAAAGTAGCTAAGCACAACAAAATTATGCTTACTAGACAAGGTTACCAGCTAAAATACCATGTCTCATGTACAACTTGTGACTGGTATCCTGCTCATTTCTGCTAAGCAAACAAATGTTCAGCAATCTAACCGTATATATACAAAGTGATTGAGATTTACAACACACCTGGGCCCAATTTCATAGAGCTGCTTAAGCACAAAAAGTAGCTAAGCACAACAAAATTACTAGAATAAGGTTACCAGCTAAAATACCACGTGTCATGTACAACTTGTGACTGGTATCCTGCTCATTTCTGCTAAGCAAACAAATGTTCAGCAATATTTTCTGCTTAATTAAACAGCTCTATATATGAAATTAGGCCCTGACTATGTTCACTCCGTTGCGTTATACACGATATACAAACACCAACACTGGAACACAAGATAATGATTATAACACCCATGTAAACTTAACAAAACTATGTCATGGAGCCTGGGGATGCGTAAATTACACAGCGAGATGCCATTCGTTGGCGTAAATAATTGCAAACGTCCCATTACAAAGCAAAATTAGATGAAGTCAACTATTAACCATTGTCGTCGCATTGAGTCACATGGGGGAAAAGCTTCCATTTATAGGGGGGGGGGAAGTTACCCTTTAACGTATGTCTATATCACCTGCAATGCTGGAGCTTAGTCACATGTGGGTCTTCCAGTAGTCACAATAATTAAAGGTGCATGCACTGTTGTTGTTTTTTGGACGAGTTGATGATTCATTTTATTCAAACATTTTCAGTTTTCAGTAAAAAACTTCATAATGTGAAGATTTCAAAATAGAGAATTCGAACTGCCTCCGGCTACCGCGCGCAAGCTCGGTGGTCTAGTGGTAAGACATTTTGAATGCTGGCAAATGTCGTGGGTTCGAATCTTACCCGAATATGCCTGTGGGTTTTCTGTTCTCACAGGACTGGACTTGGGAATGTACGGTACTGATTTAAAGACACTGGACACTATTGGTAATTGTCAAAGACCAGTCTTCTCACTTGGTGTATCTCAACATATGCATAAAATAACAAACCTGTGAAAATTTGAGCTCAATTGGTCGTCGAAGTTGCGAGATAATAATGCAAGAAAAAACACCCTTGTCACACGAAGTTGTGTGCTTTCAGATGCTTGATTTCGAGACCTCAAAATCTAATTCCGAGGTCTCGAAATCAAATTCGTGGAAAATTACTTCTTTCTCGAAAACTACGTTACTTCAGAGGGAGCCGTTTCTCACACTGTTTTATACTATCAACAGCTCCCCATTACTCGTTACCAAGTAAGGTTTTATGCCAATAGTTATTTTGAGTAATTACCAATAGTGTCCACTGCCTTTAACACAGCACGTCGGTGATGGTTTAAATACATACAATTTTTTTATTTATTATCCCCGATACTTATAACAACTATTAAAGATTTTATCAATATTAACGGCGAAACCGTTTTAGCCGTAAAAACCACAGAATATGTTTGTTTGTTTTGTCATTGAGTCATCTGTCAGCAATTTTGTGCACGTGTAATAAACCTGCAAGCTTCTTTCGATTTCAGAAAAGCAAAGCGGACTTGACTTTAGCAGTATTTCATATGATATTTCTCCGGAGGATTGGTACTGGTACATATATAAACAGTGAGCTTTTAAGGTCTGATTTTTCCGCCGATTTGACTCAAAAATTGTGATTTAAATTTGAAAAAGCTTTTTGTATAATATATTAGAGAAAGTTACAAGCTTTCGTTTAAGGTATCATGCATGACAATAAATGGTAGTTATTTGTAACTAAAAGCTACAAAGGAATTGTCGGTATCCCGATACTATCTCACGTCCATCAGCCATATGAACATTTTGCATGTTACATGTATGTTGTGCATTGTCCGTGGCAAATGCTAAAGTTTGTGTTTGGTTTTGTTTAAAAACAGCATCATCTGTCAAATTCGTTCCGTTCAGAGAGAAACAAACTTTAAAAAGGAAAAAAGATAACATAAACATCGACGAAAATCAGGCCATGCAACTTTAATTTGAAATTAGTCCATTTCACCCATACCAACCCTGCTCTTTCCCTTTGCTATGTTGAAGTTTACATATCAACAGCGCCCCAGGGTGTGTACAACATTGGTAATTGCCAAAGACCAGTATCCAAACTTGATGTGACCCAACATATACATGAAATAACAAACCTGTGAAAGTTTAAGCTAAATCGGTCTTCGGAGTCATGAGAAAACAGTGAAAAAACCTCGTCTCCTGACGGTGACTAGAGCAAGCTAGTCGAAACGTTCAGACCAATCCAAGAACTGACTCCGCGGTAGTACAGTTAATTACGATCCTATAAGCTAAAGTAGTAGTCCCAGCCTATGTCTATACCATCCGCCCAGGTAATAGTTAATAAGCAGGACAGTTCTTTTCAGAACTGAGAAGTCTCCCGAACACCCGAACAATCTACAGTTCTATAAGAACAAACTCTACCTGGCAAGTAGATACACACATGGTGTTACCGCAAACCAAATAATATATTGATACCTCACCATGCAATGCCTCAAATCCTATATAGTGAAAAAAACCCTTATGTGTTTTAACTTTTTTTCAAACATCGGAATTTATCCTGCAGGAATACTATTATTTTACTCATGTTGTAAAAACTATGGCATTTTAAGCAAAGCTATTTCAAGGGAAGTTTTCTACCATGACCATCTTTATACCATGTGAATTATGTGCAAATCTGTGAGCATTTATATTTTCATTCTTACCAATGTTGTACACACCCTTTAATGATCAGATGACGTCATTAAACTGATATAAGGCAAAAACAATTCCGTTTTGCAGTATGGCAGGGTGCCATGTATTGTGTGTGCCAAACCGGGAATGCGCAGTATAGAGTTTTTCGTATAACCTTCTAGCCTTTCAATTTGAAGTTCGACCTGCAGTTTACAATAATCTCCGTGAACCACGGAAGAAGGAAACTTATGAATTTAAAAACAAACAAAAAACAAACGTGCGGCGCAACGAACATATTAAAGGCAGGCCTGTAATTACACGGCTATGGAGGCCATGGTCTCTGTTGCCCCTGGTCTTGGCCTTGGTGCCCCTTCAAAAGGTTCCCATATACTTTAAGATTTAATGGAAGTGCCCTTTGCAAAATGGGAAGGGTAATAGATTCGATGTTGTCAACGTTATGCTGATTTATAGGCAAAATTATAAAAGTCACATGTGAAAGTTTCAGCTGAGTGTCTATTGCTGAGAAAACAGCAAGATACTGTCACGGTATTTTCAAATGGTGATATACAGTGGGTATACCAACCGCATCTCTGGCCGGCCGCAGCATTTGCGAACGGCACCAACCCTCTCATAAATCTGATAAACTCAGATTGAACTAAAAAGAGGTAACTAAAATAAATACCTCTTACTTGTCCACACCATGCAAAGCTTCAAACACCACTCAGATTGAACTGTTTTGGGGTGAAAACATTATCCACATCATAATACTTCGAAGGGAAATCCTTTCTCAAAATAGTTTATATCAACAGCTGTAGTGCTTCTCACCAAGTAAGTTTGTATGGTCATTAATTTGTGGAGTATTTACCAATCTATAGGGCCTATGACCCTACCTTTAAAATGCCAGAGGTATCACACCCAAACAAAAACGTTCGTTTTCATACAAAAGCAAGGGGTTAGTAACCAAGGTTATCAACAGCAATATACTTCCCGGTTTCAATAGGAAATGCTTTCAACGATAAAGGGAAACCTACTTCGTTACAGGTATCGTACACGTTTGGTAATGACTCAAAACAAATTTTAGCATAACAACTTACTTGGTAACAAGCAACGGAGAGCTGTTGATAGTATAAAACATTGTAGGAAACGACTCTCTCTGAAGTAACGTAGTTTTTGAGAAAAAGGTAATTTCTCACTAAAATAATAAAAACTTCTTGTAAGAAGTTTTTTATTCCTATCTGAAAGCACACAAATTTGTACAACAAGGGTGTTTTTTCTTTCATCATTTTCTTGCAACTTCGATGACCAATTGAGCCCAAATTTTCACAGGCTTGTTATTTAATGTATAATGTTGGGATACACCAAGTGAGAACACTGGTCTTTGACAATTTCCAAACGTGTTCAGTGCCTTTAAAGGTAGGATGATACTTTGGTTATGACCCCGAAATGTGTATTATTATGTCCCGAAATACGTGCACAGATGGCATTGGTAGTAAGCATCCTGCGAAATGATTTCGTCTGTGCCCCTGTTGATTAGAAATCAATACAAGTATGTCGAAAAATCTGAGTCTGAGATGCGGAGATGCGGTTGGTACCCACTGTCACCTCGCTAAACGTAGATGGATTTAACGTTCTTGTGAAAATACAGTGACAGTTTTTGTTTGCTGCTTTCTCAACAAGGCATCGTATTCAACTGAAACTTCCACATGACTTATTGTATCTTTCTTGAAAATTTTGCCTATAAATCAGCATTATACGTTGACGAATACCAAACGATGACCCTATACCTTTAATCGATGATGTCAGAATGAAAGGAAAATTGATTGACACGATGTTATCATTAGATGAAATCATTAGATTAGGCTCTGATTAGATGAAAACAAACTTCAGTCAGAGAGAGTTTAATATCAGTTTCAGTGAAAGTTCTTTTCATTCCAAGCTTTTTGACCTTCCTTATAGGGTAGTTACGGAGAATGGACGAGGAAGTGTAATATAGATTCGTGCATCAAAGTTACATGGCCCGATTTTGGCCAAAAGAAATTTTAAAAAAGTTTTATCTGAACGGATAATGCACAACACAGTATATATATAGTCACGAAATGTTTGGTCATGCCATGGCTAATGAACGTGATTTAATGCCGGGATCCGACAATAATTAATTCTTATAGTGTTTAATTATCCACAACTAATCAGTGGCAAATTTGTGTGTATTTTTTGAATGGAAAGCTTGTATCTTTCTCGAATCTATAAAAAAAATTTTTTTAAATTTTAAATGTAACTTTTTGGGCCAAATCGTCCAAACATCGGACCTATAGCATCTTTGAAATAACATGCGAGCCGATGGAAGGTGAGTAGGCCTATGCATATTCTAAAGCACAATGCACGAATCGTTGACCCTTTTCGAAACCATTTTGGTTTGGGCTCTGGCTTTTATAGGCTCCGTCAGTAATTTATAAAACGTGCACATTTGATACGTAGCTTCAATAAAGTCAGACAGAGCCTAAGCCAGACCCCAAGCCGTAGTTCCGAAGAGAGCCTCCTTGTGCTTCTTGTGCGAAAAGCAACTTTGGTCCTGTGTAGGGATTCATTGATAATCGAAGGAAAGGGATTATAATCTTCAATCTGAAATGCTATAAACATTAAATGCATCGTACACGTTTGGTAATTGTCAAAGACCAGTGTTCTCATTTGGTGTATCCCAACATATGCATAAAACAACAAGCCTGTGAAAATTTGGGCTCAATTGGTCATCGAAGTTGCAAGAAAATGATGAAAGAAAAAACACCCTTGTTGTACAAATTTGTGTGCTTTCAGATAGGAATAAAAGGCTTCTAGCTAGAAGTCTTTTATTATTTTAGTGAGAAATTACCTCTTTCTCAAAAACAACGTTACTTCAGAGGAAGACGTTTCTCACAATGTTTTATACTATCAACAGCTCTCTGTTGCTCGTTACCAAGTCAGTTTTTATGCTAATATATATTTTGAGTAAATACCAAACGTGTACGATACCTTTAAAACAAAACTCGGTATGCTGACCTAGGTGATCTCGCTTACTCCAAAGCAGGGTAGGGGTAACTGTTTCCCAGCCGGGGGTTTATCGGGGTTATAGCAAATAATGTGTGGTAAAGTAAACCAAATTCGCCAGGGTTTTCCTGTGAAATTCGTCTGATGTGAATTGCTAGGGGAAATGAACACTCAGTAATGCTAACCCATGGAGATTTACCCTAACCCACTTCAAAGAAGGGTTAGCTAAGGGTTAGAAATTCATGACGCGTGAAATCTGAAGAGGCCAACCAAACTTTCCCGGGAATTTCCGGCGAGAAATTCGTCAAAGAGTTCAAGGGGCTGTTGCAAAATGTCGTCATTCGTAAACCATAAAAGTGTAGCTTACATTAACCGTGTTGTATTGTACCTCTTCTCGATGGATATACTTGGTTTAACAGGTAAAATTAGAAGTCTCACCACGTTTCGAAGAGTATGCTGTGTTTTCGTCCCTTTTGAAAGTGCACCAAGTTTTTCTATCAGACTTTTTTTCTGGTTGAATGCAACATAATAATTATGGACAGCTTTTGCATAAGATCAACCAACTTTAGCCCTATACTTGGTATGGTATGGTATGGTATGGTATGGTATGGTTTATTTAATTTCCACTCAAGTAAAAACATATAATTAGAAACAACGTAATTGATGAATGAAAAGCTGAGCGGGGCGAATTTTTTTTCCCCAAACTTTTTATTTATTTACCTTTTTTATATATTTTATTTCTTTCCAACATCCGCATTCCGATCGAAAAAAAAAAAATCAAAATCATAACAAAAACAGGTAATCATAGCAATGTCGTTTGGGAAAAAAAAATTCGCGAGCGGGGGGGACCATCTAGAAACCCATAGGGCTTGTATTGATGACCCCCTGTATGTGCCAATGGTGGGGTATATAGGAAAACTTTAGTTTCGATTGAAAGAAAAAAATAATCCTTAGGGAAGAAAACCAAAACAAAGGGAAGATTTTGAATAGCGGAGAAATGAATAAGCATTTTCAACCCCACCATTGGCAAATAAATACTAAAGTTTTTGAAATATTGAAACACATAGAAACACAGAAGGACTTTTAACAAGGACAAAAACACAGGACAAAAGAACAACTCGTAGAGGCTAAAAGGTTTGTTTAGCTAGAACTGACTAAAAATATTTTAACAAATCCGGAGAAATGGATCGAGGGCCCCTGGAGACAAAATTGGGTGAGGACTCTATTAAAAAAATAAAATAAAAGGGAAGGAATCACTTAGAGAAACGACAATCATTTTGAATATTGGTCAAGAAGAAATTTCTTCAAAGAACGCTTAAAGGTGAGCAATGAGGAAATGGAAGTTATGTTGGGAGGTATTATAGGTTGTTCCAGGTTTTGGGGCCAGAGAACAAGACGGTACGCTGCGCAAAGGATACGGAGTTGGGAATGTTGATTTTTTTTAGCAGAGCGAGTGTTGTAAGAATGAACTTGACTACCGTAGGTAAAGTTTTTAAAAATAGACATGGGCAGGGAATTGTTTGTGTATTTAAACATAAGCAGAGAAACTTGGTATGTATAGATATCTTGTAACTTAAGGTGGTTTAAAATTTGATTATTTAATCGTCTGTTTCTCTGTTTCTCTCTCTCTCTCTTTTGTCACTCGACATTAGAGTTAATTTATGAACATTCATGCTGGTATTTTGTAGTAGAAAGAATACTTTAAAACATTTGTGAGTATTGAATAGAGAAAAGCAAGATTCTGCTGAAAAGTGACAAACTTACCAAATACACGCAGTATGACGAAGCACACACCAGCTACAGGCGGTTTTCGTGACCTCCTTAATGTATCCGGATACAAAAGATCCATTGTTTTTGGTAATGTAAATCCGGTGACCTAAAAAAAGATGACTGGCGGTTGCTTTTGGTGGTCTTCAAAAGTAGAAGTAGGTCATAGCATTAGCAGCAGTTGAGTTTGTTGCTCGTAAAAACTTCACTGTTGTTTTCAAACATGAATGTAGTAGTACTGGACCAGTATGAAATCACTGAGTTGCCACAACTTGCTGCTTGTTTACACGGGCCGGCAGCTCTGCTGATGGGGATTTTCATCAATATACATACGTTCAAGCAAATTTTTCCCACGCCAAGTTACTCACACAAGTCCCACATTCAAACTCATATGTAGGAAACCTCACCATAGACGGTCATCGGCTACCATTTCCAAGCATCACAGCTTGACTTGTATACTTTGGGTGCGAGGAAAACTGACTTCAGCCTCAACAAGTTTAATATCATGTATCCACAACTAGTCAAATTCTCGACCGCCTCTCCTCGATCGTACACAATGCGACAGGTAAACTTGAGGGTCTCGCTCGCTGTTTGACCGACGTAGGGTAGGGTCTATTGTTCAAAGAAATTGCCTCTGTTACCATTCACACTTCGAACTGGACCATCGTTTTGTCCCCTTATGACTGAATGACTACAACTTGATTGAATGAAAACAAAGTTTCGGAACAACGTACTGAATCGCTCATTCTTAATTTCACAGCCATCGCTACGCTCCATACACAACAGTCTTACTTCACCAGCCACAAGTCCAACTTTGACAGTCCCGTTATTGAATCGCACGCTCTATGCGATACAGATTATCAGCAGAGCAGCTACAACCATGACCAAGGCAGGGAAGTTTGTCAAACAAAATTGAGGGTTGGTGATGCATTGAGGGTTAAACCATTCAAGGGAATAGGTAAAACTGGTTGCCATTTCGTTATTTCTCCGTTTACTAGGAATTATCCCAATTACTGAATAAAACACCTGTCTAATGTATCACTTTAAATTGCATTTCCTATTGTAAATTACAAATCTTGATCATTCTTCCGCATTCTCAAGACGTATTAAACAATTAAGCTTCCCCAAAGTGGACTATTCCATCTGCAAAGTGAAAATAATACATCTGACATCACATCCGTCTCAATCGGAAATTATTTGATGATATCAATGTAATGGTATTAGGCCTTTAAATACATTGTTTAATTTAATGTTAAAGACAAAGTAGATGATTGTTAATTATCATAAACTTTATTTGATTAATTAAAAATCTGACAGTTCACAAATTTATCTCGTCACTGCTTTAAAAAACAAGACTGACAAGTTTACGGTTGACGAATAAACACGGTCATGGTCCAAGGAGGGTGAAATTCTCTGAAGTTTAATTTAGGGACCAGCACAAGTTCAGTTTTATAACTTTTAAAGTTTTGGATAACAAAATCTAAGAAACTATTTGGAAAAGCAATCCTAGCAAAATAATAATATGGTTGGTACGTTGGAAACATTCTGCTGGTTCATACAGGAAGGAAATTAACGTTTTATGCCAGGAATTTAATTTTAACAGTAACAATAAATAATCTATACACTCAACATTTTTTGATAGCCTGCATTTATCTGCAAAAGTGCCCTTTAATTTTGCACTCAACATGATGTCAAAAAATAATATTCATTGGTCCCAAACCCTAGTTTCTACACACAAGGTTCCACGCATGGCGGAGTACCATCAGCTGATGACACGGGATCAAGATGGCGGACGTAATTGAGGGTTCGTCCGCTGCTCCAACCTACGATTCGGATCTGCTTTCTGACCAGGCTAGCGACTCTGAAGCCACCTCAATCGGCGAATTAGCAAGGATTGCAGCTAAGGTATATTTTTGCCGTATTTCAGTGGATTTATTTGCCTTGTTTGGTGCAAAGGAACACACCGCTAAATGTTGTACTTGGCACTATCATTCCATCATGAATATTGAATTACCAGCCATCATTCAATCTTGGGTATTTTGGTTGCCAGCAGTTGCATAAAATTGTTGGCATTGGGAAACATTCTGATCGGGATTCACATTATGATTAAAGCAGATTGTATTGTGTACTTTTAAATTTAAACTAGTTAATATCAGGACAAAAATGCCGTATTCGACTCACGTCAAGTTCCAGAAAAAGAAAGGTTTACAGAAGTTCAGAAGTTACACAGTCGAGAGAGTTCTCAGCTCAGCTGATCAGCTGATTTTCCCCTTGCCCCCCCCCCGCCCCCCACACTTTAAGAAACTAAAAAACACTCTACAAACTTTTGTATTCCAGGCAGTTTCGACCAAAGTTGCATGTCTGAAAAAAAAGAAAGTAGAGTAGTGCTAGTGTAGTGGTCAGTGCGTATTCTTTTCCTCAGACATGTCAGACATGTCAGAGTCTGTAGTCACACCCTTCCTTTTTTCACTTACATGTTGTCCTGTACCATAACTAAACATGCTAAATAGGCCTTATTATATCATTTTTGTTAAAAATTCACGTGTATGGAAGGCTATGATCTCTTTTGAGGCAGTAGATCTGAAAAGAGCCGGTTAGTTTAGATTCCTAATTCTAATGTATTGACTAGTATGTATTTGCCAGTACTCTAGCTACATCTGTAAGATCGTACTAATTTATTTGCATAGAAGGTAGAATTCTACCTCCATGTCTATACTTAGTAAGCTCTAGTATTTTCCAGTAAGCTATAAACTCTAGTATTCTCTAGTAAGCTCTAGTGTTCTGTATTCTCTGGTTTGTAACTTCTAGTATTCTCTAGTAAGCTCTAGCTAGTACATCTAGTACTCTCAAACCTGTAGTAGTATTCTCTAGTAATATCTGGTATTCTCTAGCAATATATTCTGTAGAATGAAGCTCTAGCAGTATTCTCCGGTAAGCTCTAATATTCTCTAGTAAGCTCTGGTATTCTCTGGTAAGCTGTACTAGTAATATTCTAGCTCTAGTATTCTCCAGTAAGCTCTAGTATTCTCCAGTAAGCTCTAGTATTCTCCAGTAAGCTCTAGTATTCTCCAGTAGCTCTAGTATTCTCCAGTAAGCTCTAGTATTCTCCAGTAAGCTCTAGTATTCTCCAGTAAGCTCTAGTATTCTCCAGTAAGCTCTAGTATTCTCCAGTAAGCTCTAGTATTCTCCAGTAGCTCTAGTATTCTCCAGTAAGCTCTATAAGACTCCAGTAAGCTCTAGTATTCTCCAGTAAGCTCTAGTATTCTCCAGTAAGCTCTAGTATTCTCCGGTAGCTCTAGTATTCTCCAGTAGCTCTAGTATTCTCCAGTAAGCTCTAGTATTCTCTAGTAAGCTCTAGTATTCTCCAGTAAGCTCTAGTATTCTCCAGTAAGCTCTAGTATTCTCCAGTTAGTTCTATCCCTAGTCTTTGCTAGGACTCTGTAGGAGATGACAAATAGATGGGAACATTTTGAAAGGGGCACTGTGGTAAATACTATGACGTTACTGAGACTGAGACCAGACAAAAAAAGTCAAAGAACTAGAGTCTTCATGCAAGGCCGACATGAGGGAGAATGACACTTTAGTCTTGTTTCTAGGTGGTCAAGACTAATTTAATTATTTATATTGTGTTCAAAATCTAATTAGTAAAATATAAAAAATAATGGAATTTTAAAGCACTGAATGAGAAAATGAGTTGAATATTGCTGTTCGTGTTAATGTTTTGTGTCACAAACAATGTTTATAATTTGCAATTTCTGTTGTTTGTTTGCTGCCTATTCCAGAACAGAAAGCCAAAACTTCCTCATTGGACGTCTTTAATTGATTGTCAGGTATATTTTGAATTACATTTCACCCTCTCTCCTGCCAGATGTGCATGTTCTGAGTAGTTGGTTTATAAAAATGTAACAAGAACAGCCATTAATTTGCTTTAGTTGTTTTGTTTGATTGTTTTTTTCTATATTTTGTTATTTTTTGTAATATTTATTGTGGATGCTCTGTTTGTGAAGTATTTTGAGTTAATTTCTGTCACGATTATTGTGTGAATGTTTACCTACATGTACCAATAACCATGCATGATACATAGTTAACATGTACTTCATGACCCAAAGTGTTAACATTGTTTTGTTTTTTAAACTAAACTTGTTCACCTTTTGGCAGCCATGTCATTAAAAATTAAAGTCGAAGTTAGTGCCAACGTCCTTGTATTGTTCCCGATCTTCAAAAGCAAACATTGATTTTAATTGTTGATTACCCCATCAAGGTACCAGACTATTTCACCTCCAGCCCCAGTTCAATTGCATTGATTTGAGTTGGGGGTGGGGGGATGATAGTTGGGGGTGGGGGGATGATAGTTGGGGGTGGGGGATGATAATTAGAAATGTCTAAGAAGTAGTGTTTTGTGACGTGTGAGTACTGTGCAATACAAAGTGATATTTGTGTTTTAATTTGAATTTGTGTTTTTGTTTGTGATTGTTTGTGTAGAAAGATGACACTCATTTTTGTTTGTACTGTTAACATGTTTTTGTACATCGTGAATTGTTAGCTGAAACAAAGAGGAGGGTGTGTGGAAGGCAGCTGTTTGTATTGGACATTGTTGCATATAAATACTTGACGGAGCTCCATGTATGTTGTTGGTCTTTTACTTGCAATTTACATGTACGTGTACTTAGTGCATATGTTTTTGTTACTTTTTGTAAAGCGCTTAGAAACACTTCGTATTATTTGATCATGTGTAGATCCATGCACTTCACTCATATACTTCTTACAATGTAGGTAGCCTATTATAAAGTTGCTGGTACATTTATACTGTATGATATTACATGTATTGTATACTGCTGTACTGCATTTCGGCAAAGAGGAATGAAGGATTTGGGAGGATTTAAATCACCCAGTCTGATTGAAAGTTGACTTTATGACAGTGTTGGTTTGTGTGTGGAGTGTCGAGGGTAATAGGTTCATATGCAGTTTTGAATCCATTCACCTTATCCTTGCCAAATACAAAACAAATACAAAATGAATATTCATTATTTGTTTACCTTCCCCATGGACCCATGTCGCCTTCAGATAGGCCTCCATTGCCATTGGTTGAATAACATAAACTAGTATTGGTTTGGATTTAGTAGCGGAAAGTTTGTACAGTCCATGTGCAATCCCAGTCTCCAGCAAACCTCAATGTATTTTGATGTATTTAGCAGAGGGTGAATGCCCAGTGCCAAGGCTGGTGTAACCTGGGCCCAATTTCATGGAACTGCTTACCACATAACTCTGCGCTTACGGAGTCCTCTAAAGCTTGTGATTCTATGAGCTTTAAGCGCAAAGTTTTCATGGTAAGCAGAGCCATGACATTGGGCGCTGTTCACTTCACAATGCAACACAACCCTCTATGCCATTTTTCTGCATCTAGCAGGGTTTTCATTTCAATCGAGTTGCATTTTGATGCATTTAGCAGGGTGTCTAAAAGACACCTGACGGGGGTTTCCGGTTAGGGGTAAAGGCAGGCACAGCCAGGGGATGGAGTTTAAGGCCGTATCCAAATTGGCGGCTATAGCTTAAGCTACGGCTACAACTGTTGCTGAGGGTGTTACTAACGAATTCCTATACTTCAATGTGGTCCAGCCGTAGCCGTAGCCAAAGTCGTCAACTCGGACACGGCCTAAGAATTAGAGGAAATTACATACATGCAAGGACAAGTGTGTGTAGATATTAAAGTCAAAATTTCAAAGGTTTTTTTCAGCCTAAAATTTCACTAAAATGAAAGCCAGAAAAAGAAAACAAGGGGAAGCATGCTTTAGAACAGCAAAAAATAGATACAGTGACCATTTTTGTAGTTAGGTCGTCAAGGCTACAATGAGGGTATCAGAGGCTTCCCAAGCCTCCACAAAATTCTGGGACTTTTTAATTTTATTTATGAGATATCGCCTAACACCACAAGGCCCGGACAGCCACTTCAAGGTGAGGGCTACATTTAACTGATTTGGGCTGTAGAACTAAATCAACTGTCATCAGGGGCACGTTGCCATCTACTCCTGGGGTTGAAACAGGGTTACCCCCTTCACAGTCCATAAGGATGTAGGCATGGGTATCATCCACTAGGAGCCTGGGTGGTAGAGCAGAATGCACTACCTTCCCAACTTTTTACGAAGCAATTATGGTTAAGTGCCTTGCTCAAGGGCACAAGTGTCATGACCGGGATTCGAACCCACACTCTGCTGCTGACAACACCCGAGCTTGGGTCTGGTGAACATGACCGCTCGGCCAGGACACGCTGGGACTGTTGTAAACTGAAAGTTAAGATCTGTTGCCATGCTTTTACTTTTCCCGCCCTAGAGTTAATTTACAAACTGTCTAATTGTGTATCTCATCAAACAGGATGGAACTCTGCTGGAGCAGGTGGAGATATGCGTGTCGGAACAAGAGAAGAGAACCGGGGCCGGACGGACGGCGGCCATGGGCATGAAAGATGTGTATACAGTGTACCTGGTAGAAACTAGGTGAGTATAAACCAAGCCAAACGTTGTCACAGACCACAGATATGCTTGTTGTATAACCCCATTTTGATAAAATACCCTTACAACTGACCTTGTCTCACCTAACTCGGTTGTCAAATTTTTGTGAAACTTTTTGTCAGGGATGTTTTGATATTTCACAATTCCCAATTTGATTGCTGCAATTCCCATGCAGCATCGGTGGTTTAATAGGTCTCCAAATGCGGTTTTCTTGAATTGGATAGCATTCCAGATGGACATAATTTTCTGCAGGATTGGCAACCTAATAGTAGCTTAGGTGGTCAGGTTGGCGTAGTGGTATCTTTCCTTGCCTTCCACCTCTAGGACCCCGGTTCAAATCACACCGGGGGACACTATGTGGATTGGGTTTTCAGTCCCTACCTGATTGCGTGGGTTTCCCGTGGAATATTTCTCTGGGGTTTTCCTGCCACATCTAAAACTGAAACTTCCTTCTTCGTCTTCTCTCCATGGGGTTCTTGGCTAGTATAGTGATTAAGTTCGCTTTTCTGAGTGTCCTTGGCTTCACAACCAGAATTAATAAATGAAATGATATGAAAATGAAGCTGAAAAATAGACTGTGCAAGTGTCGCGCATATTTAAACTTCCAGGACCCACCATTTATGTCCTAACCATGTATTAAATTGTATGCATGCACGCTTATTGTTTCTTCAAATACTTTAGTTTAATGTGATTCAGGCTATACAAATTATATAATATTGTTGGGAAAATAAAATTCAGCAATGAAATATATATGAAAGTAAAATAAATTTAACAAATCAAAGCAGCAAATAAAACCAGAGAATGAGACCTGCTTGACCACCGTTTTCGGTTACCTGTAAAAAATTATGAATTTTGCCCAAATGATGTTCATGTTATCTGTAAACCTATGTAATGATTGCACACATTCAGGCGTGATTGGCAAAGGAGGTTTCTAAAAAAATAAGCATCCTCGTCTCAAGTTTAAATTTTGTTTCAATGTTAATTTAAACAAATTAATGAACAGAGTACTGATGGTTGTACTCTGCCGACTAGAAACAAAAGAAATGTATTTGGTAAATTGTTTCCAGGAAAAGAGAAGCGCTTGATTTAGTCACCAGCCAGAAGTACAACTACAACTTAAAGGCATCGTACACGTTTGGTAATGACTCTGATAATTAATGGCAATAAAAAGTTACTTGGAAAGAAGTACAGCAGCTTTGGATAGTATAATGCATTTTGAGAAACTTTTCAAAGTACTGCGATTATGGAAAAATATGTCACTTTTTATCCCCCCAAAACATTTGAATCTGAGAAGCGTTACGTGTAACGCTTCTCAGAGTGTGTATTCCAATGCAGATTATTCTTCCTGCGTGGGCATAACCGCTCCAGATTTTCAGCAATATCTCAAAAACGCTACCACCTTTTTAAAATTTTCACAGGTGAGTTTTATGGTATATATCTACAACTATATAGTTTTGAAACAAACACTAGGCTCCAATTACCAAACATGTACGATGCTTTTATAGATACTGCTTGTCATAACTTGCTTCTTAGGTAGCCCCTGTGGGGGGGGGGGTGGGGGAGGTGCCTTTAAATAGTAACCTGTCTGTGTGCAACTAGGAAAAAATAGACTAAAAATTACACCTGAGCTTGTCAAAATTGCGTACCCTTCAAATGTACAGTGACTAGCCCTGGAGCTACACATGGAGTCAGGAAGAGCAAGAGGAAGGGCAAGGTCTTGGACTGTAAAGTTGAAATCATAACAAAACACTCCCACATGCTGGGACAGTTTCAAGAAGTTTAATCTTTTGATGGTTAGAAATGTTTTTCTGTCCACCCATGTATATTTGTTTGATGCAAATATCAACCTCACTGGATCATTTTGGTTTTTTTGTTTTTTTTCATCGAGAAGATCAGGGGGTGAAGGAGCTGTCAACCACAACGTACTTTGATCAAGTTTCTTGCTTGAGGAAATCATTGTTATCGCTGAGGGGAAATCCAAGATAAGACAAGCGCTGGACGACTGCCAAGGGTCAGTTGGTTGCACTCTCTCCACAGTAGGGGCCTGGGTTTCATGCCCGGAGTGTGCACTGTTGTGCTCCAGTTTCTCAGAAAGAATATTTTTTTTCCCGATTGACTAATGACAGACCGAATTGGATGTTGGACGTTATTTGCCCAATTGATGATTGAATGTTGCACACTATCAGGTTTGGATTTGCATGGAGTTCATAGACTCTTGTTTCCCTCTTGGCGTTGGCCCGCCCCTTTTTATTCAGAGACACTTTAAATTTAAATTCAAGTTTTCCAAAGAGGTCTTTATTCCCAAAACCTACTGTCTATCTATTCAGTATCATTCACTATATTGAATGATAAGTACACTATGCTAGACCTAATTAGTATTCTAGACCATTCTCCTGAAGACAATCAGAGCTAGTGATCGAAAAGTTGAGTTGTTAACCACCGGTTCTTCTCAGAACCACCACAGCTCATAGATAGAGTTCAGGGTTCTCCCCAGGTTTTTTAAAAACTGTGGGACCTTCTGGGCCAATTTTTTGTAATGTTTGGCCGAAGCGCGCTGAATTGAAACAAGGTCCTCGGAATGTTTTCTACTTGGTGTTTTTCTTGGTTTTCAAAGCCCTACTGTGCAATTTGGAGCATTTTAATTTTTATATGGTTTTCTTTTCATGTTTTTTTAGTAAAACTACCGCTTTGTTTTTTTTGCGCATCGGATGTTTATTTTGCATATCTGCCGAAATTCTTGCATATCGGCACGCAATTCTTGCGCATCGACCGATACGCTAGCTTGTGCATGGGGAGAACACTGGAGTTAATTACATGGTGTCTCCGCAAACCTCACTTGATTGTGATCCCACCATGCAAAGTTTCGAATGCTATCTTATGCTAGACTTGCAATCTGATAAAATGTTGTGAATGCAGATCTCTGCACAGTACACGGATAAATGTAGTTCTGTTCAGTTCTGTACGGGGTTGTGCCACAATACACAACCTGTGCGGTTGAATGGTTTTAAAAAAGATGGCTACAGTATACTGTATACTCGCTGGAAAATGTTACCTAAAGTAGGAGATTTTAAGTATAAAAACAAACTTCAATTCAACGCCTGAACTATGAAGCTGTAAAGTGGTAAACAAAACTTGCCTCGTCGAGTGACACATCACATCAGAACAAAAATCAATTTCGTCTTTCCAAGGTCCCGAGGAAATCGCAGCTATTTTAATACCCGACCATTCCCAAAGGACCCTTGGGGCTTTTTCCAAACCTCGGCTCAGGTTTCGTCTCCGGTTCTGAGCTTCGTTTGATGTTGTTGGAAACACTGTGCAAAATGCACACTGCTCTAAAATTGATGATGGAGCCGGAGCCGGAGCCGGAGCCGGAGCGGGAGCACAAGCCGAGGTTTGGAAAAGGCCCGTTGCGAGCAATATGTAGCAACACGCTCTTTATTTTTGGAAGGGGGGAGAAAAATAAGGAAATACTTAATTTTCTCCGAGAACGAATAAAGGAAGGGCCTTAACTGTCCTCAGGCACTCAATCAGTGTCCACAATAACAGGCATGGAATTGAACGGGAGGCTATTGGCCTTGGTGCCCCTACAAAAGTTGTCCGTAGTCGTACAAGTTTTTTTCTAATGGAAGTGCCCTGTGCAAAACGAGAATGGCCTTGCCCTCTCAAAGATGAAATTCAAGGCCTGCAATAATGACCTCCCTTGTGCCTACACGTAGAAGGGATGCAGAAAATGACTGCAGAAAGCATTTTTAGTGCCTTATTTTTAGACCTGGGAATTACAATCAGTGCCCATCATCACATCTGCTGGGCTGGGCACGATTTCATCAAGCTGTTTTAAAACAGAAAATTGAGCTTAAGCATATTTTTCTGCGAGTAAAAATTCGCGGGGAACTGTTCACAAACAATATACAACACATTGTACTTTGATTGGTAACCTATTTCTGCTAAGCAAGATTACCTTGTGCTAAGCAATTTTGTTTGTGCTTGACAGCTTTATGAAATTGGCCCTTTGGTTCAATTTCATGGCTTTGCTTACACTTGCAGAATTCTGCGCTTACGACACCCTGCAGAAAAGGCAGAATTTTATGGGCCGTAGAACTATGGTGATAAAGCAGTGCCATAACATTGGGCCCCAGGACATGGCTTTACCACATCCAGCCACGAAAGGACCCCAACTTGTAAATCACAAAATACCCACAGGATCCCTGACCTGAAACAAAATCATTTTAACAACAGATCTTTATCATGTTGCAGCCATTTATTCTTCTCCCATCCAAATCAGTGTAACCAAAGTGAGGCTGGAAGGGTAAAGTAGTCTGGTGCCCTTTTAGTAGAATGAGAATGGGTATTTACTGTTGTTTTTGAAGACAGGGAACCTAACAAAGATGGCGACAAATTGATAAAGGTCTATAGGCCTGTGTGCTCACAACCAAACCAGTCCGGCAATAATGATTTCCCTGCAAACAGGTACTGCACAAGAACCTGTGTACAAACACGCGTTTTTAAAGGTTGATTTATTTACTGGTTGGGATTTCAAGTGTAAATTTACCTCCTCTCAAAAAAGAAATCTGACATTGTCTGAAGTCTGAAGCATTTAACGTTTTCCTCCCATCCAAATCAGTGTAACCAAAGTGAGGCTGGAAGGGTAAAGTAGTCTGGTGCCCTTTTAGTACAATGAGAATGGGTATTTACCATTGTTGTTGAAGAAAGGGTACCTATGAAAGATGGCGGCAAATAGATAAAGGTCTATAAGCCTGTGTGCTCACAACCAAACCAGTCTGGCAATAATGATTTCGCTGCAAACAGGTACTGCACAAGAACCTGTGTACAAACACACGTTTTTAAGGTTGATTTATTTACTGGTTGGGATTTCAAGTGTAAATTTACCTCCTCTCAAAAAAGAAATCTGACATTGTCTGAAGTCTGAAGCATTTAATGTTTATGTTTTTTATGATTCCTCTCTGTGCTGTAAATAAATGTACATTGTTACAAATTTACACATCATTTCAATCAGCATGATCATTGATCAGAGCTGAAACATTCTAATTCATACAAAATAACTTTATTTTAAAATTTGTGTACACGTGTAAACTAGCACAGGAGAGACTCTGTTCCAAATCATTGTATGTGGTAAGCTAGCGAGATACTTAGTACAGTTTCAAGGGAATCCATGTGGTCAAATGCCCAGGTGACCAGTCATGCCAGCGGTCAGAAACACTTGGCCGTGAAAAACAGGAAGTATTTTGGGATGAATTTGAGATATCAACGGGAAGTCCGTAGATCATATATATATAGACTAAAAAGTGCACAAGATTGATTCACAAACAACGGATGGGTTTTAAAAACTACTGAACAGAGGTTGTTGAACCCTGGCTTTTGTTTAGATGTGTTGTGTTCTCTGTAATTTTTATATTTGTTGTTGGCCTTGCACTTTAGAGGATGGGTGCCAGGGCTTGAATTTTAAGAAAATCTCAGAGACTTTGATTTGAAGTAAGTTTAATAAACCTTCAAACGTCTGTATTTGGAAATGCAGGCATGATACAGGTATTCAGTCTGATTTCTGTTTCTTTTGCCCTTGGGACAAAATAAGAAAAATTGTGATTAAATAGCCTGAAATGTTCATTAACCCTAACCATGCTAAATGCAACAATATGCACCAAATGGTAATAGTTATTGTAATCTGTTGCATTTGGCAGTCAACTCAGATGTCATTCTTTGACTGAATTTGTTGCATTTAGCAGTCAAGTGACTTCATATTGGTGTTGCATTTTGTTGCATTTGGCAGAGTTCATGGTCCCACATATTAGCCAAGTCACCACTACACTTATGTGCATACTGTTGCATTTAGCAGGGCAAACACCCTTGCTCAGTCCTAACACAAACAACATGCCTGCACAATGCAACAAAATCCCTTGTTGCATTTTGTTGCATTTGGCATGGCTCTCATTTCAACTGTGTTGCATTCTGTTGTATTTGGCAGGGTATGTAGAGGGACCCTAATGGGGGTTAGGGTAAAAGCCTACACACCATGTAGGCCAGCCCTTGTACTCGATCAAATATTTCTACTCTTTTCCAAGGACCAAATACCATGCCTGGAAATGACACTAGATTACAGATCTTGAGATTTCTGGGGTAACTGACCCTATGCGGTAAATCTACTGGACTCTGGCCAGTGGTCCAGTGGGTTTTTTCAAGCCCCGGTGGCTAATCTTTGCCTGGATGGAAACAGCATAAGGTGTCTGGTCTAATATTCGAGTGGGCTATACATACAGGTTTACATGGGGAGGGGGAAGAACCGTAAAAATGTATTCAACAAAAAAAGTTTAAAATAACAGATTAGAAACACCAACAACTTTTCAAATGAAGACAAGATCATATAAGAAAGACAACCAGAAAATCACAATGGGCTAAAGGATCTATTGTTAGTGACAGTCTACACAACTGAACAAGGTTTCGATGGAGTATATTGAGTTAAAAAAAAAAAAAATCTACTGTTAGAAAAACATGCCCTTTGGGTTGAAAAGCTTGTTTATCACCTTGATACATGTACATGTACAAATGTATTGTGTAATAAAGGAACCCATGCTGAAGTGGTTACACTTAACTGTGTTTTTCTAAAACTTTTAAACCATCAACATGTGGACTCTGCAGACAGTCCACATGCAAAACTCTCTTTCATTTGATGAAGTATCGATGCATATTAAAGGGTCTGTATACGTTTGGTAATGACTCTGAAAATTAATGGCAATAAAAACTTACTTGGTATTAAGTATAGCAGCTTTGAATAGTATAATGCATTTTGAGAAACTTTTTACTTCGAAGTAGTGCGGTTATGGAAATTGATATCATTTTTTATCCCCAAAAGGTTGAATCTGAGAAGCGTTACTGCAGTAACGTTTCTCAGATTGTGTATTCCAATTGCAGATTATTCTTCCTGGACATAATCGCTCCAGATTTTAGACAATCTCAAAAAGTAACGCTACCACCTTTCGAAATTAAATTTTTACAGGTTAGTTTTATGGTATATATCTACAACTATATATAGAATTGAAACAAATATTGGGTTCCAATTACCAAATGTATACAATCCTTTTAAAGGCACTGACCACGTTTGGAAATTGTCAAAGACCAGTGTTCTCACTTGGTGTATCCCAACATATGCATAAAATAACAAGCCTTTGGAAATTTGGGCTCAATTGGTCATCAAAGTTGCGAGAAAATGATGAAAGAAAACCGTCCAGTTGTTGTTGTGTGCTTTCAGATAGGAATAAAAACTTCTTGCAAGAAGTTTTTATTATTTTAGTAAGAAATTACCTCTTTCTCAAAAACTAGGTTACTTCAGAGGGAGTCGTTTACTACAATGTTTTATACTATCAACAGCTCTCCGTTGCTTGTTACCAAGTAAGTTTTTATGCTAATATTTGTTGTGAGTTATTACCAAACGTGTACGATACCTTTAAGAACATTTCACCAAACGGCATCTATAGCTAATCAATCTTTTCTAATGCCGATCCCAGCCCCTTTTGCGGGACATCTGGTGCGGACTTAATGAAACGAGAGGCCTGGCTGTTATCACCATTACGCAAGGTTTCTGTCACGCTAATCAGCCAGTAAAAAGTCATTGGATAAGTCGTTGGGTTAAAATGACACACGAGCACGTGGCCCGTTAAGAACAGCTTCCGATGGTTAGTAGACTTCCTCTGTGCCGGCTTCCTGCGTCGGATGAGAACAAGTTTTTTTATTATATATGACTGGGTTTATTGTTAACCCACCAGATGCTCAGCTCAGTACCCTCCTGTAATAACATTCTACTGTTTTTTTATTGGCTTTTATTTTCTTTTGTAGTAAATATCGAGATGATTCTAGTCTGTCTGTCATAATATTTTTTCAACATAAGTCATGTTTACATAAATACTATGGAAACGAACTCTACTCAAAAGACCACTGTTGGTTACCAAGGCCAGTGTTAACCTCGTTCTAAGCATCTTTCACTCCATTAAGAGGTCAGAAACATTAGGAAGGGTTTCAAATCATTGCAATATTATTTTAGATTATGGTCTGTCAAAATATTATTTGTATATTTTGCATTTTGAAATGAACTCAAACTCAGAAGACCGCTGTTGGTTACCAAGGCCAGTATTAATCCCAATTCTCTGTGAGGCTTCATGTGTCCTATCAACAAGGCCCAATTTCACAGAGCTGTGTTAGCACAAAAAAATACCAAGTGCAAAACAATTGTGCTTAACAGAAGAAGGTGACCGGCCAAACTAACATGTTTTATGTACCGTTTGCAAATGGTATTCTGCTTATTTTTGCTTAGCAGAAAATTGTTCAGCATTATTGTCTGCTTAAGCAGCTGTATGAAATTGGGCTCAGGGCCCAGTTTCATGCTTAGTTCACTAGTTAAGCACATTTTGGTGCTTACTGTTAATACATGTAACATAGCAATGTATGTACATATGTAAAAAATTACAGTAATAGCAGAGTCTTTCTCAAAAGTCTTAAGAAGATTTGACAGTGCGTATGTGAAATTGTATACCATGTATGTTTCCAAAGGATTTGCATTGTCCAGTCGAACTGCTCTTAAAGCAAATGTACAACATTGGCAATTGTCAAAGACCAGTATCCACACTTGATGTGACCCACATATACATGAAATAACAAACCTGTGAAAGTTTAAGCTAAATCGATCTTCGGATTCATGAGAAAACAGTGAACAACCCCATTATATATTTTCACTGTTTTCAAACATCGGATTTTATCACCAGCGATAAAGGATAATTGTTTTACTCATTTCCTAAAAACTAAAGCATTTCGAGCAAAACTATTTCAAGGGAAGTTTTCCACCATGACCATCTTTATACCATGTAAGTTATGTGCAAATCTGTGAACATTTATATTTTCAACCTTACCAATGTTGTACACACCCTTTAACTCGCAAGAACCGCTGGCAAGTTAAGGTTCTTGTTTTTTCCTTCTTTGCCTGCAGTAAAAAGCGTTGGTAAAAAACAAAACTGCACCGAAGGCCACTCCATAAGCAGAAAATGGAATCAGCCTTTTCTAAATGAAAGTGACCTGGCTCTTTCAGTTTCAGGAATTAAGTTCCAGAATTGCCATATAAATGTATTTTTTATATGGTGGGAAAAACAAAACCTTTGAGGAGATAGTATCAGGGATTAAATGGTTATTTTTGACTTTTCTTTTCGTTAACAGAGTGAAAGAAACTGGAGCCAGTGGCCTCGGTGAAGGGCACACGTCACTGTGGAGGAGGTACAGTGAGTTTGAACTACTGCGGAACTATCTGGTTGTCACGTACTCGTTTGTGGTCGTCCCTCCGCTACCGGAAAAGAGGGTAAGACGTCGAGTCCCTAAAGAGTAAATCATTGGATTTTGGAGTCCTGAATTGATTCATTCCCATCCTCTGAATTTTAAAACACTCCACAAACCTTCGACAACACCACAAACCGTCAACAATTACAACAAACCTTTGACAATAACATCAAACTACATGCAGATGGTCATCTAAATAGTGAAAAAAAAGAAGGAAAGAACATTTAGATTGAGATTTATAAAAACAAAAAATAATATGGCCAGCGGTATAATTTGAAAATTACAATTGGCTCGTGGTTAAGTTTTGTTTACCTGTCTTTAGGGCCTACATTATCTACTTTACCAACCATACAGTGCATCAATTCAGTGCTATTGTTGCATTCATTAAATGAGTGGTGGTCTTGCAAGGTTTTGTTTTATTATACAAAAATTTACGTTAAGTAAAAAACAAATGGATATTTTACAAATTTGGTATAAAGTGAGAAAAAGGTTCAGCCGTGATATTCATTCCTGTAAAAGCGAAGTGTCTCATTAAGCTTATGGATTCTGTTTATATGCATAAAATAACAAGCCTGTGAAAATTTGGGCTCAATTGGTCATCAAAGTTGCAAGAAAATGATGAAAGAAAAAACACCCTTGTTGTACAAGTGTGTGCTTTCAAATAGGAATAAAAACTTCTTGCAAGAAGTTTTTATTATTTTAGTGAGAAATTACCTCTTTCTCAAAAACTACGTTACTTCAGAGGGAGTCGTTTCCTACAATGTTTTATACTATCAACAGCTCTCCGTTGCTTGTTACCAAGTAAGTTTTTATGCTATATTTGTTTTTAGTCATTACCAAACGTGTACGATACCTTTAACTAGGGTAAAATTTTAGGGGGGTACAAGGGGGTGCACCATTCTTTCTAGGAGGGCACTTCAGGCAAAGTTTCTGTTTGCCTTTTTCTTAAACACGCCCCTTTTCAGCCCTCTTTTTATGCACTATTTTGTATAAGAGATCTGGTGTGAGTGTAAAAAACGCACATCGTCTGCATGTCCCCGTGCCCTCCCGTAGTTACGCCACTGTGTAAAGTACTTTCACATGAAGATGAAAGATAAAGTTGGGTCTCTGAATTCCAAACAGGGTGTCTAAGAGACACAAGGCGATGCCCCTCCCCCTCCCTTATGGGCAGTTACCATGATCAGTCAGGGTTTTGGTCATTGTCTACTGACGTTCACCCCCCCCACCCCCACCCCCCCCCTCATGTGCTTGGTAGACTTTATCTAAAGTTTGCTATATAGAGCATGTTTTACAAGTCCAAGCTACAGTAAGTAAACAGGAATCAGACACTAGGTACACAATTTGGTATCCGGAACTCAGTGCCTCATTAAGCTGCTTGATTCTATTGCGATTCGGCTCAGAAGTTGTTATTCTTGCTGCTTGAAGAAGTTCCATCTTTTAAAAAATCCACTTCAGTAGTTTTTAATCTGTTTTGATAACGAAGTTCAATATTTTGTAAGGCCACTCGGTGAACGCTTTTATTACGCTCTTAAGTTTGGTTTGATAATTGAACTTTGTTGTGTCTCCCCCTATGAAAAAGACACTCTGTCTAGTGTGTATAGACCTTGTAACCTGTGATTCACGTATAATTACAAGGGTTCTCCCCATGCACAAGCTAGCGTATCGGGCCGATTCGCGGTGTTTATGTGTCGATACGCACAAATTTGGCCGATACTTAAGAAAAAAGAAAGAAAAAAAAATTGTTTTTCTTCACAAACACATCAAGAGAAAACCACATAGAATGCTCCAGATTGCGCAGTAGGGCTTTTAAAACTAAGATAAACACCAAGTACATGAAGAAAGCATTCCATAGACCTTGTTTCAAATTCAGGCGTGCTTCGGCCAAACTTCCAAAAATTGGGTTCAGAATGCCCCCACAGTTTTGAAAAAAACCTGGGGAGAATCCTGGTGTGTATAGACCTTGTAACCTGTGATTCATGTTTTTAGTTCTACAGAGTCTGGGCTTCCTTTAGGCACGATTTGTACACAGCTCTATGGAAGAAAATGTGAAATCTTAAAAAAAATTGATATTACGTGGAACGATTTTTAAAACTTTTGATAGGAAGAAAGGGGCACATCACAAACCTTGTTCAGCTGATAATTTTTTTAAATTTTTGATTTTTATGTGATAACTATGACACAAAATGTAAAATATATGACCAGCACACATGTAGTACAGTTTTTCTTGCCTGCTAGGAAATGCCCTGGATTCTACTCTTTTTGTAAACAAAGTGACATGGTATTGTTTAATTTTGTATGACGCAAGTCAAATCAAATTCAGATAAGGAATTTTACCTACAGTTCATAATAATAATAATAATAATAAGACTTGTAATGCGCACATATCCACCCTGCTGGGTGTTCAAGGCGCAGTAAAAACCAAAAACCAAACAAAACAAATCAAAGAAAAACAGACACAACAAAATTAGTCATTGAAAACCTGTGACATAAGATAAGTTTTTAGGAGAGATTTGAATTTTGTGGTACAAAGACAAGATCTAAGATTAAGTGGTAGAGAGTTCCAGATGCGTGGCGCAGCTGAAGAAAAAGACCTGTCAAGTTCATCCAGAGGAAAGGTGTAAATTTGCTGAGTTAAATCCAATTTTTAAAATACTGTAATTGATGGCAATAGCATTGACTCAGCGTTATTGTTTTATTGTTAATATCAATTGTGAAAATATAGTGTTATACCAGTTGCAATATTTTGTTTTGGGCTTAATTCCGAGACGTTTTCAGGCCTGGAATTTCATTTTTGAAAGGGAACAGTCATTTTTATACTTGTCAAGCAACTCTGAGCTGCAGTGGAACCATTTGATTAGCCCATCAGTGTTCTTCTTTTAAGAGCTTTCAGTCTGATTCTAATTTTCATTCTGTTCATTGACCTCGTTCACATTTGCTCCTCATAAAAAAAAGGAGAAAAGAAAGGCACTTTCCATTTGAAAATAAAAAAGTCCCAAATAATTTGTTGAACTGTAAATGTAGTACCCAACTTGAACAATTACATAAAAAACATAACAAACTTTAGGTTTTTTTCAGAGACCGTTTTACCCCCACTCTGCGAAGTTTCAAAGTCGGTACATGCATTTATCGATAACTTGTGATGTCAATTTCAGATGACGCTGATGTGGCAACAGTTGAGCACGGTGGACAACTTTGATGCGGATTTCATCGAGAGGAGACGAGTCGGGCTGGAGGGCTTCCTACAGAGGATCGGGGCCCACTTGCTGCTCTGTAACGATACTGTCCTCCATGGGTTCCTGCAGCAGGAGGATGGGTGGAAGGAAACGGTCCACGCAACCGGATTCCAGGCAAAGGTATGTCTGTCCCAACTCATTGGGGGGGAAGAGCCCTGATGGGCTGTCCTGCTGTTGTTTTTTTCCCTCCTTTTCTTTTTTTATGAGGGGAGGGAGGGGGGGGGGGTGCTTTGAAGCTGCCAAATGTCATCTGAAGGGAACCTTAATTTCCTGACATGCGTTGTAACTTGTTAAGTAGAGAGTGAGTTTACCCACCCCCCCAAAAAAAAAAACCCACCCCAAAACAACAACTACAACCAAACATGTCCATAGACCATCTTTGTTACAAAACAGTTACATTAAATGGTTGACGTGAACTTCAACTTAAATACATTTAACTATGTGGACTTACGTACGTCCACACAGTGTTTTACCAGTGTTAAAGAATATGTTTATTATTAAGTGCACAGAACAAAGGAAAGTCCACAGAGTGTATGCAACACAGAGCTGTGTGTGCGTGTGGACGTGTGTAAGTCCACATAGTGTTTCAAGTCCCTACATTGTGTGGACCTCTTTTGTTCTCAGGTCCGCACTTTGTATGTAGCACTTAAACTCACATTTTTACTTGAAGCGTGCATGGTATGAACATGTAGTGTACGTGCACATAGTGTACAGTGTTTTCTGTATACATGTATAATTTAGCATAAGTTATAGTAGGCGAATCTTTATTTTGCCTAGAGTTAGAAAGCACCAATCCTCACCAAACGGAATAAGTTTGATTGCTTGGTTTTTCATTTCTTATTGTATTTTTCCTTTCTGTTTTTTTTTTGTGCATTATATTTTTGTTCTATTGTATTTTAGCTGCCCATGGGAGTAGAAACACAGGTACAGACCAGAATTCCACATCCTTTGGAGATTAAATAAATAAACGAACGACAAAAATCAACCAAACCCTCAATGAGTGTTTGATGTTTTTTTCACTCTGTAGTTGAACCTTATTCCTCCACAAATCCATCAGGATCCAACAGGAATCCCTTTTCTCCAATCAATTTTTTTTTTCCATTTTCTTTGATTTGGGCTCACACTCAACACTAACCCAGCGTACATTTTCTATTATAAACTGCTACCGGCTTGTGAAGACCACTTCTTAACTTGCCCTCTGGGCTACTGAAAACTGTGCAACCTGCTCATTTTAAACTTAGTCATTTTTCTTTCTTTTCAGATCATGTGAATAATGTATTAAACAAATGTGTTAAATTTGTTTTGGAGTGTGTGAATGCAACTTCATTTGAGCATTAAACTAGTAGTCTTGGTTGTGATTGCTACCATTTGTATCTGAAAGATAAATTTAAGACAATACTTGTTTAAAAATCTTGGCTACTAAAACTTCCTGGGGGCAAGTTAAACGCACAGTTTACTAGCCCGGTCCTGCGGGTTGGGCTACTTTACAAAAAGCTTAAAGCGCATTGCCTGCATTTGGCAATTCACACCATACATAATATGCATGCTTTTGGATGAAGGTGGATTCCGCAAGCCCGAACGAATGTTTCAGCGGATTTCCTCCTTTTTTTGGTCTTATTTAATTTATTTTAAATCTTCGGACACTAAAAACATCTTGACCAGGAGTAGCCCAGGGAAATACAAAAGTTTTAAAACTGGCATCAAAAAGATGTGTCTTCCACAAGCCCCTGGTCATAAAAGAACTAAATATAAACATTATTAAAATAATTAGACACAATTTATCAAAAAACAAAACACTCCAACAAGACAAACAGACAACAACTTATCACTCAGTCTCCAACCCTCCCTTCTCAACATTTATCTCAACCCTAGCCTTTAATTGTCTTTAAGGGCTTTGCAGGGGCGTAAGTGAAGATGTTTTGATGGGTGTCACTCCCCCCTGCCCCTCCCCCCCTTGTGGCTCATGGTACATGTCGGTGACCGTCATAAAATTCAAAAATAAAAAGATATTTAAAACCCTGTGTACATGTAAGACTTAGTGCTGTTAAAAGCAGTTTTTGTGTGTTTTTTATTGTTATTGTGAAGTTTGTGGTTGTACTTTTGTAAGTAGTCTGTGGAGGCACGATGACTTACTAGTCTGATTTGTATGCAAGACTTCAGATTTTCTAGAGCCCCCATGAATGCATGAGATAATATTTTTGTGTATCGACTCTTTATTGTGTTCAGTAAAAACAGTGTGTGACTTATTTATCTTTGCTGGTTTCCTCATCGAAACGATTGTAAAATTAAGACCCATTTCCCCATAAACAAAACAACTGGTCATGGTGAAAGTTTCGCATGTTGGTTTTGTAGTGAAATCCAGAGTTAGTTGATACCAAAAAGTTCATTTTCCTGTTTATCTTATTGCAGTATGTGTTTAAAGGTAATGGTATGGGATTGGTAGAGCTGACAAAATAGTCGCCGACAGTGTTCATGTTTTGTGTGATCAACCACATACATGAAATAACAAACCTGTGAAAATTTGGGCTTAGGCCTCGGTGTGAGCCAGGAGAAAATAGTGAAAAACCAGGCATAATTTTCAGCATGTAAACACATTGTCCTTGCGGTTTTTTTTAGGTTTTCAGATACATTGATCTTGAATATGACTTCGTTTCAGAGGGAAATATTTCACAGAAAAAAAATGGTTCTAGTATGAACTTCATAACTAGTAAGCTTTCAAGCTAAAATTAAACAATTATGTTTTTTATTCTTACCAATCCTGTGTAATACCTTTAAGACAACTGCATACTTACACGTTTAAACTTGAATTTTCATAGCAAAACACTGCATTTCCTTTTGGTTTTTCAAAACAAACAGTAGTAAATCAAAATTCAAGTGAACTTTTAAAGCTGTCACATTTAGGTACATGTATGTACATGTACATACACACACCAATTTTTTGCTATCAATGTACTTGAGGTAAATTAGAAATGGTACACACAGTTGGCTTGTTTCATTGTAACATTTTGTATAATTATTTTATAGAAAAGTTAAATTTTGAATTTTACATTCTGAGACCAAGTTTGAAGCTCACTGAATAAAGAAAACGTTTGCTCAGCAGAAACTGGTTTATTTTGCAAAAAACGACCAGTGATGTTTGTGGTCAGATAATGTTTGCGTTGCGCATAAACTTTGTTGAGCAACTTTGTTTTTCTCCTGCCAAATAAGTGCAGTGCAAATGTTTTGTTTGGTAACCGGCCAAAACGCCTTGTGGTGTGCATTGTTTTGTGACTAGTCCCCTACTTGTTTTTTTGCTTAGCTACTAGATTTTGTCAACTAATATTTTCTGTTAAACAATAATCTCTTGAAAAGGGAGATTTCGAGCATGAAATCCAGTACCCCTTTGTCACTTTTAGTCTAGGAGAAACGAAGGGTAGCACGGGCGAGTGCTTGCCTGTGCAGGAGTGTTATATTCTGGGCGTGTTAATGTTCCGGGCGTGTTAATGTTCCGGGCGTGTTAATGTTCCGGGCGTGTTAATGTTCTGGGCGTGTTAACGTTCCCGATGTACATGTATATAAAAGAGAGTTTACCCATTTTCTGTTTGTGTGTCTAAAAAGGTTATGCGTGCATACGTGTCTTCCAGCATTATCTGGTTAAGTGTTTTTAATGTATGCCTGTTGACTTAATGTTTACCCAGTCAGTTTCCCTTGTGGTTTATTACTTGATATTTGACCTAATATAATGAACTGAGATTTACAATGTAAAGTTCATTGCTTGGCCATCTTACTAAGGCCATTGAAACCTTTGCTTTTTCCTCCGCTTTTCCCTTTTAACTTGTTGCCAATTGGAAATGTTGCAGTAAGCCTTCTGTTTTGTGAATCGGTTTGCCTTTTTTTCCCACGTGATGAGCAGAATAAGCCGTGCCTAAAACACGAAGTACAATATTGACATTGCGCCAGCAACACTTGCCAATGCCCACCGTTATTGTCAGAAGAAAACATGGGGGAACCTTTTTTACTATTTTGGGCTCACATTCCAACTTTGTGTCAGTGTCGCTTATTGAATCACTTCATCTTTGTTTCTTCTTTTCTCAACTCTCTTTCTTCCTCCTTGCAGCAAGACTCCAGACTGAAGAGCTTGAATGCCTCCTTCCGTCTCAAGAAACCCGACAGGTCAGTCACAGTTTTTTTAACGTGAAAAATAGGCCAATCCATAATTAAGCCTCCACCCACCATAGCTACTGCCTACCCACGGCACCCAAGTGAGATGGACTTGAGAAAACACTGCTTAGTGAGAAAACACTGCTTAGCATATTTCTTTGTTAAGCAAAACAATTGAGCGGGGCACCAGTCGCAACAATATGAATTTTATTGCATTTTGGCTGGTTACCCATTCTGCTAAGCAAGAATTTTCTGTGCCCCTCGATCAATAAGCACACAAAGTTCACATTGCTCTAAAGATGCAGCTTGTTTACATTTTATATATATATATATATATTTTTAAGTGTAGGACTTGGAGTTTGATTTTTTGGGGTGCATATTTTCAATTGTGATCCATCCGCACATGAAGGGGCAGAGCTCATATCGGTCACATGGTCCCAGTGTCATGAAGCTGTTATCAGAAAAACACTGCTTAGCATATTTCTTTGTTAAGCAAAAAGAATTGAGCGGGGTACCAGTCACAACAATATGGATTTTATTGCATTTTGGCTGGTGACCTGTTTCTGCTAAGCAAGACTTGTCTGTGCTCCTCAGCAAGTTGTTGTGCTTACAGGCTTTATGAAAGTGGGCCCTAGTTGCTTCAAAGAGAAGTTTAATCCAATGGATCTTATGCATTGACGTCATGATCACGCCACGATCCTAGACATAAATTGATGATGAAACAATGAAATATGCAAATCTCTGATGCGCGGCGCACAGGATGGGCCAATGAGCAACCTTCTTTTGACCTCTAGCCGAGGGAAACCTACTCCGATGACGTCATGCGCATAAGGTCTATATTTTCCAATAGTTATTAGAAGCTTAAACAAACTGTAATGATGATGTGGTACAAGCACAAAACAGCTTCAAGTAAATCATTCCACTTCAGGGAACGATTTCGTCAAGCATTTCGCATAGCAAAATATTTTGGACTGAAATTTTTTGTTCACGCACTACTGCTAATATTGAGTAGCAAATGATGATTTTCGAGTAGCAACTGGTACAGTTTGTGTAGCTTTTTGCCATGCTGTACATTTGAAATCGTTCACTGCACTTAAAGGTACTCTGATTCTGAAATTAAAAAGCCCAACTCCAACGCTCAGATCCAGTGTCAAATAAACAAATAAACTCAACAGTGAGTACGTACATGTATATATCAGCTTACAAACTGGCCAGAAACACGCCTTTGTTTTGGTAAGTGCCGTTGACTTTGGTTTCGGTTTCCACTCACCCTTTCTTTTATCGTGAACAGGAAGTTAACGCTTTGAGCGATAAAGAGTCCTTTCCTGATGCTGCCACTATCTTTGTCAGATTGCCTGTGTGCAATAACAATTGTAGATACTGATTGGAAAAGGGCACCACACTATTTTGTCTTTTGGCCTCATTATGGTTTCATCGATTTGATTGGGGAAACAAGATGGCTGCACCGTATGTAGCATGCCCCTCTAATAGCAAAGTTCCAGATCCGGAATTTTCGTCATTCAAATAACAAGTTGAGGTCACAGTTATCAGGAACAAATGGTGGTGGCTAGTGCGTGAAGCGCTCGCCTCTCAATATTGTGGCCCTGGTTCAATTCCCGGCTAGGGTCATGTGTGAGTAGATTTGTGCATTGGTTCTCTCTTGTGCCACAAGGGTTTTTCTCTGGGCCCTCCGGTCTTCCTCCATCCGGAAAAATCAAACTCTTTCGATCTCTGGCTGTGCCTCACCATTTTATGAGTGGATGTGGTTGGCTGTCAATAGGCACCATCACATGCCTGCGGCTTGATCATGTTGTTATTCACAATTCAGCTTCTCAGCTGTGAGTAAGGATCATTAGTCTCCCAAATTATTCATTAATTATTCATTTTAAAATTTTGTTTAAAATAAAAAAGTAGTGTTCAACAGTCCGTATTTAAGCAATCAACAGCAGAATGGGAAAAATTCCTTCATTTTTGTTAAAAAAATAATTATTTATTGTCATTTTAAAGGAAATTTGAAGACCTGAAGAACTATGCGAGCGATCTACAGAGTCACATCACTTCAGTACTCAAAGTCAGAGCCGTAAGTACATGCAGGCTTTTTGTTGACACCCAATTGCAGGCACAGCCACAGTGACTTTATTAGCAGAATGTGTTTTTCCTTTTTAACAAAGAACTGAAAGTGAAAGTAACAACTATGGGTGTATAGTGACCAGGGGGTGTAGACTCCCCCCCCCGACTTTTGAGTTATTAACTAAGTTGGCACTTTGAGCCTCATTTGGCAAATTTCATTTCATTTTGTTGTGTTTAGTTAAAGATACTTTGTTGTTTGATGAATGCTTCAATACCTGGGCCCAATTTTATTGATCTGCTTACCGTGGAATTCTGTGCTTACACATTCCATAGAATCACATGCTTTACATGGTGTCGTAAGCACAGATGTCTGTGATAAGCAGAGCCGTGAAATTGAGCCCTGCACATCAGTGCTTATTGTTTTGATCAGACCTGTTGGTTCAATTCATGTTTATACACTGTAGGGGCCTACCAGGCCATAATGATTTCACCCGATACATGCCACAGAAACTGTTTGTGAATACACTTTAAAATAAATGATTTATATAGCTTTGAGATACATTTCTTTCTGGACAATTTATAGTTTATGACAAGGGCATTTTGAGGAAAAAAATTGAAAATTGAAAACAATGTATTTTAATTCATGTATGCTAGGTACATACAGGTGGGCGCCGGGCCTTCAGGTAAATGCATGAACATTTACTGTTTCTCTTGTAAAATTATTAAAAATCCTGACCCTTTTTTGTTTTGTTGAACAAAACAAAGGGTTTAAACAAAAGGGAATTTAGTGTGTCAATTTAGTGAACGATTTTGTCCAAAAATTTTTGCATAGCAAAATATTTGGACTGAACATGTGTTGTGAACACTGAATGCTTTTATTGAGTAGCAAATCTAAGTTTTTTTGAGCAGTCTAGTTTACCGGACCTAAGCTCTGGTGTTGTCAGCAGCAGAGTGTGGGTTCGAATCCCGGTCATAACACTTGTGCCCAATGAACAAGGCACTTAACCATAAAAAGTTGGGAAGGTAGTGCATTCTGCTCTACCAGCCAGGCTCCTAGTGGATGATACCCATGCCTACATCCTTCAGGGGTAACCCTGTTTCAGCCCCAGGAGTAGGTGGCAACATGGCTCTGGTGGCAGTTGATTTGGGTCGATAGCCCAAATTGGTTAAGTGTAGCCCTCACCTTGAAGTGGCCATCCGGCATTGTGATGTTAGGCGATATCTCATAAAAAAAAATAATAATAAAAAAGCAACTGATACATTTTTTTGAAGCATTTTGCTATGCTACACAAGGGAAATCTATTGGATATTTTAATAAGTCCTGTGGTTGAATCATTCTGTGTTAGAAATGTACGCAGAGCGCGCGATCAAGGTGTATCAAGTCAGGGAACGATTTCATCCAGCAATTTTGCATAGCAAAATATTTAGACTGAACAAGTTTTGTGTACACTGAATGCTAGTATTGAGTAGCAAACTGAAACATTTTTTTGCAGCATTTTGCTATGCTATAACGAGGGAAATCTTTCACTGCCTTGATTTGTGAAGTATTCCCTAGTTTACTGCCGTGCCGAAGTCCCATGAGACTCGCAGAAGTGACAGGGTTGTCTCTCTATTATGCCAAAAGAAACAAGTGAAAGTTCAATTGTTATTTTATAGTTTATTTTTTATGTGTTTCCAGTGAACAAGCTTTGAGGTACTCGGTGTATCATATTTCATGTGGGTAGGAGATTATTTGTAAAAAAATATTGATTGTTTTCTTTCTCTCTGGAATGTTTTTTTTTCTCTCCACTCTTTGACCCACCAGGGCAGGAGGGGAAGAATTTTTATGTGGCTGTGTGAAACCGCAACATTTCTTGTTGTTTGTTCTTCATGAATGTTTTCCTTGGGGCATGCTTTAAGCCATATGTGAACTGGTTCACCACAATGGTTTTTAAAGTTGTGCACATTTTAAGGAGAGGGAAAAGTGTTGGAAAGTTCAAGTGTAAATTGAAAACTTCATAGTGAACAATACAAATAATAACTAGTTTATAAAGCGCTTTATCTATATAGCACTGTATCTACGGTCGTCTGAAAGCACTTGTTATTATTTTTTAAGACAGGTGTTTGCACCTTGTAAGGTTTAACAAGGTGCTGCGGCACATTCAGCAGCCACTGCCAGAAACACAAGGGCAAACCCCTTTTCTTAGCAGTAAGTGTAAACGGGTTCTTTTTATGTGCATTACACAGCACAGGGGACCTATGGCTTTATATACATCCCCATCAGAAAGATGAAGCAATAATGGTCTTAATAAGGACACAAGTGTCAAGACCGGGACTCGAACCCACACTCTGCCGATCAGAAACACCAGAGTTCTTGACCACTCGGCCAGGACAATAATAATAATAATTAATATTATTGCTGTTGTATCTTTCTGGTAATGAAACCAAGTGACCCTCAAAAGAGACTAGCGCAGACTACATGTAGTGTAAACCAATTTGATAGTTTTTTTGAAGTAACACCCACACATTGCCACCACATCGCTTTAGAAGTTTACACAAAACCTAATAAGTAGAAGGAAATGACTGCAATAAAGCTTTTGGCATTCCTGCGAGTTTCACACGTGCATGTTGTTCAATGATTGATGTTTTTCGAAGAAAACCCACATGCAAGCCACAACACATGTAATCCTCCCCTCCCCCCCATCATAAAATTATCAAGAGTAAAAATGTTCAAGCGTCACATCACATTCCATCACTGAACATTTGACATGCAGACAACAGGTGGTTGGTAGAGTGAGCCCTTATTGGAGTTTGACCTTTCGGTTGACCTTTACTGATTGGCTCGCTGGGACTCCTGATTGGCTGTGGCTATTATTGTAAAGCAGGCAGTCTGCTCATGACGTAACACTCTGCCACGGTCGCCCACTTAGGGATTCTAAGTTTGTCAAAGTTTGACCCATTTTTTAAAAGTCTGTATGTGTATTTCTTAGCTTTGGAACAAGGTTCCACTACCATGACAACATGTTCTTCTGATTTCACGTTTGTATGTCTTCAAGAAAGCTCTCAAGATCCACCTATCTTAATGATCTTTAGAATTAACTTTCTGTTGCTCTTTGCCAAGCACTGTGATACCATCTCTGTCTTGGAGTGCTTCAAATTCCCCTGTTTCTATTGGTATTATTTTTGTTTCTCAATAACAGGCATGATAATCTTCTTGCTTTAGTCTGATTTTCCGATTTTATTGCCCTTAAAAAAATCAGAACAAAATTGTGATTAAATAGCCTGAAAAGTCTATTAAAGCCTACACCATTTGTAGGTCAGCACTTGTACTCGATAAAATGTTACTACTTTTCCCCAAGGACCAAATGTCAAGACCGCAGTAAGTTCCAAGTCAAAACGTAGGGGCAAGGTGGTAACATTGGCCTAATTTAGGCACTCCAAAAATAGCTAAAAAGCAGGCTGCTTCATGCTTGATTGCGCAGGGGAAAAGGCCGGCCCACGCCCATGATTGGAAGTGCGATTAAAACAAGTCATCCATGGTATCTGTAGATCTCTTTAGTCTAACCAACACATGGTCTACAGGTAACTGAGTTTAATGGGCTACACATTGAAAACATTTCAAAGCTTAATTCGCCTTAAGGTGAGCAGGAAGAGGGGGAGGGCTGCGTGTTTTAGCGATACACGCAGAAGAACAAGATGTACAACTTGTTGACATCCTCGACTGGCTTAACTACGATAGTAGCAGATTCCTGTAATTAGCTGAGATGAATGCATGTCGGAAAGGGAGAATCGTGTGACTGTTTTTTATTCGTACAGTATGGTGGGTGGGGATGGAAATGGGGGAATGATTACAAAACACTAGTGTGCCAAGATGTCGAACACGGCATATGCAGCAGCTGGGGGGGGGGGGGGCTTGGGGAGAGGCCTGCTTGACCTCTTTATGACAGCACTCGTCAGATACTTGAGCTGTAGAAAATGACAGACTGTCAACAGACTCGGAGCTGAAGTGTTCTGCCGTTCAGGGCTGGGCTTTGGGGCGGCTTTTATAGCAGCACAAATAAGACTTGACACCGTGGGTGTTTCTCGAAGAGAAAGGGATTTCCTGTTTTGCAATATTGTTCAAGAGTAATCTCACTCTTTAATACGCTGAAGCCGACCGTGTTTGTGTCGAACTAGAGGGCGATTAGATCTGGGTCCAATTTGATAGAGCTGCTTAAGCAGAACATATTGCTTAACAAGTATTTGCTAAGCAAGAATGTGCAGAGGACCAGTCACTAGCTGGTACATGTGATATGGTATTTTGGTTGGTAACCTTATTCTGGTAAGCAAAATTGTTTGTGCGTAAGTTACTTTGTTGTGCTCAAAAGCGCTAACTACATACATGTAGTATGAAATTATGTCCAGCTTGTAATGGCCCTCTGGTGGTAAAAAAGTTACCAGTGTGATAAAGATAGGGGCATTTTCTTCATCAGATTTGAGACTCCATTCTTCTCCATTCTTAACAAACATTATTAGCCCAGGCATTCTGCAGTAGCTACAGAGTACATTATCAGAGAATAGATTTGAGACTGTATACTCATCAAACAGGGTTAGCCCAGGCATTCTGCAGTAGCTACAAAATGCATTTAATAATAGAGAACAGATCTGAGACTCTATTCTCATAAAACAGGGTTAGCCCAGGCATTCTGCAGTAGCTACAGAGTACATTATGAGAGAAAAAATAGATTTGAGACTCTATTCTCATCAAACAGGGTTAGCCCAGGCATTCTGCAGTAGCTACAACGTATTTGAAGAGAGAATTGCATTAGGCACAACAAAACATTTCTGGCTTCTCTACACAGTTGCAATTTCAGTTGATTTTGTTTAACAATTGAGGGGGCTACTCTGTGAAAACAATCGGAATCTGAACAGGGAAGTCAAGTTCTCAAAGAACAAAATCTACCTAGCAAGTAGATATACACATGGTGTTACCGCAAACCAAACACATATTGATACCTCACCATGCGATGCCTCAAATCCTATAGGCCTATAACAGGGAAGTCATTTTACAAATGCAAAGAAACTGTATCAAAACAAAATAAGTTACCTGAACTTACTTCAGAGGTCACCCGGTGAGGATCTACAGTGCTGTTTGGGTGCTATTGATTTGACCTCTCGATAACATCTGGTTTGTTTCAGTGGGTCAGTTTAGGGAAGTCACCCTATGAACCCAATCAAGATCCTATCTTTAGTCCCTTTACAAAACCATGGCTTTGGGTTCTGTCAGTAATTCTGAAAACATACACTTCTGGTATGGGACTTCAGAGCCAAAGCCTGAGCCAAAGCATAAGCCAGAGCCGCAATTTAAGACAGAGCCACAAACTAAGCCAGAGCCGCAAACTAAGCCAGAGCCGCAAACTAAGCCAGAGCCTAACCCATGCATTACAATTCATATCCATGTATTCATTTTCATTTTGTATAATATTTTTCTTTTTGTGTAGGTGCCCTTGATCGGTTTTCTGGAGAAGTGCGCATTATAAATCTATATTATTATTATAATTATTAAGCCGTGGTTTTGACAATGTCCATAGAGTGGATTACACATCCCCTGATGGTTGTGTGCTGTTTATGCGCCTTTGATTGCCCACCCGATGACACCATGTTCATTTCAGTAGATCTGTCGGAAGATGACCAATTATCAACCCAAACATTTTTACATCATAGAAGAGGATGCATCAGGGCCCAATTCCATGAAGCTGTTTAGCACAAAATTTTGCTAAGCACAGACAATTATTGCTCATCAGAAGTGGGTTATCAGCCAGAGTACTATGTAATTTACATCACTTTTAACTGGTTCCCTGCCAATTCTTGCTCAGTAAAAAGAAATTGCTGAGCATAATTTTCTACATTTCAACAGCTTTATGAAATTAGTCCAAGCAGTTTGGGCACTGCCCTTCAATCGGGATACCAGTCATGAGTACATGTACTGTGTAATTTACATGACTAGTATCTCAGGTTCCCTGCTAAATCTTGCTTAGTAAATAAACGTGTTAAGCATCATTTTCTACGTAACAGTTTTATGAAATTGGGCCCAAATGATTGGGTGTTGTCCTTCAACGGTGTTGATTGGACCATAGAGCAAGGAACGTACAGACATGACCAATCAAGATCCTGTCACATAACGCCCAAGGCATTTTAAAGGGCCACACGCCACGGGTTTGAGTGTTAATCTTTGATCAGGTTTATTTGACCATTTATTTATTGTTTTATATTAGGTCAGTAGGAAGATGCCCATCAAAATTTCAACCAAGATCATATAGTGGAAGGGCCCTCCCCCCCCCACATCTTAGTCTTGGTGCAAGACTTTCTTGTTTGATTTGTCACAATTTTCCCCGCGAGAGGGCACTATTATCCACGAATTGCTTTTACCCCGCGAACCGCCCCACGAGAAGGGGCGGTTTGTGGATGATAGCGCCCTCTTGTGGGGAATATTGTGAAAAATCAAAACGAAGTCTCACACCAAGACTACCACTTCCTAGTTTTAGGGTGCTGACCATCACCCATGTTGATTTGACCACTTCTTGAAGACCTACTAATGTAGGTCAACAGGAAGATGACCAACGAACCCAGTGGAATCCTAATTTATTAGAGTTTCCTTTTGGTCAGCGGTGTGAGCAGAGACACGTGCTTGCTCATTATGGTGAATTAATTCTACATCCTACTTGATACTAGTGGATCATGTAACAGCAGTGTTACATAACATGGATGATTTGCAATCTGTGCGCACATTGGCGTTGCATACCCCTGATGAGTTAAGCCTGGTTCATACTTCCTGCGAATGCGAATGCGAAGCGAATTTGACGTGAATTTGACGTCACAACTCTGTTTTCGCTGTGAATATTCGCAAAAGTTGAGCACGGCTCAACTGTTGCGAATTATTCGTTGCGAATTTGTGACGTCAACATTCGCTTCGCATTTGCATTCGCAGGAAGTATGAACCGGGCTTTAGATAATGGTTTGTTTCAGGAATGCTTAAGGCCCCACGAACAGGGGTAGTAATAGTGAAGGGGGGGCTAATTGGCATGGCAAGTTGCATAATAAATATGCATGGTTATTATCATTAAATCAATATTGTTATTACTATGAAATTGTTCCTTTATGCAATCCTGTAGAGCCGAATCCAGACTATGGATCCGAGACAATAGAGGGCAGATGTTATTTAATGCACAGTATTCTACATACATGTAATATGTGGGCTGTTCTGAGGAGTGCTATCTTCTTGTTGTTGTTGTTCTTCTTATGATTACAACTGTGCTGACAGCTTATCAGTTACTTTTACACTGTTCAATACTGCACAAACCTAATCGCAAAACCTTCCTTTAAATTGCCTAAACGATCTGTGAGCGATTTCCCTTGTATAGCATGACAAAATGCTACACAATAATCAAAATCCACAAGTAACTGTTTTTCTTGGAAAATGAATGTTTCTTTTTGCTAAATAATTATTTGTGGTGACCACTCTGCTAAACCAATTTATGAAATCCATACAAACTGCACAAACAACCTTATAGTTTGTTACTCAAAATGAGCATTCAGTGTGCACAAAACTTACTCAGTTTAAATAATTAGCTATTTGCAACATTTCTGGATAAAAGCACTCCTTGATGTACTCTTAGTTTCAACCCCTGTAGTGCTCCACTTTATCATAAAAAATACACGTCTTGGACCAGATACATGCGTAGATAATAAACGGTTTACGTCAATGAGGTAAACGTATTGACCTAAAGAAGACAAACTAGATTGATGGTCTTGGAGATGATGTTGATGGCTTTTGCCAGGGTCTCTGAATCATGACCTTCAGCAAGAGTCTGTGTAGTACCCAACGCTCTTGTATTACCTAACGCACTGTAGACTTCACTGTAGAAGAACCAGGGCCAAATTTCTTGAAGCTGTTTAGCAGAAAATACTGGTTAACAAATTCTTTTGCTCCTCAAAAAAATGAGTGAGTCACCACTTGAAGCAATGTGAGCTTCATGGCATTTTGGCTTGTAACCTGTTTCTGCTATAAGCATGATTTTTCTGTGCTTAGCAAGTTTTTGTGCTTACAGGCTTTAAGGAATTGGGCCCTGTAGACCTCATTTTACAGAGACCTTGCGTGGCCATTGCTGAAGTCAAACAATGAAAAAACGCTTGTGTGTATACTAATGTATGTGCCATGCGCAACTCTCGGCCAGGCCAATGATAGGTCTTCCTTTGACTTCGGTGACTGAGGGCGCTGTTTGAGTTTGTGAGACATAATATGCAAGAAGTCTAACAAGGTAAAACTTGGCATAGTGGATGTGGTACATGTGTATGATATGTGTACCTGTAGGTTGATCTGGCTCAACACTCTACCCACTGAATAGTACTTGAAAGCATCATCAATGTGTACAATTTTTAGTCAAGATTTCAGTATGGAGCATTTGAAATACCATCAATAATCTGATGACATGAACTGTGTGCATTCATTGGCAGATTTAGGTGTCATGGGTGACTAGTGTGTAAAGTCCTCATCTCTCAGCACTGAGGCCATGGTTCGATTCCACTCCAAGGCCTAAGTTTATAGTAGAGATGTTCATTGGTTTTCTCCTAAATGTATGCCATCAGGGTTTTTCTCCAGGCCCTCCGGTTTTCCTCCGCTGGGAAAAATCAAACACTTTTGATTTCTGGCTGTGCTCTGTGGTCATTATAATGGGTCGATGTGGCTGGCTGCCTAAGGTGCCCTTGCATGCTTGCAGCTCGAACACCTTGTAGCCGCGTCCTTTGCTATTCAGCTTCTTAGCTACAAGTAAGGATGATTAGCCTCCCAAAATATTATTATTATTATAGTTTAACTTTCCACATTATTTTTGGTTTACCCTTTAACACCGATGTGGGATTTAAAGCATTCTTTACTTAGTTCTTTCTGAGTTGTGGTGAAATGAAAATTCCAAAGGCCACCAGGATGGTACTCAAACCCGCAAACCCCCTCCCCTCCCCCATCCGTTCTAGAGCCATACATTGTACATGTCTTAACCTCTAGATCCCTCATGAACTTTCCAGCTCTACATGTATGTCAGTCAATCGTTATGTCTTATAAATTGTGCCTGTGAGTGTCTGCAATCCCAGACAGAATACTTCCTACTAGGGACGGCCTGATATTCACCCTGGATCCTGGATTGGAGGGGGGTAGTATTAACCAAGCCAGGGAAGCCAGTCATGTACATTGTGTCTGATTGGTGCCGATGGGGGTACGTAGATGGTTATGATTGGGGGTATGTACTTTAAGATGGTTATAAAGCCAGTCATGTATACTGTGTCTGATTGGTGTCGATGGGGGTACGTAGATGGTTATGATGGGGGTATGTACTTTTAGATGGTTATGAAGCCAGTCATGTACATTGTGTCTGATTGGTGCCGATGGGGGTACAAAGGTGATTGTGATGGGGGGGGGGGACACAGGTGTGATTATGATTGGTTGTAGAGGAGGGCACTTTGGGGAAAAAGAATAATAAGTGACCTACATATTCCCGCAAAATGAGCATTAAAGTCATACCATGTTAAGGGCAATATTTATACCTATGATGGTATGAGTTTTTGAAAACTTGATTTTCTTACGTTTCAAAAAATGTTACGGTTTTGTAAATATCAGTGAGCATTTGTCAAGTTGCTGCAGGGTTCACAATAAAGTTGTCCAAATTCATAGAAATGAATATTCGATGCACTTCCAAGACTACATTTTAAGCTTTTCATAGTGAAGATTGATACAGCGTATCTTTGTCATGCTGCTATGTCATGTTCCCTGTCTGCAACAGATATCCAATGAAGGCTGATTCACATTAGAACAAAAAGGTACCAGACTATTTTGTCCGTCCAGCCTTGGTTTGGTTACATTGATTGGATCCAGAGTAGTTTCACCATAAAAAAGCGAAGTGATTTGACAAGTAGCCATTTTTCTGCTACTTGCATTGCAAGGTTTTAGCTAGAATTTGGTAAAAGGGTGTCCAAATTTGCTGGGGAAAAAAAAAATGTATTAAATGGTTGTCCAAATTGTTCACTTACAATAAATGACAGATAAAACAGGTGTCCAAATTTAAAACAGGGTGTCCAAAAGACACCCAGACACCCCTCTGGCTAACACCTATGCTTGCAAGATTCTTCTACCTTTTAAAGCATCTCTAAGAAATGCATCACTGGGAGACAGGAGAAGTGGCTCAAAGTCTTGGTCCAAGGCACAAACTATCTTGTACCTTCACAAGGCATTTGGGGATTGAGAAATATGACTCCTTAACATGCCCAATAGAGGGCGCACTATTTATATTTTACTGTCAATGTAAGCTAAACATTAAAAAAAACTCAACAAAATATCTACTAGTCTCTCAGCCTCTAGAAAACAAATCAAATGTATTTTCTGACAACTAAACCTCACTTTTCTTTTCAATTTTTGGTAGATTAGCCGTTTAGTTTTTGAGCTAGGCTAATTCAAAAAAAAAACCCACCCATGAACGACTAAACTGGCCAGATTCCATCTTGGAAAAATAACCCTACACCTTTTAGAAAAAATTGGGCACTTTTTAGAGGGCCACTGTACCCCCAAATGCTTCAGTTTGAAAGTCAACAACCCCCAGGGGCACAATATTGGACAATTTTTCACCAATCCATAAAATCCATGCCCTTCAAATCTTTGATTTACAGAAAAAGTTGTGGGGTTTACATTTTTTTTAATGAGGCTCCGCGCATGAGGTTCTCTTTTTATTTAGTGTAGGCACCCCCATAAAGTGTCACACAGCAGAGCTGTGTATTGAGAGAGTTGTGACAACTTGCGATTAGAAGCCATTTTGTCTCCAAAAAATGCATTGGCGAATACAGGGTGCCAGACTAGTCTGCCCATTAGGTTGTGCTGCATTTGGGAACCAAAATGGCGTCCAGCAACCACGTGACCGGAGAAAGCTGGTCCCTCCATGTCGCAACTCTCTCAATATACGGCTCTGTCACACAGCATCACACAGCGCCCTCTTCAGTTGAAACTTGACCATGATGCAAAAAGCACCTAATGATGATGTTATCAATGAACACAATGATCTTGCGCTTGGAGACACTAGACTCCCTAAATACCAGAGTTCAGCTGGCATGCGTGTGCACCACATGTACATGTATCTCTTGGCAGTCATCTGGAAATCCTTATAACAGTCTAGTTCTTTTGAACTTTTAGCCTTTGGAATGATGGAGTGCTCACCCACCGCAGCAACAGGAAGTTCCGTGCTGCTAACTAAAGAAGAATCCAATGTTTTTATCATACCGGGGCTCAAATTTGGGAGGAAATCCACAAGACCGCAGGGCTTGTGTAGCTCAACAATTTTACTGGATCAGAAATTGTTTTTAAAACCCCAGAATCAAATGGTGAAACACTTTCTACCCAGTTTAACATATGGACTGTTTTTAATTGAAAAGGCACCAAGAGAAAATTTATCTCATTTGTTTTAAGGGTTGGTACAGAATTGAAAGATATTTGTCAGACTCAAAGTCTGAAAAAACATGAGACCACCGGACTTGTCGGGTCGTGAGTTTACTGGCCCGATGCTAAAATCACTGGCCATGGGCCTGTGGTTAATTTCGAGCCCTGCATACTAAGACTCAAATGCAGACCCTTTTAGTAGGGTAGAAGTAAGGCTCTGCTACGGGAGAAATAAGGCTCTGTTAGGGGAGAAATAAGGCTCTGCTAGGCTCTGCTAGGTTATAAGTAAGGCTCTATTAGGGTAGAAATAAGGCTCTGCTAGGCTCTGCAAGGTTAGAAGTAAGGCTCTGCTAGGCTCTGCAAGGTTAGAAGTAAGGCTCTGCTAGGGTAGAAGTAAGGCTCTGCTAGGCTCTGCCAGGTTAGAAGTAAGGCTCTGTTAGGGTAGAAATAAGGCTCTATTAGGGTAGAAATAAGGCTCTGCTAGGCTCTGCTAGGGTAGAAATAAGGCTCTGCTAGGCTCTGCTAGGTTAGAAGTAAGGCTCTGCTAGGATAGAAGTAAGGCTCTGCTAGGCTCTGCCAGGTTAGAAGTAAGGCTCTGTTAGGGTAGAAATAAGGCTCTGCTAGGCTCTGCTAGGGTAGAAATAAGGCTCTGCTAGGCTCTGCTAGGTTAGAAGTAAGGCTCTGCTAGGGGAGAAGTAAGGCTCTGCTAGGCTCTGCCAGGTTAGAAGTAAGGCTCTATTAGGGTAGAAAAAAGGGTCTGCTGGGCTCTGCTAGGTAAGAAGTAAGGCTCTGCTAGGGTAGAAATAAGGCTCTGCTAGGCTCTGCTAGGGTAGAAGTAAGGCTCTGCTAGGGTAGAAGTAAGGCTCTGCTATGGAAGAAATATGGCTCTGCTAGGCTCTGCTAGGCTCTGCTAGGGTAGAATAAAGACAAGATGCAAAGGTAGAAGAAAGACTCTGTTTGGTTCGGAGTGTGAGACTTTTTTTTAAAGCTAACAAAATATACACCAGGCCTGGAATAACACGTAGGCCATGGTCTCTGTTGCTCCTGGTCTTGGCCTTGGTGCCCCTTCAAAAAGTTCCCGTAGACTTAAGATTGTCCACTGGAAGTGCCTTTTGAAAAATGAAAATGGCCTTGCCCTCTTAAAGATAAAATTTAAGGCCTGATACACTGAAGAGCTTAGAACAAATGAAAAATCTGAGACAGTGTAGACAGTCCAGACAGTCACTTTTTGGGTCTTGATGAGATCGTCACAGTGATTTGGAAATCTGTAAAGATATGAACAAATACTCATGTGTCTCATCATTTGTGCGTTAACCATTTTTGTTTTTGTACTCTTCTTGGATCATTGCAGAAGCTAGCGGACAGGCTGTATGGCATACACAAGATTCATGGTAACTATGGTCGGGTGTTCAGCGAGTGGAGCGGTATTGAGCAGGAGATGGGGGACGGTCTGCAGAGCGCCGGGCACTTCATGGACGCGTAAGATTCCGACTATCTAATTTTTGCCTTTCTCATTTCACCTGTATCAAGGGATGAGAATTGTCAGACTTTCATCTGTATTCAGGGCCCAATTTCATTGAGCTGCTTAAGCAGAAAATACTGCTTGAACAATGTCTGCTTAACAAAAATAAGCTGAATACCAGTCACAGGTAGTACATGTGAGATGGTGTTTTGGCTGGTAACCTTATTCTGGTAAGCATAATTTTGTTGTGCTTACATGTAGCTACTTTTTGTGCTTAAGCAGCTCTATGAAATAGGGCCCATACCTTTTTTTTGTCTGCCTGTTAAAAAAACAAAAAAACACGTTATTTTGTTAAGAAAAGAAAATCATGGTATTTGATCCTCTTCTCTGGTGCTGAGGATACTGAACCAGAAGATTCTTGAAATCTATAACCCCAGATGTTGTCAAATAAGCGAAAATTCTGACATTTCAACACACGCCTCCTAAAAATGTGGATCTTAGTTTCAAAAGTTTTTGCCAATAATGATTTTCACCACTGAATTTATTGTTTCATAAATTACAAGACTGCTTAAAGTATATATTTATGTCGTGGCTGAGCGGTTTAGTACATCGGACTCAAGTTATGGTTGCTGAGTCATCAGGGTGTGGGTTCAAATCCCGGTCATGACACTTGTGTCCTTGAGCAAGACACTTAACTATAACTGCTTCTCATCACCCAGGGGTGAATTGGTACCTGTGAGGGCAGAGATGGTTCTTGTGATTGATTTAGCTTAGTGCGCTACATTACTTGGCAGCACAGGCTGTATACTCCCCAGGGAGCTGAGATGGTTTAAGGAATGAAATATATGGCCCAGTGACCAGGGGTAATAATGTTTGAAGTGCAATTATCATTCTTTGGATTTGCGCCTATAAGAGTTGATATTATTATTATTATTATATATATATTTTTGTACACTTGACACTGATGTTAATTCTATGCTAAGTTTTACATCAAGTTTTGCAATGAGTTATATTTAATGGCAAACGTTTGAAATGACTCCTTCTTGCATATGTTCAATTCGTTCAATATTTTAGCTACAAAGACTACATCGATGACTACATGAATGAGGAAGAGCAGATTGCAGATCAACTCAAGGAGTACATCTACTTTGCTGACTCTCTTAAGTAAGATTAAACACCCCCCCTTCCAACCCTGACCCCTGCCCAGCAAAAATGTCAACCCTGAAATACCAAGTGTTGTTTGAAGCTTTGCATGGTGTGGAAAAAAAAAGAAAGTAACTATAAATAAATTGTAAACCTGCGGGTGCAACCATGTGTAAAATCTCTTTGTGGGAGTGTTGGCTCTGAAAAGAGCCGGTGTGGTCTCGAAGTTTCGAATAGTGTACTCTGCTCGTCTTCAGGAGAAATACCAATTAAACCATAACACCCCCAGCAATATTACTTGTTATATTTGTATTACACGTATGTAATCTAATATTGCAATGACCTATGATGCATAGGGCATTCTGCTTGTCTGGAGATCGGCGATAAGGATTTTGATGATTACTGATTCATGCAGCAGTCTGGTCAGGTAGCAGGAGAAACCCTTGATTAGAATAGCTTGCCATCTCTGGTACCCAGACTCTATTTATTTATTTATGTTGTCATTTATTTCATTAGCCCCAATAACAGGATGGTGAATAGGAAACGTGAAGAAATGTTTAGATTTAGATGTGGGAGGAAAACCCCAAATGGGGAAAAAAAACACGCAATCAGGTAGGGACTGAAAACCCAGCCCACATGCAAGGCTCCGGGTCTGAGTTGGGATTCGAACCGGGGTCCACAGAGGTGAAAGGCAGGGAAAGAAACCACTGAGGCAATCTGAATGCTAATAAACTCATTACTACATGATGCACCAAGATAGCTAGTTGATATACAAATTATAAGTTGAGTGATTGTCATAGACTGATTGGCCGTAGCCCAACCCACCGTTGCAAACGACCTAGAAAACAGTGTCTGAGAAGATCAGATTAGATTTCTTGTTGACAAAATCCTGAATAATAAACCATTTGTGAGTTAAGAGTTGAATGTCTGGAACAATGGCTTGCTTAGTCACAAGTGACGCCTTCACAGGTGACCGATTAAGTTTGAGTTCCTCAGACTAGAGACAGTTGCTGTGTCACATGGATCGGGGCAAGCTGCTGCATAGTTACAAAAGAAACAGCGAGCAACCCATACACAATTCTGAATTAATGTGTAATGGCACAACGGTACCAGGCTTTACCCATCTGCAGGTTGCTATACAAAATTTGCCCCGAACCATGTGAATTAGCAACGCTGTCTTTATTCAGAGAGCAGAAGACACACACAATGCCTGAAAACTTCACAAAATCTTAAGTGACCTCACCGACATCGACCAGGACCATTACATCAGTTTTCCAGTGTACATCAACACCATTGATGGAATCCTTCTTCACAGAAAGTGTCCGACTCTTGAATGCTCTACCACAGCAAGCTGTCAGTACAATATCCACTGAGACCTTTGAAGACACTGCCCAAAACCCTGATAGATATCACTCCCTCCCTCCCCCAAATTAGGCGTCCGCTCTTGCAAACTTCCAGTCATAGTCCATAGCGGATGGTTCTGGAAGAAATTTCTACAAGGTACAAGGTACAAGGTACAAGGAATCCAATGTGAGTGTACACTTGTGACCCAATCAAGTCATTGTACCAGACGTTATTCAAATCTAACTTGCAAATGCCTCATTGTTTGTCCTCCATCCTCCCCCATTAGGTCTGTCTGCAGGAAACAAGAGGTCCTCCAGTACGAGATGGAGAAAGCAGAAGAGATGCTTGCCGCTAAGACATTGCAGAGGGATCAAATCCAGGTAAGAGGTGATGAGACTGTTGGGCCTGGATTTGTCATTCATCTCAGAGGTCAAGATCACTTTACAGAAATGCACACTCCCATGGGAAAATCAGAAAGCCCACGGGAACAGTTTGAGGGGCATAGAGGCCGAGATTATGGCCCAATTTCATAGAGCTACTTCAGTACAAAAAGTAGCTAGGAACACAGAAATTATGCTTACCAGAATAAGGTTACCAGTTGAAATACCACGTCACATGAACCAACTATAACTGGTATCCTGCTTACTTTTGCTTAGCAGAGAAATTTTTGGCAATATTTTGTGCTTAAGCAACTGTATGAAATTGGGCCCATGGCCCAGTTTCAAAGAGCTTCTGCAGGCAAATGTGCTTAACAATTTTCTGCTGAGCGAAAAAAGAAGCAGGAGACCAGTTGAAAATGGTACATATGACATTACATTTTTGGTTGATAAACTACTTCTATTAAGCACAATTACATTGCATGACTTGTGACTTGACCTGTTGAAATTTGACTTTGACTTGACTTGACTTGAGGAAAAATGACTTGTGACTTGACTTGACTTAAAACAAAAATGACTTGGTTACAACAATGCTTTGACTGTGTACTGTCAGGTGACTGTGTATATATACTCGCCATATAATATCATATTGCAGGCTGGCATAATGCATCTATCAATCAAAACCACACCACAGTGGATCATATTGAATGGTCAGAAAGTAGGAGGGTTAATAAAGCCACAGAATCCTCAAAAGTACCTAAAGATCTGGGCCCGATTTCATAGAGCTGCTGAAGCACAAAAAGAAGCTAAGCACAACAAAATTATGCTTACCAGAATATGGTTACCAGCCAAACTACCATGTCACATGTACAATCTGTAACTGGTATCCTGCTCATTTCTGCTAAGCAGAAATTTGTTAAGCAATGTTATGTGCAGCTCTTTGAAATTGAGCCCTGGGCCTTGAGTTCAAAGTGATCTCGCTGTATGGAGCGGTTGATGCAGCATGCACAACGTAGACTGACACATGGATTCCTGGCCGAATGACTGCATTTGAATTGATCAAGTTTGAATTTTTTCTCTTATTACCCGTCTCCGCCTTGTAGGGTAACGCACCAAGCAAATCCTTCTCCCTGCGGGGGATGAGGTCCAAGATCTTTGGCCCAGAGAGCCAGGAATCCAGGGACGCTCAGGTCAAGCTTCTTGAGGAGCAGATAGAGGAATGTGAGCAGCACCTGAAGAGAACAACTCAAGAATCGGCGTAAGTGACGAGGGCGCCCCCTAATGAAATTTGCTCATTAGCCCAGCTTTGGGTTTTCTATCGTTTCATCATCGTTTTTACATCATAGATGGCGGCGGGATTACTTCAATGGATAAAGGTCTATTGCGCGCTTCGGTGCATGGTGTCTAACCCCAGGATGCTTGGGACATCTCAAAACTTCCCAAAATCCATACTCAAGTTTTCCCCTCATTTTACCATAAATTCATACTGTATTATAATTTTTACACCCGAAGGGTGTCCCAAAGCTCTTATTCCTTTATTTTCTACAGAGCTATGTTTGGAATTATAATTGACCCATTTAATACATGTATATTTTACACATGTAGTACATTGTAACAATTTTTAAAAGGTGCTGTGGCAAAAAATTAATGCAGCCAACTATGCAAGAAACACCGTGACAAACCCCATCTCATAATGATAAGTGTACTGGGTTCTTTTACGTGCATTACACAACACATGGGACCTACGGCTTTACGTCCAATCCAAAAGACAAAGCGGTAACTTTAAAGTGCCTTGCACAAGGACACAAGTGTCAAGACCAGGACTCGAACCCACACTCTGCAGATCAAAAACACCAGAGCTTGAGTCCAGTGCACTAGACTGCTCCGCCACGACTGCCACTATCGATAAGTTTCCATCTGAAAGCTCATTGATTCTGAAGTTTGTACAAGTTACGATCCTCCAGATCTGAAGTACTGTCAAAGTTGGAAGATAGCAGTTGAAGAACCCTCCCCCAAAATTCAAATGTTGCTTTATTTCGAGCATGCAATGAATGTGCACAAAATCCATGTCAAAACAGAATTTTTTTTCAGTTGTTTCAACTGGTTTGTTATATGGTGGGTTTGGGGCATCAGGTTGGCTCAGTGGTTTCTTTCCCTGCCTTTCACCTCTGTGGACCCCATTTGAAATCCCACCTCACAACCCAGAGCCTTGCATGTGGGCTTGGGTTTTCAGTCCCTACCTGACTCCTTGGGTTTTCCCCCTTTTGGGGTTTTCCTCCCACATCTAAAACTGAAAGTTTGTTCTTGTTTCCCCAATTCACCATCGTGTTATTGGCGTTTACGATGTTGGATGAATAAATAATTAAATAAATAAATGATTAAAAACTACAAGATGGAAATAAACCTACTTTATCAAACACAAATGATGTATTATCCCACTTGTAACTGACATTGGTTTTAGTTCTTGGTTTTAGTTTGTTTGAAACTCTTTATTTTTGCCGATACACAGGTCTTTCATGGAGAGGGCCCTTGCCGAGGTGGAAAGGTTCAAGAAGCAGAGAACTACAGACCTTAAAGAAATATTCATCAACTATGCCATTCTACAAATCAAAATATCCAAAAGGGTGAGCTTGAAAAAAACAAAACCAAAACAGATACTCTTTTAGCATTGTGCGGCCATTTTGTTATCTCCCATGGCGCAGCCAAGATTATTGTGATGATGACTTCAGGTGAATTGGGCCAATAGTCTGTTTGTATCTCCATACACATCTGTGTAAGGACACATGATTGTTTGCAGAGCTCTTATGTTATGCAATTGATTCTTATTTTTATATTTTTCTGGTAATGAAACCAAGGATGCCTCATAAGTGAACCTAATCACTGTATCTCGCATGCCTAAAGAAACTTGTAAACAAGGGTGCTTGCTATGTGAACCAGAAACACCGGGGTTAACCCCTACTCTTCCACGATAAGTGTACTGGGTTCTTTTACATCCACAATCCTAATACATGGGGCCTACGGCTTAACGTCCCATCTGAAGGACAAAGCAATTAGGGTAAAGTATCTTGCTCAAAGACACAAGCGCCATGATCGGGACTCAAACCTGAGTGGTAATAACCCTAATAAAAATAATGATTACGAATGCACAATTTCATAAGCAGAAAATGCTGCTTATCAAAAAAGCAAACAGGGAACCAGTATCAACCAAGGTTTGTGACATAGCATATTTGGCTGGAAACCTGTTTTATCTAAGCATATTTACATTTAAAGGCACTGAACACGTTTGGTAATTGTCAAAGACCAGTGTTCTCACTTGGTGTACCCCAACATATGCATAAAATAACAAGCCTGTGAAAATTTGGGCTCAATTGGTCATCGAAGTTGCAAGAAAATGATGAAAGAAAAAACACCCTTGTTGTACAAATTTGTGTGCTTTCAGATAGGAATAAAATCTTCTTGCAAGAAGTTTTTATTATTTTGGTAAGAAATTACCTCTTTCTCGAAAACTACGTTACTTCAGAGGGAGTCGTTTCTCACAATGTTTTATACTATCAACAGCTCTCCGTTGCTCATTACCAAGTAAGTTTTTATGCTAATAGATATTTTGAGTAATTACCAAATGTGTACAGTGCCTTTAAGCTAAAGCAAGATTTTGTTGTGTCAATAAGTGACTTTCTTCGCGAAACAGCTTTTTGAAATAAGGCCCGTATCAAACAGCCAAATTTTGTTTTTGAAAATGATGTTTTCCTTTTTTTCCTGCATTCTTTCAGGGGATAGCTGTGTGGACCAACACAAAGGAATGCTTTGAGAAGATGTGATGCTGCCTACATTAAAGAAACTCAGACCAGATTAACGAAAAAAATCATTCCTGAATCCCGATGCTTTCTCTAGCAGTGCCAGCCGGTTTATTTTGTCAGTGGAAGTTCAAAGCTGACACTGCCCTTCCATGTTTATACACATTAATGAGTAAAAACCAGTGTAGGGTCGCTTGTAGGGCTAGCAAATAAATTTACATCCAGTTTGTAGCTAGTGTAAAGGGTAAAATCACTCCAGTCTACACGTTTAGGAAAGTATAATTAAACTTGCACATTTGGGTCTTTGTACTGGTCTGCCTGCATCGTAGCCCTCTTGTGGTCAAGTTGAGCCAGTTCTTGAGATCAAGAGCGTTTATATGTGTACAAAGTTTTGACTGTCGGCACATGTGTCCTGCAAGAGACTGCTGTGATACTGTATCTTTCAGCATTTGAATTCAGGAGTCTGAAGGACCCACTAACAAGAGATTTTGCAAATTCTGGGTACTCACAATTAAAGTGTCCACCAAGAGAGTGTGCCTGGGAGTTGTCTTTGCAGTGCTCGAACAAAACAAATTCAAGATTGAATCCAACCATTTTCATATTGCAAAGGGCACTTCCATTGGAATATCTTAAAAGTCTATGGGAAAATTTTGAAAGGGCACCAAGGCCAAGACCAGGGGAGACAGAGGCAATGGCCTCCGTGGCCTCCATGTAATTCCGGGCCTGAAAGTGTAGCTTAATTTGTTAGAAAGTTTCCTCTTTGAGCACGTGAGTAACAAATATATATATATATATATATGTATGCAAGGTTTTGAACAATTTTTGTGCTGTGCGAAACTCGAATTTCAGCTTGCATTGCAATTACTGCATAATGACTGACTTCATTGAGAATAACCTCTCCCGGGGGACACTCTTGGCGGTGCACTTTATTGTGAATCCCCTTTATTCTTGGTCAAGTTCACGCAAGGACCAATGGTTAACTAGTGCTTTGTTTAGTGGCATACGTAGGGCATGCGCACAGAAGTTTTAGTGCAAACAACTCCAGTCATGTCATGTCAACGTGACTGGCGGTTCAACGTACGTTATCATGTTTCTTATAACTGGTCCACTCTGCACTGTGCTATGAAAACAGCTATTGATAACCAGTGATGCAACCATGCCCAGTAGGCTGGATCCAAATAGTCGACTAGCGTAGTCCAACTACCGTCGACTGTACAGAGTTTGGGCTAACATAGTCGAACGATGGTCAGTGGTAGTCCTTGCGCGAACGTGGCCATCGTCTTTGTGCTGTTGAAGCTAGGCACGGGAGGTTGTTGCATCTCCAATATAATAAACATTTGTTATTTAGGCTGTGTCTAAATTGGTGGCTATTGCTATGACTATGGCTGGATCGCCGCGTCATCATGCGTTGAAGTATTGGACATCCTTAGCAGCACCCTCCGCAAACAGAAACTTTTATTTTTGAGAAGACCTCGAGTCTCTGAAGGCCGTATGTAAAAGCCAAGTCCAATTTATTAAACTTTCTTGCAAAAAATCATCAAAGAAAAACTTGCTAAGTGCAACTCCTATGGGCTTCTGGTAATCGGTGGAGCCAGTTTGTGTAAAGTGGGCGTGGCTTACAGAACAGGGCCCAATTTCATAGAGCTGCTTAAGCACAAAAAGTAGCTTAGCACAACAAAATTTTGCTTAGCAGAATAAGGGGACCAGCCAAACTATCATGTCACATGTACAATTTGTAACTGGTATCCTGCTCATTTCTGCTTAGCAGACAATTATTAAGCAATATTTTCCGCTAGAGCGACTCTATGAAATTGGGCCCTGGATAAAGAAAAAAAAATAACCTTATTGTTCATCTTCGGGTTTTCCCTTAGCTGGGCTGTCACAGTGTTTGTGTGTTGAAATGCTTGAGATATTCAGATATGGGAAAAAACATGCCACACAATTTAACCCTGTGAAGCTTTTATCCAATGTGGTGGTCATGTTTGTGAGAACAACCAAAAACGGTTTACGGTATTTTCTCAGAGATTTTGTGTACGCTCATTTGAGGCTTATTTCAATAGCAGCAATTGAAATAAGAAACAATAATTGTCAAGGGCATTAAATACTATTTTCTCGACTTTGTCAGGATTTCAGACAAAGATTTCTCAAGAATGTCGGTGTAAACTTTACAATGAGTAAGCTTTCAGGCTGAAGCTAATAATTGTTTTTTTTTATAATTATTAATTCTGAACGTCTGTCTTTGTAGGTAGGGTCATAGATTGGTTTTTGTCATGATAATGCTGATTTGTAAGCAAAAATATCAAGAAAGATACAATTAAAGTCACATGGTAAAGTTTCAGCTGAATACATTGTCTACTTGCTGAGAAAACAGCAACAAAACTGTCTTGGTATTTTCACTTTAGAACGTCCAATCCATCCATGTTTAGCAAGGTGACAGCGGGTTCCAACCGCATCTCTGGCCGCAGCATTCGTGACTGGACACCCTCGGAAATCTGAGAAATAGTTCATACTCGCATTTTGTTTTGGGTGAGGTATTATCCAACCATGGAGGTAGAAACCTCCATGGTCCAAACCATATTACTTTGAAGGGAATCCTTTCTCAAAACAGTTCATGCTGTCAACAGCTGCAGTGCTTCTCACCAAGTAAGATTTTAGGATTATGTAATTCTCTGGCAGCAGCATTCGCGTCTGGACACCAACTCTCAGAAAATCTGAGAAACAAGTCATTTTCAAATGTTTGTGGGTGAAGTATTATCCAAACCATATTACCTTGAAGGGAATCCTTTCTCAAAATAGGTTACACTATCAACAGCTGCAGTGCTTCTTACCAAGTAAGTTATGATTATGAATTTTTCGGAATTTTTACCATTCTATGATCCTACCTTTAAACTCATCTGTTGCAGAACTTCATTGGAGAAGAATGTTGATTTTTTTCTTTGTTTATTTTAGGTAGAGTCTCAGTTGGCCTTAAGTGCACTTCGACCATAAGATTAAAAACCGCAATTTAAAATTATGTAACTTATTTGTTATTGTATATATGATTAAAATGTTGCCAATACGATGTTTAGACCAATGGAAATTGACTGCCAGTTTATTGTCTGGGCCACATGGATTTATGACCTGCATGGAAAGAAAAAGAAAAAAAGTGGTATTTCTAAAACTTCTACAATCTTCAAAAAAATCAATTGATCAACATAAATAGTTAATTTCAGAAATACAATCGTGTTTTTCTTTGATTTTTCCCAATTAACATGCAACATGTCCATGTTCCGTGTGGAAAAGATACATTTTGCTATAATGGAGTACATTTTTTAAATAGATTACGGCCAGAGATGCGACTCATAACATTTCTAAGATTATTATTTGGTTTTACCCATACACTGAGTCATGTGAATCTAGCTGCTCGCTGCTAAAATAATAGGATTCGAACTTCCTGTAACTACCAGGCAATCTCGTGGTCTAGTGGTAAGACATCTGCTCTAGAATGGCAAAAGTCGTGGGTTCAAATCCCACCCGAGTAATATGCCTGTTGATTTTTCTTTCACAGGACTCGGGGGGAAAGTATTGAGTATACAGTGCTTTACACATATCGGTGTATGGGTAAAACCAAATATTAATCTTGTTCCCGATAAAAATTTAACATCTGTTAAATTTCTAAGGTTGTTTGATGTGAATCTAATGATTAAGTTTCATTGGTCTGACGATGCATTAATTTATCAAAATAAAAATATTCAAGAAAGTAAGAAGTCAGAGGGAGGTTTTTTTTAAAGGAAAGAATGAGGTTCAGCAAAGCTATGATTCAAAAGACACATTGTATAATTTTAATATAAAACGTTTGTGTGAAGGCGATGATAGCGATAAAGAGATGTTTTATTTTAAAGAGGGGCGCCAAGGTCAAATTCCGTTAGACCTTATGCACATGACATCATTTGAGTAGGGCACCCTCGTCAAGAGGTCAAAAGGAGGTTGTTCATTGGACCATCTTGTGCACCGCATGTACAAATCTGTGCGTTTCCATTGTTTCGTCATCGGTTTGCCTCTAAGATGGCGGCTTGATGACGTCAATGCATAAGGTCTATTGATAGAGTCATTATGAAGTTGGAAAAAATATTCAAAAACATTCCAACCTCACGTTAAAACCTCTACAAGGCTGAGTTGATTCCACAAGCCCAAAGCCTTTGCCCAACTTCATAAAGCCCGTAAGCAAACAACAAAAATTTGCTTGGCACTGAAAAATCTTGCTTAGCAGTAATAGGTAGCCAGCCAAACTACTATACAGTTTGCATTGCATACCCCACTCATTTTCTTGCTTAGCAAAGAAATTTGCTAAGCAGAAGTTTCTGCTTAACAGCTTTATGAAATTGGGCCCTGGCGTCATCTGAAACCAATGTGAAGTAATGATGCATACAATCAGTGGCATAACCATGTGTGGCGGGGGGGGGGGGGGGTGGCTAAGACAAAATTTGTGGGGGATATTTAATACACTGAACCATTCATTTGTGCATTTTTTTTAAATCTCATGTGTTGGGGAAAGGGTAGTTAGTGGGGTGGGGGGGGGGCCTCCAACCACCCCTGCCCCCTGGTTATGCCACTGTATATAACCACTATGCCCTGTTTCTCTATTCTGACACAAAGGGAATTCGCTTTGTTCTCGCAATTCACTTGAAACAAAAGTTCACCAAAAACTACATCAGTTTTTATTTTTTGAAGCATTTTCAACGAATTAGCTTTGTCTGTTAAATTCTATTTTTAATATTTTGTGATCAGTACTGTTGGTAATTAAGAATAATGTAATGTCGTCAGTGAATTTTTTTTTTTTTCAATTTCACATTTTATTTGACACTTGAAAAGTGAAAGTGTAGAGGATGGGGATCGAGATAGCCGCGGAGAGATTTGGGTAAAATAACAGTTTTTAGGAAATTTTAGATTTTTGTGTCGATAGTTGAAATGCTGCTACTGTCTTTGGTCATGTTCCCTATGTGGAATAGTGATCATGAATATTGGTTTTCTTTCTATCAACATGGGCTCAGACTATTTATTATTTTTTGGTCATGTTCCTTATGTGGAACAGTGATCATGAATATTGGTTTTCTTTCTAACAAGAGTAGGACGGTTATTGTGGTAAAAGTTGGACCTGCTCTATTAAGATATAGGTAAAGTAGCAAAATATTGTAATTACTTTGACTTTACAGTCAACAGTTTAACACGACAACAGATTGGAACAAATTATATTGTTTTATATCAATGGACAGCTTGTTGTAAGTTCTTTCGGGTCACCACTGGATGTTCATATTATTTTTGATTTTTACCATCCACCAAGTTATGATATACTAGCTTATTTGCAGGACAAAAAATATTCACAGGCAACTCTGGTGGGATTCGAACCCACGACCTTCATATTCTAGAGCAGATGTCTTAACCGGTTGGCCAACTGAGCTTGAGCAGAGGCCACTTTGAATCCTTTTAATCACTGATTATACGGCAGTTACAGGTTGAATGGCTTCTGGCTGGCACGCCTGAACAAAAATGTTGACAAAATAGGTAGACCACAAACATAAGGGCTAGATAGCTCAGTTGGTAGAGCGCCAGTACGTGAATCCGGAGGTCACAGGTTCAAATCCAGCTCTAGTTAATATGTCTTTGTTCAACCCAAAGTTAATTTGGTAGAGCGCCAGCACGTGAATCCGGAGGTCACAGGTTCAAATCCAGCTCTAGTTAATTTTTCTGAATTGTTCAACCCCAAACTAATAAAAAATGTCAGTTTCCATTGTGGTTTACTCCTGTTATAAACTGTTCAAGTCTCGCGCGTATTCAAACATTAGGAACCATTAAAGTGCACTAGTTTGTTTCCTTCCTGCATTAAAGCAATGTTTGTGGAACCAGAGTGGTCCCAAAATGTTTGAATACACAGCGGGTACTGTAAACAATTTATGGAAAGCACAGAGTATACATAATGGTGTAAGGGTGGAAATCTGAATCAGATTCTTTATCCATGGTGCAATTATTTCATCAATTAAACGTGGTGAAAATGATACACATGAAAGAACTGATCATATTATCCGTCTCCACTGTGCAACGCCTCAAATCCTACACCATGAATTTTTTTTTTCTTCTTCACTAATTCGCCATATTTTTGACCATGTGAGGGCATTTGTGGACCAACTTTTACGTGATGAAGAAGTAGTTTTTTCATTGTTGTTAATATTATGTTTATGTAGTTCGTCATTGATGCAAGAAAACTACACACAGGCAATTAAAACAAGATGAAACTGTAATTGTGATGCAAGACATTCCCTGAAGAAAGCGCCCTCATGCAGTCAGAAATATGGTCAATTTTTGAATGTTTTTTTTTTCCTAGTTGAGAATCAAATTGCAACTTTACTCCATTTTTGAGGAGGCATGACACTGAGGGCTGATTTTTATCAATTTGATAAATGGAATTATCAAGTAATTTATCCGGTTGTCCCATACTTGTACAATCATTGTAAACATTTAATTTGTTTTCGAATAAGAAGCACGCAACTCATTAAAAGCATTTCTGTTTTTTTTGTTTTTTTTGTTTTTTTTCGCATCTTGATTATTAATGTAATCTGTGGTTTAAAATCAATGAAGGGATCTACTTGATGCGATTATTCTCACTGTAATTTATTTTAATGTGGACTAGGGAATGTTTCGGCGTGTTAAACTTCTCGTCAAATTGTGGTTGTAATTTTTTCTGTGCTAAAAATTGTATGTGTTGTAAGTGTAAAGAACACTATAAAAAAATATTTTGTGCTTTTAATGTCAAGCGGTGTGACCCACCCCAGGTATGGGATATATAAAACAAAAAATAAAGTCAGTACAACTACCTGTATTTGTCATACTGCCTCTGTGGTTTTGGGGCGTTTGTTTTGTTTGTTTGTTTTAACGGGACCTTCAGCAGGTGAGCTTGTGGATGAGAAGTGGGAAGGAGGTAGGATAAAGAGACCACCCCACCCCCCACCCCCCACCCCCCCCCACCACAAAGATATGAATATAAGTAATGATATTAAGATGGTTCTCATATCGCCTATCATCAAGAATTTCCCTTTATGTTACAAATAAAAAAGGTGACAATCAAAGGGGAGAAAGAGAACTTGGGATTGATTCTCGAGCCTCCCTCTTTCAACCAAACTTCTGAACCTGTAAGTTGACACTGAAAGTGGAAACCATGTCACCCTTTCGACCCTGCCCATATTTTTCATTTTTTAACAAAACAGGTTACCATTTAAGATGCCATGTCAACGTATCCTGTTTGTAACTGGTTGTCTGGTAGTTGGCCTAAAGTTGGCCCACGCCCACAAAGTGTCGGGGGCCTTTTATCATGAGTGTGCATAAACAAAACCAGAGGCCACTTTCATAACTTTCCGTGATGGCACTGTTGGACCGATTGTACTGTTAAGTATATGCATTTTATAAAAGAAAAGTGCCTTTTAACTACTTGCAGACAAATTGCTGGAAAACAAATAAAACAATTCTCAAATCCTCAGTTTCAATGCATTTTTTCGTCTTGGAAGTACCCAAAAGAATATGGCTAACAACATTTTTGTTGTTGATGATAATTAATATTTTTTCCCCTTTAAAGGTATCGTACAGGTTTGGTAATGACTCAAAACAAATATTAGCATAAAAACTTACTTGGTAACAAGCAACGGAGAGCTGTTGATAGTATAAAACATTGTGAGAAACGACTCCCTCTGAAGTAACGTAGTTTTTGAGAAAGAGGTAATTTCTCACTAAAATAATAAAAACTTCTTGCAAGAAGTTTTTATTCCTATCTGAAAGCACACAAATTTGTACAACAAGGGTGTTTTTTCTTTCATCATTTTCTTGCAACTTCGATGACCAATTGAGCCCAAATTTTCACAGGCAATGTTCTTTTAAAACCTAAAATGTCCAATAAAAACATCGTCTTGATTAACCTGTCAAAAATTCATTAAATTTAGTGGTCCCGTTTATAATTTATAAAAAACCTAATGAAGAATTTTGAATGTTTTGATAAGATTTGTGTGCTGAAGTATGATTTAAAATTGCTGCAATCAAAATTAACAATGAGGACTTTCAAGGTTTGCAAATGCTTTCTTCACAACTTTTCTCTGCTCGATATTTTATTGTCCGGAAAATGTACCCTCAAAAGGTACAAACGGTGACTATGCTGCACCTTTAAGTATTGTATTTCAAAAGTTCAATCATCACCAGCATTATTGTGTATTCCTTTAGAAAAAGTTTTTGGTATTGCCATTCTATTTCCAGAGGGTTTAAGTTGTAATTTAACACCGCCTCCAATCAGTCAGTCTAGACACGGCCGCGCGATTTCATCATCAACGTAAATAATCTCTTTACAAACCGAAACCAGACTATACATGTAGTAAGTACAGCAGTTTCCTACCCTTTGTGTCTCACGTAAGGCTTTATACATTCTTTCCCCGACATTTCCAGCCGGTTTTTGTTTCCTAAATGTTACATATTGCAGTTTTAGTTGAATTTGATATTGACATGTATGCTTTGTTAGCTTTGTGTAGTTTCTCAGCCTTTCTCGACCAAAATTTGAGACGTGTTTTTATTGTGTAGACTACAAATTGTACAAAGCACGCCCTCATCGACGATGTATACCCCCAACGCTGCCGACTTTGTGTTATTTTGTCCCCCTTTTTTCAGTAAATTTTGTACTTTTGGTTCTTTCCACTTGGCTTTAACAGACATACAGAAGTAAGAGGAATCTTCATGTCGTCTCAGATGAAGCGTGCCTTCTCAGGGAGCATTGGAACTCCACCTCCTTGTAAGTTTTGTAATCATTCATTCAATACATTTTTTTAAAAATGTGATGTGGCTGATGTTGTTTTCTTTCAAAATAGCTAACCTAAGGTAAGTGAACCTCCATGGTGAAACTATGTATATTTTACCATAGAGCAAGGTTTTTGTCAGCACCAGCTTTCTTTTATTAGTAAAACTATATTTATATAAAGTCAGTGGCCTCTTTGACAATAAAACAATGGTCTGAATCTCATCTCGTGAATAAGCCGATCCACTATTGCAACTGCACATGTCCGTTAACTGTTGACAACGTAGGTATGTGAAGAAAAAATTCAAAGTGAACCAATACGAATGCAATTAGTACCACTGGAAAGAGCATGAAAAATCCTACACAGTGATACCAAAATTATTGAGAAGTCTTAATTGATAAAGAAATTACAAGCATTTGAAGCTCGTTAATTAGCGTCATTTTCTAACAGGCAATTGATTGGGATTTTGTGACCGAAAACGCGACTTTTTTCGGCTCGCGTTCATGCCAATTGCCCCGACCCGGTCGCGCGAATCCCGGCAGCCGCGACCGGGTCAGTCATTTTCGCCACCGGGTAAGTCATTTTCGCAACCATAAAAACTGACAAAACTTTCAGATATTAAAGACAGAATAACAATTAATATGTGGGTTTACCTTTTAATAACGTATGGTTCAGTAAAAGAGTGATATTAGTGCCGTCAAAACTTGTATTTTTTTCAACTTCTCCAGCGAAGGTAAAAACATTCGCCAATTCGGAAAAAAAAACATGGCGGATAAAGAGGGGATTCTCCACTACGTCATCATCGATTTTCCATGACGTCATCATCGCCGACAGCCAATCAGAATGCGAATTTAAGGGGGTGTGCCCAGCGCGCACGCAGTAGATGCGGAACACAAATCTGGCAGAAAATAGCGGCCGCGATCGATGCGGATCTTCACATACCTAGACAACGCACTTGTTTATCTCCCGTGACCTTGTCTAAAAGGTCACGGGAGATAAACAAGTGCGTTGTCAGCAGTAACGGACATGCGCAGTTGCAATAATGAATCGGCTTATTCTACGAAGCCACAACCACAATGTTGGTTACTCCTACCTAGAACTATGAGGTTCGTTCCGCTATCGTCTCCATTACCCTCATAGTCATAGAGTGACATGTACAAAATCCTATTCAAAACTTTTTGCCCTTCACGTTTACATGGCTACAGTTCTGTTTTGAAATCAGATCTCGCCAAAATTAGGCTCTATGTGTTCGTTGTACTCTTATTGAGCGTTGCACAGGTCCAGAAAATCCACTCCGCAAAACATGGAGACGATAGCGGAACGAACCATATAGTTCTAGGAGTAAATGTTGGTACAGCAGAACCAGACTGACATTTGTCATGGTATTGGTGGTACAGTCAGAGCACATGTTCAGTGCTGTTCAGGCTTTATATCATTTACTAATTATATAAAGAAAGCCAGAGCCAGCAAAATATACACTACCCCACTTTTTTGTTTGGGGGGGGGGGTAAAAGCTGTACTTGACTGCCACTTTTTCATTTATGTTTTCCATTAAGGCTAGCCCACCTTGTTGAGCTGTAATGGCTCTCTTTTAACATCGGTCTTATAACACTCACCATTACAGCCCACCATCCATACATGTCTTAAACGCGTAGTTTAAAAGTACGAGCAAGTCGTACCTCTTTGATCGCAAATTTCTCCCACTTATAAACATCACATACTACTCCAACCTCCCTCACTTTGTTCCTTACATCCTTACAATTTTTGTGACATATTCCAGGGCTCACCAAATGATGCCTTAGTCCAGATATGATTTGAAAATGGCAAAAAAAAATTGTGTACAAAAATTACATTGAAGTTCGTCTCGCAACGGGGCCGCCATCTTACGTATGATTCACTGCCTGCTGGTCGTGAGAAGTCAGGGCACCCGGCTGATCTGTCCGTGCGTGTTGTATGGCGTATTATGAATATGCATCAGATGACGTCACGGGAAGCTATAGTACTTCGGAGTTCGATGTGTGCGCGCGTGCATGGCAATCATGAATATGCATAAGGTGACGTCGCGCGGCGCTTGCATGCTGTAGGCTTCCTCGCTCGTGCATATTCATGAACAGCCGGGCGCCCTGACTTTCTCACGATCAACAGGCAGTGAAGCAGAAGTTAAATGGCGGCCCCGTTACGAGACGAACTTCAATGTAATTTTTGTACACATTTTTTTTTGCCATTTTCAAATCATCATATCTGGACAAAGGCATCATTTGGTGAGCCCTGGAATATGTCACAAAAATTGTAAGGATGTAAGGAACAAAGTGAGGGAGGTTGGAGTAGTATGTGATGTTTATAAGTGGGAGAAATTTGCGATCAAAGAGGTACGACTTGCTCGTACTTTTAAACTACGCGTTTAAGACATGTATGGATGGTGGGCTGTAATGGTGAGTGTTATAAGACCGATGTTAAAAGAGAGCCATTACAGCTCAACAAGGTGGGCTACATTAAGGCATGATGTCATGTCAATGTTGACTCTTTACTTTACTTACTTTACTTTACTTTACTTTACTTTACTCTGGATTCTCTGGACTCTCGTAAACATCATTGATGGGACTCCCTGGGTTCCTGCAATAGTAGAATACTATAGGCCTGTGTAGGCCTTCGCCTGTGCACAGTATACAAGCAGGGAAAGAGTTCGTCCAGCAATTTTGCAAAATAACCTACAGACTGAACATGTTTTGTGTACACTGAATGCTAGTTATTGAGTAGCAAATCCCGATTTTTGAGTAGCAACTGATACATTTTGTAAAGCAATTTGCACTGCTATACAACATGCACAAGGGAGTTGTTCACTGTTGATTTTATCTTGCTTTTACTATTAAGACAAATCAATCCGCTTTTTACTGTTTTTAATATTTTCGCAGCTCATGGCCGTTCCCATTCATCCCAGCCATCCCAGCCAGTGGTTGCCAATTACCCATCATTCAATGCAGGAAAGGTCGGAAGTCCAGGAAAATCGGTAGGTACCACCTGGATAAATGTTCACTTTGATTTGTTTTACATTGCATTTTAAGACTTTGAATTTCTTTGAAACCTGATAGACTAGGCAGTTTGACTAGCGTGTGGCCTAAATCCTTCTTCTCCTATATCACTGCACACCAAATTGTTTGGACTTAAAGGCACTGGACACGTTTGGTAATTGTCAAAGACTAGGTTCTCACTTGGTGTATCCCAACATATGCATAAAATAACAAGCCTGTGAAAATTTGGGCTCAATTGGTCATCGAAGTTGCAAGAAAATAATGAAAGAAAAACACCCTTGTTGCACAAATTTGTGTGCTTTCAGATGCCTGAAAAAGGCTTCAGGCCTAAAGTCTTTCTCAAATTCAAATATTTTAGTGAGCAATTACCTCTGTCTCAAAAACTACGTTACTTCAGAGGTAGTCGTTTCTCATAATGTTTTATACTATCAACAGCTCTCCGTTGCTCATTACCAAGTAAGTTTTTATGCAAATTATATTTTGAGTAATTACCAAACGTGTCCAGTGCCTTCAAGTAAGATTGGAATGCCTGAAACTGTGATAAGCACTTGTAGTTATGGGCCTACCGTCCCCAGTCCTTCTGAATCCTTCTCTTTGGCAATTGGATATAAAAGGATTTTGGACTGTAAGGGTTAAGGGAAAGGTAAAAAATCTTTGATGAAGTTCCCAACAAAACATGCACAGTACATACAGAACTTTCACACAACAATATTCTTGTTTAGGGGCCATTAATTTGCTAGTTCACAGAGTCAGGTCTTTCTGTCACATGTTAATACATCCCCACGTGACCAGTCTTTGACCGATCTAAGTGCATACACTCTCCCGAGGAATATATTAATAATAATTTCACTGTCGGATTTCCTCACAGTCTAGTCATGAGGCACGCATCCCCAAGCCGCCCAAGCCACCAGACAAGCCCCTAATGCCGTACATGCGCTACAGTCGCAGCGTGTGGGACAAGGTCAAGCAGGAGAATGGTGACCTCAAACTGTGGGAGATCGGCAAGATCATCGGCCAGATGTGGCGAGAGCTGCCGGAGGAGCAGAAACAGGTCTTCACCGAAGACTACGAGAATGAGAAGGTAAAATTAAGCAATTATGAGTGATGTTTGAAGTTTTGCATGGTGTGGAAAGTAAGAAGTAACTATAACTAGTAAACTTGCGGGTACAACCAACCATGTTTAAGTCTCTTTTGGTAAGAGTGTTGGCTCTGAAATGAGCCAATGTAGTCTCAACATATCGAACAGTATACTCTGCAGTATACTTCGTTCTCCTGAAGATGAGCAGAGTGCCTGAAAGTTCCATTAGGTGACCAGCCTAAAATTTGCCAAAAAAAATATTATTGAAGTAGCCAGGATTTGAAAAAATAGACCAGATGTATTGACGTCATCACGCCCCCCATCTTGGAGGTGAAACAAGACGAAACAATGGAAAACGCACATCTACGTACGCTCAGCACACAGGATTGGCCGATGAGCAACCTCCTTTTGACCTCAAGCCAGGGGCGCCCTATTCAAATGACAGCTTGTGAATCAAATTAACTTTAAGGGTTGTTTTGTTTTTGTTTTTTTTCTCCAGGTGGACTATACAAACAACATGAAGATTTACCACAACTCGCCAGCCTATCAAGCATGGGTCGTTGCCAAAGGAAAAGGTGACTGACTTTACATAGTAGCTTTGTTTCATAAGCACTGCAGTGCACTGTTACAATGTGTGGAATACCTGTCATACTTTTTCAGAACTGTTTGTGTTTTTCAAAAAAGTGAACAGTACTTTTATAAAGTACAGACACTTAGTTTTCTTGCTGTCATTTCCAGAAAGATTAAAGAATGTCCCATCCAAGGGACAAAGCAATTCTGTTAATGTATCTTGCTCAAGGACACAAGTGTCACAACCGAGATTAATGATGAAGTGATGCATTGTTTGTTTTTCGTGGTTAAAGTTCAACAGCAGCAGGAGCAAGAAGCTAAGGAGCCAAGACCCAAGCCAGAACCTCGAATGAGCATCCAACCAGCCGAGGACGAAGATGGTAGGTCTTCAGAATTGACTGCCCATAAATTGGTACCAGTACCAAATGACCAGACAAATATTTATTTTATATAACTCACACATAGGTCCTTGTCATTTGAAATTTCACAATAAACACACAAAAAGAAACGGAAACTTGTCCACCCCACACTGTGAAAATTCTTTAAAAAACCTTTCTAAACAATGTCAACGACTCCATTGTAGACACCGACCTTGCCCACCGTGACACTGCCTCGCCTCGTCAAACGGGCGGGGAACTGTTATTTTGGGAACGATGCGGCGAAGCGTCCAAAATTCATCCATATTGGACGGGTGCCTGTCCAATTGGAGCATCGCAGCAGTAAATACATGGCCAAATAATGGATGGTGCGTCACCCGCGTTCCACCATTCAAATGACAAGGATCTGTGTGTGAGGTATACAATAGTCATGTTTCGTTGTTGAATATTTAAATTACTATCATAACACTCATTTCTTTGAGCTAAAATTGAAAAGCAAAATTCTGTGTCTTTTCAATTAGATCAAGACGACGGCTTCTCAGTGAAACACATTGCCGCTGCGCGATACCAGCGCAATCATCGATTTGTCAACGATATCTTCAGCGATGCCGCGGTACCCGACCCTCGTTCCGTCGTGACTGAGTCGCGCATGCAGGTGCTGAAGAGGCAGGTTCAGTCCCTCATGCTACATCAGGTACTGAGGGCAGAGTTTTGCAGTCTCTCTTGAAATATACAGTTTTGTTTTATGTGCAGGTTTATTATTAAAGGCACTGAACACGTTTGGTAATTGTCAAAGACCAGTGTTCTCACTTGGTGTATCCCAACATATGCATAAAATAACAAGCCTGTGAACATTTGGGCTCAATTGGTCATCGAAGTTGCAAGAAAATGATGAAAGAAAAAACACCCTTGTTGTACAAATTTGTATGCTTTCACATAGGAATAAAAACTTCTTGCAAGAAGTTTTTATTATGTTAGTGAGAAATTACCTCTCTCTCAAAAACTACGTTACTTCATAGGGAGTCGTTTCTCACAATGTTGTATACTATCAACAGCTCTCTGTTGCTCATTACCAAGTCAGTTTTTATGCTAATAGATATTTTGAGTAATTACCAAACGTGTACAGTGCCTTTAAAGGTGGAGTCATAGACTGGTTTTTGTCAAGGTAATGCTTATTTTATAGGCAAAATAGTAAAGAAAGATACAATAAAAGTCACAAGTTTCAGCTGAATACAGTGTCTACTTGCTGAGAAAACAGAAACAAACTGTCACAGTATTTTCACAAGAATGTGAAATCCATCCCTGTTTAGTGAGGTGACAGCAGGTATCAACAGCATCTCTGGCCACAGCATTCGCAAATAAACACCAACCCTCAAAAATCTAGGAAACAATTCATGCATGATTCGTTTCTCAGTTTCTTCTCACCAAGTAACTTTTTATGGTCATTAAATTTTGGACTATTTACCAATCTATAACCCTACCTTTATATTGTTTTAATTGTAAATTTTTTAGTTTTTCGCTTTTCTGTTTTCAGTGTACACTTTGTGGTTCTCAGTTTTGATTGCTTGGGGGAGGCGGAAAAACAAATCATGTTTTCTGGTTTAATTTCAGCTTTTAATTTGATTTTTCTTTTTTCAAACACAAACGAACCAGTTTGTGATGTGTGCTATTTCAAGGGATGAGAAATTTCAGATTTTTATCGGAATGCAGACATTTTATGTCTGGCTGGTGAAGAAAATAAGATGTATTTTTTCCAGAAATGCTTTGATCTACTTCTCTAGTGTGGAGGACACTTTTCCCATTTGAAGCTCCTTGAAATCTATAACTCCAGGTGATGAAATACATTTAGTTTTCAAGAAGAATGGATTGGTTACCTGAGTCAAACATTTCTGTTTTTATTGAAATGTCATTCTCTGTTGTGTTTTTTAAAACTGATTCAAGATAATTCAAATTTCCTTCCTTTGTGGGGTTTTTTTTCGCAGAAAAAATTGGAGAATGAACTGATGCAGATTGAGGAAAAACATGAAAGTAAGAAGAGGAAGTTTTTTGAAACCAGCGATCAGTTTCACTCCTCAATCAAAAAGGTTTGTTCTAACAATGTAACCATCATTTCAAACATTACTATGTATCCACTCCATGTATAATTATTTAGTAATAAACCACAAGGGAAACTGACTGGTTAAATTTAAAATAATTTTTGGTTGAACTAAGACAAATTTACTGTTGGGGGATTTGAACCTGCAACCTCTGGATTAAAGGGGCACACCGGCTCACCATTTACGTAATTTAGTGAAGTAGAGTCACAAACAATAAATAATTTGATGTTAAAAAAAAAAAAATCATAAAATTAGCACGCAATTAACGAAAAATAGTGAAAAAAACGAAACGCGGTCAAAGGTCAGCGTATACGCTTTTCCAGCCGAGTGTGTGCAGCGCAGTCAATCCAACACGGGCACTGCCTAAAAACCCCTTGGAACCAAACGTGATTATGGTCCCAACCCCCCAGACAGGCTCCGAAGCCACGGCTATTGGCAAGCTGAGGAGTTCATGCCCCTAGGTTTCAACGCTCTCTGGCCCCACGGGATGTAGCGCCGGCTGACGGGATATGCCCCCAAGGCTTACGTTGTGATTGCTCCACGCCTTTGGGCCATGCAACACGCCTCCGTTACACGGACTCTTTGAATGCGAATCTTACGTTGGATTTTTCACCATTATTTACAACTTGTAGCGATAATTTGAATACATGATCTTTTTCGTCAATTACTCGTTAATAATTGTGTAAAAAAAATATTTAAATTTGGTTTGGTAAGTTACTTTTAAACGGCTGGAAGTAAAACTAACTCGGAAGGTCACGTGCTTATTTGAACCAGTTTGTGGTTCGAACTATCACGTGACCTTCGTTTTTGTTTAAAAATGCTCAAAAACGGCTAAATTTGATGATTTTTTTTATGGACTGTTCTTCTTCATTCCTGGAAGACCGTTGAAGTCATATTTTAGTCAATTTTGTAGCCCAAATAGCCCAATTCAGCCGGTGTGTCCCTTTAATGAGCTGGTGCTACACCAACTAAGCTATATAGCCCTAATGTTGGCTGTCTCCCTATTTTGTGAATATCCTTGTTCGGGGGTGCCATCAGTTCAAAGTTACAACGTCAACTCGCACTTTAGTTCTCACCATAGGCCACTTTCATGGTGTTGCTGCGAACAAAAATTGGAAAAACCCCACACATTTTATTGATGTGTTAGTTTTTTGTACCAGAGAAGGCTTTCCTAGAATTTGAAACACAAGTAACAATTATCTATCAAAATTAATCATTTTCACATTCCGTGTTTCTTGCCAGCAAAAACAAAATAATGTATGGTACAAAATTGTACACATGATCAGTTTTTTGTGTTCACTGTGACACTTGAGAATTTTCAATTGGAGCTTTGCAAGTTTTTCATTGAAGCATAAACCCTTCCAATTTTTGTTTACTCTGTGTTCTTTAGAAATCCATAAAATTTGATTTTTCTGTTTCCTCAGCTGTGCGATCAAAAGGTCGAGATAAAGTGGGAAGAGCTTCCACCCCCGGATATTCCCCTTCCTCCCCCGCCCCCAACCATGGGGAGTATCCTGAGCCAAGCCCTTCAGCGACCCACCGTGGGACCAACCTCTCTACTACCAACGCTCCCACCAATGCCCTCACAGGTACCCACACAGGTACATGTACATCCCAGTCCAGTCCCACAGGTCGAGCCGCAACCAATAACCCCAACTGGGTCGCAGCTGGAGCAACAACCGGGGTCACAACCGGGGTCAGAGCCCGGGTCACAGCTTGAGTCGCAGACGGCCCTTGTAGAGCAATCACCACCAGAGCAGCCTTCGTTAACTGGACAGCCCAATGGGGAGCAGGAACCAAAAGAGGAAGAGCCGAAGAAGGAGGAGTCAATGGAAGTTGATGCACAGAAGGAAGATTCCAATGATGGAACCCCCACCCCCATCCTCCAGAGTGCTTGTCCGCTGCCCACAAGTGTTGGAGGAGAGAGTGAAAGCAATCAAGGTATTGTTATTATTATTGATATTACAAACGCCTATTATCGAAACCCCTCTGAATTCCAAGTCATTACGATCATTTAGATGATGTGGGGTTTGAATCATTCAGTCAGTGTTCTCGTTAATTCCTGGTTTTTCCTGTCGCCAGATCCAGAGACGCAGAAATCATCCATCCCATATCCTCCGCCGCCCCTCATCCGCGATGCCATGGAGCAACCTCCCAAAGAGCCGCCGCCTCAACCCAGCCAATTCCCAGCGGATGTAGTCACCCGCACCGCCCCTGACGAAGAGAAGGCCGACCCTCCAGCAGAGTCAACTGATGTCTTGAAATCCCCTGCAGAACCTGAAAACAAGATGGAGAGTGTTGGGGAGGAGGAGGTCAAGACAGGGGCAGAGGAGCCAACTGGAGGCGGTGAGAAGGATGATAAAGAGGAGGGACCGCAGGAAGGGGAAGCTGAGGAGAGTTCAAAGGATGGAGTGATGGAGGAAAAAGAAACAGTGAAAGATTGATGACAATCTATCCTCCATACTTGTCGTCTGCAGTACCTTTAGAAATACACTATTGACCCCTTTCTCCAAGTTCTCCAAGGTCACACACGGCTGCTATCTGCCACACTCGCCATTTGGGAGTCAAATTACACGTACAAATGATGGTTAGCAAGTAATCCCTGTGTCGACTAAAATACGCACTACACCGTATAATACACCGGGGACATTGACTGCCAAAATGGCGTACCCAAGGTTATTGTGATGTTGACATCGGGTGAATCGGGTCAATACCCACTATAATAAAGTGCACAACAATAACTTTATTTCGTAAAAATTGTCAAGAAGATTTGACAGCGCTTTCAGTTGCATTGATGGGTTAACTCATCTACTTTACAAAAAACTGCCGGCAAGTTAGGCCACGTCTGAATTTGCGGCTTGGAGAGTGGCTATGGCTAGCTCAATGCAAAGATTTATCTGAATTATTGCATCAGCAGCCATAAGCCGTAAGCCCATAGTTTCATTCAGACATGACTTAAGAGTGCCTTTTGCTTTGCTTGTGGTATTTAGCAGTGGTAGAGATTCCGCTAAGGGCTGCTCCATAAGCAGAACAATTCTGCTTTTATACTGGGCCCAATTTCATAGAGCTGCTCAAGCAGAGAATTATGCTTGACAATATTCTGCTAAGCAAAAACAAGCAGAATACCGGTCACATATTGTACATGTGACATGGTATTTTAGCTGGTAACCTAGGCTTATTCTGGTAAGCATAATTATGTTGTGCTTTGCTACTTTTTGTGCTAAAAGGCACTATACACGTTTGGCAATTACTCAAAATATATATTAGCATAAAAACTGACTTGGTAACGAGCAACAGAGAGCTGTTGATAGTATAAAACATTGTGAGAAACGACTCCCTCTGAAGTAACGTAGTTTTTGAGAAAGAGGTAATTTCTCACTAAAATAATAAAAACTTCTTGCAAGAAGCTTTTATTCCTAACTGAAAGCACACAAATTTGTACAACAAGGGTGTATTTTCTTTCATCATTTTCTTGCCACTTTGATGACCAATTGGGCCCAAATTTTCACAGACTTGTTATTTTATGCATATGTTGGGATACACCAAGTGAGAACACTGGTCTTTGAAAATTACCAAACGTGTACGATGCCTTTAAGAAGCTGTATGAAATTTGGCCCAGGTCTTTATGCTGAGCTAGGAAAACTTGCTGGGGGATTGTAGTGTAATCCTAGGCCTGGAATTACACAGAGGCCATGGCTTCCGTTGCCCTGCTCTTTTTCCTTCGTGCCCCTTCAAAAGTTTCTATAAGACTTTGACATTTTCCGAATGGAAGTGCCCTTTGCAAAATGAAAATGGCCTTGCCATCACATGGATGACATTCCAGGCCTGGATTCCAAGTGTCTGTTAGATATATTTAATGCAGTTAGTCTATTTAGCTACCGTTGCCTTTTTTGTTGAGTGAGGCCTATTTTAACGCCCATTGTCTGTAATGATGTTAAAGTAACATTTTTTATTTGTATTTTATTTATGTTTTATTTGGTCAGTTCTGGTCTTGCTAGTATTAACTTAAAGGTGGGGTCATAGATTGTTTTTTTGCCAACGTTATGCTTTTTTTATAGGCAAAATTATAAAGAAAGTTGTTTTTTCACTATTTTCTTGTGACTCTGACGCCCGATTGAGCTGAAACTTTCACGTATTTGTTATTTCATATATATGTTGGGTCACATAAAGTGCAGATACTGGTCTTTGACAACTACCAAAGTTGTGTGCATGCCTTAAGATGATCGGATGTACATACGTATGTTTAAAACTCGGGGCCCAATTTCATAGAGCCGCTTAAGCAGAAAATAGTGCTTACAAATTGTCTGCTAAGCAAAAGTAAGCAGGACACCAGTCACAGATTGTACATGTGACATCCTAATTTGGCTGGTAACTGGTCAGCATAATTTTGTTGTGCTTAGCTACTTTTTGTGCTTAAGCAGCTCTATGAAATTGGGCCCTGGACTCACTCAAAACTTACTCAAATCTTGTTTACATATTTGTGTCATATTTGTGCACGTATTGTTCCATTCTGCCCCTACACAAAACTTGTTGAGGTTCCAAAACCAGACAAGCAAAATGGTGAAATGTCTCTGTCATTTTTAACAACCATGTAGAGAAAAGTAAATTTTAGGTGATCAGGCCACATTGCTATTAAAGGTGAAATAAAATGTTCATGCTATGAAACAGGAGTACATATTGATGTTTTTGTCGTTAAATTGTTAAGGTTTTGGCTTACTATGAGGTACTTATCTATGATAGTGTTTTATGCAACAGGTGGACACAGCCTATCTATTGGGCCTACCCCTCTCCCTCCCCCCTACCTCCCCCTCCTCCCCCTCCTCCGGCCCTCCATAAATCTTGCCCCTTTCTCACCGATGAGCATGCCGGGGGGGGGGGGGGGTGGTTTATAGTAGAAAATGAACATGTGAATGGAGAAGTAATTAATCTTGTTTGAATCCTCTTTCTCTGCTTACTTTATTAAATTCTGGGGGGATAACTTCTGTCTATTTAAAGCATAAAATACCGGATTAATTGGCCCCTGGGGAAAGATCATCATAATCAGGCACCCATGGGTTTTTTAATTTTAATATGCAACATGCAATCTGCAAGTGGTGGTGGTAGTGGAAGTGGTCATTAGGTGAAATAATTTGAGTTGTGGAACTTTTTCCTTGTCAGGAATTTCAGTCAAATGAGGTTCTGTCAGGGTTTTTTTCACTAAAAAGAAGCGTTTAAAGAGGTGAAAATTGAGGTGTGGATTGTGGCGGTTTTTTGTTGTTTTATTTTAAATTCTACTTGAACCCCACCCTGTGTAGTCCCCTCCAAAGATATTTTGTGGTTCAAAAATTAAATACTAGCTTTAATGGCCTGTAGCTTGTTTTCTTTTTCTTAATACAATCTAAGTTATATCCTGTTTCAATGAAGCTGCATACGAAAATATACTGCGCCAATAAAGTATCTAAACACTTACAAATGGTCAGAGTTATCGGAACCTGAAATAGTATGCAAAAAAATAATTAAATAATTCGATTCACAGTTATCTTCTGCGGATTTTGACACCTATTTTGTTGCGCTGCGATGTTGTTTGGCGGATTTATGAGCACTTGAGTGGCTTAAGGTTGAATTTCAAAAGTTGCAAAAGCCCCTATTCACCCCAATTCCAGAAGGGAATAAAAGGCGGTTGCATACTATTTGAGGTTCAGATATATCTGACCATTTGTAAGTGTTTAGATACTTTATTGGCGCAGTTTATTAAAAATGTATAGCATTATAGCAACATATTTGGCTCGTAGCGCATAGCCCCTTTAAACTACGGTCCTGTCATGCACGGCCGCCGTGAGGTCAATTGATATGTAAATACCCACACTGGAATAAGAATGGCATAGGATTGACCAATCAGCGTAGCGGATTTTGGAGCTGTGCGGGAAAACCCAGACCATGCAGTGACAAAATGGTGGCGGAGCGGGAGAATCTTTCACGAAACTTAGTACAAGTTTTCTCTCAAAATGTGAACTTCATAGCTGGAGAAATCTTCCGCTTTCTGTGGCCAGGTGGTGTACACACTGTGAGGACCTAGACTGGGTAGGTAACGAGACGATATTTTTGGGTAGTTTTGCTGTATGTCTGATGGAATGTTCACGAACTTCTTGATGAAGTTGAGTGACAAGTTTGACCCACTCTTGACATGATGCGTTGCACATTGTACATAAGTCGTGCTGTAGCTTGGGTTGTGCACTGCAGTCGTAAGTCCGCTTCGGTGAACAAGGGCCCACGTTGTCGTATGGGGTTGATATTCGACACTCCTTCTGGCGCCAAGTTGGCTGTCCTTTCATGATTGCTCATTTTTGCCCCTTTGTGCCCCTTTTCCCTGATGTTTATTTCCTCATGTTAATCATTCTACTTGTTGATAAAACTTCACTTTTTAAGGTGTCAAATATTGCGTTGGATGCCTCGCAGAAAAGTACTTTTGTTAAGTATTTTAGACGCATGTTTGCCGCGAGGCCAATTGTTGTGTAGGTTGTTTTTGAAGGAGGGGTGGGGTAGGGATTTATGAAGTATCATTTGAGTCCTCTACCGATCGTACTGTGGAGAAGTGGAGTGTGTGTTGGGGGATGTATGTTGCTTTATATTTGTTTAAATAAAAACACTTTTGTAAGTTTATATTTGTTTTATCACAAAAACAATTTTGGGGATGTTTGAAATCAATATCCCTAATCTATAAAAAAATTCCCAAAGTTTCATAACTGAATTGAAAAAATTGTAAAATACCTTAATTTACTCCCGATAGGGCCTATCACACTTTCGTTAAACAATTTTGGATGTCGCAAGAGCTCCAAACTCCATTTGCAATATATAAAAAAAAATGGTGATGGCACCACCAATTGTTCACAATTTTGGTACCGATGTAAAGTTTACGACGCATGTGCACTGAATCTGATGTTGTTTCCGATGGTTGCAGGGTAGAGAGCTCCGTCGGAATGCGAGTTTAAATCAAGAACCAACTCTAGTAAACTTTTCCCACCAAACGAGTCTAGATTAGGTTTCTTCTATTATTCCCCTTTAAATATTTGTCAAAAAAGCTATATATACTGCAACCATCATCACTAAAAAAAGCAACAAAACGAAGGCCGTAATTCTGCTGCGGCTGTTGCGACCAACACATGGGATGGCTGACAACTCCAACGGCATGTGACCTTAAATCATGCAGCAAGTTTGGTATAAATTTCAACCTCGAGTCTTTGGGTTTGCAGTTTTGCATTTTTAAAACGGGAAACACAACACTGAACAATTAAAAGCCAAAATGTAAATGTACTGCTGGTTTAGGCCATGAGAATGAAAGTTTTAGATTTGCGTCCGGGCATTTCTGAAATGACATGAGGCGTTTTTTTCATTTTTCATTATTCATTATTTTCTCATAGTAAGCTTTTTCAACGATGTAATTGCACACAAAGGTGCGCAATCTTCAAAATGCGCAAACTGGTGCTCGATACACAAATTTCCCTATTCTGCATAGCGCAATTTACAGATTGCGCAGAAAATTGTTGCGCAAATGTGTTGATTGCGCTCGACAGATGAACGACAGCGGATGCTGCAAATAAAACGATCGCGATCGCAATCACGATCGCGGCCACAAGGTTGGAATGTCTGCCTTGTCTAGGAAAATGCGTAAATATAACCTTTTACCGTTGTTTGATGATTTGAAACTTGAAAATTTGTGATGCAGAGTCTTTTTTGTGAAAATAATGAAATTTTGTGAAAATAATGAAATATTTCGGCGGTAGCTTTCAGAGCATGCGGGCGGTGGACACAAATCTATCATTTTCATTCTCATGGCCTCACTTCAACCATTCACTGACCATTCAAAATCATTCAATGTGGATTTGAATGATAAGAAAACCATGCAGCCTGCAGTACAATATCATGCGATGAATGCATACACATTGTATACACTGTAGGTCCTGTGCACAGTCAAGGCACCATACTCAACGTGTGCAATCGAATGGTTTCTGATGGTGGGTCAACTCCCTGGGAAATGTCACCAAGGATAGGAGAGTTACAGGCCTGGAATTTCATCTTTGAGAGGGCAAGGCCATTTTCATTTTGCCAAGTGCACTTTCATTGGAAAATCTCAATGTCTTTTGGAAACTTTTGAAGGGACACTGAGGCCAGACTAGGGGCAACAAAGGCCATTGCCTCTGTGGCCTCCATGTACATGAAACCCCAGGCTTGGCTTGGAACAGAAACACAGGATAGCATTAATAAAATGTGGTGAAGAATATTTCCTCATTGGGAACATTTGGAAATGACCGTTAATTCAGGGCGTGTTGGATTGCAAGGCAGTGGCAATAAGGAAAAGCTTTGAAGTTATATTTCTTTCCTCAATTGTCTCATTTCTCAATGTTTTTTATCTAAAAGAGCGAGAAACAGCCCATTTCTTAAGCCTTTTTATAGCTTGTTAAAAAATATTAAATAATCTCATTTTAAGAGGAACAAAACTTGTTTTAATCGGACACGAATGTTCTTTAACCTCAGCCAATTTGTTATGAAGTCGGACACGGAACTTGCTGACCATGTACAATTTGTCGGGCCAAGGTAGCGTCTGTGCAGTAATTTCAGCTCTTCGCCAGTAACCCCCCGCAACAGAACAAGTCCTGCAGTCTGCAGAGATGCCAACATACACGATTTGGGCGTAGAAAATATATTTTTTTGAGTGAAATGCGCCGCTATATATCTTTCAATTAAATAAAATAAACAAAACCGCCAGTGTAAATATGTATCGAACAATGTATCATGATAAAAACTAATACTAAAATAAATAAAAAATAAAAAAAAAATAACATGTTGACTGCCGCGCGGCGTGTAAAAGAAAAGCGGCGGCGCCGAATTCAGACGCTTTTTTGGGTTATATTTAGGAGGGTACCAATCCCATAAATCGCACTCAGGATTGCCCGCCCCGCCGACACACACAGAGCACACACACAGCACACACTGCTCCACATAATACCAATGTACAGCATACACAGTTAGAGACTGGTTGACTTTTTTAGTTTTTTTTACGCTTTACGGGTGGCAAGCGCGGCAAACAGACAGATAACTTTTATCTGAAATGCATTTCGCAATTTCAGCAGCGGCGCGTTCGTTTTTTTGTTTGAAACATCTCGCTGCAGCAGCATCAAAAAAAAAAGCAACTACAAAAAAAAAAAATTCGATCATCGCAGATGGAGAAAAGATCTGAATGAAACTGTCGATAAAAAAATGAAATGCAATGGAATGAAATGGAATTGGAAAGGAAGGCCAATTGAAATTGTGCTCTGCTGTGAAGTTTGTTGAGTGACTGACTGACTGACTGCTGTGGTGGTGTGGTGTATTTTTTTTTTTTTTTTTATTTTTGCTTTGCATAAAAACTATTTATTTATTCATTTGAATAAACAATGGGACAGAAACTACATTTTTTGTTGAATTTTGTTGAGGGTTTTTCTCATGCAAAACAAGTAGTGCAAATTTGCAGTTTTTTTTTTTTTTTTTTTTTTTTTTTTTTTTTTTTTTTTTTTTTTTTTTTTTTTTTTTTTTTCAATTCACAATTATTTGATGCCTAGATTTAGCGCAAAGAGCTTTGTAATAAGTGATTTTCGCTGAAAATATTAGTTTATATCATAAATGTCATAGTTTTCTCTTTTACGACTCCAGTGTGTTTTTAGGCCTCACTTGCAACTAAAGTTTTAAGTGCTCGGCGGCGGTGCTACTCTTTTTGGGAATTCAATGTTGGCATCTCTGAGTCTGGTGCTTTTCAAAAACCATGCTTTTGAAAACTTGCTATTTTATATACTCATCATACTTAAGTTTTTCAATTCCAAATCTCCATCTAAATGTTCAGCAAATGCTAAAAAGAAAAACAGTTTACGTCTTGTGAAAATATTTCGGGTCCAGTGAAAGGTCTGAGCTATAAGACCTGTGGTCTTGTGGAAATTTTGTGGAAATTCATGCATGTGATTTCTCAGGAATTTTTCCTAATTTCAGGATTTCCTAAAACCTTCTTGAGCCATCAAATTTTCTTGAAAGAAGAAAAACAGTCACCAAAGTGAGAAAAAAAACCTGTCAAAAACCTGTAGTTTTACTTTTCTGATGATGCACAGAGTCTTTAAACCTCCTGAATTGTACACTGGGAGGTTCTGTGTGTAGAACAATGGGGAACCCAGGCCCATTAGCCATTTTCAGGAATTTTCACATTAGTTAAATCTCTGAGTTTGAGCCTGTTAGTACACCTGTTTTGAATTTGATGGATTGCCCCCAAAGTATACGTTTTTTTAGGAGACTCTGCTGGTCCGTAAAAAATGTACATACTTGGAATATTAAAGTGGACACAAGTCCAAAATGGAAACACTTGGATACAATTTTGAATCTAGATTTTTTTTAATTTTTTTTTTAAAGTTAGTAATAATCATGGTTTGAAAAAGAGAATGCAGATTTTACAGAAATTTCATGCAGGCCTGGAATTTCATCTTTGAGGGGTCAAGATCATTTTTCATTTTGTAGAGGGCACTTGCATTGGAAAATCACAAAGTCTATGGGAAACTGTTGAAGGGGCACCAAGGCCAAGACTAGGGGCAACAGAGGCCTTTGGCCTCAGGGTAATTCCAGGCCTGGTCAGGAGTATATTTCAAAAGATGCATTGTTCCTTGACTTTCAATCACGTACATGTACATTTAGGGTTTTAAACATGACAGAAACATAACATTTTGTTTTAAGTTTTACCTGATACCATTTGAGCAAACTTTCTATTCAAATAAATTTCCTTTTTTTTCCCCCATGTTCTCTTTGTAAAACGTAATTAACCAGTGTTAAATTTCCCATTCTTCTAACAAAACTGTCATGTTTTTTAACATTATTACTTTGTCATATGTTTTAAAGCTATTACTGTGTACCAAGGTTTGGTGAAATGTATACAATTGACAGAACACATCTTTATATAGGAGCCAAAAGAGACTTGCTTAATTACTAAAACTGGAACATAAATAAATTGTTTGGAATTGTCCACAAATGTACAATTATAATATCAAAAAGGAAAAGGAACATAAGCTTACCTCCACCCACCCAAAGTATGTTTTTTCTTTTCTTATTCCTGCAAAATATAACGTCCAGTGAACGATTTCCCTGGTATCGCATGCAAAATGGTACACAAAAAGTATCAGTTGCTACTCAAAAAAGCATCATTTCCTTCTCAGTAATTAGCAATTTGTGTGCACAAAACTTGTTGAGTCTCAATATTTCGCTATGCAAAATTGCCGGACAAAATGATTCCCTGACTCTGACGTCAGAATTTTGAAGGAACTAATTTAGTTAAAATGAATAATTGTCGGGGGAAACTGGTTTAAAAAAAAAAAGACTAATTTCAAAAAAATTCCATTTAATGCATCTTTAAAGGTATCGTACACGTTTGGTAATGACTCAAAACAAATATTAGCATAAAAACTTACTTGGTAACAAGCAACGGAGAGCTGTTGATACTATAAAACATTGTAGGAAACGACTCCCTCTGAAGTAACGTAGTTTTTGAGAAAGAGGTAATTTCTCACTAAAATAATAAAAACTTCTTGCAAGAAGTTTTTATTCCTATCTGAAAGCTCACAAATTTGTACAACAAGGGTGTTTTTTCTTTCATCATTTTCTTGCAACTTCGATGACCAATTGAGCCCAAATTTTCACGGGCTTGTTATTTTATGCATATGTTGGGATACACCAAGTGAGCAAACTGGTCTTTGACAATTTCAAAACGTGTTCAGTGCCTTTAAAAGGATTTGGTATTTTAACAGCGAAATTAGCGCTAATATATGAGAGAATAATATCAATAACACTACACATGTGTCTCAAATTTAAATCAAATACAAAAGAACAAACACAAAAATTCCCTTCGGATGGGACGTAAAACTTATCGCTAAGAGAAGGGGTTTGCCCGGTGTTTCTGGCAGTGGCTGCTGAATGTGCCGCAGCACCTTGTAAACGCTTATAAAGTGCTACATAAAATTTTGTCTCATAATTTCACAAATTTCAAAAACCTGTCTTAAAATGTTTCTGTCTGTTCAAGCGCCTTGAGTACCTTATTGGTAGATACTTGTGCTATATAAAACTATATTTTATTATTATTATTGATATAAATATATTTTTATTTAATAAATGTTGATCCTTTTAGGTTCATCATCTCATTGGAGTGGTTATCTTAAGTAGTTTATCTTCAAGAGGCTTGGAATCATGGGTAGCTTTGCCATCAGAATCGTTGTGACCAAGGACTCGCAGAAGGAACAAATCAAGAAAGCGGCTGAGGTAAGGCTGCTCGCATTGTAGGGAAATCTCTGTGTAATTGTAGGTCTGGAATTTTATATTTTGAAAGGAGCAGGGCCATTTTCATTTTGGCACTCTCAAAGGCAGTGGATTTTTGATGATGTTTTAGTTTAGTTTATTACCTTTATTACACAAACATAAAAATAAAATTGGTGCAAAAGGGAAAACCCCGAACAGACACACAGGTTCCACTAAATGGGTACTCTTGATCACACATCAGAATACAAAAAAGAAACAAACAACAATTTTAAGCAAACTAAACTGTAGAAAACATGGAAATATATACATGTGCAGTTTTAAAAGTAAACAAATCACAATACAAAATATGGAACGTTTTAATCCCAACGGCCCCAAATTCTCAAAAATGCTATTCTGCAAGTTGTCTGACTTTTTAGGATATGGCACTACAGGGCTACAATTCTTCCTACTTGAGTCTTATTTCCAATTTTTATTTTTAATTTTTAATATCTTATTCATGTAAATTGTTTCATTGGGTTTACCACCCATAGGGGGTTCAGGGTAAATACAAAGAAAGTGCAACAAGTCATGTGCATTATGGTTTTGTTTTGTTTTTCAACTCTCATAATTTAATGGCCTTCGTGCCTTTTCTGTTTTCACATTTTTGGCCTTGGTGCCCTCCAAAATTTGGACCGCTTCCAGACCAAAGTGGCCTTGCCCTAAAAATTGTGAAATTTGAGGCCTGTTGCCCATTGGTTTTTATCTATCATTGGCACCATCGTATTTTTTTATTGGAGGACAAATAAACTACATGTAGGCCTAAGTCGTGAAGGAAACGAGCAGAACAGAAGAACTGAGTGATGTGCATTTATTGTGTAACTGTAAGATTGTACTATAATTTATGAAATATGTGTTTTTTCCAATATTGCCTTGGTGCCCTTCGCAACTTTTTACGATTGCCTTGATGCCCTTTGAAATTTCTGAAAATTGCCTTGGTGCCCTAAATTTTTACAAAAAGTCAAGGCAAAACTGCCTTGCCCCGTTAGAGCTGAAGTATCAGGGCTGTGTACAATGTAACTAAATAATTGGAACTGGCATACAACTAAGTCCAAACATTTGGAGGATTCACAAGGGGTTCTCTAGCCAAAGAACCTAAGGCGTTATCGTTAAATGAACATTACAAGGGAATAATCACTTATGAAAACAGCAAGCTGTCTCACTCAATTTTTTGCTTTGTTTTACTAAATAAGGAGAAGAGAGAAACTAGTAAGCAATCAAAAAGGTTGTTGGAGTATTTATCATTGTGAAACTCTCTAAAACAAAAATATATTTGGTCAAGTAACTAAGACCATGACTAACACATCAATTCTAATGAGGGTGTATTTAATGAATTCTCTCATATGCTACTGAGGTCATGGCCTCTGATGCCCTCTTGACTTTAAACTTGGTACCCCCTTTTCAAAGTATTCCATAAAACTGTTTTCCAATGAAAGATATTTATCTGTCTCTTTGCCTCTCTTTATAATGCTCCCGTATTAATGTTAAGTGGGAGTTCCTTCAAAATGAATGTGGCTTCTTGGTTGACAAAACTTCAGACCCGAAATGATGGGACATGGAGACGATTGTTCCCTGCCTCTATGGCGTGTGACTTTTCCTGATTTCTCTCCGTTGAGCATTACAATTTCTAAAAAGAAGTAAAGCAGTCACCAAAGGGAGACATAAATAGTCCACATTGTGTCCAAACCTGTAGTTTTAGCCTGTAAACCACCTGAATTGTAATGTTGTGGGAGGTTCTGAGTCTAGAGTAAGGGGGACCCTGTCCCACAAGCTATTTTCAGGAATGTTCACAGACATCAAATCTCATCCCTGTATTAAGAAAGTAAGTTGAAACTATTTTCTGAATATTATATTTTGTTTTACCCGTACACTGATGTGTGTAAAGCACTGTATACTCGGTACTTTCCCCGAGTCCTGTGAAGAAAAAAAATCACAGGCATATTACTCGGGTGGGATTCGAACCCACGACCTTTGCCATTCTAGAGCAGATGTCTTACCAACAGAACACTGAGATTGCCCGCTAGCTAGAGGCAGTTTGAATCTTATATTTTAGCAGCGGGGACCGCGACAATTAAAAAATTTCTGAATGTCAAGTTTAAACCTGCTTGCAATTTACAGCTTGCCCTTGTGTTTATTCAACAGGCAGTTCAAGGCACTGGACTAGAGACAGAGACAATTGACGGGAGCTCGGTGTTGGAACTGGCCGAGAGAGATGGTCATATGTATGTGTGCGACCCATTTGAAGGGGACGCATTCAATCACCTGGTGAAGTTGGGCTGCAGGTAAGAGAAGTATTCAGCTGATATGGTCTGTGTTGAATTTTATTTAAGTCTCGAGCAACCCTCAAGGTTCTTGGTGATTTTTATTGTGGCGCTTTGAGGACGAAGTTTCAGGGTCTGGATTTGGCGCATCCAGCAACCGTACTACTCTTGATAAGAACAGCCAGTGAGTTGACCAACCACTCACAACCATTCGACTGCATGGGTTGTGTATGGTTGGCACACTCGGGCATGTGAGACCTACGCGTTTAAGCGGAAATCCGCGTTTTTTATTTTCCCATTCCGCGTTTTTATTGCGGGTTCCGCTTTTTCCCCGTCTCCGCCGTGAGTGGCCGGCCCGCGTTTTTTGTTTTTGTTTACCTCCAACATCGAGCAGCAAATAATTTAACTGCACAACACTCGCACAGAGAAGTGGAACCTGGCATCGGGAAGCACTTTAAATGCGATTTGATTTTGACACATGAGTCGGTGGCTAGACCCAGTAAAATGCTCCACGCATACTCTGCGTTAGTCTTTGAATACAGCCGTTGTTGTTCATTTTTCGTTAAGCGCGATGTCCCATTATGCTTACCCATGTCGTCGTCCCGTTCAACCAAGAGAGGCTGCATTACTAAAAATGTATTAAAAAGCCAACACCTTGAGCCAAGACTAGGCGCACACTGTCTTTCACGTGTGTGTGGTACCCATGGATCTCTATTATACCCAAGACTGTAGCGCTGGCTTAAAATTCAGACACGTACAAATAGTGCTGGCCCAAAATCCGGACACGTACAAATAGCGCTGGCCCAAAATCCGGACAGTTTTCCCCTTTTTTTTTCATGACCCGCTCACATGCCTGCACACTGTGCACATTACTTGTTTTGTACTATGGAGATGCATCCACCACACTATATCACAAATCCAGGCTTGCGTAAATCATTCAGAACCACTGTGGATGATATTGAATGATCAGTTAGCGGAGGTATCGCCAAAAAAAAAAATTGTTCATGTGGAGTTTGTTTGTTGTCCCATTATTTTCTAGGATTGTTGGACCTCAGTGTGTAATGTCATGCCTGGAAAATGAATTGGCAGTCCCCAAAGCAGACCACCCAGTGTATAGCATCAGCATGTATGGCGTGACAATCAGCTGCTCCAGTGTGGAGAAGACGGAGAGGGTGAGTTTCTTTGTGGGTTTAAGGGTGTGGTGAGGAATGCATGGTGCTCTATGGTCTTATCATCTGAGGTCGACCTTGATTTTCTGGTACTTAATGCTTGTAAGAACGCACAGGGATGGTGCTTTGTTCTTACCGAGGCAGAGCAGGTTTTGTTGTGTGAGGGGGAACAGAAGCAGTCAAGTGGTAATACATGAATAGAGAGAGAGAGAGAGGCAGAAAGCACACAGAAAGGGCAAGGGGTAAACAATGAATAAAGAGACAAGGGGGGGGTAGGAGGGAACAGGCTGGTTTGACCACAAGAAGTTGGAATCACAAAGGACGAAATCAAAGGTGGGAAGAGGGAGAACAAGTAATTAATTAGAGAATGAGGCAGACTGAAAAGGAGGATATCTGTGGGGAAAAGGAGAAGGCAAAGACAAACAGGTATTAGTAATTTCCTTCTTTGATGTTCAGACAATGGGGGTTGAATGGTCTGGAGGCACCTTATCCACATTTATTTTAAATACATTTAGTTGGTTCCCCCATCAAGTTCCCAGTCTGTCGGGGATTTGTTTTTACCTGGAAAATGTTTCACCTCCGCCTTATCTTTGTTTATCGAAGTAAGATTGTTTTGTTTTGTAAAGGTCGTGGAGGTCATGCACTCATTTCATAATGAACCCAGATAACTTGTGATGCGAGGCGTATAAAAGTAAGAAATCGCTCCAGAGTATTTTTCTTGTTCTGCACTGTTTCATCGGAGTTACATGATTTCTTTCCTTTCCCAGGAGAAGTTACATAAGTTGGTTCAATGGATGGGAGGAACAGTGTCCAAGAACTTCACGGACAAAGTCACTCACCTTGTGGCCGGAGAGGTGGGCTCAAAGAAATATCATGTGAGTTATTTCTCTTTGATTGTTTTTCTTGTTCTGTGTAAGACGTGATTTTTTTCCCCCTCCCTATCTTGCTGGACACCCAGTATTCTGCTGCGGGATGAGAAATTTCAGACTGTAACTAAATTCAAACTTTTTTAATGTCTACCTGATAGAAAAAAGAAGAAAAAAATCTGTTATTTTCTTCAGATCCAAAGGAATCATGACATTTGATCTACTTTATGCTGGGGATACTGTTCCCAAAAGCTCTTTGAAATTCATAACTCTAGAAATTAACTGGCTCTTTTGAAGAAGAAAAAAATAGAGCAGTGACTGTTTTTTATTTAATGCTAGAATTAATTCCAAAACATGTTTTCCCATTCCCATGTGGAATTTACCTTTCCTGCAACGACTTAGAAATGGCCGAAAAACGAGCAAACCGTATATGCATTTTGAGAAACTTTTCACTTCGAAGTACTGCAGTTATGGAAAAAGATATCCCTTTTTATTCCCATAAATTTGAATCTGAGAATTAATCCCAATTGCAGATTATTCTTCCTGTTTGGACATAACCGCTTCAGATTTTCGGAAATGTCTGAAAAAGGTTACCACCTTTTGAAATGAAATTTTCACAGGTTAGTTTTATAGTATATATATATACAACTATATAGGATTGAAACAAACAGTGGGTTCCAATTACCCAACCTATACAATCCCATTAATGGTCTTGGCTGTTTAATTTTCCTCAGGTTGCTGCGAGTTTCAAGAAGCCCATAATGCTGCCTGAGTGGGTGTCTGCCTGCTGGGAAAAGGGAAAGGACCGGTATGTGTGAATTAGACAGATTCATAGCCAAAAACCTGTCATAAATAATCACAATTTTATTCTCTTTTTATTTTGTATGCCTTGCCAAGATGACTAATGACAATTTGTTTATCAATGTTGTGCTTTTGTTGTAAAAGTTCCTTGTGGAACATCATTCAAAAGATTACCTAAACCTCAAGATATTATTAGTTTGTCACGGCATTAGAATTATCATACCATGCATGTAGTCCCAGCCTTGAATATCTTCAGAAAGTTTACAACAAACGTCAGGATATTTTGCTGTACAGGTGACTTGCACAAAACAAATTTAAACTACCAATTCAAAAACACAAATCTCAAGGTCTGGAAGAAGTTTCAGGCTTAAAATTTGCTTAGCACATTAAGATTTGCTGATTGACAAACACTTCACACAACCAAACAACTCATGTAATGTATGCTGCTTTAGATTGACTCCCCGGTGTACAATTTTTTCCCAGACTTGTACAAATGTGTTAAGAAATACATATTTGATTGTGTCATTGAATCGATTCCCAGTTTATCTACAGTACCTAGTTCACAAATATATTCCTTCTAGAAATTTACATTCCAAATCAAAGTCCCTTCTTGTCGCTTCCACCCCTGTTACAAAATCATACGGAGCTCGGTCATTCCAAGTAGCTGCAGCTGAACTGTGGAATGGCATACCTGAGTTTGTTAAGGAACCAAGTCAACGGTTGAGCAATTCAAAACTCGACTTCAGATACATGTAGTCAACGTCTATCAGTAATTTGTTCTTCTGTTGGTATTTTATCCGTATCTTGTTGTTTTCTTTATTCCTATAAAGCGTATTAGGGACTTTGCAGTGATATGCGCTATACAAATAAAGTTTATTATTATTATTATTTATCCCTGTACAGGTATGTGTGTGCCACGGATGACAACATTTTGGTCAAGTACAGCTGTCCGATTTTCAGAGGTTGTATCATCTGCGTGACTGGACTGGAAAGTGAGCTGAGGCGGGATGTAAGCATGCTGACTGATGAAAATGGTAAGTCGCATTATTATTATTATATATTTCTGATAATGAAGCCAAGGATGCCTCATAAGTGAACTTGATCACTGTAGCTCGCAAGCCCGAGGAGACCTGTAAACAAGGGTGCTTGCTAGGTGAACCAAAATTGCTGGGGTTAACCCAGTGTTCTGGGTTCTTTTACGTGCACTACCAATGTTAGTACACGGTACCTCGGCTTAATGTCCCATCCGAAGGACAAAGCAATTGTGTTAAAGTATCTTGCTGAAGGATACAAGTGTCATGACCGGTACTCCAACCCACGCTCTGCTGATCAGAAACACCAGAGTCCGGTGCTCTTAACTGCTCGGCCACGACATGCCACAAAGAGCAACGTCAAGACTCCCTTGCCTGTACACAATTGTTGAGATGTAGCAAGATTGAAATGTGAATATATACAAATCCTCCACCCTAAAAAAAAAAGAATCTTCATCTGAAATAGTGTTTTATTTGATAAATAGCTTTTAAAGACCTCAACAGTTTATTTCAATTGCCTCAACTAAAATAAGCATCTATGTAAACATGCACAAAATCCCTTACAAAGACCAAACCGTTGTCACTAAAACAGGACAACCGACTTTTATTTTAAAAAAAATTGTTGGCGCGGTAATCCAGCCGCAGCTGTAGCCGTTGCCGCCAATTCTGACATGGCCTTGGTGCTCAGTCAAATACAAATGTAACAATTGACACTTGACCAAACATAAGAAGAACCTCCAGTATAAATTGTTGTTTTTTAATTTTATTCAGGCGGACGTTACTCTGGGGAGCTGAAGTTCAATGAATGTACACATCTTGTTGTAAACAGCCCAAAGGGTGAGTTTAGACTTCACCCCAGTCACTTCACCTCTTACTATTCATCCATTAACCCCGAACCAAAAAGTATACCCGTTTCTTAATAACTAGTTAACATTTCTTGTCTCACTATCAGCTTGGTCATGTTGCATGTTACCTCTAAGAATGATTAGCATTTCACATTTTCGTTTCAGGCCCCAAATATGAGTTTGCGAGAAAGTGGAAAATCCACTGCGTCAACTCTAAGGTAAGTAAGTTTGGACTTCATTCATTGACGTTGTATCTGTTTCATTTTATGATAGTTATAGAAAATTAAAAAAAAATTCATTTTCTACAACCATGAAGTACAACACTGCTTCCGTGAAGACAGTAAGTGAGAGCATGACGCTGGGTGACGATGTTCATTTTTGTTTTTCATTCCAGTGGTTCTTCGACAGCGTCGAGAAGAATTTTTGTCAGGATGAGAATCTGTATAGAGTAGACGCCGACGTTCAGGCGACGTCCACACCCAATGGAGTGGCCGCCAGTTCAAGACTTAGCGGTAAGTTGTCTTGACCGTCTACAGTGATAAACTGCAAATGCAGACAAGGTGACTGTAAAGGTGTGGCTGTTCACTGGCATCACTTTCATGTTTCCCTGTGTTCTCAGTCACAGTTTTGAGTTCAAATTTTTCATTTTTGTAGTACTGGACCTGCCAGTTTTCGCCTCCTTACAGGTACATTATGCTGAAGGACACGGAAACAGAAGGGGTGTGATTTTTTCAGGATTTCAGGCTTTTCTCAAAATCTCGTTTGAGCATTAGAATTTTCTTGAAAAAAGTAAAGCAATCACCAAAGGTAGAGAGAAACAGTCGACATTGTGTCCAAACAATGTGTTGTATTTCTGGTGATGCACAGAGTCTGTAAACCTGTAAACATCTGGGAGGTACAGGGTCCGGAATAAGGGGGGAGGGACCCAGGGCTGCAAGCGTCTCTCAGGAATTTCACAGACAATCAACTCTCGTCCCTGGAAACACGGCAGCACCTGGACTACATTGGATTTGACGTCATTGCATTTGGAAGAACCACCTCCATTCCAACCCTTGATTTTCCCTCTCGGCCTCGGTTTGGTGACAGAGACGTTCAAGCAGGATGGACGCTGGTTAATGTCGGCCATCATTTAAAGGATGTTGTGTAGAGGTAAGGGGTCGTGTAATGCTCTGACTTGATTTAAGGCCAGTATTGCACTCCCCCCGGCCTTTACAAAGCAGCCGTGTATCAACAACAGATGTACTGCCACTGGACGGAGGCTTTCCCTCCTTGACGGTTACCCCGCGATCTAGAAAGTTGAGGATGGAGGGAGAATGAAGAAGCTCTACTACTGTGCTACAGCCCTGGATGCAGCTGTTGGCGCACCTGAACATGAACAGGCTACCCCTTGTGCCTAGGATTCTTAGATTTGCTTTAATAGAATTGTACAATTCCACAATTGTTTTTAATGTGGCATTATTGCACACTTGTTGCACAGTTAAAACTGTAGAAATAAATACACTAGTTTTTACCCAGGTCGGTTATTTTGTTCTTTTTGCATTATTTGCAACTTTTCAGCTGAATCCCTCTTTTTGATTTTTTTTTTAGTATCATAGAAAACAAAAAAATTGTGTTCAAAGTTTTGTGTGACAGGCAGTTTTCTTGTTTTTGCAAACAAAAGTTAAGTTGCTTGTCTGTATTTAGAGGTGGTCTTACAAATTTATCCCCGACTCCACTTACTTAGCTTTTTTCCTGTTTAGAAAACCAAAGAGAAGTTGAAGAAAGTTTAGTGTTTCTGGCCTTTGTTGGCAACAACTACAACAGTTGTATGTCTTAAAACATCCCAAAATGCTAAACGCTACCATATAATATTAAATGACATGGGGTCTTTTACCTTTTTGTTTTTGTAAGGCGTCACCGTGACGGACCGTACAGTAACAGTCATGTGAAAGATCCCTGTAGGCTTCATGTCTACTTTGCGCAGGCCTGGGCCTGTGCAATGCTTTTTGATGTCAATGTACTCTAGTATTGCACTCCCCCCGGCCTTTGGAAGGTAGATCCATACACCAGTCTGCTTTGGGTACGAATCTTTTTTAGCATGACGAGGCTCAATTTCACCAACTGTTGGCATCGAGTTGGCCAATGAATCAATCTTAATTTCAAAGCAAAAGGGGATTTTTATGTTAAAGACGAATCGCGACGGTTACGTTTAAAGCTTATCCTAAAATCACTACAAGTGTTTGGTGAAATCGAGCCCTGGAATTGTATTAGTTTTTGAACATGAGGCAGTAGAGCCACTTTCTTGTGAAAAGGACATGTGCAGTAGAAATGTTGATGGGAAGTGTTTTTAAGGGGCATCTAAGCACCCAAGGCCAAGACCTGGTCAAAGGTTCAAGTGCTACGTGTACTTACTACGTCCAGCATGTTGTCAAATACTTTCAAACTCTGTTGTGATTTTTGTGGCAAAACTTCAAGGCAGTGACATTAGTCTCATTATGGAATTCAATCTGTGGCCGTAAACGGCTAGGAATGCGGTTGCAAAAAGTCAGATCAAACAAACTCAAGGCAATTAACATTGCTGAAACAGTTTGCCGGCATTATTGCGATTGGCTATATCTATGGACACTTTCAAAACACATTTGAAGACTTGTTTATTTAAAAATAAAATAAAAATTATAGTCTTATCATGAATTTTTTAATGACAAGATAATGTTTACTTATTTAATGCGTTAATTAAAATTGTATGTATTTAATAAAGGGCTTAGTCTTTTTAAAATTTGTTTTGACCTCAATTTTTTAATGTAGTATGCTTGTATTATTAATTGGTTTTACTTTTTTAAAGGGTTTGGGGGTTCTTAGTTATTTTGTTGTTGTTTGTAAAAAAAACCAGAGTGACAACTTGACGGATTTGGTGCTTTATAAGATTATTATTATTGTTATCATTAGCAGCAGTGACCTCAATGGCAAACTTTAGTGCAATCAGTAACATCAGCATGGCGTCGGCTGTGGACGACACGGCCATGACGGAAGCAAACCTCTCCCTTGCTGAAGCAAGGTCCGATATGAAGGAACTAGATGAGTTGGATTTGTCACTGACGGATGCGGGCCTGTTTCTGGATGGATGCAAGGTGTGTTTATGAGTTATGAAACATAAATTTAAAGTTGATACAAAAATCAAGTTGGATAGTGGCATTACTTTGTAGGAGTTAACCAAAAACCATCAAATGTAACTCAGGCATGTGATCTCTCAGGATTTTCTTCCGACTTCAGGATTTTCTTAAACCCTCTTAAATTTTCTTGAAATAGTAAAGCAGTAGCCACAGGGAGAGAGTAATAGTTCACACTGTGTCAAAACTTAGTTTTGTATTCCTGATGATGTGCAGCTTCCTGAATTGTAAGGTCATTTTTTCAGGGTTTTTTTTTACATCCATCAAATCTCATCCCTGGTAATTATTTAATTTGATGGAGGTGCAAAATTGGAAAGAGTCTGAAATGTGCTAGGATGAAATCTTTGCTTTTTGCAAGAACTTTTGCTGTGACTTGCAGGTCGCTGCAGGTGGAGCAAACGACCTTGAGATTAACATTGGCAAGGATAAACATAATTTATAATAAATAATGCAGAGGCCGAAGAGAAAGCACTTTGCATGTCCAGGAAGTTGCACTGCGCAGTGCTGACCAAAGGCTATCACTTCAAAACCATGCAAGCTTAATGACATGAAATTACACTTATCTGCAGGGTAGCTGTTGCCAACAGTCAAAAGGAAAAAGTGCTGTTTTTCACTAATCAAAAACACTTTTACATATTCTTGAAGCTATTTTTTCTCTGAGGGTCTGCAGAAATCAATCATTTACTTTTTATTTTTTTCTCGGATGAAATTTTGTTTGTTTGAAGAGTTCCAGGCTTTTCACAATTTTTTCAAAAAGCCTAACAGTCTCATGTCTTAAGTCGTTTTCAAATTGGATAAATATTTAACCGAGACCATAGGTAACATTCCTATGGGTAAATCTTACCGGTGTCCGCACTTGGATTATTTGATGTAAGTAAACGAACCGAGACGATGGTGAAACAAACCAACTGTCTAAATGTAAACACATTAAGGAGCTATACCAGTGACCTTAAACAGGATGTGACAAAATACATGACCTTGCTTGTAAGTAATGGATGAAGAGAAAGCAAAACAAACAAGGCAAGCAAAGAGACGCAATTTTTTAGTTCTGTAATACTGGCATGGCGTAGCAACAACATGAGTGTGAACATGGCCAATACATGCATGTTGTAGTTCCGTGTCATGATCATGGCTGTGCAGCGAACTGGACGTGGTATTTTACTGTTCAATTTTTCCTGGACGATGCATCTGCACTGGACTTTTTGGCTCGGTTAGTTTGACCAGGTGAGTTTACGTGGGCAGTAGGTGGCCGGTTAAACGTACCCATTGGACTCGGTTAAGTTACATGGGTGAAAGTTTCCTCGGCTGTTTGCACTAGACTTAAAATGGTCAAGTTATCCATTTGCTCGGTTAGTTTACCCCCCCCCCCCAAAAAAAAATAAAAAAAATAAGTCCAATGCGAACACAGCTTTTGTTACTTAACACTCAATCTGCACAAGTTTACACACTTAATGGAGACCTCTGTGCTGCTCATTAATAGGTATTCCTGAGTGGTTTTAGCGGAGCTAGGTTGGAGAAACTCCGCAAAATCATCAACACTGGGGGCGCTACACGCTTCAACCAGATCAACGAGAGCGTCTCGCATGTTGTGATGGGACGGAGGAAGCCAGAGCATGTCAGCCTACTCATGCAATCATCATACAGGTGTGGAAGACGGCAAAAGCTGGGCTCTTAAAACACCCTGGGCCGAATTTCGTGGAACTGCTCAAGCACAAAATTTAGGAAAAGACAACAAATTTATCAGGCATGGTATTCTTCCTAATTTAGCCTGATTCCGATTTTGTTTTGCCCCTGGAAAAATCAGAAAATTTTGATTTTGATTAAATAGTCTATAAAAGCCTTCATCAGTGTACATGTAATTCAGCCCTTGTATTAAAAAAAATATTCCTACTTTTCTGAGAACCAAATATCATGCCTGAAATTCATGCTACTGTGCAATCTGTGACTGGTATACTCATTGCTTAGAAATTTGTTGAGCAATATTTTCTGCTTTACAGCAGCTCTATGAAATTGGACCCTGGTGCCCTCGAGTAACACTAACTTAAAGGGTCTGTATACGTTTGGTAATGACTCTGAAAATTAATGGCAATAAAAAACTTACTTGGTAAGAAGTACAGCAGCTTTGGATAGTATAATGCATTTTGAGAAACTTTTTACTTCGAAGTACTGTGGTTATGGAAAAAGACATCACTCTTTATACCCAAAAATTTTCACAGGTTAGTTTGATGGTATATATCTACAACTAAATAGGATTGAAACAAACAGTGGGTTCCAATTACCAAACGTATACAATCCCTTTAAACTAGCTTGATTTCACAAAGCGCCAACATTGATCTGAAGCTAAGCTAGCCAGTGACTCAATCTTAGGGATGTGTCTGAATTTATGGCTATGGCCGTAACGCCAAAAAATTCTGTTCTTCAATGTTGTCGCTTCTGCCTACAGCCATAGCCGTAGCCGAATTTCCTAAAGCCGTTTAGGAAAGCAGAAGATACTGCTTATGAAATTTCTTTGCTAGGCAAAAAATGAGCGGGGCACCAGTCGCAACAATGTAAACTTTACAGAATCTGGGCTGGTAACCTGTTTCTGCTAAGCAAGATTTGTCTGTGCTTAGCAAGTTTTTGTGCTTACAGGCTTTATGAAATTGGGCCCTGGCCTTCATAGACCTTATGCAAATGACGTCATTTGAGCAGGGCGCCCTCGCCTAGAGGTCAAAAGGAGGTTGTTCATTGGCCAATCCTTTGTGCAGCGCGTACAAATCTGTGCGTTTCGATTGTTTCTTCATCGTTTTACCTCTAAGATGGCGGCTGGATGACGTCAATGCATAAGGTCTATTGCAAAGCAAAATGTGATGTCACATTCGATCACCATCGTGATATTGACAACTAAATCAGATCAATTTTTCCGCCTCATTATTGATGATGTTTTTTAAATCCAAGGGAAACACTACTCGAAGTTGTTACCATCCCTTATGTATAATCACTAAAACTCCACTGGTATCTCACTCACAAAGTATCCTCCAAAGTGAAATTAAGAGGTGCCCAGTTGCCCTGGCAAAACGAAAATTCTCACAGACAAAAAAGCTTAAATTAAAAACATAAAATTTTGAAATTGTTTTGTGAATAGACAGAATTATAATGTTTTTGTTTTGACCGCTCATTAGTTTGTTAAGTTTAGTTTCATGGAAATTATTTTGTTATTGGATGGATTTGTGATTGATTTGTGAATATTGTAGAAGTTATCTGACCCTACACAGCTCGGAGAGTTCTCAGATTGAAATAAACCAAAAGTGCTCTGGTTCACTTGCACCTTTTTACTGTCCTTGGTTTATCAATTGCCCAATATCCATTGGGGGGGGGGGGGGGGGTGGAAGGGGAATATCTGGCCATTTTGTTTTGACATTGCTGATGTTGGAATGAGGCTTCTCTACCATTGTGCGTTTTGTCTGAGCATGGGATGTGTATTCAATTGTTTTACAGGCCCTATGTAGTGAACGCCATGTGGTTAGTTGATAGCTTCAAGCAGACCACCCAGGCCACTGAAGAAAACTACATCTGCCTAAACTTGCCCCCACTCACGTCAGCATCACCAGCCAATCAGTCAAGGTTTGTGTTCACATCCGTTTAAAGTCAAAGTACAGGTTTGGTAAATATCGAAAACCAAAATTGATGAGTTTTGATTTGCTGATTGCTGACTGATTATAAAGAAGTCGGTACGGGTACACATTTTGTTAGAACTATTTCTGGTATATTTCTACCGGTCACAAAAACCCCCCAACCCCAAAAATAAAACGGAATTCTGATCAATGTTGTTTTAAACGTACTGAACACATTTGGAAATTGTCAAAGACCAGTGTTCTCACTTGGTGTATCCCAACATATGCATAAAATAACAAGCCTGTGAAAATTTGGGCTCAATTGGTCATCGAAGTTGCAAGAAAATGATGAAAGAAAAAACACCCTTTTTGTACAAATTTGTGTGCTTTCAGATAGGAATAATAACTTCTTGCAAGAAGTTTTTATTATTTTAGTGAGAAAGTTCCTCTTTCTCAAAAGCTACGTTACTTCAGAGGGTGTCGTTTCCTACAATGTTTTATACTTTCAACAGCTCTCCGTTGCTTGTTACCAAGTAAGTTTTTATGCTAATATTTGTTTTGAGTCGTTACCAAACGTGTACGATACCTTTAACGTGAGTAACCTTGGGATGTGCTGATACTATTTCTTGGCAGACCTGAAAAGCAGAGGCTGTCGCTGGGAAAAAACAAAAGTAAGGAGCGATCCAAGAAGTCTGTCAACAAGGCAGAAGAAGATGCAGAAGATGCTGATATGATGCAGCAGTATCTACCAGGAGTAACAGGTTAGTCCTAGTTGATCATTGTCCCTGTGTGTTATACAGTCTAGTCGGAATTTTAGCCGACGCAGCATTTACACGCTTACCTGGGGCCTTTCTCAAACCTCGGCTCCTGCTCCGGCTCCAGGCTCCGTCTGGGCCCAATTTCATAGAGCTGCTTAAGCACAAAAACTAGCTAAGCACAACAAAAATATGCTCAGCAGAATAAGGTTACCAGCCGAACTACCATGTCACATGTACAATTTGTGACTGGTATCCTGCTCGTTTCTGCTAAGCAAAACATTGTTAAGCAATATTTTCTGCTTTAAGGTTACCGGCCAAAATACCATGCTGCATGTACAATTTTTGACTGGTATCCTGCTCGTTTCTGCTAAGCAAAACATTGTTAAGCAATATTTTCTGCTTAATCAGCTCTATGAAATTGGGCCCAGATGTTCGAACCACCGCGTGCACATACACGCTGCTCCAAAAATGTATAACAAAGCCGGAGACGTAGCCCAAGCCTAGGTTTGAGAAAGGCCCCTGTTGACTCAAAAACTGGTGAGCATGGCGCAGTTGCTTTGTGTGATATGCATGCAAGGTTTCAGTAGGCTATGTTGTAGTGATTTGATATCGTGCCAACCTTGATGCAGAGCTGCCAACTCTCCTTGATTCTGGAGAAAGTTCCCTGAAAACAAACCTTTCCATGTTCTGATGAACAAATTTGAAAATCTCCCTGATTAGGGAACCTTTTTCCCTATTATGTCGAATGTATTTTCTAAATATCTCCCTGATTCTTGTACAATATCTCCCTGTTTGCAAGATGCAATTGTTGGCACTTTTATATGATTTTCTTCAAATTATAATCTTACCCTCAAATCGGTCAGATAATTATTAAACAGTCCTACAAGACCCTACACTATATATAGGTCAGCATTTGTACTCAATAAGATTTTCCTATTATTATTATTTTTATGCCAAAAACGCTTGAATGCATTGACGCGATGAAATCATGACTGCAATGAAAAAATGGATTCTGCCGTTGATTACCTGCACAGATCAGAATGAAACGACCAACGATTCCGAGGTGGTATTTAATCTGCCCCAGGAACGTGATCCCGAGCTAACCAGAGGATCTCTGGATGATGATGATGCCACACAAATGGACGGTGACGGTAAGACATTGTTCGGCTGGCCAAAAACGTGTCGTTCCAGGCCCCAAATCTCTTCAGAACGAGGTCGTTAAATAACCCAGAAAAGATTCAAAGTAACACCCCTAGGAAAGATATATGCGAGATTACACAGGAATGAGAAATTTGAGACTTTTATCTGATGTCAGACTTTTTTATGTCTGCCTGGTGAAAAAAAAAAAAGCTGTTAATTTCTTCAGGGAAAAAAAAAAGGTAAGTTTATGTACTTCTCTAGCACTGAGGATACTGTTCCAAGAAGCTCCTCTGGCTCTGCAATCTATAACTCCAGGGTTATCAAAAGGTGGAAATGCCATCGGTTCAACATACTTCCTTAAAGGGATTGTATACGTTTGGTAATTGGAACCCACTGTTTGTTTCAATCCTATATAGTTGTAGATATTATACCATAAAACTAACCTGTGAAAATTTCATGTCAAAAGGTGCTAGCGTTTTTTTAGATATTGCCGAAAATCTGGAGCGGTTATGTCCACATTGAAAGAATAATCTGCAATTGGACCAACAATCTGAGAAACGTTCCTGCAGTAACGCTTCTCAGATTCAAAACTTTTGGGGATAAAAAGTGATATCTTTTTCCATAACTGCAGTACTTCTAAGTGAAAAGTTTCTCAAAATGCGTTATACTATTCAAAGCTGCTGTACTTGTTACCAAGTAAGTTTTCATTGCCATTCATTTTCAGAGTCATTACCTTTAACTTTGGATCCTAGTTTCAGACCATTTTTTTGTCTGCAATGATTCTCACCCTCGGAGATAGCCTCAGCTGACCCAACATTTATAAATAATTTCAGCAGTATCTATCACCAGTAATGCAGTAGCAAAAAGACTTAGGGTGCTGCGGCATTCTGGTTGACATAGTGTGGTGGAGACACTCTGTAATCTTGCCTGGGTCCAATTTCATAGAGCTGCTTAAGCAGAAAATAATGCTTACAATTTTCAGCTAAGCAAAAATAAGCAGGATACCGGTCACAACGAAGAAAAATTGACAAGAGCGGGACTTGAACCAACACCCCCGGATTAACGTGCTGGTGCTCTACCAACTGAGCTATCTAGCCCTATGTTGGCGGTCTCCATATTATAATAATAATAATATCCATAGAAAAACTGAACGAATTATGACAGATGATGCCGTTTCAAAACGACAAAAAACACATAAACTATGCACAAAATACAAGTAACATGCACAATTATTTGTTCATGGCTGATGGACATAAATGTCGGGATTCCGACAATAATTCATTTTTAGTTTCTTTTCATTGGAATATATTTTTGTGTAATACCTTAGTAATGACCCCCGGCAAAAAGAAATGTTGACCCTAAAAAAAAGAAACTCTTGATGAAAAATACCCTGACAGTTTGTTGCCATTATTCTCAACAAGTAGACACTGTATTCAGTTAAAACTTTCACAGGTGACTTTTATTGTATCACTCTTAAAAATAATTTTGCCTATAAATCAGCATTACGTTGACAAAAACCAATCTATGATCCTACCGGGACTCGAACCCACACTCTGCTTATCAGAAACACTGGAGCTTAAGTCCGGTGCTCTTAACCGCTCTGCCACGCCAAGTTCATGTATTTGTTTTACACATTTTACACATTTCTTTCCCAAGGCTTTAGACACTGAGTCTGTACCCCATTTTTAATTTCTCACCTTTTATTTAACTTTCTTGGGACAGCTAACAGTGAGGAGGAGGATGTGACAGTCCTGGAAGAGCAGACTGACGGTATATTTGCGGGCAAGTCCTTTGTGATCTTGGGTTTCCCCCCGGAGCAAGAAGAGCAGATTCTGGATATGCTGCTCATAAACGGAGGTGATTGTTTGTTCTGTGCTTTTTTTGCTCACATTCCTTCTTCAACAGCTCTATTAAAGGTATTGTACACTTTTGGTAACAGCTCAAAATCAGTGTCCACATTTTGTGTGATTCAACATATGCACGAACAAACAAACCTGTGAAAGTTTGAGCCTAATTGGTCATCAAGGTCACGAGAAAATAGTGAAAAGAGACCTTACAATGTTTTCTGTTTTTTCAAATTATCGCGCGTGATAAAAACTGTTGTTTTACTCATTTCTCAGAAACGATAGCATTTTATGCAGAAATATTTTAAGGAACCCTTTCTACCATTACTTACTTTAAATCATGTAGGTTATGTGTGAATCTGTGAACATTGTGTTTTTTGATCTTACCAATAGTGTACAGGCCTTTAAGTTGGACCCTATTCACGCAAGATTTTCCCGTGCATAGCAAGTTTGTGTGCTAAGCAAAACATGGCTAGGAACCATTCACAAGCAGTGTAGATTGAATTGTAAATTGGCTGGTAACCCATTTCTGCTAAGCAATAATTTGCTGTGCTTAGAAATCTTATTTCTACCAGTGTTAAGCAGAATATATATTGGTTAACAGTTTTTTTTTTCTTTTCTTTTTCTTTTTTAAAGCTAATATTAGCTGGGATTCAGTCAGTATACATTGCACGTTATTCTGGCTAGTAACCGATTTCTGCTAAGCAAGTTTGTTTCTATGCTTACCAATTATTTGTGATTAATAGCTCTGTGATATTGGACAGAGGTAAAGAAGTAAATACTTCGAACCGTAGGTGTCTTGCAAACTCCCTGATCACTCTCGCCTTCTCTCTTTCTCTCCCTCTTGATTCAGGCAAGGTCAAAGCTACTGGTAGTCGGGGCATCGCAGACTTCGCAGTCGTTCCCATCAACGGTTGCAAGGTCAACGTGTCCGTCCATGAGGTCATCTCAAACTGCTGGCTGCAAATGTGCATGGAGGAGAATATGTTCCTGGACCCCACGTCCAACCCACTGTTCACACCCATTTCAATAATGGAAGAGGCCAGTCCGCTCTGTGACTGCGTTGTTACCATCAGGTACTTTACTTCTTCGGGTTTTGTTTTATAAAATTGTTTTGCCGGCTTTTGATGTAATGATAGTGTTGAGATTTCAGGCCTGGGCTCGATTTCACAAAGCACTAAGATTCATCTTAAATGATTTGTATTGTGACATTACATAATGCTGAGCAATTAAGATTGATACACAGTAAAGATCAATCTTAGCTCTTTGTGAAATCGGCCCCAGGAGCTACAACAAGGCCTTGTTGCCCAGTGTATTGGTCCTGGTCCTCCCGCAAAATATTCCAAAAGACTTGAGGATTATCTAATGGGAGTGTCCTCTGCAAATTGTTAAAGGGCTTCCGCGTTAAAACTGAAATTCCAGTCCTGAGATTTTAATGGGAAACTTTTGAGCGCTAGGTGGCAGCAGACAAAGCAAGTAAATGTCCATTGTTTACGTAGATCTGAGCATGCGCAGTTTTCCCTGAGTACAGTGGACTTACCTGGTAAGTCTGCTGCCACCTAGCGTGATTGGGCGATTGGGGTGGGGGGGGGGGGGTTGGAGACCACATAACTTAAAAGGGTCTGTAAAATGTTCATATTTAAATAATGTGCATCAACTTTGAAAGAGAAATGTTAATAAGTACTACTTTTGGGGGAGGGAGGGGGTCCTCAGAAGTATTACTCTCTCAGAGCTGCCAACTAATATCTCCCTGATTGTCATACAAAATCTCCCTCATTGCGAGATGCAAATGTTGGCAGCCCTGCTCTCTGTATGACCTGAAAAATGTTGAAAACTTTGGACACTCCCAAAAGTTGTGTGAAGTGAACCCTTTGAAAATATGATTTCCAATCCTTGCTATAATTTTTTTTTCTATTTACAATCCATATTGATTTTTGCAAAGTTGACCCTACATTCTTAACATGTGTCCAGATATTCCAATCCAGATGTTGATATACTTGGCCAGTCTTTGTAGCATTTTGTTTTGTTTTTTCCTCTCTTCGCTCGCAGTCAGTTCTCGGGTGTCGAGCGTGATTGTCTGGTCCACATCGCCGAGCTTCTCGGAGCCAACTGCCAGGAGTACTTCTCCCGGAAGGCCACAGAGGCATTGAGACCCAACACGCACCTGCTGCTGAAAGAACCCAACGGCTCCAAGTACAAGGCCGCTAAGAAATGGAAAGTACCGGCTGTGACCAAAGAGTGAGTTTTCAGTACATTGAATTCTCCTGAAACTTATCCAATCATTCATAAAGAGAGCATTGTAATTTGGGGTTTAAAATTTGTCTTTATTCAACCAAAAATTATTTACAAATTTACTCAGTCAGTTTCCCTTGTGGTTCATTATTTGATATTTGAAATAAAAAGTGTCGCATCCCCTAAAGGTGATCCCTCTGCTTGGGTGTGATCCCTCGCTTTATAAGATTCAAGTTTAGTAGAGCCTACACCATGTGTGCATCTCGGTCAGCCCTTGCACTCAATAAAGTTTTGCTACTTTTTTCCCAGGGGCCAAATATCTTGCCTGTTTTACAATGATGTCTGATCTTGAGTGATACAAAGTTCTCTCAAGAGTTTAGAACTTCACACCTGCTGACATTATTAATCAAACTCCAAAACTTTGTTTACAGTTGGCTGTTGGAGACGGCCCGGACAAGTAAACGCCAGCCAGAGAGGAAATTCCTTGTGGAGTTGGCACCCCCGCCACAAGATCCAAGTCCTCCCAAAAGTCACATTCCGACTTCTAAACCCGATCACCTCGCCCAAATGTCAGATGAGGGAAAAACTTCAAGAGTAGGGAAGGTCTCTGGTTCAAGCGAGCTGCAGAGTAAACCCCAAGAACTTGATCGTCAAAATGTTGACCAGCTAAAAGAGCCGTCCGGTGAGGAGCGAGTCCAAAATCCTTCCAGAACTGAAGAGAAAAACTTGGCCTCGGAACGTCAGGAAGACTCTAGAACCAGTATTGATGTTAATAAAAATACCGGCGTGTCCAGTGCAAAGGGAGAACCATTCAAAGGAGATAATAAGGAAAACAATACGGGCGTGGCATCCAAGGACGCACCCAGGGGCACACCCGTCGTGAATAAACACCTGTCGGTGTCTGGGAGTGGTGAGGCGTGGTCAAAGGACACACCCAGTAAGTTCCTAGGGATTGGGACGGTCTTTCATCCTACTTTTGACACCAAGGATGCGCTGGCGTACCTGGAGTCACCAGCGGGAGTACATCATAAGAAACGCCACACGAGAAAGTCTAGTCTGGTAAGAAAAGGGTTGAATAATGTTACTTTTTAAGGTGTCATCACGGTGCAATGTTCCTAGACCGTCAGCAGTCATGAGATTCCGGGTTGTTCCATGTATGATCACCCAATAGGTCAAACCCTACCCCCTTCAAAGCAGTTTCGGTTTGCAGCGTTCTCCCTAGAATATTTAAAACTGGGGAGCATTCTTGTTTTCTACTTGGTGTTTATCTCGGTTTTAAAGGCCCCATTGTGCAATCTGGAGCATTCTTAATGGTTTTATCTTTATGAGTTTCGTTAAATTAGTATAAATTGTTTTAAAAAAAACAACAAATTTGCATATAGGCCGAATGTGCGCGTATCGGCCTGATACGCTAGCTTGTGTATGGGGAGAACCCTGGTTTGTCCAATGTAGATCCAGGTTGTTCCAGTCTCCAAATCTACACTAAATATTTATGATTTGAGTGATCGAGTCGGCAGAAAATGATGCTGCAAGGATTTCAAGAATGTGACCAGACTGGATCATTAATCGAATCGAAAATTGAAGGCATAGAACATTTATTGATATTAATCTTTAGACTAATGGATTATCCGTATTGTTAGTGTTACTTTAAGGGAAATTACATTCACTCTAAATCAGGCTGCAACAAAGACTACCCGGTTGGAACTTAAAGGGACACACTGCCTTCGGATTGGGGGCTTTGGGCTATAAAAGCTTTTGTTACGAAATGAATATGGTTGGAGAGATGTTCTCAAAATTGTGTGGTTTTCCTTTTACTTTGTGAACTGACGCGATCCGTAATTTTGTGGAGTAACAAATTTGGTTTTACATAAAGGCGGACCGTGTTAGTTTTTAATGTATTAATTCATTTCCTGCTCTTTGGATTTTATTTACAGCCGTTGGACGATTTCTTCCACATGAACCTTACCAAAGCACTGCAGAAAACCGGTGAACAGGCTACCAATGAGGAGGCCGACGAATCCGTCTTTCATGAACAGGTGAAAATTTCCGAAGACTTCCTACAGATCAAATATTTGAGCACTCCTCGAGGATGATTAACCTCCCAAATTATTATCTGCCAATGATATAAAGTGGTAGTTAATTAAAAACTTACATTGGCGACTTTAGTCGACCAAGCTTACACACAAAACACATAAGCCTGAGCACAAAGGCCATTTGTAATAAAGCTAAAATTTTTATCCATGTTCATCTTACATACCCGAGCTTACCATCATTAAAAAGAGAAAGATCAGATCTTTCCAATAATGGTAAGATAAAATAAGGTTGCTATTATGCAGTTTTCTCAAATTGGATTTAAAAGATCCGAAATGCCAAACGCCATAACAAATGGTTGTGTACAAAAATTGTTTGTGATTACAGACCACACTGAGGAAAGAAAGACAAAGAACCAGCGGCGTAGCCACGGGGCCTGGGGGCACGTGTCCCCACAAATTTCCAGTGCCCCCCCAGGTGCCCCCCCATGAAAAAATTGCAATAGTGCCCACACAAAAAGAAAGTTCAAAGAATGAAAACAAAACATTACGAAACAAAATACATCTGCTATTTGTAGGCCTTCATTTACAATAAAGTAAAACAAACTTTAGTTGTTTTCAAAGCCAATAATTATTGTTTAACTTACGCTGTGGGGATTGTCGCTATCATCACCGGAAGCGCGCGCCCACGTTGATCAATGCAATGCAGCGGAATGAAAACAGTTGGTGTGCTGCACGCCACGCTGGTAACGATAACCAACGGTTCACGTGTATAAACATGAGCCGTTGGTAATTGTGACCAGCGCGCTGCAAACCATTGATTACCGGTATATACGACCTACGGGTGCACCCCACTAAATATGGAGAAAACAGAGCGTCGAGCTCATGAATATTTTGTAACATTTGAGAGCCCAACAAAAGGGGTAGAGTGCAAAAATGTTCCCCAATTGTAACCTGGGGGTTGTTGACTTCCAACTTGAGGTATTTTTGATGACATAGGCCCTGAAAATGGTCCTATTTGCCGAGAGGTGTAGGGACATTTTTCAAGATTGATGCTCGGATGTTTGGAAAATTACACCGGTGTAGGGGTGTTTTTATTTGGAGGGAGAACAACTCGAGGACTCCCATATTAAATTGAGCAGAGAATAAAAGTTCACGAGTCAATATATACTTTTCCCTTTACTGTAAAAAGCTGTGAGACTTTTAAGTATTTTTCGTGTATTTTTGAATATTTAGCCTTTTGCACTGAATGCTATGGAAGTGGAATTAGTGGGGTGCGCCCTACATGCCGGAGGGACCAAAAGTTATGCTACGCGCACGCGCAACGATGGTCGTTACCAGCGTAGCACGCAGCATACCATTTATAAATTACGGCGGGCGGCCATATTGCTACCGGAAGGCGAGGATTCTGAAAAACAGTGAGATTTTAACCGGTTTTTTGAGGAGTGGATTTTCTGGACCCGCGCCGAGCTCACTGTGAGAACAAAAAACACTAATTTTCGCGAGATCCGGTTTCAAAAGAGGAACTCCAGGTGCATTTAAATGTGAAGGGCAAAAAGTTTCTAATAGGATATTGTACATGGCCCTCTATATGAGGTTCGTGGAGACGATAGCGGATCAAACCTCATAGTTCTAGGGCTAGGAGTACATGACCCCCACCACCACTGACACACCCATTTTCCCTGGGCCCCCCCACTTGGAAGCAATGCCCCCCCTGTGCCCCCCCACCGAAAAATTCCTAGCTACGCCGCTGCAAAGAACTTTGACATTTATTAACCGATTTCAATTATTTGTAGATTATATGAAAGGGAATTTAATAAGTAAGAACTTTTATATTACTTATTTTTTGCTGTATAACAGTATCTTCAAGGAAATAATGGAGTTTGTAAAAATGGCCTTTGAACAAAAGCTTTCTGTTGGTAAGAATGTTTGCTTCACACTTGAGTGTTCAAACAATGCGGTCACCGGTGATTGTTTATGTCCAAACAATTCGGTAATGAAAGGGTTAATGGAGCTTTCCCTTAATGAAGTGATTTTTCTTTGGATGTCTTTGACCCTTATGCAGGTGAAGTCCAAGGGTGTTCTGGATGGAGTAATCCTCTCTGTCAGCAGGAAGCTAGTATCCAAACAGGCAGAGTATAACACCATGGCTGTGTCTCTTGGGGCTGAATTCCGCTGGACGTTTGACGACAGCTGTACCCATTTCATCTTCAAGGTGAACATAATTTGATGCTTGATCCTTGACAAGTTAAAGCCGGGGATTTTCAATTTTTTCACTTCCACCTTGATGGGATTATTATCTCGAGAATTGCTGGTATGATTTTTATTTGAGAGTACCGCTGGTACAAAGAAACCATGACCTAACAAAGCCAAGAGAACAAAGATTCTGCTTGAAGCACCACAATTTTTTGTTTATCTCTCCAGAAAATGCATATTTATTGGCAGCGTGAATCGCAAAACCTCAACATGGGCACACGACTGCCAATAAACTGTGAAAGTCTCGTGCGTATTCGAACATTGGGACCCGTTAAAACGCGTGAGTTTGTTTCCTTCACGCGTTAAAGCATCGTACGTGGGACCAAAGTGGTCCCAAAAATGTTTGGATACGCGCGAGACTTGCACGGTCTATTGGGCCCATGGTTAGAACCTTGGTCCGCTCAGACTTGCCCTCCATTGAGCTGAAATACAGCTATGTTCAAACAGTTTTTCATTTTACATTTATTTTGTGCATTGTCCATGGCATAGGCCTATGCAAAAGCTTGTGCATGTCAGAATTTGTTCTAAAAATTTTTTTTTTTTTTTTTTAAACCCAATTATAAGTGAAAATCAAGCCATGCAACTTTAACTTTTTCTTTTTAAATGTTATTACATTTATTTGGTTATTTATTTATTAAATTATTATTTTTATTTTTTTAATCAGGGAAGAGCAAATGACACATCGAAAGAGTTCCGAGCAGCAAAGAGTAAAGGAATGTGCATCGTTTCACCTGTTTGGCTTCAAGCTGTAAGTAGTCATTAGAAACAATGGGATGACCTTGGACCATTTCTTGATGGAAGATTTGGACTGATATTATCTTTTATAATCAGTGAAATCTCGGATTTTAACAAATTATTTTAATTTTATAGATCCAATATTAAATTTGTATTGTTTATACTTTTATTTTTTATTTTTTTATATTTAGTGTGAAGAAGAAGAGAGACGAGTGGATGAAACGAGCTATCCACATACCTACAACCCCAAGATGAGTTTGGTAAAAACAAATACTACCTTTAATAAACAAATACTACCTTTAATCTTTAACTATTTGGATCAAAAAAGCTGGAACTTTAATTTATTTGGACGTTTTCATTTTAAGCAACGCGCAGATTGGCCCCATTTCTTGATGCTGTTTATCACAGAGGTGTGCACTTATCGCACCATGTAAAGATTGTAACTCATGGTAATGTACTGACTCAAGCTAGAAAACTGTAAAGACGGTAGGCAGAAATAAATGCCAGAGGTTACATTGGTTAATTTTGTTTTCCCATCGAGCAGTCGGTCGTCTCAACAAGACGTGAAACGCCATCCAGAACCCCTGCCCGCTCCTCCCGTAAGACACGCAGCATGGCTCAACCAGCCACGCCGTGCCCGCCACCAGCCCGGGCCACTGCAACTCCCCAGGCCGTGCCGACTCCTCGGGCCGTGCCCACTCCCCGGGCAGTGCCCGCTCCTCAGCATGACGAGACCGCCATGGATGGTTTCGGAGCGGAATCCACCGACAGTGATGAGGAGCTGATGCGGGTAGCGGAGGCCGCCGAGATGGGGGAGGTAGTCGAGGAAGACGAGGCGGAGGTCAAGGACAATGAGGAGGGATCACTGGAGCAGCGAGAGAACCTTCAAAAACAACTTGAGGGCATCATGTTTTCAACGATGTGAGTGAAAACCCTTTCTGATACCCCCCCATTCCTCTTCCGTCATACCTAGGCATGATTTCATACAGCTGTTCAATAAAAGCAGTGGTGAAGATGAAGGAGCAGAATTAACCTTCTAAATGGGGGACCAATTTCACTAAGCTGTTAAGTAAACAAATAAGCTTAGGGCAAAAGATATTGTTTGGTTGAAAAGCCAGGCTCCAACCAGAATATCATTTAATATTCACAACTTTTGCCTGCTTCACAGCCATATGAAATTGGCTGGAGCAGTTGTCAGCTGTCTAGCATATTCCATCGTCCTTTCCAGTGCCATTGAAAACTTTGTACATTTTTCTTGTGCCAGGCAATTTTCCCTTTTTTATTTTTGCATTAACAAAAGTATGTCTGGTACTCTTTGACAGGAATGTCAAAGGTGGACATAGACATAGTCGGATGCACAAGGGCAGCACCTCGGGAATAGACACTTCATCCAGCAGCACTTCAGCATCGAGAGATAGATCCAGCCATCAGGAGAGCGGTAGGCGCACACGGTCAAGCAGGGCCATGGTGCACAGCGTGGACGGCGGGCAAGCTGTAGGAACCAGCCGGGCACTGACGGGTGAGTTTTGGACAAGACTAGGCAGTACACTCGAAGTTGCTTCAGGAAAGGAAACGCTTGCCTGTAACTGCTCAAACATTATGTCATATTGAAACTGTCCCAGATGTACACACAAACCAAATAGCACCGAGATACAATATTTTTTTTTGACGGAACCTCACTTGTTTGAGATACAACGTTGTCAAGAAACGACTTGTTCGCACTGACTTGATGATTACCTCTTGACCAAATACTGTGCAAACCTAACAAGTGCAACCCCTGCTTTTTGTTTTTAGTGCGACCCCCGGAGGTTCACCCTGAGGCCTCTCAGAACGTACAGATAACCTGGGACGACCCGACGGGACGGCAGGAAAGGGAGAAGATCATGGCTCATCTGAAGAGGTCCTGCAGCCCCTCCCAGAATCACGCTGAAGACGACGACGACAATATGGAGACGGGAGGAGAGGTTTGTCAATTTAAGAAATTTTATAGAATATGGAGAGATTGCTAAGCTCAGTTGTCGTCTGTGACTGCTTGTGCACGTCCTCTATGTCGGCTTTGATCAATAGCGCCCTTCATTCAGGCCTGTAAAATCTCTGCTTTAAAGCGGATATCCGCTTTTTTCTTTTTTTGTCGATTTTTATTTCTGCTTTTTTTTCCGGGTTTTTTTTTCGGGTTTTTTTTCCCGGCTTTTTTCTTTTCTTCACTTTTTGGCCTTATATATGCTTGGCAACAGTAATGTACAACTACAATAATGTGAAATAAGCCTAGTTACTGGATCAATTGGGTGCCCCAATTCGACCAGCGTAAATGCGTGACGCGCGCTCACTTGACGTTCCACGATCATTCTTACATCATGTAGTGTTTCAGCTCTTTTTTTAAGGGTTCACTCACAGGCCTGTTCATTTCTTTATGGCAAAATGCCAAGATCAACCAAAGGGAAAGCTGAACTGAGTCAAACAACCATTGGCACTCGTGAATTGGCCTTGAAGCAGATGCCAATTGTTAACTACTCACACAGCATTCTCCGAGTTTTGTTTCTGTGGTCAATCTACAAAAGTATAATTACCAATGCTGAATTTAGTAAAGCTGCAAAAAATTAATCTTAAGCAAATTTATTTTGCCGAGCAGAAATTGAGTGAGCCACTGGTAACATCAATATGAAATACATGGCATTCTGGCTGGTAACTCGAGTCTGCTTAGCAAGTTTGTCTGTGCTAAGCAATTCTTTGTGATTACTAGCCTTGCACTCGGTCTCTGAATGAAGGTCAGTGCACTTTGTCATTGGCAGGGGGCACTTTCTTTAAAGGGAAAGTTGAAGTTTTTGACAGAAGTGTTTGTAGGACACAGAGGCGTCTCTGTTGCCTTTTGAAGTGTGCTGAATACGCCTCCATGCCCCTAGTCATTGCCTTGGTGCCCTTTGTAATGTTCAAGTACAAATTGACGTCACATTTTAAATACAAGGTCTGTACATTTTGGACAGAATTTTTAGTTCATCGCTGATTTTTGGTGATATTCAATCAAAATGGCATTGGATTTTACCTTTTGACCGGTACACAAAATTTGTCTTTGGATTGTACAGACCCATTTTTGTTATTGTTCGATGACTTCACATTTAAAATTTTGTTTGAAAGAGTTTCAGATAAAATGGCATTTTACACCATTTTAACATGAGGTTAGACACCCTAATATTTGTCCTGACTTTCAGTAGGAATCTTATCTATTTAAAAATGAGCGCATCACAATACTGAATTTGACCTCGGAGCTCCTCTTTAATGTTTTATCGTTGCCTCGTTCAGGTCACCCCAAGAGGTATCCTTCGAGGGAGCACCGTTGGAGAGCCGCCCTACAAAGAGGACTCCAGAGATTCAGTTGTAACACCTCCTACCCCGCGGGGTCCCTCCATCCGCCTGCCTGTAGCCAACCCACCGGTCGCCCCTCAGCCTCGCAAGCAGGACACCACTGCCTCGGACTTGGAGGTAAGTGGCCTTTATGTGTTTGACGACTTGCTCTCATGTTGTGATTAGTTCCCTTGCCTATGCATACCCTGTGGCTTATTTAGAGATCAAAACTTACATTGATTACGAAGCCATCCCATTTACAAAATGTTGACGCTTACTATCTCTATTTTTATATTTGAACATCTTGATGACTCCAGGTACCTGCTAGGCCACAGCCGACGTTCCTCTTATCCGGCATGAGTCAGGAGGAGAAGATTGACTACAGCGCCCTCATTGAGCAGCTCGGCGCTGTCGTTAAAGACGGAATGTACTTCGTTCCGAGCTGTACCCACATAGTGGTCGGTGAGTGTGAACGGTGCCCCACTGAATTGTTAGGATGAAAGAGATTTTTTATTTCTATGTAGAAAATGTTAAGTTTCTTAAAAGAGGGGGTGGGGCACAAGAAATCATGAAATCTTTACCAGATTAGTTTCTTTTGGGCTGGGTTTATAATTTAAGGTAGGTTGAAAGCAAACAGAAATGGACCGATTCAAAAATGAGCCAAACGTAACTGTCATTGATGGAAATATTAATTTAGACTAGAAGGACAAGCATTTGGCAAGACTGCCAACTATCCCTGATTCTGCAGAGAGTTCCCTGAAAGTAAAGTAATCTTTCCATGTTCTGAAGAACAAATTTGAAAATCTCCCTGATTTTGAAATGTTTTCCCTATTAAGTTGAATGTAATTCTTAATCTCTCCCTTATTGTTGTACAAAATCTCCCTGATTGCAAGATACAAATGTTGGCAGCTATTCGTGTGTATCTCTCCTATGATTATTTGATATATTTATTGTCTTATTGTTAATGCCTTTTAACCGATTGCTTGTGCTCTTATTGTAAAATTGTTAACGTATTCTAGTATGGGGAGCTCTGCAAGGGTCTTGTCTAATAATCATTTTTATGAATTTACTGTGGTACTGTCTAGCTTTTTACCAGTTTATTTATAGTCTTATTGTGATTTTTCATTGTTTTTAGCTCATTTACTTCATGATTGTTATGTGCTTGTGTAGATTGTATGGAATGGGCGCAATATAAATCAATCAATTATTATTATTATTATTTTACATCAACTGCTCTGATTGTTATCGTATTTTTTGCAGGCAATCCCACCCGCAATGAGAAGTATTTGGCATGCCTGGCATCAGGGAAATGGGTGCTGCATAAATCCTTCCTGGAAGCATCCCGTAAGGCTGGAGAGTTTGTCGAGGTAAAGTTGCCACCCTCATCTTCTCAATCAGTAGCTGCCATCTTGGTCTTGTTCCCTGTATCCCTACAGCTGTAATGAATGCTAATATTCTTCAAACGAAAAAAAGGAACCAGACTATTTGCCCTTCTAGCCTCGGTTTGGTTACGTTGATTTGAATGGGAGAAAATCAAGATGGCCGCACCATGATAAAGGGTCTATAGGGTTCAGTTGCATGTGCACTAAACTAGTTGGCAGTTGTTTGAGTTTTCAAGCTGCAGTTTCATGTCTGAATGGAACAGGCTTTTTGCAGATGCAAACAAAAAAATTCACCATTATGACACCCCCCCCTCGTGTCTAGGGTTCTATTTTATCTGCACTAATTGACAGATTTACTTGGGGGAGAAGGGAACCAATTTTTGCTAAGCACAGAAAGTCTTGCTTAAGCACAGGTTACCAGCCAAAATACCCTGTTGTGTCGATTCAACTTATTTTGTTGGTTCAGCATATACATTTTTTAAGCAAGTTTGTCTTGATTGATGTTTCTGTTGACTGATTGTAGGAGGAGTTGCATGAGTGGGGTAGCGCAACAGATCTCAGCACCCTGAATGATCAGACGGCCAAGTTGGCTCTCGCTGCATGCAGGTGGCGCAGGCAACTGCAAGAAGAACCGGAGGTAAAAGGAGCTCTTGATTTGGCTTGCCCAATTACTTGGAAGTTTGGGAATAGGGAACTTTGCAGAGCTGCCAATTCTCCCTGATTCTGCGAAAAGTTCCCTGAAAATAAACCAATCTTTCCATGTTCTGATGAACACGTTTGAAAATCTCCCTGATTATGGAAACTTCTTCCCTTTTATGTTGAATGTAATTCTAAATATCTTCATGATTGTTGTACAAAATCTCCCTGATTGCAAGATGTAAATGTTGGCAGCTCTGAACATGGGGTGTCGATGCAAGAGAAATATGCCAAATAAAATGCTATTTTTATTTCTTGAAAAGGAAGGGGACAATGTGATTTTAAAAGTTTGTTTTCTTCAACATTTACAGCAAATTAAAGGAGGGAATTAAAATAATATTTTTGCTTTATATTGATTTTTATAAGCGTGACAATTGTTTATGAAGAATGCAAGAACAGAGTAGGATTTTTGTAGAGAAGAGAACTATTTTTTTTTTTTTGAGTTGTCTTTAAAATGAGTATGCTCTTTATGGATTATGCATTGACGCCTTCACTTCACCATCTTAAGAGGTAAAACGATTTTGAAACAGAGGAAAACGCACATCTTGTGTGGCGGCACAGATTATGAGCCAATGAGCAACCTTCTTTTGACCTGTAGCCGAGGGCGCCCTTCTCAAATAATGTCATGTGCACAAGGTCTATTATGTGGCGGCACAGATTATGAGCCAATGAGCAACCTTCTTTTGACCTGTAGCCGAGGGCGCCCTTCTCAAATAATGTCATGTGCACAAGGTCTATTACGTTGAAAATGTTTAACACTCTGGACTCCGTTTCACAAAGAGCTAAGATTGTTCTTAAGTTGTGTACCAATCTTAATTGCTAAGCAAAGTGTGATGTCACAATACAAATCACTATGGTGATACTGACAACTCGTCTTAAGATCATTCTTAGTGCTTTGTTAAAATCGAGCCCTGGACACACCTTTGCAACTCTACAAAGTTGGGGCTGTTCCAGACTAGACATTGTCATCCATGAATGTTTTTTCTCTCTACCACAGAATGCCGGGTTTGACCCTGAACTCCATGGAGCCTTCAGCGGATGGTGCGTCATACTTTACATCGATCGGCAGAAGGAGGCAGGCTTCAAGAGGATACTCCAGGCGGGTGGGGCGAAGATTGCGAGCATGCGACCCCCGTTCGGGAGCCTGGACCAGGTCACCTATGCCTTCATGGACCTGCAGAAGACTAAGACGCCAGAAGGGGCGGTAAGTTATCGCGACTGATATCGACCCCGTCAGGGTTTCCAATAACACTAACACAAAATCTTGGATTTCTCTGAGGCCATTTTCTCCGTTGCCCTTGTGTTGACCTGGATACCCTTTAACAAATTTCCCATCTACATTCTGGGCCCAATTTCATAGAGCTGCTTAAGCAGAAAATATTGTTTAAAAATGTTCTGCTTAGCAGATTTGAACAGGATACCAGTCACCAATTGTACATGTGACATGGTATTTTGGCTGGTAACCTTATCTGGTAAGCATAATTTTGTTGTGCTTAGCTACTTTTTCTGCTCTGTGAAAATGAACCCAGATCTTTAAATGAAAATATCCCTTTCCAGATTTCTGGATTTTCTTTTGAAACTTTGTGCAAAGGCGTGAAACAAATGTGGCCTGTCATTTGGCAGGAGTTTTTCCTTGATCTCCCTCAGATTTATACTTCAACGCATGATGTAGCCGTAGCTTCCAGTTCAGACACAGCCTTGCTTTCCTTGTATTGACCAAACCTGTAGATTTGAGGTTATGTAGAGAGTCTGTAAGCCTCAAGATGAAACTGCCAAACATTTTCAGAAGTTTTATTTACCGTACAATCACATCCATTCGTTAATTTATTGGTTTTGTTTCGGCAGATCGATCTGGAAGCTATGGCCTCTGCCGGAACACTCTGTCTGAAACCGGAGTTCATAGCTGACTATCTTATGCAAGATTCAACGCCACAACATTCCAACTACTTCATCAGTGAGGTCAAACCAATCATGGAGAGGTCAGTAATTTCTACCATCAATCTTTCATGGGAACACCTAGTAGTACTGCCCTCCCCAATCTTATTGCCCCATCATTGATGTCAAACCATGTATGGAAAGTTCAACTTACATTCCTATCCCCCTCTCAAGGTTTATTCTTAATATTGCTAAATCATGGATGTTGAACAAATACACGCAAACCCCCTTTCTTAAGTGTGTACAATATTGGTAAGACTAAAAATGTGATTGTTCACAGATTTGCACATAAGTTACATGTTATAAAGATGGTCATGGTGGAAAACTTCCACTGAAATATTTTTGCTTGAAATGCTTTAGTGTTTGAGAAATTAGTAAAACAATTAGTTTTTATCTCGTGAGTCCAAAACCCAATGATTGAAAACAGTGAAAACATATAAAGGGGTCTTTCACTGTTTTCTTGCGACTCTGATTACCGATTGGGCTTAAATTTTTACAGGTTTGTTATTTCATGGATATGTTGGGTTACACAAAGGTTGGATACTGGTCTTTGACAATTACTAATGTTGTACACATGCTTAAATGTATTGTACACTTTTGGTAACGGCTCAAAATCAGTGTCCACATTTTGTGTGATTCAACATATGCATGAACAAACAAACCTGTGAAAGTTTGAGCTCAATTGGTCATCGAGGTCACGAGAAAATAGTGAAAAGAGACCTTATGTGTTTTCTGTTTTTTCAAATTATCGCGCATGATAAAAACTATTGTTTGACTCATTTCTCAGAAACGATAGCATTTTAGGCAGAAATATTTTAAGGAACCCTTTCTACCATTACTTACTTTAAATCATGTAAGTTATTTGTGAATCTGTGAACATTGTGTTTTTCGATCTTACCAATAGTGTACAGGGCCTTTAAGCTTAAATTATTTGATATAAGTCTGATGTGTTAATTTTGTTTTTGCATCCTACTCTTTACAGACTTTATGAGAACCATCATTCCCGCAGCAGTCGCACTCCATCTAAGAGGAAACAGCTCGACTCTGTACCAACGCCCAGGAGCAAAAAGGGTCGCATGCGATGATAAACAGTCCTGTCTCTGCTTGAAGCGGCTAAATGAGTGTGGAATAAATTGCACCTCGGTGTTCAAATGTAACTTGTCAAATTATTTATTGTGCATTCCCACTTATTTCATTGCAGTACTTTCAATATCGATATCAGGGTTGGCTCTTTCAATATCGATATCAGGGTTGGCTCTTTCAATATCGATATCAGGGTTGGCTCTTTCAATATCGATATCAGGATTGGCTCTTTCAATATCGATATCAGGGTTGGCTCTTTCAATATCAATATCAGGGTTGGCTCTTTTAATATCGATATCAGGGTTGGCTCTTTCAATATCGATATCAGGGTTGGCTCTTTCAATATCGATATCAGGGTTGGCTCTTTCAATATTGATATCAGGGTTGGCTCTTTCAATATCGATATCAGGGTTGGCTCTTTCAATATCGATATCAGGGTTGGCTCTTTCAATATCGATATCAGGGTTGGCTCTTTCAATATCGATATCAGGGTTGGCTCTTTCAATATCGATATCAGGGTTGGCTCTTTCAATATCGATATCAGGGTTGGCTCTTTCAATATCGATATCAGGGTTGGCTCTTTCAATATCGATATCAGGGTTGGCTCTTTCAATATCGATATCAGGGTTGGCTCTTTCAATATCGATATCAGGGTTGGCTCTTTCAATATCGATATCAGGGTTGGCTCTTTCAATATCGATATCAGGGTTGGCTCTTTCAATATCGATATCAGGGTTGGCTCTTTCAGTATCGATATCAGGGTTGGCTCTTTCAGTATCGATATCAGGGTTGGCTCTTTCAGTATCGATATCAGGGTTGGCTCTTTCAATATCGATATCAGGGTTGGCTCTTTCAATATCGACATCAGGTTTGGCTCTTTCAATATCGATATCAGGGTTGGCTCTTTCAATATCGATATCAGGGTTGGCTCTTTCAATATCGATATCAGGGTTGGCTCTTTCAATATCGATATCAGGGTTGGCTCTTTCAATATCGATATCAGGGTTGGCTCTTTCAATATCGATATCAGGGTTGGCTCTTTCAATATCGATATCAGGGTTGGCTCTTTCAATATCGATATCAGGGTTGGCTCTTTCAATATCGATATCAGGGTTGGCTCTTTCAATATCGATATCAGGGTTGGCTCTTTCAATATCGATATCAGGGTTGGCTCTTTCAATATCGATATCAGGGTTGGCTCTTTCAATATCGATATCAGGGTTGGCTCTTTCAATATCGATATCAGGGTTGGCCCTTAACTTTTCTGGTGACTAGCCAGCAGGAACCAGTTAGCTTGTCATTTCACTGGTCCACCAGCTTTTTCACAAGTCCGTATTTCAAAAAATAGGGATGCTTTTCAACACTGAACTAGCCAGCTGGACCACTTGGTGAGAATTCTGACTGGTCCTCTGGCCTTTTAACTGGCATTTTGGCCAGACTGGCATTTTGGCCAGCGGACCACTGTTAACGCTGGATATCATTAGGAACTTTAATAGTCATTTATGATGAAAAAGGGGATAAGCTTTTACAAACTACTTTACCAACCAAAATGACCTGTGGTATAAATGCAAAAATGTATAATGAGCTGAGATTTTGACACCAGCGAGTTTTTCTCAGTGTTGCTGTTATTATTTTTGTTTTAGCCTTTGAGAAAGACTACTAGGGTCAAAACGTCAGACCATTAACAATTTGTTTGCAGTGTTTTATTATGATAATACAAGTGGGCAATCATTATCTTTTGGGAGTAGTACTAGTCTCAATTTCCTCCTCAAATTGACAGTTTGTTGCTTTTTTCTTGAAACCGTAGTCAATAAAGCTTTCAGTTTATTTTAGGATCTTAAAGGGACACGTTGCCTTGGATCGGACAAGTTGGTCTAAAAAAAGCGATTGCAAATGGTTACAAACGCTTTTTTTAGACCAACTCGTCCGATCCAAGGCAATGTGTCCCTTTAATTGTAAACCGAGTGGTCGACAATGTTGAAGGGACAAGTAAATAAACTGCTGCCATTGACTGATGGTACATTTAGGATTCAAACTGTGAAGAACCCTGCCAAATGGAATTGACCATATTTTTGACCGCATGAGGGCGCTTTCATCAGGGAATTATCTTGCATCACAATTACAGTTTCATCTTAATTTGATTGCCTGTATGTAGTTTTCTTGCATCAATGACGAAATACATGTACACATAATAATAACAACAATGAAAAAAACTCAGTTTGTTTACTTGTTTTGCATCATGTGAATTCGGTTCACATACACCCTCGCACGCGGTCAAAAATACGGCAAATTGTGCTTCCCCGAGCGGTTAAGCGCACTGGACTCGAGCTCTGGTGTTGTGAACACCTTTTAACCAATAGGACTGCCTAAACTAACTGGGTTATTCGCTCTTTGCACGGATCCGCCATGTGCATGTAGAGCCTCGACTTCATGCTTCATTTGTATTGTATGCATCTGTTTGGATGAAAGTGTCATTACATTACCGTGACAATACAGAGTTATATAATGCTTCTATTCACTGCTGTCCCTAAGTTGAGGCTCTACACGCAAATGGCTGACCGTTCAAAGGGCGAATTGTATTTATGAATGACAGATAAATGATAGATAGAAAAATAATGCATACCAAGAATATTGAATAAACTTTTAGAATGAACAGATCCTCTTCCCAAAGTTCAAAATAATGTTAGAATCTCGGTATTGTCTTTGACATCTGCTGAGTAAAGTTTGTATATATTGTATTTTGGTGTACATGTATGATATGTGCAGAGAAACCACAGTGTTGTCATTTTGATGGCAACGCTATTATTTAAGTTACTGTTGAAAATTAAATAAAATGAATCAACAAAATTGTACATTGTGATTTGTGTGTTTTGTGGTTGAGACTAATTTTCCTGCCTTTCCTCATACCTTTAAAAAGATCCACTGATTAATTTTACACCCCGTAAAGGGTCTGTATACGTTTGGTAATTACTCTTAAATTAATGGCAATTAAAACTTATTTGGTAAGAAGTACAGCAGCCTCTGATAGTATAAAGCATTTTGAGAAACATTTCACCTTGAAGTAATGTGGTTTGGGAAAAGATATCAGTTTTTATCCAACACAAATTGAATCTGAGAAGCGTTTCTCAGATTGTGTATTCCAATTGCAGATTATTCTTCCTGCGTGGACATAACCACTCCAGGTTTGGCCAGTATCTCAAAAACGCTACCACCTTTTGAAATGAAATTTTCACAGGTTAGTTTTAAGGTATATATCTACAACTATGTAGGATTGAAACAAACAGTGGGTTCCAACTACCAAACGTATACAATCCCTTTAATGTGGTTGAGAATAATTTTCCTGCCTTTTTTGTCCCTTTGAAAAGATCCACTGATTAATTTCACACCCCTTAAAGCACATGGCCAGCGTTAGTAATTATTTCAAAAACCATTGTCGGCACTCATGTGACCCAACATATACATGAAATAGAAACAAACCTGTGAAAGTTAAAGCTCAATCAGTCATCGGATTCACAAGAAAATAGTGTGAAAAAAACCCCATTTGTTTCGGACTCGCTAGATGAAAAAATAACAGTTTTTATACTCGTTTCCCAAAAACTATAGCCTTTCAGGAGAAAATATTACAAGGACAGTTTTTCACCATGACCATTTTTATGCCATGTATAAATTATGTGTAAAAAAAGTTGCTAAAATAAAAATAAAGCTTCCTTTAATTGTACATGCCCTTTAATTTTAAAATTGTCAGCCTACTGGTATTATAAAGCATTACTGGGCCGGGACCGACTTTCTTTGAACTCTCCACCCGGGCCCACTTTAGGGCCCTGGGAAAATTGTTTAACATTATTCTCTCTGGTTCAATGTAGGACATTTTAAAAGCATTTTACAAGTTATTTTTGATCCATTTTAAATTTATAACATTGATTTATCTGTCATTCAATAAAAAAAATAGGTCGGTGGAAATAAGACCTGGGTGGGGGGGGGGGCAGCTGCATCCACCCCTAAATCTGCCACTTTTTATAAAACAAGCTTGTGAAAGATTTATATCCAAATTATATTTCACACAATAAGAAGAGTTTTCGTAAAACAATTGTCTAAAATTTGTTTATGGTTTTAATGGAATTTTCCACACTTTTGAAACAAAATAAATACAAAATTATGACAAAACTATATCTCATCCGCCCAAAGATTTTAATAACCTCACCATTCATTGATAAATTAATACGGTAACATTTTCCAGGTTACACACATTTTTATTTTAGTTTTTAGAATTAGTCGGGAGAATTTAAAATGTGGTTTTTGCCGGCTTATCTTCAAGGTATGGTTACCAACTTCTCAGTGCCTCCTTCAACGATACAATGGAAATGGTAACTGACTATCATCCTATTATTGCTACCCGCGCGCAGTCACACATCGAGCAGCGCTTGCATGCAAAGATCATGTTTTGATTGTCCCCCAGTGATTGATTGATTGATTGGTTTGCGCGGGGATCAAGTTGCGGGAACAAACAGGAACGTGTGGTGGCGCAAATTTGAACGTCTGAACTTCATGTTTACAGATATAGATGTCATCAAGCGTGCGTGAGTATGACAGAGAAATGCTTGTAAGCTAGGTGTAAACATTGATCGGCGTCTGGAGTCTGGTACACTAAACGCTTGCTTTGAAATTTGAAAGGTACGCCTACCTTGTTTATTGCACTCAGGCAGTGGATATTTGTCGGCAAGATCTGAGATCTCCACTACCTTTTCAATTTTATGATCAGTTACACCCTTCATGGTTACACTAATACCAAACATACTACGGCATTACCCATTTACCAGTCATGCCAGTGCTACGTACTGTAAAGAAAATGTGTCAGGTGGAAAGTCCTACTCCTAACTCTAGGCTAGACCATGGAGGTCTGGAGGTACCTCCATGGCTAGACCCAGTTACTGCTGGGGCGCTGTACTTGTTTTTTCGAAATTTTGACATCTGCGGTCGTACTACGTACCTAGCACCCCAGGAATGCGTTGCATACGCACAGCGATCTTCAAATTGATATAAGTTGACAAAAAAAAATGCCTCAGAACGACAAAAATACCCAATAAAAAATGCCTTTAAAAACGCCTACTGGCTTCTTCATAATCATATGTCTAAGATGCAACGTCAGGCATTTAAATGTACTCACGATTTGGTTTTGAGCTCCAAATTTACGATTTTCGGAGAAACTACCATGACGTCAAACTCTCAGTTGGACTGACATTCATACTGTGTGCACTCGCCGCAGCGCGCGATTGCTGTGCGAATATGCAACTTATTCCTGGGGCGCTAGTACGACCGCAGATGTCAAAATTTTGAAAAAACGAGTACAGCGCCCCAGTTACTTGGTCTAAGTCTAACTCTAGGCTAGATTTTTTGAGGATCGTTCTGCTATCGTGGAGACGATAGCGGAACGAACCATTTCTTCTTCTCTTCTTCCTTTAAAGTGCAGACTCTAGGCATAGAATAGAGAAACGACCTTTCTCTATCGATGGCATGCACTAGGTCAGGATAAGACGTATATACTGCGTGGTGTGCATGAGTCTGAGCAACCCGAAGCATAAAACCGAAATCAGGTGCAAAATATGTACAGAGATTAGAGAAGAGATGTGCAAGTAAAAATCCTAGAGGATGGTGCAACTACTTCAGCTGGCAATTGCCCTCAAGACAGCCTTCCCTTAAAAGTGTCGAAAGACTGGTAGTCTGCTGGGTCTGGATCCACCTGCTGTGACCTCAGTCACAATAAGACCCAGTAACTGGGGCGCTGTACTCCTTTTTTCGAAGTGTTGACATCTTCGAAGATGTCCAAAATTTTAAAAAAAGAGGTAAGATGTCAAAATTTTGAAAAAAGGAGTACAGCGCCCCAGTTACTGGGTCTAAGTCAGAATGGTCTACTCTTAAATTAATTACAAAGTGGTGGAAATGGTAGACAAGCATCGAGGTGCATTCCACATCTGCAACGGGTCAATACATTGCTGTTGTTGTTGGTCCATTTGGCTCCTGGTGCTGCATACTCCTAAGGAGTTTATTGAGGTGGCATCAGGAATGCTTTAGAGGGCCAAAAGGACAGGGTTCATGTAATGCAGTTTGAAAGGTACATCAAAAGTACATGGCTAGATAAGGTGCATTTTATTAAATACATATATAATTATTACAAATGACCAGACCATGAAAGCATACAAGAGAATGTTCAACATTCCAATTATCTAATCTCTGGTAATATGATTGTTCTGCTAAACCTATAATTCTGTGCAATATTACTATGTTCTATTTTCTTTATATATATAATTTTATCTTTTTTTAGACTGTATAATTTGTTTGACTGAGTGCAGGTTTTCGAGTAGAGATGGCTCACAGTAGTCACAATGTCGAGGTAAAGTTTCTTTTCGCTAACAATACATAATTCATTTAACTGCTAAGTGGTAGTCTAAATATGCATCACTAATAATGTATGTAACTAAGAATGTGATATTTATTTTTATTGTGCGGACAGTGAAAGTTTTATGGCTGTGTTTAGTTATTTTTCAGCGTAAGTGGAGGCTTCAGCCAGATTGTCCTAAGCTGTTTACCTAGAAGGGATATAGTTAACAAGTGTTAAATATTTGAAGTGTTTATACTTCAAGCAAACAAACCCATTGTACTTGCCAGACCTGTGTTGTGATACTTCTCTCTTCAGTGGGAAAGCACCCCCCCCCCCAAAAAAAAGGGGGAGGGAGGGGTCTGAAGGTGTCAACTCTGTCCTCTTCTCCTACATGTACTCGAACACCTTCTCCGAACAAGTTGACATCATTGTTTCATTTTCTTCCCAGAGGGAGATTGCCGTAGTGCTGCAGCAGCTTCATGAAATCACGGAATCTGTGTCCAGCGACCTTCGTGTCTTGAAATCGAACCCATTGCTTGCCAGGTAAGGAGCAACAAGTCGACCGTCTCGACCATCTCAACAACAATCCCTACGTACCTCACACTTGAGTAAACCATAAGTTCAATCTGTTGAATAACTTAGATCCGATGATTTTTTTTCTAAACAGCTCCTCAAAGAGTCGTCAGCATGTTGATCAGATTGCCAGCAAGACGGAGGAAGTCATCCAGATTTTAAACCAGCTTAGTGTCAGGTAAGGATCAACAGACATACAACTTCTCAGCTGATTTCCTCATTTTCTGAGCATAATAATAATAATAATACTGGGTTCTCATATAAAGTGCTTTATCACACCCCTAGAGTTGTAGCAAAGCGCTCATTATTTGTTTTTCAACAGGATAAGCAGAGCTATGTTTTGAATTATGAGACCCATTTATGGAACACCTTGTAAGGGTTTACAAGGTGCTGCGCCGCATTCAGCAGCTGCTGCCAGAAACACCAGGCAAACCCTTTCTCTTTATAGCGATAAGTGTAAGTGGGTTCTTTTACGTGCATAACACAACACACGGTACCCTACGATTGCACGCCCCATCCGAAGGATGAAGCACAAATGGTTAAGTGTCTTGCTTAAACAGCTACTTGAGCAAAAAAAAATGACAGGAATGCCATTTAAACTTGTTTATAATGTGTTTGTTTATCATTTCGGAGAGAAATGACACATTTTTTGTGGTAAGTCAGATTTGCCATTGGAGGAGATTTCAAATAATTTCTTTATGGACGATTTAGGAAATTTCTTCCAAGATTACATGCTTTGTATGAAATTATCTTCAACCCTAAGTTTGAATGATGTCGTTATTTTCCTGAATCCTAATTTTTTCATCTTTTCTTATAGACGTATTTCAAGACATAAGGAGACGAAACTCTCAAGACACAGGGGAGATGCCCCCGCCCCGAAGCCAGACATCTTACAGAGGGTCTCAATGCAGCAATATCAAGATATGGAGCAAGTATGTGGAAAGTTGAGGATTAAAATTTGTGCAAGTTCACAGCCCTGGAGAAAGCATCTTAGTGCAATGCCCAGTGCCACAAGCATGATGCAGCAATCCAAATGGCGGAAACTTGTCAACATTTTGTTTATGCGTTAGACTTTTGAGCCCATGTTCGCTGTCTTTTGATTGGTCAACACATTTACGGGCAGACTCTGAGCTTAATGTATCAATCAATTGTCTCCCGTTTTAGATTAATGTTCTGTTTTGTTTAGTTTGCCACACAGGTGCTCGATTTAGTGGAGGTCGGTGCCAGCCTTAACTTGCCCGTTAAGAATTCCTCGCATCGTCATGGCAATGATAAACAAAACGTTCATCATGGTCATAGGCACCGAGATGCCCAGCACAGCACGTGGTGTCAACGATCGTATCGCCACGTTATACCAACACTGGAGGGCTGGGTTCATTTATTGGTAGACACTCGGAAAAAGGTAAGTGAATTGTAGTTAATGTTATTCTTGCATCCAGGATTCTAGAGTTGTATGATGCACGATTCCATGGGCACGTTAGAATGGTAATCTAATCATCTAATCATCTAATCATTTATTGTTTTAAGCGCACTAAGCTTTTATCTCAGCACTAAGGTACTCAAACCTACGACCAGGGCCCAATGTCATTGCTCTGTTTACCGCTGAATTCTGAGCTTACGATCACCATTCTCCGCTTACAGGGCAAGCACTGAATTTCTGTGCTAGGTGTGTAAGCGAAAGAATGCCTAGTAATGTGGAGTACGCATGCGCACAAGCAAAGGTTTCTTGCTAACCTGTGAAATATGCTGACCTGAGCGGGGAATTTCCTGCTTCCTGAAGCCTCGATTCATTGCTTACGGTAAGCGTCGATTCATTGTTTACGGTAAGCAGAGCTATGAAATTGGGCCTGCTTGCAAGAGCAGATGTCCTAAATACTAGAGTGCTGAGCTCGCAAGATGAAGAGAGACTGTTCCAAATCTTATCGCTTGTAACTGTTTATGATCTGATGAACCAATTTATAAACAAAACATGATGCTGTTTCATTTATTATATGCCTTGGACATTAACACACTTTTGATAACACTCTAGGAACTGCTGGCAGAGGGTCCGCCGTCAAACACGGAACATAGCAAGATGGTTTCCCACTTCCAGAGGTTGTTTGATGTACCAACAGAGGGCGGTGTCTACACGCGGATGAACGAGCTGTACGTGCGTGTCGGAGAGATGCAAAACATCCTTCACTCGTTAAAAGACATCCTTGGTCTCGGTATGTTCGAGCAAAAATCTTGTAGATAAAAGCACAGAGCTGTTGAGAATATATTTATACCACAGGGCTTCAAATACCCAGTGGACCACACAAATGACTTTTACATATGAAGGCCAGTAAATTCATGAAAGAAGTAGTAAGGGCCAGGGCCAGATTAAGTCTTCCGTAGGCCCTAGGCACCAGTGTTCCGTAGGCCCGAGGCACTAGTGTTCCATAGGTACTAGGGACCAGTGTTCTGCAAGACCTAGCCACCAATGTTCTGTAGGCCCTAGGCAACCGTGTTTCTGTAGGCCCTAGGCACCAGTGTTCCATAGGCCCTAGGCACCTGTGTTCCGTAGGCCCAAGCCACTAGTGTTCTGTTAGCCCTGGGCACCCTTGTTCTGTAGGCCCCAGTCTCCATATTGTTCCTCAGGCCCTTGGCACCAGTATTCCATTGGCCTAGGAATCGTTGTTCCTTGGGCCCTAAGTACCAGTGTTCTGTAGGCATAAGGCACCAGTGTTCTGAAGGCCCTAGGCACCAGTGTTCTCTAGGCCCAAAGTACCAGTGTTCTGAAGGTCCAAGCCACTGGCAATCCATTGGCCCTAGGCACCAGTTTTCTGTAGGCCCTAGGCAACATTGTTCTGTAGGCCCTAGGCAACATTGTTCTGTAGGCCCTAGGCACTAGTGTCCTGTAGGCCCTTAAAACCAGTTTTCTGTAGGCCCTAGCTAGGCACCAGTGTTCCATAGGCCCTAGGCACAAGTGTCCTGTAGGCCCTAGGTGCCAGTGTCATGTAGGCCCTAGGTGCCAGTGTCATGTAGGCCCTAGGCACCAGTGTCCTGTAGGCCTTAGGCACCAGTGTCCTGTAGGCCCTAGGCACCAGTGTCCTGTAGGCCCAAGGTGCCAGTGTCCTGTAGGCTCTAGGCACCAGTGTCCTGTAGGCCCTAGGCACCAGTGTCCTGTAGGCCCAAGGTGCCAGTGTCATGTAGGCCCTAGGCGCCAGTGTCATGTAGGCCCTAGGCGTTAGTGTTCTGTCATGTCTGTAGGCCCAAGGCGCAAGTGTTCTGTAGGACCTACATGTAGGTTCAAGGGCTACTTTATAGCACTTTAGCACCGGATTTTATTACATCGTGCTACTTATCTGAAGCTTTTGCGAGGTCCAGAGGGAAGTCGTTCGAAATTTTGGGAAAACTATGTGTGTGTGCCCAAGTATTTTCTCTATTGCAGTTTTGTAGTTTTTTTTAACTTAAACTTAAATCAGTTTTTTTTAGAATTAATTTAGTCTTTCCCCAAAAGATTTTTCTTTCCTCTGAAAGTAAGGAAGCATCTGAATAAATAGCCATTTAGAGATAATAATAATAACAAGTTCTTATATAGCGCATTTTACAATAGCATATCAAAGCGCTTAACATTAGTGCCCTGGTCACTGGGCCAATAACATTCCTTTAATCTTTCTCAGCTCCCTGTGGAGTTTACAGCCCCGAGCTGCCGTGGAGCTCCAAAGGCTTTTCAAACACAATATCAACCTCTACCCTTGCAGATAAGATAAAAACAAACAAGATAGGGGTTTTGTTTGCAAATTTGTTAGCAATTTGTTTTTAAATCGTCTCTCCAGATGAGGAAGCCTCTACAGGTTCTGTCGTGACGGCAACTAAGCAGCTTTGTGAGTTGTACTCCGGATCAACATCTCATCTACTCGGCCAACTTCTACAACAGGAACGACTGGACAGGTAGATTTAAAATCACTCCCAGAAAATTGTTTTATATATTTTTGTATTATTTTTTTAAATGCAAGTTTGCCCCAAACAAGTCTAAAATCCACTCTTGGTAAGGGGCTAGAAAAATATTAAAGATGAAAATAACTCAGGGGAGTTGAAGGTAAAACAGTCCAGATTGTAGGATGGAGGGAAACGTGTACAAGGCAAGGAGTTCCAACGAGATGCAGTACGTGGAATAAAGCTGTTGGAACGGCTCTTTGTTCTACATCTCAGCAAAGCAAGAGTGTATGGGTGAGAAGAAGCAGAAAGCCTGGTTTCACGCTCAAACATCCTGATAGGCGGAACCAGGTTGGACACACTGGTGGCACATTTACCATGAAAATATCTGTAGAAAAGACAGATGCTGGCTACAGACCTACGGTGGGAAAGAGGCTGTAACGTTGATCCAAACTCTTCACCAATATATATCAGAAAAACATTGACTCACTACTTTTGGAAGATTTGCCTGAGAAATGATTTAGTATATGATTTTATTTCATTTGTTTTAGTCGAATTTAAAGTTATATTTTAGTGTTAGAGACCATTGCATGGCCGAATATCACTACACGTGAACAAGTGGTTGTGAAGCTCTGTTTTCGATTGACTACCAAATTCTACCGAAATTTTAGACACATTCTGTATTTGGCAGTTGAAGTCAATGACATGTAATTATCATGAATTGCATGGTTTCCAATTAAACTACAAGGTAAAATATTCTCACATAAACACATAATTTTTGCATCATTTTGGGCGCTACAAAATTCTAAAGCCAACAAACTTGTAAATATATCATTCTACAGAAAGCGTTTCCGGAGATAAACCTCCAAGATTTGTTAGGCCTTGGCATTCCCGAACACTTTTCCCCCTATCGTCTAGTGGGGCCCAATTTCATGGCTCTGCTTACAGCAGAAGTCTGTGGTTACAGCCCCTAGAATTATGTGCTTTACAGGGCACTGTAAGTGACAAATTCCGCCGTAAACTGTGCCATGAAATTGGACCTTAATAGTCGGAACTAGCCGCCCCAGCCGCACAGCACATGTCAACAACAAAAGTGAATATTGGAATTAAACAATTCTGTTTTTATTTCTGTGTAACCAGGGTCATCTCAAAAATGCACCACTATCGCAAGTTTTTCCCCGTTTTTGACGACATGGTAAAGGACCTCTTGGAGATTCTGGGTAAGCAGTGGCATTCTGGGAGCACGTTAAAGAGGAAGGGAAATGTCAAATTCATTTTTGTGACGTACGCAATTTCCAATAGAGTCCTCATGTGAGTGGGGGAAAAAATAACAAGTCTCTAACCTCACTTTAAAATCGTGTAAATTGCCATTGTCTTCAATACCCCTTCCAGTGCAAAATTTGTCAACCTCCAAAACATCAGGGCCCAATTTCATAGAGCTGCTTAAGCACAAAAAAAGGCTAAGCACAACAAAATTATGCTAATCAGAATAAGGTTACCAGCCAAACGACCATATCACATGTAGAATTGTTGACTGGTATCCCGCTCATTTCTGCTTAGCAGACAATTGTTAAGCAATATTTTCTGCTTAAGCAGCTCTATGAAATTGGGCCCTGATGACATCATTCGGAGAAAAATGAGTCTCTTCATATCAAAAGTTAATTAAAATCAAAAAGTGCAATCCCAATAAAATGTAAGGTTATGTGTTCTTCCATTCGGCTGTGTAGAAATCATGCCTTAAGGAATTCCAGGCTCTGTGGCTCTTGTAAACATGTGATGTCATAGGTCACATGGTCGATACGATCTTTGCTGCAAACCATATCCAACTAAAACAAACTTTTAAAACATATTGTAATCCTTCCAACAAAATAAGGTGTACCTAAACAAATTCCTTGAATAATACCCACTGTGTTGTCTGCTCAATTTATACTGTCAATCATATTTCTGATTAATCATCGTTTTAAAAAAATGTCAATTTGCCGTTTGATTTTGCAGGAGTTGTTTCCATGGAAAGAATTGTTCCAGCGGTTCGAGCGCTAAAAATGCTGATTCCTTGACGTAATTCCTTTGGATTTTGAGGCTCATGCTGTTGTGTTTACTCACGCTGTTGTGTTTACTCATATAAATATTAATTTATGTAATTGAATACAACGACTCTCAACCTCGTTGCCAAGGTTTGCGAGCAGTACGAGGTTGACCACTCTCTCACCCTGGTATTGGATCATTTGCATATCCAAAATTTTTGGATACGTATGCAAATTAGAATAGTCTGGCTGTGAACATGGTGAATATTGAATGAGTACAACTTAACATGTTTACGTTAGAATTTTGTACACCAGTCGTTGTCCAATCAGGGTCCAAGTAGGGAGTTTCCCTCCCAGGGTTTACTATTGTAAACATGGTTGGAAATAAAGTAAACCAGGGGAACGAGGTTGGACGACTCTATGACAGCCAGTGTTTTGTTTGTTTGTTTGTTTTTTAATGCCACAAATTGCTGAATGATTTTTCTATCTGTGTAAAAACTAAAGTGTTTGTTAATGTTTGTGCAATTGCTAAATGCTGTAATATTTCTGCTGTTTTGAAAATAGAAGTTTTTATGAACAAAATTACTTGCAATTTGTGTAATTGTTTAATTAAAAACAAAAAGAGAGAGACACAAGAATTTTGAATTTTTTACTCAAAGAATTGTTTTACAAGAATTGTTTACTCAACGACTTTGAGTACATCCAAACTGAAGGAAGTCTAAAGCATTAATAATTACTGACAAGTTTGGTTTTCTTAATTATTAAACATTCTCTTTTGCTATTGTAAATAAGATTACACTTTACATTTTTTAAATAAAGAGAAATAATGATTTTTGTTTGTATCTGTTAAACATTGGTTTTTGAAGAGAGCTTTTGTTTTACTATTGTAAATGAATTTGTCTAGTTCTATTTCCATTACAACACAGCTGACTTCCAATATTTCTCAGAAGTAAGTTAATTACAAAAACTAAAGCCCTTTTCACACTACTTTTATCTCTGGGGAATAATGGCCGGCTCTTCCGCACTTGGATTGCTTTACCCCTGATCTACACCGGCAAATGGGCATACCCCAGGGAATAGCCACCCCTGCTCTGGAGTAGGGGTAAGCAGTAAAACCCTGGGGTAATCTTGAAACGTGCAACCAGAACCCCGGGGAATAGGGACCTAGGCGGGGACAGTGTGAAAGTGCGCTGGGGTAACCGTGGGGTAAAAAAACAACCCTGGGGCCTCTCCAGGGCTGTATTCCACGGAGGAGAGATACAGTGTGAAAAGGGCTCTAGTGTTATTTATGGCATTAGAAAGGTGAGGGCCGTTTAACATTTTACTGAACTATAAAGATCTATTCGATGGATGTAAGTTTTTCATGAGCTGCTTAAGCACAAAAAGTAGCTAAGCACAAAACATTTCTGCTTAGCAGAGTAGGGTTACCAGCCAAAATGCCATCTCACATACACAGTCTGTGACTGGTATTCCGCTTGTTTTTGCTTAGCATAAATCTGTTAAGCATTTTCTGCTTAAGCAGCTCTATGAAATTGGGCCCAGGTTTGGACTGGAGGTCATCGTTATTGTCACTATAAAACAAAATTGTTGTCTCTCTGCCAACTTTGCAAAAAGAAGAGGCCTGAAGGACTACAAAATGCACCTTATGATCGTCATAATATACAAAACTATTCTTGAAATAGACTTTCTTTATTGAAACTTGTGCATTGACTAAAAATTGATGAATATTTGAATGGTCTTGCCTAATGCCATTAATATTATTTTGTTTAATACTGATAACACGTATGCAATTGTTTGTAAATACTCTAATGAATTGGTTTTCTTAATAAAAGAGCAATCCGAAATAATTGTCAAACTGACTGTATGTCGTCTTTCATCTCACATCGTTTCCATGTATCTCGTTTATTGTAAAGGGTTTTGGAGTGGGGATGGGGGAGTTGTAGATCAAGTGACTGTTGAGTGTTTGCCGACCCTTGTTCGCTTCTAAGTTTTTGGATTTACCTCCTTTGATAAATCTTTGTCGCTTTTGTCGTTGTTTATTTGTCTTGTGCCATTCTTCTTCTGTCCTGTTATCTGTTGTAAGTTTTGTGTAGTCCAGTTTCTTGTTTTTAAAGGCATTTATGCAAGACTTGTTTTTTTGATGCCATAATTGCCTGTTTTATTTTGTGTCTTAAATTTTCTTTAAACATTTTTGTTTAATTGACCTTCTAATTAACCTTTTGCGTACAGACACTTGGTTGGAAAAAGCCATAGAGTTGTACACTAGGCAGGTGCACAAACGCGTGCGCCACGCAACCATCATCCCTACAAAACAGGGATGCACACTCTCAGTGATGTGCAAATTTTTATATTTCATGGGAAAGATGCAATTACTTGTATAAACATTCTGCATTATGGAAATAATTTTGTTGATGAACTGAACTGAATGAATTCTTACACTGTCATAATTTATTTTGAGTCCAAATACAGCTATCATCATCAGTGTTCCCCACCCATAGCTATAATAAAACTTAATTTGGCATGTATAATTAAATAAAGTAATTTACTTTTCACCAAAGAGGTCTTCACAAACTCCTGATTTTCGTTTTGTACTACAATTATTGTTGAATATTCTAATATTGGCGCGCTGCGAACGCTTCCTTTCTTTGGATCTCCCGCCAAATCAATAAACCCGGAAGTTTTTTGTTGCGCAAGCGCGCGTGATCCTATCAAAACATAAATAAATGTATCCAGCTGTTTTGTTCACGTACAGTCGAGCTGCGACGCCATTGGGCAAAAATGTGTCTTCACTGCAAGCAGATTCACGTGAAATTTCCATTATATTTTATCATAAGCTGAACAAATCAGACATATATTTTACAAAAAATACTGTTGGTGGTATGATGTGATATTTTGTAGGAGTTGTGCTTTTTTTTGCTCCCGTAAATGGCCACAAAACGACGTCCAAGCCCTGTGAATATCAACCAATCAAAATGAGTTTCTCATGCACCTAATTCCTCGTCTTTAAAGCCCAATGTTTTTAAGTAAAGCAAGCCATTGTCAGACTAGAATGATCCGTCTCGTCTCTGAGACAACGTAACCACAACTTTCAGAGGAATTTCCCTCCTGAAACGATGAGTAACAGCATCAGAAGTCGTAGTGAGGTAAGATTATATCCTTGGTATTTGACGCATTTCTCCCAAGGCTTAGAAACGATAATTTTATGGTAAAAACCTGAGTTGTTTTAAACCTTTTATTTACGTTTTGTCGGCCTCGGGTTATGATTTAGGTTGAATACAATTACAATAACTGTGACGTAAGAAGTGTTTTTAAGCTTATTGCCACCTGTGTGACCCAATTTCAGTGCAAATCAATTAGTATCATTTCCTCTATTATTTTAATTGGGTGTTATTAGAGAAAAACAAATGGATAAGGATCAATAATTGTGTCCATTTATATTTCTTAAAATTCTTGATTTGTGTGAACTTTTTTATGGCTGGTATTTTTGGTTAGGCTTTGAGAAGTTGTTCGCAAATAATTCAGATCATGAAAAACAAGTAACTTTCTTGTTTTTAATTTTGAATTTATTTTACCATGCACCGCACCATTCCACTTTTGTTTGGCTAAAGCCAAGGTAAAAGATTAATTGTTTATGGAAAAGTCATTAGTCATACAATAATTATTAGGTAAAGATTGGAGCGATGATTGAAGGATCAAAATCATCCCAATAGCTGTAGTCGCTGAGAATGGAGTTACCTCCATGCTGAGAACTTCTTAGATTGAGACGACAGGCTTGGGCTGTCTCACGAGACCAGAGGATTGCGATCATAGCAACAAAGTCTCTAAAGACCAGAGAGTTAATTATCACATTCAACTCAACTATATGGGTTTTGGAGAACCAGAAGGTTTTTGGCAGGACCCTGGAAATTTGAGTTGTCTGTTTCCCCACTCGCCTACGTATTGTTGTATGGAACATGGAGGAGAGAGCCAGACTAATATGTGCGTTCGTGTTTTAACGTTTGTATACTGGAAATGAACGATCGCAATTGTGATCGTGATCGCGATCGCGGCCACATGAAATCTAGCAAATATCAAGACTTGTCAAACCATTTTACGAACGTAAAAAAAATCTCTCTTTGGGATTTTTAAACAGTAGCCTACCTATCATTTATTGTGAAAAGGAACAAATTTTTTGACTCGGACTAGTAAAGGAAGGGATTTGACTCGCCCGCCACTGTTTTCACTCACATTTGGCGACCGGGCGACCGCTAATTTCGAACCCTGGTTCTGGTCATCTAAATTAAGTTTCTGAGACCAGAGGGCCGTAACAGTCATCAACAAGGTTTTTCGAGAACTAGAGGGTGGTCATCTCAACTCAACTAGGTTTCTGAGGCCAGTTATGGTCATCTCTTCTAGGTTTCTGACACCAGAGGGGTGTCGTTTGTCTGTGTGGTTTAGAGCATTGGATTCAAGTTCTTATGGTTAAGTCATCGGGTGTGGGTTCGAATCCCGGTCATGACACTTGTATCCTTGAGCAAGATACTTTACTGTAGTTGCTTCTCTTCACCCAGGGGTATAAATGGGTACCTGCGAAGGTAGAGGTTGATATTGTGTTTGAAAAGCCTTTGGAGTGCCACGGCAGCTTGGGCTGTATACTCCCCAGGGAGTTGAGAAAGATTAAAGGAATGTTATTGGCCCAATGACCAGGGCACTAATGTAAAGCGCATTGATACGTTATTGTAAAATGTGCTATAGGCCTATAAGAACTAGTTATTATTATTATTATTATTAAATAGACGATTGAATGAGGGTTCTGATGTACCAGAGGTTTACGATCTTTGCAACTTGGTTACTGAGACCAGAGGTTCAAAGCTAATTCTCTGAGATCAGAGGATTGTCAAAGGAAATAGGGTTATGATCATCGCAACAAATTATCTGAAACCAGAGTGTTAAGATCATCACAAGTTTCTGAGACCAGGGGTTATGGACATCGCAACTAAAGTCTCTGTGAACAGGGCCCAATTTCATGGCTCTGCTTTCTACTGAATTCTGCACTTGTGATCACCATTCTTTGCTTACAGGGCAAGAACCCCGCTTTCTGCGCTAGCTGTGTAAGCAAAAAAAATGCCTAGTAACGTGGACTATGCACGCACACAAGCAGAAATTCCCTGCCAATCATGTGAAATACGCTTGACGTAAGCGCGGAATTCCCTACTTCCGTAAGCCCTGATTCTTTGCTTAAGGTAAGAAGAGCCATGAAATTGAGCCCAGTTGGGTTACGATCATTGCAACCACGTCTCTGAAACCAGAGGGTTATGAATGTACGTAACTAAATGTAGGACTCTTAGACTCGGGGGGGGGGGGGGGGGGCAAGTGTTGCAAACATTGCAAGAAGAAGTTTGTACACAGTTCGCCGTATGGGGGGTACGGAATCTCCGGGGGGACAGAATCTCCTGCCACACCAGCTCTCTATTTTCAGCATGTACTTTGAGCTGACCTGTAACTTAGGAGGGGCAGATGTCAGCACACTTTCCAGGATTAAAAATAGATCACTTTATATAACTGACATACAGATCCTTGTCATTTGATTGGTGGAACTTACTTCACGTGACATTCACTATTACTCCCATCTACACCGGCGATCAAAAAGACCTATTCGCCCATGGGGAATAGCATTTCCCATTCAACAGTTAGGATCATCCTTGTTCCCAACGTTTTTGAGCAGTACAGCGCCGCCGCGCCGCTGCTAAAACAAAGGAGCACCTGTGCAAAAGGTTGTGATCCGATTGCTATTAAATTAATTGTGCAGTAATTTGTGTGATTCTTCATAATTATATACATTAAAATACATCAAATGACAAGGATCTATATGTCAGTTATATAAAACAAATATTCGGATGGGACGTTAAGCCGTAGGTCCCGTGTGTTGTGTAATGCACGTAAAAGAACCCAGTGCACTTATCGAAAAGAGAAGGGGTTCGCCCCGGTGTTCGTGGTTTGATCGGCAGCATATTGCGCCACAGCACCTTGTAAACCATTACATGGTGCTATGTAAAGGACTTGGTCTCAAAAACGTAGCTCCCACAATACCTTGCAGGAAAATAATGAACTTTAAAGCGCCTTGAGCGTCACGAGTGACGGATATGTGCGCTATATAAGAAGCCACTATTATTATTATTATTATTATTAATTCGTGGAATGGAAGGAATATTATCGCTCGGTAAAATTTTGACTGTTCCATTTCACTCGGCTTCGCCTCGTGAAATGGAACAGTCAAAATTTTACCTTGCGATAATATTCCTCCCATTCCACTCTGAGCCACTCAATATTTGTATAACATGTACCCAGTCTTGATAGTCACCAAACTATCTATTACTAGTGTGTAGGCACATCCCGTGTGTACTGATGGCACATTCCTTGTTTAAAAAACAGTTAACCCTTACAGTGCCGGTCGTGTGTTGGAAATTCTGTATCCAATTCTTTCTCAACAAGTAGACGTGGTATTCAGCTGAAACTTTCACACGTGACTTTCATTGTATTTTTTTTATTGATGATTTTGCCCTCCAAATCAGCATTATGATGACATATAAACCAATATATAGATGACCCATAATGTTAGCCAGAGGGGTGTCTGGGTGTCTTTTGGACACCAGGTTTTAAATTTAGACTCCCTGTTTTAAATTTACATGTAATGTATTGTAAGTGAACAGTTTGGACACCGAGTTTTCAAATTTCTAGCAAATTTGGACACCCTTTTACCAAATCCTGGCTAAAACCTTGCTATGACCCTACCTTTAAGCACAACAATTAGCTTTCAAAGCAGGACAAAATTATGCTTTTATACCATAATATACATACATGAATAAAACATACAATTAAGCCATACCACCACAGTCTACGATGTTCAACACCGTGCCTGCATAAAAGGTTGCTAGCATAATTTGAACATTTACGAGTGCAATAAATAGAAAGTTCCCTTGTTAAAAATCTAATTTCCAGCAAATGACAAATTCAGTGCTGCATTTTGTTGTACATGTACAGTGTGCATTCAACAGAAACCAATTAGAAGCACAAGATTTGGTTATGACTAAAACAGTTTTATACATAGTATGAGCGAAAATGTAATTTCGGTCGTCAGTGGTTTGGGGTCTTTATTTTCATCAACGTTGACAGTAGCCTATATCAAAATACTGAGGGATTGGCACTGATATTAAACATAATAATCAGTGAGCTTTCATATATATTGAAACAAATCATTTTTCACTCAAGTAATTAACCAATGTGAATGTTGGATATCTGGTATTTCTTGACTTTAAGTTTTCCCAATGTTACACGTATTATAGTGTAAACAAGCAAACCCACCTAATATGTTTTCTTTGATCACAGTATTGTACAACCATTTAGGTGATATTCAGCCATTAGTGAAAAGAAAAAATGGTCAATTGCAACTGCTGCCCCCCCCCAAAAAAAAAACAACCCCACAAATTTTGGAGTACAAATTTTCATCTGAATCGTGACAGTTTGTACATCAGCATTGTACAATGTACGGAACAAGACCTGTACAAAATGGCACGTAGTGTTTCTGCATACAATAAACTGGATTTGTACAAGATCATGGACATTTTGTTTCAAAATTTAATGTAAATTGATGTAACCATCAGTTGTAGTAAACGATATTCTGGTTTAATGGTAACCAAATTTGGTAAGCATATTTTTGATGTAGGCCTACTTAGCTCCTTGTTTGCATTAAACTGTTGTTTAAAGCAGCTTAAGTATAAAATTGAGCACTTGGACCAATTTCATAGAGCTGCTTAAGTAGGAATTATAGTGTTTAAAACAATTTTCTGCTGAGCAAAATTTATCAGGATACCAGTCACAGATGATACATGTGGAATGGTATTTTGGCTGGTAACCTTAAACTGGTAAACACAATTTTGTTGTGCCTTAAAAACAGCTCTATGAATGGGCCGTTGTCATATATCGTAACCTCTCTTTAACCTGGGCTCGATTTCACAAAGAGTTAAAATTGATCTTAAGTGCAAAGCAATCTTAATTGCTAAGCAAAGTGTGATGTCACAATACGAATCACTATGGTAATACTGACAACTCAATTTAAGATGAATCTTAGTGCTTTGTGAAATCGATCCTTGGCATTCTGTCATAAAAAAACAACAACAACAACTTTCCGTTGGTGAATTCCACATTTAAAAAAAGCCTAGTTCACAAGTTTGGGTAACTCTCTAACATGACTGACTGGCCAAAAAAGTGTACTCAGATTTCAGAAGCAGGCCTGTATACCAGCCAAGGTACATAGTAGATATGCTACATGTGTATGTAATTTTAACTGGCTCCCCCCTGCTTGAATTTCAGCAAAATCACTCAGCAACACAGCTTGCTGAGCAGAGCCTATGAAATTGCGCTGGCTAGTGTTTCTACACTAAGGTCAATGAATTGCCTGGTTGCGTACTGCTGGTATAAAATATATCAAGTTGCAGCATTGGAGGTCAGTGATCTGAAAATTAGGCCGGTAATTTTGTTATCTCGTCAATGAAGTTCGGCTAACATTGTTAGCTCATGGCCATAAGGTTGACAAGCGTCTAGGGACATACCGATAGATGAAACCAAAGAGGACGAAATCATCATACCATTTAGAGCTACGGGTGCTTATTCTTTGGTCCAAGATGTTTTTACATTATTGTTATGCCCTGCAATTCGACACTCGCCAACTTTCACACCCAAAGGCCTTGTCCTTAGATAGAAGGTGTTTTTACAACAGTTAAACAAACCAACTCGGCCCTAAATCACACTGGAACATCAGTGTTCCTCAACCACTCCAAAAGTGTCTTGGACGAATCTCCTTGTACATTTGGGGCAATAGTCTGAAAGTGGGTTTCTGACTTATGGGTAGTGAGTTAGAAGACCATCAGGCTATATTTGACATAAGAGGAACAAAAAGGATTGAGGTCTTATGCAGCTTGGCCAAAATGGTATTCAGAAAGATCTTGGTATATGGGAGGTCAGTGCTGATAGGGTCCCTGTCATAAAAGGATTCGGAAGGATTTAGACCATCAGCTGGAGTAAGCAAAACCAGGAGGATTTAGAAGGATCCTGGTCCTATAGAGCTTGTAACTCTCGACTTCTAAAGGATACAGTAGTAGGATTGAGGCTTTGTGTTTGGTAAAAAGGTCCAATCTGTGTTAATGTGTGAGTAACAAAATTGTGCATTTTAAGAGGTCAAAATGTTCAAATACATGTAGGCTCGAGACTTACACAGTCTGTGTGACATATTGGTCTACAGTGCAGTTTTGATAATATTACCAGACCTTCTTCTTCCCACTCATCTCAGATGTCCAAATTGATTTAGTTTTGGCGTAATTGTTTCTTGGACTACATGTACCAACTTTTGAAATGATCTTTGTGGTATGTTAGAAGGGTCTATACTTTGTCAGACTTCTGATGGCTGAATCATCGGAGCGTGGGTTCGATTCACGGTCATGCTCTTGTGTCCTTGAGCAAGGCACTTAACCATAGTTGCTTCTCTTATCCGAGTAAATGGGAACCTGAGAGGGCTGAAACAGTATTCTGTTGAATTATCCCCTGCCAAGGGGCTAATTTAAGCAGAGGTGGGGTTGTTATACTCCCCAGGGAGTTGAGAAAGTTAGAGGATTGGTTTAAATATGCCTGATGAGCAGGGATAATAATATTGTAGAGTGCCTTGATCTAGCTACTAGGATGTGTGCTATATAAGAACCAATTATTATTATCATTATTCTTCGGTTACAGTTTTGCAAGTGAATAGCCTTGCAATACAAGCAGTGCAGAGTTTGAGCTCTTTTCATACTTCCTTCATAAGTTTGTTTGATTTGAGATAATTTTACTTTCAAAACTAAATCTGACTCTTATTACCACTTCACGTCAGTACTCGAAAACAAATTCCATGTGCATGCGCGGTATTATTTTTCTGAACTTTTCTGAACTTCTGGAGTAATAATTGTTTTCCTTTGAAAATATCGTTGCCACAAGGAAACCCTGACTTGACAAAGGAAAGATGGCAAAGGTTCTCATACTAAGCTCGTCAATTTGTTGTTGTCTTATGAGAGAATATGAGTAGGCGCTAACCATGAATCGCAGAACCTCGGCCGTTAGCCACGGCCGATAATTTGCCTCGGCCGTAAGCCACGGCCGATAATCTGCCAAGGTATGCTGGAATCTCTGAACGCTCGGACTTCACCTCCCACTGAGCTGTATACCTGTATACAATGATAAACAATGTTGGCAGCCTGTCCCTTCTTGTATCAGGGCTCTAAATTTACACTGGACCACATCAGGCCCGAGGCCAGTGATTATAGCATCGGGCCAGTAAACTCAAAACGGGAAAAGTCCGGCAGTCTTGTGTTATTGTTCAAATGTTGACTTTCAGTCTGATTTAAATCTCTTTCAGTTCTGTTGAGTATTGAAGAGTTTTTACCAATAATACCAGTGTGAAAAGCTGGGGTTTTTTTGCGGGCCTCAGCACATGGAGCCTTATTTTATAAATTCTACATGTTATAAGCTTCAGACATTTTCTGCAGACATTGTCTGCTTACAGAGTGGCCTTCAGACATTGTCTGCTTACAGAGTGGCCCTAAAGCCCAGTTTCTGTATCATAACCTCTGCTTACCAGCAAAGCAAAATGCACGCTACATGTATTTGCCAGTGGTTCTTGCATAGAGCAAGGGTCTAATTTTAATTGAAGGCTTTTTATGTTCCTTATTTTTGCAGACATCTTGGAAAGGTAGCTTTTTGAGGGCGTGTCTTGTGAAACAGTAGATATCATTCTGACCAAGGTTTTGATTATGATTCCCTCTAGATGTTCCCAAAAGTTTATTTGACTGACATTACTGTAGAAGCTATCACTAGCCTATAAATTGTAAGTTTTTGTTATCAGTTACAGTTTGTATATTTTGTTTTCATTGAAAGCTCAAAATTGTACATTCCCCATACAGTGTACAATGTCCAATGTTTATGTATAGTGCATTGTCGCACGATGTAATTACATAAATTTATGTGTGTCACTTGTGTGTGAACATTTGTAGGTCGCCAATTTTAATGTACACAATCATTTGGATATTAAAATCAGCACATTGTTGAATTTGTCATGTCTACAAATGTATGTAGTAGTAGGCTATAATTACAATAACATTTAGCACCCTATCACCAATGTTATACATCCATGATATGTAGGCCCTATGATCCCTGGATATGCATGGATGTTTTGGACAATTGCAAACTATTTGTGTTATTTTGTATGTGGGCCAACAACACCCTAGCACTAATATAGAAACAGAGTATCAAAGTTCCGTGGCGCAATTTTTGTCGAAAGAAATTTGTAATAACTAATTTTTTCTCTGAATAAATTTTAAGAGATGATGCTACTTCAAAATGAAAACATTAAAAAACTTTCGCATAATTTGGACATTGCACAAAATACATGTACATAGTAAAATTGTTTGTACAAGGCTTATGGCATATAATTAATTTTTTTGTTTTTAGTTAACCACTTATCATATTCAGATTATTTTCTGTGCAATAAATAAAAACTTATAACTTTCTCAAATCTATTAAGAAAGGTCCAAAGCATCTTTAGCACGGTGTAAATTTATATTATTATTATTTTGGAGATGTTTATTGTACATCTACAGGCTGCACTGTTGTTCCTTTCAGTTCCCTTCAGCATTTTAAAAGGAAGTAGAAGATAAAACGCTTCCTAGATACACTCATCTAATTCCCTGACTGAAATTTGACTTGACTTCATAAGACCTCTGATCCATTTAACAGATTTTTGCCTTGGAGGAGATTGAAGAGGCTTGACATTAAAGGAGAAAGATGGATAGCCGTCCTCCGTGGACATTAAAGGGATACCACATTAGGAAAGAGTTGCTTGAATAGACTGTGCAAGTCTCGCTTCCGGGACCATTGTGGTCCCAACCAAATGGAGATTTACGTGGGCAAGATTTTGTTTTGTCAATTATTTTAGTTTTACATGGTTTATGACCATGACAAATACATCATACCTGCCAACCATTCCGATTTTGGCGTAATCATTACGGAAATACGAGCTGTGTTACGGATTACGAATCACTCACCCTTTATTACGCATTTCCTCAAAATCATGTACATTGTTAATTTAATACAGTGATTTATGAATATTTTGAACGGTATGATGTTTCAATTATTTATCCGTCTTATTTTTCAAGCAATATAATTGTCGCGTAAAAAAAATGCGTAAAATGCTCCGCATTGGTCTTTCATTGGAGCCGTTGTTGTTAATTTTTCGTCTAGCGCGATTGCCATTATACGTGTACTTCAATGCCATTGTTCCATTGCATCAAGAGAGGGCGCTTTACTAAAAGCTGTATTAAAAAGCCAACACCTTGAGACAAGACTAGGCGCACATGGTTTTCCCACACGACATACGTTGTGTGTGTGTGTTCTTTTGCGACAAGTAAATAATATGGGCAGTCTGACCATGGGTCCAACGAGGACGCATCGCGCTTGTGGAATTACTCTAAGGAATGCTACAAAAATATCTTGAAAATGAGGATGCACAACACATTGTTACAATGTAAGAATTATGGCCTATGTTTCTGTGAATGTTTTGTCTACGCTGCAGTTTATTTTTTAAAGCCTTTTAACGTTCGTTATGGTGGCCCAAAATCCGGACACAATTTTTCTCGCTTTTTTTAAATATTTTTTTTAGGGTGCACATTCAGGGTGCATACTTTTTGTAAGAATCACATGATTTTGCTTGATTCTGCTTGATTCCTCTTTTTCATTTCTCAAAGTTGGCAGGTATGATACATATATATGTTGTTGGGAATGTAACACTTAGTGATAAAAAATATGAAAGTAAAATTAATTCAACAAAATAACGAAGAAAACCCGAGAATTAAACTTGACCTCAGCTTCCGGTTGCTGCAAAAAATTAAGAATTTTGTGCTCACCTCCGATCACAAAACTTATGTAATGCTTGTTTTGGATGCGTGATGATAATCACCAGACGCTGTAAATGCAACGGGAAGCCTTTTCAAATCCATGTACGTGGTTTCTCAAATTTCTCAATAATTAACACATTATTTGTTGTGTATTTATTATAAAAACTAAAACTGATTTTATAAACATGTAATGAGTAGGCCTATTTTTGTTGTTCTATTATAAAAACAGGTGGCTATACAGGTCTGCAAGGTTGCAACTCAAGCTGTTAAAGAAAAACAAAAATAATCCATTTTTATTGCAAAAAAATGTCTTCCCGATCGTGATTGTTTATGAAAAGGGCATCCTTTGCCCCCCCCCCTTTTGCCATAAGCGGAGAACGATTTATCACTGTCGACACTAATTGGAAATACGATCTTCAGAAGGGAATTGATGAAGTCTGGATTAAATCAACGTTAAAAGAACTTCAAAGAACTTCTGCCTTGTGTCGTTCTTTCATGATGAAATGAAAATCAAGGATTTTTCAAAGGTTACATGATTTTATTAATATTCGTGGGGATGAAAGTGAAACTAAAAGAGATGAAATTCATAAAAAGCATTTATCCTATATTGGGTCTCTGTCATGTCTGTATCCATTTAGGGGACATGTTGTAGCTGTGTTTTCAGTAGAGTTGAATTTGGTTTAAGTTTGTAAGCAAGTATACAATAGAAACTAACAAGGCCCTCGTGCTTAAGACAATACACTAAAATACAAAAATAACTATATGTAAATTTAAAAAATAAATAATTATGTCTTAAACATTTAGTCTGAGCTTGATAAACAGTTGGTCATTCAACAGCGCCATTTTAGTTTTATAAATAAAGTAATAATTAAATAAGTAAAGTGATAATAAAGTGAAGTATTTGCTGATTATGCTGCGTTTATCCATACAAAAGTCATTGACCCAGTTCACCTGACGTCATCATCACAATAATTTTGGTTGCGCCATTTTGGGAGTCAATGTCCCTGTGTGTTATATACAGTGTTGTGCAAAGTTTAGGCATTGCAGCATTTACACGCTTACCGGTTGACTCCCAAAATAGTGAGCGTGGCACAGTCGCCGCAGGTGACGTGCGTGCAAGGAGACAATATTGAGGATTGTATAGGCCTATTATCACAAATTAAGACAATGACAATTAAGATTGCGTTGGTTTTCCCCATTGTTGGGCTTTTCCTCCCCCACCCCCTTGTCTTAAACGCACTGTCAGAGACCAGTGTACTCACTTGGTGTATCCCAACATATGCATAAAATAACAAGCCTGTGAAAATTTGGGCTCAATTGATCATCGAAGTTGCAAGAAAATGATAAAAGAAAAAACACCCTTGTTGTACAAATTTGTGTGCTTTCAGATGTAGGAATAAAATCTTCTTGCAAGAAGTTTTTATTATTTTAGTGAGAAATTACCTCTTTCTCAAAAATGTTACTTCAGAGGGAGTCGTTTCCTACAATGTTTTATACTATCAACAGCTCTCTGTTGCTTGTTACCAAGTAAGTTTTTATGCTAATATTTGTTTCGAGTCATTACCAAACGTGTACGATACCTTTAACTGAGATTTCTTTGACATCTTCTCTTCACAGGTATCTTCAGGCCTACAGGTTATAGTGCAAAACTGCACACTTTTTTTAGGGTTTCTTGGTTTCATTGAAGCCAGATTGATTAATTATAACAACAACATCATGTTCATCATGTACACATACAAACATGATCTATTTCTGTTTGTAAAATGCTAAGAAGTAACTGTTAAACTTGTGGGTACAACCATGTGTAAAAAAAAAATTGTAGGAGTTCTTGGTGTGGTCTCCTCTGAAAAGAGCCGGTGTGGTCTCTCGGAGCCAACACTCCTCCAAAAGAGATTTTACACACAATAACAATAATATAGTAATATGGATTTTAATGCACACTTCTCTAGAAAACCGATCAAGGTGCCTACACTTGCTGGACCCACAAGTCTACTATTTATAGTTACTTCTTATTTTTCCACACCATGCAAAGCTTCAAACATCCCTTTAAGTAAATGCTGTTTTGGGTTCTTATTACAGCTCCAGCGGGATGATGAATGTCTCATCAACCAGAAACTTCCAAAGGAGGACACTTTGAGGTGAGTCCATCCACTGAGAATATCCATCAAGAACAAGCCCAAATTATTATATATTTTTTTATAAAAAGATTTACTAGAGCGTGATTTGAAGCAACAACCTCCGGTTTAACGTGCTGGCCCTCCACCAACTGAGCTATCTAGCCCTATGTTGGCGGTCTCCCTATTTTGTCAATATCTTTGTTTGGGGTTGCCAGTCAGAAGCCATACAACCGTTGGCTGCCGTGTAGCCAGGGATCACACCCAAGTTTACGATACAAGGTTTTATTATAGACTCAAGAAAGTTATTTTTAAGCTTTCATTTTAAGGTATTGCACACACAAAATCTGCCAATGATAAATGGTAGTAGTTAATGAAAAACTACAAACTAATTATTGGTGGAATCCAGACATTATCTCACGTCCTTGTACTTGCAATTTTTGATGTTTTTGTTTGTGGCATTTACAAAAGGTATTTGGAGTGTTTTTTCAGTCTGAGGCAGCATCATTTGTCAACATTTGTTCAGAGAAAAAAATATTTTATAAACAAACAATTTTTCTGCGAAAAATCGGGCCATGCAATTTCAAAATGAAAGTTAAACATTATTTTCCCCGTCGCGAGTCCATACCACCACCATTTTCTTCAATGCGACCCAAACTCCCTAAACGTGTTTGCTCATCAAACTTTAAGGTCTATATTTGCCCCCACTTAATGCAACATCAATTTGTATTATTTTGGGGGTTTTCTGATCTGCATTTAAACATTGACTTGAACACTTAATGAAAGCACTGAATTTACCTTGTCGTGGCCCAACACATGTTTTTTGTTAACCCTGTTGTTTTGAAACATATAAGTACTGGAAAAACAAATATAATAACCATGGTAAGACCCTAGTCCAAGAACAAACAGTTTTTGCAACGACATCGACCGTTTGACTATGCTGCAGTGTAATTAAACAAGCCATGGCCTGCACTTTTAAAAGGTAAAGTGCATTTCTTCATTACCTTAGTTTCAATCTGAAAGCTTACTTAAATATTTTACCGATATTGGAACATTTCAAGGGGCACCAAGGAAATGACAAGGGGCAATGGAGGTAATATTGCCTGTGTTTCGGGTCACCTAAAGTGCGGATACTATGACAATTCTCAACAACTAGATATTCCCAAAATCAGAACTTCTAGATATAAACAGTCATCCATTCCTTATATGATTAGCCTCTTAAATGCAGCCCCCACTAATTGTGCATAATTTTAAATGCTTAATTCTTGTCCCCCGCCTTTTATTGTAATATATATTTTATATTTTTATTCCTAATGTTTTCTCTATTACTTATTTCTATTAATTTACTTAACATTTTTTTGATGTCACTCTTTGTAAACTAAATATTTTTAGTCTCCGGACTTGTTGTTTGGTATTTTTAATAAAACCGACTGAAATGAAATGAAATGAAATGAAATTACCAATGTTGGCCAAAAGCTTTAAAGGGTCTGTACACGTTTGGTAATGACTCTGAAAATTAATGGCGATAAAAACTTACTTAGTAATAACTACAGCAGCTTTGGATAGTATAATGCATTTTGAGAAAATTTTCACTTTGAAGTACTGCGGTTATGGAAAAAGATATCACTTTTTATCGCCCAAAATTTGAATCTGAGTAACGTTTCTCAGATTGCGTATTCCAATTGCAGATTATTCTTCCTGCGTGGACAAACCACTCTAGATTTTCGGCAATATCTCAAAAACGCTACCACCTTTTGAAATGAATTTTTCACAGACTAGTTTCATGGTATATATCTACAACTGTATAGGATTGAAACAAACAGTGGGTTCCAATTACCAAACATACATGTATACAACCCCTTTAAGGTTAATTGAAAGCTGTGGAAATAAATTAACTCCCAAATAAATAGTCTCCTTGAGGTGATCTCTCTGCTGCCACTTCCCAGGTTGTATCGTAAACATGGGTGTGATCCCTGGCTATACGGCAGTTAAGCCTACAGGTTGAATGGCTTCTGACTGGCACCCCCCAAACAAAGATTGACAAAAAAGGGATACCGCCAGCATAATGTAGGGCAACATGTAGATAGCTTAGTTGGTAGAGTGCCGACACTTTAATCTAGAGGTCGCAGGTTCAAGTCCCACCTCTTTGTTCGACCCAAAACTCACAAACCAATAAGATATTACCCCTTTAATGCAGTTATGTATATTAACATACATGATGGACACAGCCCCGCATACCTGACTTTCCTAGAAATCGGCAAGATCTCTTGCATGGAAAATAATGATTGATTAAGTTAAAGGAGGAGTCTACGTATACAAAATAAATAAAAAAACAACAACGATTAGAAGTTGGAAGTTAAAGATGTTTATATAAAAATGAGATGAAAATCTCTCTGGCCCCTGTTTTTTATTACATCATGTAGTTATGATCATTGTTTTTCGATGTTGATAAATAAAACATGATTTTTATAATTCTTTGAGACGATTTTGTTTAATCTTCTTCTTTTACTTCTAAACTTTCTGACAAGATAGGGGCTACATTCAATCGTTGCATGGCTGCATTGTGTTTTATCAGAATGTTAGCATTCAAATGTTAGGTTTTGTTTCTTTGTTTGTTTGTTGTTGTTTTTTTCCCTTTTTCTTTTCAAACTATGCATTTCTGATTAATATACGGTGCGACTAGCTAATATTCTACCATCTTTTTTAACAAAAGGAGAGTGTGTGCAAATGATTTTAAAGGCAAAGCACAGGATTTGTAAATTTACCAACAAACTAACACGTTTCAATCTGAAAGCTCACTAACTATGAAATTCTTGTGAATTATACCAAACCTCCAGACATATTAATTTTGTCTGAAATACTTCCAAAGTCTATAAAATAGCATTGGAATTAGACCACACACTGTTTTGATGGCCTCAATCAAGAAAAGCACATACATGTATGCAGGGTTCTCCCCATAAAAAAGCTAGCGTATTGGGCCGATACACGCAATATGTGTGCCGATACGCGCAAATTTCAGCCGATACGCATGCCCCCCCCCCCCCGAAAATAAAAAATAATAATAATAATAATAATAATAATAAATAAATTTTTAAAAAACACATCAAGAGAAAACCATATAGAATGCCCCAGATTGTACAGTAAGGCTTTTAAAACCAAGATAAACACCAAGTAGAAAACATTTCGAAGACTTGTTTCAATTCAGCGTGCCCTGGCGAAACTTCCAAAATTTGGGTCCAGCATGCCTCACAGTTTTGAGAAATCTGGGGAGAACCCTGGTTGTGTACTTTAAATATTTACATACAAGTATTAGTGAATACATGAGCTGAATCTCTGACTAACCACAACCACTTTTTGTTGTAAAATGCGGACATCTAATTTGAAGAATTTCCCACAGGTTGGGAGAAGTGTTGGCTCATTTCAGAGCCAACACTTCTCCCAAAAGAGATTTATACATGGTTGTGTCCGCAAGTTAAGGTTTTCACAGTCATTTTCAGCAAATAAGTGTGGCCAATTTAAACGTAATGGCGAATCATTGAAAGCTCCTCAAAACAGTGCTTCAATTTGACTTTTACATTTTAAAGCACTTGCTTTTTTTGGTATCATGCGATTAGATTAGATTTGACCATACAATTTAACAATCCACTCGAACTCGAACGGCATTCAAATATTCAGCGCTAGCTTTTTGCATAAATCTCTAGTTGAGCCTACCCTGCTAAATTGAATGCCGATTTTGCATGGCTAAAAAGATGGACGTTTTTAAGCTTAAAAATAATAAAAAAGTATATAAATTCACATGCCTCGAAGAGACATTGAATGATGATGGTTTCAACTGAAGAGGCAAAATCGTTTTATTAATTCAAATGCAGGAAAGTGAAATTTAGGCTGTTTTGTTTTTATAAACATCTTCAAAGACCGGAGAAAGCCTTTAGGCCTAGTTATATTATCCACATCATGCAAAGCTTCAAACATCACTTTCACTTGTTGGTTGTTGAAGAAGATGTTGGACTGTAAACCTGCATAATCTTACAAAAAAGCTAGTACCTTTTTACAGTGGATTATTTTCTTTCCTTTTTTTCCTTTTTTTCCCATTTTTTATTTTCCCTCAGTTGAATAAACATATGGGTTTAAAACTGTGTTAAAGGGTCTTTATACGTTTGGTAATTGGAACCCATTGTTTGTTTCAATCCCATAGAGCTGTAGTATACCATAAAACTGACCTGTGAAAAATTCATTTCAAAAGGTGGTAGCGTTTTTGTATTGCCGAAAATCTGGAGCGGTTATGTCCACGCAGGAAAAATAATCTGCATTTAGAATACACAATCTGAGAAACATTATGCAGTAACACTTTCAGATTCAAATTTTGGGGGGGATAAAAAGTGGTAAATTTTTCCATAACCGCAGTGCTTCGAAGTGAAAAGTTTCTCAAAATGCATTGTACTATCCAAAGCTGCTGTACTTCTTACCAAGTAACTTTTTATTGCCATTAATTTTCAGAGTCATTACCGAATGTACATGTATACAGACCCTTTAAACATTTTGTATACTCATGTGGATTGCACGATTGCAAACCAGAGTAGACTGGCCTACAGCAGAACGAGTCGAGTGTCCCTTTAAACCTGTGGGGGGGAATGATAGCAATTTGGGACGAATAAACGTTGTACATGTAGCTCGAAGATGAGCAACACGCACATCAATTTATGCACGGGAGCACACATGTGTACTGCTGAAGAGTCTTATAAATAGGGGAGATGGATTGTTAGGAATTAAGGTGCTCTTTATTGGTGCCCGGTTTTTGACTATTCTTCATCAGAGATCGTTCGGTTCAGTACGACCATCGCCATATACGCCCAGACATGACTATAAATATTGCTGATTTTGTACACAGTTTTGCCAGTTAAAACTATCTGGGAAAATAATACTATGAACAGAAAATTTGTTTTGTTTGAGACATATGTACATGTAGTCTACAGGGAAAAACATTGGGCAAATTTTAATTCAGGACATTACCGTTTTGGTCGCGATCGAAGTACCAGCTAGGGCAATTCTTGTTGCCACTCGCAGCAGTTATGGGCATTAATGGGCATTTTGGTACAAGCCGCTTACAGCTGCTATGGGCATTGTGGTACAAGCCACATGTGGCTGCTACATTGTACAGTGGTTTCTAAAGGAATAAAGATATAATTTGATAGATGATTTGAAAAGCAATTTCATAATTTTGAATCTGAAAACTACATTTAACTTTTGATAAACTTTACTTCATGTAGCCTATGTGTAAGCCCCAATTGTCTGGAGAAATATTTCTAACAACATGTTGTTACATGTATGTGAATGCTGCCCTCATAACTACATAATCTGCATACAATGTACATGTACGGAAGTTCTTGCCCCAGTTCTCAATGTACAATGTATAGCTTAGGCCTAATAATCAAAATAAACAAAACGTACGTTGTACAAAACACGTCTGACAAATGATGTTTGCAAGCCGTTGCATTAATTGCCTTTAGTTTAAAGGAATTTTCACACTCTAGATTGATTGTACTTGTGTGATGTGTTTATTGAAAACCTTAATGATAAAATTAGGATTTTATTACTTTGAAATAATGTTGTGGGTGGACTGCTTTGCCAGCTCTGCTTTGCAGGCCTTTTGAAAATAAATGTGCAAGTATTACGTGTATTTGAAGTTTCGCAGTTAAAATAAATCAAGTTTAGCTCGGTCACCCCTTTGATGTATAGCCATCGGATTGAGTTTGGTTGTGACCCATCTACACTTTCCTGACGATCTTTAACTACCTTTTTTTTGTGTCAAGCAAATAAATCATATAGACCATAATGCAGATGATGTCATTTGAGTAGGGCACCCTCAGCTAGAGGTCAAATGAAAATAGCTCATTGGCCAATCCCTGCGTGGTGCGTACGCCGGGCGTTTTTCTTTGTTTCATCATCGCTTTACCTCTAAGATGTATGTGAGGATGTCAATGCACAAGGTCCATTGTTGGAATCACTAAATAGTATAGATGTTTGATGTTTCTGTGTTTAAAGTGTTTTTAGGTTTTAATTGTTGTTTTTCTGTCGTTCCATTTAAAGTAATAACAAATGAATGTTCAAGATTGTTATCTACTCGATCCTTTTCAAATGTTTGTTTGCTTTTCTTACAGGATATTTTCATACTTAGATGTTGTCAGCTTGTGTCGATGTGCCCAGGTTTCTAAGGTATGTATACAAGCGCAGTGAAGTACACACTCAGTTTCAGTCTCTTTCTAATTGATACTGATTGCAGAATATACTTCAGTTCAGTATTCCTTTTGGCATGAAGTTTCACTCTGAAGGACTTTGGTTCGGTATTCAGAAAAACTTTCCTTGCCCAGCTGTGGTATTATTTTTCGGAACTTTCTGGAGCTTCTGAAGTAATCGTTTTCCTTTGATGAAGCACAATGAAACCCTGACTTGACAAAGGAAAGACAACAAAGGTTCTCATTATAAGCATCGGGATTTGATGTTGTCATGTGGGAAAATATGAGTAGGCACGTGAAAGTGTCGTGGCCGAGTGGATAAGAGCACCGAATTCAAACTCTGGTGTTTCTGATCAGCAGAGTGTGGGTTCGAACCCCAGTCGTGACACTTGTGTCCTTAAGCAAGACACTTAACCATTGCTTCGTCCTTCGGATGGGACGTTAAGCTGTTGGTCCCATGTGTTGTGTAACGCATGTAAAAGAACCCAGTGCACTTATCGAAAAGAGAAGGGGTTCGCCCCGGTGTTCCTGGTTGTGGCTGCTGAATGCGCCGTAGCACCTTGTAAAAAACATTATAAGGTGCTACATAATTGGGTCTCATAATTCATAACTTCAATAACCCATCTTTCTGTTTAAAGTATATACTAAGCGCCTTGAGTACCTTGTTTGGTAGATACGTGCGCTATATAAGACTTTGATATTATTATTATTATATTATATTATGCTCACCATGATTTGCAGAATCCAGGCTGCGACCATTAAAAATTATGATAACAAACACAGGAACAAATTCCCCGTTAACTAAAACGACTTTTAAGTTCCTTTCTGTGTCCCTCTCTCTCTTCCTCTTCAGGCTTGGAATCAACTTGCACTAGACGGCAGTAACTGGCAGAAAGTAGATTTGTTTAACTTCCAAACTGATGTAGAGGTGAGTTCAGGTGTGGTAACATTCGTAGAAATCAACTCTGGGGTGAAGAAAGCGAAACTGCACCCCGAGCAAGATTGAGCCAACTTCCAGGTTACCAAGAAAAAAATTGACAGCTTTGCTGTTTCAGTTTTGTTGTATTGTCTCCACTTTTATTTTTCCTCACAATAGACTGTGCAAGTCTCGCGCATATCGAAAACGAGAAAAAAACTTAATTGGAGACTATATTTTTCTATGCAATCAAATCTTCTTTTTAAATTTTATTTTATACAAAATTCTTGAAAATAAAATACCCATAGCAAGCTGTTATAAATAAATTTTCGATTTTTGTATAATACAAATAATTTGTTCAAATTGATATTGAAATAAAATTGAAACTTGGGACGAGGATGCTTATTGTTAGAAACCCAATTTGCCAATCACGCCCGAATGTGTGCGTGTATTACATCGGTTTAATGACAACATGACCGTCAGTTGTGCAAAATTCTTAATTATTTACAAGTAACCGGAAACAGAGGTCAAGTCTTATTCTCAAGTTTTCTTTGTTACTTTGTTGAATTTGTTTTACTTTCATATTGTTAATCACTAAGTATTACATTCCCAACAACATTCAACATTTTCATAGCCATAAACTATATCAAACTAAAATGATAGACAAAACAAAATCCCGCCCAGTTAAAACTCCATATGGTTGGGACCACAATGGTCCCGGAAGTTCAAAATATGAGTGAGACTTGCACAGTCTATAGATTTGAGTTTTTAGTAAGAAAACCATAAGGACCTTGAATGCTTTTCACCCACTTACAATCTGTCACAGTTCAAGAGAAATCAGGAACAGGAATCTTCTCTCCCCTAAAATTGTCCTCATTTTCCTTGAAGCCCTCGCCCTGAGTTGGCCTTTTGGCCTTGTGTTGGGCAATTTTGTATTTTAAAAACAGCAAAGAAAGGAAAAAAAACACTTTACAGAAAATGTGACACTACCTTGAATGAAAACCTGATGAAAATCCAACGATGTTTGTGAACTTTGATTTAGGTTTTTTATTATTACAACAACAACAAAATGTGAAAGATATACACAATATTGTGTTGTGTCGCGACCGAGCGGTCTAGTGCATCGGACTCAAGTTCTAATGACACGTGTCCTTGAGCAAGGCACTTAACCAGAATTGCTTCTCTTAACCCGGGTGTGCAAATGGGAACCTTAGAGGGCTGAGACAGTATTGTGTTGGATAACCTCTCAGCACTAATTTAAGCTTCTTGGGGTTGTATGCTCCCCAGGGAGTTGAGAAAGTTAGAGGAATGGTCTTTTATAAGCAGGCCTAATGGAAAGGAAGTATGATGTTGTGAAGTGCCTGGATCTAGCTACTAGGACAATGAACCAAGTATTATTATTAAACCTTTCTTGTTTTTCTTTCAGGGTAAAGTTGTAGAAAATATATCCAAACGTTGTGGGGGCTTCCTGAAGGATCTGAGCCTTCGCGGTTGCCAGAGTGTCACAGACGACGCTCTCAAGTAAGTCCAGGCTTAGGGTAGATAAAAGTCCAGGCTTAAGAGGGTTGGTTACCGTCTTGGCCGAGCAAGACTTGGCCTAGCGGTTAAGAGCACCGGACTCAAGCTCTGGTTTTTCCGATCAGCGGAGTGTGGGTTCGATTTTACGATTGATTGATCCACTTTCCTGACAACCACCCTTTCCCTATCCTTGTTAAATCTTTGAGACCCACAGAGTTATATAGTAGAACTAGAGAGAGAGCACTCATTATTGCACACACGTAACCGCGCTGTCCCACCATGGGCAGGAATCCCTATGGGTAAATTATGCACAGATGTCCACTTACAAAATGTTGGTTTTGTGAACTGGTTAATGACCTGTGTTATACGATGGGTCAGCACCATTTTCTAAGTGGACCAAAATGCTTTTTGTTGGGCAGTGTCACATGGTTTTGTACGGCCTCTAGTTCTATCATGTACTCTATGGTTGATCCAATTAGCTTGTACATGTTGGAAGTTTTCTAGTGCTTTTATATCTGTTAATGAACCAGAAGGGATTTCAAAAATGGTTCAAAGGTCAGAATTGATGGGAGGCTTGAAAAGATGGGCACCCTTACTCCTACTCCTACTCTCGGTGACATTTTTTTAGCAAGTTGACCAACCTTTAAAAACCATTCAATGCACAGATTGTGTATGGTGGCACAACTAAGCACAGAAATAACTGTGTAAATGTGTTTACTGTGTATATGCATTCACCACATGATACCATTGCAGGCTGGCATAGTGCATCTATCATTCAAAACCACAGTGGATGATGGTCAGACAGAAGGAGGGTTGACTGTGCACTGTGTAGATGCATTCACCACGTCATCATATTGCAGGCTGGCATACAGTACATGTAGTGCAGCTATCATTCAAAAACCACAGTGTATGATATTGAATGGTCAGACAGTAGGAGGGTTGACTGTGCACTGTGTAGATGCATTCACCACATCATCATATTGCAGGCCGGCATACAGTACATGTAGTGCAGCTATCATTCAAAACCACAGTGGATTGTATTGAATGTTCAGACAGTCGGAGGGTTAGAAGTAAGGAGCTCCTTTCCCGACCAAGTGGCCGGGAAGACTCGGTCTGTAACCCAAGGAGGATCAAGCAGGCTTACCGTGCAAGGGTCTACCTGGGTCACAAGTCGGGAGGGTTATAGAATGTGATCTCATACTAATTCCGTTGTTTTTGGTTTTTCTCCACAGCACATTTGCACAGAATTGCAAAAATATAGAGGTGCTTAATTTGAGTGATTGCAAGAAGATCACGGATAAGACAGCCATCAGCCTCAGCAAGTACAGTAGCAAACTCAGTCAACTCAATCTAGATTCCTGCACATCCATTTCAGACCAGGCGCTCAAGTTTTTAAGGTATGTTTTCACCGATAGACGCCGTCTTTGCGGGCAACTTGGGTTTTGGCTTTGAGCCACATCAAACATTTTGTGCCCGATATGGGGCATGATGAAACCCCCTCCCCCCGTATTGTGTCTTCATTGTGTGCTTGGAATCTCAGGAATTCTTAAGAGGATTTTAGGGGGGGGGGTACTTCGGTACAAGAGGAAAATAGTGTGTTAAAGTATTGGAACATTGGGGGGGGGTGGGGGATACCCTCTGCCCCATAACGGGCATGGTATAGCATCAAGCGTTCTAGTTTTTCTACACAGCCAATTGGTTCATCGACCAGTCATTTGATATCTCCCGTACGTGCCGTATTTATGCGAGATGCAAAGTTGTGTGTTCAAAAAATGATTTATTTGCTCGTTAAAGATGCCCGACTTATACACTGTGTAAGTTTTTATTGCCATTCATTTTCAGAGTCATTACCAAACGTATACAGACCCTTTAACAGTGGTCCTCTGGCCAAATGTCAGTAAGAACTTCCAAGGACCAGTCAAAACCCTGTCCAAGTGGTCCTGCTTGCAAGTTAATTGTTTCCAAAAGCTGTGTGTTGACTTGCTCAGATTCTTTGTACTGTTTCAAACTCGGGGACCACACAAAATGGCATTGTTGAAAGAAAGGTGCAAAAGATGCTACTCAAAGTTTTGCATGCTAGAGGCTGTCTGTTATTTTTCTCAATACTACACACATTTACATTGATACACTTCGTCTGTAGACTGGGTTTTTACACATGATAATAATAACGTCTTCCGGCCATAGCTGCGGTATATCCACAAAAGTGCTCATGGCGCTTGCTCCAATACTAAAGGTCGTCCGTGGATGTCTTCCAATGGTGCAAAAGCAAGAAAAGGTGAAGAAGGGGTGCTGCATAAAAACAGCAGCAGATTGAACTGTAATCCAAAATCTCTCTATGAAAATCAGGTGAAATTTGTTTTGAGGCAAGAGAGAAATGGCCTGTCACAGCATTCTCTCTTACCAGTGGTGCCCTGGCAAAATGCTAGTTAATTAGAACCTTCTGGGGGAACCAGTCAAAAATTCTGTCCAAGTGGTCCTGCTTGCTAAGTTCTTTGCTTTCAAAAGCTGTGTGTATTAAGCCTGGGCCCAGTTCCATAGAGCTGTTTAAGCACAAAAAGTAGCTCAGCACAAAATCAATAATGCTTACCGGATTTAGGTTACCAGCCAAAACACCATGTCACAAGTACATTTGTGACTGGTATCCTGTTCATTTTTGCTTAGCAGATTTGTTAAACAATATTTTTTGCTTAAGCAGCTATATGAAAGTGGGCCCTGGACTGATAGCAGTACGTGGAGATTCAGTTGTGAATTTCATAATCTGGATCATGAAGTATACATAAATTCCCCGCTTGACTTCACAAACATCAGTTTGTTATTAATGACACCAACACTTTCCATGATGCTATTTTGTTTTCAGTGACGGCTGCCCGAATCTGAACAATCTCCATGTATCGTGGTGTGACCACCTGACAGACAACGGCATCGAAGCACTGGTCAGAGGATGTCGCAAGCTAGCTCTGCTCATCTGTAAAGGTTGCCATCAGGTAAAGCGTTACTCGCTCTGCTTGCTAAGCAGACGATCAGGTTACCAGCCAAAATACCATGAAATTTGTACTTGTGACTAATAACCTGGTAATTCAGGCCATCTTTGAGAGAGCAAGGGCATTTACATTGAAAAATCTTAAATTATATGGGTAAATTTTGAAGGGGCACTCAAAGAGCCAAGACCAAAAATGTTGACTCCCAAAAAAGGTACAACCATGACTTGTTGTGGGTGATGACGTGGATCAATTTATCAGTGCAACAGAAAGCTTGAGATACTGTGCAAAGTTTGTGAGCTTCGCAGTTTAATTTTAACTTGTTTTTATCTTTCTTTTTATTGGGGGGTGGGGGAGCGTTGGCAATCAACTAAAAACGAACCCGCAGAAAAGTAATAATGGATTCTTTGTTTGGTTTTTGTTTGCAGTTAACAGACGAATCACTGATACATTTAGGGAGCCACAGTCCTCAACTGACAACACTTAATGTACAAGGATGTGCGGTAAGTATTAATACTTTAATTTCTTACCAACCAGAGTTCTCCTTTCAGAAGAACCAATCAGAGCAGTGACTGACTCTACACTGAAACCTCTGAATCCTTATAGATAGACCAACATGTCTCAGACTCTTCAGTCTCCTGACGATGACTAGAGCAAGCTAATCGAAAAGTTGAGACCAATTAAGAACTCACTCCGCAGCAGTGAAGTAATAACGAGAAGTCCCCCCGATCCACTAAGCGAAAGTAGTAGTCCTGACCCATTTCCTACCTTCCGCCAAAGTAGTAGTTAAGAAGCAAGACAAATCTTTTCAGAACTTCGTAGTCTCCCGAATTCCGAAATCTACTCCGCGGCAGTACAATACTGTTTCCGCTTTGCATTTATGGCTTCCCATAGTTTTCCAACCTTGGTTGGCAAAAACTCGGGCTGTGAAGTTGCAATAGAACGGTCTATACCGTCCCCGTCCAATGGGGCACCCAAGAGGAGGTTTGTTGATTCCCCTAGGGTTTAACCACCAGGACCTGTTAGCTCGTCATTTCACTGGTCTGCCAGCTTTTGCACTGGTCCATATTTTAAGGTTTTCTTTCAAAGCTGTCATTAGCATGGGACTTGTAGTTTGACCTGATATGAAGTGGTTTACATGCAGCGATGGGTCTTCAGCAATAAACTAGCCAGCCGGACTAGTTGGACAGAATTCTGACTGGTCCTCAGATGTTTTAACTGGTATTTGGCCAGCGGACCAGGTGTTTATTTTTTAGGGAGAACAAAATGAAAAGGACAAGAAAAAATTGTTACCAAAAGAGAGTTCAAAAACTCTGGGGGACTCCGATGTTGGCACACCCTTTAGAACCTGCTGTTCCGTATTGGTGTACTAGATTGGGATTTTGTAGCTAATTTGACTGAATTCAACCAGTATAAGACAATTGTCCGATCTCTGCAATCTATAAATCAATTGAATTATAGGTTCAAGTTAGAAGCCCAAAATGCAAGTAGGTTGTAGCCTTGTTGAATTAGTAGATGTGCGGTTGTACATGTATGTAGTATCTAGGCCATGGGATTAAGATCATCGAACTCAAGTCCCGATGGCTGAGTCATCAGAGGGTTCGAATCCCAGTCGTGACACTTGTGTTATAATTGCTTCTCATCACCCAGGAGTAAATTGGTACCTGCGAGGGCAGAGATTGTTGATGTGATTTTTATCAGCAGCCTGTGCGCCTATTTGGCTGGCGGTGCTGCATACTCCTAAGGATTTGAGATATGGTTTCAGGAATGCTTAGGGCCTCATGAACAGTTGTTGTAATAGTGTAAGACGCTTTGATACAATGTTTAAAAGCTTAATAAATCCCTGTTATTACTATTATTGACAGTTCCATGATATAATGTACAATAACCAACTTGAACTGTCTGTTAGTGTTACAAACGAGTACTTCTTTAAAGTTTTCAAATATCAAGTAATAAACCTGACTGGGTAAATTTTCAATGATTTAGGGTTGAACATCCAGAGGTCCAAGGTTGAATTCCGTAAAGTAAAGCTCTAGTAAATTGTTCTTTGTTCAACCCCAAATTTTTTAAAGTTTTGGTGGCCAATGGAATCACACTGAGCTTGTGAAGGGCTACTTCAAATGGGTGTTATTCGTCTCTGTAACAGTTTTTATCCATTGTTTCCCCCCTGCAGTTGCTGACAGATGAGGGTATGCAGAAACTGGCACGAGGTTGTCGGGAGTTACAGTCACTATGTCTATCAAGTTGTACACACCTCACAGATGCAACGCTAGTAGCTCTCAGTACGTGCTGTCTCAAACTCAGGTAAGGCAGCCATCCTTAAAAAAGCTGTGATGATTAAGCCAGAATTTGAGAGAGAGAAAGAGAGGAAAAAAAAGGGTTGTTAGAATTTGTTCTTTTCTACTGAAATTACACAGCTGTTTGTATTTTGGTCTTGTTTTTTTTTAGAACGTTGGAAGTGGCCAGTTGTTCACAATTCACAGATAATGGCTTCCTAGCGTTAGCAAGAGTGAGTATCCATAGAAAATGTGTAAATCATAAAAGGAAATATTTTTAAAACACAAACATATTATAGTTATCCAGAGAAGCGTTGTGAAATTTGTAGCAATAATCTGTACCGCTGTTTTGTTGTTTTTTAAATCACCTGTTGGTCTCGTCGGATTTGTAAAACAATTTCTCCTTTTTTGAACTTGTCCAAGTAGCCACGCTGAATATTTACAAGTGTTTGTTTTGTTTGTTTTTGCTTTTTTGTTTCTTTCTTTTGCAGGCGTGTTCGGAATTAGAAAGAATGGACCTTGAAGAATGTTCACTGGTAAGACATAGACAAAGTGATCACTGAAACTTTTTGGGATTGTGGCAAGAGAATGAGGAACTAATGTTCAGAGCTGGGTGGGGTGGGGGAGGTGGGGTGGGTTTGGCAGGGAGAGGTTTGCAATTCCTGCAGCAGTGGTTTGAGGAATAGGGTTAGGAGAATTATGAACGAATATGGGAACATTGATTGCTGAGGTTTTGGGGTGATGGGGCGGGGGGCGTCTGGGAGTGGCCTGGGACCACAGGAACAACTCGCTGGCTTTGAGGGTGAATCAGGAATAACACCCTAGAGTTAATGTGGCTGTACATAGAATTATGAACTCTAACCCAGTTACTGCACGTGCTCACACGCTTGCCTTAAAGGGATTGTATACGTTTTGTAATTGGAATCCACTGTTTGTTTCAATCCGATATAGTTGTAGATATATACCAAAAAACTAACCTGTGAAAATTTCATTTCAAAAGGTGGTAGCGTTTTTGAGATTGCCGAAAATCTGGAGCGGTTATGTCCACGGAGGAAGAATAATCTGCAATTGGAATACACACTCTGAGAAACGTTTCTGACAGAAACGCTTCTGAGATTCAAAATTTTGGGGATAAAAACTAATCTTTTTCCATAAAAATTCTTCATACTTTGTGAAGCTGCTGTACTTCTTACAAAGTAATTTTTGTTTTTGCCATTCATTTTGTAAGTAATTACTAAACGTATACAGACCCTTTAACATCACAATATAATAATGATGGCGCCCTTTGTGGTATGACATCACATGTTTACAAAAGAGCCACTGAGCGTGGGCTTTGGAGGAAATCATGGTACGTGTTACGGAAATTACACTACCTAGTAGGTACTACTGCTAATAATAATATTGTCATTGATATAGCGCCTTTGCCACAGGGTACAAAGCGCTCATCAAGTTTAAGAAAGGCATGCCAAGTTTTTGGATTATGACACCAATTTAAGAAGCACCTTTTAAGGGTTCCAAGGTGCTGCTGCGCAATCTGCTGCTAACTATGCCAGAAACACCAGGGCAAACACCTTCTCTTAGCAATAAGTGTACTTAAGTTCTTTAACGTGCATTACACAACACACGTTACCTACAGCTTGATGTCCCAGCCGAAGGATGAAGCAATTATAGTAAAGTGTCTTGCCTATGAGGACACACTGGGACTCGAACCCACACTCTGCTGATCAGAAACACCAGAGCTTGAGTCGGGTGCGCTAGATTGCTCAGCCATGACACGAGGTGACATAGTCCGTACTCCTGATGATGTAATATACAAAAAAGCTACATCTGTTTCTATTTCAGATAACTGATGCGACGTTGTTACACATGGCCAATGGTTGCCCCAAAATGCAGAAATTGGTATGAACTCTATGATCTTTGTTTCCCGTTTAAAATTGCTGTTGTCAGTAGGTCTCTTTGTATTATCTGATTTGTTGAATCAAAATTTATGGCCAACTTTCACCCCCAAATTGTGTTAAAATTTACCCAGTCAGCTGCCCTTGTGGTTATTTGGTTGATATTTGAAATGTTCTGCTGCTTCCCAGGTTGTATCAAAAACATGGGTGTAATCCCTTGCGATACAGCAGTTACAAGTTGAATGGCTTCTTACTGGCAACCCCCTGAACAAAGAAATTTGGCCATGATATGTCTGCCGCCAACTTGCATCCCAAAAATTCTCCTTCTGGTTCAAATTATTCTTGTTTTTCGGGTGCAGAGTTTTTCCCACTGTGAGCTCATCACGGATGAGGGGATCCGCCACCTGGGCACCAGCGCCTGCGCAACGGAACACCTACAGGTCATTGAGCTGGACAACTGCCCCTTGATTACCGACGTGTCGCTAGAGCACCTGATGGGTTGTCAGAGTCTGCAACGGATTGAGCTTTATGATTGCCAGTTGATAACGCGAGCCGGTATCAGGAGACTCAGGGTGAGTTATAAGGTTGCGACGGTGGTTTTCTTTCCCCCACCTTTAACCTCTGTGGACTGCAGTCGGAATCTTACTTCGGACCAGTGCCTTGCATGTGGATTGGGTTTTCAGTCCCTACCTGATCGCGTGGGTTTCCACCCAGTTGTGGTTTTCCTCCCACATCTAAAACTGATATTTCTTATCATGTTCTCTGCACAGGTATTTTCAGGCCTACAGGGCACAGTGCAAGGCGCTTTTGAGGATTCCTTGCTTTCATTTCCAGAAAGATGTAATAAACAAAAAATGACAGTAATAAACAAAAGTCCCTGAGGCACATCATAGAGTTGCTTTAACCCTCAATCCACCCCCCCCCCCAATTGGCTTTGGCTAGAGACACTCAGTGTCCACCAAAAGTACAATGGGGTATGCCTTTTCCAATTCTTTTTCTTTCGTATGACATGATAGCAATAAGTCTAAATCTAAATCCATGTATTGGCAAACCCCTTCTCTTAGCAATAAGTGTAATCTGGGTTCTTGTAGATGCATTACACAACACACGGAACCTACGGCTTTATGCCCCATCCAAAGGACGCAGAAATTATGGTTGAGTGTCTTTCTTAAGGACACAAGTGTCAAGGGACTTGAACCCACATTCTGCTGATCAGAAACAACAGAGCTTGTATCCGGTACTCTTACCCGCTCGGCCATGACACGCTATAGGGGAGAGGTGTTACACATTGGTTTTGAGAGTTGTCTCATGTAATATAACCTACTTCATTTTGTACCTCTCTTTCCCCCCAACAGGCGCAGCTTCCTGACGTTAAAGTTCATGCTTACTTCGCACCTGTCACGCCGCCCCCCTCAGTGGGAGGGGGGCGCCCTCGTTACTGTCGATGTTGCACGATAATCTAAAGACCAAATCAGTCCCTCCAGCAAGATCCCTGATCCAGGAGGTAATGAAAACAAAACAAGCCTTAACAAAGAAAAATTGCTAAATATAATGTGCATTGCTGTGTACTTTTAACGTCCATGGCGATTGGAGCCTCATTCGGCTGATAGAGGGCGGTGTTTGTTCTTCCCCCGCGTACAGGGAAGTGAGTGGAGAATGGGAGCTGCATTTTCTTTAGGCGGCATGTGATAGGGGTAGTCATTGGTTGAGATACGTGTGAGGTTTAAAGGCACTGGACACGTTTGGTAATTGTCAAAGACCATTATTTTCACTTGGTGTATCCCAACATATGCATAAAATAACAAGCCTGTGAAAATTTGGGCTCAATTGGTCATCGAAGTTGCAAGAAAATAATCAGAGAAAAAAACACCCTTGTTGCATAGAATTGTGTGCTTTAAGATGCCTAAGAAAGGCTTCATGCCTGAAGCCTTTCACACATCCAATTTTGTTGGTGAAAAATTACCTCTTTCTCTTGAACTGCATTACTTCAAGAGGTGTTGTTTCTAACAATGTTTTATAATAGCAACAGCTCTCCAGTGCTCTTTACCAAGTAAGATTTTATGGTCATTAATTTTTGGAGTAATTACCAAAAGTGTACACTCCCTTGAAGGGCATCGTGTAGGGTTGGTCATAATCTAAGAACTTCACCCTTAGAGTCGACCGTCACTATACGCCACACATGGCTGATATTATTTGATTTTTTTAAACTCATTTTTTTGTATATGAAAATGCCAGGAAAATTGCTACTATTAACAGAAAGTTGGTTTTTGGTTTTAGAAATGGAGATAGTGTGTTCACATGGGAAACAATGGAAAGAATATCAAATCAGGTCGTGACCTTTTACGTTGACCTTTTCAGTTGTGTGGAAGGAAGTCAACTAATGCAGGTGTTTACAGCAACTATGGGCATTTTGGCACGAGCCACTTGAGTGGCTGCTTTCCCCTCTGAAAGGGTAACGGTTCTTCGTAAAACGTAGATTTATAGAATTGCAACCATAGTTCCAAATCTTGTGGGAAATGTGGTCCGCATGTGAGCCAAATTTTACCCTCAAGACTTGGGTGCTTATATTTTGATTATGTGAAATGGAAGTAAGACATTTATAAATGTGCACAAAATCCATAACAAGACATAACTGATATTTGGCGTTTACTCGAAAAACATGGCCACCGAATTTGATGACATTTTTTCACAGGTTGTCTGTATGGTGTGTTTGATGAGAATAGCGCGGTGGACCAGTGATGTATTGTAAACATTGTGTGTGTGTGTGTCTCTGGTCTCATACTTGTTCTTATGAGGTCTAGGCAGGGGGGGGGGTCACGTGCACTGCAGCTGCAGCAGCAAAATCGCTCATTACAAGAATTTCCCAAGCTAAATCAATCACAAGAACCATCACTGCCGTCACAGGTACCCATTTACCCCTGGGTGAAGAGAAGCAGTTATATAGTGTCTTGCTCAAGGACACAAGTGTCATGACTGGAATTCGAACCCACACCCTGATGACTAATAGCCACCAGAACTTGAGTCTGACGCACTAAACCGCTCGGCCACGACACGCTACGGTGTGAGTTGAAGGGTCGGTCAACTCACGGGGTGATTTTCGCTGAGAGTAGGAATGGTTTAATGTCCTAAATGCCCAGTTGCTTGAATGACTTCTCTGCGATCACTTGACAAGGTCAGGGTCTAGTCTTAATCGCCACTATTGATAAAACAAAATCCCACAGACCAGCTTTTTAAGCTTTTAAAACATGCGACACAGCTCTGTAAAGTAGGGACTTGCAACAACATGGGAAGCAGCCATTCTTCCTTTTTTTTCTTTTTTTCTTTTTCGAGCACTTTTAATGCCGGCCAAATTCGAGACGTAAGCCTTGGAAACCCAACTCAGAAACAATGCATCGTAACGAAGGCATTTGGGTCGTGTCTGTGGACCGGTCTGTGCTGCTTACCGTGAAAGAGGTGACGCTAGTTTACAAGTAAAACCTTTGCACTGGTTAAATTTAAAACAAATTAAAAGATCGATTAGGTCTTGCTTTCAGCATGTTCATTCTATAAAAAAATTAATACAAATAAAAAAGAACAATATCATAGTGAAATCACTAAGTCATTTTTAAGTGTTGTGATCAAGTACTGACGATACAATTTATAAAGAAAAAAACCTTTGTACACCTGTCAGATGAACATGTTTATCTCCCAAGCATGCCCCCCCCCCCACCCCACCACCATTCTCTTAAAAAATATACAAGATAAACAGAGTTGTCCACAATAAAAAGAAAAACATAGTTGTACAAAATGCATGTGATAATATTACCGTTTGAAGGGATATAAACTGCACAAAGTTGAACTTTAATTTTATAAATACCTGTCTGTGTAAAGAAATATTTCATAGCCATTTTCTGGACAAACAAATTAATTAAAAAAATCACAAAACAATTTTGAGCACATAGTTTTTGTAAAGGCAAATACATGCATGCTGTTTTTGTATAGAAATTGGTGTCATCTTCAACAGTGTGAGCCGAAACTGGGGCACGACTTTTGTAAACAAAATAGTGAAAAATAACACATACACCCACCCTTGTTTTAAATGCCGCGGTAAATCTTTTGCATTTAGTCAGAGACTGTATGTAAGGAAAAAAACATAGCCGCAGATCTAAGAATTATGTATAAGCAAGCACCATTTTCTATTTCTTGAATGTGGGTTCCATACATGCCACTGGGTTTAATTTTACATTAGCGCTTTTTACTCCAAAATGGCTTTTGAATTCCGCAAAATCAATTTTTCCCCAGTTTTTCAAGCTATGTAGGTTTAAATGAATATTTATTAGTGGCATAGTGATAAACAGAGTTGACACTGTTTATGAAGCTGGCGACAAATAGTCTTAAAACAGAAACAGAACTTTTTGCACATTTTAAATATTGTTGTTACATTTGCAGTAGAGGGTTGGACTTTTTCAAAACATTTTGGTACTGGAAAAAATTACGTTTTTGAGAGAATATTCTCTGGCGGTTGTTTTTTGTACTAAGAGCTGTATAAAGTTATTTTGTGATATAAGCTGATATATTATTCATTACATAAAATTGTCAGATATTCTGGAGGGGAAAAAAAGAACATCATTTTTTGGATTTTCACCTTTTCACTACAAATTTGATATCCGCATGAATTTCATTTTACAGAAGTTGTCGGAAAATATTTTTGGATATCGTGATTGAAATGTATAATTATGTAGTTTTGAGTGAAGTAATGTTCTGAACGCTAGACTCGTATCATCTTATTTGCAGTGAAAAGTTACATTTTGAAATTTTTCATAGAGCTGCTTTTAGGACAGACAGATGCTGGGAAACAGTGCCAGCCAGGATGTTGTTTATCGAACAGTCTTTTTGACTGGTAACCTGATCATTTTGGTATTACAGAAACAGGCTATATAGCCATGACATGTTTTTCTTCTGAAGAATCTGTGACCGGATACCTGACTATTTTTTCATTAAGTATATATTTTGGCATTGCAGAAACAGGTTACCAACCATGATGTTCCCTGAACTTTCTATTTTGACCAGTTACCTGGCCATTTTTGTTTTGTTATACTATTGAGCATATATATTTTTTGGCTTATTAGGCCAGATCCGAATTGGCGACTACAGCTACGGCTACGGCTGTTGCTAAGAGTGTTGCTAAGGACATCCTATACTTCAATGCACGACGACGCGGAAATCTAGCCGTAGCCGTAGCCGTAGCCGCAGATTCGGACATGGCCTTAGATACAGATTATCAGCTGTCATGTTGTTTGCTCTTTTTGTGACCAGTTATCCCGCTATTTTTTCATTAAACGTAAATGTTGTTCAACAAAAGCATTTGCTGAGCAAAACTCACCAGGGAACCGGCCATGAACCGTTGACATTACTACATGGCATTTTGACTGGTGGCTCTAGCTCTTAGTCTGAGCTACATTTTCTTTAGTGGACAATTTCTTGTGTATTGCATCTGCATGAAACATGGATCCATAAGCACTAAATGTCCTGCACACGAAACGAAAAAGGCTACCAGCCACATATCAATGTCATGTATATGGGTTACGCCCGGTTACCAGGGGTTTTTTTGGGGGGGAGGCCTAGAGTTTCAGCTTTGAGAGGGCAAGGTCATTTTCATTTTGCAATAGGCACTTCCATTGGAAAATCTGAAAGTCTATGGGAAACTTTTGAAGGGGCACCAAGGCCAAGACCAGGGGCAACAGAGGCTATGGCTTCTGTGTAATTCCAGGCCTGGGGGTGGGGGGATTAGTATTTAACTGTCTGCATAGCAGATTTCATGATATTGGGTCTGGTGAATGAGAGAAGAATTGTAGCAATGGAACAAGCTCCTATAGCTGATGACTAAACATAGCTAACGTAATCACTGTTAAACATTGGACCTTCTCCAACAAACCTAATCCATGAACCAAGTGAGGAATTGTAAATTTATAATTTTGAAATTTTGTTTGCTGGTTGCCCCTCTACATACAAAATACAGTGCACAAAAGTGTTGGCCATTTTCATGGGTTTAAAACATTTAAAGAGACACAAAAATATTTGTTTTTGATAATTTAAAGGAAATTCTTTTTTTGAAAGGATTTTTGAGGTTTTTTGTTGCAAGTTCATCTTGGTTTTGTGGGATTAGGTACAGGCATGAAATGCAAATGTTATAAATAATGATTCTTCCAAGTAAAACGACTTGTGCCCAGTCACCTTCCTTCCTTCCTGAAAAGTGCAGCCTCACATGTGTGAGGATAAGATGCACTGCGTGTTGCGCATGGGTCCAAGTAAAAATAGCAAGAAATGCTCTTCAGGTTTATAGTAGCTTTTGTTGGCCTCGATGTGACTCTGGTGTACGAGAGAAGAAGGGTTTTCCATCAAACAAAAAGACTAAGTACAAATTGGTTATTATCAAAAAAAAATTGTTTTAACAAGTTTCAGTCTGACAGCTTCTATTTATATCAGGACCAATTCCACCAGAGACAAAGTTCATTCTGAATTACTGTCACTCATGAAAATGTTCTTTGGAGACCCCCCCCCCCCTCACCGCCCCTGTCAACCTCCACTCTACTTATTTTGATTGCTGCAATCAAAACAAGGCCCAAATAAACACACACACAAAATCCCCAACAAAACACAACCATTTTTTCCCCCACTAGGTGATCTCTAATTTTGATGTCCATTTCAAATTTTGGTTGTGTGGTGTATTAATACTAGAGGATTTGACTTAATTTTCTCTTTCAAAAAAAGATGATGCACTCAATTGTGGATGGTGTTTTTTTCGGAAGCATCTTTAAGATAAATCAAAAGTAAAAACTTTGCATTATATTGAGATTTCACAGGACATAAAAACAAGAAAAAATCTTGAAGAATTTTTGAAAAGTACCTTGTAAAGTGTATCCCAAACAATGTTCAACTTAATACATCAGGTAGACAAATTCTTACTCACGAGATTTTCAGTTCCTTTCACTCACCTCCCCCCCCCCATCATAAATATAAAAGGTGAAATCTTATATGTACGACTATAAATTTAGTAAGTGACGACAATAATGAGTCACTTAAAATTACCACAACAAAGTGAATTTTTTAGGTGCATTCTTTGGTCTGTATCAACTTGAGCGGCGAAATGCAGTGTTTAGAGCTACTCTTCATGCGGAGTAGACAAATGTAAATCAATGCAATTATTTTAGTATTTATTATCTTATGTATAAAATAAGTTTTTCATGTCGGGATAAAATGAGAAAATCCAAAACCTTTAAAGCATTATCCAATAAGTTGTTGAATGTTGCACTTTACTCAGTGGAGAAATTTTAAAGATGCAAAGCAGATTCAAATCTAAATTACAGCCTCCAAAAGAATTGTATATTTAAACGCCCCCACCCCCCAAAAAATAATAATAATAACAATAAAAAAAATAAATAAATAAAATTTAAAAAAAACAATTAATAAAATGAGTGGATTTTTGTTCATAGAGAATAAATGAAACTGACACATTAAAGGCACTGGACACATTTGGTAAATGTCAAAGACCAGTGTTCTCATTTGGTTTATCCCAACATATGCATAAAATAACAAGCCTGTGAAAATTTGGGCTCAATTGGTCATCAAAGTTGCAAGAAAATGATGAAAGAAAAAACACCCTTGTTGTACAGATTTGTGTGCTTTCAGATAGGAATAAAAACTTCTTGCAAGAAGTTTTTATTATTTTTATTTTTTTATCTTTCTCAAAAACTACGTTATTTCAGAGGGAGTCGTTTCTCACAATGTTTTATACTATCAACAGCTCTCTGTTGCTCGTTACCAAGTCAGTTTTTATGCTAATATATATTTTGAGTAATTACCAAACGTGTACGATACCTTTAAAGGGGCTGTGTCATCATGATCAAAGCAGGCCTGAGCCTGTACATTATGAACTCTCACCCAGTTACTGCAAGCACAGTGCCCTCCCCCTGTAGCATTATCTATGGAGAGCATGCGTGCGTGCTGTAACTGGGTGAGAGTTCATAATTCCATCCAAAGCAACAGGCCTACTTTGATGTGCTAGTTTCAATTTAATTGAGATTTTGACTAAAGAAAATTGGGAAATTTTGTAATGGAACCAATATAATTCATTATAAAAAAAATTGAATCTTAAAATGAGTTTGTTTTATCCGTGAGGCAAATAATTGGGACATTCACTACTCTCGGTTAACTTGGTCACATAGTACCCCCACCCCCCCCCCCCAGCTAATGATGTGACCGCTTTATAAGCGTCGTTCATATCATTGTTCACATGAAAGCGAAGCGAATTGTAGAGGGCGCCATGTTCTAATTGTGATCAGAGCCGTATATTGAGAGAGTTGCGACAACTTGCGATTAGAGGCCATTTTGTGTCCAAAAAAAAAGAAGCAAATACAGGGTGCCAGACTAGTCTGCCCATTGGGTTGTGCTGCATTTGGAACAAAAATGGCGTCCAGCAACCTCGTGACTGAAGAAAAACTGGCCCCACTATGTCGCAACTCTCTAAATACACAGCTCTGATTGTTACTCAAGAAAAATCGCTTCGCTTTCGCAGTTACCCAAAGTATGAATTGGCTAAACATTATGAGGGTTTTTTCTTAGTCAACAAAATTGGAGGTGTTGCAAGAAATGGAGTTCTTATATTTGAAGAAGTTTAAAATAGATAGTAAAGTTTGTAACAGGACCAACGCCCCTCCCTCACCCGTTTGTGTAAGGAAGCGTTAAAGGGACGTTGAGAAAAGTCACAAATATTATAAGTCATAACTATATGACTTTTATCTGGTTACACACCTATGTTCCGACACCCCTATGTTCTGACACCCCTATGTTCCGACACACCTAGTGTATTTTCCTATTCCTAACCCTAACCCTAACTCTAACCCTAACCCTAACCCTAGCATGTAAATCACGAGGGGGTTGTCGGAACATAGGGGCGTCGGAATATAGGGGTGTCAGAATATAGAGCAGTCACCCTTTTATCTCCTAATTTTGAATTAGCACAAGCTCTAATAAATATAACTTTTATCTCATAATTATGAATTAGCATATGTCATAAACTACGACTTATATCTCATAATTATGAACTAGCAGAAGTCATTATTATGACTTGTGCCAAGTCATATGTCATTTGTCAAATTTATGAGTTATATCTTATATTCATAAGTATATATTAATTCATATTGTACGAAGTCATAAGTATGAGATTAGGTCATAATTACGTGTGGCCTAATTAAGGGGGGGCACGTGTCCCCCCCTCCATTGATGCCTGCCCACCCCATCCCCCATATTATGAATTGTACTGAGTCATAATTATGAGATAAAAGTCACAATTATGACTTGCTTCTTCTCTCTCTCTCAATGTCCCTTTAAGGCTTCCGTAGGTTCAGTTTATTCTTATACAATCAATCAATTGACAGAGATTTATGGAGGGATGTTACTCTTCCGTTTGAAACAAAATTAATAACAATGATAGTTGCTTGAAATCATTGTTCACCTCCCGTTTGGAGGGCCAGTAAAGCTCATTATTTTCTTATCTGAATCTTTAAAAAACTTACTTGAAATTTCATGCCTGTAAAATCGGTAATGCTAATATTTTGTTGTTTTAAATCCACGAGGCCGTTGTTACGTTAGTTACGTTCTCGATCAGGTACTAATTATTTGCCAAGCAATAATTCCTACTTCTTGGTAGTTTCTTTTCCGGGCACAATTTCAGGAAGCTCCTGAGCACACACAAAATTAAATAAATATAGCTTAGCCAAATTTTTCTATCATGGCTGGTTACTGACTGATATTTGCTTAGCAGATACAAACCAGGGCCCAATTTCTTAAAGCCTGTAAGCACAAAAGCTTGCTATTAAAAAATCACAGAAAAGTATTGCTTAGCAGAAACAGGTTACCAGCCAAAATTACTTCATGTTTGCATTGTTGTGACCGGTACCTCACTCAATTTTTGCTTAGCAAACAAAATTGTCAAGCAAATAGCTTTGTGAAATTGGGCACAGTAAGCACATTTTTCCTGCTTAGCATCTTTAGGAAGATGGGCCCGCGAATCTGTTCTATGGAAGGTTCGAGGTCTGTGACTCCTGAATCACGCAAGAAAAAGGGGAATGTACATTAATAAAAATTGATTGCAATTTACCTTCCTTGTATATTTTATACTATAAGTGTCAGTGCTTAAAAATCATGGCATTATATTATTATGTAATATAAATCACTTTAATTTATTAACCGATGTCGGAGAACATTTTTCGCATTTAATGTGAGAGTTCTGCATTGATGACAGTTATATGTTTGTATATAGATAATAATAATAAAACTATTACCAATAAATATGTCTGTTGATTAGAATTGCATGGGGTTGTGGATCTAACTGAGCTGCTGAGCTTGTCTTAATTGAATGGTTTTGTGTTCCGCAGTGCTCCATGCTTGGTCCTTTTGCACGATGCTAATAGTTTCTACTGTGTGGACAATCACGCAGATCGTAGTTCACGATTTAAGAACGAGATTGAATGTGACAGTGATGATATTTTTTTAAAGTGATTCTTGCATCGGGGATAAAGAAAATATGTCCCCTACCGATTTGCCCCTCGCTGATTATGTCACAAACCAGCGTTCACTTTTGGGCAAAAGCTAAAATTCACACCGGTTTTAAAGTGAGCTTGTGCAGTTGTGGTATCGATGTTCGTTTGACATTACACGTTTAAAATTAAGTTTGAAATTAATGAAGAACAGTGTTTTGTGTTTCATCAAGATGACCAATCATCCTCCTCTGTTAAAGTCACACATGAAGAAAAAAATGAAAAAATTACTTTTTCTTTTTGGTGAGCTATGGAGACAAGAACAACTGGGTAACTGCATCGCGTGTGAAAGAGACCGGCTTGCTAGCACATTGTAAATATTGTCACACTAAACCAAAGGAAAACAGAAAAAAATATAATGTGAAGGGTTTTATTTACTTCTTTATTGATTTACTTCTTTATTTATTATGAGAATGCCTGTAATTACCATCTTGTGAAATGACCCTATACATTGATGCAGGCAACCCAACAACAATACAGGGGAATTGTGTGAATGGGACCAGTGGGAATGCATGGATCCCAACAGCCTTTGTGGCTGGTACTGTGGTAGGTTCCATTTTTTTTACCACACGGGCCCAGTTACTGAGGGACACAGCTATAAGCAGCTCAGTGCATAAACGACCCTTATACCGTTAATTTTAAACTATTAGGCTGTTATTTTTTAATGTGCTATTTTTGTAAGAAAGGACATCATTTTTGTGTGACAGCTTCCTGGCAATGTTTCTACATGTATGACTCATAAAAATAGCATTCAAGTATAAACAAAAGAGCATTGTAGCTTGTCTGCATTTTATTTGGTGTGAATTTGTTTCTGATAATATATATGGGATTTGAGGCATTGCATGGTCACTGGTGAGGTATCAATGTGTATTCAGTTTGCGGTCTACTAAGCTGTGTAGATTTTGAGAACTTAATTAAGAACTCACTCTGCAGCAGTGAAGTTAATAACGAGAAGTCCTCTCGATCCACTGAGCGAAAGTCGTAGTGTCGGCCGATTTCCTACCTCCAAGGTAGTACTTAATAAGCAGGACAGTTCTTTTCTGAACTTGGTAGTCTCCCGAACTTCCTACTCCGCGGCAGTAGAACATTAGTCTCCCAAATTCAGAAATCTACTCCGCGGCAGTAGAACAATAGCAAGAAAGTTCTAAAAGAACAAAATCTACACAGCAAAGTAAGATATACACATGGTGTTACCGCATACCGAATATACATCTGATGATATACATTTTCCTCTATAAATATAAATGTATCATGGTGCACTAGAGAACGATGGAGAAAAGTTTACACGAGCGGTTCACCGGGAAGTTTCTGTGTCCTACGTCACTAGCGCGCATCTGTTGTTGGTGGGCAAAGTTTTCACTCCAAAACGCGAATTTGTTTGTGTGTAATTTTCACACAAAAATCACTTACAATTCATTGTTCAGACGTTCACTGGAGTATTTCTATCTACAGATTAATGGTAACTTTAGATGACATTTTGATTTTTTTCTTTTACATTCATGAAAGGCCAATCCAGGTTTTTTTAAATTCACTTGATTGTCACTAGTGCGTCCATTGCAATTGGGTGTCGTCTGATAGGGACTGCTGGCTGGTGGGATAGGATGGGAGGGGCACCCGCCAGCACTTTTTGTAGTTGGGGGGGGGGGGGTGGGGTGGGGAGACAGCATTTATGTTCACAATTTTTTGATAAAGAAAAATAAACATATATTTGAAATACCCCTATAGTTAGACCAAATAAAATAAAAAACATGTTTAGCGTCCTGCCTTTTTGAAAAAAGGAAGGAGGAGGGCCTTTTTTTTTTCTTTTTTTTTTTTTCAAAATGGCCGCCCGACAAGTTTTTCGAGACAACCGGCCGGGCTATTTTTCAAGATCGTGGCCAGCTTTTTTTGTTGTGCTTTTTTCGCTGTGCTAAAGTCGAAAATACGATCTTATTTATTAAAAAAAAAAAAAATCGTCAGGGATAATAAAAACTTATCATTTTTTTTCTTTCAAAAAAAAGAAAAAAAAGAAAAAGAGGCGGCCTCTAAAAAGGAAGTGGGCGGGGACGTTAAACATGTTTTGTTTTTTTGGCCTTATAGTAGATGCATTTTTCAGTGTTATAATCTCCACAGTAGACTCTGAGGATCGGAGATTGCCTCCAAGACCATCTGAAATTGTGAAACAGATTCCACTTATCCCGCTTTGTTCTGAGTTTCGTGGTAACGGTGAGGATGGGGGCGTTCTTCCTCCCACCTATTTCTGAAAGACTGAATTATCAGAAGGAGCCTCCGTACCAAAAAAGTAATGCATTGTATTCTTACCAAAATCTCAGAATAATCAAAACGGCTAACCTACCCAAAGTTGAGAAGAAAAATTAAATTTAGGCCTAGTTGTCAGAAAGTATATTTTGATTTATTTTCAAGATTTTAATTTTGTTCCGGGTATTTTTGAATATTTTAGCATTTAGCATTGGTTTCAGTGTGGAGCTTTAGTGTGGTGCATCGGGGTGCACTACACTAAATAGGCAACAATTCGTGCGCCAGACCAATTATTATTTGTGTATGGCCCTCAAGTTCTTTTGACTTATAACGTTTTTGGGGTCATGCAATTAATAGATTGTGTAATTATGACAAGTTATCACAACCTGGGGTTCTGTGCTTCAACTTTTGAGGATACTTGTTAAATTTAGCCTTTAAAGTTGGCCCTATTTGGCTTGGGAAGTGGAGGAGTGCTTCGTGAAAACTGGCAGCAAGAAGTTCTTGGGGGAAAAACCAAACATTTTCGGGTTATTTTTTGTCCGGGTTAATACGCAAAAATTGGCTGACCTGCCAAAAATTTTAAAACAAATCTGAAGTTTAGTTGTCCAAAAATATATTTGTTTGGTTTTCAAGAGGCTGAGAGACTTTAAAGTATTTTTTTGAATATTTTTAGCATTTAGCCTTGTGCTTTTATAGTGTGGTGCACCCATCGAAATAATAATAATATCAAAGCGCGCCACCTGTTGGTTGACTTTTTCAGTCTGGCTTCAACCTCGTGTCCTCAGCGTTTTTTTGTGGGGAAAAAACTAGACCTGTTGTTTTACTACAAGCTCGCCGCTAGCGCGCCATATTCACACGTGCTTCAACACGCTTATGAACGAACTGTGTGACAGAGAAGTGACAGACTTTATTCCCTCGTAAATCATGGCAGCAAGTGGTGAAATTGGTAAGAACTGTTTTTGTTTTAAATTATAACGTTTTGACAGGCAATATAAAATGACTTTTTCTGTCTGAGTCTTCTTTTCTTTTCTAACGTATTTGCTAAAATAGACTATAATTATATTAAGAGTAAAGACAAAGTTCTTCCGAATCATCTAACGACAACGCCAACCACCAAACAGACTACACTACACTACAGACAGTACAACAGAGTGGTCGTTGGTTTTCCCATGGAGGAAGGTTTTCCGCGGCCTTTAAAGTAATGTTCAAATCAATCATGGAGGAAATAAATAACTATATCTAATTCAGTAATTTTAATGTGTAACTGTAACTTTATCTGTCATGGCTGTAGACAGTGTATGTAATTGTAAGCCTAAATAGTATTTCGATATTCGTTCGCGAACAGTGTATGAGTGTGGCCTGTGGGGCAAGCGGGGGGGGGGGGGGGGGCGCAAAGACATAACATTTAATTATTTATTATTATTATTATTATTACTAATGTTTTTATAATTTTTTCTTGGTGTATTTAATGTACAACTCAGAATTCAAACTTGTGTATTTTGTTTTATCAATCATTGGGCATGTTGGGTGGTGGGGGGGGGCGCAAGCATGGCAAGAAGGGCGGTTCTGCCCCCCTCCCTCCACCCACCCCCTCTGGTTTGCCATTTGCCATTGTAGTGCTTGTATATTTGTAAATTTTCAATCCTCCTGATCGCCACAGTGTACAACGACTGTCTGGAGGTGGACGATCAAGGTTTACTTACAATGACCGTAGCCCCATAAATAAAATAGTGCAATTATCCTGCACCCCTCCCCTTTTGGCCCTACGCCAATACACTGGACTCCCTCCGCTTGGCCCTACGCGCGCCCACATCAGAGGTGAGATAATTTTTCAAATAGAAAACCTCATTTTATTGCCAAGAGTTTTCCCCAAGTTATCACTTACCATTGCACAATGGTGGACAGCTCGTTTAAAAGGAAAATGTGCAAGCTCTGTTTGGTGTAATTTTATGAAAAATCTCCAAGCTGACAATCACTCAGTTAAACATCGTCGGCGTCATAATGTTTACTGATGCGCATGATCAAAAGCGCAGATTCGATTCGCTGAAACAGCGGCATTACCTATCTAGTCTTTTTCATGTCGCTGCATGCAGTGTGCTGTTTTACTCCTTGCTGCTTGTCGTGTTCCGCAATGGTGGCGCTGTGTGTGATAAAAACCGCCTTGACTACAGACTAACTAGAATAGCGAAGTCATACAGTTAATCATCGCACGATTTTATGTTTCCTTACATTGAGCTGTGTACAAATCGTGCCTGCAGGAAGTCACGGCTCTGTGACTCTTTTGTGAACATGTGATGTCACAGGTCACATGTTCTAGTGATGAATTACAAAGGCATATACAAAGAAATTGATGTTGGCAAATCTGTACATCAGGAAGTAATACCACTGTTTAACATTTAAATGTATTTTTGTTCCTCAGCACTTTTAAGTGTCTCCAATAAGACTGGACTCGTTGATTTCGCAAAGCGTCTGCATGCTGTAGGGCTGCGTCTTGTTGCTTCTGGAGGGACGGCCAAAGCCATCAAGGATGCTGGGATTCCAGTCAGGTAAGATGTTTTTAAAACTACGTATTAGAAACATCCTACTTTCTACAATTGCCATGAAATGGAAAGTTTATTAGGTTTGGAAGGAGCATTGTAATTCGTACCAGTCCAGTAGATGCAAAATAGTATCGGGCCATTTTCCATTGGAAAATCTGTCAAGTCTTTGGGAAGTTTTTGAAGGGTCACTTAAGGCCAAGACCAGGGGCAACAGAGGCCATGGCCTCTGTGTATTAAAATTTCAGGGCTGATTATATACACAATATGTCTTCCTGTCTCCATGATCACATGTTCATCTTTTGTTCCTGGAAGGGTAAATTTATTCCCATGCTCAACAGGGCTGGAAATATACATAAATTGGACCTCAGGCCCCAGGCCATTGATTTTAGCGTCGGGCCTGTGAACTCATGACTGGACAAGTCCGGCGGTCTTGTGTTTTGTTCAAAATTTGAAGCAATCAAATTAAGCAGTCGATGTATGAGGGTTTATAAAATGCGATTTCCTCAACTGTGACTGTATTTCAGAACGAAATATTTCTCTTGAGGATTGGTTCTGATTTGAACTGTATAACCAATCAGCTTTCAGACTGAAACTAATAATTTTGAGTGTTTTGACGTATGGACATGATGGAAGAGATTTTTATTTGTTGAAAATGCTTTTGTTTACTTCTTGTGTGTCTTTTTTCTGCTCCAGTGATGTGGCCTCTGTTACTGGAGCTCCAGAGATGCTTGGTGGGCGTGTGAAGACTCTACACCCTGCTGTACATGCTGGTTAGTAGTGTCACAACATGTGGAAGGGAAAATGTTTTCTGGCCGGGATTTTTTCCAAAGTTTTGTTCTTGATCTTGCCTCGTTTTGACCCCCAATCCCCTGCGGTGGGACATTGCCAGGCATGCTATTGATTGGGCACCTACATGAATTAAAGGGTCTGTATACGTTTGGTAAATAACTCTGGAAATAAATGGCAATAACAACTTACTTGGTTAGAAGTACAGCAGCATTGGATAGTATAACAAATTTTGAGAAACTTTTCAATTCGAAGTACTGCGGTTATGAAAAAAGATATCACTTTTTATCCCATAAAATTTGAATATGAGAAGCGTTACAGCCATAATGCTTCTCAGAGTGTGTATTCCAATGCAGATTATTCTTCCTGCAGGGACACAATCGCTCCAGATTTTCGGCAAAATCTCAAAAACGCTACCACCTTTTGAAATGAAATTTTCACAGGTTAGTTTTATGGTATATATCTACAACTATATAGGATTGAAACAAACAGTGGGTTCCAATTACCAAACGTATACAGACCCTTTAAATACAAAACAATCTAGATGTTTATTGTTTTCATTTGTTAGATCTTGTTTTGTGTGGTCTCATAATGTTTTGTAACTGTGCGATTTCGATAATATAATAAAATAACAATTGTGGCCTCGCCCTCTTGTATAGGGTTCAAATCTGTCAGGCAGTGACACTCATGGCGCTCGGACATTATTACCCCACGGCCAAATTTCATAGAGCTGCTTAAGCAGAAAATATTGCTTAACAATTTTCTGCTAAGCAGAAATAAGCAGGATACCAGTCAAAAATTGTACACATGACATGGTAGTTTGGCTGGTAACCTTATTCTGGTAAGCATAATTTTGTTGCGCTTAGCTACTTTTGGTGCTTGGTGACTGGGCCATCTGTTTCATAGACCCCTAGCACAGGCCGCAGCCGCTGAGATCAAACAATGGAAACCTGCGAGCGCGTATGCGCCGCGCACTGCTCTCAGCCAGGGATAGGTCTTCCTTTGACCTCAGTGAGGGTGCTGTTTGAGCTTGTGATGTCGTATGGAAGTCCTTAAACCATCTCAGCTCCTTGGGGAGTATAACGGCCTGTACTGCCAATTATGTAGCGCACCAAGCTAAATCAATCACAAGAACCCTCTCTGCGCTCAGTGGTACCCATTTACCCCTGGGTGAAGAGAAGCAATTATTGTTATAATTTACAAGTGTCATGACCAGGATTCAAACCAACACCCAGAGGACTTGGCCACCAGAACTTGAGTCTGGTGCACTAGACCACTCGGCCACGACATGCCAGTGGTGAACTGAAAGAAAACAATTCTGGTGTCTTTTGTTGCTGTGATGGACAAAGGTTTGAGATATTTCCTGGAGTGGTTTTGGCCCTTCATTAGATCTTATCAGTCCTTCTTCTGTTTGATTTTCAGGCATTTTGTCCAGGAAGATAGAGCAAGATGTTGCTGATATGAACCAACAAGGCTTCCAGTTTGTCAGGTACGTCATAGGTCTTGGAATTAGTAGTCAGAAGGTACAACTGCTCTGATACTTCATTAGTGAAAGGGCAAGAGAGATTTTTCTTAGGCCAGGGCCTTATGTGAGTTGAGTTGTGCATTGGTTCTCTGCTGTGCCACGAGGTTTTTCCAGACCATCCGGTTTTCCTCCCTCGGAAAAAAATCAAACACTTTCGATCTCTGGCTGTGCTCCGTGGTAATAATGGGTTGATGTGGCTGGCTGCCAAAGGCGCCCTTGCATGCCTGCTTCTCGAACACGTTGTAGCCGCGTCCTTCGCAATTCAGCTCTTAGCTGCCAGTAAGGATGATTAGCCTCCCAAATTATTATTATTATTATTAGTGAAGGGCACCTCTGTGAGAAAAATTGAAATTTGTACTGGAACATTTCAAGGGGGCACCAAGGCAATGACCAGGGCACGGGGGCAATTGTCTCTATTAGCGCTTTATCTACGGGTGTCTTAGGCGCTTGTTATTTTTTAAGACAGCTTTTTGAAGTTTTTGAAATATGGGACCCATTTATGTAGCACCTTACAAGGGTTTTTACAAGGTGCCACTTAACTGCCAGAAACACCAAGGTAAACCCCTTCTCTTGGCAATAAGTGGAACTGGGTTGTTTTACATGCATTACGCAACACACAGGACATACGGCTTTACGTCCCATCGAAAGGACGCAGCAATAATGGTTGAGCGTTGTGACTGAGGACACAAGTGTGAAGACCAGGATTCGAACCCACACTCTGCTAATCAGAAACACCAGAGCTCGAGTTCGGGAAGTATCGGGATTGTGTACTAAATATCATACCCACATGTAGAATATATTCCAGAAACTCATGTGAGCACAGACAAGCTTCGGAAATTCCGGCAGGAAGTGGTTAACATTGTCTTTGTGCGAAGCAATCTCTGCAAACTATCAAGAGGTCCAATGCAAAGTTTACAGGAGCCTGGTTCCTACCTTACGTAAAACCATAATGCCAAGTGATTTTTCCTGACACCCAGGCTCTGTCGATGTGCTGTTTTCCCAATGTGAAGTATGAGCCGGTCTATACATGTAGGTGGATTGCAATAACGCCACAAATTTCCCACAATCTTCTCTGAAATGTTTGAATTTGCCATCTTTGTTGGTACATCAATGAAGCTGTAATGGAAAACTAAATGCAGGCATGATATTTTTCTTACTTTTAGTCTGATTTCCGATTTTTTGTTTACCCTTGGGAAAAATCTTTAAAATTGTGAATAAATAGCCTGAATTAAAGCCTACACCATGTGTAAATGTACATGCAGGTCATCCCTTGTACCCGATCAAATATTCTTACTTTTTTTCAGGGACCAAATTTCAGGCCTGTAAATGTTAAAAGCATCAAAGATGGCGAACGTTAGCCATTCAGAGAGGATTGTGGGATATTTGACGTCACGGGCAATCCACCTGTAGACTTATTGATGTGAATTGTTGTGCAGCGAAAAATTATGTTAGCTAGTCGAAACGTTGAGACCAATTAAGAACTCATTCCGCGGCAGTGAAGTTAATAACGAGAAGTCCCCTCGATCCACTAAGCGAAAGTAGTAGTCCCGCCCGATTTCCTACCTCCCGCCCAGGTAGTAGTAAATGACCCGGACAGTTCTTTTCAGAACTTGGTAGTCTCCCGAATTCCGAGATCTACTCCGCGACAGTAGAATAGTCTCCAGAATTCCGAAATCTACTCTGTGGCAGTAGAATAATTAGCAAGACAAGTTCTCAAAGAACAAAATCTACACAGCAAAGTAGATATACAATGTACACATGGTGTTACTGTTGCCTCAAACCCTATATACATTGATACCTCACCATGCATTGCCTCAAATCCCAGAAACATGATGTTGTTGTTGTTTTTTTCCCACAAAGATTGGTTGCATGTAATCTCTACCCATTTGAGTCCACCATCGCCAAGCCGGATGTTACCGTGGCAACCGCTGTAGAGCAGATTGACATTGGTGAGTCGATAGCTAGGATTAGCGTGGAATATTAAGTCTTAGATTCTAGACTGAAGGCGGTTCATACAGTTTTTTAAATTTTACTTATTATGTCCTTTGTAATATAATATATTCTTTTGAAATCATAAATAATTTTTAATAATAATATATATTTTTGTTTATGTTAAAACCCAATAATAATTTGTTGGTTTACTTGGGCAAATATAAGATTGGTAACCCCCCCCCCCCCCGATTGTTTCAACATGGAAGCTCATGTATAGGTTTTATATCGTTACCAGTCCCTATAAAAAGCTGTCAAATACTTCCCCCTACCAGCAGAAAAAAGGATCACTGTTGTTTATGGTGGCAACATAGAAAATGAGCTTGAAATGAACGTGCACATTTTTATTTCACTAAAACGTGATGTCCCCGTAGCACTCCGCTCTAATGACGTCACTTTTGCTGAAAATACCCGGCTGTCAGACAAGCAACCCACCACTTATAATAACAATAATAATAGTGGCTTCTCATATCGTGCACATATCCGTCACTCAGTGACGCTCAAGGTGCTTCAACATTCAGTATTTTCCTGCAAGGTATTGTGGAGATACGTTTTTGAAGTATGAGACCTATTCCTTTATAGCACCATGTAACGGTTTACAAGGTGCTATGGCGCAATATGCTGCCGATCAAACCAGGAACACCGGAGCGAACCCCTTCTCTTTTCGATAATTGCACTGGGTTCTTTTACGTGCATTAAACATACACACGGGTACAACGGCTTAACGTCCCATCCGAAGGACGCAGCAATAATGGTTAAGTCAAAGTGTCTTGCTTAGATAGTTCCCGATAGACGCCATCTTTATCATGTTTATGGGCAAATTAGGTTTTGTCTTTGGTCATTGCCCTTAAAGATGGCCGACTTTACACTGTGCGACGTCAAGTGGGGAGCTCTTTGTTATTTGCTTTGCTAGTCTGTTGGATATTGTTCTCAGTGAGTAATGTCATTCTGTGTATTTAACTTCGTTCAGGTGGCGTTACTTTACTACGGGCAGCAGCCAAGAATCATTCCAGGGTCACGGTGGTGTGTGACCCCAACGACTATAACAGGTAATTCAGACAAATAGGGGTCATTGACCTTATGCTAATGATGTCACCAGGCTAGGGCGACCTCTCTCAGAGGTCAAAAGAAAATTGCTCATCTCTAGCTCAACCTTGTGCATAGAGCTTTTTGTTTCTATTTTGTTCCACAATGGTTCTACCCCCGGGTGAAATGGTGTCTTATGATGCTTGTGCATTTTGGTCTGTGGAAAGGATTGTGACTTATGTTTAACTTTGATCATGTTTTGCATATTTACGTTTTTAATTATGTATTCATTGTATCCAATATTGTCTGTTATTTTAAACTGTAGTATGTGAACACATATATTTTACCCTGCCTTTGTGTTCATTTTTTTTGTTTTTTTTTGTTCTGCTTCTCAGGGCGTGTCTTTAAATGAATTTTTTTCTAATGTAAATTTTGTATTGTTGTTACTGCCGATGTGTAATTTATCACAATCATTTCTGTTTTAACGTTTTTAACTATGTATTCATTTCATCCAATATCTTTTGTTTTAAACTGTACATGTGTATTATGTGAACACATATATTTTACCCTTCTTTTGTGTTCATTTTTTAGGTTTTTTTTGTTCTGCTTCTAAAGGCATGTCTCTAAATGAATTTTGTTCTGATGTCAATTTTGTATTGTTGTTACTGCCGTTGTGTCATGTATTGCAATAATTTCAGTTTTAACTATAAGCAAAGAATGGTCACTGTCACTGTTGCATTATTTATTACCTACCATGTTGAATAACCGATCACATGTTGCTTTTATTTATTGTGCTCTTTGTGTTTCAGAAGTGTTTAGGGGAACCGTGTTTCAGCATCTTACTTTTGTTTGTTCGTCTGTTTGGGTGTGGGTTTAAAGCCAGCATGTGCCCTGGGTGGGTATAGGGCCCCAGGTGGGTCTGTCTCCAATGGCCTGACGTTTCGACCCTAGCAGAGTCTTTCTCTGCCAGGGTTGATGAAACCTCAGGCCATTAACTATTTTGTTTTGCATTGGCACAAATTATCATAATTTTCTGACAGGATTCTTCAAGAACTAGAAAGCAACGAGGACAAAGATACTGCACTAGAAACCAGACAGCAGCTAGCTGTCAAGGTATGTCAATCTCCTGCCAACAAAATATTTTTTTAAGGTTGGGGGGGGGGGGGGTGGCGATGAGGCGCACATTTCGTCAGTCATTACTTAGGCACGATTTCATAGACTGAAAATGTTGCTGTATAAATATATTTTCGGGGGATGAACATTAGTGTGGGTCCAGTTGCAAGTAGTATACAACAGATGGATAATTCTTTGGCTGGTGACCTTCTGATAAGCAAAACAAATTCTGTACCTTGCAAATTTTTTGTGCTTAACCAGTTTGCTTCGGGATTAAAAATTCTTTTCTTGTTACCTGTGCAGGAGTATATTCATTCCAAAAGCAGGTTTTTTTTCCGCCATTAATAATCTGTTTTGTCAATTAAACTCTGTTTGGCCACTCGTATAAAGGTGTGTTGTCACAGACATTTACAGATTTCAATGGCTTGTATTTGTTTGTACGGTCATGTTTCTGGAGCACAGTAATATCTTTGGAAAGCTGTTATGTGCTGGCCGATCATCGACCCACGCCCGGGCATCCCGGAAAGATATGAAAGGCCTCGTAACACTGCAGTTTAAATCGTCTTTACAAAAGCTTGGCGGGTCTTTGAACAAATCCATGCCCTTGGAGTGCCGCCAACGTTCTGAAACTTCATACTGAATATCCATCCACAGGCTGCCAACGTTCCCTTACATTCTACAAAAAATGGCCGGCCTGTGGATACAGAATTATCAAAACGCTGCCGGCACTGTAAGGGTTAAGTGTTTTGCATGTTTTGTGTCCTCCCAAGTCAAACTGGTTAAAGGGATTGTATACGTTTGGTAATTGGAAGCCTCTGTTTGTTTCAATCCCATATAGTTGTAGATATATACCATAAAACTAACCTGTGAAAACTTCATTTCAAAAAGTGGTAGCATTTTTGAGAAATTGCCAAAAATAGGGAGCGGTTATGTCCATGCAGGAAGAATAATCTACAATTGGAATACACTATCTGACTCAGATTCAAATTTTGGGGGATAAAAAGTGTTATCTTTTTTCATACCCTCAAAATGCATTATACTATCCAAAGCTGGTGTACTTCCTACCAAGTAAGTTTTTATTGCCATTAATTTTCAGAGTTATTACCAAACGTATACAGACCCTTTAAGAAGCTCAGTGGAATAGGCTGTGCATGCCTGGTGTGTATTTGAACATTAGGGTCCGTTAAATCATGTGATTTTGTTTCATTCACCTATTATTAATGTGCAGGGGAACCCAATGACTGTTTAAATGTCTGTACACACGTTGGTAGTGTTTCCCGAACACCATTTAGCATCTATGAACTTTAAAGGCAGTGTATACCTTTGGTAGTTACTCCAAAAATTTATAACCATAAAAACTTACTTGGTAAAGAGCACTGGAGAGCTGTTGATGTTATAAAACATTATTAGAAACGACACCCTTTGAAGTAATGTAGTTTTAGAGAAAGAGGTAATTTTGCACCCAAAAATTTGAATCTGAGAGAGTCTTCGGGCATAAAGCCTTTCTCATGCATCTGAAAGCACACAGTCTTATGCAACAAGGGTGTTTAATATGCTCACAAGGATGAGCCCAAATTTTCACAGTTTTTTTTTTATTTTATGCATTTGTCGGGATTCTCCAAGTGAGGATACTGGTCTTTGACAATTACCAAATGTATACCCTGCCTTTAAAAGGACAGGGGGAATAAACATGTATTTGATAAAAACGACTTTTTTAAAAAGCAACTGAGAATAATTTTGTTTTGTACCTTTCTGTTCGTGCCAGGCATTCAGTCACACTGCCCTCTACGATGTAGCCATATCGGATTACTTCCGTCAGCAGTACTGCAGCAACGCCTCCCAACTTAGCCTCCGCTATGGGACCAACCCCCACCAGAAGCCCGCCCAACTCTTCACCTACGGCACGGAGCTCCCCTTGAAGGTGCTCAACGGGTCCCCAGGGTTTATCAACCTCTGCGACGCCCTCAATGCCTGTCAGCTGGTCAAGGAGTTGCGCGCCGCACTCGGGATGCCGGCGGCATCCTCTTTCAAGCACGTCAGCCCCGCCGGCGCTGCTGTTGGGTACGAGTTGAGTCCAGAGCAGGCGAAGCTGTGTATGGTCGCTGACATGATGCCGTTAACCCCGCTAGCAACAGCTTACGCCAGAGCAAGAGGTCTGTTTTAATAATATTACTGAGTTCTTTTATAGCGCTTTATCACACCCGATGGGCGTCTCAAAAATGCTCAGTATTTTGTTTTCCTGCAAGGTATACAGAGCTATGTTTTGAAGTATGAGACCTTTTTCCTTTACAAAGCACCATGTAATAGTTTACAAGGTTCTGTGGTGCAATAGGCAGCCAATGAAACCAGGAACACAGGGGCGAACCCTTTCTCTTTTTGATAAGTGCACTGGGTTATTTTACGTGCATTACACAACACACAGGACTTATGTATGAAGGACGCAGCAAAATCGTTAAGTGTCACGACCGGGACTCGAGCCCACACTCTGCTGATCCGAAACACCAGCCGTCGATTTCACCAAACTCTTCTTAACTTGGGATTAATCCTAGGCAATGCTAAGAGATAGGACTAGTCTTAAGTTAGGACCAGTACTTAAGACTAGTCCTATCTCTTAGCATTGCCTAGGATTAATCCTAAGTTAGGAAGAATTTGGTGAAATCGACGGCAGAGCTTGAGTCCGGTGTTCTTATCCGCTTGGCCTCGACACGCCATGTCTGTAGCAAGTCCATCATAAAGGGTTGATATATCTTTACTTTAAAAAGGGCAAATTCAATCTTATCCTCTAGTTTAAAAAAATTCAAGCTTTGAATATTTTATAAAGTTTTGCCGTTGTGTTTCTTTGTAGGTGCTGACCGTATGTCGTCATTCGGTGACTTTGTGGCCCTGTCGGACATTTGTGACGTCCCCACCGCAAAGATTATCGCCAGAGAGGTAATTTATAAGCATTTTTTTGTCAAATTGAATTACAGAGTGTGATAACAAACCCCCTAAAAAACATTTTTTGGGTGGACTTTTTGTCATAGATTAAATGGGCTATGTCGTCATGATCAAAGTAGGCCTGTGGCTGTACATGGAATTATGAACTCTCACCCACCAGATACTGCAGGTGCACGCCCTTCCTCTATCATATCTATGGAGAGCGCTCGCAGGAATTCCATGTAGAACCATATTTGCTTTGATCATGATGACGCAGCCCCTTTAATTTAGCATTCATGAACTCATTTTTGTTTGTTTTTTCACCAGGATTTTATTTAATTTGTCTCAATTGCTTAAAGTTTCATTCATTTCAAAGACAGTCTGAACATTAGAATTAATCTGTTGAGCAAAGGGTTAAATGGACACATGGACCCACCTGGTGACAGCAGACATGTGTACCAATATCAGACATGTAACTTATCAGCTGATAAGCTGATTACCTCTTTATTCATTTTTATTTTGTTCACTTCTGGTGTACAATGTTTTGTGTGCTTTGCAGTTTCCCCTCTTTTTTTGTAATAACAAAGATGCAAAACCCAGGGCCGAATTTCATAGGGCTGTTTAAAGGTATTGTACACTTTTGGTAACAGCTCAAAATTAGTGTCCACATTTTGTGTGATTCAACATATGCATGAACAAACAAACCTGTGAAAGTTTGAGCTCAATTGGTCATCGAGATCACGAGAAAATAGTGAAAAGAGACCTTATTTGTTTTCTGTTTTTTCAAAATATCGCGCGTGATAAAAACTATTGTTTTACTAATTTCTCAGAAACGATAGCATTTTAGGCAGACATATTTTAAGGAACCCTTTCTACCATTACTTATACTTTAAATCATGTAAGTTGTGTGTGAATCTGTGAACATTTGTGTTTTTCGATCTTACCAATAGTGTACAGGGCCTTTAAAGTACGACGATAGGTTGCTTAACAGAAAAAAATTTGCTTCGCGAAATAAGGTTACCACCCAAAATACATTCCACATGCATTTTTTGTGACTGGTTTCCTGCCTAGTTTCACTTAACAATAAAATAGTTAAACAACCCTTTCTTCTGAAGCAGCTCTATGGATTTGGGCCCACAATTTCATAGAGCTGCTTAAGCACAAAAAGTTGCCAAGCACAGAAAAGATTACGTTTACCAGAGTATGGTTACAGGCCAAAATATCACGTCACATGTACCATCTGTGACTGGTATCCTGCTTATTTTTGCTTACCAGAAAATAGTTTAGCAATAATTTCTGCTTAAGCAGCTTTAAGAAATTGGGCCCTATAAAGAGAGTAATGGGTTTGCGCCTTAAGTCTGCTGCTACTTTGTGCCCCCCCCCCCAATTGCCCCATTCGGATACATCTGTTTTGGACTCTGACTAAACAAAATTGATTTTTTTTTTTGGGGTGCTATTTAGGTATCGGATGGCATAATAGCCCCTGGATACGAGCCTGAGGCATTTGAGATCCTGGCCAAGAAGAAAGGCGGCAAATACTGTATTCTCACGGTAAGTTTCTGTTGTTCTCAAAAATTATGTAAACCTGACCATGAGGCCGACCATTTTTTGCAGTCTTGGATTGCACCTTTGATCCAGAGCTCTTTAAAAGCAACTCAACCCGGACAAAATAAAGAACAATGACATTCTGATTATTACAACTAAAACTTATTTTTATTTATTTATTTATTTATTTAGACTTATCAGTATTACAACTGCTATCCCTAAGGGCCCCGTGTACAAACAGTAACAAGTAAAATAGTAAAGTAGTAAAATACAGAGTAATAACAAAAGCCATTAATTAACAGCATAAAACTTGAGTGTAAGACTAAAACGACAATCTTATAATGTTAGACAAAGAATTACAAAAGCAGGGTGCATGAAAATTAAAACATGAACAATACAATTAAAACTATATACTCGCACAAAGGATTACACCATCGCATTGCAGTTAGGTAAACTAAAAGAGAGGCAGATATATAAGAGCTAAGATAACTTTAAAACAAGACAGAATAAACAGAAGCCAGTAACTGTCAAAACGTCAAGATAATACACACATTAAAATCAGACTCTAAAATTTTAAAATTATCAAATTACAGTAAACGACTAAGGAAGTAAAATGGGCTAAAAACAAATAATAACAATAATAATAGTCTCCGATAGATGGGCGTCTCAAAGCGCTCAGTATGTTTCCTATACAAGGTATGTGGAGCTACGTGTTGAAGTATGAGATATAGCACCATGTAATAGTTTACAAGGTGCTGTGGCGCAATATGCAGCCAATCAAACCAGGAACACCGGGGCGAACCTCTTCTCTTTTCGATAAGTGCACTGGGTTCTTTTACGTGCATTACACAACACACGGGACCTACGGCGTTACGTCCCATCCGAAGATTATACAAAGTTAAAGTATGACAAATTGTAAAAGAAAAGACAAAATAAATATCCTGGGTATGGTACAAGATTAAAAAGTTAAAAACAGAAATTTGAAATTGTTGAGAGTGTTGACCTGCCTCTGAGCCGTGGTTAGCTTGTTCTATCCCAGGGTCCTAAGATATTGACAAGTGCGCTTGCCTGCATTTGTCTTTGGAACACTGGACATGTATAGTGACCCATTGGACTTGGAATGAGTGTTAGCCGAGTGACAAGGCATGTTAAAGCGGGCTTTTAGATAAGCTGGACTCATATTATGAACACATTTGAAAACTTCACACATTCTGTGACATTCCCAACGAGAAGGTAGCGATGACCAGGAAAGTGCCTGATGCGTTGCACTCATTTGGGTCCAGCAGCTGATTTCATGAAACTTTACACAACTGAGTAAGTCCACTTGCGCAGCATTTATTGCGTAAGTTGTGCACCACTACTACAAGAAATCGTGCACAAGTGGATATACGCAGTTGCGTGAAGTTTCGTGAAATTGGCTGCAGGATGAGCATTTAGGATAAGCCTGGCCAGACGGTTGTGAAGTTTAAGCAACTTATCCGAATAGCTTTGTTAGCTACTTGACCATGCAACATAACAGTAATCAAACAGAGGCAGAACCATGGCATTACTCAAAGTCTTAAATGTCGAACTAGGCAGACAGGATTTGGCAGAACTGAACATAATGTCTTGGTTAAACCACATTGACTACATTTCTAAGAAGATCTCAGTGAAAAATCTGAAGTTGATCAAATATTGGAAGCCTAGGACGGGTGGAAGAGATCATGACCTTAGTTTTACTAGCATTGAGGGTAAGCTGATGACTAGTAAGCCATTGAGTCACCTGCTCAAGCCTGCCCTTCATATCACGTTTGATTTCATCTGGAGATGTACCTTCCAACATAATCATAGTGTATTGGTACCCCCTGGTGTCAAGGGAAGGAAAGGAGGAACGATCCCATATCTACTAAAGGATGAACATCCGCCAAATGAAATAAACTGAATCTGCCAAAAGATGTTGAAAAATATAAAATATAGTTATACTTCGACCTATTACTGACAACATATCAAAAGCAACTTGATTTTTTGCCACAGCTTAAAATCTGGATTTATTCACACGCACCAAATTGTGAAATGTTCCCCTAAGGAGATTTAGTAGTAGGCAAGGAGCCGGATACGTAGGGCAAACCGGCTAAACAGACACACATCAACACATACATTACGACATAAATTTTGAGGACTACCATCGTTCCAAAGCACTTATGGACTACACGTTTCCAAATGAAATAAACTGAATCTGCCAAAAGATGTTGAAAATATAAAATATAGTTATTCTCTTCTGCAACCGATTTGATACAAGAGAGAAGCAATTCACATGATACTACCAGTACAGCACAATCACCACTTTAATATAATACAAATCAATTAGAGCACACTCTAATCGGTGAATGTCGCCATCTGTCACTGTTGTGGTTTGGCTATACAAATAGGATATATGTGACCCGCTCTGCAATAATGGCCCTTATGGTGCAAAAAATAATTTTGGAGTTAGATACATAGATAGAAAGGTCTTTTTCTCAGCTTTAATTTGGTGTATGTTAGAAGTCTGTAGCATTTTGCAATCCAAAGTTATACCATAATTTGCAGGGGCGGATCCAGGATTTTCCAAACGGGGGGGCATGAAAATATACCAAGCAGCAAAATGATAAATGAAGTTTGTTGCGCCTGCGTAACACAAAGCTTCCCCATTTCTCCCTCCCCTTCTCTCTCTCTCCCTCTTTTTTTCTTTTCTCCCTCTTTTTTAAAATTTTTTTATATGAAAAAGGGGGGGCGTGCGCCCCCCACGCCCCCCCTGGATCCGCGCCTGATTTGCATATAAATTATTGCCATTTTGGTCAAAATAGGTTATGAAGAAACAGCCTTGTAAACTTTGCAGTGTGTTTCAAGGTATTTTAATACCAGTTCTCATGAAAGTTCCTAGCAACAAGTATGTTCCCGGTGACCTATTCGTCTGAAATTTTCAACAAGTGTTTGTTATGACTTTATAAGTACTACGTAAGTTGTTTTATTTCTTTTAATGCACAATATCGTTATTTTAAAACTAATTTGCATATTGTGTTATTTCTTGTGTTTTTTCCCTCAAATTTTTAAAAAGCAAACACACACTTGAGCATTAGTTCGAAGATTTTAGTACAATTTAGTGAATGTTGCTATTTCTTTGTTAAACAAATGCACACTGGCTCATAGAAAACCCCATGAATTAAAATAATGTATTTTTGGGTGCAAACAAGAGCTTTTTGGGAAAAATTAACAAAAACACCTTTCCGCCTTTTATTCATTTTAAACAAAAAGCTAATTATTTCTACAAAGTTTGGGCTGTTTAATAGAACTCTGAAGTTGGCTTGCATTTCGTGATTAACACTTAGTTTTTTGGGGTAACAAATTCTAGTTTTGGTAAAAAAAAATACACAAGTTTTAAACCTCAATATTTTTTTAAAATCTAGCACAACCAACATAGTTTGCCTTCTTATTGCAAATTGAAGTTAATTAATCAATTTTGAAATAATCTTTGGGTTCTGATTCCACATCATCATTCACATCGGAAATTAACGAAGTAATCTTTCACGAAGCCAACCATGCTCTCTCCTCCCTGAGAAGATTGGCATCACGGAGATCATTCAAAGCCTCAGCCAGACACTGATCCTTTGAACCCATACTTAAGCAAATAATTCACTAAAAATATACAAAATCTGTTGGCTAAAATAGTAAATATTAGGAAACCTTTTCGCTCAGAGCAAGACAAGTCAGTTGAGTTGAACGTTAACAGTTGACAGGTATTGTGCTTCGTTTTTGCGTGGCATGACATTATACAGTCACATGCCAGTCACCTGTGAATAAGCAACGAATCCCATTCAGAGTGCATGCGCAAGCTGTGTTTTTGCGTGTATAAACAGTCACATGACGGTCACATGACAGTGAATAAACAACGAATCCCATTCAAAGCGCAAGCGCAAGCTCGACGATGCGTTCATTGACCAATCGGTGCACTACACTGTGTACACGTCACAGAAAAGATTCACGCCCCTAGTAACAAGCGCTGTTTGTCTTCATGTCAGAAAATTACCGTCCTTGCTTTTGCATTTGACCTCTAACCTTTTCTATGTCTACAAATAGAAAGCCAATGTCCTCAGCTTTCAGATGATACCAAATTTGTAATAGGGGGGTTCCAATTAATGTCCTAACAGATGTGTAAAAAAACGCAACTTTCAACGGAATCCACGGACACCGGTCGTACAAACCATGAAATAAATGTACACAAAACACGATTTTTTCCAGCTTTATTGATCAAAATAAACATCCAATCTTACAAATTATGAAAGTGTGGATATGAACGATGTCAAAAATGGAATAAAAAAAATACAACACCAACATTTTTTTTTTCACCCTTTCAACATTGACGAGCCTGTTACGTGAAACGGCATCGCGCGACTTACGGGCCTTTTTTGCAGAGCGGGTCACATATTGTTTATAATATTGACTGTTACACAAGGGCTTTCAAGTTTTTATTTCACGCTATTTACACCTAATGTGAAAAACAGTACCATTACGTAACGGTTGCCGAACCACACCGCACTGCAAGCATAATTTGAGCATAATATGTTATATTGCAATATTTTCTCTTGGTCATGTGTAATTATAATTTTTTGGGATTGAAGGTGTTTCCTGGGTTCTAGAGGGCCTCTATTTATCTGTTTAGACCATTTGTGAAGGGATTTTGTTCACCAAAATTTAACAAATATTAATGCACCTTTTTAGTCATGCGATTCCAGTAAAGGTACCACCAGGGAATAAAATATAATGGCAGTTCTAATTCTGAACCGCAGGGTTGTCACAATCTTTCTCCAAGATTTTGTCAAGGTCTTCTTTTTCCTTTTTGTCTGATTTCTCTCTCAAATCAGCCCAGTTTTCGTTAAGTACTATCTGTAATGACTTGTATCCTGATTCTTTGTGAAGCTTTTTTTTCCATTCTTGTTGGTCGTAAAAGTCCAGCATTAATGTTATTACAGACTTCCATTCTACATCATTCATGGTTGCCAATGCAATCCTTTCTTTACCCTTTAACTCTCTGATGCCGTCGCCGTTTCTGTAGGTCTTGGCATAGTGGATAAGAAATTTAACAGATTTGTGGCTGCTTACGAAACCTAGGATCTTTTTAGCACAGTTCCCACATGGCGTGTAGTTGATGTACAGTTTGTATTCATTCATCTGCTCTAATAAGTCCAGCTTGTCAACACGGTCTTCAAGTGATGACTGGTCCGCTGGCTTAATGCTGGCTAGGAACTCAGGGTCTTTTAAGAATACCAGCTCAGCATGTTGTCCTTGTTTGTTGTGATAAATCTGGTTCAGTCTTGTATGTTGAACGACGAGAACGGTTTCATTTGGCCAGTTATACTTATCAGAATCTTGACGGCGCGGATCCTCTTCAACCATGGTTCTGGCCATGGTTTCAATGTCTTTTTCAAAACTGCTTGTCATGCTGATAGGATTTCTGTAAAAATACAGATAGAAAGTCTCCATGTTATCTTTTGGCAATATTTAAGAAGTACTCTGCTTTAAATTGTATGGAGTTTGTGTATGATGTATTATTAACACTTCACAATGGACTATCTTGTTCCCTTATCTTTAATTTATACCGCCCCCACATATTTTGTTGTTACATTTGTTTTATATATATTTTGTTTTTGGGGGGAGGGCAGGGAAACAAGAGAAATCAAACTTTTGAGCTACTAATCTTTGATTTCTCTGTACGCTTTTGAGAAATGTCAAAGTGAAAGATAGTATTATCCTTTGTTTTATAAGGCCTGATGTATCAATGTTCATTTAGTTTGTAAGAACTCCCAAAGTTTAGGAAGGTCTTGACAAGGAATGATAAATTTCAGAATTTTTTGTAATATCTGGATGAAAAAAAAGTAGTTTTTTTCTTCAGACTTCAAGATCAACGATGGGAAAAAGAAGTGGGAACTAGTTTTTCTGATCAAATTTCAACAAAATTACAGGTAGGAAAAGTTATGGCCAAATAATAACTAAACAAAAAATAAAGGATTAATAGTTAAATTAGTTTAAATGATTTCGTTCAAGTTGATCTTTACAAAATAATTCTGCTCTTATTTGAGGATACTGTTTCCAAAAGCTCACTACAAATCTGTGACTGTAATATTCATTTGGTTTGCGGTAACACCATGTGTATATCTACTTGCTAGGTAGATTTTGTTCTTTGAGAACTTGTCTTGCTTTTTATTCTACTGCCACAGAGTAGAATATTCGGAATTCGGGAGACTTCTCAGTTCTGAAAAGAACTGTCCTTATTATTAACTACTACCTGGGCGGGAGGTAGGAAATCGGGCAGGACTGCTACTTTCGCTATGTGGATCGGGGGGACTTCTCGTTAATAACTACACTGCCGCGGAGTGAGTTCTTAATAGGTCTCAACGTTTCGACTAGCTTGCTCTAGTCATCGTCAGGAGACTGAAGAGTGTAATACATGTTTGTCCATTTATAGGGGTTCAGAGGTTTCAGTGTAGAGTCAGTCGTTGCTCTGATTGGTTCTTCTCAAAGGAGAACTGTGGTTGGCTGGCCCAGGGCAATTGTGTGTGTTGCCCATTGTGTGGGAAAGCCCTGTGTAGTGGGGCATGTCAGTAGACTGTGGGGTGCCAGTGGAGTAGGGTGGTAGGATAGTATTTCACCAATAGATGGCGTTTACTCTCGCGCTATCGAATTGTTCTAAAACGCCCTTTAGCGTTCAGTGTTTCTTGCATTTATTGTTGCACGCAAAGTAACGAAGACTACAAGCCTGTAAATTGGAAACGATATGCAAACGTGTATCGCACGGGATCATGCGTTGTGTACATCGTGATCGTTATATGTTCAGCGTTTCGCGACACTTTCGAGTGAATTTGTTTACGTTTTTCTTGAGTATGTGTTCATTAAGCTTGGGTTTTGTTAGCGAGAGCAAAATCGCTCTCCTTAATTCACTTTCTTGATTTAAGGAGAGCAATTTACAGCTCTCCTCAGATTTATTAAAATGAAGGCCTGCAGTCCGTGATGTGACATATTTTACGTCACAACATGGACTGGTTTTACGGTGGTTTTCTGGGGCACTGGTACTTATGTGTTGATTTCACTTTCATTTTGCCAAACGACAGGAAAAAACACAAGTTCAAGAATTGAAGGGGCTAGTTTTTCTGATCAATTTTCAACAAAATTACAGTGAGGAAAACTTCACACTTATGGCCAAACGATAACTAAACACAAAATAAAGGATAAATAGTAAAATTAGTTTAAGTGATTTCGTTCAAGTTGTTCTTAAAAAAATAATTGTGCTCAATTTTTTTGTGAGGATAGTTTTTCCAAAAGCTTGCTACAAATCTGTGACTGTAGACCTTTTTTCAGCAATGACTCTCACCCCTGTTTTTTCTGTTACAGGAAAACACAGTTTTCTCTTCATTTTAACTCATACATTTACTTTGAAAAAATTGTGATCAACATGTACTTACAGTTGTTGGCTGTTTTGAAAGTCCAATTGGTCTTTATAGACAGCGTAGATGTATGCCTTTTGAGATCTTTAAAAGGACAGTCTCTGAGTGTAATTTGCAGACAGTACCTTCAGTAAATCTGATGCAAAGACTGAAAACAGTCTTGGGCAACTCGGGTATTTATTCAGCATTTCTGGAACTTTCTGGAATCACTGGTGCATAGACCGCGGACAATAGAAAATGTGGTATTGCAAAACTGCTGAGGGAATTCAAGCCCAAAGCGTTTGAGAGAAATCATCCGTGGGCGATTCAATTTTATAGGTAATAGGTAATAACAGTGGCATACACAAATATCTGTTCCAGTGGCATACTTTCAAAAAATCTGAGGCGTACACTGAAAACAGTGTTGGGTAACTTTGTCCGCGGACAATACAAATGGTGGTATTGCAAAACCGCTGAGGGAAGGCCCGAAACTGATTCTTTGATCGAATAGAAACTCATACCTTGAGTGCTGCAGGTAAAATTTTGAGAGAAAGTCGTCCATAAGAAATAAAATTCCCATTATTTTGAGTGTTTGCTCGGAATTGGCAAATCCCTCGGATACATAACATTATATCACCATGATTATTATTATTGTTATCAGCAACCAATAAACGCCAACATTCTTGGATTAAAAAGTAAACACAAAACTACTGGGACTAAAAGATTTATTTAAAATACAATTAACAATCACAATTTAAAATACAATTAGGCATTCAGCTTTTTAATTGATCAGATATTTTTTCATCTGATCTCCTCTTTGTTCTCTTTTTTTTTAGTGTCTTAGAATTAAGAGGGAAAATCTACAAGACCACAGGGCTTGTAGCTCCGAATGTTTACTGGACCAGAATTTGTTTGTACAAGACCAGAATTGAAATGAGAACAAAACCTATCGGTACAAAGTTTAAGATATGAACAAGCACTGAGAGTAGATTTATCTCACTTGTATTATGGTTAAGTGTACTTCAATACTCACTAGAACTGAAAGATATTATCAGGTATTGTACAGGATTGGTTAAGGATAAAAAACATCATTGTTTAATTTTAGTCTGAAAGCTTACTGATTATGAAGTTCATACAAGAACCATTTTTTTTCCTGTGAAATACTTCCCTCTGAAATGAAGTCATATTCCAGAAAACTGTATCTGAAAACCTAAACAAAACGCAACAGCTGATTTACAACCAAAATCAAGGACAGTGCGTGTACATGCTGAAATTTGTGAATGGTTTTTCACTTTTTTTTCCTGACTCACACAATGGATTAAATCCAAATTTTCACAGGTTTGTTATTTCATATATATGGTTGATCACACAAAACATGAACACTGTCCAGGACTATTTTGTCAGCTGTACCAATCCTGTATAATACCTTTAAAGGCACTGTACACGTTTGGTAATTACTCAAAACAAATATTAGCATAAAAACTGACTTGGTAATGAGCAACAGAGAGCTGTTGATAGTATAAAACATTTTGAGAAACGACTCCCTCTGAAGTAACGTAGTTTTTGAGAAAAAGGTAATTTCTCACTAAAATAATAAAAACTTCTTGCAAGAAGTTTTTATTCCTATCCGAAAGCACACAAATTTGTACAACAAGGGTGTTTTTTCTTTCATCATTTTCTTGCAACTTCGATGACCAATTGAGCCCAAATTTTCACAGGCTTGTTATTTTCTGCATATGTTGGGATACACCAAATGAGAACACTGGTCTTTGACAATTAGGCCAAACAAAATAAATGTTGTGTTTACGGCCTGAACAAATTCCAGGTAGGTAGGTAGGAAAATAATTTTATTTTGTTAATTTATTTTTTTTGTAGTTCTTGAATTTCAAGTTATTTGTTAATATTTTACACCTGTTACTATTACACTAACCTTGTTCAACTCATAAAGTTTAAATCGTCATGTTGGAAAGTGGTAAAATCTGAAAGTTTATAAGTTCTTTAGAAAAAAACATGACATGGGCTATTACAGAGGAGTTCAAGTTGCAAATGCAAGCGCTTCAGAAGTTTCAAGGAAATTTGTTATCTCACCAATCAGGGCTATGTTTTAAATGCTGATATCAATTTTACCAACTTTCAATTTGAGGTGTGGTTATTTTGTTCACATTTTTCATTCCATTGTTGTACACTTACTTGCACTTTACCCAGACTGATGAACCTCCGGGTTGCTGGGCAGGGGTTTCCCTTAACTTTTTTCTTCACTCGCCGGCCGGCCGGGGGATTCAACCAAAATTTTGGGTCGCCCACATGTATATGCACACAATTTTCGAAGCGTAAAAAAAAAAAAAAAAAAGGAAGTGAAGTTCGTAAAATTACGTTTTTGGACGATCTAATCCCCTAATTTCTGCCCTTAATAATACTTTTTTCACCAACAACCATTTTAATGGATTCGTGATCGGTTTTATATAACTTCTTTTGCAATGAAATATTTGTGATTAAACGATCGGTCGATGACGCACATTGGGAAAAAATTCAATGAACTTTGCCCCGCATGCAGCATCGCCCTCTGTCGGCAAAAGTTGTCGATGTTTGAATAGCCTTAATCCAAGGCTGTGTATAGTACAGAATCCGCAGGCATGCGCCACTCTGTGAAGCTATTCTTTACTCGACTCATGAACGTGTACCGAGTTGGAGACTAGCCAAGTTTTCTTATGAATATGGAAATTGCAACGGCCAATCACAGCGTGCGGAATGTTGGACTCTGGACCCGCTGTGTTGTATACTGCACAATACACTATGTGTTGTGTGCATGGACGACCGGCGGGCGACCGAACGTTGTGCCGGTGGATACTCAGCACCATGTGGTTATGTGCATGCGTGTTTTAACGTTTGTATGCTGAAATGAACAATCGCGATCGCGGCCACATTAAATCTAGCAAATATTAAGACTTGTTAAACCATTTTACAAACTTAAAAATAATCTCTCTTTGAGATTTAACCACCGTATCCTTCATTTATTGTGAAAAGGAACATTTTTTTGACTCGCCCGGCGGGCTAGTAAAGAAGTGTAAATTTTACCAACTCACAAAATATTTAGAAAAAAGTTTTGAGGTCTGCAATTTGGCCGCAAAAAAATTCAGGCCGGTCGGGTTACCGTAAACACAACATTTATTTTGTTTGGCCTTACCAAATGTGTACGATGCCTTTAAATGACAGAGAAAAGCATTGTCAACTTCTAAGCTACATGTAGGCCTATGGTTCTTCCAACATAAAAACATAATTTTATCGGATTTGGTGTGCAGTGCCATTTGGAATGGAATATAACCCCAAAATACACAAAAGATTCTGTTGAACCTTCATTCATTTTTTATAAAACACCAATTGGCAGCACAAAGCTGAATTATGTGGCATTTCAAGTTAAGAAAGAATAGTTTAATATTGTAGATTAAAGATATAAAATAGCATCACCGAAATATGGGGGTACAATGTAGATAAAATTACAAAAATTGAAATATTAATTTGGTAAAACAGCAAAATATATAAAATGCACGGAGTATCTTTGGAACCCTCCTGTACATTGAAAATCACCTTTAATAAAAAAACCTTTAACATAAAATACCCTTTGGATATTAACTGTTCACCCCCCCCCCCCCCGACACAGCAGTCATAAGAAGCGAATAAAGAGGTCAATGTATAAGCTACCCGAAATAAGAGCCGCATCTGAAAGTGCCCATTTTTTATATCACATGCACAGATGACGGGGTTTGAAACAGTGGTGTGAGAGTGAAAACATTCCCTTTGTAGTCTACTGGGTGAGGCACAAAATGTTCCTTGTAGGACACAATAAATAAGGGGTAATGGGTATAATCTAATTGCAAGATTGTTTTCAAGTTTGTAACTTGATAATGGATGTAAAAGGAAAATTTGTGAAGAAAGTCTTTTCTATTTGTCTATTTAATTAGTATTATTATTGGGGTTTTTGTGGGGGTGGGGGATGTAGCAAAGCCACAAAAACAATTGATGATGATGATGATGGGGATCATTTATTCATGATCCACATTTTTTGCTTTTTGCATGCCACCAATGTTCTGATATGCAAGAAATAATTGGGCAAACCCAAGCTCAGGACTGCAGCTGTAGGGTATGAATTTCGCTTGTCAGTGTCAGGTCCAATTTTGTGACTTGACAGACCCATTGCTCACAGTGTATGGACATTGCAGTTTGGGTTTCTCCTGACAATGATGTCCAGTTGTGTGACATTGGATCCGAACGGCTCCCAGTGTAATGTACATGGAGCATGTGCAAGGCTCAAATTTAGGGGAAAAATCCACAGGCCTGTAGGGCTTGTATTGTACATGTAGCTCAAAATTTGTACTGGACCAGAAATTAAAATGAATAGAACAAGCACCAACAGAAGATCTATCTAGCAGAATTGAAAGATATTCATCAGATTTATAGTCAACACTTTTTTTAGGTGTTCGGGCATTAAGAGATGACCACCTGCTTCAGTGATTCCTATGGCTTTTAATTATGTGAGAAAATGCAAGCAGAAAAAGACAGATATTGGTTATGTTTTGATCACACACCGAGAAAAGGAAGGATGTGTCATCGGATCGTGAAGGGTGTTTCAGACCCTCTTCATGGCATGTGTTTATCGTTGCTACACGGGACTAAAACGGTAAGTTTTTGTGTAAACATCATTGCTTTTCAAAATGATTCTTTTATTTAATGCACAATTACGTTATGAAGTTTATCCTGTATCATCAAGTGTTGACATTGGTGAGATGTTTTTAAAACTAAGGAACGTTGAGTATGATGAACGTCGAAGAGATAGAATTGGGAAATGGGGGATTGGTATGATTGTTGGCTGTGTCACTATAGTCAGAAAATGGTCAGACTGATGAATGTTTTCCGTCAACTTTGTATTATGAAATAATTATTTGAAAACCCTTCGATGAAGTTTCCCCTTATAAGGTTTCATTTATAAAGTGTTCACATCAAAAACAGGATGTGCACCTTCCAAAAAAAAATTCTTGCGTAATTTCCTTGCTCTGATATGTTGTATTGTTATGCGCCCTCGAACAGGTTGGTCCTGGAGAGAGCGCAATAAAAATTCAATCAATTATAATTATTATATAATCATGAAATGTTGTATTAAGTCTTGAATTTTGTTTATTTGAGCAGTTTCAGCTTGACTTAATCTGCTTTGAGTCATACTTTGTTTATAATTGATTTTATCTTTTCAGAATATACAACACATCCAGTACCCGAATGGTCTCCAGTGAAAGATTTCATACTCGTTGTTGTGTTCCATTCCCTAATTCCTTGCTGAGTGTATGATGCACCATACAGGTAGAAATAGTTATTAACTCATAGTTAGTTAAAATTCACGAGAGGCTTAAACTTGCCGTCTTCATGACTTGCCTTTATCTTGCATAATTATTAAAAACAAGTGTCTTTTCTTTCAATGTTATAAATTTAACAAACCGTTCTGTATGAAGACTAATGTGTAAAAACCAAGCAAGCTATTTTTAAAAATGCAACCAATATAGCTCATACCATTCTGGACTTTATTTAACGACATCATCATCAGTGCATTGAACAATCAAAGTATCATGCACCAATACATAATGAGAAGCCAAATCACAGTATATGAAAACCTGTTAAAACTTCTAAGAATTGTAACTTAATAATGTCAACATGATTTGCATAGTCGGATTTATTAATCAATAAAGAATCAATATCCATTAAAAAAGAAATAAACTTCAGTGAGTGGCATACAAGATAGTTGTACTTGTGAGTAATTCAAAGGCTCGTTTCAAGATATGCAACCAAAATTAAAGGGAATTCGAAAAGATAATGTTGCTCTCTATGAAAGGACAATATTGACCCTCTGCCCTTTTAAATACATTAAATAATGTACTCTTTTGCTGACAATATGTTTTAACCTTGCATGTATTCAAGCCGGGATTTGTAACATCCAAAATTTAAGATCCTGTTCAAATGATGTCATCAATTGTCATATAATTATGAAGTCACATTAAAGGTATCGTACACGTTTGGTAATGACTTAAAACAAATAATATTAGCGTTAAAACTTACTTGGTAACAAGCAACGGAGAGCTGTTGATAGTATAAAACATTGTAGGAAACGACTCCCTCTGAAGCAACGTAGTTTTTGAGACTGAGGTAATTTCTCACTAAAATAATAAAAACTTCTTGCAAGAAGTGTTTATTCCTATCTGAAAGCACACCAATTTGTACAACAAGGGTGTTTTTTCTTCCACCATTTTCTTGCAACTTCGATGACCAATTGAGCCCAAAATTTCACAGGCTTGTATTTTTTATGCATAATGTTGGGATACACCAAGTGAGAACACTGGTCTTTGACAATTTCCAAACGTGTTCAGTGCCTTTAAAGGTGCAGTTTAACTTGATCTATCTAAAGTTTATTATTTCGAAAAATCATATCTTGAGAAATATATCTACTATGATTTTAAGCTTTGCATTTGTTGTGAATGTTTTATGTATGAAAGTTCTGTATAATTGATAATGACATGATTTGACCTGGCTTCCTGTCCAACCGGAAGTAAAACAAATATACATTAAGAGGCTCTTTTTTGAATTGTCAGTAAAAGTCTTGTATACAGTACAGTTTATGAATATTTACATGAAAATTGAAAAAGATAATCAATTAATACACGTTCTAGAGCTCAATGCAGTCTTAAGTAGGAACATTATCATTTCTTTCCCGTGTAAACTAAATGTATACACGTAATTGATTTACACTTTGAAATTTCAAAAGCTATCAACAATCTTTTCATCGACTCAATAAAATAGTTCACACATTGACACAACACTGACTCCAATGAAATCCGAACACCTTGTGTTTGTTCCAACAAACACTAAATCTGTTTCTATTGTAACTTTTACTCTGAACTTTACTTATTACATTTAGTTGTAATTTGTTATTGTACAAATTAGCCAAGTTGAATTATTTTAAATCGCATTTTCCATTCCACTCGGGTATATCTAATTCCCCTCACGTGATGCTTATCAATTTCCCCCTGCCTGAGCCCCCATTGGGGAAAAAAAGGAAAGAAAAGAAATCAAATGTGCCTTGAGATGTTATTGCGAAAAATTGTTTGTCATTGTAATCATTTGTAATTTTTATTAATAGTTTTACAGTAACTTTACAGTTCCTTTTAGTTGTTTGTGGTATGGTTTCATTTAGGTAACAGCTGGTCTGGCCTAATTGTATTTATTTTGTTGGTGGGCTTAAATTGGGAATTATACTCTGTGTTTTGTTTATTGATGCTTTTCATTTTACTGTTAAGCGCTTTGAGGAATGTTGTATTCATATTGAGCTATATAAATTCTGTTTTATTATCATTATTATTATTGTACGGTACCTTTTTGCAGTAGTTCAAGGCTTTTCGTGACGTGTGAATGTGCCTTTGTTAACGTTTCTACATGGGAGTTTCTCGACTAACCTATGTGACCTTTATTGTGTGGGATATTTTACGGGTTTTGTGAGGGAAAAGTTTTTACATTTCACCTCTATGTGAACCATCGCGTGCAAAGCCTTAATCTCGTAACAATGTTCGCCAACAACAACAAAACTATTCATGAATATTTTGCTCAGGTTGTTTACATTTTCACGGTTAGTTATTTTTTCTCTTGGCTTTAAAGCATGAGAAAGCAAGATTGTGTGTTCAAACATTCCTTTCTCATGACGAAATTATGTAAAAACCAGTTGCAACTCGATACCAACAACTACGTTTCATTAACAAGAAGCAGCTAGCACAGTGGGAATAATAAAGTTCGGCACACCCGATAACAACATAGATAATTATAATATAAAGCCTACAGAATTCAGATAAAGGAAGGCCCTATTTCAATTGTTACTTCTGAACCAGGTGGGGGTGAGGGTACGAATAAGGGTACTATAGCACATGGTTCAGTTAGAATAAAGGTAAAAGTTGGGGTCAGGTTCAGGGTCAGGGTCAGGTTTAAAGTAAGTTTGAGGGTCAGTATCAGAATGAAGATCAGGTTTAGGTTTTTGGGCACACTTGAAGTCACAAAGGGCTTGTCAAAGGTGAAGGGTCTTCTATCTGAAAGTCAGACTAACTTTCAAGCAGACCCTTGACTTAAATTTTCACAAGATCGAACCATAAAGCTGATTTTGAACCTGAGCCTGACTCCTACCTTGACTCTTACTCTGATCGAACGTTGACCATAATCCTGACCCTAACCCAAAAGCCCAAACCTGACCCTTACCCACCAAGAGACCTAAATAAACTTTCCATTTTGTAATAATTTAATAATTGATTTGATTCAAAGGTGTTTAACCCAGTCTTAATATCCTAAAATGAGTCCCAGGGTATACTTTAGACCTTAAAATTGACACAGCCAAAGAAGGGGCTCTCGTGGTTAACTTATCATAGTCAGCTGGTCAATGAAGGCATTGCGTGCAGGCAATCAACACCGAGGCACATTAAGTATTTTCAATATGGCGAAGGGGTTGACGTTTTTGGTACTTCGTTACGAATTACGTACACATTTGGGGACATATTTTTCAGAACGGATACTTTGCAAAAAGATTATGAGATCGTTCCATGGCAAACTGAACCGTGGGATTGGCCTACATGTATAGCGCCGAGTGCGAAGTAGAGTCCCGAGTCATTTTTGAATCTTGGATCTTGACTTGACTTGGCTTGACTTGACTTAGCTTCTTGTATCATTCCCAACCTGAATGCGTGTGGGTCAAACGCACATGTATCTAAAACTGTCATTTCTTCATCATCTTCTCTTCTTTGTCATCTGGATTAGAACATCATTTCTTTCCCGTGTAAACTAAATGTATACACGTAATTGATTTACACTTTGAAATTTCAAACGCTATCAACAATCTTTTCATCAACTCAATAAAATAGTTCACACATTGACACAACACTGACTCCAATGAAATCCGAACACCTTGTGTTTGTTCCAACAAACACTAAATCTCTAGTTTAAACAATGATATTACACTATGAGGTAGCTTATTATTACTCAATTGAAAATCACAAGACCACCGGGTTTGTCTGTTGGTGAGTTTTCCGGCCCGATGCTACAATCACTGGTATGTAATTAGTTTTGTCTCTCCTTAATTTCCCCTTTTTGGTGTCTCTCTCCCTTTTTTTTCCTGCAGGAAAATGGGGGGAGGGCGTGCACTACCCCTGGATCCGCCCCTGCCTGGGGGAGTCGTATTCATTGATATCCCAAACTGGGCCATTCCACATATCTAAAAGAGGTGGTCAGGTCTCAGAGATTTTTTTTTTTTTAAGGGGGCAGAAAGGTATTTACTCTCGTGTACTTAGCGCATAAATATCCCATGTCAAATACAACCCTCTGATAAGTGGATCCGTCTGTTCTTTGTATGCAGCAGGCTTATGGCATTGTGTAATATTATTTTTTACTAATTATAACATAATTAATAAATAGTTCTCAAAATAATGTAAACCTGACCTTAAGGCCGACCATTTTTTGCAGTCTTGGATTGCACCTTTGATCCAGAGTTTTTGAATAGCAACTCAACCCGGACAAAATAAAGAACAATGACATTCTGATTATTACAACTAAAAACTATTTTTTATTTTTATTTATTTATTTAGACTTATCAGTATTACAACTGCTATCCCTGAGGGCCCTGTGTACAAACAGTAAAAAGTAAAATAGTAAAGTAGTAAAATACAGAGTAATAACAAAAGCTAAGCTTGGGCGATATCGCTTTTTTTCATCCACGATGTATCGTCAAGAATATATTGTGATATTCGATAATATCGCGATTAATTTTTGATGACGTCATTCTTCTACACGAAACTCACTGTGCAAGTTTTAGTTGTAGAAAAGAAGCAGCCGTTTAATCTTTACTTTTCTCCAATGAGCTATTCTTCGGGTTTTACTCTAACCTATGGGGTGAAAACCTGGGCCTATAACTTACACGCATTTAATGTGTCTACTGCGCATGACAGACTGTTCTATATGTGTGCATAACTAATTAGATCACCAACCTCGTCCCAAAGGTGTGTCGAGCAGTATGAGGTACTATTGTAAACATGGTTGGAAATAAAGTAAACCATGGGGCGAGGTTGATACAACACGTGATAACACCCGGAAGCGCGATGTCGTAGTTTTTCGGTAAGTCTGTGTGAGACCGCCTGATCGAAAGGCTTTGATGTTGGTGTTTTCGAAGAAACCCGGTCGGGTCGGATCTGTGGGGGAATCTTGCGGTTGCGGTCTGTGACTTGCAGCTCTTTGTTGTTGCAAGATCGTCTCCACTAGGAGATTTTTTGTTGCAAGATCATCTTGGTTAGGAAATGCATCGCGATACTTAGTCGATATCGCGATTTACCGATATCACGATCAAAAAAAAATCTACCCGATATTGTAATCGTTTCAGAACTAGTATCGCGATATTCGATAATATCGTGGTATCGCCGAAGCTTAACAAAAGCCATTAATTAACAGCATAAAACTTGAGTGTAAGACTAAAACGACAATCTTGTAATGTTAGACAAAGAATTACAAAAGCAGGGTGCATGAAAATTAAAACATGAACAATACAATTAAAACTATATACTCGCACAAAGGATTACACCATCGCATTGCAGTTAGGTAAACTAAAAGAGAGGCAGATATATAAGAGCTAAGATAACTTTAAAACAAGACAGAATAAACAGAAGCCAGTAACTGTCAAAACGTCAAGATAATACACACATTAAAATCAGACTCTAAAATTTTAAAATTATCAAATTACAGTAAACGACTAAGGAAGTAAAATGGGCTAAAAACAAATAATAACAATAATAATAGTCTCCGATAGATGGGCGTCTCAAAGCGCTCAGTATGTTTCCTATACAAGGTATGTGGAGCTACGTGTTGAAGTATGAGATATAGCACCATGTAATAGTTTACAAGGTGCTGTGGCGCAATATGCAGCCAATCAAACCAGGAACACCGGGGCGAACCTCTTCTCTTTTCGATAAGTGCACTGGGTTCTTTTACGTGCATTACACAACACACAGGACCTACGGCTTTATTTCCCATCCGAAGATTATACAAAGCTAAAGTATGACAAATTGTAAAAGAAAAGACAAAATAAATATCCTGGGTATGGTACAAGATTAAAAAGTTAAAAACAGAAATTTGAAATTGTTTAGAAATTGTTTAAGCCTGGCCAGACGGTTGTGAAGTTTAAGCAACTTATCCGAATAGCTACTTGACCATGCAACATCACAGTAATCAAACAGAGGCAGAACCATGTCATTACTCAAAGTCTTAAATGTCGAACTAGGCAGACAGGGTTTGGCAGAACGTCTCAGGAACCCCATTCTCTGAGAGATCTTCTTTGAAATGTAGTCAATGTGGTTTGACCGAGACGTTATGTTCATCTAGAAAAATACCAAGATACCTATACTGTTTGACTCGTTCAATGGTCACTCTGTTGTGAAAAATCTGAAGTTGATCAAATATTGGAAGCCTAGGACGGGAGGAAGAGATCATGACCTTAGTTTTACTAACATTAAGGGTTAGCTGATGACTAGTAAGCCATTGAGTCACCTGCTCAAGCCTGCAGTTCATATCTTGTTTGATTTCATCTGGAGATGTACCTTTCAACATAATCATAGTGTATTGGTACCCCCTGGTGTCAATGGAAGGAAAGGAGGAACGATCCTCTATCTAATAAAGGATGAGCATCTGCCAAATGAAATAAACTGAATCTGCCAAAAGATGTTGAAAAAAATAAAATATAATTATTCTCTTCTGCAGCCGATTTGATACAAGAGGGAAGCAATTCACATGATACTACTAGTACAGCACAATCACCAATTTAATATAATACAAATCAATAGAGCACCTTCTAATCGGTGAATGTTGCCAACTGTCACTGTTGTGGTTTGGCTATACAAATAGGATGTATTGTTTATAATGTTGACTGTTGCACAAGGGCTTTCAAGTTTTTATTTCACTCTATTTACACCTAATGTGAAAAACAGTCCCATCACGTAACGGTGGCCGAACCGCACCTCACGCATAGTATGAGCATAATATGTTATATTACAATATTGTCTCTTGGTCATGTGTAATTACTATTTTTTGGGATTGAAGGTGTTTCCTGGGTTCTAGGGGGCCTCTATCCATCTGTTTAGACCATTTGTGAAGGGATTTTGTTCATTAAAATTAAACAAATATTAATGCACCTTTTAATAGTCATGCGATTCCAGTAAAGGTACCACCAGGGAATAAAATATAATGGCAGTTCTAATTCTGAACCGCAGGGTTGTCACAATCTTTCTCCAAGATTTTGTCAAGGTCTTCTTTTTCCTTTTTGTCTGATTTCTCTCTCAATTCAGCCCAGTTTTCGTTAAGTGCTATCTGTAATGACTTGTATCCTGATTCATTGTGAAGCTTTTCTTTCAAGCTTTGCAGTTTTTTTATGTGAATGTCCAGCATTAATGTTATTACAGACTTCCATTCTACATCATTCATGGTTGCCAATGTAATCCCGTTTTGACCCTTTAACTCTCTGAGGCCGCTGCCTTTACCGTAGGTCTTGGCATAGTGGATGAGAAATTTAACAGATTTATGTTTGGTTATGAATGTGTTGATCTCTTTAGCACAATCAAAACCACGAATATCCATACTACCACATGGCGAGTAGTTGATGTACAGTGTGTACAGTTTGGACAAACAGTCTTCAACTGGTAAAGACTGGCCTTTAAGTGATGAAGACTGGTCTTGAAGTGATGAAGACTGGCCTTGAAGTGATGAAGACTGGCCTTGAAGTGATGAAGACTGGCCTTGAAGTGATGAAGACTGCCCTTCAAGTGATGAATACTGGTCTTGAGGTGATGAAGACAGATCCGCTGACTTAATGCTGTCCAGGAATTCACGGTCTTGTAAGAATACATGCTCAGCATGTTGTCCTGGTATGTTGTGATAAATCTTGTTCAGTCTTTTACTTTGAACAACGAGAACGGTTTCATTTGGCCAGTTATACTCATCAGGATTCTTATAGCGGCGCAGATCCTGTGCGGCCATGGTTCTGCCCATTGTTTTAATGTCTTTTTCAAAACTGCTTGCCATGCTGATAGGATTTCTGTAAAAAATACAGATAGAAAGTCTCCATGTTATCTTTTGGCAATATTTAAGAAGTACTCTGCTTTAAATTGTATGCAGTATGTGTATGATGTATTATTAACACTTCACAATGGACTATCTTGTTCCCTTATCTTTAATTTATACCGCCCCCACATATGTTGTTGTTACATTTGTTTTATATATATTTTGTTTTTGGGGGGAGGGCAGGGAAACAAGAGAAATCAAACTTTTGAGCTACTAATCTTTGATTTCTGTAAGCTTTTGAGAAATGTCAAAGTGAAAGATAGTATTATCCTTTGTTTTATAAGGCCTGCCGTCGATTTCACCAAACTCTTCCTAACTTATGATTAATCCTAGGCAATGCTAAGAGATAGGACTAGTCTTAAGTACTGGTCCTAACTTAAGACCAGTCCTATCTCTTAGCATTGCCTAGGATTAATCCTAAGTTAGGAAGAGTTTGGTGAAATCGACCCCTGATGTATCAATGTTCATTTTGTTTGTAAGAACTCCCAAAGTTTAGGAAGGTCTTGACAAGGAATGAGAAATTTCAGAATTTTTTGTAATATCTGGATGAAAAAAAGTAGTTTTTTTCTTCAGACTTCAAGATCAACGATGGGAAAAAGAAGTGGGAACTAGTTTTTCTGATCAAATTTCAACAAAATTACAGGTAGGAAAAGTTATGGCCAAATAATAACTAAACACAAAATAAAGGATATAATAGTTAAATTAGTTTAAATGATTTCGTTCAAGTTGATCTTTACAAAATAATTCTGCTCTTATTTGAGGATACTGTTTCCAAAAGCTCACTTCAAATCTGTGACTGTAATATTCATTTGGTTTGCGGTAACACCATGTGTATATCTACTTGCTAGGTAGATTTTGTTCTTTGAGAACTTGTCTTGCTTATTATTCTACTGCCACAGAGTAGAATATTCGGAATTCGGGAGACTTCTCAGTTCTGAAAAGAACTGTCCTTCTTATTAACAACTACCTGGGCGGGAGGTAGGAAATCGGGCAGGACTACTACTTTCGCTTTGTGGATCGGGGGGACTTCTCGTTAATAACTACACTACCACGGAGTGAGTTCTTAATAGGTCTCAACGTTTCGACTAGCTTGCTCTAGTCATCGTCAGGAGACTGAAGAGATAATACATGTTTGTCCATTTATAGGGGTTCAGAGGTTTCAGTGTAGAGTCAGTCAACTGTGGTTGGCTGGCCCAGGACTATTGTGAGTGTTGCCCATTGTGTGGGAAAGCCCTGTGTAGTGGGGCGTGTCAGTAGATTGTGGGATGCCAGTGGAGTAGGGTGGTAGGATAGTATTTCACCAATAGATGGCGTTTACTCTCGCGCTATCGAATTGTTCTAAAACGCCCTTTAGCGTTCAATGTTTCTTGCATTTATTGTTGCACGCAAAGTAACGAAGACTACAAGCCTGTAAATTGGAAACGATATGCAAACGTGTGTCGCACGGGATCATGCGTTGTGTACATCGTGATCGTTTTGTGTTCAGCGTTTCGCGACACTTTCGAGTGAATTTGTTTACGTTTTTCTTGAGTATGTGTTCATTAAGCTTGGGTTTTGTTAGCGAGAGCAAAACCGCTCTCCTTAATTCACTTTCTTGATTTAAGGAGAGCAATTTACAGCTCTCCTCAGATTTATTAAAATAAAGGCCTACAGTCCGTGATGTGACATTATTTTACGTCACAACATGGACTGGTTTTACGGTGGTTTTCTGGGGCACTGGTACTTCTGTGTTGATTTCACTTTCATTTTGCCAAACGACAGGAAAAAACACAAGTTCAAGAATTGAAGGGGCTAGTTTTTCCGATTAATTTTCAACAAAATTACAGGGAGGAAAACTTTACACTCATGCCCAAATAATAACTAAACACAAAAGAAAGGATAAATACAGTAGTTAAATTAATTTAAGAGATTTCGTTCAATTTGATCTTTAAAAAATAACTGTGCTCAATTTTTTTGTGAGGATAGTTTTTCCAAAAGCTGGCTACAAATCTGTGACTGTAGACCTTTTTTCAGCAATGACTCTCACCCCTGTTTTTTGTGTACAGGAAAACACAGTTTTCTCTTCATTTTAACTCATACATTTACTTTGAAAAAATTGTGATCAACATGTACTTAGAGTTTTTGGCTGTTTTGAAGTCCAGTTGGTCTTTATAGACAGCATAGATGTATGCCTTTTGAGATCTTTAAAAAGACAGTCTCTGAGTGTAATTTGCAGACAGTACCTTCAGTAAATCTGATGCGTAGACTGAAAACAGTGTTGTGCGTCAGGTTTTTATTCAGCATTTCTGGAACTTTCTGAAATCACTGGTGCATAGACCGTGGACAATAGAAAAAGTGGTATTGCCAAACTGCTGAGGGAAAGCCCAAAGCGTTTGAGAGAATTCATGTGTGGGCGATTCAATTTTATAGGTAATAGGTAATAACAGTGGCATACACAAATATCTGTTCTAGTGGCATACTTTCAAAAAATCTGAGGCGTACACTGAAAACAGTGTTGGGTAACTTAGTCCGCGGACAATCAAAAATGGAGGTATTGCAAAACTGCTGAGGGAAGGCCACAAATGTTTGAGAGAATTCATCCGTGGGCGACTCAATTTTATAGGTAATAGGTAATAACAGTGGCATACACAAATATCTGTTCCAGTGGCATACTTTCAGAAAATCTGAGGCGTACACTGAAAACAGTGTTGGGAAACTATCCTTGTGTGTGGACAATAGAAATTGTGGTATTGCAAAACCGCTGAGGGAAGGCCCCAAATTTATTCTTGATGAATAGAAACTCATACCTTGAGTGCTGCAGGAAAAATGTTTCAGAGAAAGTCGTCCGTGAGAAATAAAATTCCCATTATTTTTAGTGTTCGCTCGGAATTGGCAAATCCCTCGGATACATAACATTATATCACCATTATTAGCTATTCCGACCTACTGTCGGAACAGGTTTTGTTTTCGTCGAGATTTTTATTATTTTTATTATTATTATTATTATTATTATTCTTTCTATCTGCCTAAATCCCCATAGCTTTTGTGCACAATTTAGTTTCATTCTTAAAAAAACCTTAGTGAATATGAAAGACTTAAATCCTATACCATATTGAAGCTTATGTTATGAAGTTGTTGTAAAATCTAATTAGCTTAAATTAATTAATTAGTTTACTTAGTTATAATGACATGAATATTTAATTAGCCAATCTTATTACCACCATATCTCAAAAATATACCCCCGATCGTCAAACTTTTTTCAGTTTTAGACTTCTGGGATAATGTAGATGAGTTTGCCGGCCTAAAATGCAGAACGACGTCATCATGACGTCATTTATTGGGCGTTTTCACCCGTGTTCAAAACACATAGGAGAAAGTGAAAAACAAATCCGACTTCCAGAAACATAATTTTTCAATTAAGTTAAATTGTAGTGACCTAAAACAAAGAAATCTTTTTTTTAAACACAAGGCTTTCACTAAGAGTTATTCCAGCCAATAAAACTAATCAAGGTACAATGTATTTTCCAAGATAATTAACGATGAAGTGACAGATCGGACCCCATGGCTAGCTGGCAAATTGTGCCGTGATTGCGCAATCACGGCTAGGCGTCAATGACTGCGGTGAAAGCTTTAATTAGTTAATCTTTGCAGCACCATATCTCAAGAAGTACACAGCCGATTTTCAAACTTTTTTCAGTTATGAACTCCTTGGGCATTGGAGATTAGCCTTGGGTTACCGTGACACCATGTTGACCTTTAGTTCCGGGTCAACCGGAAGTGGGACCATATCTCAAGAACTACACAACCGATTTTCAATTTCTTTTCACTTATAGATCCTTTGAGCATTAAAGATTGAACTTCGTTTACCGTGACCCCGGGTTGACCTTTACTTCCGGGTCAACCGGAAGTGGGACCATATTTCAAGAAGTACACAGCCAATGTTCAATTTCTTTTCAGTTATAGATCCTTTGAGCATTAAAAATTGAACTTCAGTTATCGTGACCCCTTGATGACCTTTACTTTTGGGTCAACCGGAAGTGGGACCATATCTGAAGAAGTACACACCCGATTTTCAATTTCTTTTCAGTTATAGACCCTTTGAGCAGTGAATATTGAACTTGGATTACCTTGACCCCATGTTGACCTTTACTTCCGGGTCAACCGGAGGTGGGACCATATCTCAAGAACTACACAACCGATTTTCAATTTCTTTTCAGTTATAGATCATTTGAGCATTAAACATTGAACTTAGGTTACCATGACCCCATGTTGACCTACTTCCGGGTCAACCGGAAGTGGGACCAGATCTCAAGAAGTACACACCCGATTTGCAATTTCTTTTCAGTTATAGACCCTTTGAGCATGAAAGATTGAACTTTGGTTACCGTGACCCAATGTTGACCTTTACTTGCGGGTCAACTGGAAGTGTGACCATATCTTAAGAACTACACAGCCAATTTTCAAATTCTTTTTAGTTTTAAACCTTTAGAGCATGTCAAAAAATACGGAACAGCTTTGTGTTTGTTCACAAACACCTAATGTCTAGTTGTTATTGTTATTATTATCAGCAACCAATAAACGCCAACATTCTTGGATTAAAAAGTAAACACAAAACTACTGGTACTAAAAGATTTATCTAAAATACAATTAACAATCACAATTTAAAATACAATTAGGCATTCAGCTTTTTAATTGATCAGATATTTTTTCATCTGATCTCCTCTTTGTTCTCTTTTTTTTTAGTGTCATAGAATTAAGAGGGAAAATCTACAAGACCACAGGGCTTGTAGCTCCGAATGTTTAGTTGACCAAAATTATTTGTACAAGACCAGAATTGAAATGAGAACAAAACCTATCGGTACAAAGTTGAAGATATGAACGAGCACTGAGAGAAGATTTATCTCACTTGTATTATGGTTAAGTGTACTTCAATACTCACTAGAACTGAAAGATATTATCAGTTATACTCTCACGAACACAAGATAAATACTATGAAACTTCATTGACCTTTTTGTTGCAGCTGAAAGTGCTTTAATTCACACAGAACTTATCATTATCTGAACGGGAAAAGTTAACAAACACTAAGGGGCAATTTTGCCCTAACAATTTTTTAAAAAACAAACAAAAGTAAAATCGGCCTATACTTGGCAGCTTGCCAAGGCCTATAAAATAAAATCGGCCTATACTTGGCAGCTTGCCAAGGCTTATACAAATTAAATTCGGCCTATACCATGGCAGCTTGCCAAGGCCTATAAAAGTATAATCAACCTATACTTGGCAGCTTGCCATAGCCTATTTCATGGTAAATAAATGAATGATTCAAAATTGGGTAAAAAGCTATTACAATTTGAAGCCATAAATGCACAATTCAATTCCACCGTTTGTACTCACGGTCGGAGTAGCCCCATCTGAACTGATGGGCGCCCAAACTATGCTTACAAATTCGGCTTAAATTTAAAAGGAAATAATAAAAAAGGAGTCAATGTCATTCCTGATGCCACAAAAAATGCCACTCGCACCAGAAAAAAGCGACACATGGGAGAAGGACAGACATGCCAAGCCCCCACCCCCCCAAATACATAATTAATAATTATAAGTAACCATTAACGCAGTTCTGAATGTTATGTCGGAACAAATTGGTTCCTTCTGGAGACAGATGAACCCCATCATAGCGAAACAAGTGAAAAAGGGACCACTTAAATTGAGGGTGGTTCAAAACTGCTACATCATGGGACGGCCCAATGACCGTGCCCACTTGTTGATTGAACGTCGTTTCATCTCTAATTTGGATTGTGAAAGGGCACCAAAATAACAAGCCCGGGGAAGGATGTCAGACCATACCAAATGAGCCCCTGGAAACTGAACGCCACACTCAGTCATAAAAATGCGCACACTTTGCCGTAAGCAAAAAGCATCTAACTGGACAAAATCATTAACGAACATGTGTGACAATACTTGCCGATATCATGCGTGCTTTATTATAAGCTACATGTTAGCTTATAATATTTGCCAATACTTGCCAATATCATGCGTGCTTTATTATAAGCTATGCAGTACGCATTCTCAAACCTCAATAACATAATCAATAACACTATGTAGGAATACATTAGACTGCTCTCCCCTTTAAATATTAAACCCAGTGATCCAGTTGCACATTACTTTCTGTGTATTTGAATAAAGCATATATCAAATATCCCGTAGATAAACGCGCTCTTGTATAGCATAACATGTGGCCTAATGACCTACCCCCCCCCCCCCTCCGAAAAGAAAGGTACTGGCCTGCAAGATCATAAGAGGATGTGCCCCCCTGCAGCGACCCCTTCCAAAATGTAAGCATTACACCCACCACTGACAAACCCATTCCCCTGGCCCCCCCCCCCCCCACTGAAAATCAATGCCCCCCCTGTGCCTGCCCCCCCCCCCCCACACTGAAAAAGTCCTGGCTACACCGCTGGTCTTGGGATCCCCCTGAAGCCTATTGTTTTTGGACCTCCTATGACAAATTTGGTCATTAAGGCTTAATCAAAAGAAATGTTGTCTGAGCAATAACTCAAGAATGACTTGACTCCAAATTTGATGTGTGGGTTGGTCTTGGGATCCCCCAGAAGCCTATTGTTTTTGAACCCCAGGTCAAATACTAAAGTCAGTATGGGTAAAAAAAAAAAAAATGTTGTCCAAGCGATTACTCAAGAATGAGGTTAATCTAAGCGGGGTATTTGTGTTTGTCAACGCACCATTCTTGTTTTTTGGGTGATGATTTGTGAAATAAAACTACTTCTTTTAAAAATGTTCAAACTGGCTTTTTGTTTTGTTTTAACTGCAAGTCTAACCTTACTGTTGGTTTTCGGATCCTCTCTGATGTTCTGACCATAACCGGTTTAGATGTTGAATCCACTGCAGGTTTGTTTGACTCTGTTTTATTTAGTTCTTGGACCAGAGGAGTCTGCTTCTTTGTATGTGTTACATGTACATATAGCTGAATCTTGTGATTCAACCACTGTGGTCGTTTCTAACTCACTTTCACTCAAAAACTCAGGATAGAGGTATTCATGTTCAGGCTTTGGTTCATCTTTGGCTGGAATCATCTGGTCAACATGAACACTTCTGATTTTGTCCCCTACATGTAGGTCAACTAAGTATCTTTTCGGTCCACACGCTTCAACTATTTGTCCAACAGCCCATTTGTTGTGACTAGACTTGTTGGGAGGACTGAGAACACGAACTTGCTCATCTGGTTCGAAAGTTGGAGTCAAAGTGTCGCTTTTGACGTAACTGTTGTTTCTCAACCCTTGATGCCAAATTGGGTTGAACCAGATTTAGGCGTGTTCTGAGCCTTGTCGTCATCAACAATTCTGCAGGTGTGTAACCTGCTGTTGTGTGTGGTGTAGTCTGATACTTCAGCAAGAAACTAGCCAAACGTTGTTTCATGCTGAGCTTTAAAGGCATCATACACGTTTGGTAATTACTCAAAATATATATTAGCATAAAAACTGACTTGGTAACGAGCAACAGAGAGCTGTTGATAGTATAAAACATTGTGAGAAACGACTCCCTCTGAAGTAACGTAGTTTTTGAGAAAGAGGTAATTTCTCACTAAAATAACAAAAACTTCTTGCAAGAAGTTTTTATTCCTATCTGAAAGCACACAAATTTGTACAACAAGGGTGTTTTTTCTTTCATCATTTTCTTGCAACTTTGATGACCAATTGAGCCCAAATTTTCACAGGCTTGTTATTTTCTGCATATGTTGGGATACACCAAATGAGAACACTGGTCTTTGACAATTACCAAACGTGTACGATGCCTTTAAACTACCCTACAAAAACTATTTATTGGAGGATGAGTTCCAGCTAATCAATCCTCCAATGACTAATTAAGCCATTTTTCCAAAGGTCAATGACCTGGGGGAGTCATATTCGTTGATATCCCAAACTGGGCCATTCCAGGGGTGGTCAGGTCTCAGAGATGGTTTTTTTTGTGTGTGTTAGGGGCAGAAAACTATTTACACTTATGTACTTAGGGGCCATTCAGAATAGTCAATGTTAACAAATTTCGATAATTTTTCGAAATTGTGGGTGGGTGGGTCAACAAAAATAACTGAAAATCGAAATTCAGTTTTTATTTTAAAAACAATATTAACAAACGAAAAATACACAGCTGGCCAAGAACGTCATCATTCCTGACTAAACTACAAAGTCGTTTGTTTAAGCCAGGAGAAGCCATTGAAAACTACTGATGTTGGAGACCTTTGATCTAAAATATCAGGTTCACTTAAGGCATTACTTTGTCCTTACAGTGTATAGATTATACTATGAAGCCATTCAATATTTAAAATTGAAATCGAAATTGTTTAACATTGACCATTCTGAATGGCCCCTTAGTGCATAAATATCCCATGCATGTCAAATACAACCCTCTGATAAGTGGAGCCGTCTGTTCTTTGTTTGCAGCAGGCTGATAGCATTGTGTGTATGGTTTTCAACCCCCTCCCCTCCAATGCAATCAAACTGTCTGGGCTTACTTGGGAAATGAACATTGTGATGGTGCTAATTGGAAGAAAAACAGTGGTTATTGGGAGACACTTTTCTTCTTGTTATTTTTTACTAATTAAAACATAATTAATGAAAAAATTATTAATTAAACAAAGAAAAAAGGGCTCAGATAATCCTAGACAATAGTTGGGCATGTAAAGGCGGCAAATACTGTATTCTCACGGTAAGTTACCGTTCTCAAAATTATGTAAACCTGACCATAAGGCCGACCATTTTTTGCAGTCTTGGATTGCACCTTTGATCCAGAGTTTTTTAAAAGCAACTCAACCCGGACAAAATAAAGAACAATGACATTCTTATTGAAGAAAATCCAAGCTTACTAATTTATTACAACTGAAAACTATTTTATTTATTTATTTATTTATTTAGACTTATCAGTATTACAACTGCTATCCCTAAGGGCCCTGTGTACAAACAGTAAATAGTAAGGTAGTAAAACAGTAAAATACAAAGTAATGAGAAAAGCCATTAATCAAAAGCAGAAAACCGAGTGTAAAACAAAAACAACAATCTTACAAGGTTAGACGAAAAATTACAAAAGCTGTGGGCATGAAAATTAAAACACGAACAAAACTATTAAAACTATATACAAGCACAAAGGATTACACCATCGCATTGCAGTTTAAGTAAACTAAAAGAGAGGCAGATATATATGTGTCGAAGGCCTTCTTCAGATCTAAAAATATGGCGCCAGGTTCCTTTTCCGAGTCCAGATTGTTAAGAACGTGATCTGTGATATCTAAGACTGTGGTTTGGGTGGAATGTTTCGGCCTGAAACCCGACTGCTCAGAAACAGAGAAATTTTGTCTGTCAAGAAAATGTATAAGATTGTCATGAACAGCTTTCTCGATAATTTAAACTAACCATGTCTAATTAGTAATATCTACACTCAAATGTTGTTAAATAAATTGCGAGCAGGCTAAATAAAATGAGAGGAACTTGCCGACTCACTCCTTCTGGGTTTTTACGATAACCCATGCCATGTGGGACTTAAATAAAATATCTCTTGACATTTCAAATCATTGAAAGAAAATCACAAACCCATGTTCATTTACGATGTGGGCCTCATGACGTGGCTGTCTCGTCTCTATGATGGTGTGGAGCTCATGCATCTCTGTTGATGCCTAATTATTAGGACTAATTATCATGCCAATTTTACCACCAAAAATACAAACTGGCTGTTTTTTTTGCCACTTGGACTTTTCTAAATTACCGGCTGGATTTTCTTTTCCCTTTTGTAGGATCTAACTCTTTTTTAGAGTCAAAAGACTTTCTTTTATTTTTAACTGTTTTAACTTGAACTCATGAGCCATTTCCTTTTCTCTTAGTTCAATTTCTTTGTCTTTTAGTTCCTCTTTGTCAGACTCTTTAAGTTTCAACTGTAGTTTTAAGATTTCAGCTTGATCTTTCGGATTGGTAGATTGTGCCACGCTTACATCACTTTCAATTAAGCCATTTTGAACTGAGGCATAACAGTATGGTTTAAATAACTCTTTCTCCACTAAACCCCAGAATAAACCATATTACTTTTAATTACAATAATTAACACTACACACGATAGTTGGCATTGTACTGTTGGTCTTATTCCGCACCAAAACTATGACACATTTTTGTAAGATATTTGTCGTATATATATCTCATAGTAACACTACTTGTTTATAAGCGTAACAGTTGTTTTATACTTAAAGGGGCACACCGGCTCACCATTTACGTCATTTAGTGAAGTAGAGTCACAAACAATAAATAATTTGATGTTAAAAAAAAAAAAATCTTAAAATTAGCACGTAATTAACGAAAAATAGTGAAAAAAACGAAACGCGGTCAAAGGTCAGCGTATACGCTTTTTCGGCCAGTATTACGCTTGGTTGGCCAACGACCTGTGCCAACCGAGTCTCCTGCTTTCGCTGCAAACGGTCTGCCTTTCTCTTGGCAGCTCTATCTGAGGCAACCTCTCGTTTTTCCGCTGATGACTTGACTGGACGGCCGGAGCGAAATTTTTTAGGAGGAGCGAACATCGTGAATCAGTCCGTCGTCGGTGCATATGCAACGTCGTCGTCCTGCGACTGCGAGAGTGTGCAGCGCAGTCAATCCAACACGGGCACTGCCTAAAACCCCCTTGGAACCAAACGTGATTATGATCTGGCTCCCAACCCCCCAGACAAGCTCCGAAGCCACGGCTATTGGCAAGCTGAGAGTTCATGCCCCTAGGTTTCAACGCTCTCTGGCCCCACGGGATGTAGCGCGGCTGATTGCACCACGCCTTTGGGCCATGCAACACGCCTCCGTTACACGGACTCTTTGAATGCGAATCTTACGATGGATTTTTCACCATTATTTACAACTTGTAGCAATAATTTGAATACGTGATCTTTTTCGTCAATTACTGGTTATTAATTGTGCAAAAAAAATATTTAAATTTGGTTTGGTAAGTTACTTTTAAACGGCTGGAAGTAAAACTAACTCGGAAGGTCACGTGATTATTTGAACCAGTTTGTGGTTCGAACTATCACGTGACCTTCGTTTTTGTTTAAAAATGCCCAAAAACGGCTAAATTTGATGATTTTTTTTATGGACTGTTCTTCTTCATTCCTGGAAGACCGTTGAAGTCATATTTTAGTCTATTTTGTAGCCCAAATAGCCCAATTCAGCCGGTGTGTCCCTTTAATAACAGTTAACAATTCTGTATATTTCCAATATAACACAGTCTCTTCTGTGCAACAGCCTGTGTTCCTCTATTTTCCGTTTAGAATGTTTAGGACATTCTTAACCCTTGGGATCCAATCGTGATAGTAGCCGGTTACGCAAACTCGAAAAACCCGTTTGGGAAAATGAGAACGTAGTTTAGCTTGCTATCTCATGCCAACCTGATGATTGGATTCTCTACATGCTAGAAAAACACTTCAGATTTTTGCTGTTGTTTACCGCCTTGACTGTGGTGCGAACCAACGTGAAGTGAGCTCTTGGTTACGTAACGTGGAGAAACCAAATATATGCTAATTCACCGAGGGCGTTCAACCGCCCATATAAATGTTTCTTGCTCCTCCAAAAGTCTTGACTCCAAGTGAATGTGCTACGGCACACAACTGATCTTTGGTTAGTTCATCAATGATTTCAACTTTTAAATTGGATCTGCTTAAAAATTCTTCAGCAGAAGTGAAACTTAATTTTGACTTTTGGGCGTCCACCATTTTCGGACACTTTCCAAAAAGGAAAACACAACTATTATGAACAACCACAAATGTAAATATTTCGATCAGTTGAGCTTGTTATTGGTAATTTTGTTCCCGGACAAGCCCCCATTTTCTGTTACGAAGCCACAAATCAAATGGAACAACTTAACAGAATTTAAAGGGAAATACCGCACTTGAATGATAGGGGTCGAAGTTTAGAACAACAAAATATAACACATTTAATGAAATACATTCTCAGCACTTCAAAAATATACAAGCATAAGGGGAAGTCAAATTAATTTAATACAATGAGAATAATATTAAACAAACTGAAAATATGGTGGTGGTAATTAAACGCGTGATATAGCGGAGAGGTATACCTCCATTGAGGCTCTAGGCTGGGGTTTTCTAGTCCCATGGCTGGTCCAGTCTTGGGCAGATTCTGCAAATTGCTCTCTGCGGCGCAACATCAAAGTCTGTAGTCCGGATGAACCAGCGAGGCAGGGAGAAGGTGGACCATCACTGCAGACGGCAGTAGGTACCGGCGATTTATTAACAGTCTCCAGGGCCACGCCTCACGACTGCTAGCCCAGCAGTCCCAGTCATCGCCTGCCAGTCTCTGGAAAGAAAAGCTTAGAATCTGCTGGGTCGCAAGCATAGTCCGTGTTTTAATTAACCTATTAATCGTGGAATTCCAGTGTTCTTCTGGCAAATGCAGTCGGGAACAATGGTTCTTTAATCCAAGAATTGCGACCGCGGGTTAACATAATGGACTTACATAAGGTTGCGTAAGAACTATAAATACGAATTCTTAGCAGTGTAGGTTGGGTGGGAGGGTGTTTGGTGTATGGGAGGGTATAAATGGATGGTAATAAGGGATGGGTGAAGGGTACTCCTAGAACTATGAGGTTCGTTCCGCTATCCTCTCCACGAACGAGAGTAGTAATTGTATAGGAGTAGGAGATGGGTTATAAAAGTGGTATAAGGGAGGGGTGTAAGGGGAAGGTTATCAGGAGGTGGTATAAGGGAGGGTTGTGAGGGAGGGGTTTAAAGAAGGGTGTAGGGGGTTTGTTAAGGGATATGTGATAAAGTGCAGGGGGAGGGGTGTAGGTGTACAGGAGGGGTATGAGAGTAGTGTGGTGGGAGGGGGTGGGAAAGGGACATGAGATTAGTGGTGTAGAGTAGGGGGTGATGGGAAGGGTGGGGAAGTGGTATAACCTTCCTCCCCGTCGTGACCTTCCTCATTGTCATGACCGTCTAAGTGATCATAACCTCCCCCATAGGGGCCTTTTCATTCCTTATTGTCACAAACTTCCTACAAGATTTTGTTAAGGGCTCTTTCTTCAAACTCGTCTGATTCCTTTCTCTTTTGAATCCAGTTAGGAGGGCTAATTTCAATGCCCAAGGCTTCAACTGTTTTCCCTAATGCCTCATATCCTGATTTGCGTTTGTGAATGTCCAGAATTGCTGTTATCACAGACTGCCATGTATCACTATTCATGGTTGCCAAGGTAATTCTCTCTTGGTGCTTTAACTCTTTGAGGCCGGCGCCGGAAACCTCGCCATCCTTGCCAGACTTGCCGTATGTCTTGGCATAGTGGATGTGAAATTCAACAGGATATTTTTCTTTGAATTCTTTGATCTGTATAGCACAACTAACACATGGCGAGTAGTTGATGTAGAGTTCGTATTCAGTTATCAGTTCGGACACCTGCAAACCTTTGGAATCATCGCTTTCCAATGATGAAGACTCTGACTGATCCACTGACTTATGGCTAGTTGTGTCTTTAAGGTCACTTAGGAAGTTAATCTCAGCATGGTTTCCTGGTGTGTTGTGGTAAACATTGTTCAGGCTTGTACTTTTAACGACGAGAATGATTTCTTTTGGATTCGGCTTATTCTTTTCGGCTGTTTTGATCATGAGTTCAATGTCATATTTACAACTGTGTTCCACGTTACTTGCCATGATGGTAGGATTTCTGTAAAAACACAGGTAGAAAGTCTCTGTGTTATTTTTTGGCAATATTTAAGAAGTACTCTGCTTTAAATTTCATGCAGTTTGTGTGTGATGTAATAACCACACTTCACAATGGACTTATCTTATTTTGTTCCCTTATATTTAATGTATGCCTCCCCCATCACAGTATTTACACTCTCCTCCCCCTATTTGGAAATCATGGGGGGTGGGGTGAGGGAGGTCAGGAAAGCAAGAGAAATCTAACTTTTGAGCTGACTAATCATTTGATTTCTGTAAGCTTTTGAGAAATTTCAAAGTGTAAGATAGTATCATCCTTTGTTTTATCGAGCCTGGTGTATCAATGTTCGTTTTGTTTATAAGAAACCCCAAAATGTAGAAAGGTCTTGACAAGGAATGAGAAATTTATACCGATCTGATGTCTAATGGTGCGAATCCAAGTCACGAGGCTCGTTGCTTGCTATGATGGTAGGATTTCTGTAAGAATATAGATAGAATGTGAAAAGTTTCAAGTCAATCTGACAAACAACAATGGAAAAATTGTTCAACAGAAGACAAAAATAATTTTCTTAATTAATTAATGACTTGAATGATGACGTCATTATGACATAATTTTTATTGTGATCATTCTTGTGTATTGTACCTACCTGTCAAGTTTCATGACAATCGAACCTTGTCTTTTATGTGTTTTTCAAAAAACTAAATTTTTCATGCCGTCATTGTGACGTCACATACATGTTTTTCTCCCGATTCTAAGCATACGTCTATGCTATAATACTTAAGCTACTGCAAAAAGAATTTTGAATTAAGGACCCTTCGTTCTCTAGATATTTTGAAAAGAAGGTTTAAATTAAAACAAAATTAAATAAAAAGTACCAGTGACATGATCTCAATTTTTGAATGTAACACTTCCGGCTTGAATGCTTGCAAAGTTACAGCTTGATCCCACGCGCAGTTTTGTATATAATAAACTTTGAAAACTGCACCTTTAAGGTGGTGACACGCAATGATGTCACAATTACATAATTGCCTAGGAATCAAAACAGCACTGTGACGTCACACTATTGACTCGATCCAAACAAGACAATGGAAAATGCATAGCAACAAAACCTTCATCCAGTCCGCAATGTGATGTATTTTACAACACAACATGGACTGGCTTTACGCTGGTTTCTGAGGCACTGGTACTTCTGTGTTGATTTTGTTTCCTTCATTTTTTCTGGGATCCATGCAGGGGCGCTACCAACGACAGGAAAAAACAGTAGTTCAAAAATCGATTGGGGGGGGGGCTAGTTTTTCTGATCAAACTTCAACAAAATTACAGGGAGGAAAACCTCACACTTATGGCCAAATAATAACTTAAGGATAAATAGTTACATTAGTTTAAGTGATTTTGTTCAAGTTGATCTTAAAAAAATAGTTTTGCTCTTATTGTTTTCTGAGGATAAATTTTCCAAAAGCTTGTGACAAATCTGTGACTGTAGACCTCTTTTCAGCAATGCCTCTCACCCCTGTTTTTTCTGTACAGGAAAATGCAGTTTTCTCTTCATTTTAACCCATACATTTACTTTGAAAAAGTTGTGATCAACATGTACTTACAGTTTTATGAGTCCAATTGGTCTTTATAGACAGCATAGATTTATGCCTTTTGAGATCTTTAAAACGACAGTCTCTGAGTGTAATTTGCAGACAGTACTTTCAATAAATCTGATGTGAAGGCTGAAAAAAGTATTGGGCAACCTTTCTGGAATCACTGTGCATAGACCGCGGACAATAGAAAATGTGGTATTGCAAAACTGCTGAGGGAAAGCCCCAAACGTTTGAGAGAATTCATCCGTGGGCGATTCCATTTAATAGTTAATAGGTAATAAATAGTGGCATACACAAATAATTGTTCCAGTGGCATACTTTCAGAAAATCTGAGGCGTACACTGAAAACAGTGTTGGGTAACTTTGTCCGCGGACAATACAAATGGTGGTATTGCAAAACCACTGAGGGAAGGCCCCAAATTGATTCTTTGATCAAATAGAAACTCATACCTTGAGTGCTGCAGGTAAAATTTTGAGAGAAAGCTGCCATAAGAAATAAAATTCCCGTTATTTTGAGTGTTCGCTCGGAATTGGCAAATCCCTCGGATACATAACATTATATCACCATGATTATTATTATTCTTTTTTTTTAGTGTCATAGAATTAAGAGGGAAAATCTACAAGACCACAGGGCTTGTAGCTCCGAATGTTTACTGGACCAGAATTTGTTTGTACAAGACCAGAATTGAAATGAGAACAAAACCTATCGGTACAAAGTTTAAGATATGAACGAGCACTGAGAGAAGATTTATCTCACTTGTATTATGGTTAAGTGTACTTCAATACTCACTAGAACTGAAAGATATTATCAGGTATTGTACAAGTTTGTAACTTGATAATGGATGTAAAAGGAAAATTGGTATAGACCCCTTGCATATGATGTCACAATCTCAAAAAGTGCCATCCCTGAGGCCAAAAGGAGGCAGATCATTGGATGATAGCTGTTCTTTGTGCGTAAAAACATGCGCGTGACCTCAGCGTACCTGTAGCATTTCGCATTATGCAAGGGGGTCAATTGATTTCTATAGCCCCCTTACACAACGCAGAACGCACCTCCGAACAATGCGCATCTACCATTTCCATCCTTTTGGTAGTCAATCCTTTTGTGCATGTTTGTGCACGATTTTGACTCTCAAAATGACTCCCAGGATAGGCTCATGTGAGTGCGCTGCGCGTTGTGCAAGGGGTCTATAGAGTGTGTTTTTTCTGCGTTTTTTTTTATTTGTCTATTTATTTACTGACATCGCATACCCAGGCTTAGCTTTGTAGCTTGGTTCTCTTACCAACGGTGCCCGATTGTATGATGCTGTAGACCCATAGTTAGGAGAGTAGCTTGACATTTGGCTCCCTCTTGGAAGTTGCGTCTGGGTTATTGACTTTGCATACCAAGGCACTATAGGTTGGTAGCTTGGTTCTCTTGCCAACGGTGCCCGATTGCATGATGCTGCAGACCCATAGTTAGGAGAGGAGCTTGACATTTGGCTCCCTCTTGGAAGTTGCGTCTGGTTTACTGACATCGGATACCCAGGCTTAGCTTTGTAGCTTGGTTCTCTTACCAACGGTGCCCGATTGTCTGGTTTACTGACATCGGATACCCAGGCTTAGCTTTGTAGCTTGGTTCTCTTACCAACGGTGCCCGATTGTATGATGCTGCAGACCCATAGTTAGGAGAGTAGCTTGACATTTGGCTCCCTCTTGGAAGTTGCGTCTGGTTTACTGACATCGGATACCCAGGCTTAGCTTTGTAGCTTGGTTCTCTTACCAACGGTGCCCGATTGTATGATGCTGCAGACCCATAGTTAGGAGAGTAGCTTGACATTTGGCTCCCTCTTGGAAGTTGCGTCTGGTTTACTGACATCGGATACCCAGGCTTAGCTTTGTAGCTTGGTTCTCTTGCCAACGGTGCCCGATTGTATGATGCTGCAGACCCAGGCCTAGAAGTGTAGTTTGAGGTTTTGGTCAGGGTCGATGCATTGTTAAATGACTGACTTGGCGCCATGTAAGACGAAGTGGACGAATATTGAGGGTAGTAATTTGTCGGTAGAGTGTTCGGAGGGATGTGTTCTGGTTCAAACCACATGTTTCCAAACATATCAATCGCAAAGTAGTCCTCAAAAGAACCTTCTTCAAGGATATCATCAAGTATTTCATCCTCAGTCCTGTCTGCTTTCTCTCTCATGAGTTGATTTATAATCCGTTCGCCCAAAATGCCGCATGGCCTTGAGAAATCGAGAGAAGGCTTACGCACAGCGGCAGGTTAATTGAAAACCCACATTTTTTGGACTCTCAACTGTACAATAACTAGTTGTTTTTGCAGAATTGAAATTTTTTCCGACGAAAGTACAAAACATTTCTGTTTATTTCTTGGAATATGGGATTGATGAAAGTGGCACCCAGATCCGGAAAAAACCCATGGTAAGTTACCATGGGTTTTTTCGGGCACAATTTGGCAGAGTTGCAGGCAATAGTGCTCTAAATATTTCTGCTAAGCAAAACAATCGGCAGGAAACCAGTCACAAGTGATACATATGGTATTTTGGCTGGTAACCTTATTCTGGTAAGAACAATTGTTTTGTTCTTTGTTACTTTTTATGCTTTAAAAGCAGCTCTGTGAAATTGAATGATTCTATGATGCTGCAGACCCATAGTTAGGAGAGGAGCTCGACATTTGGCTCCCTCTTGCTAGTTGCATCTGGTTTACTGACATCGGATACCCAAGCTTAGCTTTGTAGCTTGGTTCTCTTGCCAACGGTGCCGGATTGTATGATGCTGCAGACCCATAGTTAGGAGAGTAGCTTGACATTTGGCTCCATCTTGCTAGTTGCGTCTGGTTTACTGACATCGGATACCCAGGCTTAGCTTTGTAGCTTGGTTCTCTTGCCAACGGTGCCCGATTGTATGATGCTGCAGACCCATAGTTAGGAGAGGAGCTCGACATTTGGCTCCCTCTTGAAAGTTGCATCTGGTTTACTGACATCGGATACCCAGGCTTAGCTTTGTAGCTTGGTTCTCTTACCAACGGTGCCCGATTGTCTGATGCTGCAGACCCATAGTTAGGAGAGGAGCTCGACATTTGGCTCCCTCTTGCTAGTTGCGTCTGGTTTACTGACATCGGATACCCAGGCTTGGCTTTGTAGCTTGGTTCTCTTGCCAACGGTGCCCGATTGTATGATGCTGCAGACCCAGGCCTAGAAGTGTAGTTTGAGGTTTTGGTCAGGGTCGATGCATTGTTAAATGACTGACTTGGCGCCATGTAAAAAGTGGATGAATATTGAGGGTAGTAATTTGTCGGTAGAGTGTTCGGAGGGATGTGTTCTGGTTCAAACCATCTGTTTCCAGATGTAGTCACAAAGTAGTCCTCAAAAGAACCTTCTTCAAGGATATCATCAAGTATTTCATCCTCAGTCCTGTCTGCTTCCTCTCTCATGTTTATCCATTCAGGAGACGTTTCAACGTCCAAGTATTTAAGTGCCGTCTCTAATAAATTATATCCTGACTTATATTGAAGCTTTTTCTTCAATTTTTGCAATTTTTGTATGTGAATGTCCATAAATGATGTTATCACAGTCTCCCAATTGTAATCATTCATGGTTGACAAGGTAATCCCCTCTTGATCTTTTAACATTCTGAGGCCTTCGCCATCACGGTAGCTCATGGCATAGTGGATGTTAAATTCAACAGAAGGATGGTTGTTTATGAATGTTATGATCCGGTCAGCACAGTCAACACATGGCGAGTAATTGATGTAGAGTTCGTATTCAGTCATCTGCTGGGACATGCGCATCCTGGAAAAATAGTCTTCAAATGATAAAGACTGATCCGCTGACTCGAGGTCATCTAGGAAAGCACACTCGGCATGTTGTGCTCTTCCATGTATTGTATTTGGTGTGCTGTGGTAAATCTTGTTCAGTCTGTTACTTTGAACTAAAAGAATGGCCTCCCGTGGCCATTTAAATCGACCTGATTTCACATGACGACAATCCGGTACGCCCGATCTGATCATGAGTTCTATGTCATCTTCACAACTGTGCGGCCTGCTACTTGCCATGCTGGTGTAATTCCTGTAACAAGTGCAGACAGAGAGCCTTTGTTCACTTATCTTTAATTTATGCCTCCCTCTCATCACAATAATTATATTCCCCTTCTAGTGATTTCGTTCAAGTTGATCTTTAAAAAATAATTGAGCTGTTATTTTTAACTGAGGCTACTGTTTCCAAAAGCTCGCTACAAATCTGTGACTGTAGACCTTTTTTCAGAAATAACTCTCACCCCTGTTTTTTCTGTTACAGGAATTTTGAATTTATTTACTTTGAAAAAAATGTGATCAACATGTACTTACAGTTGGTGGCTGTTTTGTAAGTCCAGTTGGTCTTTATAGACAGCGTAGATTTATGCCTTTTGAGATCTTTAAAAGGACAGTCTCTGAGTGTAATTTGCAGACAGTACTTTCAATAAATCTGATGCGTAGACTGAAAAAAGTATTGGGCAACTTGGGTATTTAGTCAGCATTTCTGGAACTTTCTGGAATCACTGGTGCATAGACCGCGGCAGTAGAAAATGTGGTATTGCAAAACTGCTGAGGGAAAGCCCCTAGCTGACTTTTTTCCAGCCGATTTTCCTCTTTTTTTCCTTTTAGTGCAATAGAAAAAACCCAACCAAAACACTGTACAAAGTTTTGTCTTGTGTTTCAATTTCAAATTTTGCAAACAAGTTTTATAACACTGGAAAGCTTAGAAAAACTTGATTTATAATCCGTTCTCCCAAAATGCCGCATGGCTTTGAGAAATGGAGAGAAGGCTTACGCACCGCGGCAGGTTCATTGAAAACCCACATTTTTGGGACTCTCAACTGTACAATAACTAGTTCTTTTTGCAGAATTGAATTTTTTTTCCAACAAAAGTACAAATCATTTCTGTTTATTTCTTGGAATATGGGATTGATGAAAGTGGCACCCAGATCCGAAAAAAAACCATGGTAAACGTAGGGCACAATTTGGCAAAGTTGCAGGCAATAGTGCTCTAAATATTTCTGCTAAGCAAAACATTCAGCAGGAAACCAGTCACAATTAATACATATGGTATTTTGGCTGGTAACCTTATAGATGGTAAGAACAATTGTTTTGATCTTTGTTACTTTTTATGCTTTAAAAGCAGCTCCGTGAAATTGTGCCCAGAGGCATGGGTCTGTGTAGGGTACATTAGAACAATGTACATTGTACACCATGGAGTGTTTGCTTGTTGGCTGTGCTCAAACAATGCATAGACTTGGCCGAGTCCCGTCAGTGTGTAACATGGCAACAACATGTTAATTCTTAAAACAATCTTTCTATGGATCATTTAAGGATATTGCAACAAATTAACAACAAGATTAATTCAAACATCATCAACAATTAACAACTCTTAGTTTTTAATGGTCATTTTGCTAAAATATTAAATAAATACAGTGGAAGTTTTAATATATGCAGTGTATAATAAATAAATACTTCAAAGTTTCTTTTTAAAAGTCTTTTTAAATAAAGCACTTTATAAATTTGAAACAAAAATGCACAGAGTCTCATAAGAACCCCCCTATGCATTAAAAATGCCCTTTTATAAAACCCCCATTAAAGGCACTGAACACCTTTGGTAATTGTCAAAGACCAGTGTTCTCATTTGGTGTATCCCAACATATGCAGAAAATAACAAGCCTGTAAAAAATTTGGGCTCAATTGGTCATCGAAGTTGCAAGAAAATGATGAAGGAAAAAACACCCTTGTTGTACAAATTTGTGTGCTTTCAGATAGGAAAAAAAACTTCTTGCAAGAAGTTTTTATTATTTTAGTGAGAAACTACCTCTTTCTCAAAAACTACGTTACTTCAGAGGGAGTCGTTTCTCACAATGTTTTATACTATCAACAGCTCTCTGTTGCTCGTTACCAAGTTTTTATGCTTATATATATTTTGAGTAATTACCAAACGTGTACGATGCCTTTAACATAACAAACCTTTAGATAACAACTGTTCACCCCCCCCCCAGACACAGCAGTCATAAGAAGCGATTAAAAGCACCATTCTAAGACTTTTGGTTCAAGAGTTTGGGATTGAGCTTCATCCAAAACTGTAATTTTTTGACTAAAACCAAGCCGCAGCACCAAAAAATCTCATAACATTTGTTCATATAATCTCTACATGTATTTTTTGATATCTGTCTGTTTGTTTTGATGTTTTTCTTTTTTATGGGGAGTGCTGTTTCAGATAGTGATTTAGTTCGCTTTTGGGCAATCCCTAGGCTGCTGTTTGTTTTTGTTTTTTTACATACTCCTCAATTGGTCTGATTTATTTTCTAAGTCTTCTGTATAAAGCCTGAATAATAAATAATTATTTATTAAATAATAGGTCAGTGTATACTGCCCAAAATACAAGCCGCATCTGAAAGTGCCCAATTTTCATATCACATGCACAGATGACGGGGTTTGAAACAGTGGTGTGAGAGTGAAAACCTTCCCTTTGTAGTCTACTGGGCGAGGCACAAAATGTTCCTTGTAGGACACAATAAATAAGGGGTAATGGGTATAATCTAATTGCAAGATTGTTTTCAAGTTTGTAACTTGATAATGGATGTAAAAGGAAAATTTGTGAAGAAAGTCTTTTCTATTTGTCTATTTAATTAGTATTATTATTGGGGTTTTTGTGGGGGTGGGGGATGTAGCAAAGCCACAAAAACAATTGTTGATGATGATGACGGGGATAATTTATTCATGATCCACATTTTTTGCTTTTTGCATGCCACCAATGTTATGCAAGAAATAATTGGGCAAACCCAAGCTCAGGACTGCAGCTGTAGGGTATGAATTTCGCTTGTCAATGTCAGGTGCAATTGTGTGACTTAACAGACCCGTTGCTCACAATGTATGGACATTGCAGTTTGGGTTTCTTCTGACAATGATGTCCAGTTGTGTGACATTGGATCCGAATGGCTCCCAGTGTAATGTACATGGAGCATGTGCAAGGCTCAAATTTAGGGGAAGTTCCACAGGACTGCACTTGTATTGTAGCTCAAAATTTGTACTGGACCAGAAATTAAAATGAGTAGAACAAGCACCAACAGAAGATTTATCTCAAGTATACTTTGATACTCAACAGAATTCGCCATATTTTTGACCGCGTGAGGGCGCATGTGGACCAACTTTTACGTGATGAAAAACAAGCAAACAAACGGGGTTATTTCCTTTTTGTTATTATTAGGTTGATGTGTTTCGTCATTGATGCAAAAAAACTACATACAGGCAATTAAAATATTATGAAACTGTAGTTGTGATGCAAGACATTCTCTGAAGAAAGCGCCCTCATGCGTTCAAAAATATGATCCATTGAAAGATATTCATCAGATTTATAGTCAACACTTTTTTTTACAATGATATTACACTATGAGGTAGCTTATTATTACTCAATTGAAAATCACAAGACCACTGGGCTTGTCCGGTGGTGAGTTTTCCGACCCGATGCTTAAATCACTGGACTCGGGCCTGCGGTGCAGTGTTAATTTGAAGCCCTGATATTGTTTGGATTTCTCCTGCCAATGATGTTTGGTTGTGTGACCTTGCAGACCCATGGCTAGGAGTGTACATGGTGCGTGCAATTTCCATCTCTCTTGACTTTGATGTCTGGTTGTGTGACGTTGCAGAAGGGCTAGCAGTGTAAATGATAGAGATGGCAATTTCCATTTCTCTTGACAATGATGTTCGGTTGTGTGACATTGGGAAGAATTATAGTTAGGTTGAGAGTGGTAACTTCTCAGTGGATAGTTCGGACGGTCCGGGTACATATTTGTGTATACTACCTTCCCATCTTGCTATGTCCTACCAAAGATAGGCGTAAAAATGTTCCATCATCATAAGAAACTCCTCGTTGTCGTTGTAGATTTGTTCAAGTTTTTCTTCTTCAGTCTCGTCTGATTTCTCTCTCATTCGTATCCATTCAGGAGAGTTTTCAATGCCCAAGTAATCGACTGCTATCGCTAATGACTCGTACCCCGACTTGCGCCGAAGAAGTTTTTTCTTCAGTTTTTTTCGGTGGAATTTTAGAATTGATGTTATCGCAGCATTCCATGTATCACCATTCATGGTTGCCAAGGTAATGCGGTCTCGGTTCATTAACATACTGAGCCCGTCGACGCAATATGTCATGGCATAGTGGATGTGAAATTCAACAGAAGGATGGTAGTTTATGAATGTTATGATCCGGGCAGCACAGTCCACACATGGCGAGTAGTTGATGTAGAGTTCGTATTCAGTCATCTGCTGGGACATGCGCATCCTGGAAAAATAGTCTTCAAATGATAAAGACCAGTCCGCAGACTCAAGGTCATCTAGGAAAGCACACTCGGCATGTTGTGCTGGTGATTTTTTTGCTTTTCTTCTGCTGTGAAATATCCTTTCCGTTCTGGCACTTTGAACGACGAGAATGGCTTCATGTGGCCATTTATACCGCTTTGATCTCTTATGGCGCGGATCCCGTACGCCCGTTCTGATCATGATATCAATGTCATCTTCACAACTGTGAGGCGCGTTGCTTGCCATGCTTTTAGGATTCCTGCAAAAATACAAATTATAGAAAGTCTTCATTTCGGCTCTTGTTGGTGTGTGAGGTAATATTTCAATGAAACTACAGAACATGGTATAGGGCACTTTAAGATACATTATTAAATATGATCAACATGTACTTACAGTTTGTGGATGTTAAGGTAATCCAGTTGGTCTCTGTACAAGGCCTGTGAATGCTTTTTGTGGACTTAGAAATGGTGGTCTCTTTTTGTAAGTTGCCGACAGTGCCTTCAAGAAATCTGCGTACATTGAAAAAAGTACTGGACAGCACAAGTATTTATGCAAATTTTTTTTTACTGGATATATAATTAACTGGTGCAGAGACAGTGGACAGTAGAAATGGTGATTGCAAAAGATGAGCTAATTTTCCAATTTTATTTCTGACAACTGTAGTATTGCGAAATCTTTGAGGCAAGCATCCAAGTTTACGTCTGACAACTGTGGTATTGCAAAATCTTTGAGACTAGCATCCAAGTTGATTTCTTACAACTGTGGTATTGCGAAATCTTTGAGGGAGTTTCCCCAATCGATGTGTGATGTACTCGGAGAAGTGTTTAGGGAATTTGTCCATATGAGACAGGCATGATATTCTTCCTACTTTAATCTGATTGATGATTTGTTTTTTGCCCTTGGGGAAAAATCAGAAAAATTGTGATTAAGTAGCCTGAAAAGTCTATTTGCCTACATCATGTGAATATGTCAGCCCTTGTACCGGAGTACTGTGTGTGAGCAAGCTGTTCACAACATGTATGTAATCTTCGGGTAATGGGGCAAGCGTACCCTTGTTTGTTGATGTCATACTTGGGGGGGGGGGGGAAATCTGCCAGTGTTTGGCACATTATTCGGGCGTGGATTTAAAAGAGTGGTTCTAAAAAGTTAAGATCAAATAAGCATCCTTGTCCCAGAGTTTTAATTTTATTTCAATAATTAACAAATTATTTAAAACTGATTTTATAAAATTTGTAATGATTATTTTTGTTGTTCAGATTTTTTCTTTGATATAATTTAAAACAAAAATTTGATTTCAGAAAAAAAAAAAAGTTCTTTGTTTAATGCGTTTTCTCGTTCCGATACGCGCGAGACTTGCACAGTATTATTTGTCCTTGTCATGTTCAAGTTTTTCATTGTCTGTCATAGATGCTTCACTTCTGTTCTCTGTGTCGGCTATGATTGCATTGTGTTTATAGGGTATTTCTAATGTCAATAGATAAAGTTTATTTTGTGACATCCATCGTTCGAACCTACATGATAATGTAACTGTAAATAACCTGTACATGTTTTTGTAACTGCCATCATGGAATAGATGTTTATTGAATTTATTGAATGAAACAGAGAAAGGAGAAAACAAGTTGTCCACCAGTGTTAAACAAATTCACACTTTTCTCCAGGGTCTGTGTTTTTATAGTGGGCGTAAAAATGATAATATACAAATAAATGTTATCCGTTCTTTCTTCACACTTGTAAAATGTGTGTTGCCATTGTTGCGTGGAAATGTATAGGCCGTACAAAATAAATATTGCTGTACACAATTGCATGGCAGCGGGGAATTCCTCCAGTGTGACACACTCAACAGGAAATTGAAGAAAAAAAGTTGTTATCGGTTATATAAAAGGTATTTTTATTGCTCAGTGATAGTTTTTCTTCAAAATTGATACTTGATAATGTAAACAATACATTACAAATGGACACTCATACTAAACAACATGACACCTGATCGAGTCCATTTGTAAGAAAAAAGACAATCAAGATTAAAATAGATAGTTCTGTTCTCGGTAGACGTAATTTTACCGGGAACTTGAATTTTGGCTTTGAGCTACTTCAAGCATTCTAAATTTTCTATGCAGCCAATTGGTTCACCCACGAATCATGCAAGGTCTAGGAATATGACAAATTTCATGCGTGCTGCACGTGGTATATACGCATTTAACGCATAATTGTGCATTAATTTTCTTTTTTTTAATTTGCCCGTAAAGATAGCCAACTTACTGTGTGACGTCAAGTGGGAACTACTGTATCTATTTAGATGTAACTGATGTAGTTTATTCAGTTCAGATTGCCCCTTCACCAATTTTTCAAACATTTGAATACGTTTTAACTGTACAAAGAGTAAAAAAATCGAAACATAGGAAATTTTCAATCGGAATAAGCTAATTTACTGCAACTGTAAAAACACTGAAGAAATACAAAATTTACAAAAGCCTAAATATCTTTAAGCATTTACAGTAATTGAATAATAGATTGTGTTTCCATTTTGCCTCTGAGAAAGACTCTGCAAGGGTCGAAATGGCAGGCCATTATTTTTTTTTGCATTTACATGTACATGTATACCAAACATCATTTTGGTTGGTATGCAGTTTACACAACTTGTTCTTATTTTTCACAATAATAACAAAAGTACACAATTTAAAGAAGCAAAATAACAGTATCAATGTAAAGGTCTAATTAATAAACAAAAATTAATGTTGGCTTGTGGTGGCCGAGCGGTCAAGTGCACTGGACTCAAGCTTTAGTGTTTCTGATCAGCAGAGTGTGGGTTCGAGTCCCAGTCTTGACACTTGTGTCCTTAAGGAAGACACTTGCCCATCGTTATTCATTGATTCGTCTTTCGGATGGGACATAAAGCCATTGGTCCCTTGTGCTGTGTAATGCAGGTATAAGAACCCAGTGACACTTATCAGAGTTTCCGGCAGTGGTTACCACCTTGTAAACCCTTATATGGAGCTACATAAATGGGTCTCATAGTTCAAGAATCTGTCTTGAAAAAAATATTAACAAGCGCTTTGAGACGCCCTTAGATAAAGCCCTACATACAAACTAGTTGTTATTAGTACGAAAAACATCCTGAATGATGAAAAACCCCACTCTTCATTGTTCGTGACATACACAAGAACAAAAAGTGATAAATAGTAATTGAAATTTTGAAAATTACCGTGAATAAATGTACCTCTCCTCATAGCCTTCCCTTTATATTTCTGCAAGTGTTTCTGTAGCAGTCCTGTCTGCTGTCTCTCTCCAATTTATCCATTGAGAAGAGTTCTCAATGCTCAAGTATTTAACTACTGAGGCTAAGGACTCATACCCTGACTTATCCCAACGATTGTTCTTCAAAATTGTGTTTTTTGGTTTGTAATAGTGTAGAATTGCTCTTATCACAAACTGCCATGTATCACTATTCATGGTTGCCAAGGTAATGCCCTTTTGATGCTTTAACTTTCTGAGGCCGTCGCCGCCATCCTTGTATGTCATGGCATAGTGGATGTGAAATTCAACATGAGGGTGGTTATTTATGAATGTTATGATCCGGTTGGCACAATCTACACATGGCGAGTTATTGATGTAGAGTTCATAATTGGTCATCTGCTCGAACATGCTCATCAGAGGAACAGAGTCTTCAAATTGAAGTTCATCAAGGAAGGCACACTCGGCATGTTGTGCTGGCATTCTTTCTCTCAGTATGCTGTGATAAATCTTCAGTTTGGTACTTTGAACTATAAGAATGGTTTTCGATTGCCATGCATATCTTTGGTCTTTAAAATGTCGCCAATCTCGTACGCCCGTTCTAAGCATGATTTCAGCGTCCTCTTTCCAACTGTTCTGCGCGTAGCTTGCCATTCTGGTATGTATGATACCTGTATCATACAGACAAAATAAACATCTCAGCTTTTGGTAATATTCAAAAAGCACATCTTTATTTTGTGTCAATAGTTGTTGTGTTATTCAGACTTTGATCTTAGCGGCCGCCTACTTGACAAATATGAGTGGAAACAGGGGCTGGCAAGTAAAATCCTTAAATAAAAGTACAGGGAGGGGGCAGAGCAGGGCGGGGGAAGGGGCAGGGGCAAGGGCAGAGCACTACATACAGGGGGGGGCAGAGTAGGGCAGGGGCAGTGCAGGGGGAAGAGCAGGGCAGGGGGCAGAGCAGGGCAGGGGGAAGAGCAGGGCAAGGAATGAGCAGGGCAGGGGCAGAGCAGGGGAAGAGCTGGCAGGGGGCAGAGCAAGACGGGGGCAGGGCAGGCGCAGAGCTGGGCAGGGGGCAGAAAGAGCATGGCGGGGGGCAGAGCAAGACGGGGGCAGGGCAGGCGCAGAGCTGGGCAGGGGGCAGAAAGAGCATGGCGGGGGGGGGCAGAGTAGAGTGGGGGGGGGCAGAGTAGAGTAGGCGGGGGAAGAGTAGGCAGGCTGCAGGGCAGAGCAGGGCAGGAGGAAAAAGAGGGGCAGGGGAACAGAGCGTGGAGGGGAACAGCAGAAAAACCTCTTGGCTAAATTATCATTTGATTTGTGCAAGCTTTAGAAAAACGTGTAAGATCATAATCATCCTTTTAAACACATTTCGTGTGGGCTGATACGTGTATTGATGTTCTTATTGTGTGCAACCCCAAAAAATTTAATCGGTTTTATATACCCATACTCCAGTTGAGCGAAAGGCTGAACTTTAGAAAATAAATGTGTGTGTAATATTGTCGTACTTTAATAAACCATACAGTTACTCTGTAAAAATAATCAACATGTACTTACAGTTGGTGGATGGTTGGTTCGTCCAGTTGGTCTTTAAGTATACCTTTTGTTAAAAGGGTGATGTCTTGTTGATAATTTGCAGGCAGGGGTTTCAAGAAATTTGCAATTCATGCAACAATGCTAAAACTGGGTATAGACCAATAGATCAATAGATCATGGACCGTAGAAAGGGAGGTATTGCCAAACCGCTGAGGGGAAGCCCCCAATTCATTCCTGATGACTAGACACTCGGACCTTGACTGCTGCAGGAGAAATGTTTGAGAGAAGTCATTCGTGCCAAGTAATATTCCCATTATTTGAAATTAAAAATCTTGGTATTGGAAAATCCTACTGATTGTATTTGTACACTCTTTAAAACTTGATCTGAACATAAGCTTTGTTGTAATAAAACATATATTAAACTTAATCAATCACAAGGGAAACTGACTGGGTAAATTTTAATTCTATTTTGGGTTGAACAAAGAAGAATTGACTAGAATGGGATTTGAACCTGCCGACCTTCGGATTAACCTGCCGGTGCTCAACCAACTGAGCTATCTAGCCCTAATGTTGGCGGTCTCCCTAATTTGCCAATATCTTTGTTCGGGGTGCCAGTCAGAAGCCATTCAAGCTTAATACAAAATGTATGCATCCACCCAGTGGTGCGTTTATGTTAAGGAAAAGGGGTGGCTTGTGGGCCATCCACCCCCTTGATAGACGTAACTTCATATTGTTTTATATTGGACTGAGTTGAAATTGAAATGGAACAGGAAAAAAGAAAAGGAAAAACACTTTGTTGTCCCTTCTTAAAATTTTCAAACTTGTAAAACGTGTGTTGAGATTGTGCAGGCCATGCAAAAGAAATGTTGTGTTTCTGATGCATGTGTCATAGTCACGATTTCAGACTGTACACAATTGCATGGCGTGGGGAATTCCACCTTTGTGAAACTGAACAGGAAGGAGAAAAACAAGTTGTTAGCCAGTGTTAACAACCTTTACACTTGACTTGATTGTTCCAGGGTCCTTTTATTGACTACATTACTCAGTGATGTTTTTTTCACCAAACTTGATATACTTGATAATATTTTCTGGGCAAGTTTGTGTCAAATAAAAGTGGGTTATTGTTGAATTGTGGCATACCAAACTACAGGGGAGAAGTACATGTAGAGCCTTATACATGTTTGTGTACAAACCGAGTAACACGCTACATGTACCCAGAAAATGTGTACACCTACATGTATTTCAATGAAATTTTTCCGGTTTAATTGTGTAGTGTTTGTTTAGAGATGATTCAATTCTGTACTTCATCACTGTAAGCCCAGACACGCCTAATAATGGTGTAAATGTTTTGGCTCATTTTTTGTCATGTCAGAGTCAAAACGTCCTATCTCCTAAAATAGCCCTGATGTACACACAAAAAAGTACACGCCGAGATACAATGTTTTTGCACTGATGCAATGTTTTAAAAAACAAAATAATCTCTTTTTATTAAAAAACAAAATAATGTGTTTTTTTTAATTTTGTAAAGATACTACATAAAGTTTGAATTCATTTGAAAATGAAAATCAGGGCATCTATACAGGACCTCTCAGCCCAGTTTATACTTCCACAAGAATGAAAATGGGAAGGGACTTTGTTGTCTCAAGTTCAGAACTAACAATTCGGTCAAGTTGTTGTGCCCGGCTCTGCAAAACATTCGCTTCAAATGAAAAATTGCGATGTCAAATTCACTTTGCATTCGCATTCGCATGAAGAATGAACCAGGCTTTATTCTGATAAGTTTTGTTTGGGTTTTTCAATTCAATTAAAAAATGTTTTATTAAAACATGTATCGCAGTTAAAAAACTGAATTGCACATGCACACAACAAATATGTTAAAAATACATCAAATAGAAATTAACAATAGGATATACATTGTAAAAAATACATTGGAAAAAACCCAGAAGGCACAAGATATACACACATAATTTTATTAAAAGGAATTTAAAAGACTGACGATTTGTGGGATTGCACTTTGCTTGTAACGAACAGTTCGACATTTGGGCGGGTCATATTTGTTTATGTGTCTTATAGGTTGAGGTAGGTCAAATCCAGTTGCTCCTGCTTTTTGCATTTTGGTAAAATACCACTTATGGGCCGCTCTGGTGGGTTAAAGATTAATTGTATGATACCTGATTGCTCTTGTTTACCTTGTTTACATAAGATTTTTTTAAATTTTTCTGTTAAACAGAAACAAAAGCAATAAATACCAAAATCTTTTGTGGGAATAAAGATAAAAAGATCAGATCATATTCATTTTTTATATCATCTTGTGAGGTAAGTGGTGTTTGAAGCTTTGCATGGTGTGGAAAATAAGAACATTCTCATCTGGTAAGGTGTCGCACACCATACTGCTCTTACATGTAAATCTGTTTGAGGTGAAAGAGTACTCATTAACGACCTGGCTTGATCTAAGGCTCATAGAGCGGGAATTTTCAGTTTCAGGAAAACCATTTGCTGAATCTACCCGAATTGTAAGTTTTTATGGCAAGTTACCGCTGTTCTCAAAATTATGTATCCACCCCAACTCTCAGTAACATTTTGCCAGTGAGTTGACCAACCATTCAAAACTATTCAACTGCACCTGCTCGGGTTGTGTATGGCTGCACAACTGTTGACCGAACTATCTTTAAAAAAAAAAAACCTTTTTTTTTTCCCCTCGGAAAATTAGTAAGAATATTATTAACCAACCTTGATGTACATATTAAACACCAATAAGAAGTATATTAATTCTGTAAAAGGGATTGTATACGTTTGGAAAATGGAACGTGTTGTTTGTTTCAATCCTATATAGTTGTAGATAAATACCATAAAACTAACCGGTGAAAATTTCATTTCAAGCGTTTTTGAGATATTGCCGAAAATCTGGAGTGGTTCCACGCAGGAAGAGTGTGGGTTCGAGTCCCGGTCTTGACCCTTGCGTCCTCTGGCTTATCCCCAGGTTTTTTCAAAATTGTGTGGCATTCTGAACCCAAATCTTTGGATGGTTGGCCGATTGTACTTGGTGTTTATCTTGGTTTTAAAAGCTCTGTGCAATCTGGAGCATTCTTTGGTTTTCTCTTGATGTTTTTAGTTTAAAAAAACTTAAAAACCAAAAACCAAAGTTGTTTTGTGTATGCATATCAATTGAAATCTGTGCGTATCGGGTTGCAAATCGTCTGTATCTGCCTTATATAAACTAGCTTGTGCATGGGGAGAACCCTGGTCCTTAATGGAGACACTTAACTATTGTTATTCATTGCTTCGTCTTTTAGATGGGACATAAAGCCATTGGTCCCTCGTGTTGTGTAATGCAGGTATAAGAACCCAGTTACATTTATCAGAGTTTCTGGCAGTGATTACTTTATTGTGCTGCAGCACCTTGTAAACCCTTATAAGGTGCTACTTAAATGGGTCTTACAGTTCAAAAACTTTAAAAACCTGTCTTAAAGAAATTTTTTAATAAGTGCTTTGAAACGCCCGTAGATAAAGCGCCACATAAAAACTAGTTATTAAAAAAAACAAAAAACCATGAATGATGAAAAACTCCACTCATTGTTCATGACATACACAAGAACAAAAAGTGATAACTAGTAATTGACTGGGGAAAATTACAGTAAATAAATATACCTTTAAAAATGACTCAAGCATGATTACTAAAGCAACAACAAAACAAACTACAGAATGATCTGGGCTTAAAATTATTGTAAGAAACTTCCTCCTCGTCATAACATAATTCCTCCTCCCCCTCCCGTTCCCCTACCAACTCCTCCTCCTCCTCCTCCTCCTCCCCCTCCTTGACTTCCCACTCCCCCTCCTCCTCCTCCAGTTCCCACTCCTCCTCCTCCTCCTCTTCCCACCCCTCCCCCTCCTCCTCCTCCTCCTCCTCCTCCTCCCCCTCCACCTCCTCCTCCACCTCCTCCTCATCATAATAATAATGTCCCATAGCCTTGTGGCCGCTTGGGTGACCCTGCACTCTTGACGGTTGGGATCCACTCTTCTCGGTGTTCAGCCAGTCTGATGAGTTCCCCGGTCTGTTTCCCCGTCCAGTCGTTGATATCATCGATCCATATTTGCTTTGGGCGCCCTCACTATCCTTATAGCCTTCCCTATGTATTTTTGCAAGTGTTTCTTTTGCAGTCCTGTCTGCTGTCTCTCTAAACTCTATCCATTGAGGAGAGTTCTCAATGCCCAAGTATTTAACTTCTCGCATAAATGACTCATACCCTGACTTATCCAAATGCATTTTCATCAAACTTGGTGATTCTGGTTTGTGAATCTTTAGAATTGCTCTGATCACACACTGCCATGTATCACTATTCATGGTTGCCAAGGTAATGCCCTTTTGATGCCTCAACTTTCTGAGGCCGTCGCCGCCATCCTTGTATGTCATGGCATAGTGGATGTGAAATTTAACACAAGGGTGGTTATTTATGAATGTTATGATCTGGTTGGCACAATCTACACATGGCGAGTAGTTGATGTAGAGTTCATATTTGATCATTTGCTCGCACATATAATTCCAACCCCAAGACTCGTCTGACTCAAGTTCATCAAGGAAGGCACACTCGGCATGTTGTGCTGGCATTCTTTGTCTCGGTATGCTGTGATAAATCTTCAGTTTGGTACTTTGAACTAAAAGAATGGTTTTCGATTGCCATGCATATCTTTGGTCTTTAAAACGTCGCCGATCCTGTACGCCTGTTCTAAGCATGATTTCAGCGTCCTCTTTCCAACTGTTCTGCACGTATCTTGCCATACTGGTATGATACCTGTAAAAGTACAGACAAAATGCACATCTCAGCTTTTGGTAATATTTAAAAAGCACATCTTTATTTTGTGTCTATATAGTTGTTGTGTTATTCAGACTTTGATCTTAGCGGCCGCCTGCTTGACAAATATGAGTGGAAACAGGGGCGAGCAAGTAAAATCCTTAAATAAAAGTATGGGGAGGGGGCAGAGCAGGGTGGGGGAAGGGGCAGGGGCAGGGGCAGAGCACTACATACAGGGGGGCAGAGTAGGGCAGGGGCAGGGCAGGGGGAAGAGCAGGCCAGGGGGAAGAGCAGGGCAAGGAACGAGCAGGGCAGGGGCAGAGCTGACAGGGGGCAGAGCAGGACAGGGCAGGGGCAGACCTGGGCAGGGGGCAGAGAAGAGCATGGCGGGGGGGGGGGGGCAGAGTAGAGTAGGCAGGGGGAAGAGTACTTAGGGGCAGTAGGCAGGACGCAGGGCAGCAGAGCAGGGCAGGAGGAAAAAGTGGGGCAGGGGAACAGAGCGTGGAGGGGGATAGCAGAAAAACCTCTTGGCTAAATTATCATTTGATTTGTGCAAGCTTTAGAAAAACGTGTAAGATAATATCATCCTTTTAAACACATTTCGTCGGGGCTGATATGTGTATTGATGTTCTTATTGTGTGCAACCCCAAAAAATTTAATCAGTTTTATATAACCATACTTCAGTTGACAAAAGGCTGAAAATTATAAAATAAATGTGTATTGTGTAATATTGTCGTACTTTAATAAACCATACATTTACTCTGTAAAAATGATCAACATGTACTTACAGTTGGTGGATGGTTGGTTCGTCCAGTTGGTCTTTAAGTATACCTTTTGTTAAAAGGGTGATGTCTTGTTGATAATTTGCAGGCAGGGGTTTCAAGAAATTTGCAATTCATGCAACAATGCTAAAACTGGGTATAGACCAATAGATCAATAGACCATGGACCGTAGAAAGGGAGGTATTGCCAAACCGCTGAGGGAAAGCCCCCAATTAATTCCTGATCACTAGACACTGGGACCTTGACTGCTGCAGGAGAAATATTTGAGAGAAGTCATCCGTGCGTAGTAATATTCCCATTATTTGAAATTAAAAATCTTGGTATTGGAAAATCCTACTGATTGTATTTGTACACTCTTTAAAACTTGATCTGAACATAAGCTTTGTTGTAATAAAACATATATTAAACTTAATAAATCACAAGGGAAACTGACTGGGTAAATTTTAATTCTATTTTGGGTTGAACAAAGAAGAATTGACTAGAATGGGATTTGAACCTGCCGATCTTCGGATTAACCTGCCGGTGCTCAACCAACTGAGCTGTCTAGCCCTTATGTTGGCGGTCTCCCTAATTTGCCAATATCTTTGTTCGGGGTGCCAGTCAGAAGCCATTCAAGCTTAATACAAAATGTATGCATCCACCCAGTGGTGCATTAGGTTAAGGAAAAGGGGTGGCTTGTGGGCCATCCACCCCCATATTGTTTTATATTGGACTAAGTTGAAATTGAAATGGAACAGGAAAAAAGAAAAGTAAAAACAATTTGTTGTCCCTTCTTAAAGTTTTGTAAAATGTGTGTTGAGACTGTGCAGAAATGTTGTGTTTTTGATACATGGTCATAGTCACGATTTCAGACTGTACACAATTGCATGGCGTGGGGAATTCCACCTTTGTGAAACTGAACAGGAAGGAGAAAAACAAGTTGTTAGCCAGTGTTAACAACCTTTATACTTGACTTGATTGTTCCAGGGTCCTTTTATTGCCTACATTACTCAGTGATACTTTGTTCACCAAACTTGATATACTTGATAATCCTTTTGGGCAAGTTTGTGTCAAATAAAAGTGGGTCATTGTGGAATTATGGCATTGTGTAGTGTTTGTTTAGAGATAGATCAATTCGGTACTTCATCACTGTAAGCCCAGACTTGGCTAATAATGGTGTTAAATGTTTTGGCTCATATTTTGTCATGTCAGAGCCAAAACGTTGTATCTCCTAAAATAGCTCTTACATTACGCACGAGTTTGAAATTGTCAAAATGTCCTATCTCGCTTAAAATAGCCCAGATGTACACATTTTTCGTGCTAAATACGTCGTTTTTGCAAAAACGAGATAGAGGTTTTTGCACCGTGCGGCGATTAAAACAAAAACAAAAATATAGTAAAAGTTTCTGAGAAAAATACAAACCGAACATTGTTTTGTAAACAAAAAATTGATACTATATTAAGTTTGGAATCATTTGAAAATGTACTATCGGGGCATCTTACATGACCTCTAAGCTCTAAAAGGCTCAACAAATTTACGAATGAGTTTTAACTGACAGCTTGTTTTTTTTACAACTTTTACACCACCTTCATTTGTCTGGAGAAATGATTTCACCTAAAAGATTACAATTTGCAAAATATTATTTAATATATATTTTATTTGTTATCAAACCAAGCCCAAATTCCTAAGGCAAAGCAAAAACAGTTACTTGGTGTTTTTCTCATAAACCTGCTGGTATGTTTTTTGTTTGTTTGTTTTTTGCACTGACATGTTTTCAGCGCCTCATCAAAACACAAGGGACTGGAGGGATGGCTTTGTATTAATTTGTCTTGAACAGCTCCAGTCTTTTCCGGCCATTCAAGACGGAGTAATGTGATCATGTGACTGCCTTTCAACCAGTAGGATCATTTAAAATTTCCAGGATATATATTAATTCTGTTAAAATTATTATTAATTTTCTTTTTCTTATAGATGGACCCAAATTACGAGCCAGGTGAGACGGAGACTCGCACTTTATATGGACTGCAGCTCCAGCAGCTGCGTAACAATGCCGCAGTGACGAAAGAGCTCTTCAACAACGTAGTGACCAAGAAAAACAAGGTACGTAGTCTTTCGGGTGGATAAATAAAGTCAAATATACTATGGTTTGAGGGGTGGACAGTTGATATTAGCTCCTGGAGGTATTGGAAGTTGACACATTCGCCTCGGGAACTAGTTTGTCAACTTCCAATATCGAGGGAAGCTAATATTGACTGTGCACCCAAAATAAACCATGTTATATTTGTGTTACTGTATACCTCATACTACTTTAGTTCGGAATCATTGAGCTCAGCAAAACGCGGATGGACATTAACGTGTGCCGCCATCTTTTGCTAGGGTGATGTTTACGCGTGTGGAACACCTGTGCGACAGTTTCACGAGTCCTTCGTAGAGCGTGTGCGTAGTGGACCATTGCCCGTGCAATAGTGTAATAATAATTACCCTGTGCGTGACTGTAGCACATTTGAAAGTCTAAACTTACTTGGTAACATCGAAAAAAGCATATGGCATGTGAAGGTGAATGAACCAGTGAGACTTCGGCCTTTGATCATGCATATGTATGAAGTATAAAAATATCTTCTATAACGCATGAAAAAAACAATAAAAACCAGGTAAACCAAATAGGCTAGTGTGAGTTGATTATTAGTTTCAAAAGAAATGTTAGTGGTAGCTCTTAACATGTACGCTCAAATATTGTCCATGCCAGAAAACGAATGCCTGACCAACCTGTTTTTAAATTGTACATGGGATGCCATCGGTAGACGTGTATACACAGCCGGAAATTTTTTGGGGTACAAGGTTAACAGCGGGTGAGGTGTTAACACGCCCGGACATTCCTTTGCTTAGTTTTGAACTGTATAAATTTATTTATTATCTCTTGAAATGGTTTTGGTTGCAGTTATCTGAGGGAGCCCTGCGAGACCTGATTGTGGCCACCATCGCTGTCAAGTACACGCAGTCCAACTCTGTCTGCTACGCCCGCGATGGTCAGGTGATTGGAAGCGGCGCGGGACAACAATCTCGTATCCACTGCACCAGACTGGCTGGAGATAAAGCTAACAACTGGTAGGTCACCAGACCTGGTTCTGCACGGAGGCAAGGAAGAAAATTGCCTCCATGCCCCTGGTTATTGCCTTGTTGCCCCTTGAAATGTTCCAGGACATTTCCTTCATAGAGGTGTCCTTTACCGAGGGAAAAATAAAGCTCACAACTTGTCGGTCAGCAGGCTTGATCCTTCACGGAGATGACGCAGGCAATTGCCTCCATGCCCCTTGGTCATTGCCTAGTTGTCCCTTGAAATGTTCTAGTACAGATTTGGATTTCCCAAACAGAGTTGCCCTTTACCAAGGGAAAAGAACACAGTATCAGGCCTGGGTTACCAATACACTGATCCATTGAACGGAAAAGGATATCATCGATTTTCGGAAGAGTAAAAAAAAAAAGTTCTCTTAGTTTTCAATAAACACACCAAACAACTAACCTTTGAAAACTTCATCAAATTCGGTCACATTTTAGTAGTGAAAACAGAAAAGAACACTATGGCTTGTCTCTGAATTTGTGCATATTTATAAGAGGCTTATTTCAATTGCAGCAATCAAAAAAGTGTTTGTGGGGTCTTGAAATGCTATTTTCTTGATGTTGGTGAAAGTTCAGATGGAAATGACATCCTCTGGATGACGGACAGAGGTTATAAAATAAATGGGTTGTTACTCCTTGTGGATGAATTGCATCATTAAAGGCACTGGACACGTTTGGTAATTGTCAAAGACCAGTTTTCTCACTTGGTGTATCCCAACATATGCATAAAATAACAAGCCTGTAAAAATTTTGGCTCAATTGGTCATCGAAGTTGCAAAAAAATGATAAAAGAAAAAACACCCTTGTTTTACAAACTTGTGTGCTTTTAATATTTTAGTGAGAAATTACCTCTTTCTCAAAAACTACGTTACTTCAGATGGAGTCGTTTCTCACAATGTTTTATACTATCAACAGCTCTCTGTTGCTCGTTACCAAGTAAGTTTTATGTTAATATATATTTTGAGTAATTACCAAACGTGTACAGTGCTTTAAGAGACTTTCTTGCTCTTCAGGTGGCTGAGACAGCATCCCAAGGTCCTGGGCTTGGTCTTTAAAAAGGGGGTGAAGCGAGCTGAGATGTCCAACGTCATTGATGTCTACGTCAACGGAACTGTGGGACAGGTAGGGATATCATCGACAGGTCTTGAATTTTACACTGGACCGCAGGCCCAAGGCCGTTGATTTTAGCGTCTGGCCAGTAAACTCAAGGCCGGACAAGTCTGGCAGTCTTGTTTTATGTCTTATGTTCAAATGTTGACTTTAGGTCTAATTCCTTGCTCTATTGTCTAATATCTTTCAATTTTGTTGAGTTTACTTACTCATAAAACAAATTAGACTTATTTTCTACAAGTGATTGTTCAAATACAAAACAGTTTATTGTGTCTGTTAAACTGTGCAGATAGTTTTTTTACAGGCTTGCAGCTGGTATTTCACAGAGCAAAGTTGATTGTAAAATTCTTTTGATTTATTCTTTTCCCTCTGATTCACAGGACATGGACAAGGACACCTGGGAAGGATTTCTGGAGACTGTTCCACCACAGATCACTCAGGTCATTACTTGGCTAGGAATCCTTTTTATCACACATCCGCCATCTTTGTCATGTACCCTGTGTGCACTAGCAATAAAGGATACTAACTCTCCTTAATACAAGAATGGGATCTGACTATTTTGACCCCCTCCACCCAGCCTCGGTTTGGGAGAGTTACAAGATGGCTGTGGCATGATTGAAGGTCTTCTGAGCCCTCCCACCCAACCCCACCCACCCGACCCCAATCAATCCAATATAAGGCAAATTAAAACCAACAAACATGTTGGCTTTGTGAGAATTTTGTATGCCTTGCCCATTGTTGATTAATTATTGTCTGCAGCAATTTACCTGTTACAATTATGCAGCAGTTACTGTTGGATTCCAAGGAGTTTTCAAATGTTTATAAGTGATCAATTAATTAACTATCAGTGGTCAAAGACAGGTATATTTCTATTTGACTCAATTTTTGTATGAAACCAATTGATAAATGGTATTTAGAACTAATTTATCTTTGCTAAGTGGAAATTATCAGAGAACCAGTTGAATTGCAAACACAGGATCGATACATGGTATTTTGGCTGGTAACCTGTTTGTTTTTATTTGCTGTGGCGCTAAGCAAGCTTTTCAATTGCTTAGCGAGTTTCTATAGTTGACAGCTTTATGGAAGTGTTTGTGTAAGAAAAGTAAATAACAAACAAACAAAACCGAACATTTACAACTTGCTGGTGACTTCTCAAGATTTGTAGAATGAACTTTCCTAGATGAAAATTTCTGAACAGAGGTAGCTGGTGCTTACTCCTCGCTCTCTCCTTTGTTGATTTGCTTGTAGGAAGAGCGACGGGAGTGGATGGCCAAGTTTAAGGGTGTGGCCCTGAGCTCTGATGCTTTCTTCCCATTCCGAGACAACATCGATCGTGCTTACCAGGCAAGTTGACATCTATATGCCATTCTTACTTTTCGCAGAACAAATTGCTATGTTATGTTGTTGATTTTATCTTTTCATTGAAATTATAAATTTGCTCGATGTCTGAACTGTACAACCAGTTTTGAAACTTGTAACATATTTTTTTGACATTTATTTTGAATTGTCTTTACATAATATTGGAATAATCCTAAGGCGTAAAGTTGGAATGTGCAGTCCCTCGCATATGAGTTTTGAAATGTCTTTGATTTGTTTGTGCTTTATAAGAAATAACATTTTAATGTGCTTTTATTGTAAATTTTAACTTCACAGTGAAATAAGCAGTTTTGCTATTTGTGTTCTTGCTCTGTGATTGCAACTTTTCTTTGCTTTATCATTGTTATGTTCACTTTATTGTTCTCTTGGCAAAAGAACAAACATTATTTTCCAAATTTTGTAAATGTATACAATATAATTTATTGCTGTTTCAAATAACTAATGTTTTTGTTTTTGTGTGTGTGCATTACTGTTCAGTCTTTGTGGCAAGAATTGCCCCAAAGACATGTTTTTCCATTCTCAAGCAGAAAATCTTCCTATGAATGGCAGAAAACTTTTGCGCTCAGTTTTCTGGAAGCTCAATTTTGCATATTAATTGCTTACGCCGGTAAAACATTTGTTACGTCCTCCTTACGGGCACACAACATTTTATCTTGTTATTTTCAGACATGATATTTATCTTTTAAAGGCATTGCACAAGTTTGGTAATTGTCAAAGACCAGTGTTCTCATTCTCACTTGGTGTATCCCAACATATGCATAAAATAACAAGCCTGTGGAAATTTGGGCTCAGTTGGTCATCGAAGTTGCAAGAAAATGATGAAAGAAAAAACACCCTTGTTGTACAAATTTGTGTGCTTTCAGATAGGAATAAAAACTTCTTGCAAGAAGTTTTTATTATTTTAATGAGAAATTACCTCTTTCTCAAAAACTAGGTTACTTTTAGAGGAAGTCATTTCTCACAATGTTTTATACTATCAACAGCTCTCTGTTGCTCGTTGCCAAGTCAGTTTTTATGCTAATATATATTTTGAGTAATTACCAAACGTGTACAGTGCCTTTAAATATGATTTCCAATTTTGTTGATCCCTCTGGATAAAACCAGTTAGATTGTTAACCAATTGGTTTGGTTGATTGCATCGCATTGCCAAACCTCACGTTGCTAGTTGTAGGGACCTTGAATACTGGGCCCAATTTCGTCAAGCCTGTAAGCTCAAAAACATGCTAAGCACAGGACAATCTTGCTTAGCAAATGCAGGTTACCAGCCAACATTCCATAAAATTTACATTGTTGCGACAGGTGCCCCACTCATTTTTTACTTGGCAGAGAAATTTGTTGAGCAGTATTTTCTGCTAAACAGTTTTATGAAATTGGGCCCTGGTGTGCTAAAAGTTGAGTTATGTTCATCAATGTGGCATGAAATTGTAACAACCTAAATACTAATCTTTAACCCTTCCCTCTACCCCCCCTCTTTGTTACCTTTTTCATTGTTCATCCCTTGTTTTTTCTGACTGCATTCTGCTCCTCTCTTTTCCATTGACTGCGTCTGTTACAGAAGTACACTCGTATGTGTGTTTTGTTGCCATTTAGCCTTTGATAAAGACTATTTTGTCATTTGGGGTGGGGGGGGTGGTTGGTAATTTCAGGCTTATGTTCTCTTGGTTTGATATTTGTAAGTCCAATGCTATGAATGGCTGGGAGGCTGTATGTATGTACATGTAGTTGTGAGACAGACATATTAGAGTTGCTAATCAGATTAGGGACACTGCAATCGTGATAGACCGGCTGGTGGGATCTCTTATCAGATTTGAATGTAATAATTTTTTTTGGGGGGGGGGGGAGGGGAGGGGAATTTATGTGCACTTGGTTGAATTAAGGTTTTTTGCTTGTATTTATATTTTGTATATGTACATGTATATACTTTTGCTTTTTGGGTATTTTTAGTTTTACTGTGTTTATTAATTGTGCATCTTCTTGTTTTTAACATAAAGATTCTGAAACTGGTATTTGTTTTTACATTAAATTAAGAGCACCTTAAGTGTTTATTTATCGAATATGAAGGTCTGTTGAATAATTTTCCTTTCTTTGGCCTCCCTGAACCAGAGTGGGGTCGAGTACATCGCCAGTCCGTCTGGGGCGGTCCAGGATGAGAAGATTGTAGAGGCTTGTAATGAGCATGAAATTATTCTTGCTCATACCAGCGTTCGTCTGTTCCATCACTAGATAACGTTGAACACGGTAAGTTCTTTTGCAACTTTTTTTTAGCAGCAGAAGCAATTCAACGTTTGAATAAACACTCCCTAGGCCCACTTGCCTACAGGTGACTTCAATCCTCCGATATCCTCCTCCCCTATGTCGCTCCATACCAAACTGTTCGGACTGAGATAAGATTGGAAAGCCCGACCCAGTGATAAGCAATTGTAATTCAGGTCTACAGCCCTCAGTCCCTCTGAATTCTTCATTTTGGAAAAGAAGGATTTGGAAGGGTAAAGGATTAATTGAAATATTTTATCAACTATTAAAGGCACTGGACACGTTTGGTAAATACTCAAAAAAAATATTAGCATAAAAACTTACTTGGTAACGAGCAACGGAGAGCTGTTGATAGTATAAAACATTGTGAGAAACGACTCCCTCTGAAGTAACGTAGTTTTTGAGAAAGAGGTAATTTCTCACTAAAATATTTGAATCTGAGAACGACTTCAGGCCTGAAGCCTTTCTCAGGCATCTGAAAGCACACAAATTTGTGCAACAAGGGTGTTTTTTCTTTCATTATTTTCTTGCAACTTCGATGATCAATTGAGCCTAAATTTTCACAGGTTTTTTATTTTGTGCATATGCTGGGATACAGCAAGTGAGAACACTGGTCTTTGACAATTACCAAACATTTCCAGTTCCTTTAATTCAAGAGAAAAATTTATTTCTGATTGTTTGATTTGACCGATCTCTTTTCAAAATTTTCTTTCAGACATTTTGGTCTCGTTGCCGGAGGCTGTTGAACAATGCAAGAAGATTCACAAGTATAGTACATGTTATGTCCTTGAACAGTTGAGAAAACAAAAAGTACTCAAATAATTGGCAGTCACAGTGTGAGGTGCCTAAAGTGTTTTAAAGTTTGAAAAGATTTAAAAGGGGGACAAATTATCTTTGAGGTTTATCTTTGAGGTTTGTAGGGTTGGGAGAAGTAAAGAGTGTAAAGTTGGGAGTGTAAAAACACTGATGGTTTCACAATTGATCTCTCTTTTTCATTTAATCCCTTGACTACGGCAGAATGCAATAAGATGCACCGGTTGGTAAAAGTTTGTTGTATTTTGTTGTATTTAGTAGTCAACTCAAATCCATTACTCTGTTGCACTGTATTGGATTTAGCTGGGTACAGCACATCAACAGGTTCAGTTAATAAGTCCCCAGCAAACTTCAATGCATGTTGGTGCATTTAGCCGGGTAAATACCCAGTGCCAAGACTGACATAAACCAGTTAACTTCACAATGCAACAAAATCCCCGACTACCTTGAAGGAGGGATTTCATTTCAGCAGACAATGTTGCATTTTAATGCATTTAACAGGGTACCTAGAAAACACCTGATGGTGGTTTGGGTTTTGAAGTAATCTTTGTGCTCTCCCAAAATATTTACGGTTAAAAAAAAATAAAAAATTCAAGGTGTACTTGCACACACAACCTTACTACCTTATCAAAATTTATTTGAGAACTTTTTGTTGGTGCTGTGACTGTTGTCTCATTAAAGTAAATTAGTAGATAAATAATTGTGGAGCTTATTTTATTAATTAACAAGTAGTATTACAGGCCTGATACTTTATTCTTGTGAGGGCATAACTAAGAGAGAAATACACATATAAACTGGAATATTTGAAAGGGCATTTAGGCATTTTGGGGGCATGCAGGCAACCCTGTTGGTGAATTATTGCATCACACATGTATTTATATGCCGCACGTCCAAAGTTTTCGCTACATCCGGCTTCAAAGCTGGCATACATTGTGTGTAATTTTACTGAAAAGCACCACCATGTCATCATTAAAAAGCATTTCTTATGACATAAACTTTTAAATCTGAGAAGATCGTAGTCTTTGAAGAACATATGTAAACACCGAGTCCATTTATTAAACTTTTCAAGTATCAATCATCAAAGAAAAACTAGCTCCGTGCAACTCCTGTTGGCTTCGGTAATAATCAGTGGAGCCAATTTATGTGAAGTGGGCGTGGCTTACAGTGGAATTTTGTCACACTTACAAACAGGATAGACCCTTCCCATGAAATATGTAAATTGCACATTGTGTGGGCGCACTAATTAACACTACTAGTGGGCAACATGAGGGAACATCGTCCTCTTTCTGTATGGGGCTGATGGTGTCGTGACGCATACGCATTTGTGCGTCTGCCGCCTAGTGCGCAACTCTATGGCGTTTGCCCACCAAAATCGTCTGTAAGCAAATGTAAATGTAGTTAGCATATTTCATGGGAAGTGCTTATTGCCTCTCTGAAGTATCAGGTCTGTAGTTAGAATTACTTTGAGTAACCTGATTGTATTCTCTTGACTTTAATATTCAAGCCCAAGGGCTAAAGCGCTAAGCATTATGCAGATTAGGGAGGACATAGAATTCTAACCTGTGGTTGAACCTTGCAGGCCCTCCAGGTACCTTGAGGTACCTTCCTATTGAAATGTAAGCAACTGATTATGTCGGTCCTACTACTTGCCGTCAACTCGCCGACTTGCCGTCAACTCATTTTCGTGCCATCAACTCATTAAATATACATCAACAATTTGTAAATGGGGCATGGAAGTGTTAAGTCTGGGCTAAACTACATATTTTCTATGGTTTTCGGTAAAATTTCATTTACAAAAACGATTCTGTGTTGATAAATAAATAGTACCAATCATTGACATCTTGGGCCAAGACTAATCCATATGCAGGAAAAGCGCCCTCAGTTGCCATGTTGTGCAAGCGAGATAATTTTTTCACAGGGAAAAAACTAAATTTTTATTCCGAAATGTAACCTAAAACTTATGAGAATTCTCTTTTAGCTAATACTTTACAGTTCTATGCTTCTTTTGTGGATTTTAAATGTATATTGGAGGAGTTGACGGCGAGTTGACGGCACAAGTGAGTTGACGGCGAGTTGACGGCAAGTAGTAGGACCCGATTATGTACAGGTCAATGGTCATTGCACACTGCTGGGTTTCATCACCAGCACATTCGTGACCACAGCTGAGGCTGGCAGATCATGCCCAGCAGGACAATGAACAAATTTATAGCTGTGTAATCCCCCACAAAAGTTGACAAAAGGATGACTAGGGCCTTTGTGATTGGATTTTTAGAGATTCTTTAATCTCTTAACAATGGGATTTACGTATTCTCCCCGGCTTCAGTGCAGCATGTTGCCTATTAAGTAGGATTTGAAACTTTGCATGGTGGAAATACGATATGGAAAGTTTTGCGGTAACACCATGTAATGACTATCTCTGAGTTGGGGTGGTTCTGAAAAGAACCATTGGTTTCAACTCGACATTTCGATCAGTATGCTCTGATCGTCCTCTGGAGAAGATGATCAGAGCATACTGATCGAAACGTCGAGTTGAAACCAACGGTTCTTTTCAGAACCACTCTAACTCATTTAGAGATAGTCATTACATGGTGTTACCGCAAACCTTTCCATATGGATCCTATTGAAACCCGTTTTCAAAGTGCCACAGCAGCCATTTTTAATAAGCACTCCCTTCCAACAGTTTGACCTGCTGTATTATCGATTATTCATAGCTCTGGCTTCTCCAATTCACAAGCTCTAGAATTTGATTTCCTCCCTTATTTGGTGGTGTTATTAGAAGTAGGAAATACTATGTTTAGATTGTTGCATCAATGTTGTGGAAATACTTTGTTCTACTTTTCACTTCCCTTTTCTTCATTTCATGCCGGCCTCCCTTGAATCTGCGGAATCTATGGAGCTATCAGTCAGTTTACCATGCAATAAGCCGTTTGAGTGTTTGACTTGAATAACGTCTGGTACAATGACTTGCTTATTCCATAGAGCAATATTCACAAGAATGGTTTCGTCAACTCACTGACAAATTCGATAGAAATTGGGAAGGGATTTTATTTTTTTTTAATTTTAACTCGTTTAGAACCACCTAAACCTGTTCAGAGACCCACCTAAACTCTCTGGGTTTTTTTATTTGATGTTATTGATCATTTTCAACTAGAAATTACAACTTGTTTGTAGATTTAGCAAATTATTAATGAGGTACAAAGTCATCGTTTGTTAAAAATTTTAAACAGACAACTATTTTTTTTGTTTCCTTCTAAAGGTAATTACTGAAATAAAACTGAAACATTTCAGTTGTGATGCCTTGCTTACCACAATCAGACTTTCAAAGTCGAAATCATTCTATTTATGGTGACATCAAAGTTTATTTTCCTATTGTTGCATTTAATGCTATTGTGTATTTGTATGGTCATTCCAAGGTATTAAAGCAAAACAAGTTTGGTGTCTGTGGCCATTTCAAAAGAAAATATTGGGTATGGTTGATTAAAACAACAAAAACCCGAGGGGGATTTCAGAAATTCTTCTTCATCGTTGAAGCTCTGGTGTTTCTGATCAGCAGATTGTGGGTTCGAGTCCCGGTCGTGACGCTAATGTGTCCTTAAGCAAGACACTTAACCATTATTGCTGCCGTAGGTCCCGTGTGTTGTGTAATGCACGTAAAACAACCCAGTGCACTTAATCGTGAACAGAAGGGGTTCGCCCCGGTGTTCCTGGTTTAATTGGCAGCATATTGCACCACAGCACCTTGTAAACCATAACATTGTGCTATAAAGTAAAAACAAATAGTCTCATACTTCAAAACGTAGCTCTGCATACCGTGCAGGAAAAATACTGAGCGCTTTGATATGCCCCGTACTGTTGCTAAGTAAATTACTATGTGGGTGGGGCTTTGATGAATGGATGGATCTTTCTAAGGCCCTGCCTTCAGGTGTATTGACCAATCACTACCCTTGTTTACGGAACTTAAAACTCTTGCATGTGTGGTGTGACATTTGTGGGCGGGGCTTAATGGTTTGCTGACCTCTTAGAATGGATATGAATATTCAGTGATGGCCTTTGCTTTACAGTCAGTGTGTCAGACAAGAAGATGTTTTATAATATTGAATAATTGTTGTGCTTACTGTTCATTAAATACATGCTATATGAAACTGTCGTATGATCATAATTAAATACTCGTACTTGGCTTTATGACTTATTTCTGGTTATCAATTACTTTGAGTGAAGTTATGAAATGGACTTTTTAGGCAATTTCTTATTCAGTTTCGGTTTTTGAAGGAGTGTTTAAAGGGATTGTATACGTTTGTAATTCGAACCCACTGTTTGTTTCAGTCATATATATAGTTGTAGATATATACTACAAAACTAACCTGTTAAAATTTCATTTCAAAAGGTGGTAGCGTTTTTGAGATATTGACGAAAGTCTGGAGCAGTTATGTCCACGCAGGAAGAATAATCTGCATTTGGAATGCGCAATCTGAGAAACGTTACTGTCACTAATGCTTTTCAGAATTGACTTTTTGGGGGATAAAATGTGATATCTTTCTCCATAACTGCAATACTTCGAAGTGAAAAGTTTCTCAAATTGCATTATACTATCCAAAGCTGCTGTACTCCTTACCAAGTAAGTTTTTATTGCCATTTATTTCCAGAGTCATTACAAAACGTAAACAGACCCTTTAAGGTGCTTGTATACGAAGTATGGTATTAATATTTAAAAACAGATGTACTTTTTTTGCGCAATATAGACATGTACCTTACAAGGTTTTTAATTTTTGCACTAGTGAAAAAGAAAAGAAAAAAAACTAATCCCAAGAAGGATCATAATGTTTCCCTTTTTTGTGTTGAAATTTATTTTTTGATTCAACAAACTAGTATTCTTAAAAATAAGTCGCCTGTGAAGGGATGTCTATCTAATACTTTATTTCCAGTCTATACCAAAACAAAAAAGACAATTAGAAATTAATATATAAATAGTGATTACAGGATAAATAAATTACTTTAATATAACACCAAGCAAAAGAATATTACAAGGAAAAAACCCAAACAAACATGGAGGTGGGGGCATAAAAAGCAGAGCTTGTCGAGTGCGGACCCCCCCCCCCTTCAATGTTTGCGGTTATTGAATGACGCACTGAGGGACATTGAGGAGGATACTGCAAGAAGCACAGACAATGCACGTTCTTTATCAAATAGCTCTCCCGATCACACGGAAACCCTCCGCGTTGAGGGCGCTTTGCCCACCAATTCAGTAGGGCCTAATTTCATAGAGCCGCTTAAGCAGAAAATATTGCTTAACAATTATCTGCTTAGCAGAAATGAGCAGGATACCAGTCACACATTGTACCCGTGACATGGTAGTTTGGCTGGTAACCATAGTCTGGTAAGCATAATTTTGTTGTGCTTAGCTACTTTTTGTGCTGAAGCAACTCTATGAAATTGGGCCCATATCAGAGACCCGGTCTGGGCTCATCGTTTGGACTGTGTCTTGACGTGACGTTGAGGGCGTAGTTGGAAAAGCTTTCTCTATCTCTTGAGCGCGGAGAGCTATACGAAAACGGTCCAAACGCTGGACTAGGGTAATAGTGACGAGAGGTATCGATACGGCGCGCTGCCCGCGATTTTTTTATCTGCAGCAAAGTTCATCAATGGCAAAGAATTTAACCAATCAAATCCGCGGTTGCTCTGCTGCCCCATTTATATGATTATTAAATAACAGCAAGTGTTGGGAATGTTTATAACAACAGGTGTTTGTTGGGGTGGGGGTGGTGATTGATTGTTTATTTGAAAACAGGACAATACTCCACGAACACAGTGACCGCAAGACGAGCCTCGAAGTGTGACTTTAGATGTTCGGGCTAATGATCGTGGCATTTTGTATTCCTTGTAATAGCGCCCTCTTGTGGATTTAACCCTCGACATTAACTTTAGAGCGGGCGCGGAATAGCCAATCTGCGGGGGGGGGGGGGGGAGTTTTGCGTGGCTGATACCAGTGAAACCCGGCGATCTTAGACTTGAAATCAAGTCTACACATGGTAGCGAGTCTGGAGCGTGTGTCTTTAAAGTTCAAAATCAAAGTCAAGACCAGTTCCCTCCAGCTTCTCCATGTAAACCATATCGAAGATGTCGTTCTGTTCTACAGTAAAGTAGTTTTTCCAGTCTCCAACTTTGCCTGGCAGATAAAAATAATCGTACAGGAAAGAAGAAGAAAAGTTACACTATTTTGAAATGCCTTGTTTAGCTAGGAACAGTGACGTAACTAAGGGGTGGTGTTGGGAAACGTGCCCCCCCCCCAAAAAAAAAAACACACCAAAAAACCAGGGCAAATATTAGAGGCAAAGTATACCTTTGGCTTTTGGAACCGTTCGATTGTTTTAATCTTATGTCAATGTAGATATATACAATAAAACTGACTTTTGAAAAAAAAATTAAAAGGTGGTAGCCTTTGGAGATTTTCGCCAACAATTCTGGAGCGGTTAGGCCTATTATGTCCACTCAGCAAAAATAATCCGCCATTGGAATACATATCTGAGAAACGTTTCATTCGGAGTTATCAAGGATAGTTGTTCAGCTGGGATGTGGAAAGTCAGCACCAACATACAAAAATCATCCCAAACATTGTTTCATCTTACCCTTCCTAAGAAATGGCGTTCCTCGATGGCCCGTCATCAGATTTGCTGTCGGTCCGTTCTCGGTTTCTATTTTCTTGTAAGTTTGCTGCATCCCGCTGAAGGTAGTTTTCTCCGTGATGAGATCGATGACGTCATCAGACAGATCCTTCCCGAGATGCTTTGCTATTTTGCAGATGCTGCCCCTCGGATCCTAAAAGACAGTGAAGGCCCCGGAACTTTTTAAATCTTGTGTCTACGGCCCCCTGAAAAATAGCCTTGTCCTGGGTGGTTGCACTTGGCCGGAAACTATTACCCGCTGGTACAAGGCCGTGTCCGAATTAGCAGCTACGGCTACGGCTACGGCTAGATTTCCGCGTCATCATGCGTTGAAGTATAGGACGTCCTTAGCAACACCCTAAACAACAGTCGTAGCCGTAGCTGTAGCCGCCAATTCGGATACGGCCTAATGCTAATACTAGAGCCTCGCTTACTATAGACTGGTCCCCACTCTCCTGTCTCTATCCGCAAGGATAAAGCTGGTCTTACAGGCCCAATGATTTCATTGGATACAATGATTTCATTGGCTAAACGTGCAGTGACGTATGTTCCATATCTGTGTAATGATTGGTCCGAGGTGCACCTTTCGATCGTTTGCAGGGAGCGTGTGCAAAATGTTTGTACAAGTACATGCACGTAATGTTCTTTTATTCACTATGTAATAATGTGTACATGTACGTGTGAATTGACTGCGAATCTCCGTGTGAAATGAATGTGAATTCATAGGTACATTTCGCAGGATCCGGCCAGGGGCTAAAGGCAGGTATCTCGCGTTATCCACGAGCCTCTAAGTATGCATCGATCAACAAACAGTTGATCATTCACCACTCTTTTTTTAACCTTATGCTAATGTTTTGATGATAGGGATAATAACGACTTGTTTAGATACTTCACGACCCTCCAAATTTTAAACTCCTCCATCAAGCAACGCAATGTACCTTTTGCAGACTTTCATACTTCAAGAATAAGACGTTCTCATCATTTCGATGTTTCCAGTAGCCGAGCACGTGATCGAACCAAGAACCTCCCAACACTGAAATAAAAGGAGAACTTTGATGATAAGAAAGGTTCTGTTAGAGTCTAAACATTAGTGATCTTATGATTCTTGAAAAAGTCCATTAGTTTACGGAGCCCCTTTGGTTTTTTTAACGTTGTCGTCGTCGTCGCCGTTGTCATCACCATCCGACGGCGACGACAACGACGAAGACAACAACAACAGCGACAACAACAGCACGTACATAAAAACAGCCAAATTAGAACTGCCATCCACAAGCCATCCATCCACAATGTGTCTTCCACAAGCCCCTGGATATAAAGTTGAGTAGTAGTGCGAGAGGTCATCTTCAGTCGACGCCATCTCAGGTTCCTCTGATGGTGGTTTCCCAAACATCCCGGTCAAGTTTCAGCGTCCTCAACTCAGCGGTTTCTTGCTGTGCTGCATCCTTCTTCAGCTGGTCGACATCAGTGAGTTCCCTCCTGCCCGTGCTCCTAGCTCCATCGACGGGCTCCCACAGCACTACTAGAGGGGATTCAGATAACTATGTGTGGCGCACACGGTGGACAGCTTTGCAGGAGACTCTGGGCAGAATGCCATTGAGCTGGATGTTGGACAAACGGTCTTCCCAACTGATGTCGAGTGCCATCCTTAGAATTCTTTTATAGACGCCGTCTAGTGCTATTTCGTGTTTGGCTGTCATAGACCACGTCTCGGCTCCATGCAGAAGTACAGACTCAACTTTAGCCACAAACAGTCTCTTGATGTTTTTGGAAAGACCAGATCTCCACACTCGGTTCATGCCATGAAGGACCTTCCCTCATCACTTTCATCTCGCTCTCAGTAACTGTTGATCCTGAGGGCGCTAAGGTACTTGAATTCTTCAACAACCTCTAAGGTAGCGCCATCTTGGGTCTTGATGACACAGTCCTCCGAGTTAAACGCTTGGTTTTCTTCGAGTTTAGCTGAAGCCCTATACTCGGCTGCACTGGAGCTCAACAGCTGTAAGCAAATCTCGTGCTTGGTCCGCCTTGTTGGAGAGGAGGCCACTGTCATCAGCAAAGTAGGTCAGTCACCACTGCTGGCACTCTCCAAGACCTTCGCAAGTTGAGTTGACCTCGAGAGCGTACGAGCTTTCGCGAGAATCTTGACTTCCGGGCACCTCGATTAGCAGCTACATTGTGTATTGTGGCAGTTGTTTTAGTAAAGAACCTGTTTTGCGATGTTTTACAAAAAATTCATCCATTGAAAGTGGTTTGAATAACAAATAAGCTAAACATTTAGAAATTAATTGTAAACAATTTCCAAAATCTTCGAAAAATATTTTTTTTTAAAGCTGACCCCAATTTCCGTTTCACGTTTGACCATAAAAAACATGCAATAAAAAGGCGATCGTTGTGATCCTTGACGTACACGCATGCAAATTAGATCAAGCTGCTACTAGTACGGTATCCAAACCGCGCAAAACTAAGGACATCCTTGTCCCGGCGACGCCATGCAACATCACGTAAAATCCATGCGACACAAGGTCTGTTTTTCCGCGCTATCGGTAACGAAGTACATGTAGTTATATCCTGATTTAAAATATAACCTAACTTCGGTTTGTCAGTGCAGTCGATACGGTTTGCACAACACAGTCGGCGTAAATTCGCAATTTAACACTTCGAGCTGGATATTGGAAGTCGAGCACTATTTCTTCATTTTCTCTTAAGTTTTCAGGTTTTATTTGATTTTTATTTATTACATTGTTAGTTGTAAGTGTAATTATTCCACCAATATGTTTTTGGGGGGTTGAAAAAAGTGACGTGACAAAAATAAAAATCACACAAAATTGCACCCACTATCTCCCCATAGCTAGCTGATGGCTCAGAGGTGCCCGGAAGCTCAATGGTGACCCCATCGTCGCAAGACTTACACAGTTGCGCGCGCAAAACCACAAAATATGAATAACCACCGTGAAACACATTATTTTTAAATTATCACAAGAAAGGAAAACCTCACAAAAACAAAAGTATATTGTTATAGGTTGTAGCAAAAACAGTAAGTGTTCATAAACCATTTTATTTATGCCTGCACAAGTCCAAGTTCTGTGGAAAGGATTCATGCATGAATCGTTTTTCAGATTTCTGAGGGTCGGTGTTTGTTCGCAGATTGTACCCGTTAATGTGGATGGCATTGACGTTCTTGTGACAATACCGTGACAAAATACCAACAAATATATATATATTTTTTTAAATAATTTTGCCTATAAATCAGCATCACGTTGATAAAAAACCAATCTATGACCCTACCTTTAAAGTACAAGAAGTACAACATAGAGCTCGAGCATGAAGATACGGTGCATTTGCTTGTATTTGTTTGTGATTTGATTTTCATGTGTTATCGTACCTTGGGGTGCGTTCTCCATTTACACCTGACTAAAGAGATATTCAATTTGAAACAACAATGGTCTATACGTTTGGTAATGACTCTGAAAATGAATGGCAATAAAAGCTTCCCGGTAGGAAGTACAGCAGCTTTGGATTATGGTATAATGCATTTTGAGAAACTTTTCAGGTCAAGTTAATTCTCTGGTTTGCTTCGTTATATTGTTGAATTTATTTTACTTTCACATTATTTTGTTTATCACTAAGTGTTACATTCCCAACAACATATATATTTTCCATGGTCATTAACCATGTAAAACTAAAATAATTGACAAAAGAAAATCTTGCCCACGTAAATCTCCATGGTTGGGACCACAATGGTCCCGGAAGTTGAAATATGCGCGAGACTTGCACAGTCTATTGCAGATTATTTTTTCTGCGTGGACATAATCGCTCCAGATTTTCGGCAATATCTAAAAAACGCTATAGGGTCATTCCGTGTCAAATCACCCCCCAAAAATGCATTTTTAAACCCTACCCTCTTCAAATTTGCTCAAATTTGGTTTATGGGGTAACCTTGGCTGAACAAGCTCAAATTTCAAATTTTAGCTCCATCCGATAAACGGTTTTCGCGCTACGGCATGCTCTTTCTCGTTGATTTCGGTCAAAATGCGCCTGACCCCCGATATTCAAACGACCATAAATCGGTAACCATTGGGTCAAATTGGTTGAAATTGGTGTCTTTGGAAAGGAAATTGCATAAGCTTTCCAAATCTGCCATTACTTTTTTGTAGGAACATGTTTAGGTTTAATAACCTTTTGACCTCTACTTTGACCTTGAATTTGACCTTGTGGATCACGTGATCATGAGATGAACTTCGGTGAAAATTTACCCCCAAATGTTTTCTCCATAATATCAAAAATTTAGAGATATAATATTTTTGGCTTGCTTTCAAGCTCCACACAAAGTTGCCCTACTTGCCTATTCCTATGCAAAGTACATGTACATTACATACATGTACATACGTATGTATATCAAGCAAGGCTATGCAATACGAGCAAAATCATGATATACATACGTATGTACATGGAAAGAGATATTCAAATTTGAAACAGCAATATTAAACTTACTGGTCCCGGAGAAAAGTGAAAAGAAGAAAGCATCCCAGCTGTGCATTGATGAGGAGAGCGAGAAATCGGTCATAAACTTGTACATGGAGACGAAGGTGTCTTTAGGATTTCGCGCCAAGTAGACCACCTTGAGAAAAAAATCAGATAATAGTATGGAACGAGCTCGTTATTTGATTCGGATAATCACATGGCTCAATTTCTTGAAACTGCTTAAATCAGAGAAAATATTTCTTGAAGATTTCCTATTAAGCACACGTGACACTGCGATTTGTCTGGCAACCTTATTCTGGTAAGCATATATCTTATGTGCTCAGCTGATTTGATGTGCTTATACAAGCAGCTAAATGAAATAGAGTCCTTAATCTACAGTTTATAGGGCCTGTCCCACTGCAAATTTGATTTGAGCTTGCTCCCGTGTGTGTTTGTAGTGGCCTGTTGAAACCGAGGACTGTAAGAAAAGGGATCGGGTGTTTTGAGCGAGGATGTTCTCGATTATCATTCATGTACAAAACCAAAAGTGAATACACTAAACAAAACACCCCCCTAAAAACACCTAATTTAAATAAATAAATAGATAAATAAGTAATAAATTAATAAATTAATAAATAGGCCTTGCTAAAATACCACTTACTGGGTCCGGCCTGACTGTATAATATGTAACATAGGCCTACTACATAATTTAAAAAGATTTTAAAACAGTGCCTAAGTATTAAGGTTCTAAATAATCAATAATAATATAGTAATGAACTGTAGGATCAGTCTAATTCTTACCTTAGCTTTTGATCCCCACACCTTTGGTGGAAGGAATTGCGTGTGACAGTGAGTGCCCATGCATCTGGGAGATTCCCAAGTTTCCATGGCTTTGTAACCAGGGATGGCATTTTCATCTACTGCCCCTTTAGTAACATGCGCAGCTACCGGTACCGTTTCCATGCCAGCATTCATAAAGGAGCGGTCGAATTGGTCGTCACCATCGTTTAAAATGTATTGCAGAATCTCATTAAGCCAATGGTTACCTGTGACATGACACAGTTAAAGTGAGTTAAAAAAAAACCTGTTGTTTATTATTTATTATTTATTTATAATAAAACAAAACGATTGTTCGATTCTACGGATTCCTATGAGTTTTGCATAACCCGTGGTCAACGTATTAGTTATTAAAGTTATTATTTTAATAGTTGAAATCGCGTTGTAAAGGTGAGCGCGTTGAGCCGATATGATCGGCTTGTTTGGCAAACCTGAGAGGGCGCACGCGAGCCGTTATGATCTGGGCCCAATTTCATAGAGCTGCTTAAGCAGAAAACATTGCTTAAAAATTGTATGCTAAGCAGAAATGAGCAGGATACCAGTCACAGATTGTACGTGAGAAATGGCATTATGGTTGGTAACCATATTTTGGGAAGCATAATTTTGTTGTGCTTAGCTACTTTTTGTGCTTAAGCAGCTCTATGAAATTGGGCCCAGAGCTGTGTATTGAAAGAGTTGCGACACAGAGGGACAAGTTTTCTTCGGTCACGTGGTTGCTGGACGCCATTTTCGGTCTAAATGCAGCACAACCCAATGGGCAGACTAGTCTGGCACCTGTATTTGCCAATGCCTTTTTTGACACAAAATGGCTTCTAACCGCAAGTTATCGCATCTCTCTCAATTTACGGCTCTGGATATAAGATCGGCTTGTGTACGCAAAGTAAGAGGGCGCACGCGAGCCGATCGGGGTGCACCACACAAAATAAACTCACATAGCAACTAACGCTAAACAACACTAAACAACACTTTAAAGTCTCTTAGCCTCTTGAAAACCAATCAAATATTATATTTTACGGACAAATAAACTTCAAATTTCTTTTCAATTTTTGGCAGGTCAACTGTTTACAATGCTTGCTAATTATTCCAGAAGTAACACTCCCGAAATTTTTTTTTTCTTCAGCCCTCCACTTTCTGAGCCGAATAGGACCAACTTTATAGGACCAACTTTAAAGCCTAAATTTATAAAGTCTCCTCAACAGTTCAAGCACAGAACCCACAGGTAATACGATAACTTGTCATTATACAAAATTACGCGATCTATTAGTTGCATGACCCCACAAAAATTACTATTCAAAAAAGTTGTGGATTTACAATTATAAATTATGATATTCAGTTTTGTGCTCAATGGTTTGCCAATTTAGTGTAGTACACCCAAGGGCTTGTGTGGCAAACCATGCGAGAGGACGAGGAGGGCGCTCTCAAAGTGTGAACTTATCGAACACAACAAGTCACAAAACATAGAAAAACAAGAGAAGAAAACAAACATGTGAACATAGACATAAACACCAACAAACCTAACTAAAAAGGTAAATTGGCAATGTGAGAAACTTCAACCTGCAGATTTCCACTAAATCGTCCTGTGAACGTGAACACTACATCAAAAATGTATATGCGGGTATCCTCGATTCGCAAACCTCACACCAAAGCAAGGTTAATGTTGGGTGAATTGAATATAGTTTTCCCAGTCACCTTCAGCAAAAATTAATTCAGCTTCATTAACACGCACATTCAAATCCACGCAATGACTATTATAGCCACTATTGCATTCAATTTCGTTTTCGTGCACAAGTGATTTTGTTCTTCTCATTCAGACTCGTTTTGGTCAGTCTGTTTCATTAAGACATTCAAGACTATATTTTCGCAATTTCTTCGGTTAAATTTCTGCTATCTGTTTTTAACTGATGTAGTTAAAATGGTTGAACAGCCTCTTGCGGTTTGCTTTTGCGAAATTGAATGATCTTTGCTACCATTAGCATATTTTAATGGATCTTATTTTAGCAGTGAATGCCAAACTGTTGAAATTGAATGGCTTCTTTCGACTATTGAATTCTGATGCAACGGAGCATTCACTTTCAAACGAAATCGAAAGAGCCAGGTGCCAAATTGAATGAATTTTTGTTGAAATTGGCGGGAAAACCATTATTTAAAACTCACTCTATGGGTTATTCAAATAATAAGTAAGATTTGAAACTTTGCATGGTGGGATTACGATATGGAAAGGTTTGCGGTGACACCATGTACATGTAATAATCTCTCTATGTGAGTTGGGGGTGGTTCTGAAAAGAACCGTTGGTTTCAACTCGACGTTTCGATCAGTGTGCTCTGATCGTCTTCTGGAGAAAGCTGATCAGAGCACACTGATCGAAACGTCGAGTTGAAACCAACGGTTCTTTTCAGAACCACCCCCAACTCACATAGAGAGATTATTACATGTACATGGTGTCACCGCAAACCTTTCCATATTCAAATAATATCGAACAACGGGAAAATCTATACCATCCCGGACCGGAGTTTCAGGTAATAATTAATTAAAGGTATCGTACAAGTTTGGTAATGACTAAAAACAATTATTAGCATAAAAACTTACTTGGTAACAAGCAACGGAGAGCTGTTGATAGTATAAAACATTGTAGGAAACGACTCCCTCTGAAGTAACATAGTTTTTGAGAAAGAGGTAATTTCTCACTAAAATAATAAAAACTTCTTGCAAGAAGCCTTTTATTCCTATCTGAAAGCACACAAATTTGTACAACAAGGGTGTTTTTTCCCCCATCATTTTCTTGCAACTTCGATGACCAATTGAGCCCAAATTTTCACAGGCTTGTTATTTTATGCATATGTTGGGATACACCAAGTGAGAACACTGGTCTTTGACAATTTCCAAACATGTTCAGTGCCTTTAAACGGCAGTCCGTTTGACCGGAATGATATTGGTGGTGCTGACCCGGCAGGAAATAAAATATGATTTCCTTGGACTCCGATCAGAATATAGATTCTCACTCATGAAAAACGGGGCTGGGATTAAGTTCGGCAATTTCACACAGTTTCCCCGCAGCTTTCTTTTTAAGTGTTGAATTAGAGTAAGGCCAAACAAAAATAACACCACATGTTTAGCGTCCCCGCCCGCTTCCTTTTAAGAGGCCGCCTCCCTTTTTTTTTTAAGAAAAGAATGATACATTTTAAACGATCCCGAAGAAAAAAATAAATGTTGTAATAAATAAGATCGTATCTTAGACTTTAGCACACCAAAAAAACACTCCCAAAAAGCTGGCAACCATCTTGAAAAATAGCCCGGACGGTTTTCTCGAAAAATGTGTCGGGCTGCCATTTTTGAAAAAAAAGAGAAAAAAAAGAGTCCCTCCTCCTTTCTTTTTTCAAAAAGGCAGGACGCTAAACATGTTTTTAAATTTTTTATTTGGCCTCATGTGAAAATTATTGAAAAAGATAACATTCAGGGAAAGGGGGACATTTTATGGAAGTCCCTGCACTCACCTGATTTTGGATGCGCAACAGCATACACGTCGTCATCTCGCACTTCAAAAGTAGTCATCAGGGCTTCTAAGGCAGACCGTGGCATGAGCCAATTAAAGGACATCCCGTTAAACTCATAGACCTTTAGTCTGTCCCTTTTGGCGTGGAGCTCCTTCAAAAGTTCTGCTTGAGTTTTCCCGTTGATGACATCGGGAAGCATCGCTAGTACTCGTGGCTCGTACATTTCGTTGTTCTCTTCGAGATTCCAGGCTTTGATCGATGAGTAAACGTTTCAAACATTGACTGTTTTGTGGTGAGCGGCCTTCTCTTATCGGGCTCGGCGATACCACACAGCGCGGCGAGCAGTCGCAGTATGACGTGAGTGTGACAGGATGAACATAAAAATACCACAAGTATCGATAAAAGACAATAGACTGGAACCCTGTTATTGCCTATTGATCCACAAGGATAAGACAGGCACTGGTCTCATCCAATGATTTCAGTGGATAAACTTGCAGTGACGTATAAGCTTTCAATTTCTGTGTTATGATTGGTCAGCTCCGAAGTGAAGTATAATTTGTCAGCTACAAACCAACATCAGTTAACTTTACTTTCGATCGTCCGCTGCATGCTGCGTCCGTGTGTGCAAAAATCGGAACGGATTTATGCATGAATCGTTTCTCAGATTTCTGAGGGTTGGTGTCGTTGTGCGGTGTTTACGACTGAACTACATTTATGTACCGGTACAATATAGGAAACCTTCACAAACAAATAACCAGTCAGAAAAATCGTATCTGTTAAACAAATTTTGACAAACATATTTCAAACAATTTTTTGTGTAAGTGTTAATAACCTTCATTTTCATAGGTATACTCCTAAGAAACCTTCACATCCCCCTCCCGCCCATAAAATACATTGAATACACACAGATAACCAGTCAGAAAAATCAGAACTTTTAAACACTAATATTGGGCATAGTGTTAGGCCTAATAACTTTCATCTTGATGAGAAATCACTAAATCGTGAAAACAAGAACTAGGCATTTTGCTAACGCTGTTATACACCAAGTGATACAGAATCAAGTGCTAATTTACTTGTAACTATTTTGTGTTTGTTTCACATTATACCCGAAAACAATAATGTAATTTTTTCCTTGGGAATGTCTCATGACGTTAACGTTTGTTTTAATTTTGTTTTATTTGGATCAAACAGTTGAGTTTTATAAAATACAAAAAAAAAGAAGACTTTTAGCAAATGTTGATACAACCGATGACAAATTTACAGTTGTTGTAAACCATTTAATTCCCATTTTTCTTTGTTGAGAAGTGTCCCAAGTTCAGCATGATGTGAAATATGATTATTTGTCTTTTGAAACAAACAGCTCAGTCTCTTGCGCATTGCAGCTAATTGTTCTGCCATTTTTACTTTGCTTTTGTGCAATTGCGAGACATCCTTGCTTGCTTCAGTTTGACAAATATCAAAAGCTGTTAATAAATCAGCTAGATTGCGCATTGGTCGTTTGTGCCTGAAATCTGCACAAAGTTTACAAGTGAGTTGTTCACACGTCATACAGTAGAGGCAGAGCTCTTGCAGGGGATGAATGTCACATCTTGGGAATTCACAGGCATGGGTAATTTCAACGTCGTCATACCTCCAGCACAGTTCAGATGATGTGAAAACATAGACATGAAAACATGATTTCAGTGGATAAACTTGCAGTGACGTATAAGCTTTCAATTTCTGTGTTATGATTGGTCAGCTCCGAAGTGAAGTATAATTTGTCAGCTACAAACCAACATCAGTTAACTTTACTTTCGATCGTCCGCTGCATGCTGCGTCCGTGTGTGCAAAAATCGGAACGGATTTATGCATGAATCGTTTCTCAGATTTCTGAGGGTTGGTGTCGTTGTGCGGTGTTTACGACTGAACTACATTTATGTACCGGTACAATATAGGAAACCTTCACAAACAAATAACCAGTCAGAAAAATCGTATCTGTTAAACAAATTTTGACAAACATATTTCAAACAATTTTTTGTGTAAGTGTTAATAACCTTCATTTTCATAGGTATACTCCTAAGAAACCTTCACATCCCCCTCCCGCCCATAAAATACATTGAATACACACAGATAACCAGTCAGAAAAATCAGAACTTTTAAACACTAATATTGGGCATAGTGTTAGGCCTAATAACTTTCATCTTGATGAGAAATCACTAAATCGTGAAAACAAGAACTAGGCATTTTGCTAACGCTGTTATACACCAAGTGATACAGAATCAAGTGCTAATTTACTTGTAACTATTTTGTGTTTGTTTCACATTATACCCGAAAACAATAATGTAATTTTTTCCTTGGGAATGTCTCATGACGTTAACGTTTGTTTTAATTTTGTTTTATTTGGATCAAACAGTTGAGTTTTATAAAATACAAAAAAAAAGAAGACTTTTAGCAAATGTTGATACAACCGATGACAAATTTACAGTTGTTGTAAACCATTTAATTCCCATTTTTTCTTTGTTGAGAAGTGTCCCAAGTTCAGCATGATGTGAAATATGATTATTTGTCTTTTGAAACAAACAGCTCAGTCTCTTGCGCATTGCAGCTAATTGTTCTGCCATTTTTACTTTGCTTTTGTGCAATTGCGAGACATCCTTGCTTGCTTCAGTTTGACAAATATCAAAAGCTGTTAATAAATCAGCTAGATTGCGCATTGGTCGTTTGTGCCTGAAATCTGCACAAAGTTTACAAGTGAGTTGTTCACACGTCATACAGTAGAGGCAGAGCTCTTGCAGGGGATGAATGTCACATCTTGGGAATTCACAGGCATGGGTAATTTCAACGTCGTCATACCTCCAGCACAGTTCAGATGATGTGAAAACATAGACATGAAAACAGCCAGTAAAAGTAGCTGTCCTTTTGAAGCGGACAAGGTATGTTGGAATTAATTTGACTTCATTCATTTCATTGTCATCGAGCTTCGAGTGTCTGATGCAACTTTTTGTGAATTATATAATGAAAATGTGGAAATTAAACCACACAATCACCTGTTTTCCAATTAGATGTAAGCTTGATTTTACCTGTTTGTATTAATATTATTATTACTTGAACAAATACAATTATTTACTTGATTGTATGGAGGCTAGTAACTAATATACATCACCCCATGCTCGACTTTGCACTCTAAATTAAAAAATTAATGGTAAATAACGATTACAACCAAATGTACGATGTGTGGTTGCAATGCGTAGAAAAAACCCCACTGGTTTTTCTTTGGGTACATTCATTGCAATCTTCTCCTTTCAGTTTATAAATCAGCCAAGCAACCTGTTGTCATTTCATCAGAATAGGGAAATTGAATTTATGTTTTTTTTCCACATTTTTTGTACACATTTTAAGTGTTGCTACCAGTTTCATAAAACAGAAGAAGAACAATGGAAAGAACCCTGAGTTACATTTTTACACGAGACTATTTTCTAGAGCATGTTTTTTTAGTTTAGGAAACCATGTGTTATAGATCAATTATTTTGTGTTTTTCTTTTCTATTCCTACCAAAGAAGACCAAGCTTCTGATTTGAACGTAGGAGGATGGGTGAATACCCATTGATTACAGTACATGTATTTACATTGAAATATCTCTACCATGAATCATTTATCGAAATTTTAACAGAACTTCTAAGACGAAAAATCATGAGCTTCTGAAATGTGAACTTAATTTTCAAACGTAAAACACATGAGGCCAATATATCCAGCTTTTTAAGTGCAAAGATGCGACTATAATTGATATGCTAAATAACCAAATTATTTCCAAATAGGCCCCCTATTCAAATAAACAAACTCTCAACACATTTAAGAGTTGATTACTTTTTGTCGAACAGCTGTTAAATATAAATGGATATTTCTTTTTAAAGATGTATACGAAAAATCTCTTTATAAATGGTTTGTTAACAGCCCTATTTGTTCTACTTATTCTTTACATCAATAAAGTTCAAATCCTTTGACAAATAAAAAGAGTTACAAACATCTCTTGTTTCTCATTTTAAAAACGTCAAACTTGTTTTTCGCGCAAAGAAAAGTAGCGACCATTCCGAGGATTGAATTGAATTGAATTGAATTGAATTGAATTGAATTGAAGTGAACTGAATTGAATTGAATTAAATTGAATTGAATCGGTTTATAACGAAAACATCCATCGCAGCCAAGGGTCGATTTGGAAATCTTTAACAATATGAAAAGCAGATTATAAACAATCAAAAAACACAAAATCATATTCAAGAATGCAAGTCAATAAAAATGAAGAAGGATCAACAGCATGAGCACACACAAAGTTTGAAAAAAGAGGAAGGGGTACGCCTCCCAACAAGGGAAAAAACCCCTGACGATTCATTAATGTTGATTATGTTATATGAAAACTGCCATCATCACTTCCTTATTTGCTCTTATTGGTTTGGATTGCTGTGTGGAACTGAGTAAGGCCTGCGCTAAACGTCGCACATTTGCCGTGTCGAACTAAAATGATTTTTGCACGGCAAAAGCGATTTTTGCACGGCAAAAGTGCGGCAAACGTCGAATTTAGTAAAATAGTTTGCCGCACTTAAAATAATTCAAAATGGCGACGCGGGAGAAAATTGCAAAAGAGTCATTTTTCATGATGTCAATTCGAGCTGTGACATTCAAATATTAATGACAAAATCATAATGACATTGTTTCCCAACTTAAATGTTGTCATTATTATTACAATCGTTGGTGAGTGGCGTTCATCGTCTTTTTCAAGAGTATCAAACAAAATCAATTAGTTTAATTCTGAAATGTACATATGTTTGTTCCAGTCAGAAGTTGTTTCCTTTTCCATCCCGGAAAACTCTCAGCTACGGTACTAACAAGGAGAATGTTCACATTATTAGAAAATACAAATCAAACATTTTTCAAAAGTTTTGGGCATGCGTAGGCCTATTCCCAAAGAGCATAGCCCGACTGTAAATTCAATTCGATTCGACACGGCAAGAGCGCGACGTTTGTCACGTCGTGCAACTACCGTGTAGCACGGCAGAGCTTGCCGTGCAACACGGCAGTGTCGAACTTAAATCAAAAGTTTGCGCTGAACGTCGCTCTTTTGTCGAATTTAATTCATAATTTTCTAATTATATGAGCTCGACACGGTAAAGGTGCCGACTTTTAGCGCAGGCCTAGATAGGGACTGCGCTCTTTTTGTAGCGCTCTGTTCTGCAGCGCACTTCATTGGGCATTGTTCTTTGGCGGAAATCTGCTCGAGTTGGAAGAAGCCTAACTTGAACCAAACAACGAATACGGTCCGATCTCTTACACCCTTTGATATAACGTTGTACAGTTCCCGCCAACCACTGCAAGGTGACCACGGGGAGTGTATGTGATGTCATGGAATGTATCATTAGAACGGGCTATGATTGTAGGGTCAGTGTCAAAGCTGTAACGACAAATGCAGCACAGCTTGGGTTGCGGCACCGATGGCTTTGGTGAAGCAAAGATTCTCGGAGCTGAACCGTGAAATAAACCACCCGGCTGTGCCGCGATGGTGCCAATGGGGACTCCGCTCTTTTGAGGCACTGCGATACACAAGCTGGTAGCAGGTTTTGGTTCCCCCTTATATAAAACATAGACATCACCAACTTTATCACAACAAATCCCGTAAGGAGTAGCATCTTTATATGTGCAGAGTACTTCACATTTTGTGTCATTTATATAAACACACATAAGTGCACTCTCATCAGGACTGGTGTAAATGATTCTCTGGTTACTCATGGCCATGTACTCATCAATCCCTGGAGCAGACAGTGTTCTGATGAGGGATCCATCGGGGTTGTGTAGAGAAACCTCTCCCTTGTCTTTATAACCCACTGCTATCAGATTGTTCTCATCTACTGCAAGGCATGTGGGTTTACTGTCAGACTCTTCGCCTGGAGTGAACTGATGAAGAAGCTGACAGTTTGACCCAAAAGTCTTGACCGTTGGACCATCCAAGAAAATGATATGGTCCTGTTTATTTACAGCAAGTGAGGTGGGGTTTTCTAATTTACCACTGAGCCATGACTGACCATAAGTCTGCAAAATTGTTCCATCTGGATTTGTTATTGTGAGCGTTGTATCTTTGGTACCCACTACAATCATATAGTCTGTGGAAAATACTCCAATCAATTCTCCACCGACTTTGGCTTTCAACATTTCCCCCCAAGATTCTTTGAGCAAAAGTGTCCCCATTTCACCTTTCATCTTACCTTCACTTTCCTTGAAACTTAAGAAGGACAGATCGTAGGTCAAATATTCAGCTTCTTCTTCTTCATCTAAGTTGATGTATTCATGAAGATGTTTTTGTCTGTTCTTTAGGATTTCTAGACGCTCAGAATCTGTGTTTGAAGATTGCACTATCTTTAGTGCCTCCTGTGCAAAAACAAGGTTTGCTAATGTTTTGCCTTTTCTACTGCCTGCCTCTGAAGCCTCTTGCAGAAGGATTTGCTCAATTTCTTTGATCTTAGAAATTTCTTTCTCTGCTTTTTCAGAAATTTGCCGCTTTGTTTCATTGATCATGATACTAAGTCTATGTAACAAAAGCTCCAATTTACTGGTTAACTTAGAATTACTTCTATCTAGCTGAGAAACCCCATCTATAATTTTTTGAATGCTTTTTTCAGTAGCACTCTTTAAATCAACGAATGTGTGAAGTGGTCCTCGGTGCTGTTTTGCACATACTTTGCAGATTAGTTGCTCACACGTCATACAGTAGAAGCAGAGCTCTTGAATGGGATGGATGTCACATCTTGAGATGTTCATCTTTGATTCAGTTTGGGTTTCATCAACTTCTTGCAATTCAGCCAAGGTTTTGATCTCGTGATTCTTCAATGCAGGGAAACGTTGGTGTGCTTTCTGACACTCCTGACAGAGATAATGTTCACAATTCAAACATCGTGAAATTGCCGCGTTTTCCTCATCACAAGCCTGACACATGACCTTTGACTCAACACCTTGTGGAAGCTGTTCCTGTTTGTTCACCTCCTCCACCAGGGCAATCAGAAGGTAGTTGTTTTGTAATCCAGTCACTCCATCGAGTGGTAAGATGGTTTCTTTCTGACACAGAGGGCATGTTAGTTTATTAATGTCAGGAGTTTGAGTTTTCTTAAGTTCTTGGAGACATTTGAGGCAGTAACTGTGTGAGCAATCCAGGTTTTTTGGGTTGATTGTAACGAGTGCAGCAGATGGAACACTCCAAGTGTCCCAAGATGACCTTACTGAACAATGGCTCTGTTGCAACACCTTCAGCCATCTTGAAATGTTGAACTATAAAGAGTTAAAGATAAAGAGAAACATTTTGAACAAAGTTTTCAAATCCAGAAATGGAATTTTGTCAAATGGAGAGTTTATCTTTATAGAAAAAAAAGCTGCCACCTTGTTTTCAGAGATTATTCATCTCCTTACAAACGCTAGCTGTTTATTAAAAAAGAAAACAGAAAAGAAAAACGGGAGGATGTGTTGTTTCAATCTTCTCACATATGGGTCAATCTTAATAGATTGAATCCCACAAGGACCGTTAATCACAAAGAAAACAATCCACAAGTATCATACAAAAACGTGTACATGTACCTCCTGTGATAAGAAATGTCATGGCGCCCACTTAGTTTTAGATCTAAAATTCAAACTTGATCAGAAATTGGTAAAAGGACCATGGGGTATAAGCCTAATCGCTCTTTTAAAAATTGGACTTAGACTAGAGTTGTTGTCCAATGTTGAGAATTAATTAATACTTAGATGTTGCTTTTAATGATGCTGGAGGCTGATGCTATTTCTTATTGCTTGACCCCCCGGATGTAAAGTTTTTGTAGAAAACAAGATTTTAATAAATAAGAGAAGGGTTTGGAACTATGGATAGTAGAACAAAAATAATTCTTTAGTAAGGTTTGCGATCCTTCCAGAATACCTCTCTTATTGGTTGTGGTGGTTCTGAAAAGGTGATGGTTTGAAGAACACCCGTTTGTTTCATACCACCACAACTTCTGCGATATATTTGTGCATTTGTGTTACCGCAAGAAATTATTATTAATTAAACTAAATTTCAGAACAAAAGTGGGTCAAGTCATAAGAATGCTGACTGGTCAGTTTAGAGCAAACGATTACCTCTGAAATCGTGTCAAAAAACTCTCAAAACAAACATCAACAACAACAAATAAGCATATTGGCCCTATTTGCATTTGTTATCAAATTTATGGCCAAATTCCAGATTCATTTATGTTTTACTATGACGCATGCGGGAGGCGTATAGCCACACGATGCCATGTTTTCATTTGACCTGGGATATTTTCAGTAGTATATGTACATGTAATTACGTGTATGTTCGGAAATATAGAGATTTCCGATTTTTTATAGAGATTAATATAGCAATTAATTTGCCTGAAAAGTGGTATTTAAATAAGAGAGTCATTTTTTAATGGCTTATAATAATTGTGCACAAAAATTGAATAAAACCATTCATTAGTGTTTACACAAAACCTTTTTGAAGGGAAGAAATGGTGATTGAAATCTCCACTCTTTCCTAGACGAGGACTTACCTTTGAGACAGAATCAAGTCCTCTATCCTGAGAAAATCCCACTACGAATTTCTCCCTTTTCTTTAGCGATATTAGTTGAATAGGACTATCACTTCAGCTTACTGATGGGCACTCTGGTTGAAACCGTTGGAACTGTAAGCCTATAATGGGAGTGTCTGCATATGTTGCCCATGTCTGTAATTTCCCTGTTCTATTTATAGATAGTTGGCTTGTAATGTACATTATGTTAAAGGCGAAGTACAACATTGGTTATTGTGGGGAAAATGTGACACACTAATAATTAATACGTTCACAATATAGGAATATTTCTTCCTGACTAGTGTCAGTTTAGGATGACGTATGTCGATCTGCCGTTTAAACATAAAAATACCATAAGCTTACAAAAAACCTCTGGAAAACATATAAACCTTTTTTCATTGTTTTCACGAAAACATGAACATGATTTGCAACATTGACCTCTTGTGACCTCATACTTTGATCAACATCAGAACACGACGGGCTTGTTTGTTGTAGAGCTTGCATGAACAACCGCATAGTGCGTGACTGTACAGAAAATGCACCCAGCAAGTCCAAAGTTCTCAAACCAACTGACTTTAGGATAGAATCGAGAAGAGAACCCATGTGAGAATCCTCGGGGATGCGGGGATGCATCATTTTTCTTAGGAGGCTTTTTTGAACCCGAGTCAGTCGACAAATGAAGCAATTAAAGTTTGCAATCATTATTTTCCTGTTTAAGTGTAACCACAGTACCACACTATATAAATTATGTAGAATAACAGTTTATTGCTTTGACATTATTTAGTAGGGCCTACAGTGGGGACCTGTCTGCAGGTCTCCCGATCTCCCGAACTAAAGAAAAACCCAGTTGGCAAATTGGCTTTTATAATAGCATGTACACCCTCCGTAAGAAAATGTGCATGCTACGTTATTACACTAAGACAACTTTTGTTCAAACTCATATATTATACGGTATCTTTAGTCTTCATTGGGTTTTTTCTACAGCATGTTTACAGTGAATTATCTTATGCACTAAGGTTAAATTTACACTATGAACACATATTTTCCAATTTGATGCAAATCTTTGTTTCACTTTTTATTTTATTTTAAATCAATTAGTACAATTATACTTGATTGAGAAGTCTGATACATACTTATGTTTAAACTCAAACAGCGATCCTGAAACAAACTGACGCTATTTGTTCAGCCTTTAAGAGTTTGACCCTTGTATATAGAGGATTCTGTTTTTAGGTATAGGGTCATAGATGTGTAAATACTCCAATGACCATACAAACTTACTTGGTGAGAAGCACTGCAGCTGTTGATAGTATAAACCATTTCGAGAAAGGATTCCCTTCGAAATATGGCTGGATAATGTTTCACCCCAAAACATTTAAATCTGAGAAACGATTCATGCATGAATTGTTTCTCAGATTTCTGAGGGTTGGTGTCTGTTCGCGAATGCTGTGGCCAGAGATGTGGCCAAGAGGTTTATATAGAGGTGTTTCTCCTTCTCTTCTGCTGTCAGAGGAGCGAAGTCCTCCACGTACTTGCGTAGCGACATTACGGAGGCCACGTTCCTATCGTAAACGGCGGTCTCTGTACAAGCTCTCAGCAGCTCCATTCGCAAGGGTGTGTGTCCGTTCTAAGCTGATTTTGCCTGAGCCGAGGTAGGCTCATTAGTGGGTGCTACCGCGCGACTGTGCCGCTGGGGCCCGCTTCTTGACATTTGACTGCCACCTGCTCTGTTGCACCGTCTCCGGGGTGGGTCGGTTTCTTCGTGCAGACGCTTTTTTTCTGCACTTGCTCCTCCAAAGGGCCCGTTTTCACACGCTGGATCATTTTCTCCACATTTCTCTTTTGGTCTCCATTCGGTGCCAGGGTGAGGACCTGTATACCTTTCAGGCCTCCGTCAGATTCCCTAACTGATCCACATCATCCCAACCACCCTCTACCAAGGCTTGAAAGCACATGCCCCATGAGCTTGTGTAATGCCGCCCAATTGGTGCCACTCGAGCGCGCTATTCCGTGTGACCTAAAGACATTGATTTGTCGAGATAAATACCACGCTGCATATTTAAATCATCTAAAGAAACCCGCGGTTCCACCCGAACGCACTGCATATTGACCCCAGCAACTCACTACAATGCCTCCTATGTCCCGCACGCGTTCAACTCCCCGGAGCTGGTTTGAATCCCTGATGCACAAACCGAAAACCGACCCACCATCTTATAACCATTATTATAGCGATCTCCGGAAACCAACTACCGCGATAAAAGGATGTATAAGCTGTTACCTTATATCCTCCAAGCTCTAAGAATAAGACTAATGAACGCATATAGATCACCATGTAAATCATTCTCCTTGTGCCATCTGATGACATTTGCCAATTTGGAGTAGGACCTACTTTGTCAATTTTATGCCGATCAGCACCAAAACCACCCAGGCGCGGAGACTCCAGAATCACGACTGATGTATCATCCGTCGCCCTCAACGTCCCCACAGTGATTCAAATAGTGTGTGACTGTACAGAATATGCACCCACGGTAAGTCCAAAGTTCTCAAACCAACTGACTTTAGGATAGAATCGAGAAGAGAACCCATGTGTGAATCCTGGGGGATGCATCATTTCTCTTATGAGACTTTTTTGAACTCGAGTCAGTCGGCAAATGAAGCAATTCAAATTTGCAATCATATTTCCTCTGTTAAAGTGTAAGCACAGTACCACACTATAATATGTAGAATAACAGTTTTTTGCTTCGAAATTATTGAGTAGTGCCTACAGTAGGGACATGTCTGCAGGTCTCCCGAACTAAAGAAAACCCCAGTGTCCAATTTCATAAAGCTAGCCGGGCATAAAACATGCTAAACACAGAAATATCTTGCTTAGCAGAAACGGTTACATATATTTCCTCAAGTTTACATTGATCCGACTGGTGCCCCACTCAATTTTTGCTTAGAAAAGAAATTTGCTAAGCAGTATTTTCTGCTAAACAGTTTTATGAAATTGGGCCCAGGTGGCAAATTTGCCTTTATACAGCAAGTACACCCTCCGTAAGAAAATATGCATTCTACATTATAATTATTTACACTAAAACAACTTTTGTTGAAACTCATAATTAAACGGTATCTTTATTCTTCATTGTTGGTTTTTCAACAATATGTTTACAATGAATTATCTTATGCACTAAGGTTAAATTTACACTACAAACACATATTTTCCAATTTGTTGATGCAAATATTTGTTTCACCTTTTTATGATTTTCATTTACAGCAATTAATTACAATTATACTTGATTAAGAAGTTTTTGATACATACTTATGTTTTAACTCAGTCATCCTGAAACAAACTGTAGCTATTGGTTCAGCCTTTATATTAAAGAGTTTGACCTCTGAATAGAGTATTATGTTTATAGGTATAGGGTCATTATCAGGGGCGGATCCAGGATTTTCCAAACGGGGGGGGGGGGGCGTGATTTTCTTTTAAGAATGAAAGACCGCGCCATCCCTAGACAGCATTTTATTTTTCTGCACTGCGAAATTGACAATGTCGTAGTGCTTTTCAAGGAGAAAGTTGTTTCTTCTAAATCGGTTTAAAAATCAAATTTCATGGTTCTGCTTACCGTAAGCAAAGGGAACTTGGCGCTTACAGAAGCAGTGAATTCCGCGCTTACGTCAAGCGTTTTCCACGAGTAAGCAGGGATTTTTGTTGCTTTATGCGCGTGTGGGTAGCCTACTCCACGTTACTACGGCCAGGCTGCATGAGACCCAATAAACTACTAGCCATGATTAAAAAAATTATAATAAAGGATTGTAAACAGATGCAGAGAGAGAATTTGAACATAATTTTTCTATAGAGATGCACTAATGAGTATGACTTCTGAATTTTGTTTTTCTGTCCCCCTTTTTTTTTCCCTGGCAAAAGGGGGGGGGGGCGTGCGCCTCCACGCCCCCCCCCCTGGATCCGCGCCTGATTATGTGTAAATACTCCAAAAATGAATTACCATAAAAACTGATTTGGTGAGAAACACTGCAGCTGTTGATAGTATAAACTATTTTGAGAAAGGATTCCCTTCGAAGTAAAGTTGGATAAGTTTTCACTCCAAAACGTTGGAATCGTTTCTCAAATTTCTGAGGGAGTGGTGTCCGTTCGCGAATGCTGTGGCCAGAGATGCGGTTGGTACCCCCGTCACCTTGCTAAACATGGATGAATTTGACGTTCTTGTGGAAATACACTGACAGTTTTTGTTTCTGTTTTCTCAGCAAGTGGACACTGTATAGGCCCAACTCAGCTGAAACTTTCACATGTGACCTTTACTGTATTTTTTGTTAAAACTTTGCCTATAAATCAGCATTTATACATTGACAAAAACCAATCTATGACCGTTTACCTTAAAACAGTTTTAAAAACAGAACAATACATGTAAAGAAACTTCACCACACTACATCAAATGCTAGTACAGACGTAAGGGTCGGATTGTGAGACTTAATGCACGCGACCAACATCATGACAAAAACCAATCTATGACCGTATACATACCTTTAAACAGTTTTAAAAACAGATCAATACAATGTTAATTTTTGGCACCACAATACATCCAATGTGTACACGTAAGGGTATGATTGTCATAAGCCTATAGGTTTATTTTTTATGCACGCGACCAACATCATAGTGGTAATTGTCAAAGACCAGTATCTTCAATTTGATTGACCCACTATGCCCCACATGAGGTAACAAACCTTTGACAAAATTAAGACCAATCAGTCATCGGAATCACTAGAAAACAGTGAAAAACCTCATCACTGTTTTCACTGTTTTCAAATAATAGTACATTTGGACTTGCGAGCTCAACATTAGTTGTTTTACTAGTAAACTACAGCATTTCAGGCAAACATATCATGTTATGTGTAAATCTGTTAACATTTATATTTTCAGTCTTACCAATGAATTATATACACCCTTTAATATTCTTAAATTTTACACAAAAGAAATAACGGGAACAATGATTAGAGTTTAATATATAATTAATTTACACCAATCTTCCTTTGTACGTTGTTTGAACTAAAGCAAAATGTTTAGGTATAACATAAAATGTTCTAGAAATGTATGAGTAATTGAAGTTTTCCAATTGGTACTGATGCTCCTTTAGTTTATCGAAAAACTGCATTCTTCCAAACCTTCTTAATTAAAGTCAATTAAAACATTATTCAAAAAAACGTGTTAAATCATCAACTTAATAAGTGAGTAAGTTTGAGTTTTGTTCATACATTTTGCCAAAATTGTGTCTGCCTTTTTTATCCAGCTATACATGAAAAAAAGTAAATAAAATTTCAAGGGACTATTTTTTAGAGTAAGCCAGATCTGTTTTGCTATTTTAGTCTGAGAATAAAGGATCTTTCATGTTCAAATGTCTTTTCCCCCCAAAGTTTTGTTTTTTAAGCAAAGTCAAATAGAATGCATTTAACTAGAATACTGTGGATCGAGTGTAATTGGATCGAGTGTAATCATTAATTAAATATACTATTTACATCAAATCCTCTACAAAGACCATCAATCCAGTTTTCTCTCTCTCTGAGTTTTTTTCACGTAAATACACAAAGTGTGCTTTGTCATGCCCACAGGATACTACTACTAATGGCTAGGTCATTCAAATTTCATACTCTCAAACATTTATATTAGTTTAAAAAAAAGCCCATTTTATGCAAAGCAGAGATGTTTGGTTTAGGTTTGAAACATAATCTTCAGTAAATGGAGACAAGTTGTTTCTTGTTATTACACTGCTGCTTGTTCCGCGTCAACGACGGTTTTCATTTTTGTGTAATTTGACCTAATTAATTGCCTCTTCATAGTACAAGGCAATTCTTGACAACAAGTTAAGATTTGTTTTAATGAGACATTGTGAGAGACAGATTTACATCTTTTTATAAATGTTTGGTTATATTTTGAAAAAAATTCTTACTTTATGTATATCTTATTGGGTTCTGGTAATATTTGAAGCCAAGTCGTGTGGAGTATGTGGTGTGTTTATGACTGAACTACGTTTATGTACACTTAAGAAACAATCAGCGGCGTAACTAGGGTAACATTTCAGGGGGGGGGGCACAAGGGGTGAAACATTTTTTCCACGGGGGCACTTCTGGCCAAGTTTCAGTTTGCCTTTTTTTTTTAAACAAGCCCATGCTTTTAATCTGGGGAGGGTCGGACGGCCCCCCTAAAAACTACATAAGGAATAAGTAAACTATAAAAAATAAAGAATAACAAAGTCTGCAATTCTTATTTTGTATTTGTAAAGTTTGCATCGTAACTGTGCAACTAATAAATAACACACTATCAAGAGGTTTGTGCAGTCGTTTTATCGTTAAATTATGACATAACATAAAATAATATACAAAGACGTAAATAGAGGACGCAATGGGTGGCATACGCCGTCTGAGCATTAAATATGCAGAAATGATTTTGATACAAAGCTGTAATTGAGTTGTTTTCAGATATTATAAGCAATATCATAGCGCAAAAATGGTGCACCAAATGGCTTAAATTGGGCGTTTTTTTTTACAAAATTTCGAACTTCTGAGGGCGGGGGGGCAATTCCTCCTTCCACTCCCCTCTTCGTCGCTACGTGACAGGCGGCGCAACGCGCCGATGTACATTTTCTTACATATTCGCCCCCCCCCCCCCCAAAAAAAAAAAAAAAAAAAAAAAAAAATAAATAAAAATAAAACAAAAAATAAATAAATAAAAATAAATAAATAAATAATAATAATAATAATAATGTAACTTACTATTTTTTAATAAGATAATATGGAGTCAGTGTTAAAAAAATATGTAAATGGAAAAATAGTTTTAAAAACATCGAATTTATCTCATCAAAGCGTATACAATGCAATATTTCACTCTGAAAATTTCCAATCACAAAATTTCAGATTTAAAATAGGGGGCACAGTGTCTCTTGTTATCTGATTGATTCACTTCAAACTGCGGTTATGGGAAAAGATATCACTTTTTATCCCGTGCCCCCCCCCCCCTAAGTTACGCCACTGGAAACAATTACGGAAAAAACACCCAAAAGACAAACAAACCCCAATACAACACAATTTGACATAAAATACACACAGATGACCAATCAGAAAAATCAGAACTTTTAAAAACATGTTAAACAATTTCTGTCAAAATGATCTACTTTCTCAAAGTATTTCTGGGTATAGTGTTAATAACCTTCATCTTGATGAGAAACCACTAAATCTTGGAATACGTGAATTAGGAATTTTGTTAATGTTGTTGTTAATTACTTGCTACTATTTAGTATTTGTTTCACATTATACCAGAGTACAATTAATATGAAATTTGTTCTTGGGATTGTCTCATGACGTTAACGGTTTTTTTATTTTATTTTATTTGGGTCAAACAGAGCAGTTGAGTTTCATAAAATAGTACAAAAGAGACTTTTGGCCAATCTGTTTACATCCTATGATACATTTGTACAGTTGTATACAATTTCTTTACTGCTAACTGACCATTATGTGTATGTTATTGGTCCACATCAATAATAACCCCCCTTCCCTATCCAAAAGGATCCATTCAACACTCCACTCATTAATTCCATATTTCTTTGTTTCTCTGTGTCCCAAGTTCAACCTCATTCTCAACTTCGCAGAAAGCAATAAAAGAGAGGTCATATGTCAAATCTTCTCCTTGGTCTTCATTTACATTGATATCTATATATTCGTGGATAATTTCTCGCTTGTTCTTCAAGTATTCCAGTCATTTTGCTGCGAATGCAAATCATAATCATTGTCTCTTCTGTAAATTGTTATTTTGTCAATCTGCAAACTGGGAATTTTGATGTTACTCTGTGATCTTCTGCGCCTCGAACACCCAGCAGGGTGGATATGTGCGCATTACAAGTCTTATTATTATTATTATTATTATTATTAGTATCTATGTGTGCAGTATCAAGCGAGCTTCTTAGTTCTTAGTTCTTACTAATTACTCTTTCGGGTAACTCTTACTGTTTCAAACTGAGAAACGTTTTTTTTATGAGATTGACATAATAATTTGTTGTTGTCTTAGAAAAAATTGAGTTTTCATTTAATCGTACAATATTCTGTGATAAATACAGGTACCAAATGCACATCGTGGACGTTTCATTATTGCTAACTTATCAGTTTGGGTAAATATGATTTTGGTCATAAAACTCTGATTTACATCGATCCATTCAACATGTGTTCCCTGATCTGCACTAAGATGTTGGATTTTGTTCGAATAAAGTACATAGATATCACCTGCTTTGTCACAACATACCCCTTTAACCATGTCTGATAGAACTTGTTCTATAATGTTATTACCACGCAAATCAATACATATGAGCTTCTTATTGTAAGCATAAATGATTCTCTGGTTACTCATTGTCATGTACTCATCAATCCCTGGAGCAGACAGTGTTCTTATGAGGGATCCATCGGGGTTGTGTAGAGAAACCTCTCCATTGTCTTCATAACCCACTGCTATCAGATTGTTCTCATCTACTGCAAGGCATGTGGGTTCACTGTCAGACTCTTCACCTGGAGTGAACTGATGAAGAAGCTGAAACTCCTTGTTAAATGTCTTGACATTATTATTGTCTAGAACAATGAGATGGTCTTCATTATTTACTGCAATAGCAGTGGGTTCAGATATATCTTTACACTCAAATTGTGAAATTCTGTTAAAATCCTTACCAAATTGGCGCAGTGTATGAAGTTTTGAACAATGTAAAGCTAAAATATCACCTGTGGAAAAGGATGACAATAAATGAGCATCCACTACCACTTCCCGCATTAATTCCCATTTTTCATTGTGCAGAAGTGTCCCAAGTTCAACCTCATTCTCAATTTCGCAGAAAGCAATAAAAGAGAGGTCATAGTTTAAATCTTCTTGGTCTTTAAGTACAGTGACATCTACATGTTCATATTTGTGGAGAAGTTCTTGCCTGTTCTTTAAGATTTCCAGACGATTCACATCAGTCATTTTGCTGTGAGTGCGAATCGTCTTCATTGTCTGCTCTGCAAATTGCAATTCTGCCAACTTCTTATCTTTCCTTTGGTACATCAATTTTGCATTTTGTTTTAAATGCATTTCTTCTTGTCTGATTTTGTTGATTTTTTGTTGTGCATGATGTGAAATATTTTTATTTGTTTCATGAAACAAGCAGCTCAGTCTCTTGCGCATTGCAGCTAACTGTCCTGCCATTTTGAATTTGCTCTGGTGCAATTGTGAGACATCCTTGCTTGCTTTACTTTGACAAATATCAAAAGCTGTAAATAAATCAGCTAGATTGTGCATTGGCTGTTTATGCTTGAAATCTTCACAGAGTTTACAAGTGAGTTGCTCACACGTCATACAGTAGAGGCAGAGCTCTTGAATGGGATGTATGTCACATCTTGAGATGTTCATCTTTGATTCAGTTTGGGTTTCATCAACTTCTTGCAATTCAGCCAAAGTTTTGATCTCGTGATTCTTCAATGCAGGAAAGCGTTGGTGTGCTTTCTGACACTCCTGACAGAGATAATGTTCACAATTCAAACATCGTGAAATTGTCGCGTTTTCCTCATCACAAGCCTGACACATGACCTTTGACTCCTCACATTGTGGAGGCTGTTCCTGTTTGTTTACCTCCTCCACCAGGGCAATCAGAAGGTAGTTGTTTTGTAATCCAGTCACTCCATCGAGTGGTAAGATAGTTTCTTTCTGACACAGAGGACATTTTAGTTTATTAGTGTCAGGATTGTGAGTTTTCTTAAGTTCTTGGAGACATTTGAGGCAGTAACTGTGTGAGCAATCCAGGTTTTTGGGTTGATTGTAGCGAGTGCAGCAGATGAAACACTCCAAGTGTCCCAAGATGACCTTACTGAACAATGGCTCTGTTGAAACACCTTCAGCCATCTTGAAATGTTGAACTATAGAGAGTTAAAGATAAAGAGAAACATTTTTGACAAAGTTTTCAAATGGATTTTTTATTTTTTCAAATGGAGAGTTTATCTTTAAAGGAAAAAAAAAGCTGCCACCTTGTTTTAAAGATTAATCATCTCCTTCCAAACACTAACTGATTGGGTCAATCTTAATAGATTGAATCCCACAATTATAACCTTTTCTTTAATCACAAAGAAAGCAATTCGCAAGTAATTATCATACAAAAACGTGTACATGTGGCTCATGTAATAAGAAATGTCATGGCGCCCACTTAGTTTTAGATCTAAAATTCAAACTTGATCAGAAATTGGTAAAAGAACCATGCGGTACCATGTTGTCCGATGTTGAGAATTAATTAATACTTAGATGTTGCTTTTAATGATGCTGGAGGCTGATGCTATTTCTTATTGCTTAACCCCGGATGTAAAGTTTTTTGTCGAAAACAAGATTTTAACAAATAAGAGAAGGGTTAATTGAAACTATGGATGGTAGAAAAAATATTCTTCAGTAAGGTTTGCGATCTTTCCAGAATACCTCTCTTATTGGTCGTGGTGGTTCTGTGTGATGATTGATGAACCACCCGTTTGTTCCATACCACCACAACTTTTACGAGATATTTGTGCATTGGTGTTACCGCAAGAAATTAATATTATTTAAAATAAATTTATACGAAAACAAATTTGTTCAAGACGAAAGTGGGTTGAGTCATAAGAATTGGCGTCAGCAGTGGCCGACTGGTCATTTTAGAGAAAACAATTAACTCTGAAATCGTGTCACAAAAACTCTCAAAACAAACATCAACACCAACACAACGGGATTTAGGCATATTGGCCCTATTTGACCTGGGATACATATATATAATGCTCCGAAATATAAAGATTCTGTGCAATGAATTTGCCTGAAAAATTGTATATTATAAGAGAGTCTTTTTTTAAATGGCTTATAATAATTGTGCACAAAAATAAATGGTGATTGTCCATTCTTTGCTCGTCGAGGACTTACCTTTGAGACAGAATCAAGTCCTTTATCCTGAGAAGACACTACAGATTTCTCCCTTTTCTTTAGTGTATAATAAATTGTAGTAGAATAGTACTTGTCACTGCGACATGACAGTGCGAGGAGCTTACTTGGCACTCTGGTTGAAACCACTTGGGCTATGAGAGAGTGTCCGCCTAGCCTATGTTGCTCATGTCTGTAATTTCCCTGTTCTATTTATAGATAGTTGGCTTGTAATGTACATTATGTTAAAGGCGAAGTACAACATTGGTTATTGTGGGGGAAAATGTGACCACACTGATAATTAAAACGTTCACAATATAGGAATATTTCTGCCTGACTAGTGTCAGAGTTGAGGATGGAGCCTCTACAAATCACTGTTGACGTATGTCGATCTGCCATTTAAACATAAAAATGCCATAAACTTGCAAAAAACCTCTGGGAAAACACATAATTTTTTATTGTTTTCACCAAAACATGACCATTGTTAGATAAATAATCACAATGATGATTGTATGATGTGTGTATTGAAAATTGCTCTATTGCTCTATTTTTTAAAAACGTAAAAAGACTAAAACCCTCAAACAAAATACTGATGTACTTTCCCTTTAAGTCACATGATTTGCAACATTGACCTCTTGTGACCTCATACTCTGATCAACATCAGTGCGGCTTGTTTGTTGTAGAGCTTGCATGAACCATCGCATAGTGCGTGACTGTACAGAAAATGCACCCAGTATCAAGTCCAAAGTTCTCAAACCAACTGACTTTAGGATAGAATCGAGAAGAGAACCCATGTGTGAATCCTCGGGGATGCGGGGATGCATCATTTTTCTTAGGAGGCTTTTTTGAACCAGAGTCAGTCGGCAAATGAAGCAATTCAAATTTTCAATCATTATTTTCCGGTTAAATTGTAACCACAGTACCACATTATATAAATTATGTATAATAACAGTTTATTGCTTTGACATTATTGAGTAGGGCCTACAGTGGGGACCTGTCTGCAGGTCTCCCGATCTCCCGAACTAAACAAAAACCCAGTTGGCAAATTGGCTTTTATACAGCATGTACACCCTCCGTATAAAAATGTGCGTGCTACGTTATAGACAACTTTTGTTCAAACTCATGTTTAATACGGTATCTTTATTCTTCATTGTTGTTTTTTCCACAACATGTTTACAGTGAATTATCTTATGCAAAGGTTTAATTTACACTATGAACACATATTTTCCAATTTGATGCAAATATTTGTTTCAACTTTTTATTATTTTCATTTATAGCAATTAGTACAATTAAACTTGATTGAGAAGTCTATGATACATATACTTATGTTTAAACTCAAACAGCGATCATAAAACAAACTGTAGCTATTGGTTCAGCCTTTATATGAAGAAAGAGTTTTACCTCCGTACTGAGTATTATACTGTTTTTAGGTATAGGGTCATAGATGTGTAAATACTCCAAAAATGAATGACCATAAAAACTTACTGTCACCTCGCTAAACATGAATGAATTTGACGATCTTGTGAAAACACTTTGACATTTTTTTTTTCTGTTTTCTCAGCAAGTAGACACTGTATATTCAGCTTAAAATTTCACATGTGACTTTTATTGTCATTTTATTTATAACTTCAGCAAACGTTGACAAAAACCCAATCTATGACCATACCTTTAAACAGTTTTAAAAACAGAACAATACAATGTTAATTTTTGACACCACAGTACATCCAATGCTGTACATAAGGGTATGATTGTGATAGGCCTTATATGCACGGGACCAACAACATTCATAGTGGTAATTGTCAAAGACCATTATCTGCACTTGGAGTGACCCATATAGGCCCTACATGAGGTAATAAACCTGAACAAATTAAGCCCAATCAGTCATCGGAATTACTATAGAAAACAGTGAAAAACCCCATCATCGTTTTCACTGTGTTTTCAAATATAGTAGATTTGGACTCGCGAGCTAAACATTAATTTGCTATATCGCATTTCATGCAAACATTTCATGTTATGTGTAAATCTTTTAACACTTATTGTCAGTCTTACCAATGTTATGTAGGCTATACCCTTTAACATTCTTAAATTTTACACAAAAGAATAACGGGAACAATGATTAGAGTTTAATATAATCATTTATTTACACGGATCTTCCTTTGTACGTTGTTTGAGCATGATAGCAGGTATTTAGGTATAATAAAATTTCCTAGTAATTTATGAATATTTGAAGTGTCCAAATCAGTACGTCTACTGATGCTCCTTTAGTTTATCGAAAAACAAAATACATTCTTCTGAACCTTCTTAAATAAAGTCAACTAAAACATCATCAACCAACCTGTTAATTCACCAAACTATTAAGTGAATATGTTTATGTTTTGTTCTAAAGTTTTGCCCACATTTGTGTCTGCTTAAATTAAGTTTCCAGGGACTAATTTTACCCCATAGTTTTGTTTTTAAAGCAAAGCCAAACAGAATGCATTTTTATAGAATACCGTGGATCGCCAGCGTAATCATTAAATATGATATTTACATCAATTCCTCTACAACAAAGACCACCAATCAAGTTTTTTTCTCTGAGTTTGTACACTTGAATACACAAATCATGCTTTGTCGATCATGCCTATACATGATATTACTAACAAAGGAAAGATCATGCAATTTTTATTCTCTCAAACATTTATATTAGTTTTAAAAAAGCCCATTTTATGCAAAGCATGTTTGTGTTAGGTTTGAAACAGGATCTCCAGTGAATGGAGACAAGTTGTTTCTTGTTATCACACTGCTGTTTGTTCCCGTCAACGACGGCTTTCATTTTGTGTAATTAGACCTAATTAATTGCCTCTTCATAGTACAATTCTTATGACAACAAATTAAGATTTGTTTTAACGAGACACTGTGCTAGACAATTTTACATCTTGATACTTTGAACAAAAACCTTGCTTTATGTATATCTTATTTGGTTCTGGTAATAATCGAAGCCAAGACGTGTGGAGTGGGTGTGGTGTTTATGACTTAACTACGTTCATGTACACTGAAGAAACTTTTACAAAAAAATAACATTAACTAAATACAGATAACCAATCAGAAAAATCGGAACAGTTAAAGAAAATGAACCATTTTTGACAAAATGACCTACTTTTTCAAACACATTTTTTGTAAGTGTTATAAACCTTTATCTTGTATACACACCTTAAAATTACAAAAATAATAAAAATACATAAAATACACACAGATGATCAGTCAGAAAAAATCAGAACTTTTAAAATCATATTTTTGGGTATGAAGTGTTAACAACCTTCATCTTGATGAGAAACCACTAAATCGTGAATACATGAATTAGGCATTTTGCTAATGTTCTTAGACCACGTGGTACAGAACCAAGGGCGTTTCTAAGTGCTAATCTATTTGTTTACTATTTTGTGTTTGTTTCACATTATACCCAAATACAACGATGTAATTTTTTTCTTGGGAATGTCTCATGACGTTAACGTTTGTTTTAATTTTGTTTTATTTGGGTCAAACAGTGCAGTTGAGTTCTATAAAATACTAAAAAAGAGACTTTTAGCTAATGTTGTTACAACTGATGATAAATGTGTACAGCTATACAGTATTTATAACATGCTAACTTACCATTTTGTGTAAATGTTATTGGGCTACAATAATAACCCCCCTTATCCAAAAGGATCCATTCAACATGTGTACCCATTGCACTAAGATGTTGGATTTTGTTAGAATAAGGTACATAATAATATATATCACCTGCTTTGTCACAACATAACCCCCCCACTGTGTCTGATAGATCTCGTTCTATGATCTTATTACCATGCAAATCAATACATATGAGCTTCTCATCGTAAGTATAGATGATTCTCTGGTTACTCATGGCCATGTACTCATTTTCCCCTGGAGCAGACAGTGTTCTGATGAGGGATCCATCGGGGTTGTGTAGAGAAACCTCTCCCTTGTCTTTACAACCCACTGCTATCAGATTGTTCTCATCTACTGCAATGCATGTGGGTTTACTGTTAGACTCTTCACCTGGAGTGAACTGACGAAGAAGCTGAAACTCCTTGTTAAATGTCTTCACATTAGGATTGTCTAGAACAATGAGATGGTCTTCATTATTTACTGCAATACCAGTGGGTTTAGATATATCTTTACACTCAAATTGTGATATTGTATTAAATTCCTTGCCAAATTGGCGCAGTATTTTAATTTGTGATTTACTACATACAGCTATGATATCACCGGTGGAATAGGATGACAAACACTGAGGATACACATCCACTTCACTCAATAATTCCCATTTTTCTTTGTTGAGAAGTGTCTCAAGTTCAACTTCATTCACAAATTCGCCAACTTTGCAGAAAGCAATAAAAGAGAGGTCATAGGTCAACTCTTCTTCTTGGTCTTCACATACATTGACATCTTGTTCATATTCATGGATAATAGCTTGCCTGCTCTTCAAGAATTCCATACGATTCACATCAGTCATTTTACTGTGAGTGCGAATCGTCTTCATTGTCTGATCTGCAAATTGCAATTCTGCCAATTTGTTATCTTTCCTTTGGTACATCAATTTGGCATATTGTTTTAACTTTATTTCCCCTTGTCTGATTTTGTTAATTTTCTGTTCTGCATGATGTGAAATATTATTATTTGTTTCATGAAACAAGCAGCTCAGTCTCTTGCGCATTGCAGCTAATTGTCCTGCCATTTTGAATTTGCTTTTGTGCAATTGTGAGACATCATTACTTGCTTTATTTTGACAAATATCAAAAGCTGTGTGTAAATCAAATATATTGTGCATCGGTTGTTTATGCCGCAGAACTACACAGAGTTTACAAGTGAGTTGCTCACACGTCATACAGTAGAAGCAGAGCTCTTGCATGGGATGGATGTCACATCTTGAGATGTTCATCTTTGATTCAGTTTGGGTTTCATCAACTTCTTGCAATTCAGCCAAAGTTTTGATCTCGTGATTCTTCAATGCAGCTAAACGTTGGTGTGCTTTCTGACACTCCTGACAGAGATAATGCTCACAATTCGAACATCGTGAAATTGCCGCGTTTTCCTCATCACAAGCCTGACACATGACCTTTGACTCTTCACCTTGTGGAAGCTGTTCCTGTTTGTTCACCTCCTCCACCAGGGCAATCAGAAGGTAGTTGTTTTGTAATCCAGTCACTCCATCGAGTGGTAAGATGGTTTCTTTCTGACACAGAGGACATTTTAGTTTATTAGTGTCAGGATTTTGAGTTTTCTTAAGTTCTTGGAGACATTTGAGGCAGTAACTGTGTGAGCAATCCAGGTTTTTGGGTTGATTGTAACGAGTGCAGCAGATGGAACACTCCAAGTGTCCCAAGATGACCTTACTGAACAATGGCTCCGTTGAAACACCTTCAGCCATCTTGAAATGTTGAACTATAGAGAGTTAAAGATATAGAGAATTATTTTGAACAAAGTTTTCAAAATTAGAAATTGATTTTGTTTTGAAAAAAACACACAAATGGGTCATTCCATGCCAAATCACCTAAAATTCTGAAAAGTTTGGCAAGCTCCGTCTGAGATTTTAAAAATTATTTTAAACAATCTCCTACTGGCTCCATGGCAACACATAATTTTAGAATCCTACTCTTTAACATTTCTGAGATATGACCCCCTAAAAAATTAAGCCCTGCCCCTTCAAATTGCTTTTTTGTGTTTGGGGGCACTTTTTGAGGCCTACTACAAATGGAGATAAGACATGTAGCTCAAAATTAATATACAGGGTATGTGGTATCCCATCAACTAGAATCAAAGTAGCACAGGCTATTTGCATATCAAGGTATAGGTCTTTAAAAACCTACATTTTAGCCTGCGGGGATGACTTTTTGTCATTTGAGACCCCCTAGTGCCTATGTCCGACTGCTGTTACATTTTGTTATAAACTAGGTGTGAGTTGAGGTTCATCAGGGCCGGAGAAGGAAGAAGACGGGGAAAAAAACCCAGTACAATGACAATAGTTTTTGGCTGTTGGCCGAACACCTACAAAAACAAGGAGGCGTATGGTCCAATTTGCATTTGTTGTTATATTTAGGGCAGAATTTCCAGCTCTGGAAATTGGCCCTACATGCGTTTATATGTTTTACGGTATGACGCTGAGGCGTAACCACATGATGCCATTTGTTTTCATTTGCCTGTGAGATATTTTCAATAAACATGTAATTTTGTTCGGAAATATAGAAATTGTATGCAACTAATTTGCCTGAAAATTGGTATAAGAGAGTACGTCTTTAAAAAAAGGCTTAAACAATAATTCTACACATAAATTGATTTATTCATGTTGATTGAAATATCCACTCTTTCCTCGATGAGGACTTACCTTTGAGACAGAATCAAGTCCTTTATCCTTAGAAAACAGATTTCTCCCTTTTCTTGGGTGTGTAAATTGTTAGTAGGCCTGCTGTCACTGCGAGTACGAGCTTACTGCACACCCTGGTTAAAACCACTGCACTGGGACTAATGGAGTGTAGGCCTACTGTCTGCATAATGTGGCTCACATCTGTAATTTCCCTGTTCTATTTATAGATAGCCGGCTTGTAATGTTAATGTATTATGTTAAAGGATAAGTACAAATTGGTTATTGTGGGGGAAAATGTGTTCTTTAAAACATAGAGGATGTAAATTGCTCTGTCCTTTTTTTGCTTCCCCCCACCCCCACCCCAAACCCAAACAAACAATGATGCAGGGCTACCTTTAAGGAAGTGAGATGAATTGCAACATGACCTCTTGTTGTAACCTCCCCTTTGATCAACATGGCCTCGTTGTCATAGTGTATGACTAGACAGAAAATGCACCCAGTAAGTCCAAAACGACTACTGACTTTGGGATAGAATTTAGAAGAAAGATGTGTGTGTGAACCCCGGGAAATGCAAGGATATTCCCAGGAGGCATTTTGAACCTCAGTCGGCAAATGAAGCAATTCAAATTTCCAATCATGATCTATTCCTGTTAAAGTGTATGTACAGTACACTTATTGTTTTATAAGTTTATTGCTTTGACATTTTTGAGTAGGGCCTACATTGGGGAACACTTGGCTGTCTGCAGGTCTCGCAAACTATAAAGAAATCCCCAGTTGGCACTTTGGCTTGTATGTATGTACAGTTGTGTACACCCTCTGTAAGAAAATGGCTCATCTACAAAACACCTAGCCCAGGTTGGACTCCTCAGTGCAGTGGCATTGACGTCCACCCCCCCGTGACATATCATCCACTGTTTTTTTGGACCTGGGCCCAATTTCATTGCTTTACCCCCAGACAAATGTGCACGGATACAATCTCAGACACAAACCATTTTGCATTGTCTCCGCTCAAACATGACCACATAATTTGGTACAAATATGGTACTATGGTGGAAAACTTTCTTTGAACTGTTTTTGTTTGAAATGCTAGGCCTATAGTTTAAACAAAAAAATATGAGATCAACAGTTAGCTTTTATCTCTTTTTAAAGTCCAAAACCCCATGAAATTAAAAGCATAATAATATACGTTGTTTGTTATTTCATGTCATGTTGGGTCGCATATAGTGTGGGTACTGGTCTTTGACAATGGCTGTGCAAGGTGATTTCATACTAATCATAGTACAAGAAAAACAAATTATGAAGTAAAAATTTATATGAATGAGACCTTGTTACAACATGTAGTACGTTTGAGTAGTTTTACAACTTCATTTTATTTAATGTAGGGCCCTAACCATTAACTGCATCAACTCTTAAAACATTTTATAATAATATTCAAACTTCTTTTTGGAGAAGGCAGCATAAATTCCCATAAAGGTCTGAGTCTTCAAAAATACATTTTAGGAAAATATGATGCACATTGTGGCTTTATTGTCCTGTCACAGTCTTGAAAAACAAGTAGTGACCTCTATGCATTGCTCAATTGTAGTTTGGCCATTCAGTGACGGTATAGACCAATATCGCTAAATAATACCGCTCTGTAGATTCTCACAATGGTCGAAAGGCATTGTGGGTAGGAAAAGGGCTAGCACTGTTTGCCCCCTTTTCCTTCCCACAGTGCCTTTCGGCCATTCAGCAAAATCAACCAGGCACTGCTGAGTATCAGCGATAAGTTCCAGTATTTATTAACCCCATTTTGTATAACCCCATAATAAGTGCCAATCCGCTTCATATCCTTGGCCCTAGCACAAATGCAATCCAATATTTGTGCCTGCTGTGGTTTTCAACCTGCACCATTCCTGGACATAAAACTTAAGTGTGGAATGCTAATCTTGCAGATAGCACTACTGCTGGAAATTGTAAAAAAAGAAGAAGCATGGAATACTAAAGTACTTGCAGATATCACTACTGCTGGAATTTGTAGGACAAATTTATACATTTTGTGAGAAAATCAAATGTTTCTTGAGAGAAAATAATGCACACAATTCAACGTAATTTCAACCCACTCTTTGAGAAGTCATTTCACGTTATTATATACAGGGCTCGAGCACCGGCCCAACATTTGAGGTCGATAACCACATGTTGGGTTCCCTTAAAATATTTCCAACATTGATGCGATCAACTGCCACGATCTAATTGGGGACCAGACTGGTTATCAAACTTAAATAATGGGACTGGTGCTGGATTGCATTGGTGCAAGGGCCAAGGATACGAAGTGGATTGGCACTATTTATGGGGTTATATTTTGTAATGTTTGTAACATTCAACCAATAAAGTAAATCTTCGTATCACTCCACCCGGGAACGAACAAACCATTCCCATTCAACAGCGTTATAATTAACAGTTTTAGGAATACTTCCGATCTTGTGAAAATTTTATGAAAATAGGTAGGTTTATTTTGTCAATAAATGTTGTCAGTAATTAATGTTTTCCTTTTTACTCTTGTTAAGCCAATCAAAATCACATAAGTAATCAGAATTTCATGGGACTATAATATTTAGATTAGAAACGAAATCTTTCAAATCAATAATCAATTGTTTTTTCCAATCATTTTCAAGAGCCATGTAGTGTCTTTATTTCACACGTTACTTACATCAAATCCATTAAAGGGAGGGTATACCTTTAGTAAGTAATTACTAAAAACATTAACGACCCTAAAAACTTACAAAGCACTGTAGCCCTGGTAGGACGTCAGTCAGTGCCGCTGCACTGACGTCCTGGGTATAAAGATCCTTTACGATGCGAACAAAATTTTGAGTAACATTTTAAAATATTTTTACCTAATTTGAGAAGCTGAAACTCCCTTCACTTATTCTTGGTGCTTTTAATTACACTTTTTGCTGAGTTCAAAACCTATCAAATACATCCATGAATGACATTATTTCCGAAAATAAGTCCAAGTTGTGCACTGGTGCTGCGACTCCGTCGTGTTGCCGCCCGGAAGAAAAAGCGTTCAGTGTTACGCAGTGTTACGGGTTAGACAGCGCCCTCTTTTGTCGACTTGGTTCCATGTCAGTTGAGGTTGTCGCAACGAATGCGTCAATTTCCATTTTATTTTCACAATAATGTCATCCAAGGATAAAATTGGCAATTCTGAATAGAGCAGGCGTAAGGTTCAGGATACAAGGAACATGTGAGTCACGTTTCAGCTTCCTCAAAAAGGTAAAAATATAATAAAAAATGGTTATAAATTTTTTCGCAATGCCTGAGGACCTTTATACCCTGGACTCCGTCGCGTTGTATGCAACGGAGGAGTCCAACCTGGGCTACAAAGCACTGCAGCTATTGATAATCTATAACATTTTCAGAAACGATTCCTTTCTAAGGAATGTGGTTTTAGAGAAAGGGATTAAAACAAAATTCAATCTGAGAAATGTTTCATGCATGAAACGTTTCCCAGATTGTGTATATATTCGGCGATATCTGAAAGACGCCACCGCTTTTGGAAATGAACTTTTCACAGGTTAATTGTAATTATCTACATTCATATAGGATTAAAACAATCGAACGGTTCCAAAAACCAAAGGTACACTTTGCCTTTAATTCAAAAGTTTACAGAATCTTAAAAAAACTGAAAGATTTTGAAGTCAGAGTTGTTTTGTTTTACTAAAAGTCCATGTGTATATAATCTAGACATTGGGCGAATATACAAGCTTATAAAACACATAATGTGACATTGAACAAATAACACCCTTTTTCTTTCATATTTGCTCAAATTATAATTTATCATACAATACATTGAGACAGTCTCTTTGAATAATTCTTAACAATACCAAACAAAATGTAATATTCTCAACAAACATTCCTTTATACCTAGTTATGCTTTTCTTTTTATTTCAAATTCTTTGCCTAAATTAAATGCACAAATTCTTCCCACCAGAACCAAACTGCTACACATTCAACCAAACCTTCTTAATTCAAGTCATCTTCGAACCTTTTGTTTATATTTCATCAAATTATTAAGTGAATACTGTTTATCTTTTGTTCATAAGTTTGGCCCACTTGTGTTTTTGCCTTTTTGTTTCTAAAGCAAAACCATTTACAGAATGCATTTAACTAGAATGCTGGTGGATCGAGTATAATCATATACTAAACTATTTACATCAATTCATCTACAATTACCATCGATCCTTTGTTTTTCTCTCTGCGTTTTTACACGTGAACACACAAAGCATGCATTGTCATGTCAACAGGATACTACTAACGGGCATCGTCATGCAAATTTCATACTCTCAAACATTTATATTAGTTTCAAAAGCCCGTTTTATGCAAAGCAGATATGTTTGTTTTAGATTTGAAACAGAATCTCCAGTGAATGGAGACAAGTTGTTTCTTGTTATCACACTGCTGTTTGTTCCTCGTCAACGACGGCTTTCATTTTGTGTAATTGGACCTAATTAATTGCCTCTTCGTAGTACAAGGCAATTCTTGACAACAAATAAACATTTGTTTTAATGATACATTGTGCGAGAAAGATTTACATCTTTATAACTTCTTGAGTATATTTTGAACTAAAACCTTACTTTATGAATATCTTATTTGGTTCTGGTAACAATCGAAGCCAAGTCGTGTGGAGTGGGTGTGGTGTTTATGATGACTGAACTACGTTTATGTACACTGTAGAAACCTTCACAAAAAATAACATGAAATATATACAGATAACCAATCAGAAAAATCGGAACTGTTAAAAATTATTTGCTAGTGTTGTTACACCACGTGATACAGAATCAAGGGCGTTTCTCTAAGTGCTCACTATACTTGTTTTTATTTTGTGTTTGTTTCACATTGTACCGGAACTTATGTAATTTTTCCTTGGAAATGTCTTATGACGTTAATGTTTGTTGTAATTTTGATTTATTTGGGTCAAACAGAACAGTTGAGTTTTATAAAATTCTAAAAAAAGAGACTTTTAGCTAATGTTGTTACAACCGATGATACATTTGTACAGTTTCATCCGATTTATAAACTGCTATCTTACCATTTTGTGTAAATATTATATAATCATATATATAATAATCATCCTCCAGATCAAAAAGGACCCAGTCAACATGTGTGCCCATTGCACTAAGATGTTGGATTTTACCAGCAGAATAAGGCAAATAGATATCACCTGCTTTGTCACAACATACCCCTCCCACTGTCTCTGAAAGTTTCTGTTCTATGATGTTATTACCATGCAAATCAATACCTATGAGCTTATCATTGTAAGTATAAATGATTCTTTGGTTACTCATGGCCATGTGTACATCAATCCCTGGAGCAGACAGTGTTCTGATGAGGGATCCGTCGGGGTTGTGTAGAGAAACCTCCCCCTTGTCTTTATAACCCAATGCTATCAGATTGTTCTCATCTACTGCAAGGCATGTGGGTTTACTGCTAGACTCTTCACCTGGAGTGAACTGATAAAGAAGCTGAAACTCCTTGTTTAATGTCTTGACATTAGGATTGTCTAGAACAATGAGATGGTCTTCATTATTTACTGCAATAGCAGTAGGTTTAGATATATCTTTACACCCAAACTGTGAAATTGTGTTAAAATCGTTGCCAAATTGGCGCAGTATTTTAATTTCGGAATTACTACATACAGCTATGATATCACCGGTGGAATAGGATGACAAACACTGAGGATACACATCCACTTCACTCATTAATTCCCATTTTTCTTTGTTGAGAAGTGTCCCAAGTTCAACCTCATTCATAACTTCGACAGCTTTGCAGAAAGCAATAAAAGAGAGGTCATAGGTCAACTCTTCTTCTTGGTCTTCATGTACATTGACATCCACATGTTCATATTCGCGGATAATTTCCTGCCTGTTCTTCAAGATTGCCAGACGATTCACATCAGTCATTATGCTTTGAATGCGAATAGTCTTCATTGTCTGCTCTGCAAATTGCAATTCTGCTAATTTCATATATTTTCTTTGGTACATCGCTTGGGCCTTTTGTTTTAACTTTTTTTCCTCTTGTCTGATTTTGTTAATTTTCTGTTCAGCATGATGTGAAATATGAATATTTGTTTCATGAAACAAACAGCTCAGTCTTTTGCGCATTGCAGCTAATTGTCCTGCCATTTTAACTTTGCTCTGTTGCAATTGCAAGACATCCTTGCTTGCTTTACTTAAATAAATATCAAAAGCTGTTAATAAATCAGCTAGATTGTGCATTGGTTGTTTGCGCCTAAAATCTGCACAGAGTTTACAAGTGAGTTGTTCACACGTCATACAGTAGAGGCAGAGCTCTTGCATGGGATAGATGTCACATCTTGGGATGTTCATCTTTGATTCAGTTTGGATTTCATCAACTTCTTGCAATTCAGCCAAACTTTTGATATCGTGATTCTTCATTGCAGGAAAGCGTTGGTGTGCTTTCTGACACTCCTGACAGAGATAATGTTCACAACTTAAACATCGTGAAATTGCCGCGTTTTTCTCATCACAAGCCTGACACATGACCTTTGACTCTTGACCTTGTGAAAGCTGTTCCTGTTTGTTTACCTCCTCCACCTGGGCAATCAGAAGGCAGTTGTTTTGTAATCCAGTCACTCCATCGAGTTTTCTAGTGTCAGGATTTTGAGTTTTCTTAAGTTCTTGGAGACATTTGAGGCAGTAACTGTGTGAGCAATCCAGGTTTTTGGGTTGATTGTAACGAGTGCAGCAGATGGAACACTCCAAGTGTCCCAAGATGACCTTACTGAGCAGTGGCTCTATTGAAACACCTTCAGCCATCTTGAAATGTTGAACTATAGAGAGTTAAAGATAAAGAGAAAATTTTAAACAAAGTTTTCAAATCTAGAAATTGTTTTTGTTTTGAAAACCCCCCACAAATAGGTCATTCCATGCCAAATCACCTAAAATTCTGAAAAGTTTGGCATGCTCCGTCTGAGATTTTGTGAACTATTTTAAATAATCTCCTACGGGTGCCATGGACACACACATAATTTTAGAATCCTACTCTTTAACATTTATGAGATATGACCCCCTAAAAAATTAAGCCCTGCCCCTTCAAATTGCTATTTTGTGTTTTGTATTTTTTTAAGGCCTATATCTACAAATGGAGTTAAGATATGTAGCTCAAAATTATTATACAGGGTATCTGGTATCCCATCAACTAGAATCTACTGTCAAAAATAGCACAGGCTGTTTGCATATCAATTTATAGGTCTTTAAAAATCTACATATTATAAGGTATATGTCTTTAAAGGTATCGTACACGTTTGGTATTTACTCAAAATATATATTAGCATAAAAACTGACTTGGTAACGAGCAACAGAGAGCTGTTGATAGTATAAAACATTGTGAGAAACGACTCCCTCTGAAGTAACGTAGTTTTTGAGAAAGAGGAAATTTCTCACTAAAATAATAAAAGACTTCTAGCAAAGAGCCTTTTATTCCTATCTGAAAGCACACAAATTTGTACAACCAGGGTAATTTTTCTTTCATCATTTTCTTGCAACTTCGATGACCAATTGAGCCCAAATTTTCACAGGCTTGTTGTTTTATGCATATGTTGGGATACACCAAATGAGAACACTGGTCTTTAGCCTGCGGGGATGACTTTTTGTCATTTGAGACCCCCTAGAACATATGTCCGACTGCTGTTATATTACATTTGGTTATAAACTATAGGTGTGAGTGGAGGTTCATCAGGGCCGGAGAAGGAAGAAGACGGGGAAAAACCCCAGTACAATAACAATAGTTTTTTTGCTGTTGGCCGAACACCTACAAAAACAAGGAGGCCTATTGGACCAATTTGTATTGTAGTGTTATATGGCAGAAATCTACATGCGTTTGTAAATGTTTTACGATATGACGCTGAGGCATAACCACACTGATGCCATTTGTTTTCATTTGCCTGCGATATAGTTTCAATAAACATGTAATTATGTTCGGAAATATAGAAATTGTATGCAAATAATTTGCCTGAAAAGTGGTATAAGAGAGTACGTCTTTTAAAAAAGGCTTATAAAATAATAAATTGAGTTATATTCATTCATATTAACCTGAAGTGTTACACAAGACGTGTTTGAAGGGAAGAAATGGTGATTGAAATCTCCACTCTTTCCTTGACGAGGACTTACCTTTGAGACAGAATCAAGTCCTTTATCCTGATGAAAAAACAGATTTCTTCCTTTTTTTTTGGGTGTGTTTTTTGTTAGTAGGCCTGCTGTCACTGTGAGTAGGATACTGCACAATCTGGTTGAAACCACTGTACTGGGACAAATGGGAGTGTAGGCCTACGTACTGTCTGCATAATGTGGCTCCATCTGTTATTTCCCTGTTCTATTTATAGATAGCCGGCTTGTAATGTTAATGTATTATGTTAAAGGAGAAGTACAAATTGGTTATTGTGAGGGAACATGTGTTCTTTAAAAACTAGCTCTATTCTTTATTAGCTACCCCCCACCCCAAACCCAAACAAACAATGATGTAGGGCTACTTTGCCTTTAAGGAAGCGGGAGATGAATTGCAACATGAACTCTTGTTGTAACCTCCCCCTTTGATCAACATGGCCTCGTTGTCATAGTGTGTGACTATACAGAAAATGCACCCGGTAAGTCCAAAACGACTACTGACTTTGGGATAGAATTGAGAAGAAAGATGTGTGTGAACCTCGGGAAATGCAAGGATATTCTCATCAGGAGACATCATTGAACCGCAGTCGGCAAATGAAGCAATTCAAATTTCCAATAATGATATATTACTGATAAAGTGTACAGTACACTACATGCAGACATGTACGTTTTTTGCTTTGACTTTTTTGAGTAGGGCCAACAGTGGGGAACACTTAGCCTGTCTGCAGGTCTCCCAAACTAAGGAAAACCCCAGTTGGCAAATTTGCTTGTATGTACAGTTGTGTATGTGTAGCCTATACAGCACCCTCACCCCCCACTTATCATCCACTGGGTTTTTTTGGCCTAGGCCCCAATTTCATGGCTCTGATAGAGAGACAATGTGCATGGATACAATCTCAGACACAAACCATTTTGCATTGTCTTCTCTTCGCTCAAACATGACCACATAATTGGTACAAATAATGGTTATGGTGGAAAACTTTCTGTGAACTGTTTTTGTTTGAAATGCCCTAGTTTTTGATACAATTAGCTTTGATCTCTTTTAAAGGGTGTGTACAACATTGGTAACTGCCAAAGACCTGTATCCAAACTAGATGTGACCCAACATCCCTGTGAAAGTTTAAGCTAAATCGGTCTTCGGAGCCATGAGAAAACAGTAAAAAATCCCCTTATGTGTTTTAACTTCTTTTCAAACATCGGAATTTATCCTGCAGGATAAATACTATTACTTTACTCATTTCGTAAAAACTATGGCATTTCAAGCAAAACTATTTCAAGGGACGTTTTCTACCATGACCGTCTTTATACCATGTGAGTTATGTGCAAATCTGTGAGCATTTATATTTTCATTCTTACCAATGTTGTTTAAAAGTCCAAAACCCCATGAAATTGAAAGCATATTAATATAGGTTTGTTGTTATTTCATGTCATGTTGGGTCACCTAATGCCCTTCTTTGACATTGGCTGTGCAATGTGTTTTCATACTATCATAGTACAAGAAATAACAAATTATAAAGTGCAAATTTATATGAATGAGACCTTGTTACAATATACACAGGCGCGGATCCAGGGGGGGCGTGGGGGGCGCACGCCCCCCTTTTTCATATAAAAAAAAAAAAAGAGGGAGAAAAGAAAAAAAGAGGGAGAGAGAGAGAGAGAAGGGGAGGGAGAAATGGGGCAACAAACTTCATTTATCATTTTGCTGCTTGGAATATGTTCACGCCCCCCGTTTGGAAAATCCTGGATCCGCCCCTGAATTACATGTAGTACGTTTGAGTAGTTTTACAACTTCATTTTATTTCATGTAGGGCCCTAACCATTAACTGCATCAACTCTTGAAAACATTTTATAATCATTCAAACTTCTTTTTGGAGAAGGCAGCATAAATTCCCATAAAGTTGGGTATTTCATAAAGTTGGGTATTTCATTAAGTTGGGTATTTCATAAAGTTTATTAAGTGTTGGACAATGAAGCATTTCTTTAAATATGAAATGTTACTCGATCCGGTGTGGTAAAGCGTTAAGAACTCAGTATTATTATTATTATTATTATTAAACGAGATTTTACACATGGTGTCACCACACTTGACCCAGGGTATTTAAGTTGCGATTTAAGGCTGTAAAATCTGGGTCAGAAATCTTAGGTCAAAAAAGGACAAAATGACAAGGGGTAAGTCCAGTATTTTTATCAAATTTGATTATCAAATTTTGGTATTATCAAGTTTGGGTAAAAAATTGAAAAAATCACGAGGGGGTAAGTCCAGCATTTTTATCAAGTTTGGGTGAAAAATTGAAAAAATCACATGGGTTAAGTCCAGCATTTTTATCAAATTTAAGTCAAACATTTTCAAAATCACAAGGGGTAAGTCCAGCGGTTTTATCAAATTTGGGTCAAACATTGACAACATCTCAAGGGGTAAGTCCAGCATTTTTATCAAGTTTGGGTCATAATTGGAAAAAATAACAAGGGGGTAAATCCGGTGTTTTTATCAAGTTTGGGTCAAAAATGAACAAAACCACAAGGGGTAAGTCATGGCCTTTTTATCAAACTTGGGCCAAAAATGGACAAGATCACAAGGGGTAAGCCAAGCATTGTTATCAAGTTTGGGTCAAAAACTGAAAAAATCACAACGGGTTAGTCCAGCATTTTTATCAACTTTGGGTCAAAATTTAACAAAATCAAAAGAGTCCAGCAGTTTTATCAAATTTGGGTCAAAATTTACAAAATCACAAGGGGTAAGTCTAACATTTTTTTCAAGTTTGGGTCAAAAATTGACAAAATCCCAAGGGGTACGTCCAGCATTTTTATCAAATTTTGTCAAAAATTTACAAAATCACAAGGAGTAATTAAGTCCAGCATTTTTATCAAATTTGGGTCAAAAATGGACAAGATCACAAGGGGTAAGTCCAGCATTGTTATCAAGTTTGGGTCAAATATTGAAAAAATCACAACGGGTTAGTCCAGCATTTTTATCAAGTTTGGGTCAAAATTAAACATAATCACAACGGATTAGTCCAGCATTTTTATTAAGTTTGGGTCAAAGTTAAACAAAATCACAAGAGTCCAGCAGTTTTATCAAATTTTTGTCAAAATTTACGAAATCACAAGGGGGTAGGTCCAGCGGTTTTGTCAAATTTGGGTCAAAAATTGACAAAATAACAAGGGGTAAGTCCAGCGGTTTTATCAAATTTGGTTCAAAAATTGACAAAATCACAAGGGGGTAAGTCCAGCCTTTTTATCAAATTTGAGTCAAATATTAACAAAATAACAAGGGGCAAGTCCAGCATTTTTATCAAATTTTGGTAAACAATTGACAAAATAACAAGGGGTAAGTCCAGCATTTTTATCAAGATATTAAGATGCGATTTTATGTAAATTGAGAATCATTATATTGAAAATGATTAGGCTATACATCTGCTTCTGTAAACAATTTTACTTAAATAAACATGTTACATTTATACTAATGGATAACGAACATATTTCGTGTTGCACTGAAACCTGTTTGATAAATCTGTAATAAAAAATACTCAAACCTCCATATGTATTGCACTAGAGTTTCCTTTGGAACAATGCATCATAATTAAGCTACATTTCCCCCTCACTTTTACTTGTAGCTTAAAGGCAATGGAACAGTCTTAGAAACATCAAAATGACACAGAATTTATATATTTACACTAAAATGCAATCTGACATAAGTTATATAACAGAACAAATTTGGCTTCAAGTTTTGACTTGTTTCACTGTATAGATAAAAGGTTAAAGTTAAATATTACACGTAACAGTAAAAAATAAAAAATAAAATAAAAAAATCAATACATGTATAGATAAACAGTTAAAGTTGAATACATAGTTGTTAGTGATTGAACAAATGAATAAATGAATAAATAATACCTTTTGTATCTGAATGCTTAGGTGTTGTGTAATTGATTAATAATACCTCACTGTGTTGTGAAAAATGATGTTCAAATGTTGACTTTAAGTTTGATAAACATATTTCAATTCTCTTGAGTAGCAAAGTGTACCTACCTAAAAGACAAAAGAGATAAACTTTCTCTTAGTGCTTGTTCAAATAGAAAATAAAAAACTTGTCTGTGTTAAAGGCGCTGTACACTATTGGTAAGATCCAAAAACACAAATGTTCACAGATTCACACACAACTTACACGATTTAAAGTAAGTAATGGTTGAAAGGGTTCCTTAAAATATTTCTACCTAAAATGCTATCGTTTCTGAGAAATTAGTAAAACAATAGTTTTTATCACACGCGATATTTTGAAGAAAAAAAAAAGAAAACACATAAGGTCTCTTTTCACTTTTCTCGTGACCTCCATGACTAATTGAGCTCAAACTTTCACAGGTTTGTTTGTTCATGCATATGTTGAATCACATAAAATGTGGACACTGATTTTGAGCTGTTACCAAAAGTGTACAATACCTTTAAGCTCTGAGATATCCTGTAAGATAGTCTTATTTCATTTGTATTCTGGCCTTGTAAAGAAAATTCAGCAAAATTCAAAGCTGAAGGAAAGAGATTTAATAAACAATTTGATATTGACCTCCCTTTCACCAACGTCAAACGCAGCTACTGTCTACCACACTCGACATTGCGGGATTCAAATTGCACATAAAATGTTTGGTAAATTTTACGGCGCCTAAATTGCGCACTAAACTGTATAACACACGGGGCCATCGACTCCCAAAATGGCGCAACCAAGATTATTTTCCAACACAATTGACACCAGGCCTGGAATTTCATCTTTGAGAGAGCAAGGCCATTTTCATTTTGCAAGGGCACTTCCATTGGTAAATCTTAAAGTCTATGGGAATCTTTTGAAGGGGCACCAAGGCCAAGACCAGGGGCAACAGAAGTAATGGCCTCAGTGGCCTCCGTTTAATTCCAGGCCTGTGACACAGTTTAAGAATACAAGAAAAATGCACATAATGCAGATTTGACTTGAGGTATTAAAGACAAAGGTAACAATCCTTTTTGGTAAGAAGAATATTCTCTTTGTAAAATAAAACCAATTCAAAGTAAAAAAATAATATCACATTTGGTATTTACATTTCATATAAAACACTGAATTGTAAGGCAGTGGTACAAAATGAAGTTCAACTTCTCTTACAATTTTTCCAATAAAGTTTCCATTTTCTTTCTTCTTCTTCTTAACAAATATTGTGCAAACCATGGATAACTTCTGGTACTAAATATACACAAAGACACTGCACATAATGTTTACTGCCAAGATAGAGGTTACATGAAGGAAGAACAGTAACGATAGTTCATTGACAATCTTTATCTTATTTTTTGAAAGAATAGCTATTGTTTTGAATTTTCATAACAGGAACTTTAGGCTTGTAAATAGCTTGTAAATTTTATTTCCCCCCTTTGTCAAATTTTTTCTGAAACTTTCTTGGTTTTGAGTTTTTGAAGAGACAGCAAGGCTCACTATAATTGCATAATGGAATATTAAGATGTAGAATTTTGGGGCTTGGTTCCCCGAAACCAAATTTAAGTATCTTTTAGGCTCGGTGATCCACCATTTCTTCAAGCATTAAGTACAAATCATGATGGCTAAGATGACATATTGTTTACACAATGTTCAGCATGACCTTTCTATGTCTTAACATTTTTGTCATGTTCCCTGTATTGGAACAACAGTAACGAATACAAATAATCAGATCACAAAGAGAAACCAGACTATCTGTCCCACGCTACCTCCATTTGGTATAGACCGTTCTATTGCAACATCACAAACCCGATTTTTTGCATGCCAACCAAAAAAAGATAGCCATAGTTTGTAAACAATGTTGCATAAATATTCAAAAATAGTGTTGAATTTGTTGGAAACAAAGCAACTAATCATGGGATGTATTTCTTTTTTAAATGAAGTTTGCAGAAATGTTGAATTTGGTCACAACATCTTTAAACAGGATTTAATGTTTTGCCAACATTAGGCCTTCCATGCCAACCAGCACGGTTTGTTTATCAACAATTGAAAGGTCTATACATTTGGAAGTGAAAGTGAAACAAGATGGCTGCGTCCAGATCAAATTCTGCCATCAACTGTTCACATTCATCTGAGCATGGCCGTTCAAAACTTGTTTCTTGTAAGATCAGTCTGAAATCCAAGATAGGGGTGGCCATAACGTAGAATCCAAGTAAGCATGGCAATAACATGAAATCCAAGATAGCATGGCCCCAGAATAGAATCCAAGATACATGTAGCATGGCCAGTAACTTAATGGCCAGAGTGTGGAATCCAAGATAGCATGGCCATAAAATGAAATCCAAGATAGCACGGCCAGAACACATAATCCAAAATAGCATGGCCCCAATGAAGTCCAAGACAACATGGCCAGAACATGGAAGCCAAGATAGCATGGCAAGAATATGAAATCCAAGGTAGCATGGCCCCAGCAAAGAATCCAAGATAGCATGGTCATAACATGAAAGCCAAGATAGCATGGCCAGAACATGGAATCCAAGATAGCATGGCCACAATGGAATCCAAGACAACATGGCCAGAACATGGAATCCGACTTAGCGTCAAGAACATAGCTACCGATGTCACTGACCTTGACCCCTTCAGCACAGGTTCTCCAACCAACCCACATTCCACCAATCTCCGCTATCATGTCTAAACGTTCCTCACAAGTTCATGAAAAAGCTTTTAAAGTTGATAGATTATTGTATTTTTTTCTTTCTTTTCTACAGAGCACCTTCAATTGACTTGCCCCAGTGTAATCCGTCATAAGACTTTGTCCATGGCTTCAGTAAGCTTCAGAATGTCTACAAGACTCTGAATGCAGAGATCCTGACGGAGCGAGGTGTAGAAGAACTCTGGAGCTTCCTGCCTCATGGAGTGGAGCTGGGCGAGTAACGAGCCGTCAAAGTCCTTCAATGAATGCTTTAAGCTGCACATGTAAAAAATAAACACATGAACAAATAATTCAAGACAAAGTTCGGGATTGGCAATTATGAAAAAAAATTGATTTAATTTGAAAGTACAAGGTTTGTAAAATTCATGCAAGTACCAATCATCAAGAGAAATGTTTTCCCCTGTGCATGTTTGTAGACTCATAGTGACTTAGGTGTAATCAGGCCTTCCTACAAGCTTATGAGATGTCTAAAAAATATAAATATTTCCCAAAATACAGCAAATATTGTTCCAGGTTCAATAAAAAGGCATCAGTAGTGCCCACTGCATCACTTTGGAGCATAAAATCACAACTTAAAAATTGACAAAATTTGATAACAATGCTTGATTATGCCCCCTTATGACTTTTAATTTTTTTTTAAGTATCACTTTTTCCAAAAATACACTTTTTTATAGCTTATACCCGAGTCAATTTAACTAAAAAGGCATAAATAGAGCCTGCTGCATCATTTCAGAGCCTAAAATTGCAACTTAAAAATTGGCCTAAATTTTAATAAAAACGCTGAACTTCTGGGGTTTTTTCTTCAATTTTTTGCCTATTTTTCAAGTATCAATGTTTCCCTTTTTCGTTTGACTTGACCTTATTGCATCCTTCATATTTTTCATAGAAATACAATTTTTTTCCTCTTATGATGACCATATATATGTACGTGTATCATGCCTAGTGGTGAACTAAAGGGGGGGGAGGGGGCAATTGATGTCAGTGTCCGTGTTCCCCCCCCCACCATTTGAAATCTGGACCTTTGATGGCTGTATAAAATAGTAAAAGATGAAAATAAAGTGATAGACTTTTTACCCAATTCATGTAAAGTTCTTTTTGTTTGTCATTCCATTAATGAAGCGGAAAACATACTATACTGTGAAAACGTGTAGTGCCTCAGTAAATTATAAAGACAATTGATCCATAATTATTGGTAGGAGTGGCGTGATTTAACCTCTGAACTTCAGTATTAAACAAAATCTTTACCGTGCCTCTGTGCGGTATTTTTTTTGGAGAACTGCCGGTACAACTGTTGTTGTTGAGAATATTGTTGTCACAAAGAAACCCTGACCAAACAATGCCAAGGCAGAAATCATGAGATTCATTCAGCGTGAATCGCAAACGGCCGATAATTGGATCCCATGGCCGGAATCTAGGCCGGAATCTCGGTTCACCGGGACGTGCCTCCCATGGAGCCGAATACATTGATAAACAATGGTGGACGCCTCTCGATCTACCGTAATCCTATTCTCATAACAAAACGACAAAGGTTTGGAATTGGAGACTAAAAAAAAAAGGGAAAAAAAGAAAAAGAAAGAAAGAAGAGATTTGGAGCGTGAACTCCAGTACCATCTGTCCCTCTTTGTATGGGGGAAAAGAAGCATTGCACAGTCAGTGCATGCACTGTGTAAGCTACACAACGGAAAATGCCAGTTTGTTAGACCTCCGCTGTGCCTTGCATAAAGAGTTCTGCCTGTTATTGGGTCTTTCAAACTGAACTATTTAAAAAAATCTTCCCCCGTCTTTTTGAAACATAGATCTACTGGTGTAAACTCCCGCTAATAACTCACTGTGATAGTTTGACATGGTCCAGCCACTGCTGTACATTCTCCGTACTCCACTCCCTGACGTGGGCCGGCTGGGTGGGACTCGGTGACTCCGGTAGGGGGCTCGGCATCTGGTGTCTAGGGGTGGACACATGATGTCTTGGGCTTCCTACCTGGCGTCGTGGACTCATCAGTGTCTGTGGTCTGGGACTCACCACGTGGTTGCGTGGGCTTTCTAACTTTGTTGAAGAGTCATCAAAATCAAACACTGGATCTGTAGAAGACCAAAATCAACAAAATAGTTGATGATTTTAATATTATTAATATTTTTGTGTTTTTTACTCTACACCTATCAGTGATATAATAAACGGGAATAAAAACAACAGGCATACTACTAGGGTGGGATTCAAACCGAGCGGTCAAGACGACCGGACTCAAGCTCTGGTGTTTCTGATCAGCAGAGCATTGGTTTTAGTTCCGGTCTTGACACTTGTGTCCTTAAGCAAGACATTTACCCATTATTGCTTCATCCTTCGGATCGGATGGAAAAGCTGTAGGTCCCGTGTGTTGTGTAATGCACGTAAAAGAACCCAGTTACACTTATCGCTAAGAGAAAGGTTTTACCCCGGTGTTTCTGGAAGTGCCTACTTAATGCACCGCAACACCTTGTAAACCCATGTAAGGTGCTACACAAAATGGTCTCATAAATAAAACAATGCAAAAACCTGTCTCACAATGTTTCTGTATGTTCAAGCCCCTTAAGTACCTTATTGGTAGATATGTGCTCTATATAAGCCTATAAACTATTATTATTAGTATTATTAAACCCACGACCTCCGCCATTCTAGTTTTTTTCGACTACATTAGTAATAATAATAATAACAAACTAGTTTTTATATAGCGCTTTCTCTACGGGCATCTCAAAGTGCTTAACAAACATTTATTTCCAGACAGGTTTTTGAAGTTTTTGAATTATGAGACCCATTTAGGTAACACCCACCTTGTAAGGGTTTACAAAGTGCTGCAGCGCATTCAGCAGCCACTGCCAGAAACACCGGGGCAAACCCCTTCTCAAAGCGATAAGTGGGTTCTTCCACGTGCGTTACACAACACACGGTACCAATGGCTTTACATCCCATCCGAAGGACGCAGCAATAATGGTTAAGTGTCTTGCTTTTAAGGACACAAGTGTCAAGACCGGGACTCGACGAACCCACACTCTGCTGATCAGAAACACAAGAGCTTGAGTCCGGTGGGCTTGACCGCTCGGCCATGACACGCCTAGTTCGAGGCTCATTTTGTTTTGTTGGAAATGTCATCAAAGAAGGCCAAACAAAGAAGACGGAGCTTACAATGCCAGCTTTAAAGTGTTTTTTTTAGTGATGTGCTTCATTTATACTTTTTACCTTCAAGCAAAGCAGCACTTCCGATGTCACACACCTCTCGGAGGAGTTTATGGGACTGCTCACAGAAGATGTGGCGGCCTGAGAAGTCAATGTAGTACTTGGTTCCAAGGATCATACCTAACCATCCGTTGGGCTGGTAATGTTTGTCCATCATCAAGGGAATGATCGTCTTGCGTCGCTGGTAGGCGTACTCCGCCTCTGAATACACAACACATAATAGTTCTGGTCAAAAAGTATCGCCAAAGTGTCGATAAATATAATCTTGTTTTTTTGAGTAGCCCTCACAAAATGTCTGATAAACAGTTTTAAAGTTCTCTGACTTAACAAACAAATTCAGACAAGATCAGACAGGGCCCATGGTTTTCTGCAGGATTTTTCAAAACTGTGGGACATTCTGGACCCAAATGTTTTAAGTTTAGCCAAAGCACACTGAATTGAAACAAGGTCTTCAGAATATTTTCTACTTGTTTTCTACGTGTTTACTACGTGTTTATCTTGGTTTTAAAAGCCCTACTGTGCAATCCGGAGCATTCTATATGGTTTTCTCTTGATGTTTTTTGTGAAATTGTATATAATTTTTTGTTAGCGTAACGGCTGAAATTTGAGCGTATCGGCAGGCAATTTGCGCGTATCGTCGCGCAATTCGCGCGTGTCAGCACGATATGCTAGCTTGTGCATGGGGAGAACCCTGGGACCCCCAAAAGGGAAAGGTAAATAAAAAATAAAACATATAACAAAAAAGTTAAAAAGAAAACTGTATTTGATCCCTCAAAATAATATTTAATTTCTTTGTAATATTATTTTGAGGGAACAAAATAATCTATTTCATTCTATTGAAATAATCTATTTTAGTACATTGAAATAACATTTTGAGGGAACAAAATCAAATTGAAATGACTTTGAGGGGGAACAAAATATTATTTTGAGTTCTATTTTGTTATTTACCTGACCCTTTCGGGCCTCTGTAAGAATGCATAGTGAACTTGATTATTTGAATGTACCTGTGCGACAGTTGGGGCTCTCTTTGTAGCGTTCAGATATACAGATAAGCACCACTTCAGCATTCTCGACTGCTTCGGCCATCGCTTGGAGAGTCGAGCCGTACATACAGTCCACGTCAACCCAAACACGATAACCGGCATTCTGCGATAAAGATCAAGGTCAATAGATATATGGGAAAAATCCAAGCAACCAGTCTTTTCCGATATTGATGGGACGCCAGTACACTTACGTACTTGTCAGCTGCAGTCTGTTACTCAGGTCACGCGAACGCTTTGTATGATTTTGTTTAAAAGGGTCTCCAATGTCAAATTTAGTATTTTAATGTACTCGTTTTCCAATAGAAAGAGCCCTCATGAAAGGGGGAGGGGGATATAGAGATAACCAAAATAAACTGACACTAGACTGTGCAAGTCTTTGTGCATATTCAAAGCTTGTGACCCTTTAAAGGCAGGGTCATAGATTGGTAAATATTCCACAAATTAATTACCATAAAAACTTACCTGGTGAAAAGCACTGCATGCTGTTGATAGTATTAACAATTTTGAGAAAGGATTCCCTTCGAAGGAATATGGTTTTGATAATGTTTCACCTAAAAACATTTGAATCTGAGAAATGATTCATGCATGAACTGTTTCTCATATTTCTGAGGGTTGGTGTCCGTTCGCGAATGCTGCGGCCAGAGATGTGGTTGGAACCCGCTGTCACCTCGCTAAACGTGGATGGATGTGACATTCTTGTGACAAAACCGTGACAGTTTGTTGCTGTTTTCTCAACAAGCAGACACTGTATTCAGCTGAAACTTTCACATGCAACTTTTATTGTATCTTTCTTTATAATTTTGCCTATAAATCAGCATTACACTGAAAAAACCAATCTATGACCCTACCGTTAAAGTGCGTGATTTGTTCCCTCCACATGTTTAAAGCGTTGTGCCTGGGTATCCAAAGTTACCCAAAATGTTTGAATGTGTTTGAGACTTGCACTGTCTACACCAGTTCAACTCACCACCAGCAGGTCTCGTACTCGAAGGACAACCTTCTGGGCAGACCATTGATAGCTGATCATGATGTGCGGTAAGTGGCTACTGCTGGCGCTGCTTCCCCTGGACCAACTCCTGCTTGGAGCTCCTGGACAAAATGAAGCCAAGACATCAAGTGGTTAATTGAAATCTTTCCTTGCTAGGCATTATAGAAGAAAAAGAAGAAGATATCATTGCCCGTAAAGATGGCCGACTTTACACTGTGTTTTAAAACAAAAACAAATGTATGCAAGTTTGCCCCAAACAAGAATGAAAGCCACTCTTGGTAAGGGGCTACGAGAGGAAAATATTTAAGATGAAAATAACTCAGGGGAGTTGAAAGTAGGAATTGATATTCCTCTTAAACAGTCTAGATTGTGGGATGGAGGGAAACATGCACCAGGCAAGGAGTTCTAAAGAGATGCAGTATGTGGAATAAAGCTGTTGGAATGGCTCTTTGTTTTACATCTCAGCAAGGCAAGAGTGTATGAGTGAGAAGAAGCAGAAAGCCTGGTTGTATGCTCAAACATCCTGATAGGAGGAACCAGGTTGGACGAACTGGTGGCACATTTACCACGAAAATATCTGTAGAAAAGACAGAGGCTGGCTACAGACCTATACGGTGGGAAAGAGGTTGTAACGTTGATTCTAACCCTTCACCAACAAGATCACTTCTGCACTCTATCTAATACTCACTTGATGCTACAGTGGAGTTTGTGACAGCTGTGTTTGCAGCAGGCGTATCTCGTCCTGAGCACACCATTCTGCTTGATCCAAACCCTCCACCAACAAGATTAACAAATACGCTTCTGCACTCTATCTAATACTCACTTGATGCTACAGAGGAGTTTGTGACAGTCGTGTTTGCAGCAGGCGTATTAGTGGCAGATGTACTCGTCCTGGGCACACCATTCTGCTTCTGTCCGACCCACAATGCACCCTTAGCGGCTGTCCTGATGGACTGCTCCTTGCTCTGGGTTAGTGTCTGCAGTGCCTCCAGGCATGCCTTGTCCTTGGCGAGCTGTTGCCTGACGGCGCTATCGAAGGCTAGGTTCCAGACGGCTTGTGTCGCGGCTTCTTGCTCTTCCAGACTCTCTTGCTGAAGCATGGAGGTCAGGAGAGGGAGGGCACCAGCTTGTAGGATCTATAATGCCACATTTCAAATAAAAAAAAAGAAAAAACATCACTTACAAATAAGGACAACATATTATTGAAATGTCTGGCAGAGGACAATATTCTTGTCGTAGCTTGGTAAACATTTGCAGGGTACCTGTTACAAACAATGTACATTACATTGCAATTTTGGTAAATTTGTAAAATCTCTCTTCCAAGGAACAATCTCTTGCCAAATGGCAATTATCCAAATGCAATTGTCAATTATTAACCCTTGAGGGACCATAGTGGCTGGAAATGAGTTGTACCAAAATGCCCATAGTGGCTGCAAACAGCTTCAAGATCTGACCTACTCTACTCAAACAAAAAGGTCAAGGTAAAGGTCATGTCCTGATTGACTTTTTCTATTGTTTCAGTGTTAACATAGTATCTATATTCCTATAACAAAACCAATTTTCTGTTTTTTATATTTTTTATCAGACACTTTTACAATATTTTTTTTGGGTCAAAAACTCAGCAATATTAGCACTGTCTGGGAGTATGGTATGATTATACAGAAACGAATGGTCTCCAAAGGGTTAATAAGTAAAACATGAACCCCAAGTCAGAAATGTAATGTCACTTTAACCCTTTAGAGACTGTTCATTTCTGTACAACCGTCATCATATGCCCAGATATTGCTTATCTAAGAGGTGTTTGGCTCTGTTATACTCAGGAAAAAATGTCAGGAAAATGAATTTGAAACAGAAATACATGGCTTTGTTTTAGAATTGTAGATGCTATGTTAACATGGGAAAATGTCAATTCGGTCCGGTACCTTTTCTTTGACCCTCTGCTTTGAGCTGAAGTAGGTCAAATTTTGCGGCTGCTACGGGCATTTTAAAAAAAGCCGTTTGCGGCCGCTATGGTCTCTAAAGGCTTAAACAATCTTAACCTCATGGTGGAATTCCCAAAACATACAGCATTTCACAAAACCGTTACAACTCTTTCCAGACTTCCCCTCCAAGTTCCACCTGATTTCAACTGAGAAAGCGACACAAGCAATAGGCCTTACCCTGGTCTTGTTGTGGTCGTTCACTGCTAGCCGGCCCAGACCCTGAGCCAGCTCAGCGCAAGACAGTCCCTGACTCCTTCTGTCTTTACTCTGTTGGGCTTCCTCTAAGAGACCGATGATGTACTCAATGGTAGCTAAAGAACAAATCCAGACAAATTAAAAACAAAATACACTGAAACGTTCCTAGTAGATGAAGAGGCAATTTTTCACAAAACTTCTTTAGTGTGCTTTTACAAAAATACAAAGTCGGAGACTTTTAGAGGCGAGGTGGACATCTTGATTCACAATGATATTTCACATCCCCCCTGACAACGTATCTTGGCCGAAGTTTTTAGTGCATCAGACTCAAGTCCTGGTGGCCAAGTCATCAGGGGATGGGTTCGAATCCCAGTAATGACACTTATGTCCTTGAGCAAGACACTTAACTAAAATTGCTTCTCTTCACCAAACAGGTACCAGTAAGGGTAGAGATGGTTCATGTAATTAAAGTAGCTTGGTGTGCAATTATTAGTCATGTCAGTATGCATTTCCAAGAACAATGGATTTACCCCATAAGTCCTCTCCAAGCTAATTTTGGTGAACTGCAACACCATTGGTTTTTATCTCTAGACCAAAAGAAAACCCCTGCCGCATTTCCCATCGTACATAGTGGAGTTTCATGGCCGAGAGGTCAAGCGCACTAAACAAAAGCTCTGGTGGTTCTGATCATCTCTATGATAATATGAGATTTGGGGAGTGCACTCCCCAAATCTCATATTTATCATAGAGACTGCCTTCCATAAATGGACCACTGCGACTTTGATACCCCACCATACTTCTTTTTTATCCCCCCCCCCCCACACCGTAACACCCATCTTTCTTGAAATAGAATAAATATGAACAAAATAGGAAGGGTAATGAAGAATGAAGTCGCAGCTTATTGGGGGACGGGGGTTAAATAAAAATTGCTGCTTGTCAAACACCAGTTATTTCCTTTTAAACCAAGTGTCGAGACTGAAACTCGGACCCACATTGAAGATCAGAAATACCAGAGCTTTTGTTTTGTGCACTTGACCGCTCGGCCACGACACTCCACTATGTACGGTGGGAAATGCGGCAGGGGTTTTCTTTTGGTCTAGAGATAAAAACCCAATGACCATCCATGGTGTTGCAGTTCACCAGAATTGACAGACCCTCTCTTTCACCACAGCTAATTTGGACACGGGAGAGCTTTTTCTTTGATTGTACAATCATGTCTTTTAAGGCATCGTTCGCATTTGGTAATGACTCTGATAATTAATGGCAATAAAACCTTACTTTGTAAGAAGTACAGCAGCTTTGGATAGTAAAATAATTTTGAGAAAATTTTCACTTCGAAGTACTGTGGTTATGGAAAAATATATCACTTTTTATCCCCAAAACATTTGAATCTAAGAGTGTGTATTCCAATGCAGATTATTCTTCCTGCGTGGACATAACTGCTCCAGATTTTCGGCAATGTTCTCAAAAACACTACCACCTTTTGAAATGAAATTTTCACAGGTTAGTTTTATGGTATATATCTACAACTATATAGGTTTGAAACAAACAGTAGGCTCCAATTACCAAAGATGTACGATGCCTTCAAAGAAAAATTGAAGGAAAAGAGAGATCAGTCATGCCGGTGAAAAAAACCCCCCCAAAACAAAACCCTGACAAATCGCAAATCCAGTCTTCCTGGACAAACATTCCAGGCTCTTGTTGTTGTTTAAATTGATCACCACATTAGAGGATGATCTGCCAATAGGAAAGGCACACGACAACTGGATTACACCACACTGGCACATGGATACACCAAATTATGAGTAATTAATTTATTTCTAATTAAAATTAATTATCTCGGAGCTGGAGTCATCAGTCAGCCAGAGGAATTGTCATTTTGAGAAACGACTTTGAGAGTTGAACCTGATTGAATGGATTGAAAAAAATCCGACAAAAACAACTTACACTTTTCGGTGGTCATCTTCACAGTGTCTCCATTTTCTTTACCGACTGCAAACAAACCAAAACAGAAGGCTTCTGGTTAGGTTCATAAAAAGATTTATATGATGTCATCCCCTCATTAAAGGGTCTATATACGTTTGGTAATGACTCTGAAAATTAATGGCAATAAAAACTTACTTGGTAAGAAGTACAGCAGCTTTGGACAGAATAATGCATTTTGAGAAACTTTTCACTTCAAAGTACTGCGGTTATGGAAAAAAGATATCCCTTTTATCCCCAAAAATTTGAACCCGAGAAGCGTTGCTGACAGTAACGTTTCTCAGATTGTGTATTCCAATTGCAGATTATTCTTCCTGCATGGACATAACCGCTCCAGAGATTCGGCAATATCTCAAAAACACTACCACCTTTTGAAATGAAATTTTCACAGGTTAGTTTTATGGTATATATCTACAAGTATGATCGGATTGAAAAATACAGTGGGTTTCAATCTGCAACTGGAATACACAATCCGAGAAAACTTTCTGACACAAACACTTCTCAGATTCAAATTTGTTTGGATAAAAACTGATATCTTTTTCCATAACCACATTAGTTCAAAGTGAAATGTTTCTCAAAATTGTTCCATAACCACATTACTTCAAAGTGAAATGTTTCTCAAAATGCTTTATACTATCAGAAGCTCCTGTACTTCTTACCAAGTAAGTTTTTATTGCCATTAATTTTACGAGTAATTACCAAACGTATTCAGACCCTTTAAAGTGAACATGCATTTTCCTATTGTCCTATTGACCATCACCATAAACTATTAATGTTTTATTTCCAGCTAAAGTGTGCAGAAAAATATTTTGATTAAGGGAAACTTGGAGAACTGTCAATATACACCTTTAAATTTAATGGGACCCTTTTACATGCAGGTCAAATCTTTTGACCACTTGCATCCACAAGGGACTGTTTTGGTGCGTCAGCTGCAACTAACAAAGGTATAAATTTACCTTTTTTTTATATTTCAGTAATATCCATTCTAAAAAGAAAATAACCTTTAATTTGTATTTTAGTAGTATCCATTCTACCAAAAAACCCCCAAAACAACCCAACACCTCTCAGTCTTTCAATAAAAAAGGAAGAAATAATGAATCACATTTTTGTTCTTGCCTTAATCAGCAAAGGAAAGTCAACAGGATATAAACTTGTCAGTCACACTTGCTTTCATAACTCACAAAACCAATTACACATAAAAAACCCAGCATCTATCATTAGTTTGGTTGGATGACAAAAGCCACAAGGGCTTGAACCAAGAAACCGCGGGCAGGAAATGCTCCTCAAACTTTCACCACACTTTCATCTTTCATTAATCTAAGACGACAGAAATCAATTCAACAGTTGGAATGGACGCATTTGTTTTTTCTCAAGTTTGTAGTTTGTAGTTTGTACATACATGTATTCAGACTTTGTCAGAAATACAAAGAGATACTTATTATAGGTATGATAAAAGTGCATTATTGGTTTCTGGAAAAATATATTTCAATTTCTGTCCTCCTAGTTTTCAAGAAAACAAAACAAAAACAAAACACTGTGGTCATGTAGGTTGTTTAGCAGTGAAAATTTCATCAGGTCAGGTGTTCAGGTTTTGTAACAGCACACTCATTCAGATGCTTTATCATGTTTCTTAAGATTTGGTATATCATATCCTTTAACAGAAGGGATTTGTGTGTTTTGATAGAGCGAGGACTGCTTTTAAGAACAAAACCAAACCAGGAGCTGTTGCAGAAGAACTAAAATACAAACAAAAGAGGGACAATAGGAGGTCCCCAATTGCATGTGTTTACACGAGTGTTTGTTCCTGTGTGAGTGTGGGTAGGTATCCACATTCAAACCGTGGACCTATAACAAAAGGGACAATAGGTCCAAGGTTGCTATCACAAAGGAAAACATTGTGGTCCACGGTTGCTATCACAATGAGTTGAACAAAGGAGAGTCCATGATTGCAGGTGTTTACACACGTGTGTGGGGTGAGCGTGTCTATCCATTCAAACTGAGGACTTTAACAAAAGGGATCCGGGTGTTTGACAGAGCGAGGACGTCCTTGCTTCGTTTTTGTGTACAAACCCAATGGGCGCTGGGCTCTGTTTGGTGTTGGAAATGTCGTGCGAAAAGTTCACAGCTATGAATTCGACAATTGAGGCCAAGCCGTAGCGGAGCCCAAGCCGGAGCAGGAGCCCAAGCAGGAGCCCAAGCCGGATCCCAAGCCGGAGCAGGAGCCCAAGCCGGATCCCAAGCCGGAGCAGGAGCCCAAGCCGGAGCCCAAGCCGGAGCAGGAGCCCAAGCAGGATCCCAAGCCAGAGCAGGAGCCCAAGCAGGAGCTAAAGCCGGAGCCCAAGCCAGAGCAGGAGCCCAAGCCAGAGCAGGAGCCCAAGCCAGAGCAGGAGCCCAAGCCAGAGCAGGAGCCCAAGCCAGAGCAGGAGCCCAAGCCGGAGCCCAAGCCGGAGCAGGAGCCCAAGCAGGAGCTAAAGCCGGAGCCCAAGCCAGAGCAGGAGCCCAAGCCAGAGCAGGAGCCCAAGCAGGATCCCAAGCCGGAGCAGGAGCCCAAGCCGGATCCCAAGCCAGAGCAGGAGCCTAAGCCGGAGCCCAAGCCGGAGCAGGAGCCCAAGCAGGAGCCCAAGCCAGAGCAGGAGCCCAAGCAGGAGCTAAAGCCGGAGCCCAAGCCAGAGCAGGAGCCCAAGCCAGAGCAGGAGCCCAAGCCAGAGCAGGAGCCCAAGCCAGAGCAGGAGCCCAAGCCGGAGCCCAAGCCGGAGCAGGAGCCCAAGCAGGAGCTAAAGCCGGAGCCCAAGCCAGAGCAGGAGCCCACGCCAGAGCAGGAGCCCAAGCCGGAGCAGGAGCCCAAGCAGGAGCTCAAGCCGGAGCTCAAGCCGGAGCCCAAGCCGGAGCCCAAGCCGGAGCAGGAACCCAAGCCAGAGCAGGAGCCCAAGCCGGAGCAGGAGCCCAAGCCACAGCAGAGCCTACATGTAAGCCGGAGCCTAAACCGGAGTCGGAGCCCAAGTGGAGGTTTGGGAAAAGGCCCAAGTAACCAAAATCAGTTATGGCGGCCGAACAGTCTGGCCCACTTTTGGTGTAATGAGAAAAATCAGTTTACTGCACACAGGGACCCTGACTCCAAAAAGGTCTGATACACTCAACATCCTGCTTGGCATGGTGTTGTCATTGAAAAACAAAACAACATGTGCTCTGATTGAGAGATGGATCATCGGTGGGTAATCCATTCCGACAACAGAGCGTTTCTAATCATCCACAGAATCTTGATTTTCTATTGACATGTCCTCAGAGAACAGTTCAAGAAGTTAAACTTAAACTTGCACAAGTGTAGGTTCGGTAGAATAGCTTCATACAATGTAGTTCAGGCCTCAAACTTTGTTTTTATATTTGAACTCTCCTACATGTACGATTGGAAGGAGTGGACCCCTTCCAAAAACCACTGGGATATTCAAACCTTTGACATTGGGTACAGCTGCTCATTCAGGAGATGACCTGTGTATGACCTCTACAACATGTATGACCTGAGCTATGACCTATACTATGACCTCTACTATCTGCTTTTTAAGCCCAACATGCCCAAGTGGGAAAAGGCCAGAAAAGGAACCACAGGGGCGCTTCCAGCAGATAAAGTCAGAAGGTTTAATAGTAGAACTCCTTATAAACTTGAGTTCCTCTCCAGGATCCCTGGTTTCAATCCAAGGCCTTGTAGGTCTAATCCCCAAGATTATTTGAAGATTGACCAGAGCAAGGCCCAGTTGTTTATTTTTTGGGGCAAACTAGCAACTTTGTTAATAAATCTTAAAATTGGGATTCCAAAATTGATAAGCCCTCATAAATGGGGCGTTAACATTTTGTCACTTCCAATACTATAATACATGTAAATGACAGGTTTAGCAGGGTACTGAAAATAGGGAGTCCAAACAACACCCAGACTCCCCTCTGACTAACCCTGTACAGACCATTTCACACCATTTCCCTCATCAACGACACCTGCCATGCCTGTAGTCTGTCAAACTACCCAAGTTCAAATCAAGAACATCCTCATATGTAAATGACGATTGAGCAACTAGCCCTACAAGCTACACGAAGGACATGACCCATTATCAGAATGCTGGGCCTCGTCAACTATGTATACAATAACAAATCTGATCACACATTTCCCACTTTGTCATCTACTCCGACGGGGTTTTTCAATTAGCACGTTCATCATTACCAGACAAAACTGAAAATACAAACCTAACCAAACCCCCCCTTCAAGTGAGTATTCTGCACACTCCCCCTCCAATGAGGGTTAGTAAACATTTCCCCCTGTTTGGACAGCCGGTCTAGCTTGTGATGTGTAATTGTTTGTCAGACACAGACACTAAGCACAAACACACTATTTGTTAGTGTTCATCTTTTTACGATCTTATCGATAAACCTTTATCATTTTTTATCAAGGCTTAGCAATCTCGGCTTTCTTCCATACAGATGCAAGGAACTATAACTTGAGGCTGAAAACAAAATAGTAGATTGGCTCCTTCTTGTGCGCAGCAAATGTAACTTTAGTTGCATACATGTATGTAGGGTACCTGACAAATGTGTGAACTGAAAAACAGACCAGGGACTGAAATTTGAGGAATGTGAAAATTCAAGAAAATTAGCTTGTGGACCTGGGGCTTGTGGACCTGGGTTCCCCTTATTTAAGACCTACATGTAGAACCTCCCAGATGTTTACAATTTCAGGTGGTTTACAGACTCTGTGCATCACTAGAAAACAAAACTACAGGTTTGGACAAAATATATTCTTTCTCCCTTTGGTGACTGCTTTACTTCTTACAATAAAGCTTGAGGTTTAGATAAAATCCTGACATCAGGAAAAAATCCAGAGAAATCACATGCCTGACTGTTCACCTCCTGCAATCAGAGCTACAGTTTTCAAGGTTTGCATTTTGAATGGTCCCTCTAAGTCTAATCCTAGTCTTGATTTTTTTGTGTTGAATTTTGATAAAATTACGAAACCCTGAAATAAACGAACTATGTACCTGACCTCTGATCCTACCTTTGACCTCTGACTTTGTTCCCCCTTCCTCCAACTCCCCGACTTCCTCTTCTTCAAGGATGTAAGCCAGCGTCATCATGGTGATGGCCTTGAGGTAGGCAGCGCTGTCATTGTCGTCGCTCCCTTGGGCGAAGGGTTGTATCTTGGCCTCTACCTGCTCCTGGCGGTAGTAGTGACGATTACTCGGAGCCTTGGCGAGGTTGTGGAGGATGCTGAGGGACGCCTTGATGAGGAAAGCTACATTCTGAGATGGAAAACCAACGAGATGGTAATCATGAGAATAGTCATTCAATAGCGCCAGTATCTGCCATGTCGGACGCTTATGGCATTATGAACTTTATTATATTTGGCTGTTTATTTCATTCCTTAAACCATCTCAACTACCTTTGGAGCATGCAGCCTGTGCTACCAAGTAAGTGTACACAGTACAAAGCACACCAATCACAAGAACTGCTTCTGCCCTCACAGGTACCAATTTATTCCTGGGGGAAAAGGGGCAGACATACATGTACTTAAAGGCATCGTACACGTTTGGAAATTGTCAAAGACCAGTGTTCTCACTTGGTGTATCCCAACATATGCATAAAATAACAAGCCTGTGAAAATTTGGGCTCAATTGGTCTTCGAAGTTGCAAGAAAATGATGAAAGAAAAAACACCCTTGTTGTACAATTGTGTGCTTTCAGATAGGAATTAAAACTTCTTGCAAAAAGTTGTTATTATTTTAATGAGAAATTACCTCTTTCTCAAAAACTACGTTACTTCAGAGGGAGTCGTTTCCTACAATGTTTTATACTATCAACAGCTCTCTGTTGCTTGTTACCAAGTAAGTTTTTATGCTAATATTTGTTTTGAGTCATTACCAAACGTGTACGATACCTTTAAGTACCTTGCTCAAGGACACAAGTGTCATGACTGGGATTCAAACCCTTACTCATGACTTGGCCATGACACTCCACAAAGTTTACTTCAAATTGAATTTCGCTGACTACTCTAACAGTCCCACACACATATCAGTTGGCAGGGTCAGAGTTCAAGTATATTATATATATATTTATTTGAAGCTTTATCTTAAATTAAAATTCAATCTTCTCAAGTGATGTCACAATGCCTATTCGAAGAGGGTTGGCGAGGTAAAGACCCAGGCAACTGAATGTTCGTCAATCAATTGTTCAGTGCAGCATTATGGCACGATCTCTCTACAGACATCAACACTTTGCAAAATGTAAATATTTTGAGACTGAAAACTTACATGTATGTACTCTGAAGTAAAATTTCTATATGTTATAAGTATTTGTCAAAGCGCCTATGAACATAATTTTGTTCGGATACTGGCGACATATAGTGTTAGCCAGAGGGGTGTCTGGGTGTCTTTTGGACAACCTGTTTTAAGTTTGGACACCCTGTTTTATCAGTCATTTACAATTACATGTAAATGTATTGTAAGTAAACAATTTGGACACCCAGTTTTAAAATTTCCAGCAAATTTGGACACCCTTTTACCAAATCCTGGCTAAATGTATTGTAAGTGAACAATTTGGACACACAGTTTTTAAATTTCCAGCAAATTTGGACACCCTTTTACCAAATCCTGGCTAAAACCTTGACTGGTGATACAAGGGTTTTGATTGACAGGTTGAAGGCAATGGCCCAAGTGACATTCCCGGCCTCGAGGGAGTCAGTTCAGCCTTTTGCTTAATCATTACATATACATAAGAAGTAAAAACCCCAATCATTTAATCTGTACAGTGCTTCAAAGTAAATTACTTCATTCCAATTAATAAGCAAATTTAAAATTTAAGCCGCAGCAACAACACTACGACTTAAGCACTGAGGCCTACAGGATCCTTCAACAAAATGCCAATTGGCGATAAAGGCTATCACCTCAGCATCAGACCGGGGCGGCTGGAACCAGAGACTAACTTAATATAGCATTAGGGCTGGGATCAGACGGATTTGCGTTGTAATAGCTTCTGATAGCTTCCTTCCTGGTCCCCAGCATGTCCCTGATAACCCTGTTTTAACGAGTTAAACAACCGTGGAAACACAGGGTTTGTTAGTGTCACCGTGTACAGTTCTTCTGGGAAGCTGGTTTACATAAGGATTTCTGAAAGTACGGGGCGCATTAAAGGCTAATGTTTTTTACAGGCATGCATTTTCGGTCAATCATATTATTAGGGTTATGAGACTAATGCTTCAAAAGCATTTTTGAATATCACTTATTTTGATCAAGCATACCGTAAAATAGTGATCAAGGATTACTGATTCTCTTTCGTCTGAATTTGCAGCAATTTTGTGAGCACGTGAGGCATGTGTGAACGAAACTTACGTGATGCAAAAGAATTTTAATTTTCTTTATTTGAGTAAAAACAAAAATGTGATGTAATTTCTTTGATTTCAGGATTCTCTCATGTTTTTTTTTTCAATTTGATTTTTTGAGAAGTGAGTCAGGGGTAACACCAAAACTCTACGTATATTCAAACATATATTCTTGTTAATGCCTCCCTAACAAAGCGGGGAGGGGCATCATCCTTCGTTGAACCTTGTTCTTTTTAGGAATGGGGTGCGGGGTTAAGTGTGGGTTCGTCTAAGCACTGAGGCCTACAGGATCCTTCAACAAAATGCCAATTGGCGATAAAGGCTATCACCTCAGCATCAGACCGGGGCGGTTGGAACCAGAGACTAACTTTGGTTCGTCTGACCAAATAAAATGATTAAGGTCCACATCCCACAGCAATGTGTATATTTTATAGCAGATCACTTGCACTACGTCTTTTTGGCATTTTCGTGATGTATTATCCCAAAAGTGCAGGTGGGGGGGGGGGTGTACATTTACATTGCATATGTTTGACACATCGGGGGGGGGGGCTAGATGTACATTACAGTGTATAAACTTTTCATGGTGCGGCCAACATGTTCTTTCATAGTCAGATCAATGTGACCAACCAGAGGCTCAAAGGGAAATCGGTCTGACCCCTCTACAGTATTAGAATTACAAAACTGCTTACTGCACACAGGGAACAATACATACAAAAACTCCTCGGTCAAAATAAAAAGGTGTGTCTGCTATTTATCGCTTGCTTCGGGTGTGTACCACAGCCGGGAAAAAAAACCCCCATGTTTTGCAAATTACCAAATTTCCTGGCAAATTACTTTTCTTTCCCAGTGAAATAAATACTCTTTGCACATGACATGTGCCATGGTTGATCTCCCTTCCAAATGACCACACAATGATGCCCTGTAATGAGTTCGGGTAATTTACGTGCACTTTGAAACATGAGACTTCACACGAGGGCATACCACGGGGAAATCATAATTTGGCGGCGTTGAATTACCTGTCCATTTAAAGCACAAAGCTTGTCAAATTACGTATTGATAAAAATTAATCTATAACAAAAAAATGACATAAAAAACCCTTAATAGGTTGGCCTTGCAGGCCTCCATCATTCAGACCCTGATGGAATATTATTCCCATTAAAAACTCAAATTAATATTTAAAGGGATTGTATTTTCAGTAAATATTTCCGACATATCTATTTAAAGGTCTGTATACGTTTGGTAATTGGAACCCACTGTTTGTTTCAATCCGATATAGTTGTAGATATATACCAAAAAACTAACCTCTGAAAATAGCGTTTTTGAGATAATATTGCCGAGAAAATCTAGAGCTGTTATGTGCACGCAGGAAGAGTAATCTGCAATTGGAATACACAATCTGAGAAACGTTTACTGTCAGCAACGCTTCTCAGATTCAAATTTTGGGGGATAAAAATGATATATTTTTCAATAACCGCAGTACTTCCAAGTAAAACGTTTCTCAAAATGCATTATACTATCCAAAGCTGCTCTACTTCTTACCAAGTAAGTCTTTATTGCCATTAACTTTCAGAGTCATTACCAAACGTATACAGCAGACCCTTCAATGAGTGATATGTACAAGATGCAGAGAAAAAACAGGGATGACAATCATTGCTGACAAAAAATTCTGAAACAAGGATCTGACTTTTTGGGATTTACACCTTTTGATAACCCCCGGGCCAAGTTTCATAGAGCTGCTTAACGCCTGATTGTGTGCTTACTGCGCGAGTTTCCATTTCATAGCGCTGCTAACCGTAAGCACACGAAAAGGCATGCTAACCTTCCAGTGCTTACTGCATGATAATGAATGACGTAACAATGCAAATCCATGGTGAGTGCGCAAGCTGGCCACCTTAATTTCTTGCTAACCTGTGAAATACGCTTACGCTTAAGCAGATTTTTCTGCTATACTAAAAAAAGTCAAAATAGCGCCCTCAAGAGTCCTCTTTCCTATTCTGAAAACTGTGTGGTCATGCGTTCTTTGATTTTCGTTTTACATCTATTTTTATGAAGAGAGTTAAACCGGTCGCTAGTGACCGGTCGGCATTTTTAAGAGTTAACATAAGAGCACAGAGAGTGCAGGTTTTCTTCAAGAAAGTATTAACAAAAAAGGATCGATGGAAAAAACTCTAAAGTCACAGTCCCGGGTCAAATATTTAAAAGCTGTTGAGGGAGAAAGTATTACTAAACAAATGTATCCACTGATGGAGCTGCCAACATTTGCATTGTGTAATCATGGAGATTTTGTACAACAATCAGGGAGATATTTAGCATTACATTCAATACAATACGGAAAAAGGGGGGAGTGGGGAGATTTCCAAATTTGTTCATCAGACCATGGACAGATTGGTTTATTTTCAGGGAACTTTCTGCAGAATCAGGAAGAGTTTGCAGCTTTGCACGGAGCAAAATTTAGCATGGGACCAGTCATGAATGTACATATTTTGGTAGTTTGACTGGTAACCCATTTTTGCTGAGCATAAATTTGCTCACTCTCCGGCTTTAGTCAATGTGCATTAAATGCCCTGCTTCTGTAAAGAAAGAAGTTTAGTTTTTCCCTTCTGCATACCTTTTGTTTCATGTTTTCCCAGTAAGGTTTGTGGGAGATATTGAGGGCGCATAACTTCACCATTCCTGCGTCGCCAAAGCTCTGTGCGCACTGTAGACTGGCATCGCTCAGATTCCACGCTGTGTTGTACACGTAGTAGGCGGTGAACCAGACACTGTCATTCTTGAACAGGCCGTCCTTGGAGAGGGCAGTCAGCATATTTACAACAAGTTCTGTTAGAAATGAAAAGTTAAATTTGATTGCAAAGTTTAGAGGGATAACCCAAGTACTAGACAATTTCACCAAAGGACGCACAGGGAATCCAAAGGACGCCAAGGGAGACCACGGACACCCAGGGTGCCCAAAGGACGCCCAGGGTGCCCAAAGGACACCCAGGGTGTCCAAAGGATGCCCAGGGTGCCCAAAGGATGCCCAGGCAGGGTGTCCAAAGGATGCCCAGGCAGGGTGTCCAAAGGATGCCCAGGGTGTCCAGAGAAATCAAGATGTCCAAAAGAGCTACATGTACAGGGAGTCCAAATGATGCCCAGGGTGCCCAAAGATTGACCAGGGTGTCCAAAGGATGCATTGGGAATCCAAACAACTCCCGGGAAGTCCAAGGACACCTAGGATGCCCCAAAACACCCAGGGAGTCCAAATGATGCCCAGGGTGCCCAAAGATTGACCAGGGTGTCCAAAGGATGCATTGGGAATCCAAACAACACCCAGGAAGTCCAAGGACACCTAGGATGCCCCAAAACACCCAGGGAGTCCAAATGATGCCCAGGGTGCCCAAAGATTGACCAGGGTGTCCAAAGGATGCATTGGGAATCCAAACAACACCCAGGAAGTCCAAGGACACCTAGGATGCCCCAAAAACACCCAGGGAGTCCAAATGATGCCCAGGGTGCCCAAAGATTGACCAGGGTGTCCAAAGGATGCATTGGGAATCCAAACAACACCCAGGAAGTCCAAGGACACCTAGGATGCCCCAAAAACACCCAGGGAGTCCAAATGATGCCCAGGGTGCCCAAAGATTGACCAGGGTGTCCAAAGGATGCATTGGGAATCCAAACAACACCCAGGAAGTCCAAGGACACCTAGGATGCCCCAAAACACCCAGGGAGTCCAAATGATGCCCAGGGTGCCCAAAGATTGACCAGGGTGTCCAAAGGATGCATTGGGAATCCAAACAACACCCAGGAAGTCCAAGGACACCTAGGATGCCCCAAAAACACCCAGGGAGTCTAAATGATGCCCAGGGTGCCCAAAGATTGACCAGGGTGTCCAAAGGATGCATTGGGAATCCAAACAACTCCCGGGAAGTCCAAGGTCACCTAGGATGCCCCAAAACACCCAGGGAGTCTAAATGATGCCCAGGGTGCCCAAAGGTTGACCAGGGTGTCCAAAGGATGCATTGGGAATCCAAACAACACCCAGGAAGTCCAAAGACACCTAGGATGCCCCAAAACACCCAGGGAGTCCAAATGATGCCCAGGGTGCCCATAGGTTGACCAGGGTGTCCAAAGGGATACTCAGGGTGTCAAAAAGTGCCCAGGCATTCCTCCAGTGTGGAATGGAATGATACAAGTACGTGAACATGTAGCACCAACCAGCTGATACAAAAAACCCCAAAACCATATAAGGCATTTGAAGGGAGTAAAGGGGCACTTACCAGAAATTTGGACAGGGCACAATTTGGGACACAGAGCTTGCAGACTGTGCTTCTAAAGGTAATAAAGGCATTTGCATGCACCTACAGTAACAGCCAGAAACAGACTCTATTTAGTGCAGAACTACATATCAAACTGAAAAGGGAAACAAAAAAAGGGAAAAACTCTCATGCACAGCAGTCACAAGCCAGCCATATAATAACGTAGACAATAGACTGTGCAAATCTCGCGCATATTCGAACTTCCGGGACCATTGTGGCCCCAACCATAATGGAGTTTTACGTGGGTGGAATTTTGTTTTGTCAATTAACTTACATGTAGTTTAACGTAGTTTATGGCCATGAACAATTATATATGATGTTGGGAATGTAATATGTGATAAATAATATGAGAGTAAAATCAATTCCAAAAAACAACGAAGAAAACCTGAGAATAAGACTTGACCTCCGTTTCCGGTTACTTGTAAAAAATTAAGAATGCTGCCCAACTGACGGGCATGTTGTCAATAAACCTATTATAGACTCACACATTCGGGCGTGATTGGCAACTGGGGTTTCTAACAATAAGCATCTTCGTCCCAAGTTTTGATTTTGTTTCAATGTTAATTTGAACAAATTATTTGTATTATAAAAATACAAAAATTGAAATTTATTTTTAACAACTCGCTGTGGGTATTTTTATTTTCAAGAATTTTGTATTTACATGTAAGTATAATTTTTAAAAGAAGATTTGATTTCATAGAAAAATGTAGTCTTCGTTCGATTTCCTTTTCTCGTTTTTGATATGCACAAGACTTGCACAGTCTATAGTGTCTACAGATCTCAACACAATACAGTCAGAAAATAAAGTTACATGTATTAACAAAGGCTTTAAAAGTACTAAGTACAGCAGGGTTCAACATATCTACACCTTAGATCACTAGCGCTTTCAGCATTTTGCCAGTAACCCCACATCTGAACAAATCACTGCAGTCTAGTGTTTTTCCAAACACATACTTTTTCAAATAGGTTATGTACCATAAGTACGTATGCACAACACCACACTTCATTCAAAAGCCCTCTAATAAGCAGTGGTATGCAACATTTTAGGCTGGTCACGTGGGCACTCGAATGGTCACCCATTCAGGCACTCGACTGCACCCCACCCAGTCCCACTCATCGCTGGCAAATTAGACCCCCCTCCCACTGCTGCAATGACCCCCTGCTGTCATAATCAGGCTTACTTTGATTGTGATGGATTGATCAAAAGTCTTCCGATAACTTTTAGCGCATCTGACAAATTTGGCAACCGCCCTGAACTTTTTCGGGCTAAAGCTAAACACAAATAAGCTCTGAACAACTGACAACCTCAACACCAAATCTAAAACAAAATTTGACATCTTATACAATATTGTTTAGAGACTCACAGTAATTGAAATAATTTTGTTTCTGGGCACATCATCAACACAAAACATAAAGGTACAGAACTGTCAAGTTGCATTGAGTAAACTTTAAAGCCATGCAGTATAGCAATAACTGGGTATAGCAATAACTGGGTATTTTATAGCAATAACTGGGTATAGCAATAACTGGGTATAGCAATAACTGGGTATAGCAATAACTGGGTATAGCAATAACTGGGTATAGCAATAACTGGGTATAGCAATAACTGGGTATAGCAATAACTGGGTACAGCAATAACTGGGTATAGCAATAACTGGGTATAGCAACAACTGGGTATGGCAATAACTCACCAGCTCCTTTCTCCTTAGCAAAGACATTAGCAATTTCCTCGCGCTGATCGGAGGAATTCCAGAAGCAGTCTGCGATGCGCTTGATCTTGGCCTTGGCCTCCAGGTTGGCGTAGTCCTTCATGACGCAAAGCTGGTGCAGGGCTTCCTTCACCTCCTCCAGCGGGGAATGGTTCTTGTTGTCTCGCTTCTCGCGATCTTGATAAGACGAGCCGATGGGTTGTTTCTCCAGCGGCTGTTTCTCTGGGAGGAGTTGTTTTTCTTCATGCAGTTTACTTTCCTTTTGTTGTTGCTGCTGCTGCTGCTGCTGCTGTTGTTGTTGTTGTTGTTGATTTTCGTCCATCTTGGGTTTGGTGTTGCGCAAGGAGTTGAGCTTTGAACCCATGCACATTTCAAACAGTGAACGTAGTCACAACGTTTCACTTGAGAAATGCTTCGTCAATGCCGAAGGTTAGGGGAAATAGGGTCTGAGGAAAAAAACAAAACAAAACATTACAAACATTTAAAAAAAAAGCGTTTATACCCAGATGATGCTTCAAAGAGGAGCCAAGAGAAATAGTAGTTCAGGTCAACAGGTTTAAAGGCAAGGAAAGGGTAGAAAGATGCACAAAGGGTTTCCTCACGACACTCAAGAATAGACCCTACTCAGATGATGTCAGTATTTTATAGCTCTCCATGCTGGAGTATAAACACGTGCACCTGTTAACTCGAACTGCACGAACATGTGCTACGAAACGCAGCACTGGATGGTACCACGTCTACGTATCTTACATCCTGTGCATAGTACTCCAGCATGGCAACCTCCCGCATTACTATAGAAATGTGCCGTCACAGAGAAGGCTTTATACGATAGAAGGACAGTTGATCCTCCACTAGGCACCTTGATGAAACACTCCACAGAACACTGTCTTACGTGTATTACATGTATGTGTACACATGTGGGTACAGTACTGACTAAAGTGAAGTGACCCCTTTAACACAGGTGATCCCTGGCTACCTGCGCATGGCCGTGCATCATGTGTCATGTAAAAATCCAAGTAGTGATCCTGTCCCTGTGGGATCGCTTAATTTTGGTCAGCACTGCGTTCTACGCATCATGAAGTGCACCACAGCCTGTAAATAACAAGTAGTCGATCTCTTCCTGAATGGGACATCAATTTCCTGAGAGAATCAAGGGCCGTCGCTGATGCGTTTCACAAACTGGCAAAGGGGTGTTACGTACTGTATTGAGATGCGGAAAATTCACAGAGGAAATTAAAAAGTAAAAAAAACCCCAAAACAACTCCACATACTGTATTAACAAGAGAATTTGATTGTGTTCCTTGCTCATGTCTATAGCATGTTGGACATGTAACAGTATGTGTAAATTGTTGAAGTGTAGTTACACAACACCGTCCCGTGCGATGCTGGTAAGTCTTCTTTGAAACTTGGCATCAATTTCCCAAGGGCGTCCAGGGATCATTGTAATGCACTTTGCATATAAATTGGACAGGCTTGGGGGGATGTGGATACATGTAATTATTCGGGAGATCAAAGCAATTTTTATTCAATTTCCAGTTTATTACTCAAAAGATCAGATCAAAGTTGGTGCTGATAAAGTTCACCTCCGGTGTGAAGCTTGTGAAATGTGAAGTACATCAAAAGTTGCAGGGTCGTTACCACAATTTCAACATTTATGTAATTTATCAATCTGTTTAGACAGATGACAAAACTTTAGGAAGAGTACATGTAACTGATGTAAAGGGGGGTGTAACAAGACATATTCATTTGAGGGGGGGCAGAAGGGGGAAAATACATAATTTGTGTGTGTGTGGGTACATGTACATGTAGGTATCCACATTCAAACCGTGGACCTATAACAAAAGGGACAATATAGGTCCACGGTTGCTATCAAAAAGGAAAACATTGTGGTCCACGGTTGCTATCACAAAGAGTTTCAACAAAGGAGGGTCCACGATTGCCGGTGGACACACGGAAGGGCATATGTGGGGTCCTGACAACAATGAAACAATTGACCCCACAAGGTCATTTCAATAGGAACAATTGGGCCCCACAAGGGAATTCTTCAGAAAAGGGAATAATAGAACAACAATAGCAGTACCCCACAAACCGGATCCGTAAGGATGGGTGTTTACACACACATGTGTGTGTGTGAGGGGGGGGGGGGCTATTTAATGTATTGCAGAGTATTAAACATGTTAAACCATTTAATTGTGATTTTTTTCAATCCCATTTGGGGGGGGGGGGGGCAAGGGTTCTGAGCAAATTGTTGGGGGCTCCATTTTTGATGCTGTCAAAAGACCAGTATCCACACTTTATTGTGAGTTATTTGAAATCACAAACCTGTGAAAGTTAAAGCTCAATCGGTGATCAGAGTCTTGAGAAAGTGGTGAACCAAACAAACCCCCCCAAAAAACAAAAAACAAAACAACAAACAAACAGAGTAATAGTATGTTTTTACTTTAATAGATGTTAAATTTGCATCTTGGAAAAAGAATAATTTGGTTTTACCCAAACACCGATGTGTGTAAAGCACTGTATATTCAATACTTTCTGTAAAAGAAATCCATGTAGGCATATTACTCGGGTGGGATTCGAACCCACGACCTTTGCCTTTCTCGAGCAGATGTCTTACCAATAGACCACCAAGATTGCCCGGTAGCAAGAGGCAGTTTGAATTCTATATTTTTAGCAGCAGGTACCGCAACAATTTAAAATTATGTTTTCATTGTTAAACTCTGACTGACAGTAATGAGACAGTTGTGTTGTTTCTGCATTATGACAAACTCAGTTTTTTACTAATTTTGAATTCTATATTTTTAGCAGCAGGTACCGTAACAATTTAATATTATGTTTTCATTGTTAAACTCTGACTGACAGTAATGAGACAGTTGTGTTGTTTCTGCCTTATTACAAACTCAGTTTTTGACTAATTTCGAATTCTATTTTTTAGCGGCAGGTACCGCAACAATTCAATATTATGTTTTCATTGTTAAACTCTGACTGACAGTAATGAGACAGTTGTGTTGTTTCTGCCTTATTACAAACTCAGTTTTTTACTAATTTCGAATTCTATTTTTTAGCAGCAGGTACCGCAACAATTCAATATTATGTTTTCATTGTTAAACTCTGACTGACAGTAATGAGACAGTTGTGTTGTTTCTGCATTATGAAAAACTCAGTTTTTTACTAATTTCGAATTCTATATTTTTAGCAGCAGGTACCGCAACAATTTAATATTATGTTTTCATTGTTAAACTCTGACTGACAGTAATGAGACAGTTGTGTTGTTTCTGCATTATGACAAACTCAGTTTTTTACTGATTTCGAATTCTATATTTTTAGCAGCAGGTACCGCAACAATTTAATATTATGTTTTCATTGTTAAACTCTGACTGACAGTAATGAGACAGTTGTGTTGTTTCTGCATTATGACAAACTCAGTTTTTTACTGATTTCGAATTCTATATTTTTAGCAGCAACTGACTAACAGTAATGAGATTGAGACGGTTAGGCCTATGTTGTTTCTGCATTATGACAAACTCAGTTTTTTTTACTAATTTCTCAAAAACTATAGCATTTCAAGCAAAACGATTTCATGGGAAGTTATCCACCATGAATAACTTTATACAATGTAAGTTATGTGCAAATCTGTGAATATTTATATTTTCACTCTAACATGTTGTGCACACCCTTTAACCCTTTACTCCCAAAGCGTTTTTACTAGAATCCATCCCTAACCCAACACATTCCAACAGCTTACACTACCATGCGATGGGAACTGTACCCAATCAAGACGGGACGATACACAACCTAACAAACTCCAACAGGCCTTTTTTTGTTTGATTTTGTTGGAGTGTGTACACTTGGCATGTGCACAATTTGATCAGTGAAATCACACAGTTACCCAATGTAACATAATCAAACAATTATCCCCACTCAAACAAAATTACACATCATTAGACCATGGAGGTACATTTCACACATCCACCATACCCAGTCAATCAAATTCAAACACCATTATTTGGCAGCAAGGATACACAATCCCACAGAATCAAACACCCAATCCTAACTTCACTGTACCTAACCTAACAAAATTAAACACTTTGCCCTGTTTGAATTTGTAGGGTTAGGGATAACCGTTTTAAAGGCATCGTACACGTTGGATAATTACTCAAAATATATATTAGCATAAAAACTGACTTGGTAACAAGCAACGGAGAGCTGTTGATAGTATAAAACATTGTAGGAAACGACTCCCTCTGAAGTAACGTAGTTTTTGAGAAAGAGGTAATTTCCCACTAAAATAATAACAACTTCTTGCAAGAAGTTTTTATTCCTATCTGAAAGCACACAAATTTGTACAACAAGGGTGTTTTTTCTTTCATCGTTTTCTTGCAACTTTGATGACCAATTGAACCCAAATTTTCACAGGCTTGTTATTTTATGCATATGTTGGGATACACCAAATGAGAACACTGGTCTTTGACAATTACCATAACGTGTACGATGCCTTTAAACACGCATTATGTAGGATTGTCCGATTTGAGCCGGGAAAGGTCCGTCATGAATCATTGGTTTAGTATGACATGCTCACGACTTCTCGTGCACTCCGATAATGTAGCAGGCAATTAATGCCAGGCGTTGGCAATTATGCACATGATTTCAACGCATCTTCAAAAATGCCAGAGTTTGTCATGCAGAAACAGCACATCTGTCTCGTTACTGCCAGGAAGAGTTTAATTGTTTAAGATTAATACATACATCGCACTTGTTTGTATAAAGTTGATTAATTCATTATCAATTAATTAGTTTTTTTGGCAATGTCACATGAGCTACATTGTAATTTATAGGTAACCAGTTCCTGGTAATATCCAAGAAGGAAAATGGTTCACACTTCAATTTGTAATACATAATATTTATATTAGAGATAATTTAGTGATAAACAGTACACTGATATATAAATTATTTTGTTTGAGTTACATGTATTGAAGTGTTACTTTTGCATTCAGCATGTTCAGTGTAGTTGATTGCCACAAAGTTACACACATCATACATGTACAGCCAGTAATCTTGCCTTGTGTGACAAGCCCAAGTACAGAAGTTACAAATGTGTAACCCTAGAGTTGATAGGCCTACAGAAGTATTTTTCGAGGTGTTTTGGTGATCTTAGCTGACAGAGCTTTTTCCATGTTTTCTAGTCTTTCAAATGCTTGATGCAAAACAGTAATCTCATACATGTACAGTGAAGCAGTGAGCTCATACACGTAGTTAATAGGCTCTCTACATTTAGCTGTATGAATTATCCAGATCTAGTCAGTGAATCACGGTGCTGAGTGTAACGGAATATCATTACAGATTTTTTAATCTAAAGCCATAAAGGCTGTGGGTGTATCCTCCACATGTGATGCATAATCTGTCCATGCAAAATGGTTCGGTTCAGCTTGTGCTTACAATGTACAAGAACGAGTTAACACGAGCAAGCAAATAAAAACTCAACCCTAACCCCCCCCCCCAAAAAAGCAAAAAAACCCAAACCAACCCCAAAACAACAAAAACAAACAACGAACCCTGTTACACTAAAATGCGATTACTTGTTTAACAAATTAAATAGATACATGTACACTGTAATTATATCTGAATAAAAAATAAATACAACAGACAGTATATAAATTAGAAGAAACAAATTGTTTAAAAAAAATCAATCAATGACAGGGCGTGCCAGTCATGTCATAATGGTCCATACAGTATTCCCAAAGGTACATGTACTGTACTATGTAGGGACATACATGTACATGTACTTTGATAATGAACACAAAAAGAAATTGTGTACCGAAAGCCTACTTGTTAATTAATGGTAATGGTAGTAAGCATTCTGCGAAACTATTTCGTCTGAAGTGTCCTCGTTGATAAGAAATCAATGAAAGTATGTCAACAAATTTGAATCTCCAAAGATCGCCTGCAGGCGACTTTTGGAAATTTCCGTGGTGCCCGTTTGGATGCTGCCCTCAATACCGCCACAGATGAAGCCGCTGTCACTGCGCTAAACGTGGATGTATTATTGACGTTCTTGATGAAAATACTGCTATGACAGTTTTTTTGCTGTTTTTTCAAGCGACTTTTGGAAATTTCTGTGGTGCCTGTTTGGATGCTGCCCTCAATATCGCCACAGATGCGTCCACTGTCACCGCGCTAAACGTGGTTGGATTATTGACGTTCTTGATGAAAATACTGCTACATACATGTACATGTACATGTATGACACTTTTTTGCTGTTTTTTCAACAAGGGGACTCTGTATTCAGCCGGAACATTCACAGGTGACTGTTAATGTATCTTTCTTGAAAATTTTGCCTAATAACTCAGCATTATGTTGACAATTACCAAACTATGATCCTACCTTTAAAGGTGACCAAAAAAGTGCTGAAGAATTTGGACTAATATCGATTTTAGGTTTTAAAAGCATACTATTGTTAAAAAGATTGAGAAAAAAACAAATGAATGATCAGATTTTGTGGTTGTCTCGCTCATTTTGTGCTTTGAAGTCAAACCATGCAATTTGTAGTTTTTGTCGTAAGAGCTGGCCAGCTGGCCCCAGCTTGCTTTATTGATCTGCATTCAATGAACTCAGCACTTTTGGTTGCCGGAAAAAAATAAAGAGGATGTTTGGGTTTATGGGACTGGCAAAGGTGTCTGCAACCAGGGCCCAATTTCATAAAGCTGCTAAGCACAACAATTTGCTTAGCATGAAATTTCTTCCTTGATAAAAACAGGATTACCAACCAAATTTCCATGTGTTGCATATTGCTTGTTACTGGTATTCAGCTGTTGTTTGCTTATCCTGAAAATCACGTTGAAATTTGGTTGGTAATCCTGTTTTTATCAAGGAAGAAATTTCATGCTAAGCAAATTGTTGTGCTTAGCAGCTTTATGAAATTGGGCCCAGGATGTCAAATTGCTTTGTGCACTGTACATATGTACATAGACTTATCTCGGGTGTTTGTGTGTTTTAAAGCGTATCCGAAGTGTGGACCTGAGAACAAAAGAGGTCTGCGCAATACAGGGGCTTGAAACACTATGTGGACTTAAGCCCTTTTCACACGACAAAGGCAAACTAGGGTCCTTGGACTCCGGTGCCAGTTGTTTTGACCATGGACATTGGTCAAACTTGAACAAGACCTTTCACACCACGCAGAAACCAACGTCCCTTGTCACAGATCCTTCATCTTTTGGAGTGTCAAAGGTCAACATTGTTTATTGTCCATCTCACTGGTGTCCGCAAGGCTAGCATGGAATCGCTATTGCATGTGTTGATTACCATTCATCTTGCGTGCATGCATGGTAGCTTTAGCTAAACCATGGTCCTTGGTTTTTTGCATTCACACAGCATGTACAGACGATCGTGGTGAATTTTCACAAGGTTGTGTTTTGTTGTTGCTGGTCTCGATCATGGTCAGAAAAAGACTAGGGACCCATGCTTTTGCAGAGCAGAGGTACATTTCACACGATGTGGACTTGACAACACTGTGTTCTTAGGACCATGGACCCCCTGCTTATTTCCCTCATGTGAAAAGGGCTTATACACAGTGTTTTTAAGAGTGTTGAAGAACATGATTTTTTAAAAAAGTGTACAGAGCAAAGGAATGTCCACAGAGTGTATACAACACAGAGCTGTGGGCTTACAGAAGGGCCCTTGTGGGATCTTTTACACAATAGAACAATACACCCAAAGTTTTTCTCTGTTCAACTTGGACTCCACACAGGAATTCTTTAGAGAAGGGAATAATGGAACATCAATAGTGTGCATGGTTGGTGGATTTGGGGGGGGGGAGGGGGAGGGTGAGCAGCTTGGGGGGAGGGTGTAATGTTCAATGTGAAGCATGCTTTATACAAGAACAACTGCAGGATACAGATTTACAGGTGTAATGGGCAACACCCAAGGGTATGAATTAAACCACCTGGCCAGTACGGATGTATATAAATGTTGATCAAACAGACCAACATTACAGGTCAGTAGAGTTCAACCATTCCGATCTAATCTAAATTATTATCAACTCAAATTTGGCCAATTAAGGCAACTTCCACTCTGGAAGCTGTTTTGTTCACCCTCTGGGGTTCTCCCTGTATAGTTTAATAATACCATGCCTGTACATGCCAGTGAGTTGCATGATTCAATTATTCATTTCTTTATTTGTTTTTATGAGTCCAGAAATTTTATTTAATTGATTGATAATCACAAAAGTTTAACTTAAAATGCTCCAGCACCATGTGTGTTTAGAGTTTGAACTTAAAATTAAGTGTAGACTTCCTGGATAATTATAGTCATCATTTCCAGTTGGTACCCTACAGACTTCAGAATCAGAATCACTCATACAAGGTCAACCAGGCTGACATGGACTTCAAGTAACCTGACACTTCATTAAATGCGGAGTGGGCTACTAAAAAGAATCAATTTTACCTGTTAAAAATAATTTCATATTTTTCTTTTCAAAAAAAAGAGTAAGGTTTTACTTTTATTTGTGTCTTGTGTTTGTGAGCGTGTCTATCCATTGAAACCGAGGACTTTAACAAAAGGGATCCGGGTGTTTGACAGAGCGAGGACGTCCTCGCTTTGTTTTTTTATTCAAACTCAATGGGGACGTCGCTAAAGAAAAATTATGTCCAAACAATGGGAGAACAAAGAGAAGTCCTCGATTAGCGGGATTCACAAATGTGTGTGTGTGGGTAGGTATCCACATTCAAACCGTGGACCTATAACAAAAGGGATAATAGGTCCACGGTTGCTATCACAAAGGAAATCATTTTCTTGAACAAAGGAGGGTCCACGATTGCCGGTGCCTTCATATTCACTACCTTATGGAGACCGAGAACAAAACAGAAAAGGGAAAACAAAAGGTCTCCATAGGGGAATTCTAAAGACTTGGGTGCTCCACAAGGAATTTTGTGTACAAAGTCTATGGGAGGTTCTTAACTACAGGGACAAAGGAAAGAACAAAAGATGTCTCCACAGGGATGTAAAAAATAGAAGGTGTGTTTACACACGTGTGTGTGTGTGGGTAGGTATCCACATTCAAACCGTGGACCTATAACAAAAGGGATAATAGGTCCACGGTTGCTATCACAAAGGAAATCATTGTGGTCCACGGTTGCTAACACAAAGAGTTGAACAAAGGAGGGTCCACGATTGCCGGTGTTTACACACGTGTGTGTGTGTGTAACTTTATTTCCCAAAAAACAAAATCCCAATCACCTCATCACCTACAGACCTAGATCATTTGACCACACTGTAAGGTTCAACAATACGAACTACACTGTACTAAAACTTACAAGCGGGCAAATTAAAAACCCAGATTACTAGCTTGGGCTCAATTTCATAGAGCTGCTTTTAAAGCAGAAAGTATTAATTAGAAAGTTTCTGCTTAGCAAAAATAAGCAGGATAATAGTCACAGATTGTACATGTGACATGGTATTTTGGCTTGTAACCTAATTCTTGTAGTATAATTTGGTTGCGCTTATAGTTACTTTTGTGCTTAAAGGTAGAGTCATTCTAGATTGGTAAATACTCCAAAAATTAATTACCGTAAAATCTTACTTGGTGAGAAGCACTGCAGTTGATATAAACTATTTTGAGAAGGGATTCCCTTCAATAGTAATATGGTTTGAATAATTGTTCACATAAAAACTTCAGAAACTGAGAAACGATTCATGCATGAATCGTTTCTCAGATTTGTGAGAGTTGGTGTCCATTCACGAATGCTGTGGCCAGAGATGTGGTTGTGGTTGGTGCTGTCACCTCGCTAAAAATAGATAGATTGTGAAAATACCGTGACAGTTGCTGTTTTCTCAGCAAGTAGACACCGTATTCAGCTGAAAATTTCACATACATATAACTTTGATAGGCAATTTTGCCTATAATGTAAATCAGCATTACGTTGACAGAAACTAATCTATAACCCTATTGGGCCCTGATGGGATACTTTCGTAACGGCAAAGCATTGGTCAGAGCCATTTTCGTTTTCGTTCTTCTTTATTCTAGTTGACTGAACACACTACTGCCATCCTCCTAATGGGCCATTCTCTGAAAAGTGAGCCTGAACCATCAAAATTTAAACCTATTCGTACACTAATGTTATTGGTTTCACCATGCGGCAAAATAAATGAATTTATTAATTCTGAATTTTTTTTTTTTTTAAAGTGTGGTTTGAGTCAGAAAACATCAATCCCTGTGAAAATCGTTTTTTTCCCCAAAAATTTTACCAAAAATTGTAGTTTCTTGTTTTTCCTTTTAAATGTTTCTAATAATGCATTTTTTTTAAGTGGAGGTAAAAATGTTATCTTTAAGGGTATTTTAAAATGTTTTTCCCCATAATTTTTTTTAAAAAATCAAAATGGGGTGTTTACGGCCTCTTCAGTTTTTGTTGCAAAACACACGTCACACACGTAACAAAAATACATAAAACTTTTAATATAAACAAAACTGAAAAAGAAAAAAAAGTCTTACTTTATTTTGTAAACAAGTTTGATAGTCCCTAAATTATTATTACAAAAACTTCTTAAAAAAATCACAAAATTCAGGAAAATAAGGGGTCACACACGTTACATTTGTGTTTTGTGTGTGACTACATTTGTAAATGTTACGTGTGTGACCTTCATTTTTTTTATTATTTTTTTTTTGACTTCAGATCAAATTCACAAAAATCATGAAGAAAACCATTTAGAATGCCCCAGATTGCATAGTAGGGCTTTTAAAACCAAGAAAAACACCAAGTAGAAAACATTCTGAGGACCTCGTTTCAATTCAGAGTGCTTTAGGCCAAACTTCAAAAACTTAAGTCCAGAATGCCCCACAGTTTTGAAAAATCCTGGGGAGAACACTGACTGCATTGCTCTTTTCATCATCAAAAAGTACAGTCAATTATATGAACATGATGAATGTGGAGGCACGTTCCAAAAAGCGGGGCTTGTCAAGGAATAGCCTTCAAAACGAAAACTCCTGATTAAAAACAAGTGAGCCAATTGTCACACAGTGACACGTTACAGAGTTTCCACGCACACACGTAACGCCACTTTTTCTATCGCCACATGAAAAAAAAAAAAAATCTACTCAGATGACCGTTGCCATATATGGGCCAAGTCTATTCTCACTGTCTATAGAAGTTTTAAGAAATAAAGCTCAGCCAAATCACAGAGTTTTAAGAAACAAAATGGCGAGTCAAATATTTGTAGTTGTCTGATGTCACACACGTAACAGACAAACTTTTTCCTGTAAAATTAAACCACCAGATAAATTTTTACTTAATGTTTTACTATTAAATAAGGTGATCTCTGCAGTTGACTTGTATACTATATTAACACAACATAATTCAAAAGCAGAAAAAATATTCCAAACAGTTCGCTTCGAAAAGGCTTCCAAATGTCACACACATAACGGAAGAATGGTCCTAATGCTGAATCTCAGCATCTAACTCAAAATTCCCCTACTCATAACTCATTTGGAAACGTTTGAAATCTGTGTCCCTTGCCTACCTCCAACATCTTACGTTAATATCAGTCTACCAACGTTACAGCAGACTAAGCAAATACACAAATGGCGCAACACTTTGCAAGCTAAATTCAACAAAATCAATTTGCGGCAGTGCTTCCCGCTACACGAGTTAAAGACTGTGGAACAACATTGCCGTCCAACTCCGCAAGTCAACTTCAGGTTAACACATTTTGGGTTAGCATCTCAGGCTACATGAACATGTAATGTGCCTTAAAAGCATGCTGTAAAATGGTATGCAGGGTTCTCCCCAGGTTTTTTTTAAAACTGTGGGGCATTCTAGACCCAATTTTTTTAAAGTTTGGCCGAAGCATGCTCAATTGAAACAAGGTCTTCGGAATGTTTTCTACTTGTTATTTACCTTAGTTTCAAAAGTCCTACAGTGCAATTTGCATGACTGGCATGCAAATCGCGCGTATCGGCCCGATATGCTAACTGGTGCATTGGGAGAACCCTTGTATGTACCTGTACAGTTTGACTCTTGACTAGTTTTTGCATGCTGGGCTAGTAACTAAATCGCGCCCTAAACCACATTGTGCTTACAGGTTACAGGTGCTGAGAAGCTGAATGGTCAAAAGTACAACTTTTGTTGAACTATCAGTGGCTCCATTCAAGTAGTGAACATGGTGAAGGTACATTGTAGGCTTGCGTTAACATCATGTAACTAAATCTTTTTCGAGTAGTGGTGGCTCTGAGAGGAGTAGGTTATAACTCAACAATTTGTCCAGAACACTCTGTTTCTGATCGTCTTCTGGAGAATGCTGGACTCCGTGTCTGTGTCTGGGCTTTAGTAGTGTTGGCAGGGATCCTGGGTTGAATGGGTGTACTGATGCATGGATGATTTTGGCGCTTCTTTGTGAAGTGTGCTAGAAGTGGTACCCTACAAATTTAATGTTGTTGTTCATGCTGATGTCTTGGGGTACTGCGTTGTGTCTGTTGATTTTTTATCACTTCTCTGATGCATCTGTGGTGCCACTTGTCGATCTTAGCGATGAGTCGTGAGTCTTTCCACAACTGAGTCTCGTATAATGGATGATTTGCCGACTTCTCCCCGCCGGCCGTGTGCGATGTGTTTAGACACAGAGTAAAGCATTCTCCAGAAGACGTCGAGTTATAACTGGCTCTTTTGAAAGCCAAAACTCAAAAAGAGATTTATTTACATGATGTCACCACAAACCTAATGTACACATGCCTTACTTGCCTCCACCATGCATAGCTTAAAGTTTTACCTGACTCAATTCAATCAATCATCAATTTCCAAATTTAACATTACAGTGTAACATAACAGCACAATAAACGTGAATGGATTCATAAAAAACTTACAATTCAACACGGAGCCTAGGTTCCTCTCAACAACCATACAGGGCGAGTCGCTTTGTTGTTCTATGCTTCACGCAATAAAAAAAACCAACAGTCTTCAAAGAGTCTCCTCTCCATCTGGCAACCAAATCTAACTAATGAACGAGCCGACTTGATCTCAGCTACAATTACCAAGCCCGGTCTGGGAAAGCGGAAGTTATTTATCCGGCGCTGTGAGATCTAAGACAGTACAAATGGCTGGAGTTACCCTCCCACCAGGAAAAGGATAATCAGCGCTGCCTGGCTGACGGGACGCTTGCCTTCAGGGCTAGGAGGGAGGAGGAGGGGAGGGGGAGGGAAAGAGGGGATGGGTTTGGTACACATGCCTTGAATTTCATGCAGTCCACAGAGGCCTCTACATGTATGATGTATGTCTAATCCTTGGTGTTTGGTGCACCATTCAAAAACCCTAACCTTCTCAAGGTATATATTTTAAGCATTTAATTCAAAATCAAATGATTTTGAAAGATTTAGGCACAATTAACATTCAGAAAAATATAAAGGCTGTGGGAATCCCATTGATTGACTTTAGAGGATTGAGGCAGCAGGGATCCTACATAAAAACTCCTCTCTGTTGATTTTGATGGATGGAGGCTAGTGCCTGCATTGAGTATTTTAAAACATTTGTTTTTAAATCGTTCCCCCAAGATATTCTGGGGTTCTTTCGAACACCTCTTGGAAGGGCCCTTGTCTGACGAAAAGTGGCCACACCCAGAGAAACAGAGAAGTTCCAGGTCTAAAGTTCACAACCACAGCAGTGACACCCTACAGTATGACACCCATGTGGTCTTGTCCTTGTAGCTGTGCTAAGTGATATGTTAAGCACACTGTGCTTAATCCATCTTAAACTTGACAGTTATCTAGATGAAGTTTCACCAATCTTAAGGAAGACACAAATTACAAATGGATTTGGCTGGATTTAGAAGACTTTCCTCTGGTAATGCGGACTTAAAATATTCCTAAACTTTATTAAGCCAAGGCTCCCAAAATTCACTCTTTAATTGATTACATGTATATCAAGTCTGCCAGCCTGATACAAAATTACAATTATAGAAGGAAGACCATTTTGAAAAGTCAGTTCATGGAGATCAATCGGCCTGCGATTGGCCGGTGGGTTGCGATTGAGTTCTTAAAGTTTTCAATGGGTTTCAAAGCTTTCGGACCACTGTACTAGAGGCAGGCATAATCACAGGCAATGGAGATGCCCCTGGTCAGTGCCTTAATATAATGCCTCTTGTTCCTAAAAACTGTTTTACCTCATAGAGTTGCCCTTAATTCAAAATAAAAACTTCCTCTTACTGGGTGCCCTGACTTCTCACGATCAGTAGGCAGTGAATCATACGTAAGATGGCGGCCCCGTTGCGAGACGAACTTCAATGTAATTTTTGTACACAATTTTTTTTTGCCATTTTCAAATCATCATATCTGGACAAAGGCATCATTTGGTGAGCCCTGGAATATGTCACAAAAATTGTAAGGATGTAAGGAACAAAGTGAGGTAGGTTGGAGTAGTATGTGATGTTTATAAGTGGGAGAAATTTGCGATCAAACAGGTACGACTTGCTCGTACTTTTAAACTACGCGTTTAAGACATGTATGGATGGTGGGCTGTAATGGTGAGTGTTATAAGACCGATGTTAAAAGAGAGCCATTACAGCTCAACAAGGTGGGCTAATTGGGCCCCAGCTCTACTGCACAACTTTAAAATTATGCGACGTCAAAAATGGCACATCAAAAATGCACGCCCTTAAAGATTGCGCTCAACATATTATAATGTACATACTCTTTGCCCGTTTTTACGGGTTATGCGATACAAGAATTTACTCCTCGGAAAAAAAACACAAATTGCTGCACTGCAGCGACACTAAGAAAGACTACTAGGCCTACTAGATATGTGAAGGCCCTAATGACACTGATTCAGCGAATCAAATCAGCGCTCATGATCATGCGCATCATTAAAAATCATGGCGTTGACGATTACTTAAACTAAAGAAGTGGTTCACTGATAGTGATTGTCAGCTAAAAAATCGGCAATTCGAAAAGTCATCACATTTCCTGATACTAATGTGGGCATAGGGCCAAGAAGTGGAGGGAGTCCAGCAGCGTAGGCCATTGGCACTATTTATTTATGAGGCTCGACTCAGATCAGAACATTAAAAAAAGGATAAAACATGATAAAAAACAAACACCAAGTTCAAATGCGACCAGAGTCTGCAGAGACCCAGAACGAGGAGATATTCGGAAGGAATGGAAGTAAATAGATACACATGTAGGCCAAGGTACTTATTTACCCTCCGAGTCTGACTTACTATATTCTAACTTTAGTACAAGTGCACCCTACATACAAAATGTATGACTAACTCAACTGCGCAGGGTGTTCGATCGAGTAAAACCTGTGTTGTGGTGAATTAAATCATGGAGGGATTAAATTAACTTCCCCTTGTCCGGAAACTGGACAAGAAATTACTAAAACCAATAAGGGACGAAAACCCCGAAAACAGCGTTAAAATAAACAAAAAAATTACCTACATTTCGATGATAATTATTGAAAAGGCACATAACTTACTCTGTAAACTTCGGGGAACCTGCATGTTCAACATTTTCTTGATTTCCAGGGTGAACTGAGACTGACTAGCTGACGCGGTGTTGTTGCTGCAGCTAGCGCTGCATGCATGCCGTTGTTTTGCAGCAGTGATTCTGCTGGGAGTCTAGAATAGCGCCCTCTATAAATAAATAATCAAGTAATAAACCATAATGGAAACAGACCGGGTTTTAAAAAAAAATAGTCAGGGTTGAATACCGTCAGGGGCTGAACTGAACACCACCATAGCCCAGATAAGATCATGTTGAAATAAGTTCTTTCAAGTTTAGCCGATTATAATCATGGCACAACTTCGGGGAAAGAAATTGTTTACCGGTTGTGGTTGTGAACAAAATGAGAATAACGAGCCGCTGAGAAAGTGCAACTCCATAGCCATTGACAACATAATACAATTGCCCAAGAGTTTTTCTCCAGATGTGAAATAACAAATGTTTGCCCCAATCACAAAACAGAAAGGAACATATTTTGAGACCCTCTGGCCAAGCTGACATTGGTTTCCCAAAACGATCACGTTTTCTCATGTAAGGATATTAATTTGTAATTATACAACATGATTTATTTTCTTTTGCATTTTGGCTAGTTGGACTTGGTCTATACGCCCCCAAACAGTTTTTATACACCCCAAAATTGTCAAAAAATACCAAACCACAAAAGTAGCCTGTTACTAACACTCAACAAATTTAAGATCCATAACCAAATCTTTAAAAAATGTCTTACAGAAAAGCTTGGTAATTAACCTCGAACGACTGACCATGACCGACTGACTGACCTGATCGAATGACTGACCTGAACAGCTGGCCAACTTGACACCTGGCTAATCGATCAACCTGACCTATACTAGCATGACTGACTGAATGACCCGTGACAGACTATAACTAAACCAGACCAAAATACTGACCTGATCACCTGAATGACTGACTGACCCGACAGACCTGCCGACCAGAGCGAGAGTGACCTGACCAACTGATTGGCCTGACTGCTTTAAAAGGCTGACTGACCTGAACGACTGACATACCTGACCATCTGACTGACCTGACTGATTTAACGCCTTACTGACCTGACAGACGGACCGACCTGACTGATTGAAGGACCTGACAGACTGACTTACCTGACTGAATGACCTGGTTAACTGACTGACTGAGTTTCCTGACCGAAAGACTGATCTGACCAAATGAGTGACCCGAAAGACTGACTAGCCTGACCAAAAGACTGACCTGATCAAACTGACTGAACTTATTGTCTAACCATAGAGCTAGTTCTAGCTCTATGGTCTAACCGATTGATGGACTGACTGACCTGACCTGACCTGACCAACTGACCGACCTGACTGTGACCTGATCAACTGCTGTCCTAACTGACTGACCTTTACCTGATCGAAAAACTGACCTGACCAACTGAATGACCTGATAAAAAGACTGATCTGACAGACCAATTGACCTGACCAATTGACTGGCCTGATTTACTGACCAAACTGACCAAAAGACTGACCTGACGGACTGACCAACCTTCCTACTGACCTGACCAAGCGAATGACCTGACAGCTGACTAACCAAACCAAAAGACTGACCTGATCAACATACTATACCTGACTGAGTGAATGACCTGATGGACTGACTGACCTGACTGACTGACCGACCAGAGTAAAGACTGACCTGACCAAATAACTGACCTGACTAACTGGCCGACCTGGCCAAAAGACCTTTTCTTATGAGGAGCGGGAATCTTCAGGTTGCTCGTATCTGAACTCACCAGCACCACGAGAGCTTACTTTTTAAGTGCCACATCAAACCTAGTCTTGGTTCGAAGACGATCCAGTTGTGTAGTCACGAAAATCGCCCCACGAACCACTTGCCACTAGAGGGCGCTATAATTCCTGTAACCGCTATCAAATCACGAACCGCTGCTCAACAGGACCTGGTTCGTGATGTGATAGCAGTTACCCTCTGCAGTTACCCAGAGCCGTATATTGAGAGAGTTGCGACAACTTGCGATTAGAAGCCATTTTGCCTCAAAAAAATGCATTGGCGAATACAGGGTGCCAGACTAGTCTGCCCATTGGGTTGTACTGCATTTTGGCATTGTGTCGCACAGCTCTGCAGTTACCGGAATTATAGCGCCCTCTAGTTGCGAGTGGTTCTTGGGCGATAGCGATTAGGTTTTCGTGACTTCAAAACTGGAGCGTCTTGGAACCAAGACTACATCAAACCACAACCATAAACACGTCCTTACATCACGGTCCCTACCCTCGTCACGAGGCCGACCCAACCACCCAACAATGTATTAAAATCCACAACCCCGATCAAACTGTGATTTTCTACTACAAAAAATCAACCACAAACACACTACTATGATTTAAGTGTAAGATTTTTTAAGAGTCATGCAGGTGTGAAAGATGGGGGTCGGCGAAATCCAATTATATTTTGCAACTTTGATGTACTATGAAGACTAATTAGAAAAATGATATTTAAAAAATCTGCAGTACCCCCCTCAGGAAAATAATGGTACCCCCTAAAAATGAGCCGAAAATCATGTACAAGAAGGAGCTTAAAAACAGTTTTACGTCGAAATTACAGAAGTTACTACAGAAAAACTAAGCAACCAATTGATCTCAAACAAAAATATTTTTAATGTGCATACCTTTGTGCTTGCACACACAACAGTACAAATGCTTACTACTTTAGCAACATTTATTTTTCGTTCCACCAAATTACCCCATTTTGCAAAATTTCAAAAATTGGAAAAATGTGAAATTTTGCCCTATTTTGAATTCGATTATTTTCTATATTCAAGCTAATTCCAAATGTCCTTCATAACAACACATTGCACACCCTTCAGCAATAGCCCTATGCTTTCAAAAGTGTGGGTTTTTATTTTTGTCTTGAGTGAGATGTCTTGAAGTATTTGTCTTTTTGTGCTTTTGTAAAATTTACAACAAGTTAGACTTTACTTTAAAAAAACATGATTTTAAAATAAATTTCATTTATTTTGCAATCAAGTTGAACAATTAGGATCATATCATATATATTTTATTTACATAAAAGTAAAATACAAAAATGGACCCTAACCGTTTCATGTATAATGGTGTTTTGATGCTATATGGGCAAAATATCGCGTTATTAGTAGGCCTTTGAAATTTGTTGCTAAAACCATTACCGTCTTTTTTTCTTCTTCTATTTTATCATTTTCTGTTATTTCCTCAACTGAAATTAATCAGCGTATGATAGCATAAGAAAGCAGTGGGCGGACAAAGTTTCAGGCGTCCACGCTCAACAACAATACACAGTGCCTCTGATACCAGCAGCTGAGGCAGAGTCTAGCACCAGCTCAGGAACTGCAGCTGGATCAGCTGGGAAAATGATCATACAGAACATGGGGTGGGCATTGAAAGGTCCGAGAAAATCAGCTTTGTCTGAAAATGTCAAATCTTTTCTGACTGATCAGTTCAATGCAGGTATAAGAACTGGGCACAAAGCCGATGCCACGCACGTTGCAAAAGTCATGAAAACCTTGAAAAATATCAATGGTCAGTTTGTTTTCCTTCCCGCAGAATGGCGGACTGCGAAACAAATTTCAAGTTTTTTTAGTAGGCTTGCAGCTGCTCAGAAAAGGCATCAAGCAGGCAAAGGTCACCATGATGATGTGGACGTAGATGCGAGTGAAGAAGACTTTCGTACTTGGGAAAGTTCAGAGAACGAAGAAAGACTTCGCAAATCAGTTTATGCTGAAATAGACATTTCCCATCCAATCATGTTTGGTGATATCAATGTTTGTACTCTAATTACACAGGACAAAGGTAAGTCGAAACGCATAAGTGAATTGAAAGATCTGTGTGAAAACTTTGGATTGAAAGTTGAAGGACCTGAAACGCGCAAAGACAGTTTCATCAAAGTACTGAAAAGTCTTGTTGGTCAATGTACATGTACTTGCACCAACAAAGGTGGCTCCGAAGACAAGACATAATCATCATATCGTAAGCCTTCCACTTTGCAGTAATAAAACCAACAATGTAACTAAATAATACAAAAATTGAAACGTGCAATTATGTTATCATTATCAACACAGGTTATCATCATGACGATTAGCACGTTCCAAAATACAAAAGGCATATAATTAACAGAGTACAGTGTATTATCAGAAACAATTGTTTTAGAAATATAAAAAGGTATAACAGGTCAAACTGATTTTGTTATGCCATAGGTCCCAAAAGTATTATAGATCAGAAGTTCGAAATGCTATTACAACTGCAACTGTTTCTGATATTATCATGATTATAGCGTCTATATACCATTGCATGCATTCACTGACTTGTGAATGTGATAGTGGAATAGTTTCTCCCTTTAGTAAAAAAACCAAAACCCTTAATATTTATGAACATTTGTCAGTACAATATGTTGACTTAAAAATGGCTCTGGACATTTTTATTGAACATACCATTAAATTGCTATAAACAACATTTTGTTGATGCCGTACAGGGTGGCCCAATCTTTGGCTAATATTATTTTTAACAATAAAGATTGTTTTTGTCATGATGTATGGCTATAAAGGAAGCATACGCCCTTCTTAATATTTATGCTGACGTCATATTTTAAGGGTCAAAGCGAGGCTGTGGGCGGCAGGCTTTTACACTACATTCGTTTCTGATTTTGACCATACAGCCCTTCGGACGCTCGCAAAATCCATCCAAAAGCTCATGTCTGATGGTAAGCTCATGTAGCAGAACGGTGCAGTGTAAAAGCCTAGCCACAGCCTCGCTTTGACCCTTAAAATATGACGTCAGCATAAATATTAAGAAGGGCGTATGCTTCCTTTAAAGCCATACATCATGACAAAAACAATCTTTATTGTTAAAAATAATATTAGCTAAAGATTGGGCCACCCTGTACAGCATCAACAAAATGTTGTTTATAGAAATTTAATGGTATGTTCAATAAAAATGTCGGAGCCATTTTTTAAGTCAACATATTGTACTGACAATGTTCATAAATATAAGGGTTTTTTTTTACTAAAGGGAGAAACTATTTCACTATCACATTCACAAGTCAGTGAATGCATGCAATAAATATAGAAGGGTGTATTGTGCACAATTAGATAAACCACGTGGTTGGGGAGGGTTAAAACCCCCCATTCAAGGAATGGAATATTCCAAAATCATTAAAATGTGTTTTTCTTTAAAAGAACATGGTGCTTTGTATCTATTTAGTTATTATAACTCAAAAGTATCAATAAAAAGGAATTGGTAACTCAATTAAACTGGAAAACACGATTTATTGCTTAAAATAAAGGGTAAATATGACCCATATACAAACTTCCCTACCTCAACAATTTTGAAAAAACCCAAATGTTAGATTTAATATCCTTTAAGCACACTACATAACCTCTTACGAATGTGAGTTTCAATGTTGAACTAGCCTGAATATAGAAAATACATGATTTCAAATTTCAGTAATTTCGGAAGTTTTTGGTAGTTGAAAAAATGTAATTTTTATGCCATTTTTAAAGTTCACTTAGCATAATTTTTAAACCAAACAAGCAAATTTAAGAAATGCTATGTTATTAAATATAGAACACTACAGACATGACCAACAAATTGTATAAATCGGTTGAGTTTAAAGCACATTTCTGTAAAGATAGAATTTAGGGTAATTTCAGTAAAAAAACACTATATTCTTTGCATTAGAGGTGTCCAAATTTAAGAGGGTCTCACCCCAGCTAACAGAGGGGTGCCATGAATTTTTTAACATTACCAATGGGGATCCTTTCACCCCCCTTGGTGATCCCCAAATTATAATTGAAATTCGCTGACCCTCATCTTTTAACTTTATTAACAGCCTGCATGAACCTTAAAAAATCTGACACTTAAACCTATACATATCCGACATATTGTAACGGGTTCACACAATCAATATCACTAACAAAATAGTAAAGAAGTGTCTTATAAAAAACAAATTCCGAACTATGGCAACAATTTGGAAATCGCTGATACTTTTACAATAACTATAGCACACCAAACTACACCCAACCAAAACATTTTTTAATACATTTATTTCCACAACTCCGCTTTCGGATAAAAGCAAACATAAAAACAAAAACAAAACCCGGGACCTACTACCAATTGGTTTTGCAAACAAAAACGTTTCCCGCGTTTTTCCAACCAACACATTGCATTTCCTCCCATACAATGGACTTAGCCACCGCTTTTGTTCCCGGAAGACCTGTGAACACCCACGCAACCCCCGTCCCCCCATCCCACACCGGATCACACAGGTTCTGATTGCCTTTGTAATCTTTTACACGTCCGCCACGGAGACACAAACAAGTCATCTGCCAAGACGACGCTCATTCGTCAACATGTCTTCTAAGCTGAGCAAGTCTTCTCGTGAAAGCCTCTTTCGATCCCGTTGCCTTTTCCAGCTTCCAACGCAAGAATCACCCACGCAAGTTCCGGAATCAAGTCCAGAACCATACAGTAACGAATCCTTTCTAGCGGTAACCGATCACTGATCGACCGCTTAGAAAGAGATTTGGCAAACACAATCCAGACAAATTCTAGAATAGCTGCTACACCAAGGAAACAACTCCCGACTGCCACCTTTGATTTTGTCAAAACCCTTTGCTGCTATAGGGTCTCAACTTTGACAACAGCAATGTGCACATAGACAAACAGTTAGCCTCGCTAACCAAGGCAGTCCGGGTCAAGGTGCCACTGGCTTACATCAGCTCTCAAGCAAGACCACCACACCCATACCGTCTTTTGGCCTACAAGAAACCTTCAAGGAATCCTGGAAAAGCTAGACGAAAGTGTGTGTCTTTTGCAGAGCTCACCCTGGACCAGTACAAGAAATTCCAGATCGATATAGAAGCAAGATTAGCAGAAGCAGGACAGGCAGCGGAAGAACAGATCAGGAAGGAGTTCAAGACAGACGAGGGACTCAAACATCCACCAAACTGTTTAAATTTTCACGAGAGCAAGACAAGCGCCAGCCAGAGGACACACAACGAAAGCGTACAGAGAGTCACTGAACTCCTTCAAAAATCAACGGTCTTCTTCAAGACCACCACAACCTCCAAAAAGAGATTATTACCACTAGCATACGTATAATATTATTTTGCTTCATCCGAGCAATTACTATTATTAGTAGTCCACATACTCTTTTATTTCCACAATGGTTAACCGTAAATACAAAATAAGATGATCACTGTCACAAAACTGAGAAAGGTAAAACATTTCTCTCGCCATTGCTCTATTTTATCCCATGACAGACAACTTAGTATATTAACAATAGATTTGGCAACAAAAAGGGAACAATTCACAAACCTATTCAATGTTGAACTTTCTACAAACCAGAAAATCGCATCGGCCAAAGGTCTTAGTTTCGTTAAAACCCCCGCCAACCTACACGCCGATCTCTTCTGAGTGACAAAAACACTTTCAATCGAAGGATGGGAGTCGCATATCTGTAATATGCACAATCACCAAGACTTCAAAATCACAACCCTTCAACCCACCTTGAACCTGGCTTCCAAAAACAGCATTTAATCTAACACTTGATAACTAATTGGAAGCCACCAAATTTGAACTTACTCATATTATTTGTTTGAGACAACAGACAAACATTATGACAAAGAACCAAATATCAGCCCTATCTCAGTTGAAAAACAACAACAAAATCGTGATCAAACCATGACAAAGGCAGAGGAATCTGCATTGTGAATCTCACTGACTATTTGGCCGTATCAGGCTACCGCCATCTTAATTCTCAGCACTATGAAGAGCTATAACAATATATTACACAAGAAACAAGTCAGTTGGTCCACAATGCTCCCACAAAGATGGCTAACCAAAACATCATCAACCGCGGAACATATCAATGAGTAGGCCTTCCTCGACCCCTCACACAGAAAGTGGCGTGCCCGACCATACTTTCTACCAAAAATACACAAAACTCCACCACCTGGAGAACATTTCATTGGTAGACCTATTATCCGCGAATGCACAAGCCCCACAGCAAAATCTCTGAATTCGTGGATTATTTCCTCCTTCCGGTAGTTACCTCGCAACCCATAATGTCTGCGATACAACGGACACTTTGCGAAAACTAAATAAAGAATAAGAATAAGAAAACTAGAAGAAACTTCATTTCCACAAGATGTACTTATTACTAGCATTGATGTTATGTACTTATTACGTGATGTTGTCTCCATGCAACGGCGCACCCAGGATTATGTCTTAGGGGGACCCAAATAAATTTAACGGGTGGGGTCCAGGGGCCGGCCTGACGGCCCCTGGTGGGGTCCTGGGGAGAAGCCCCGGTGGGGGTCCAGGGGGCGAACCCCCCGTAAGCTCTGGGCTTGTGGCTTTTTGGGAGTGAAAAATCAAGCCTCTTTATGCTTAAAATTTGAGAAATAGACATACTTTTTAAGTACTTCTGATCATATACATCTTTAAATTTTATTTGACATTTTTTCCAATCTCTGGAGTCTGGATTGCAGGTTTTCAGTGATGTTCGGCCTCCCTCTTGTTAGAACTTATTGCCACTCAGCTGGTTCAGGCAGATAATGCCAGCATGGAGTCCCCAGAATGTTGTGAACGCTGTACATTGTCGATTACAGTATTTTGTTTTAAATAATAATGCTGCGGACGTTGTGGAAAAGAACATTCATGTGGGCGGTGCTACCTATCTTTCATCACTGGGCGGCAAATTCTATGAATACGTAGGCGGCAAATCCAGATCCTACAGATAATCCTTCGTTTTGCGAAAGTGTGTTAGATAATAACAATTTATATCAAATTACTGTTAAAAGTGAGAACACTGGTCTTTGACAATTACCAAACGTAAGGGGGGAAAACATTGAAAGCCGGAACGACTTGAGACCAACGTGAGACATTATTATTTTATCCTGGACAAAGTGACCCGTTGGTTTCAAATGCTAAATATGTTTTTGTGGCATATCTCTTCTTAAAACTTATCTTATGTCACAGGTTTTCAAGGACTAATTTTGTTGTGTCTGGTTTTCTTTGTTTTGTTTTGTTTTGTTTTTGACCGATCTGACTGACTTGATGACCAAACGACTGACCTAACGATTGACTGACTTGATGGACTGACTGACTTGATGGACTGACTGACCCGACCGACTGGCTGACCTGACTGAAAGACTGACCTGATGAACTGAATGACCTGATTGACTGACAGACTGACCTGACTAACTGACTGACCTGACCAAAAGACTGATCTGACCGACTGACTGACTGAGTGATTGACCGACTGACCTAAACTGACCGACCTGACCGATTGACTGACCAGACCGATCGACTGACCTGAAAGACTGACCAGCCTGAACTATTGACATGACCAACTGTATGACCGACAGACTGACTGACATGACCGAAAGACTGACCTGAGACAGACTTAATGACCTGGCTGACCGATTGACCTGATGGACTGACTGACCTGACCGACTGACTGACCAGACTGAAGACTGACCTGACCAAATGACTGACCTAACTGACTGACCTGACCAATTGACTCAACTGACTGACTGACCGACCTGACCGAAAGACTGACCTGACCAGCTGAATGACCTGACTGTCTGACTTAAATGGCTGACTGACCTGACAGACTGACCGACCTGACCAAAAAACTGACCTGACCGACTGAATGACTTGAAAGACTGAGTGAACTGAATCTAACCTGTCACGAACTGACCTGAGTATCTTGAGTATACTGTATCTGACCTGACCTGACATCTACTGACCTGAACTATGCTGAGTTCACTGCAGACACAGCAACACTGTATCTGACCTAACCTGACCTATCTTGAGTATACTGTTAACCTTAGTATCATGAGTATACTGCATCTGACCTGACCTGACCTGACTTGACCTGACCTGACCTATCTTAAGTATACTGTTAACCTGAGTACCTTGAGTAAACTGAATCTAACCTGACCTGAACTGACCTAAGTATCCTGAGTAAACAGCATCTGACCTGACCTGATCTCTCTTGACCTGACCTATCCTGAGTAAACAGCAGAGTATCCTTGCCGACCAATCAGGAGGTCCATGTGAAACAGCCAATCAGACATTTCGGAACACGAAGAGTTCAGTCTGGTAGCCTTCCCAACAACCCAATAGTCACCGACAATAGCCACAGAGTTACCTGACTAAAAGGGCGCTGATCAGAAGTCAAGAGCAGAATTACCTGATTCATTCATGATTCATCCAACGCCACGATGGACACAAAACGCTCATGTGTCGGAGCAACCCACCAAGTTTTTTTAAACATACTTACAAAGTAAATATTTATCCAATTTTGTTTTACAACTTCTATTCCCGTGAGATGTGTAAACAAAATATTTTTTATGAAATGAATTAAAACTGATGTTATCAAGAGCATGGGAAAACCTGGTGGACAGCGAACACCGTGGCACCCGTCGCAAGAACTCGTCTCCGGAAGGCACGCCGACGGGACACCAGTCAAAAAAGACGGTGACCCAAGATGGCACCGAACCCGGTGAAACTTGTCCTTACGCCGGATCACCCAGCGCGGGTGAATGGGCAGATGACGCTGCGCTTAAGGGAGGGGATTGTTCAAGCTTTAATACAGAAGCGTGCGCGCAGAGCAGTCACTTACTCGCATTTGGTTAATTAATAGTCATTGCATCAGCGTTGTTTTCAGCACTTCCCTTCTAGGGGTTAGTGACTAGAGGTATCGATACGGCGCACTGCCCATGGTGAAGCTGGTTTGTCACGGGAACTGCATAAAAGCACGAGAGACTAGAACTGGGGGTGCACTCACCAGAAGTCGCTGCCCTCGTCAATCGCAGTCACTACGAACAAGACCTGTATACGCGTAGAGCCAATGCAGAGGACCTGTTATTTTAAGAAGCATGTACTAATTAACTAACTGTTCGTCTAATATTCTTGTTCTTTGGATCTCTTTATATAGCATCACAAACTGAGTTGCCTTTTGGATGATTTTGTTAGTTCTTGCAATTTGCATAAAAAAAAATGAAAAAAATGTTATCAGCTTTATATGGAATTAACCTTTTACGTAGAATTTTAATTCGAAACTGTACATGGCTGTGACACAATCTAGAATGTAAGGTTTGTGGAAACAGCATGACAATAATTTTCACATGAGTTGTGGTGATCTGTAAAATTCAGGCCCCCGATGTTGACATGAACAGCAGCTGTAAACCACAACTCACTATTCACAAAAGACGACCTTTCTATCTTGTTTAGTTTTGGTTTATTTTTGTTTAAACTTTCCAGGTGCGTTGACAACTGGGTATGAAATGTTCACTATGCAAATGCAGTTAAGTTTTTGTCAAAAGATATTCTAGCTCAATTCTAGTACCAAAGTAAAGGTTCACACTTAATAACATGATATCAAACTCGGGCCAGATAAAATGCGTTACATCTCTCTGCATAATAGTGTCACTTCAAATGTTGCTATGCATGAGCCACAAACTAAACAACAAACTGTTGTTGTTGACACAAAAATATATCTCATGAAAAATTGAACCATAACAAACCCCTTTTCACGTCAAGTAATGTGTACAATTTATTAAATCTTCGACAGTCGCATTTTGGTAATATAACAACACAAACTTCCCCAACATTTCTTATAGTAGTGTTCCGTAATACCGTTTCACAAGATTTATTGGATAGAATAAACTACAGATCGCGGTTATAATAGTGTTTGCTTGTTTACGAAAACGAAAATCTATAACTTGTGAAAAACCTCAATCACCCCCAATGTTTTTATGCAAAATATACAAACCTTAGACACACTATAAAGTATGACACCCACAGGTCAAGGGGACAACAAATGTTAGGAACACGAGAAAAGAACAGATTTAAGAACATATAAATAATTCAGAAAATTGTAAACAAATCTCTTTCCTCTAAATATATAGATTATGGAAGAAGAAAAAGAAGAAGATTTAGAAGAAGAAAATCAAACAAGAACGAAAACAAAGTCAGCAAAAAGTACTTTATTAAAGCGTACACTTTCCACGCGAATAAACAGATTATAAGAAACTGTACCGTCTTGACTTCTAAAGACAAACACAGTATTGATAATTACCTGAAAACCCCCCAAACAAAACAAAAAACATTTTCATTGTGAACGACCCACTGGTTTATAGAGTGCTTCCACTACTCTAGACAAATATTTCCAGACAAATATTTCCCTCTAAAATACTGTCAAAGCCGAGGACTTCAAGATTCCGCAAAAACCCCCAAAACCCGCTACCCATTTTCAGTTGCGGATCCACGAAAGAATTTAGTGCGCCAAAGTGCACAGAATCCCTGAAAAAAAACCCACTAACACTTTTTTGCTGTTTTCACATGGTCTTCAAGGTCAAATGCAGTCTTGTGATTCACTTTTTTTTCCAATACATAGAGTCCCTATGAAAGAATAAAACAAATGACAAGTCTCTAAGCTCACGTTACAATGGTGTAAAATGCCACTTTAATTATATACTTGTGGATAAGTCGTCAAATGTCTGTCGTGGAGCAGTAGTCTCGCGCGGAGTAGCAGTCTCGCGCGGTAGTCGTGAGATTGCCGTTTCGCTATTACGCAGCAGACATTTAGCAACTTGTGGTGTTTGCAAGGATCAACACGCAGAGAACGGAACGTAGGTTGAACATGAACTTTATTATTATCACTCAACTTCAGGCAACGTGGCGCAAAAATAGATCTCATGAATAATTGAACCATAAAAAACCCTAACAAGCGTGTGCACTATCTATAGCGCCCTCCAGCGTTGCCTTAAGGAAATATTAAATACAGGAATAAACATAGGGTTTGTAAACACAACACAACTTGTGCACAAGTCTACTGTTATTATTATACTCTTTCGGAGCGAAACATTACTTCTTTGAATATCAACAACAACAAATGGGTCTGTACATCCCAAAGAAGAATTTTTGCGTCTTCAATCAAAAGCACCAATTCAACGCCCTTTTGATTGAAATCGTCAACAACCATGAATGAACCAAACAAATCCTGTAGAAAAATGTACATACCAAAAATGTGACGTCATTGGATGTTCTAGGATGTTGACAAATTTCGAACTGAGTGGGTATCAAATTCAATGTCATTTTAACCGTTTTAACGTGAGGTTTAGATACTTTGTTTTGTCCCACTTTCACAAGGACTCTATCTATTTGAAAATGAACGCATCTCAAACCTGAATTCGACCGTTAGTAAAAACCTTCCCAGGTTGTTCGGGTGTGCAGCGCCGAAACTAGGGTTAACATGTTAGGGGTGCACAAGGAGATGCACCATTTACTTCTAGGGGGCACTACTGACCAATTAAAACTGTCGCTTCAACTTTTATTTCTCTTTAGGAAGCCCCCCTTTTAGTGCTCTTGTTATGCCAGTTTTACTATTACGATAATTTGACGTGAAGGCAAAAACAAAGCATTGTCTCCGTGCAAATGTAAAAATAGTTTTACAAACACTTAAAGGAACATTACAGAATTGTTTGTTGCTAACAAAACAGTTGCTGGCAGTGTAAGCACTTTATATAATCCACCATTTACATAAACTGACAAACCTGTAAAAGTTTGAGATCGATCGGCCATCTGGGTCACGAGAAAATGGTGAAAAACCGATTACACATTTGCATGTGTTATACAATGCATGAATAAAACGCTCATGAGCGATAAACTCCAATCGGAAATTAGTTTTATTTATTTCTCATCAAATATGGCATTTCGGACAGAAATAATTCTAGGGATGTTTTCTACTATCATCATCATTTGACCGTGTAAGTTTGATGTAAATCTGTGATCTTTAAAAGAAAATTGTAATTACCAGTTCTGTAACGTTCCTTTAAATTATCACAGTAGCTTATAAAATGCAACATTTTACCCTGGAATTTTTAAATCTCAAAAGTCAGGATTTCAAGTGGGGAGGAGGCATGGGTATCATTTGTTTGTTTTTTTTTGTTTTTTCTTTTGGGGGGGAACCCCTTAACCCACCCCACCCTTAGTTACGCCACTGAGTGTGTGTTTATTTCAGATTCAATCAGATTCAAATTAATTCTGTTGGTCCATAAGGAAATTCAGTTTGTCGGCATTTACGTAAGAGCACAAGAACAATCTACAATAGAAAATAATGTACACAGATAGATAATACACAGTATCAAATTTACAATGATGTAGTCATATGGAAGTCATATATGGAAACACTGATAAATATCGTTAATATACATAGTGGAATAATATAAGAAAATAAATGGACTTACAACAATATTGAAAATGAACGATTGCGCAAAATAACACGGTATATAAATAAACCTTCGAATAACATATGATATCATAGGGTATTATTTATTTAATTTGCTCGTGATACTGGAACATTTGGTTGAAAGGAAACGGTACAATGCAATTGATTAATAGCAAAGTGGCAAGATACAGACCAATTCAATTTGACTGGAGTTGTTCATTGTATTCACGAATGGAAAGCGGAACAAAAGAATTAAGGATTCGTGAAGTTTTCCCGATCGCATTAGGGTATAGCAAGGATGATTGTGATACCTATGGATACAACTATAAAATATATAGGAATCAGTTTACTTTTCAAAAAACCCCAACGTCGTTATCGTTTCAACATACAATTCCGAAGCCCATTATAAAAGGTCTAGGCCTACTTCTTTTTTTGATTCGATTATAGGGCCCGCTTATATTAAGCTCGATCGTATTAAGCACAACAAATCTTGCTCAGCATCAGTAGTAGGTTACCAGACAAGTTACCCATGAAACGTACATCCCTTGTGGCTGGTTCTATGCTCAATTTTGCTCACGAAGTATAAATCTTGTATTCAACATGGACTGCTGATGAAACTTGGTCCTGTATATCAATGTGAATGTGATTTCGATAATAATTTAAGATCTGCGTCCTTGGTCGTCCCGATTTGTGATCTGATCAAATTTGAGAGCCTGTAATTTTGACATTTTTGTTTTTGATAAAGCCATGCATAATGACAGTATGATGCTTAACTATCGTTTCAAATGGGTCACCTTGGCATTAAAACAATTGCCTGTCTCTGACGCTACGTCATAGGTGACGTTGGAGGGGTAGGTTAATTTGACGATCTATGTTTAAGGGGACTATGGCGGGGAGGCGGGGGATTTTAATCAGATCGAATTAGAATTTCATATGTAATTTAATAATGCAGCACCTAATTTATCCTTAGATGCAATCAGTAAGAGAGTGATTGCATTTCAGTTTTTAGGACCCCCCCCCAGATAATAATACCGTACAGGCTTTGTTAATCGAATTCCATTTAGCTGGAAATGCTTTTTTGAAAAAATCAGATCTGAACTTCAAATACACGTTTATTTTAACATGCGTATCAAATAAATTTCAGGCAAACAAACGGAGCCGAATTCCACATTCTCGGTCTCCTATAAATTATTCAGGTTGCATTTTCCCCTCTTCTCTCATGTATACACGGGGACAGCATCCTGGAATACTCGGTTGCATCAGAGAAATGTCACGATGCTCGTCATGCTCCCTGTCCCAGCATCAGCCATACTAAGCGTTGATTGTACTTTCACCGAAAGGGAGTCTGACCATTATTGCCTTCCAGCCTCGGATTGATAATGATATTATTCCAATGGGAAAACAATAACATGACTGCGACTTGATAAAAAGACCTCGGTATTTTTATTTTATTTTAAATAACTTAATAATTTGTTCACTAATTTAATTTTAATGCGTGCACCTTGGGTTTTAATAAATATTTTACTAAATATGATAATTGGAAAGGCCTTCGCCTTATCACGTAAAGCAGATTTAATATTCCAATAAGTAGTTTGTAATTTATCCCAGTTATTCATGTGACTTTGAAAAATTGCATTTTATTGTTCTAAATCAAAAGTGCAAGAGAATAATTGTTTTGAAACGTCACGGCAATTGTGAAGTTTGTATATGAAACACTTAGCATTGTCGTGGTCCCCGCAAGGTGGAAATAACAACTTGCTCTATTTTCTCCCATCATGAAAACCAGGAGGCAGTCAATTTCCCCTCCAAAGTGATGACAATAAGATACTTTCCTAATTCTGTAGACAACTAAATCGGCCTGTTTTTTGCTGTCAAAACCAATGTTTTGGTTGCCATCCTCTATACAGTCTAAAAATAATAATCGTGTCATTATTAATTGGTTTATTTTTAAAAACACATTGCAGCCAAAGGCTGAATTACATACAATTTACAATATGGAAGAAAACATTCTTAAAACTCAGTAAATCTGAGACAAAATTTTTACAGAAACGCACACTAAAATAAGGACAAACAGTCCGTAAAAGAAGAAAATGATTAATTAATTATATTTGGGAGATAAACTTTAAACAGACTGAGGCATAATTATGTCCACCTCAAAAATTGATACAATACAAGACACAGGATCATGATGGACCGAAAGGACAATATTGCACTATTTTCTATTTAGTAACCCAGTCATGTAAGGCAGAGGGCTTGTCCTGAATCTGGTAGTGCTACACCAGTTGTATGGTTTGAATTTCGGTTGAATTCTGAGCGACATTGATGATGTGTACTCAGAGTGTGGAAACCACTCAGAGAACTGCTGAGAGAAGCAAGCCTTTGTTGAAAAATCTCTGCAAATTTGCAGAGGTTTTGCAGATTTTGTCATGGTGCTGTTGTAAGGTTTTGGTAACACAGGGTTAAAATATATACACCAAACTGATGTTAATTCAATAAATCGTTTAAACACTTTGATTTGATACCCCGAAAGGTTGTTGCTATTAACAATGGAAAGTACAGGGAAGTAGTTTTTGGAAGACCAAAATCATTCCCATGTTTTCAATAAATACACCAGACTGATTATCAGTGAAAGTTGTTCACATTCGGTAGTCTGCTTTGAGTGAGTAAACGGTTTTTGCTATTTTTAAGAAGTAGCTCTTTAAACAAAACTCTTCGTCATTATTTCCCCCAGTGCCTGACGCCTGTGATTCTTACGTCATTATTTCCGTAAGTGCCCGACTCCCGTGAAGTCATTATTTCCGTTAGTGCCCGACTCCTTCGATTCTTACGTTATTTCCGGCAGTGATTCTTATACGTCATTATCTCCGTCAGTGCCCGGCTCATCTGATTATTACGTCATTATTTCCCTCAGTGCCTGATTTCTTGCACTCTTACGTCATTATTTCCGTCCGTGCCTGAGTCATTACGTCATTCTCTCCGTCAGTACCTGCCTCATGTGATTCTTACGTCATTATTTCCGTCAGTGCCTGACTCATTACGTCATTCTTTCCGTCACTTGCCTGACTCCTCTGTTTATGTATAGACTGGATATCTCTTTAAGCCAAGCATGCTCTGATCAGGCTGAAATTAGTTATGCTTATCAGCAAGGTCCTTGATGGAGGCATTTTGTGTAATTGCAAAATGAAGATGAGAATCATCTCAAACATGGAAGGATTGTTACCAAAGGAGGGGACCAAAATAATGGAAATTATTTATTTAACTTGTGTCACTAAAGTGAATAAATATATATAGTCCGTGTTTGTGTTCCGAAAGTATTTTATCACTTCGACAACGACTACGAAGAAGGCGAAGACGGCGGCATTCAAAGAATAAACGAGAATAAGAACAAAGTAGATCCGACCAAAACTAAAAAGGCACCCACTCTAAAAATTCATCCTAAAAGAAAATTTCATAAAAGAAAAGCATAAACATAAAACAAAACATACACAGTCAAAAAGAAAGAAAATAAGCAAAAACCTTCAGAAGCATTAAAGTATACATGATGGAAAGCAAGCTATACGTAAACAAGGTGTGCATAGATTAATCTATAGTGGCTGGAGATCAGGCTTCAGCCTCGCCTTGTTAATCAGTTCCCAAACAACAGGAAGAAGAAGAAAAAGAAGAGAAAGGGAAAGACAAAAAGAATAAGAAGAGGGGAAAAAACCCTCGTCGTCTTAGGGCATCATTTATAAAAGCAGCCTTGCTGGATTAACCAATCGTCTCTCGCAATTATCCTTCAAAACATCATCTATTTTCTCTCTGGTCGTCTACTACCGCGGTAGAATAATCGAATTCGTGGGGGGCAGGTGCTCCGATCGTCCCATCAATCTGTCCACGTCGCTCCGCTAAGCGTCGCTACCAGTTGTTTGATCAGGTGCAATTAAAATCTCATCGCAAATTCAATAATTCGAGGGGTAGTGGTACATCAGCGTTAAATGATAAGGATCACCAGACTTATTTCTAGCGTAAAACAGAATAATGAATGAAGAGAAAAAAAGGAGGGGGTGGGACGGGGGCGTTGGGAAACAAAATCCTTGGGTTGGTTTTCAGTTATCAGACGATGATATCACTGTACGGGGATAATGCCGCAGAGCAGGGCCCAATTTCAATAGAGCTTGTTGGCACAACAACTTGCTAAGCACAGAAATATCTTGCTTAGCAGAAACAGGTTACCTGCCAAAATGCCATAAAGTTCACACTGGTGTACCGCTCAGATTTCGCCTAGGGAAGAAATTTGCTAAGCACTATATTTTGTTCTGCAAAACAGCTTTATGAAAGTGGGCTTTGCATGCTCGGCAAAAAAAAAATCATACTCAGCGGTTAGTTCTGCTGAGAAAAATTCTGGCTGGAAATGAGTCATAAGCAGTGTCGACCATTCGGCATTTCAATTGGTAACCTATTTTTGGTAAGCAAGAGATGTACGTTCTCGAGGCAAACTCTTGCATTGGCCGCCATCGCTGAGGAGGTCAAACGTGCACGCGTGCACACGCGCAACGCACAACTCTCAGCCTATGATTTATGTCTTCATTGACCTCAGTGCGGGCGCTGTTTGAGCTTGTGACGTCTCATGGAAGGTACGGAACCCACGGAACTCAATGAAACGCCATCAACCCTTTTTAGGACAAACCTTCGTGAGAAAACAGTAACTTTGGATTGTTAATGTTTTATTTTATTTTATAGATTTAGCCAAAATAAAAGGAGACGAAAGTTTCTAGCATCAACTTGGCTGTATTTCGGACGGAAAATCTGTGCCCTTCTTAGGAATATGAAATTATCAGTTGATTTAAAACAAAAGAGTTTTCAGATTACAAAATACTGCGCCAACAGCGTCTTCAATTATTTGGTTAAGAATTTAATTGACTTATGTTCACTGAAAATAATAGGCTTTGGGTTAATTAGAAAAGATCAACGCACCATAAATGATCTTAATTACTTTGGGTTTCTAATCACGTTCATTGATGACATTATAGTGTGCAAACGGTTGGTGTCTATACAGCCTTCTACACACGTATTTTGGAAATCGAATCAAAATACTACAGTGTCATCCAATGTGTTAAGATCCAGAGAGAGTGATCCGGGATAATGATAACATTTAACCAATTATGACATTCTGAGAATGTAATTTTCTCTCAATCAAACTTTCAAGACCTAGTCACAGGAGAAGATAAATACCTAAGGATCTCTACCAGTTGGATGTTAAATACAGAGCCCCGTAAAATACAAGTATAAGACGCACATTAACCTGGAAGATATCGATAACAAAACAAAACATATTAGTTTTTGATAATTAAAGGCACTAAACACGTTTGGGAATTGTCAAAGACCAGTGTTCTCACTTGGTGTATCCCAACATATGCATAAAATAAAAAGCCTGCGAAAATTTGGGCTCAATTGGTCATCGAAGTTGCAAGAAAATGATGAAAGAAAAAACACCCTTGTTGTACAAATTTGTGTCTTTTCAGATAGGAATAAAAGGCTTCAGGCCTGAAGTCCTAATAGTTTAGTTAGAAATTACCTCTTTCTCAAAAACTACGTTACTTCAGAGGGAGCCGTTTCTCACAATGTTTTACACTATCAACAGCTCCCCGTTGCTCGTTACCAAATAAGTTTTTATGCTAATATTTATTTGGAGTAATTACCAAACGTGTACAGTGCCTTTAACACACCTGTGGTCTGTATAAAGAAAAATTAATCTGAGTGTTGAGAACCAGGACATACCAAGGTTGAAAATCGAGAGTTTACTTTTTAAAATAAACATCGAGACATTACCACTTCTTTGAAGGGAAATGGGGAAAAATGATCAACCACTCTCTGTGTTCTTAACGTGGATGCAGGGATTACATAGAAACTCATGCTGACAGCCACGGCTTGGCCTTTCCCGCCTGCTGTCCGCAACATGGATGAGTTTTATCTTAAGAAGACGGAAAACAAAATGATGCGGTTGTGTTTGAAGAAAAAGACGAGGCGCGAAGGCTTAAGATGTCTTCTCGCTCCAGTGATCGAATCTAAATCACTGTGCAGATCGATGCGGGCAGAGCCCGGGCCGCATCTGGGTGACAAATTTGCGCGGGAGAAATCGATTGTGACGTGTCAATTAACGGGTTTAGAAACTCTCAAGGAGGAATGTGAGTGAACTCTAGATGCAAGGAGGGGGAGGTGCAGGAGGGGGTGGAGGAGGAGGTGGTTGAGTTGGTAGAGGAGGGTGAGATACTTGAGCAACGACGGATGTGAATGCGACGGTGACGAGGACGGTGACGATTACAAATTAAGACAATTACCAATGACGATAATCTTACGACAGCGACATAAACCCCCCAAAAGAAAACAACAAAAAACGACAACAACGATGTCGACGAGAGTATGACCAATACTGATGGTAAGGTAGAAGGTAGATATATGTCAGTGATTATTCAGTGACAATGTGACAATGACAATGACCACTAAACATAACCACTACGGCAAATTGTAACCACTGGAACAAAAATAACAAGAAAACTACTAAAGGGGAAGAACCCATGTTCTTTTCGAAATCGATCCGATCACTTCATTGACGATGACTATGACAGTAAATATCGTTTAAGGACATTGGCTGCAATGATGATATTTACCAAGACCGCCGGATGGAGTTTGGGGCGTCTCCCTGTAAATGAAGACACTGTGGAAACGTCAAGTATTGCACTCACCTGGTACACCATCTTACATCAGAGTATACCATTAGAGTGCACCTGCAAGGAGCAGTGGAGAACATGTGAGGCAAATCATTCAATGATATGATTTCATTAATTCACAGCTGTTTTGCGGGTTCGGCAAGTTCATTTGATAGTCCACATCTTTTATTCAATCGTCTTCACAGGTATCGCTCATCGCCCCTCTTCTCATCGTCCGTTAGGGCTCGTCTCAATCGCGAAACGAGGCAGAACAAACTCGATGAACGGGGTGATGTATTATGAGCTGAGGTGACTTGTATAGAACCCCCTAAAAAAACAAAAAAACAAACAAAACAAAAACAAAAGGGATGTTGGAAGGTTGAGTGGCAGTGATGGGATGTTTGGCTTTTTCCACGGAGGGGTTGGAAAGGGGCGGGACAGAAAAAACAGGTCACCTTTCTCCTGAAGACGACCAGTGCACGCAGATCAAAAACTTCGACTTGTTACACCACCGATTCTTTTCAGAACCCCCAGAACTCATAGAAAGATATTTCATGTACATGTTGTTACCGTAGAACTGAAAGATAGATATTTCATTTTCATGCTGTGACCGTAGACTGTATTTCTATCTCCACCATGCGAAGTTTCAAATCTTACTTGGGATATACTTCTATCTGTTCCTATTGAAGACTTTGCAAGTCTCTCAACCAGATGGAGTTTTACGTGGGCGGGATTTCGTTTTGTCAATTATTTTAGTTAAAGGGTGTGTACAACATTGGTAATTGCCAAAGACCTGTATCCAAACTCGATGTGACCCAACATAAACATGGAATAACAAACCTGTGAAAGTTTAAGCTAAATCGGTTTTTGGAGTCATGAGAAAACTTGTTTTCAAACATCGGAATTTATCCTGCAGGATGAATACTATTAATGTACTCATTTCGTAAAAACTATGGCATTTCAAGCAAAACTATTTCAAGGGAAGTTTTCTACCATGACCATCTTTATACCATGTGAGTTATGTGCAAATCTGTGAGCATTTATATTTTCATTCTTACCAATGTTGTACAACGTAGTTTATGGCTATGGAAATTATATATGTTATTGGGTATGTAATACTAAATGATTAAAAATATGAAAGTTAAATCATTTCAACAAAATAACGAAGACAACCTGAGAATAAGACTTGACCTCCGTTTCCGGTTACTTGTAAAAAATTAGAATTTTGCCCAACTGACGGCCATGTTGTCGTTAAACCTATGCAATAGACGCACACATTCGGGCGTGATTGGCAAAAGGGGTTTCTAACAACAAGCATCCTCGTCCCATGTTTTAATTTTTGTTTCAATGTTAATTTGAACAAATTATTTGTATTATAAAAAAATGAAAATATATTTACAACAACTTGCTATTGGTATTTTTATTTTCAAGGAAGAAGATTTGATTTCAAAGAAAAACTAGAGATTTAGTGTTTGTTGGAACAAACACTAGGTGTTCGGATTTCATTGGGGTCAGTGTTGTGTCAATGTGTGAACTATTTTATTGAGTCGATGAAAAGATTGTTGTATTTTGAACCGGAATTCAATTTCAAATGGGGTCACACTTTGTGTAGCGTTTGTTGGGTTTTGAAAGACCTGTCCGATGATGTATAGATTGTACAAATTTATTGTGTAGTTCTTGAGTTATGACATTTGATTATTAGCGAGGTTTGCACGGACGGCTGTTTTAGAGACTAACAAAGCGTAATGTCAAAATCACGTTGCGCAGAGACTATACTCAAGCATATTGAAAGGACTCTGAACCTTGCGGTTGCTTCAACGGAGCAAGCAGCCGCTCACCGTCTAACTGGTTTAGATTGCGTATAGTGTGTGTTTTCAATGCAGTTTTTCCCGCGGTTTGCGGCGGGTCAATGTATACCCGATTTCAACCACAAGTGAAGGTCAAAAAAGTAACATCTCTGTGGACAAGTTTGAGAAGGCTTATGAATCTACAACATGATGTAAAAATTGTGATTAATGTGTATGTAAAAAATATGAGTATTTCTTAAAGGAACGTTACAGAACTGGTAATTAAAATGTTCTTGAAGATCACAGATTTACATTAAACTTACACGGTCTAATGATGATGATAGTAGAAAACATCCCTGAAATATTTCTGTCTGAAATGCCATATTTGATGAGAAATAAATAAAACTAATTTCCGATTGGAGTTTATCGCTCATGAGCGTTTTATTCATGCATTGTATAACACATGCAAATGTGTAATCGGTTTTTCACTATTTTCTCGTGACCCAGATAGCCGATCGATCTCAAACTTCTACAGGTTTGTCAGTTTATGTATATGGTGGATTATATAAAGTGCTTACACTGTTTTGTTAGCAAAAACCAATTCTGTAATGTTCCTTTAAAGTATAAATTTTGTAGTTTACAACTTCCGGTTTGAACAGAAAGACAAGGTCAAACGGTATTAGACTCTGTGTAGTATTTGCTACATTTTGCAAGACCTCTCCGATGATGTATAGATTGTTACAATAGCTTATGTACTTCTTGAGTTATGAATTTTTAAACTTTTAATCTTTGATTTACGGTATTTCAACACTTGATGACGTCATCATGACGTCTCAACTACTTGGTGGAGGTTTTATCAAGGTCCATACATGGTGTAAATTTAAAGTTGATCTGATCAGCAAAAGTTTTTTTTTTTTTTTTTTTGAATAATTACACCAAACTTTGACCTTTCGTTACGACCGGAAGTGAAGGTCAAGTGAATTTGGCGTTAATTTTTTAAATGTTGCCCGTATCTTAATCTATCATATGCCCAAATATGAATACCATAGCTATAATATTCAGAGATATACAGGCATTGGCACGAGGGCACTTTTTGAACTAAAATGGCCTGTAATTTAACACCCGATGACGTCATCATGACGGCATCGCTCACACACCTTCTGCTTGTTATGTTCTAACGTCACATTAACTTTCAAGTTGATCAAAGGTTTGCAAGTATGTTCGTTTTGCGGACAAACGACTATCAGAAGAATAAGCAAAACAAAGAAAAAACTAGAGATTTAGTGTTTGTTGGAACAAACACTAGGTGTTCGGATTTCATTGGGGTTAGTGTTGTGTCAATGTGTGAAATATTTTATTGAGTCGATGAAAAGATTGTTGATAGCTTTTGAAATTTCAAAGTGTAAATCAATTACGTGTATACATTTAGTTTACAAGGGAAAGGAATAATAATTTTCCTATTTAAGACTGCATTGAGTTCTAGAACGTGTATTAATTGAAGATCTGTTTCAATTTTCATGTAAATATTCATAAACTGTAGGCCTACTGTATACAAGACTTTTACTGACAATTCAAAAAAGAGCCTCTTAATATGTATTTCTCTTACTTCCGGTTGGACAGGAAGCCAGGTCAAATCATGTCATTATCAATTACACAGAACTTTCAAACATAAAACATTCACAAAAAATGCATAGCTTAAAAAATCATAATAGATGTATTTCTCAAGAAACGATTACAAAGTGTTTTCAGCAAAAGAGTACATTATTTAATTTATTATATAAATCATTAGGGTAAATTGTCCTTTTCATACAGAACATAATTTTTTGAATTCCCTTTCATCTTGGTTGCATATCTTCAAACGAGCCGCTGAATTACTCACAAGTACAGCCATGTAAGCCATTTACTGAAATTTATTTATTTTTCAATGAATATTGATTCTTTATGGATTAATAAATCCAACTATGCTAATCATGTTCACATTATTAATTTACAATTATTAGCAGTTTTCAACAGGGTTTCAAATACAGTGAGTTGGTTACTCATGAAGTATCGGTGCATGAAACATTGATTGTTCAAACATATGCACTGATGATGATGTCATTAAAATAAGTCAAGCATAGTATGAGCTATCGGTTGCATTTTTTAGACATTGATTTTCATTCATACAGAACGGTGGGTTAAATTTAGAATAATGAAAGAAAACACACTTGTTTTGGATAATTCTGAAAGACAAAGGCAAGTCATGAAGACGGCAAGTCTAAGCCCCTCGTGAATTTTGACTAATAACATAATGAGTTATGGAAATAAGGATGGAACACAACAACGGGTGTGAAAACTTTATAGCTTTATTTCCCACATAATTAAAAGTCATACGAATCACTGAAGCAGGTGGCCATCTCAGTAAAACTTCGTCTACGATTCCATGATCTCCATGAGCCATCAGCGAATAGGGGAACAACTTGACGCTGAACATGGCACAGGTTGAGCGGAATTTAATTCTGCAGTGTTATTGCGCCATTGATAAGCCAACGTTATAAGTGCGTTGAACTGCGACACGTCAAAACTTGCACGAAAATCATGCAACTACATCCAGCCTTCAGTGAAGGCGTACATAGGCTTTGTACTTGTTATCAATGGAGCGGAACTGCCAGTCGCGTGCTTCCGAGGGCTACTAACGAAATGTTTAACTTACATTTCGAGCCGGAGGTCAAGGTTAAACGGGTTCACTCTTTGTGTAGCGTTTGTGGAGTTTTAAAATACCTGTCCGATGATGCATAGATTGTTGAAATCCATTAAATTGTTATCGAGTTATAATTTTTTGAAATATTAAACTTTGATTTACTGTAATTCGACACCTGATGACGTAATCATTACGTCACAACAACTTGATGGAGGTTTCATCAAGTTTCTAACATGGTGTAAATTTGAAGTTGATCAAATGAACAAAAGTTAAGAATTTTGCCAGGAAATGATTTTTTTTGTTAAGAATTGCAGAAAGGCAAACTTTGACCTTCCGGTACGACAAGAAGTAAAGGTCAAGTGAATTTTGCGTTAAATTTTTAAATGTTGCCCGTGTCTTGATCTATCATATGCCTAAATATGAATACCATAGCTGTAATATTCAGAGGCCTACAGGCATTGGCATGAGGGCACTTTTTGAACTAAAATGGCTTGTAATTTGACACCCGATGACGTCATCATGACGTCATTGCTCACACACCTTATGCTTGTTATGTTCTAACGTCACATTAAGTTTCAGGTTGATCAAAGGTTTGCAAGTATGTTTTTTTTCCGGACAAACGACTATCAGAAGAATAAGCAAAACAAACTAGAGCTTCAGTTTTTGTCATGTGACAAAAACAAGGTGTTCGTGGGGAGTGATTGAATGAATAGGTCACAACATTTAACCTTATCAATCCAATGCCTGGTCCAGGAGTTATTAATTTTTCAAAAAGTTAAACATCAACTCCAGTTTGGACCGGAAGTCAAGGTCAAATATGGGTTACATTTTGTGTAGCGCGTGTTTAGTTTATGAAGACGTTTTAGATGATGTATGGATTGTAAACCTCCAACGATTTGTTGAAACATTAACTTTTACTTTCCGGTTTGAACTGGAAGTCAAGGTCAAATGAGGTCACAGTGTGTAGCGTTTCTTAAATCTTTGGAGCCCTTTCTGATGATGTATAGATGATAAAAATCCAATATGTGGTTCAGGAGTTCTGATTTTTTCAAATATTAAATTTCATTTTCCGGTTTGAACAGAAAGTAAAGGTCAATTGGGGTCACATTCTGTATATCGTTTATTAAATTGTTACATACTTGTCCAATGATGTATAGATTGTAAAAATCCATTGTGTGGTTCAGGAATTATGAGTTTTGAAACATTAAATTTCAACTTCCGCTTTGAACCGAAAGTCACGGTCAAACGGGGTTACAATAAGTGTAGCGTATGTTAGGTTTTATAAAGACCTTTCAGATGATGTATAGATTGTAAAAATCCAATGTGTGGTTCAGGAGTTACGAATTTTTCAAGTATAACATGGATTATCTTTATGCCGGGGTGCGCAATAATGTACAAGGTAACATGCAACGATGCTAAATATATTCCTACATGTAGTTGATGTAAACTGAACTGCACGTTCAATGTGCATGTATCTGTATACGCACTATAACAGTATCTCGCGTTATCAAAGTGGGTCAACACAAACGTGCGCTTTAATGCCGGTGGTTATAAGACAAGATGTAAATGTCAAGTTGTTATTTCTGTTTGAGCAGTTTGAGCAGGCTCAACTTTCTACAACCTGATGCCAAAATTATGCTGAAATGATAAGTGGTTTTTGAGATACGAATATTATGAAATTTTAAATTTCCGGGTTGAACCGGAAGTCAAGGTCAAATGGGGTCACTTTCTGTGTAGCATTTGTTGAACCTTTAACGAACTTTCCGATGATGTATAGATTGTAAAAATCCAACATGTTGATCATGAGTAATGATTTTTTTTCAAAAATTAAACTTTGATTCAGTGTAATTCAATACCTGATGACGTCATCATGACATCATCAAGTTTGTGTCGTCTTGATATTTAGGTTCAAATGTCTGATGAGTTTCAATGTAAAATTCAATTTCAATCTTGAGTTATGCTGTAGACAAGCCCGAATAAAATGATGTTTTTCAAGAAAAAACCCCAAAGGCAAACTTTGACCTTTGGGGCATGACCTTGAAGAAAAGGTCAAACGATTTTGACGTTAACTTTTCAAATGTAGCCCCAGTCTTGATCTATCACATGCTCAATTATGAACATCATAGCTTTCATATTCAATGAGATACAGCAAATAGCAAATGATCATTTTTCAACTTTAAAAACCCTGTAATTCAACACCTGATGATGTCATAATGCCAAGTTTCAAGTTTCAATTTTTTTTTTTGAGTTCTGTTGGTGAGAAGAGTTCCCCGGAAGAAGAAGATGAAGAAGAAAAAAAGCAAACAAAAACAGAACAAAAACAAGAGGTGTTCGTGCTTGTATTGCACGAACACCTAATAAGTAAAAAAAAAACCCGAACAAAAACAAAGAGTTGTTCGGGCCGAATGCCCAAAGACCTAACTAGAGATTCAGAGTTTGTCACACCACAAACTCAAGTTGTTCGGTTCCGGTGGTGGGGGAATGAGCGCCATTTAGTCAAAAGCGCCATTTAAATGAAAATCATAGCATCAAGTCTCCGCTGTAAGAAAACCAGTAAAAAATACCCAGGCGTTGAAGGTAAACGGGATTTTAAAAAGCGTTCAACATTGAACGCCGTCTTCTCCGATTGTTACTTTTCACTGGGATCTACGTGTAAGTCGCCTTGACAACGAAAGTAAGCATTCGTGACTTGTCGCATGATTGCTTGCAATAGTTACCTGTCTCATACAATGCTACATAGAACTTCGGAGATAGACACTATTGTGTACATCCATTGCATTCATTTGCAAATTTGATATTTTAAAAGTTATAGGTCAGTAATTGTCGCATGACTGCTTGCATCCAGAAAGCACAATTTAAACGCTACATAAAACTTTGGAGTCTATAGGCACTATTTGTACATTTAACCAGTACATACATTTGTACATTTGATAGTTTCACAGTACATTGACAAAATGTGTCCTGAAAGTAAAAACCCATGCCTTGTTGAAGAACTGCTTGCATTGGTTTATTGTATGATACATAATGACATGAATATAATTAGCAAATCTTGAGACCACCGTATCTCGAAAAGTATAAGTCCGATCAACTGTTTTCGATTGTGTACTTGTGGGATACTGTAGATGTGTTTATTAGGCTAAAACATTGTGCGACGTCATCATGATGTCACCAGTTCCCAACGTAAAGTCAATAGATTTCGCTCGCCACAATTCCTGTCCTATGGCCTGTGTGGTAAAAAGAAAAAACTCCATAAAATTGTGCGGCGCGGTATGCTACTTTTTGTGTTCTCTGATGTTATAATGTAAGGAATTATGAAGTCACCACCTATAAGAGCACGCTCTATCAATCGTCTAATTTTCAAAATTTAAAAAAAAATTAGTTTAATTTTGATGAAAGCAACCATCGATAAAGATTTTCTACAACTGCACCTTTAAGGTGACGTCATGTGACACTTGATGACGTCATCGAGATTTGACGTCAAATTGTAGATGTAACACATCCCGGTTTAAATAAATGCAATGTTTAAGCTTGATCGCGCACATCTTGTGTGTATTATATATTTTGTAAAACTGCACCTTTAAGGCCTCGTCATATGACAGTAGACACCTAATGACATCACTAGAACAGGACGCTAATATGATGTCATGATGACGTCAATTAAAAAAAAAGAATTTGGATTAGGGCATGTTCCGTTAGCAATTTCTGACTTAAAGGGGCAAAAAATGAAAAAATCATAACAAATTATGTGATAACGTCATCATTACGTCATTTTAAAATTTACAGTGACTTACCAATATCTAACAACCTACTAAGTTTCAACATGATCGCACTAATACTTCGGGAGATATACGACTTCAAAAAGTGCACCTTTAATGCCGCGTCACGTGACCCCCGATGACGTCATTGATCTGAAACTTCACACACATGATGACTACCTGACCATTAACATATGTGTAAATTTTGAAGTGATTGCACAAAACTTCACTACACACATCTTCAAAAAGTCCATTTTGAACAGTTTTCAACCTGCCGCTAGAGGGCGCTCTTGTGTATCGTGACGTCATCGGTATTTTTTTTTAACTGCACGCCCTTGCCGGACACTAACATTGTTGATGAAAGCATTTTCATAACATTTAGCACTTTTGAATTACAAGGCACCTCCGGTTTCGACCGGAAGTAGAGCTCATGTGAGGTCACGCACACTGAATAAAATGAAGACCTAATTTATCCCTACCCAATCCCGCAAACAAAAACCTACGGTCTCTTGTGGCTGATTTGATTTAGATTTTCAAATATTTAAAATAGAAACCTTTAAGATGACGTCACGTGACAGGTGATGACGTCATCATTAAATGATTAAACTTTGATTTACTGTATTTCAACACTTGATGACGTCATCATGACGTCACAACGACTTGATTGAGGTTTTATCAAGGTCCTAACATGGTGTAAATTTGAAGTTGATCTGATAAACAGAAGTTAATGTTTTTGCCGGGAAAGTGTTTTTTGAAGAATTACACCAAGGCAAACTTTGACCTTTCGTTACGACCGGAAGGCAAGGTCATGTGAATTTGGCGTTAACTTTTTAAATGTTGCCCGTGTCTTGAACTATCATATGCCCAAATATGAATACCGTAGCTCAAATATTTAGAGACATACAGGCATTGGCATATGGTCACTTTTTGACCTTAAATGGCTTGTAATTTGACACCTGATGACCTTACACAGCTTCTGCTATATAGTTATGTTCTAACTTCACATGAAGTTTCAAGTTGATCAAAGGTTCGCAAGGATGCGTTTGCTTGCGGACAAAGCTGGGGGAGAAAAATAAGCAAAACTAAAAAAAAAAGAAAAAAGAAATAACAAAAACAATGAGTTGTTCGGGCTATATGCCCGAACACCTAACGAAAAAACAAAAAACCCGAACAAAAACAAAGAGTTGTTCGGGCGGAATGCCCTAACACCTAATACAGTCTCCGTTCGAGTTTTTTCTCGTTTTCGATATGTGCGAGACTTGCACAGTCTACTGCCGTGTCGTGGTCGAGATTGACGTATGGAGGCCGAATGGTCAAGCGCACTGGACCCCAAAACCCTGGTGTTTTTGATCAGCAGAGAGTGGGGTCGAGTCCCGGTCTTGACACTTGTGTCCTTAAAGGGACACACCGGCTGAATTGGGCTATTTGGGCTACAAAATAGACTAAAATATGACTTCAACGGTCTTCCAGGAATGAAGAAGAACAGTCCATAAAAAAATCATCAAATTTAGCCGTTTTTGAGCATTTTTAAACAAAAACGAAGGTCGCGTGATAGTTCGAACCACAAACTGGTTCAAATAATCACGTGACCTTCGGAGTTAGTTTTACTTCCAGCCGTATGAACAATAATTACTGCACCGAATTAAACTCTGTTTTTTAACAAGAATTCATGAATATTTGACACACAAAAATAGGTATTCAAATTATGGATACAAGTTGCAAATAATACAATAAAAAATCGAACGTAAGATTTTATTTCAGAGAGTCCGAGCAACGGAAGCGTGTATTAAAGTGCACAGCGTGGGGACTTGCTACACGCAACACAGGGGCAGTCGTGTAGCTGGCGAGCAGAGTATCTCGGCGGTGCTAGCGCGACAGAAACCCGCTAGCCAACAGTTAGCTGTACCTGGAAGCTCATGAACATGTTGAAGGGGGAAGGGAGCCAGACCACCAACTATACGTTGTTGTTAATACGGGTTTGCTATATAGTCGGTACACCTCGCTGATCGAATCCGTTGTTTCAAAATCGCAACTTTTCAATGCTCTGTGTACGTTCCTTGACCCGATTTGTACCAAATTTCTGGTTATTAAATAAGATTTATGTCAACACATAGGAATACCACTTTTATATTGACGGTGCAATAGTTTAAACAATATTTGTGACAAACAATTCCAAAAAACGCCCCCCCAAACCCCCCCCCCCCCACAAACCCCCCCCCCCAAAAAAAAAAAAAAAAAACCCGGAGCCTGAAGGGACAAGTGAAAAAGAAATTAAAATTAAAAGGTAGACAAAAATACCTCACTCGAAATTTCTATTGCATCCCTCGACACACAAAATTCCAACAAAATCATTTCGTTTCCTTAAAGGCATCGTACACGTTTAGTAATTGTCAAAGACCAGTGTTCTCATTTGGTGTATCCCAACATATGCATAAAACAACAAGCCTGTGAAAATTTGGGCTCAATTGGTCATCGAAGTTGCAAGAAAATGATGAAAGAAAAAACACTCTTGTTGTACAAATTTGTGTGCTTTCAGATAGGAATAAAAGGCTTCTAGCTAGAAGTCTTTTATTATTTTAGTGAGAAATTACCTCTTTCTCAAAACCTACGTTACTTCAGAGGGAGTCGTTTCTCACCATGTTTTATACTATCAACAGCTCTCTGTTGCTCGTTACCAAGTCAGATTTTATGTTAATATATATTTTGAGTAAATACCTAACGTGTACGATACCTTTAAAATATTATTTAATTCGATGAAAATATAATTTTGTCTCACAAAATATTATTTTTCATTTTGTGAACGCAGTGTGTTTTTCTAGGTAACAAAATAGATTATTTCTTTTAAAATAGGTTCACGTTCCCTTCAACACGCTTTCTTTCCCCCGTAATACGATTAAGTTCCCCAGAAATACGCTTACGTTCCCTGAAGATACGCATTCATTTCCTCAAAATAGGATTTTGTTCGCACGAAATATACTTTAGTTAGCTCGAAAGGAGATTTCGTTCCCTAAAAAAAAAGCTTTCGTTTCCTCGAAATACGACTTTGAATTTTTTGTCCGAAATATACTTTAATTTACCCGAAGTATGCTTTCGCTCCCTAAAAGTACGCGTTCGTTCTCTCGCAATGAGATTTTGTTCCCCAGAATTCCTCTTTCGTTCCCTCAAGATAGCTAATTTTGTTCCCTCAAGATAACTTTCGTTCCCCTGAAATCCAATCATACCAATTTGTTACATTCCTTTGTGAGGGGCGACTCTGAGAGGGAACGAGTTTGTATGTGAAGGGGCGACTTTGCTAGGGGCAACTTCGTAGTTGGCGACTTTGCTGGGGGCGAGTTGACCGGTTTCCATGTCCGTTGTTTATACACACTTTCAGATGGATAACGTGGACTGGATCCTCATGCCTTGTAGTAAAACACTTACACAAACAGAGCACCAGTCTACTTGCAACATTGCATATAGCATGTAGCCCGTAAATTTGACACTTGCAACGGCTGGTAAAGCGTATACGATGACCTTTGACCGCTTTTGCTTTTGTCGGTCATTTCTCGTTAATAACGTGATATTTTTGTAAAAAAAAATAAATAAAAACCATCAAGAAATAATTATCTTTGTTTCTACATGACTAAATTACGTAAACAGGTAACCGGTGTGTCCCTTTAAGCAAGACACCTAACTATTATTGCTGCGTCCTTCGGATTGGACGTAAAGCCGTTGGTCCCGTGTTGTGTTATGCACGTAAAAGAACCTAGTCACACTTATCGTTATGGAGAAGGCGTTTGCTCCGGTGTTTCTGACAGTGGCTGCTAAGTGCGCTGCAGCACCTTGTAAACCATTATAAGGTGCTACATAAATCGGTCCAATAATGCACAAACTGTACAAATGTATCTTAAAAACGCTTGTTCCAGCGCCTTGAGTACATTCTTGGTACGTGCGCTATATAAGACCCCGGTATTATTCTTGTAACCCACCCATCCCAGTGCTGTGTGTGGTTGATTGATAATGCCCTACATCACAACCGAATCTACTCAATCCATGCTCCAAAAGGGGGCCAGGTACACTAACCCAGAATCATAAGCATCTGTGCTTGGCCCAGATGTATGAAGCTGTTACGCACGAAATTTAGCTTGTAACATTTGGTTTTTAGGCCGAGCAAGATCTAACAGAGCTAGCCATAATCTGTGCATAGTATGTCGCAGGAAGATTATTCCAAATATCGGTGTTGGTACGAGGGGATAAATGACGATACTTTGAGCAATGATAGCCAGGAGTTTCTGGGACTGCTGGTAGTTGATTGTTGGAGATCCTGTACATCACTGTTTAGACAAAGCAAAATTACATTGTATAGTCTCCGTTTGTTCGTGGTAATATTGATAAGAATAGACGACAAAGGAATAGAAAACTTTCCCTTACCCCACCCCCCCCCCAAAAAAAAGCGCAGATAAACGACCGTTTACCAACACTTTTCGACTAAATTAAAAAATAATGTTATGAACCGATGCAAGATGACCCTGCTTGATAATCCTTATTCATATTACGTTCCTATTGAAATAATAAATCAAGAAGTAATTACTATAATGCCAGATGCATTCACAAATCTAATATGTAAGCGATTATTATGTATTTGTACTGAAGCAAGGTGTCAAAACACAGTGAGGGATGGTTGACAATCGTTTCTGAGCGGAACACCAACCAAACCATATCCGCCGTATTTTTGTTTGCGTTTCCGGCCGGCCTCGGAAAGGCAATCGATGAGACTTAAGACAACAACAACGTCTTCTCGTCAGACCGTAGTAGTATCAACCCCTTCCCCCAATCAGTTTTTACTCCTGCATCTGTTTAAACATTCGGTCTACCTCGTTTTCAGCTTCACGGCCGGCGCGCATGTCTGACCAATCACGGACCTCCTAAATAAATACGTCACATGTTTCAATTACGGGCTTGGACGAGTTTTGTCAGGACGTGTTTTACAGCAGAGTGGTTGCTGATGGGTTGTTGGCTGGTACCTTGGAGGGAGTGAGGTGGAAAAGCGTAAGCAGCTCAGGCGCGTGGTTTTGTGTCATTGTCGAGCTCGTCGTCAGCTGATAACGAGTGCTCATGTTTGGCGCGTCCAGGAAAGTTTACTAAAAAACAAACGTCTCTGTTTTGATGATTTGCAGCGCTATAGTCAAGATTGGATAAATTAATCAGATGTGTCTGAAGTTGTGTTTGTTGAAATGATGGCGTCAGCTTCAGGAAGCGAACTGTGAAACCGCACTGAATGTCCGCACTTACGACTTGAGGGGCAACTATGCAGGACGAGTTTTTCCAGGCGATGACATTGGAGCTCGAACGATTTAGTGCTCGACTGGTATGACATTTTGTTCTATAGTGCAAGGTCTTATTTTATGTAAATTGAACCCCCTGTATTGCGACTCCAATTACCGACTCCACAATTTCCAGTCACGAGACGACATCAACGTCTTTGAAATATTATTGCCCTGAGGAAAAGAAAAACAAACAATATGCTCAGCGATTCCAATCTCATCGAGACGGTATCGGAGGAAGTAGAGCTGCTCCAGTCAGAGAACTGTGGAAATCAGGAGAACGAACCCATCCCCAACAATGACAGTAACAACCCGAACCAGTTGGTTAAGAATGCCACCTCCAATGTAACGGTGCCGAGGCGGCGTCTTGTTGGCGACCGGCCGAGACTGGTCGATCGTACCGTCAGTGAGGGCCAACTCCTCGTACCAAAGAAGAGCAACGCACCCCAAGATGAGGAAGATCGCCCGGACTTTTATGAATTCCGCGCCAAAGGTTGGTTTGAAATAGTTTTCTGTTTTCCGGTTTTCCGTTGTAAATTCTATTGGGTTCTTGTTTGCGAGGATCCGCGAAACAATGAAAAGTAAAAAATACTTGTTTCAAGAGTAACTTAAAGGATCTGTATACGTTTGGTAATGACTCTGAAAGTTAATGGCAACAAAAACTTACTTAGTAAAAAGTACAGCAGCTTTGGGTATAGTAGATTTAGTATGAGAAACTTTTCACTGCAGTTATGGAAAAATATATCACTTTTCATCCCCCATAATTTGAATCTGAGAAGCGTTACTGACAGTAACGTTTCTCGTATTGTGTATTCCAATTGCAAATTTTTCTTCCTGCGTGCACATAACCACTCCAGATTTTCGGCAATATCTCAAAAACGCTACCACCCTTTGAAATGAAATTTTCACAGGTGAATTGTTTTGGTACATATCTACAACTATGATTGAAACAAACAGTGGGTTCCAATTACCAAACGTATACAATCCCTTTAAGACAAATACATACAAATTGCCTGTTTATTTTTCACAAATTTTTCATTTGGATTTTCTAAAATCACAGCACCACGTAGAATTGAAACAAAATCTTCTGAACTTTTGGTTTCAGACCAAAGTGTAGCTACATGAAAATGTGTTTTACGGTGTGTAAGTGTGGGTAGGTATACACATTCAAACCGGGGACCTATAACAAAAGAGGACAAAAGGTTTCCCGGTTGAGAAAGGTCCCCAGTTGAAGAGCGTGTACAAAACCAACGGGAGCTGTTGCTAAAAAGTTTAGTAGTAAAAACAAAAGAGGGACAGTATTGCAGGTGTTTACACGGCTGTGTAAGTTTGTAGTGACATTCAAACCGAGGATTTATAACAAAAGGGACATTAGGTCCACGATGGCTATCAGAAAGGAAAGCAATGAGGTCGATATTAATTTGTCAGGACAAAGAGTTGAACAAAGGAGGGTCCACGAGTGGAGGTCATGACGCATGGGGTGTGTTTTTTTTGGGGGGGGGGGGGTCGAGGGGGGGGGCTGGTGGTGGTTGAGAGACGTATTCCCCTACATCCTGGCCTCCCGTTTACATAGCAAACGGACTTCATTAAAAACCTTATGACAACTCGGTTGAATAAATTGACGCAACACAGTGTGAGTTTCATCGCCCTATATCTGGTTATTCCCCCTTGTAGCGTGCTTCGCAAGGCCTCGCCTGCTAATTCTGCCCCGTGTGCTTGACGGAGCAGAGTCATTTGGGGCTGTGACCCGTGCATTTGGCTCGTTGGTCACTTTCTCTGCTTGAAATCATTCTCCGAGACCGGAGACCCCAAACATTGGCTTTCGTAGATGATCCCAATTTGAGAAATAATTTAAAAGAAAAGTGCATCATTATTTCATTATAAGAATAAAACCAATTTGCATAAATCAATTCTCAATGTGAAATTTTCATCGAGTTCGGATGTCGCATTTTAATGATGACTCCGAAGACCGAATTATTCTTGTGTGAGGAATTTTGTGCACTTTCTTCTGAGGCTTTATTTCAATTGTGGCAATCGAAATAAGCGAATCTGATATGTGTTGCATTGAAACGATAGCTCCACGGCTCTGACAGTATTTCAGACGGAAACTTGTATAAGAACTTTCTTAATCAGTCAGCTTTCAGATTAACCCATTTTTTTTTTGGGGGGGGGGATAAATACTAATCCTGTCATTTTGCCTTAAAGGGTCTGTATACCTTTAGTAAAGAATCTGAAAATGAATGGCAATATAAACTTACTTGGTAAGAAGTACAACAGCTTTGGATAGTATAACGCATTTTGAAGTGCTGCGGTTATAGAAAAAGATATCCCCTTTTAACCACTAAAAACTTGAATCTGAGAAGTGTTACTTCAGTAACGCTTCTCAGATTGTGTATTCCAATTGCAGATTATTCTTCCTGCGTGGACATAACCGCTCCAGATTTTCGGCAATATCTCAAAAACGCTACCACCTTTTGAAATGAAATTTTCACAGGTTAGTTTTATGGTATATATCTACAACCATGTAGGATTGAAACAAACAGTTGGTTCCAATTACCGAATGTATACAATCCCTTAAAGGGTAGAAAATGTGGGAATGTCACTGAAATAGATGTTGAGGTTTCCAAGGAGTGGCATAAGACCTTATACGTTTTTAAATGGATGTATGAACACGTGGGGCGTTTTTTCTTTCGTCTGGATTGACAATGGATTACAAAAAAAAGATCGGATCAGGAAACAAAGGGTGACAACATTACCAAAGGCAGCTCGGTGTATCGTGCACACACTGTACTTTCCCGAATATTGTCAATCAAATGCTAAGTCATGGATGTCGAATTAAAACAAGTCCTTGTAATACGAAACCAGAAAACTAGTTTTATGACGAATAGATTCCAAAAGCTATAAACGTTTTGGAAAACCCCCCAGGATGATACAAAGAGCCCGATAATGTATCTAGCTTATTCATTTCTCTAAACCTGCAAAATCTGGGGTGTTAAAATTGACACCATGCTGGGTGTTGCCATATAGATACAAAAAATACAAAAATCAACATTTACACCATAGGGTGTTAAAATAACACTCATTTCTGCCAACACAATTGGCATCTATATGTGACAACACCCATGGTGTCGATTCTAACACCCAAGCTTTTGCAGTGAAGGACGATCTTGGGAAAGTTGAAGACTGACCACTCATGAGAAAAAGGACCCTTTTTCTATAAAACCACAACGTACAACTGCAGAGATTATTTTGATGAAAAGCCAACAGAGAACCATAAACTAAAATGTTCGATTTCAATGCTCAACTCAATTTTCCATCTTCCCGCCATTTCATTTTTTCCCGCCCTATTTTTTGCAGACAACGTTATGAAAACATATTGGTTGCACCAGACCTTCATGAGTTGGTGGGCCTTGCGTAGCACCCCCTTCGCCGCAGGTAGGATTACATCAACATTTATCACAATTGGCTGAAACAAAACAAAACTGACAAGTTTTTCCTATATGGATTAATTGACGCAGCATTATGTCTATAGCAATCTATGTACAAAAAAAGAAGAAGAGTTTTGCAAAGGATGGCCAGAAAAATCCAGTCTAGTTTGTCAAATTACAGACTGAAAGTGCATGGCGATATTTAGATAAACCTGAGTAGTATATTTACATTCATATCATGTATGCATTGGCTGGTCAGAATGTACTCCGTGCCGCTGGGTACAAGCGCCTGTAACAACCCAACTCCAATGCAGAGTAATTCGATTCTAAATCATAACTACTTATAATTATTTGTACAACTGCAGTCGTGCCCCTCGCGGGCCGAGTGTAATCTCCATCGATTCTCTCTTATGAAAATGTTTTGCAGGTTTAATGAAGTGCGTTCGGCAACCCGCAGCTGCCCGTTTATGCGATTCGATATTTGTACCAAGTGAATGGGTTTGGGACCGGCAACTTGTCGCCGTTTTTTTTACTCACAAAAAAATACGATTCTTCCCCTCCCCCGCGCTACCTTAAGGAAGATTATTTATGATTCAGAAATCACGGGGTGATTTGAAACTCTCCTGTGCTTTGGTGTGACTTAATGGTTTTGTATTTCAATTAACATGTGTATTGGTTGGGTTGAGACAGTACACTGCAAAAACTGTGGTGTTAGTCACTTACAGAGACCAACAAAAAGAATCAATATCTACAACATAGGGTGTTAAAATACCACTAATTTCTGCCAACACAATTACAGTGGTGTTATTCTAACACCCTTTGGTGTGAATTTTGATTCTCTCTTGGGTATCTACAATGTGACAACACCCATGGTGTCAATTTCAACACCCCGGTTATTGCAGCGTATGAACACAGGTCCCCACGGTGTCATTCTAAAGAGAGGGATGCTCCACAAGGGATCCTGTGTACAAAGTCTATGGGAGGATGTTTCAAGTACTAAAGGAAAGGAAGAAACGAAGTCTACACAGGGATCCAAAAAATGGGAATGAAGTGTCAAGAAACGATCCAAAACCGTAGTGTTGTTGCGATGCACATAAATATTGAAATTATCCCAGATTGTACCATGTAGTGTAACCAAACTTTCATTTTTCTTTAAAGGGTCTGTATACGTTTGGTAATGACTTTGAAAATATGGCAATAAAACCTTACGTGGTGAGAAGTACAGCAGCTTTGGAGAGTACAATGCATTTTGAGAAAATTTTCACTAAGAAGTACGGTACTGTGGTTATGGAAAAAGATATCACTCTTTATCTCCAAAGATATGAATCTTAGAAGCGTTACTGATAGTAACGTTTCTCAGAGTGTGTATTCCAATTGCAGATTATTCTTCCTGCGTGGACATAACCGCTCCAGATTTTCGGCAGTATCTCAAAAACGTTACAGACTCTTGAAATGATATTTCACAGGTTTTATGGTATATATCTATAACTATATAGGACTGAAAAATTATCTAACCAAAAATAGTCAATTACACCAAGAGAGCGCTGAAAGGGGGGCTTGTTTATAAAAATGCAAACGGAAACTACAGTTTTAATTTGCCAGAAGTGCCTCTAGAAAAAATGGTGCACCCCCTTGTGTCCCCCTAGAAGTTTACCAAAGTTTCGGTGCTGAAAATGGTTTTAATTTCATGGGTTGTCTAAAACACATTTCTTCACTTCAGTCGACTTGTGACATAATGCTCCTTTTCGAAAACACTGTTTCTGCTTCAGGCTCTGGCTTTGACTATATCAGTTATTTGAAAACGTATATATAACTTCAGGTACGGGTCTTCGAACAGGCTGACGGTGCCGGAGCAGGGGAACCGAGGTCTAGGCCGTGATTTCGAAAATGGCCTTTCAGTGATGAGAAAAATACGACCCATAATGAACACGAGACTATCGAGAGAAGATCGTCAGTTTCACGCGCTCATTTTCATCAGGAAAGGATGAACAATTTAATTGTCTTTCTCCATGATAGTGAAACCGATATGCGGCAGGATCGAAGCTTCTTTGAACTTAATATGTACACAACACTTATCTATGTGGGCATTTCAAAGCGATTTTTGTAAATAAAAGGGATTCAGTGTTAGTTTCAATGATGAGCCATTTATTTAGAGAATCTTGTAAGTGTTAACAAGACGATGCAGCGCAATCGGCAGCCTACCATGTCAGAAACACCGGGCAAACCCTTAAGTGTAAGGGGGTGTTTCACAAAACACACACGGGGCCGATGACTTTACGTCCCACCCCGAAGGACGAAACAAACGTGTCTTGCAAAGACACATAATGTTACAACCGGGATCCATACATTCTGAATTTGCTCAGATGACCGTGACTTGTTTTTACAGCCACGGCACTCCACATTTTGTAGCCTGGCATGTTTTGAGAGGATTTCTAAATAAGTAAACCCATTTCATGTTTATGAATACATTTGAACGTACTTAGGATTCGTTACCAAAATAATAATTGGAGTAATTTAAGCGTATCCTTACTAATGTTATCCATTCATCAGTAATGGTAGGCCTACGCCTTTGTCTGTAATACCTTCTGCATAAAGGCACTGAACACGTTTGGAAATTGTCAAAGACCGTGTTCTCACTTTGTGTATCCCAACATATGCATAAAATAACAAGCCTGTGAAAATTTGGGCTCAATTGGTCATCGAAGTTGCAAGAAGCAAGAAGATGATGAAAGAAAAAACACACTTGTTGTACAAATGTGTGTGCTTTCAGATAGGAATAAAAACTTCTTGCAAGAAGTTTTTATTATTTTAGTGAGAAATTACCTCTTTCTCAAAAACTACGTTACTTCAGAGGGAGTCGTTTATCACAATGTTTTATACTATCAACAGCTCTCCGTTGCTTGTTACCAAGTAAGTTTTTATGCTAATATTTGTTTTGAGTCATTACCAAACGTGTACGATACCTTTAATGTTTGGTGCATACCTTCTGCTTAATGCTTGGTGCATGCAGGCCGTTTGCCGTCATCATGTTGTGTTCCCTGAAAAATACAACACAGAGAGAGAGATAATGAAATAAACAAAATAGAGTAGTGTTTTAAACTTCTCTTACTTTCTGGACATTATATTTTGACTTTGACAGATCTGTTGCCAAGCAAGGGAGGCGCCGGGTTGACATCTAAATTCCTGAAAGAAGTGGTCGAGATTCTTCTGGAGTACATCCAGGGCAACTTCGATCGCTCCACTAAGATCTTGGAGTTCCATCACCCCAATGAGCTGAGGGAGAGGCTGCACCTTGAGATACCGGACAAGGCTGAGAACCTCGACCAGATTCTCCAGGATTGTCAAAACACTCTCAAGTACTGCGTCCACACGGGTAAAACGAAACACTATTTTGATCTTTCTTTTGTCTACAAACGTTGACCACTATTTTGTATGGAAGGCCTTGAATAGCAAAAACAAAGTTTAAACGGGCTTGGCAACAGTGCTCTTTTTAGTAAATCATTAACACTCAACACGTTAACACTGTTTGGGATATAGTAATTTTCTTGACTATCAGTAACTTGGGATTAGTCAAGAAGCATGATGATGTATAGCGTGGCCTACTACAAAAAAGGGCAACCAAGAGAGGGCAGAAAATCTCTCTACATCACCAGTTGAGGTGAACTCAAAATTTAAGTATCACACAATTTCGATCCCCGACTGTCACCTTTGGGGCCAATCTGCGTTGTTTTTAAGTAAATACCTACCACCAGTAGGCATAAGTGACGAGAGGTATCAATACGGCGCGCTGCCATTGGTAGAGAGGAACATTAAATTGACTCCCAAAATGGCGGAAATGGTGGAAGCACATTGTGTGGAAGTGCAGTCCGTGTTGTGCCAGGGGGCCAATTTCTAATGGAAACGGGAAAGGTTTTAAAAGGTATCGTACACGTTTGGTAATGACTCAAAACAACTATTAGCATCAAACTTACTTGGTAACGAGCAACGGAGAGCTGTTGATAGTATAAAACATTGTAGGAAACGACTCACTCTGAAGTAACGTAGTTTTTGAGAAAGAGGTAATTTCTCACTAAAATAATAAAAACTTCTTGCAAGAAGTTTTTATTCCTATCTGAAAGCACACAAATTTGTACAACAAGGGTGTTTTTTCTTTCATCATTTTCTTGCAACTTCGATGACCAATTGAGCCCAAATTTTCACAGGCTTGTTATTTTATGCATATGCTGGGATACACAAGTGAGAACACTGGTCTTTGACAATTTCCAAACGTGTTCAGTGCCTTTATGCATGTATTTCTGTCTCTTAATTACACGAAAGGGATTGAATTGTACCGTAAACTTGTGCGGGCTGTCATGGGCGAATACATGCATCAACAATGGCATGGGGCAAACCGACGTTTATCATGTTTAGTAATCAATTCATTGCCCCTACTTGTTGTTTTCTTCTATTACTCAGTTTTATTGTCATATTATCATGTGTTTTACAACACGGCAAGAAGGGGTGTGGACAATAATTATTGTTAAACATGTAAGAATGTGTCGTACACAGCACAACATGAATCGGAAGCGGATCTTGTAAGCAGATAAGTGGTGCAACTATACGCAAATCCATTGCGAACGCGCACCACGGGCTGTCAAATCGTCTCGATCGTTTATGAATAATTACACTTTTGCTGAAGCATGTTTTTTCTGCACAACAATTTGCTTACCGGTATAACAGCTTTGTAAAAATGGGCCCAGCGCTCATGTTCCAATTCATATACCCGTCTCCTTATTAACTCACACATTGCAACCTTTTCGCATTTTGCTGTGAAGGACAGACTGTGCCGAACAGGTTTTCATACACTACTCCCACTTGTCTGCAAAACAACTCATTTTACTATTAAAAAGAAAAATAATTACATCGTAAAAAAGGGACAAAGGCGCGTCCTTCAATTACACATTTCCACACGGTTATTCTCGTATTTTAATATCTCTCAATCTTCTTCCCAGGTCATCCTCGGTATTTCAATCAGTTATCAACGGGGCTCGACATTATTTCCCTAGCCGGTGAATGGGTGACGGCAGCCTCCAATACAAACATGTGAGTTGAATATTAGTTGGAATCCAGAGTCGGGTCAGTCTGGATCCGAATCCGTGTCACCGTGACTCGGAACCTGTGTACTTTATGGTGTGACTGTGCAGTGATCAACAGTCAGTGTTTGATTTGACTTATGAAACAAAAAATCACCAAAACCCCCAAACAGAAGGAATGCAACACATTTTATGAGATGACCTACAAATCCTACATCATGTTATATTTGTTACCCTCTTAAATCCTTCAGTAGCCTCTTTGTCAAATTATTCTTTTTGCCAGAATAAAGGATTCAAAAGGAATGAGGGCTGTAGGCCCAAGTAACATTTGCTCATCACTGGGTCAGGAATTCTAAATAATTTGGTGTTGAGTGGCAGGAGAGGAGGATAGTGGATGGTCGAGGTCACCTGTAGGCAAAACAGGCCCGCGGAGTAGGTTTTTTTAATAAAACACACACTCTCATCTTCTGATGTCTAGGTTTACTTACGAGATTGCCCCGGTGTTCACCTTGATGGAGCGTGCCATCCTGAAGAAGATGCGGGAAATGGTGGGCTACAAAGACGGCGACGGCATCTTTGCGCCTGGTAAGTGTGTGGTGCCACCTCCCACCGTGCGGTCACGATTCTTAAACCTTTGGGTTAAAAAAATATATAAAAAAAATAAAAATAACTGTCGAAAAATTATTGTGTACAAAAAAACGATTTTCGCAGATCTTTTTATTTGGGAAAGGGCTATGACCTCTTTCCCCTTGTCCATGCAAACAAATGTGTTTCTTTGCAATGCAAGAAGTTTAACACAACCTTTATACACTAAGGTTAAAAAACCTTACCAGCACAAATACACATTATTTTCGTTGGCCTAATTAATTTCCGTCTGATATACTTTCAATGTCAAACTTAGGGGGAAACAACTTGTTCCAGTTTTTACCCCCATGAAAAGGCCTAATTGGGCATAATTTGCAAAAAGAATTAATTTCCAAATGCCCGAAATATTCGTCAAATTGTCGCCGAAAACGTTAAGCCAGTGGAACATATTAAATCGGAAAGGACGATTTGTGGATGCAAAACATTTAATTTTAAGGTCAAAATCAGCGACGTAAGAGCGATGGATTTGCGGTTTGCGATCCCTTTAAGTGTGATGGCGATGGTCGCAAACGGGGACTTTGGTGAAATCGGCCCTCCATGAGGTTGATAAAACTCCCGCGTAATGCACGCAGTATTTACCCATAACGCATAATGTTGTGCGTTCAAAAAAATTGATTGATTTGCCAGTAAAGATGGCCGACTTTACACTTTGTGACGTCAAGAGGGAACTATCTAAAGACACTTAGAGGGAAAAAAATAATTATGTTTATTTGTCCAAAAATGCTCCACTCAATGGCAGTTGTGAGTTTTAAAAAAAATCAAAAAAATAAGGCGATGGATGGTTTAATATTGATCTATAAAAACAACAATTAATACTTGTATTTTTGTTGTCGCAGGTGGCGCTGTTTCCAATCTGTACGCCGTGCTGTGTGCAAGGCATAAGTACGTCCCGTCCTGCAAGCGAAGGGGACTGCTGGGCGCATCGGGGAATCTTGTACTTTTTACATCGGAACATGTAAGTATCAAAGGGGCGCGTTTTGGACTTGATCGTCTTTGGCTTATGGCTCCGGCTTATACGCATCAAGAAACAAGAGCAGAAGCTGATCTCTGGCCGTAGCCGCAGCCACTAAGCCAAAGATCCAAACACGACCTTCTCTAACAAAACAAAACTGTAACTGAGACTGATTGTGCTTTCATCATGACGCCCTCATCCAGAAATTCAACAATCACGCAGGTGACGCAGTTGATAGTTGACAACTCCGAATTTTACGACAGCCATAATTGCATTCTTGCAATTATCTCATTATTTCGCAATGGAGCTGATCACATTAATTAATATCAATTTGGATATAAAAACCCATCTCTAGAAATCAAGAAAATGCGTAAAATTTATATAACAAAACATCCAACCCGAATCAGCAATGCTGAAGGAAAAAAAACCGAAAACAACCGAAGACAGAATCAACCGATTACGTGCACTTCCCCAGTTTTTATCGAGTCTTATTTTCTTCAAAAGTGACACATTTTAATATCAAAATAATATTTTCCACCCATTCTGATTGTTGGCTTAGTGACGCATTTGATATCTTAATCATATTTTCCACCCATTCTGCAAATCACTGCACTTTATGACTCATAAGAGTAAATTTGAACAGAGGCACAATGGGCACGACACACGAGTCCCGCCAGACGGCGATTGTTTGTTGTGCATACTGTAAAAATGACGACTTCGTTGAAAACAGCGAAGTAATAGAATTACACGTGATGGAACGAAACAAAATGAAAGAACTTGCAAGTTTGTAAATTATAAAACTCATTTGAAAGCATGGAGGTACACGCACGTGTGACGACTCTGTAGTCTGAAAGTCATAACAAGGGTGCACCCCACTAAATAAACTCCCATAGCATACAGTGCAAAATGCTAAATATTCAAAAATAACAAACAAAATACTTAGAAGTCTCACAGCTTTTTTTACAGTAAAGGGAAAATTATCCATCGTCTCTTGAACTTTTATTTTTTAATATGGGGAATCCAAAGGCCCGGAGAGTTATTCTCCCTCCAAATAAAAACACCCCTACAGCAGTGAAATTTTTCAAACGTCCAAGCATCAATCTAGAGAAAAATGTCACCACACCTCTCGGCAAATAGGACCATTTTTCAGGCCTATGTCATCCACAATACCTCAAGTTGGAAGTCAAAACCCCCAAGTCACAATTGGGCAACCTTTTTACACTTTCCTTTTTTGGAGGCTCTCAAATCTGTCTAATATAGAATATTTTGAGGGCCTACAAAATATTAATGAGGCCGACGCTCTGTTGTCTGCCTATTTAGTGGGGTGCACCCCAACCTCGTTCCCATGGTGTACGATCTCGCCGCGCCATTTTGTTTTCTTTCCCAGAATGCCTTGCTCGATTATACACGTTTTGGCGACCCCAACCAATAACCGGTTCGGTTGTTGGTCGTTGGTTCTGCTGTTCAGACTGAACGATAACCGAGTTGTGAGCTCGGTTACCGTTTCGGTTATGACGTCAGAAACAGTTATTGGTTACAGCCGCCAAAACGCACTCCTGGAAGTGTGAAACGAAAGTAGCCCAAAGCATTCTGGGAAAGAAACAATGGCGCGGCGAGATCGTACACCACTGGGAACGAGGTTGGAACATTGGGGAATTGCATCTTGCATTGTGTCTTACTAGATTTTATTTTTATTGATTTAGCATATAATTTCATTTTGCTTGGTACCGGTATTGAACTATAATTTTCATTTTGCCAGAGTCATTTCTCATTGCGACGGGCAGCTGCAATCTTGGGCATTGGAACAGACAATGTGGTGTACATCGATACCGACATAAGGTAGGTTAAAATGCAGTACAGATTTGTTTTAAGGAATTATATATGAGTAAAAGTTGATATTATTATTTACTCAAATATCAAGGGAAACTGAATAAATTTTAAATAATTTTGGGTTGAATGGCTTCTGACGTGCACCCCCGAACACAGGTATTGACAAAATAGGGAGACCGCCAACATAGGGCTATAGATAGCTATGTAGAGCACCGGCATGTTATCCTGAAGGTAGTTGGTTCAAATCCCGCTCTAGTAATTTGTTGTTTGTTCAAAACCAAAAGTATTACTTATACAATCATTACAAAAATCTGTACAATACAAATAAGGCAAAACTTCCGGCTAGGCCAGGGGCAACAAAAAAACAATTATCACTGTGATCCGTGAACCAGCTTTCACACAACTTAATAGGCTACCATCATACTTGTGTGCTTAATAGGCAACCAGTGACAGTTTTATTTTGCTAAAAAGACAAAACATAAATGTTTTCAATCCTTCCACGAAACACTTGCCTTCCACGAAATGACTTGTTGAACTTCGATTCACTTTGCAAAACATTGTATTGGTAGTTCCCTGGCGACTAGACGGTTTAAATATGTTCCTCTTAAGACACCTAAACTATAGACTGGTCCCCTGTCGTTATCCGCAAGGATATACACAGGCATTGGTCTTACAGCCCCAAATGATTTCATTGGATACAATGATTTCATTGGATAAACGTGCAGTGACGTAAGCTTTCCATGTCTGTGTTATGATTGGTCCGAGGTGATTATAGTTTGTCAGCTTGCGCTTTCAATCGTCTGCATGCAGCGCGTGTGCATAATGGTTGTACATGCATGTAATTTTGTTTTATATGTACATTTACGGGTAAATTGACTGCGAATCTCCATGGATGCGAGGTCAAAGGTACATCTGGCAAGATCCGGCCAGGCGCTCAAGGCAGGTATCTGGCGTTATTCATGAGCCTCGAAGTGTGACGTCAGATATTCAGGCTAACCTGTACTATGCCTTCCTACGACTTGTGAAGGCTACGAACTGACTTGTAAAGTCACGAGAGGGCAGCTGTGATCTCTAGCGGGCAGAGCCGTATATTGAGAGAGTTGCGACAACTTGCGATTAGAAGCCATTTTGTCTCCAAAAAATGCATTGGCGAATACAGGGTGCCAGACTAGTCTGCCCATTGGGTTGTACTGCATTTTGGAACAAAATGGCGTCCAGCAACCACGTGACCGGAGAAAGCTGGTCCCTCCATGTCGCAACTCTCTCAATACACAGCTCTGCTAGCGGGAGAATACAATCAAATGCCCATTACACTGCAGCGGATAGCTTGTAATGAATACCGGTAGCTAGACGTGTCTGTGTTTTGCGAGTTATTCAAGGTGGTGCAGGTGTTGTTTCAATTGATTTACTTTTTAAAACAGTTGTCTTTATATCAACCATTATGTTTTGTTGAATCTGTTCTATAACACAGGGGTAAAATGAACCTTGACGATCTGGAAAATAAAATACAGCAAGCTATTGCCAGAGTAAGTGCAACCCGCCTGTCAAAACTCCCAAAATAAAACAAATCCTATTATTATACGTATACAGTTTTTATTACAACGTACACCTGTTGGTCGTGAACACTTCCCGTTGACCACATCTAAACTAAAAGTATTCCGAATTTTAGACATTGTGTCCGGATATGACTAAACAAACTGCTGGGCCTCTTGACAATACTTTTACTTTCACTTGGCACTCTAAAATGTGTGAGCATTTGTTTTCAGTAAACTCAACTTTTGATGGATTTTGTGTCCAGGGTGACAAGCCGTTTTTCGTCAACGCAACCGCGGGGACGACTGTTCTAGGCGCCTTCGACCCCATCAATGCAGTGGCTGATATATGTGAGAAGTACGACCTGTGGATGCATGTCGACGTAAGTGCAGACTCGGGCTTTTGAAAACAGCTGTTGGTGAATCAGTATGTTACGGAATGTTGCGAATTGCCGCCACATGAATGACAAAATCTTTCTCTTATCGTGTACATACTTATCGTGTACGTACACGCTAAGATATCTTGTACATGTACATACACGATTAGTTATCGTGTACGTACACGATAAGTCATCTTGTACGTACACGATAAGTCATCTTGTACCTACACGATAAGTTTGGACGTATCGTTTACTTACACGATAAGTTTGAATTTATCGTGTAAGTAGACGATAACCTATTATGTACATACACGATAAGTTATCGTGTACGTACACGATAAGAGAGAATTTTGTTGCATTCATGTGGCGGCAATGTGCTTCCGTTGAATGTAAGTGTTGCAAATAAGTTCCAGCGGTGGAGGAAAGGGGAGGAAACGGTGGAAGTAGAGGAGGGTGCATTTAATGTACAGGGTTGGGTGTAAATTCCCACTGCAGAAAAAACACCTCGCAGCAACATGAAATGACACTGACGTTCTAGCTAATCATTATGCCATTACTGTTTTCCTCACTTGTTCGTTTTGGTCGTAGGGGGCGTGGGGAGGCGGTGTACTGATGTCTCGTAAACACAGACACAAGCTTGAAGGCATTCACAGGTAAGGTGGTGTACATTCATACAAGTACATTGTGTAATTGCATCAGAGAGGGCGCTATATATTATGCCAGCTCAGAGCCGTATATTGAGAGAGTTGCGACAACTTGCGATTAGAAGCCATTTTGTCTCAAAAAAATGCATTGGCGAATACAGGGTGCCAGACTAGTCTGCCCATTGGGTTGTGCTGCATTTGGGAACAAAATGGCGTCCAGCAACCACGTGACCGGAGAAAGCTGGTCCCTCCATGTCGCAACTCTCTCAATACACAGCTCTGTGCCAGCTCAGAGCCGTATATTGAGAGAGTTGCGATAACTTGCGATTAGAAGCCGTTTTGTGTAAAAAAAACCCGCATTGGCAAATACAGGGTGCCAGACTAGTCTGCCCATTGGGTTGTGCTGCATTTAGACCAAAATTGGTGTCCAGCAACCACGTGATCGCAACTCTCTCAATACACAGCTCTGTGCTAGCTTCCTACCGGTTGCAATTACTAGCGTAAAGATCATCGGGAAAAAAAGATCACACAATGAAGAGTGCGCCCTCTGTTTGTGACTTAAGTCAAGACTATCGAATGACAAGGCAACCGGCGCGGAAAATGCAGTACTCAATGCAGCGGTTGCGATTGAGTCAACTTAAAGTCAACAAGCTTTACCTATCACCCAGCGCAGAAACTACGGAATGTAAGGGGGGGGGGGCACAAGGGGTTGACACATTTTATCTAGGGGCACTTCTTCCCAATTAAAGCTATAGTTTTTGTTCGCATTTTTCTCAAATAAGCCCCCTTTCAGTGCTATCGTTATGCCATTTAATATTTTAGAGACAATCTACCGTGGAGGTAAAAATAAATTGTCTGCGTGTAAATAGAAAATTAGTTTTAAAAACACTGAAATTACTATACCTTAAAAACTCATAAAATGTAACATTTTATTCGGGTTTATTATTAATATAAAAAGTCCAGATGTCAAATGGGAATGGGGTGGTGAGGGGGGGGGGTGGGAGGGGGTCGGGTGGAATCAGGGTATGGGGGGCACGGACATCATTTCGGGGTGGTGGCACGTGGTAATGTTACTGCTATCATCTTCAGATAGTAGCCGTTAACTGTAAAGTTTGCAGACTATTCCATTACAAACGCTTCATGGTCTCTACCTTATAACTATTTCCATCTTGTTCGATGACACACTAGATCGTGGCACTGGTACAACATTGTTTCTAAGTTTTCACAAACTTGTTTGTTAAAAAAGATTCATTGGAAGTTTTTTGACTAATTGGTTTTTGTAGAGCAGACTCGGTGACTTGGAACCCGCACAAAGTGATGGGCGCTTTGCTACAATGCTCGGCAATACTCATCAAGGAAGACGTAAGGAAACCATCAAGATTTCTCTCTTGTTATTGTTTAGGCCTAAAAAAAATCCAAAAAACCTAAACATAGTAACTCAAGGCTGACTTTGGCACTTCTTATGACCTTTCGCTCATTAAAATTTCAATTTTGCTTCGTTATATGATGTTTTCAATGGTTTTGAAACCACAAACTGGACCATTAAATATATATTTTCATCTTAAAGAGCCCATTTTCGTAAATCAATGTAAAATAAATGAGCCTGTGGACGTCGATCTGGAGAGGGTCGAACCATTCGAAGACCTTTATAATTATGAGACCTTATCTTGTTTTTCCCCAGTGTGATCAAAGCGAGTCTAAAAAAGTATAAAAATATAATAAAATTTTGTTTGAAAAATAATCTCATATCCATCCTATATTTATTTTACTAGGCAGCACAAACGCATTACGTACATACATATAAAAAGGAATTTAATCAAGACTAAGAAGACAAGCCTAAGGAAAACCAAAAAGCGAAAAGGGCCACCATAATTTATAGGGCGATCCAGACGATACAAAAAACCTAAAGTGACGGGAACAATTACACAATTAAAGTTTGAATCTTACAAATATACTGTTTTCAAGAAATACACCATCCAGCCAACCTGCGAATGTTTCGTCAAATGTTGTGGTCTAAAATGAACACAAGGGGTTAAACAGTTTGAGGGAGTTTTTTAGGGGGAAGTTTGTACATGTTTACAGGTACATATTTTTGTCGATTGTGACAATCGGAAAAGTTAATGCAATAGTGACTTGAGGAGGACTGGCACTTGCATGTTTAAACTTGTAGACCGTCCCTTTTTTTCTTTTTGCGTAAGTGTATAAGTCAACCAGAACATGAGTCGATGCTGTGTTTTAAATTCATTTCTACTTTCTGTAGGGGATTTTAGAGGACGCAAACTCGATGAGGGCGCCCTACTTGTTCCAGCAGGACAAGCACTACGACGTGTCCTACGATACCGGGGATAAGGCGATACAATGCGGCCGACACGTTGACGTATTCAAATTCTGGCTCATGTGGCGGGCGAAGGTAGGCTCGGGTCATTTCAACTCTCAGTTTACTCTGTGGTTGAAGCGCTTAAAAGGCACTGTAACGGAGAGCTGTTGATAGTATAAAACATTGTGAGAAACGACTCCCTCTGAAGTAACGTAGTTTTTGAAAAAGAGGTAATTTCTCACTAAAATAATAAAAACTTCTTGCAAGAAGTTTTATTCCTAACTGACAGCACACAAATTTGTACAACAAGGGTGTTTTTCTTTCATCATTTTCTTGCAACTTCAATGACCAATTGAGCCCAAATGTTTACAGGCTTGTTATTTTATGCATATGTTGGGATACACCAAGTGAGAATACTGGTCTTTGACAATTACCAAATGTGTTCAGCGCTAGAGTAGACTAATGGATGGAACAAAGTAAAGTACACGGGCTTCAAGTTATATGTCCCCCCCCGTGGAATATAAATTCGTCGGCTTAATTGACTGATGGCTACATAACCTTCTTCAAAGTTCAATTGAATAAAACCAATAGTACTTAACGGGAAGGTATACGTTTGGTAATCACTCTTAAAATTAATGGCCAAAACAACCTACTTGGTTAAAAGTACAGTAGCTCTCGATAGTATAAAGCATTTTTAGAATCGTTTCACTTCGAAGTAATGTGGTTATGGAAACAGATATAAGTTGTTATACCCCAAAGTTTGAATCTGAGAAACGTTACTGTCAGATACGTTTCTCAGATTGTGTATTTGAATTACGGATCATTCTTCCTGCATGGACATATTCGCTCCGGATTTTCGGCGATATCTCAAAAACGCAACCTGAAATGAAATTTTCACAGGTCAGTTTTATTGTATATCTACATATAGGATTAAAACAATGGAACGGTTCCAAAAGCCAAAGGTATAATTTCCCTTTAAAGGTGACCCTTGCCTGTAATTCCAGGGGCAACTAGTGTTTCACATGAACCGAGCAAACCGTCAATATTTTCCTTTGCCTATACACTCTCAAAATTCCGGGGTCAGAATTTACCCTAACTCCGAGTTCCTGGGGGTGGGGGGGCTGACCATTATTTCTGGCTCAGGCTGACCCGGAGACTGGTTAAAAAAGAAGAAAAAGAAGAGATTTTAGCTTGGATTCTGCATCAGTTCGACCCATTTCTGGGTCATGTTGACACGGATTCCGGGTCATACTGACCCAGAACTGGGTCATGATCCTTGAGGACCTGAATCTGGGGTCAATTCTGAGCCGGGAGTTTGTTTTAGAGTGTACGAGGTATGTTCTTCATGACATCACAAAAGGGCTACGTGGCACAATAGTGTACATTATCTCAATTGAAGAAAATGTACCGGTATACAATTTCACATTTGTATGGGATTGCCGAGTACGGTTTTTAAGAAACGGAACATGAATGTCAGGATTGGGAATAGTTTCCTCTCCTAGTAGGGCATTATGAAGTCACCGTACTCCTAAAATAACAAACCCCTGTTTGGCTTTGAAGTATTTCAAATTATGCCTAATTGGATTTACGTTTAAATTACTGTAGAAAATGTGAAGCTTCCTATATCAACAGTGTAGTATCTTGCCTACCAGGAAAATCCCTGGAGTGCTCGATGCCTTTTTTGTTAATTTGAACAAGGTGATTTTGTCTTTGACAGGTAAAATTTACGAGTAACCACAAATAGATGAAACGTGCAAACGTGGATGCATTATACCTAAAAAGCATATTGACGTTCATAATAGAAAAACGCGGTTCTCAAAATAGCGTTGTTATCACACAAAGCCAACGGGCATCCCAGAGCGCTGATTATTTTTTATGACAGGTGTACGCAGAGCTTTGTTTTGAATTATGAGACCCATTTAGAATAGAACATTGTAAGGGTTTACAAGAGGGACAGGTGATGTGGTGAAATCTGCAACAAGCCAAGCTAGTAGAAGCTCCGCGGCGATAAACCCTTTCTCTTGTAACGAATGCAGGGATCTTTACATGCATTAGACTACACAAGGGACCTGCGGCTTCACGTCCATTCCGAAGAATGAAGCAATATTTATGGTGAAGTGTCATGGCGGAAATCCAAAACCCTCACTCTGACAACACCATAACTTAAATCCGCTACACCAGACCGCTCAGCCTCGACTTTGCCCTGATTTCGGGCACAAAACATGCCCATGTTAACTTTTCGAGAGGCAGATGATGATATCGACGAAAATGAGCAAGGTGTTCTTAAGGCAGGCTGCCTCGTGTATGAAGGAAACGCCGATGTAATGCTCCTGCGTTATACACCCCATCATATTCTATCCATCTCACATGTAAAAGGCCATTGAGCTCTATGATTCACAGCGACCTCTGTTGACGAGGCAATGACTATTATTGTAGAGTCAACAAGTATACAAACAAAGCAGCCCGAACACCTGGCGTCACACTTCGAAGCTCGCGAATAACGCCAGATACCGTTATTTAGGAACCTGGCTTTCCGTCCAGATGTACCTTTGACCTTTCATGCCATAATAATGTGTGTACCGCACACACACCAAACTTATGTAGTATCACCATCAGTCTGGTAGTTATACGTCATTGTATGTATATGTCCATCCTTTTTAAATGCCTAACTATTTGTATTTTTCTGCAGGGAACACGGGGATTTGAGAACCACATTAACAGGCTCTTTGAGTTGGCACAGTAAGTAAAACCAAATAACAATTGATTATATGAACAAAGACAGGTTGATGTATTCGTCTTCATGAGACTGATGGGGTGTTGTGTGGATGATGCTATAAGAAATATTCATCTCACTATACAAAAAGACAACACTTTTATACAAAAACATGCGTTAAAGGTACGGTTATACTTTGTCAATGACCCGAAAGCCTACTTGTTATAAAGATGGTAATGGTAGTAAGCAACCCGGGAAACTATGTCGTCTGAAGTGCCACCGTTAATTTGAAATCAGTACAAGTATGAAAACAAGTTTGAATCTCCGACTTTTAAAAATTTCCCTGGCGTCCATTTGAATGCTGCCCTTAATACCGCCACAGATGCGTTTGGTATCCGCTGTTACCTCGCTAAACGTAGATGGGTTCGATGCTTTTGATGAAAATACCATGACAGTTTTTGTGTGTGCTGTTTTTTACAAGTAGGCACTGCATAGTAAACTGAAAATTTCATATGTGATTTTTATTGTATCTTTCTTGATAATTTTGACTATAAATCAGCATTCGTTGACAAAATCAAACGATGACCAGGTCCCTGCTTTAATACAAACAGTACAGTTGTTTTAAAGGTATCGTACACTCAAAACAAATATTAGCATAACAACTTACTTGGTAACAAGCAACGGAGAGCTGTTGATAGTATAAAACATTGTAGGAAACGACTCCCTCTGAAGTAAGTAGTTTTTGAGAAAGAGGTAATTTCTCACTAAAATAATAAAAACTTCTTGCAAGAAGTTTTTATTCCTATCTGAAAGCACACACATTTGTACAACAAGGGTGTTTTTTCTTTCATAATTTTCACAGGCTTGTTATTTTATGCATATGTTGGGATACACCAAGGGAGAACACTGGTCTTTGACAATTTCCACACGTGTTCAGTGCCTTAAAAACACAGTGTTATTGTTTATGATGCGATGTAGAAGTATTAATGACAATCAAGTGGCGTCGTTTTGCACTCGTTGATAATGATGTGTCTATCCCAGCAATGGTGTGACAGGAGATTCTGGTCCCCTATACGGCAAATTGAGTAGAAATATCGTCTCACAGCGCCCTCTTTTGAATCAACTTTCGTCAGCCCATAATAACTGCATCGGGGACACATGCCGGTGTGGCAGAAGATTCTGTCACCCCAGAGATTCTGTCCCCCCACCCATCCGACGAACTGTGTACAAACTTCTGCTGATGGCGCCCTCTATTGAATCATCCTCCTCTAGCCCATGTTAATTTCCCTAGGACACGGGCACTCCATCCAGTTAAATAACACAATGAATCAATATTAATAAACCATTTTGAATACGATAGTTTTCGACTCCTTTGTATTCAGATATCTTCTGGAAAAGCTGAAGTCAAGGGAAGGATTCAAAATTGTCCATGAAAAGGTAAGGTTTTTAAAAAAGTAATGTTTTCCAATTTTTAGCAGGCAGGATCTTTAAATACCTTCTTCTAAAGATAATGAAAACTTTTTGATAATGCCCCCACAAATTGTAAGTACCAACCGAAACCTATTTAGGAACAAATAAAATAAAATAAAATAAAATAATAATCGGACCCAATACCTCTAAAACGAAATGTTCCAAAATACTCTCTTTTGGGGGAAAAATTTGGACCTACCATATTTAAACAGCTACTTGAGCGAAAACATTGTTAATGGGAATGTTCTTTAAACTTGTTGTGTGTTCATCATTCAATTGTGATTTTGTTATTTTTACACTTTTGTATTTATCGATAAAAAATGTTGGCCCCTACCTCAAGGTTTTGAAAAACTAGCCACATTTCTGCCGTTGACGGCGTACGTCAAATTTACAATTGTTTGAGTCATTTGTGGGATGTGCTCTGTTGCTTTGTAATTGTAACAAAGCGGCTATACAAAACGGAGATCCAACTATATGACGTAGCATGAGTGTTGACGTCACGGGTCTTTTCGCGAATCTTTCTGAAAATCTTCGGATAAGGGTTTTCAAAATGATTGTTTTTTTTACAACTAAAATCTGTAAACTCTCATGTGAACTCAATTTTCTTATTGACTGAACACTTTGTAATAGCAAAGATCACTTGATGCCGTTTTCGTTCAAGCTGGTCTTTAAGTTCTTTTTGATAATGATTTTATTCCAGCCCGAATACACAAACGTCTGCTTCTGGTACATACCGCCCAGTCTCAGATCAATGGAAGAAGGCACAGAAAAACAACTACGTCTTCACAAGGTAAGGACAATTAATAAACGTAAACAACTAGACGCAGACGGTTCGACAAGCAGATTAGTGGTTAAATATTTTGATGGTGCTAGGCGGCAATTAACTGACTTATCGGGTCAATCGTGAAACCCCCCCCCCAAAAAAAAACCCCACCTTGGTCGAAATAATAACTTGATAGACTTAATAGGAGGTGCAAACCCATGCTCAAAATGACGAAGACTGTCGAATTTACATCATTATATCTCTGTCTCAAAGCGTCCCAGAATCTCTTGTTACATCGCAAGATGTTCTATCTGTTAAGACTCTTCATAAGCATCTGCCAGTTGATGCCACTATGGGTGATTTGCCTGTGGATTTTGTTCACAGGTCTCGGGAAAGTACGAGTATACAGTGCTTAATACACATCGGTGTAAGGGTAACAACTAATTGTATTCTTTTTCCCCGATGCAAAATTACCATCTATTAAAACATCTGCCACTTGTTTCTCACGCAGGGATACGGCACGGTTTTTTGTGCGTTAGATTTTGTGTGTACGACTTTCGTATTCACGCTAACTTGCTTCTCTGTGCATTGTATGACACACCCAATGGATAATAGCGAAGTTTACAAGTATCAGATATTCAATGTGCAAAACACAAAACCATGGTAGCTCCGAGGAACATCGAACATAAATACTGACTTTAGTACTTATGACAAATTTCACGACTTGTGCCCCAAGTCGAAAATATTGACGCCAAATAATTTACAACTTGTGCACAAGTTGTGAAAATCTTGTGCACAAGTCGTGAATTTCGACATGAATATTGACGTCAACATTTATGTTCGATGTCCATTCAGGGCCACCACACAAAACGGAAAAGCAACAACAAACAGTCAACAAAAACAGAACTGAGAGCACTTAAGGACGATCTTTACATTTCATGCGTTATGTTATTGGGTTATCATACATCCTTCGCATGGCAAGAATTGTGTAAACAACGGTTGATATCTGCTGCCACCTAACGGTGTCAGATTCTCCTATTTAAAGTGAAGCAGGCCTTTATGATTATACTGAGATGTTATCCGAATATTTTATGCACACATATCCTTTCAAGAACCTCACAAAGGCGACCTAGAATCGTGCACAAAGCCGTAGCTTTTACCCATTGAAGTAAACCTGATTCTTGTAATGTGAGCTCTCCATTAGAGGCCGTGTAGTTTACCATACAGTCGTCATGCAAACATGGTTGACAGGTCTCCCAAATCAATAATTGTTCCCCTCCATTTTTTCTTCTTTTTCTTTTTGCAATACATACAACTCTGTTGAACAACTGCACATATCCCACCAATTGTATATTTACCCCTTTCCTCTTGTGACAACAGTAACGATTGGCGGTTTATAAGACTTTCCAGTTTGACTAATTCCCAATGTATGGCGTCTGCACGACTGGCACTGACAGTGTTTTATATTTCCGATACCAGCTTCCTAAAGTGTACATTAAAGCCGGTCATTATCTCCTCGGCTGGTATGGCAAGCCGAACGGTCAAAACTTTATTTAGCCAATGTAATGAATAGTTGACGTTCAAATCGCTACACCATAACTTTTATGCAGCTATTGATGCTATGGGATGGTGATACTGTGAAATTGATCGCTCCTCAACACAGAAAAAAGATTACACACCCTGTATAAAATATTACCCTGTTTTAGATGTAGCAGATGAACCTCATAAGTATTAGGTAAAACTTACTGGGTATTTTTTTTTTCGATGACTCTTACTTAAATTAGGTATTTTCTTACTCAACTTTTTTTAACCATTCATTTTTCTGAGTGTAACAGGTAAGATTTAAGTAAAGGATCAAGCTAAAATTTCCACACTCGACACGATAAGTCAAATCCAGAACGTCAATGTTGTATCATACACGAACTTGAAAATCCGTCGTCGCTAAACGCCATAAGCCATTTTGAGATATGGTGCACACAATACTACGACACTATAGGTTTGGGTAGATTTGTCTGATATACATCCAAACCATACAGTATACTCCTGTAGTGTCCATCTTTTCCCAAAACGGCTAATGGTATAGGCCCTAATCACAAACATCTCAATTCCATGAAAATGTAAACATTCCCTTGGAGATCGATTCCCCCAACTAAACAAAATCATAAAAATAACATGAAAAGGCTTTCGTTTCGCAGCGATCTAAATCAACAATCTTTCCTTTGTCACGAATGAATGATATCTCCATTTATCACTTACCCGCTCGCCCCCTATGTGCAGGTCGCCCCCGCCATCAAAGCCCGCATGATGGCCACTGGTACTCTTATGGTTGGTTACCAACCGCTCGGAGACAAGGTTAACTTCTTCCGCATGGTGTTCTCCAACCCAGCAGCCACCAAGCCCGACGTGGACTTTCTACTGGACGAGTTGGAGAGGCTGGGGCGAGATTTGTGATCATAGATGATAACGGACAGCCTGCGTATCAAACAGAGACAAATTTAATTTCTTAAAGCTGAGCTTATTAATTATTTCTTTCTTTTATTTTTTAAGGTAGGAACAGTATACTTGTTTGTTTTCTACATTATGGGGATTAACCCCACAATGGTTTTAACAAGAAAGATCAAAGAAAAGGGACATAGACATAAAACCGATAGGAAAATATCACAATGTTGATCTACAGAATATTCTTGTTTAACACAAACATTTTCACAGACAAATCTGACTAAGCAGAAATTGGTTATCAGCCAAAATACCGTCAATGTACATGGCTTATTATTGGCTCCCTGTTTCTATTTTGGCTTGAAAAATAAAGTTGTTAAAGAGTCTGTGTATACGTTTGGTAAAGACTCTGAAAATTAATGGCAATAAAAACTTACTTGGTAAGAAATACAGCAGCTTTGGACAGTTTAACGCGTTTTGAGAAACTTTTCACCTTTAGAAGTACTGCGGTTATGGAAAAAGATATCACTTTTTCCCCCAAACAATTTGAATTTGAGAAGCGTTACTGACAGTAACGTTTCTCAGATTGTGTATTCCAATTGCAGAATATTCTTCCTGCGTGGACATAACCGTTCCAGATTGTCGGCAATATCTCAAAAACGCTATGAAATAAAATGTTCACAGGCTGGTTTTATGGTATATACCTACAACTACATAGGATTGAAACAAACAGTGGGTTCCAATTACCAAACGTATAATCCCTTTGAAGCACATGGAAAACCTTGGTAATTGCCAAACGCCATTTTCCGCACCCAGCAACAAACGTGAAAATTTAAGCCCAATCGATCATCGGAGTCACGAGAAAATAATTAAAAAAAAAAACCTTATAAATTTTCACTGTTTTCCAACATCGAGTTTTTGACTCCAGTGACCAAAATGTACTGTTTTGCTCATTTCTTAAAAACTACAGCATTTCGGGCAAACGATTTTAGGGGAGGTTTTCCCAACCATGACCAATATTATATGTTAGTTTTGTGCAAATCTGTGAACAACTGTTTATTCAACCTTACCAATGTTGTGCACCTTTTAAGCAATATTTGCTACTGAACATTTTTCTGCCCGAATGGGCTCAAAATATTCGATTCTAAGCTCAACCAACCACAATATTACTCGAACTACATGGAAATGAATCATGTCAACTGATCTTGGCTCATAAAGATATGAAGCAATATTCGTTATTAAGCAGCTCTATGAAATTTGAAAATTATGCTAATGTGATTAAAACCTGAGCGATATTCTAAATATTTTAATTTGAAGTTTGGCCATGAAGCTGATATTGGTATTAACATTTATGAGAAATAATTCTGAAATAGTTCCACCTCCACGGTTTTTGTGCATCTGTTAAATATATTAAAGGACCCCAAAGGGAGGGGGCGGGAAAAGGGGAAGCCCACATGCTCAAATTGGGACTGAAAACAAAATCACATGCAAACACGCTGTGTGGAGTCAGGCAGGATTCGCATACCATGCCCAAAATGTGGCACAGTGTTCCCTCTAAGTGTTTCCAAAGTGTTCCCCAAGTGTTCCCACACTCTTTTCCGCTTGTACAGAAGTACCTCCCCCTTAAAATCCTCTGAAGAATTCATCAGATTCCCAGAACACAATGAACACACAACAGGAAAGGGGGGAGACCATGCCAGATATCGAGCACCAAATGAGGATTCCGGATTCCATAGGGGTGAAAGGCAGGAGGAAGAAACCCCTCCAATTTTTTGATCTTACAATCTTTCTAATTCCAGCCCATTCACCTTGCTGTAGATGCGAACACAAGATAACAACAATTGCTGATAACTAAGATGTTGCCCGGGTGTAAGACGAGAACCAACAACCAACATAATATTACACATTACATCGGTTCCTAGCATCTTGTTTTTGTATCTCATGCCATGTCTCATTGTATCTTAGTAAGACAAAAATGTCGCTCACCAGGGAACAACTTTCCCTAACTTTTAATTATAGTTAGAGACTTGGATCAATTCCTTAAAGGTGTAATACATTACTTATTGTTGTTGTTGTTGTTGTTTTCATGAAGGAAAGACAATCAATTTCTATGTTCTAGCTTACAATAAGCAAACCATACAACCAACATGTGAACATTTAATTAAATGAGGTAGAACAAACAAACGAAGAACCGTTTAGGTCGTGTAAGGGTTGTTCCGCTTGCTGAGAAAACCGGCTCTCCTCAAAGTCAACAATTTTACTACTCAAAAGAGATCGTGGCGTTACCGTAGACTCACCTCTAATACCCCAACCAATGTAAACTTACCCCATTACTTTTTTATTGTGGGACAAAAAAAATCACGTTGTTTAAACCAGGTTGAAATGAATTGTTTCCACAATGCATACCTTTAAGTTGTACTCACTATTATGCGCTCATTTTAATTTGGTAAACCAAAATAAGAGTATGGGGAGTTTTGTTTCTCACGGATGTAAATATTTCAGAACGGTGCACTGTAAACAGCTGTCAGATTGAAATCGTGTATTTATTTTCTCGATTCTTATCATGCAGGCCGATCATATATTTTCGAAATCATGAAACAGTTTATTTTCTTAAAAGTAATTTCATTTCGAGAAAACAGTTGAAGGAAACCGTCGAGAGAGAAATACAAGCATAAATTGTAAGCAGAAAAAACAAGGTTTTCCCGGTCTTTTTCGGCCAAAATAAGAACGTCGCGTTATTTTATTTAACGTGGAATTGGAAGCTCCTCAGAACAGTCATTCAATTTCCCTGAATTATAATTTCGGAAAAGTCGGGTTGGCGTAGTGGTATCCTTCCTTGCTTTCCACCTCTATAGGACCACGGTTCGAATCGCGCCGCGGGGGGGGGCGAATTTTTTTTCCCAAACGACATTGCTGTGATGAACTTTTTTTTAATGATTTTGATTTTTTTTTCTCGATCGGAATGCGGATGTTGGATAGAAATAAAATATATAAAAAAGGTGAATAAAAAAAAAGTTTGGGAAAAAAAAAAATTCGCCGCCGGGGGCACTACGTGGATTGGGTTTTCAGTCCCAACCAGACTGCGTGGGTTTTCCCTGGAATACTTCTCTGGGGTTCTTCTCTTACATCTAAAACTGAAATTTCCTTCATTGTCTTCTCTCTATTGGGTTCTTGGCTAGTGTAGTGATTAAGTTCACTTATCTGGGAGTCTCTGGCTTCACAACCAGAATAAGTGAAATGAAATGAAATGAATAAGTAAGAAAATGTGATTAAAAAGACACTTCAATTTAACAAAACCACTAAAAAAACCTTTCAAACGCATGGTTAAAAAGAGCACCTTTAAAGTTCATTTTAATATAATGATATTGTAAATGAATGACGGTTTTAACCGAAGAGGCAACATTGCTTTAATACGAATGCATGGAACTGAATTTGGCTGCCTTTTTGCCCAATATGACCAGGAAAACCTATATAATTATAATATGATAAATAATTTTGTTTTGCTAATTTTCAGCTAAAACCTACATCTATTTGTATCTTGTAAATGCGGGTTTGCTATATGTTTGTTTCCTAAATAATATACCAAATACATGCGTTGTAATTATTTGTAAAAAAAAATAACATAAATATAAACAAATAAGTATAAATAAAAAAGTAATTATAATTAAAGTAATTAAAAGTAATTATAATTGAATAATGGAATAATAATAATAATAATAACAACAATAAATTATTATTTGTTCGTTTAATGTATTAATGGACTGTGTCGGTTAGGTGCTGCTGCATAGTGCAGTTTAAAGTTATTATACAACATGTTTTGTTAAATAAATATTTGTAAAATTGTTTTAACATAGCCATGCATTAATAAAGAAATATACCTTCTATCAATGAAAGCCAGTGACGTCATCAATCTCACCATAATAGGAACCCGTTCAGTCCAAGATGACGTCAGAACAGAATTCTTCAATCGTGAATTGAGAAAAGTTCACCTCAGCATATCACTCTAGAACGAGTAAAACAAAAGCAAAACGAAGTTAATTTCCGTTGGAAAAACATTGTGAAACCAACAATCTGCGTGAGTTAGAAGGTGAAAGTCTTGGTTTGAAGAGAATGCGTACAATAATGTGAATATGCTTCAAACGTAACCAAAGTGTGTCCGGAAGAAGAACGCAACGTAAAATTACCGGAGAAAGTGCACATACACAATTAATGTGCAAAATTGTGTGTCAAGAAAATTGAGAGTGAAAGTTTGATCGGTTTTCTGTCATTAATTCATAAGTCACTATAGGAAGGTTTAATTCTGCATGGGAATGGGAAATCATCTCTATGGGGGCAATTCTAGCAACAGAAATGTATACAGGATAATTTATGCCATATTTCGTTTTGTCAGGAGTCCATTTAATTGCTTACGGTCTCTTTATTGTAATACTGTTTGCCTGGGACTTATGCCCTGCTTCCGGGCACACGACGCAATGCAACCGTTGGATTCAAATAGAGTAATGTCCAGAGAAAAAAAATGCAGTGTTTTTTTCACACATTGCCAATAGACTGTGCAAGTATCGCGCGTAATCGAACATTGGGACCCGTTGAAGTGCGCGAGTTTATGTCCTTCACATGTACACTGCAAAAACTGGGTGTTCAAAATTAATGTACACCATGGGTGTTGTCACATTTTATGGATACCGAAGAGAAAATCAAAATTAACACCAAACGTGTTAAAATAGCACTAATTTCTGCGAAAACCATTACATTGGTGTTATTATAACACCATAAAATCTTAATTTTGATTCTCTCTTCGGTATCTACATAATGATAACACCCATTGTGTCAATTTTAACAGCCGAGTTTTTGCAGTGTACCTTGGACCAAAGTCGTCCAAAATTATTCGAATACGCGCGAGACTTGCACGGTCTATTACTTTGTGAATTGTCTTTTCCAAAGAAGATCTTTGGTAGTAGTTAATAAGAAGGACAGTTCTTTTCAGAACTGAAAAGTCTCCCGAATTCCAAATATTCTACTCTGCGGCAGTAGAATAATAAGCAAGACAAGTTCTCATAGAACAAAATCTACCTAGCAAGTAGATTTAAGAACTGAGAAGTCTCCCGAATTCCGAGTATTCCACTCTGCGGCAGTAGAATAATAAGCAAGACAAGTTCTCAAAGAACAAAATCTACCTAGCAAGTAGCTATATACACATGGTGTTACCGCAAACCAAATATATATTGATACCTCACCATGCAATGGCTCAAATCCTATAAAGAAGATCTTCGTCTCGAAAGTTGTCTGACTCATTGCGTATGAGTGAACACCAAAATAATAAGAATCAAACTGTCAGCCTGAGTTGATTACAAATATTGAAAATGCTTTCTCACAGATCTTGTCCAGGAAAGTTTCGTAGTCATAGTCGGAATTTTTAAATTTTCTTTGATTTTAAACTTAAGGGCACGCCAATATTGTTGGAAATTCTTATTTGGGGGGGGGGGTGGTTAGAGAGCCTCGATATGAAGTAGTAATTACTGATGAGAAAACGATGTTTTTGTATCAAAGCGAAAACTGCACTTTGCGAACTCGCAATTAGGCCTACAATATAAGAGAAAATTAAATTTCGCTGCCCCAGATAAAAACCGCCAAGTATACGTCAAGTCTTGATTGACGGATTATTTTCTGATTGGAAAAAGCTTCTGGTTCGGTTTGTTTATCATTTGCTAACCTTTTCACCCAACCCGGATTTTATCCAATTTAGAGTTGTTGTTGAACCATAATTATAACTGCACGTTTGATATCTTCATTTTGTCGAATAAAGCCTCGAGCGATAACCCACTTTATGATTTTTTTTATTTCTCTTCGTGTTGTCATAATATTCTTTGCCGTTTGGTACATACCTGCAGCGGCCAGTCTTGGGTGTATAGTGAATAAACTGGTTAAGTCGTTCGCCTATTGGAACATTCATAAAGAACTTTGTGTTCACATACTGCATTAAAGGTATCGTACACTTTTTTCAATTCAATTTTTTTGGGATAAAAAGTGATATCTTTTTTCATAACCGCTGCAGTACTTCAAAGTGAAAAGTTTCACAAAATGCATTATACTATCCAAAGCTGCCTGTACTTCTTACCAAGTAAGTTTTTATTGCCATTAATTTTAAGAGTGATTACGAAACGTATACAGACCATTTAAGTACTATAGTTTTTATTCAATTGCACTTTGAGAAGCTTATGTAAAATAGCCATCGGTCAATTAAGCTGACGGATTTATCTTCCACGGGGGACATATAACTTGAAGCCCGTGTACTTTACTTTATTCCATCCATTAGTCTACTCTAGCGCTTCCACTACATAGTAAACGGAGAGTTTAAATGACCCGCGCCTACTTTCGCCCGCCACATAAGCCAGAATTTGAATACAACAACGTGTCGGCCGCATTGTATTGCCAAACGTATACAGAGCTTCATAGTTATTTAGACTGACTATACGTTGTAGGGTGAGAGACAACTTCCGATTAGAAGCCATGTTGGGTAACAAAAAGCACATAGGGTGCCAGACTATCTGCATATTGGGTTATGCTACATTTGGACCCGGAAATGGCGTCCAGCAATCACGTGACTTAAAGGAACATTACAGAATCGGTTTTTGCTAACTGGCAGTGTAAGCACTTTATATAATTCACCATATACCTAAACTGACAAACCTGTAGAAGTTTGAGATCGATCGGCCATCTGGGTCACGAGAAAATAGTGAAAAACCGATTACACATGTGCATGTGTTATACAATGCATGAATAAAACGCTCATGAGCGACAAACTCCAATCGGAAATTAGTTTTATTTATTTCTCATCAAATATGGCATTTCAGACAGAAATATTTCAAGGGATGTTTTCTACTATCATCATCATTAGACCGTGTAAGTTTTACGTAAATCTGTGATCATAAAGAAAATTTTAATTACCAGTTCTGTAACGTTCCTTTAAGAAAACTGGCCCCTCCATTTTGCAACTCTTTTCACAGCTCTGGGTTGGGGTTCACACAAATACACCATGGGTTGTCTGAACAAAATAAAAAAACACCTCTTTTGAGGGGACATTGTTTCCACCCCCAGGTGTTGACTGTATCGATTCAATTCTAGATTTTTAAACTCATTTATGTTGGCTTTTACAGCTGCAAATCCGAGACAAGTGTATCGGTAAAATCTTTGCTAAACAAAAATGTTGCTTGACGCACACACATGGATGACAATAATTGGGAAGATTTTTTGCCGGCATCTAATCTGATTAACGTTCTGTTGACAGTGTAGGCCTAATTGGAACTACTATTTAAAACTCAACAGTTACGGGGAAATACAATAAAGAAGTCATCGTTGGGTCCAGGGCTTGTATGTAATTGTAAAAACAAAAACAAAATCACTTACGCTCTTGTCGGTTGAATATTTGACGATGCCAACCTCCTCACTATCTGCTCACCGATTTGTACAATGTGACTCAATCTTGCGGTCAATTTCCTCATCTTCTCATTCAAAAATCTATCAGTTAACTGTGTTTCAAAAGAAAACAAATAAATAATTACATCTTTCGTCAATTTCGACCAAGCATAGGCTAGAGGAAGAAGATTTTATTTTTTTTGTTTTTTTTGTTTTACCTCTTAATTTTTCGTTGTTAAATTGTTTTCCCTAATTCGGCCCTTGGCCGCGATGGAAAATGACTTTTTAAATGATTTAAATAAACCAATAATAAAGAAGAAGACGAAGAAGAAGAAGAAGAAGAAGAAGGAGAAGAAAACATCGCCACTAAAAATGTTTGATTCAATGAGTGTAGGAGTGAAAGGGACTTTGGCCACGGAAGCAGTGCACTGTAATAGGTCCGGTCCGTAAGTGTAATAGAAAAACACACTGTCGAGATTTAATGCAGTTAATTTATCAGAGTAATGGGGTGAGATGCTCAATACCTAGCATCCTTCAGAACAATAAATTAGCCTTTAAGAAAGAAAAAAGAAAAAAAAGAAGCTCTCGGTAAAGAGCTGTGTTGGTTAGTAACAATCTTCGATTGGCAAATTCTAAGTTGGACCTACCCTTTTTATCGTGTGTTTATATGACTGTGAATTCAGTCAAGCAGATTATTTACCAAATTCAGAGCTGAATTCGTCTTCGATAAGATTAGAAACGGTCAGTTTCAAATGGCTAACACACCATAAATTTTTTTATGAACGAGCTTAAGTCATCACTCACAATCTGCTTGCTTTCAATAAACGCAACCTGTGACAAATTCACCAAGTTTTGGTTGTCACATTAATTTTTAGTGAAAAGAACGCACCACAGTTAAAGACCATGAACGAAAACGGCAACAATGATCTTTGCTGAAATTCATTTAAAATGTTTTCAATCAATAAGGAAATTGAGTTCACATGAAAGTAAACAGATTTTAATTGTGTACAACACAATAATTTTGAATACACTTCTTCAGTGCGTTTTTTAGAAAGATTCGCGAAAAGCCATGTTACGTCATCACTCATGTTACATCGCATGTGGGAGCTCCGTTTCGTATAGCCGCTTTGTTGCAGCATGGAGGTATAACAAAGCAACATCCCACAAATGACGTCAAAGTATTGTAATTTTGACGCACGCCGTCAACGGCAGAAGTTTACTAGTTTTTCAAAACCTAGGTTGGAGCCTAATTTGTTGATCGATAATTACAAAAAAATTCAGAAGTGTACAAATATCAAAATTACATTTATTAATAACAAACCCCCAATACAAACAAGTTAAAATATAGCAATTCCGTTAACAGATTTTCGCTCAAGTAGCTGTTTAGTGTTTTGCCATGGAATTTGTGCACGTTAGTTGCACTTGTGGGTATTTATATTTGTGATGGGGGGGGGGGGTCCACTTGCTATTTCTTAGACTTTGACAGTATTTTAGACCGATTAGTTTATCTGGAGATTTATTTTCTCTGGAGAATAATTTTCTCTGGAGAATTGGCACTGATTCGAAATTTACAACTTATCTCAAGAGCTTTTTAATATTAAAAACTAATTAATATTTGCCAATTCTAATTTTTTTTAGAAGAAACTCCCTGGAGCAATTTTGTGTGTGCGTTTGTCGGTAGAATCTTTGTGTGTGCCTTTGTCGGTATATTCTTTGTTTAAAATGCACGAATTAATAAAACAGTAATGTAAACAAACAAAGTTGTTTCCAGCATGATAGTTCTCTTCCGCTATGAGACAAAATTTTAAGATAAACAGAGGTCGGGAATGGAACTAATTGAGCGTGCTAATTGGCCACTCCACCAATTTCAATCCTTGTATCGGTTACCCCAACTACTCATAAATATTCACGAGAGAATATTCATGCGGTCAGTGCTTGGTGGCCATCATCACAAGACGGTGAAAACCTGAATAAAAAGGTACTATATAGGATTGGTAAGGATACAAGACATAACAATTTTAGTCTGAAAGCTTACTGGTTATGAAGTTCATAATATAACTAATTTTCTGTGAGATATTTACCTCTGAAATTAAGTCATATTCGTGAAAACTGTATCTGAAAACCTATAAAAAAAACCGCAACAGCTGATTTCGTTGTTACAACCGAAATTCAGGACAAATTGTTTACATGCTGAAAACTGTGCATGATTTTTCACTATTTTCTCCTGACTCACACCAAGGATTAAGCTCAGTTTTCCACGGTTTGTTGTTTCATGGTTGATCACACAAAATATGAAAACTGTATCTGACTATTTTGTCAGCTCTACCAATCCTTACTACAGTCTCTGTCAAACCCAAGGAAGGCACCCTTCTGTTTCATGCTCCTTCGCTACGCTCATAAGCATGGAAATAAGTTTATAACTCTTGAGAACGACCAAAATAATCACCAAGAATAAGCATTCGACTCATATTCTGCACTTTGTTTTGAAAAAAAACCCAACCCAAAACAAATACATAGGATAAGACCGGGTTTCGGCTGAACAAAACTAAATTTATCAGTACATTTAACTTGTTTAAGTGTGAACTCGCCACGCTGGCGTAGATTCTAAATGCAGGAATGCCAGTCAGATCAAAGAGTGGTTAAAATTGCAAGACGGAAAAAACCCGGGAGTGAAAAAAAACAAACAAGTACAACAATCCGTCTTGATTGAAATTGATTCGAGAATAAATCATTTCCAAGGATGACAATCTTCTAGTTTATGTTAAGGTTAAATGCGTCAAGTCAGTCTGGATTGGTACCGATTTTTGTTTAAATATTGATTTTATAATATTTCGAAATTAAGGCTGGGGCCGTTTTGATAGCTTAGGTGATACTGTCGTCACGTATTTATTTTTGTAAATTTAGCATTGTAATTTCCGCGGTTTGTTGCAAAATGATTTTTGATTTGTACCGGCTTACAGCTGCTCACAGACCATGCGGATCACGACAGTTTCTGTGTGCTAAGAGTATAATAGTCATATTAAGTCTTAACAACAAATCAAATATGGAATCCAACTTTGCCTGAGAATTTCAGTGTTTGACCTCTGACCTGTTATGACGCTACGTCAGTGAAGGCACCAAACGCACATATTTCTCTATTGGACGAGAGTTATCGTTTATTTTTTACGACTCATTGTTATAAGAGGGTTCTATAGAGAAGAGCCACATTTGCATCAACCTGGTGAGAACACAAATCTGCTTAGCCGTTTAAACTCTTACTTAGCAGAATAAAGGTTACCAGCGAAAAATGACACTTTGAACCCTATCTAAACGGCCCCGGTTAGGCTCCGTTGGCCTGTTTGAAGCCCCCGTGTCGAAAGTGCTCGTTTTCAAAAAGACTGGATAAGCCTAACCCGGGGCCTTAACCGGAGCCTAACCCGGGGCCTTAACCGGAGCCTAACCCGGGGCCTTAACCGGAGCCTAACCAGGGGCCTTAACCGGAGCCTAACCCCTGGGCCTTAACCGGAGCCTAACCCGGGGCCTTAACCGGAGCCTAACCCGGGGCCTTAACCGGAGCCTAACCAGGGGCCTTAACCGGAGCCTAACCCGGGGCCTTAACCGGAGCCTAACCCGGGGCCTTAACCGGAGCCTAACCAGGGGCCTTAACCGGAGCCTAACCCGGGGCCTTAACCGGAGCCTAACCAGGGGCCTTAACCGGAGCCTAACCCGGGGCCTTAACCGGAGCCTAACCCGGGGCCTGTAACCGGAGCCTAACCAGGGGCCTTAACCGGAGCCTAACCCGGGGCCTTAATCGGAGCCTAACCCCTGGGCTATAACCGGAGCCTAACCCCTGGGCCTTAACCGGAGTCTAACCCGGGGCCTTAACCGGAGCCTAACCCGGGGCCTAAGCAGGACTCCAAGCTATGGTTTCGAAAAGGGCCTGTAATTGTTACGAGTGTTCTTGTTAACATTTTGCTCACGATGCTAAGCAGTGAGTAAATGGATGAGTAAAGAATTGCTGAGCCTTGTTCTTGGAAACGCAGGAAGAGGGAGATTGTGCGTTCCGCATTTGACTCGGTATTGCAATTTTAAAGTTTGACATAACATCAGGCTGAAGGGGTTCTACTGCGATATTGTTGATAAGAAAACGCACGGGTCGGTCAGAGCAAACCGCAAGTCATTTTCAAATACCAATTGACAACCTTAAAGGGAGTGTATACTTTTGGTAAATACTCCAAAAACTAATGACCCATAAAAGCTTACTTTGTAAGAAGCACTGCAGCTGTTGTTAATGTATAACATTTTGAGAAACGATTCCCTTCAAAGGAATGGGGTTTTAGAGAGAGGGATTCAAAAGCATTCAATTCTGAGAAACGTTTTTCTGCATGGAAAGTTCCACAGATCGTGTATTCCAATGACGGATTATTCTTCCTGGGTGGACAAAAATGCTACCACCTTTTGAAATGAAACTTTCACAGGTTAGTTTTATTGTATATATCTACATTTATCTAGGATTAAAACAATCGAACGGTTCCAAAAACCAAAGGTATACACTGCCTTTTAAGATAATCTACCCAATTTATAGTGTTCTTCTCTTTCCTAAAGTTTCTTTTTAGGGTATAATCTAGCCCATCCACCTCGTCATATTTCACACGTCTATAGATGCTAAAAATACGCGCCAGCAATTGAAAAGTTATTACACAGCTCTCGCGGGTGCGAAGCAAAGTCATTCTGACATTGACACATTGGTGATTAAACTCAACCCACCAATATCAAGGCACCCGGACTATTTTTCTAATGAATTTCCTCTGGCACACTCGATGTGTGCACTCTTTCAACGTTACCTGGCAACTCCCGCCATCTTCTGGTTTCCCGCGTGATAACAAGTGAAAACAAATTCTCGCCCGCGCGCGGGAGGCACGCTCTGATAACGAAACCGCAAAAAAAAAAAAAAAAAAAAAAAAAAAAAAGGCGAGCGAACGGATACGATTCGCTTTCTGCCAACGACGTATCCCCGGGTTACACCGCCGAATTGAATGTTTGTGCTGCCATTACCTGCCGAGGACAAAAACGGAAAGAAAGAAGATGAAAGACAAAAATAAATTGTGGGTTGTGTATTTAGTTAATAGCATCTAGGCAAATTGAAGAGCTTTTCTCGTAATACGAATGACCACTCTTTGACGAAGAGCTTTTTTTCGGGTTCCAGAGATTTTCATCAATCGAAGTAGGTTAAATCAAATTACAAAATACTTCCGATTGACGTAAGTTCCCCTGGTGCACGGAAGAAAAACAGAGCGATGTTTGATTTAGAATTAATTCTTACAGATCACTCAGTTACCGCCGGATTCACCACCAGTATGACAGAATCACCAGTAATTAAACGAGGTGGGGGTCAAAATTCTATGCCAAAATTACCAAATCTATTGGGAAATATATAACAAATTTATTTACATATACACACACTATATACATTCTTAGTGTTAAAAAAATCCAAAACAACACAAAACAAATTGTAGCCAGAATGCTATAAAGAGTAGGTGATTTCACACGTTATTTTAAGGTTAAAAGTTTATGAAAAAACTAAAACAAAACTGAAAAAAGAGGCCTGACCCTAAAATACAAAAGCTTCCCCTAAAATGTTAAAGGCACTGAACACGTTTGGGAATTGTCAAAGACCAGTGCTTTCATTAGGTGTATCCCAACATATGCATAAAATCACAAGCCTGTGAAAATTTGGGCTCAATTGGTCATCGAAGTTGCAAGAAAATGATGAAAGAAAAACACCCTTGTTGTACAAATTTGTGTGCTTTCAGATAGGAATAAAAACTTCTTGCAAGAAGTTTTTATTATTTTAGTGAGAAATTACCTCTTTCTCAAAAACTACGTTACTTCAGAGGGAGTCGTTTCTCACAATGTTTTATACTATCAACAGCTCTCTGTTGCTCGTTACCAAGTCAGTTTTTATGCTAATATATATGTTGAGTAATTACCAAACGTGTACAGTACCTTTAATGTCTATGCACTCAAAAATAATGCTCATTATATCTGTTTCCTGAATCCAGTCTAATTGTATTTCTTAAGTTGTGTCAGATTGGGTGATGAATTGTTATAAGGATTAAACAAAACAAGTATGCATAATATTAATTAGAGAAACCTAAGCATAAGTTTATTAGATTTTGTAGAAAAATCGGCTCACTTTGAACACAATTACTGGAAGGCAATAAAATGAACCTATCAAACATAGAATAACTGCAATTTTGTACTATCTCTACTTCCTTCCATTGTGTGTCGTTTTACCGTTTATGTTGGTGCTTTGCATTGGAATGCCCTTTTCGTGACATCATAGAACGAACACTCACACACATGCGGCAATTTTGCTGCTTTCTTCAGCCACTAGCACTATGCATTACGGCGGATGCTGTTACCGGATTTCAAAAATAATGGTAAAACTTGGGAGAAGGTTTTTTTTGTTGTGGTTGTTGATGTTATTGTTGTTGATGGTGATGTGGTTGTTGCTGTTGTTAATGTCGATGATGATGTTGTTGTTGTTGATGTTGTTGTTGTTGTGGCTGTTGTTGTTATTGTTGTTGTCGCTGTCGAAGTCTTAGTACACCTCGTATGGAAAGAGAATTTAGGCCCCTATATATACTCCTTTATAACACTCCTTACAAAGATTCTGCCTGGTGTGATTGGTTAGGAGAACGTCACATGATATGTCCTATTTTTCTAGAAAGCCGCGTGAACGTATTGCGCTATACCCGCAATATTGAATCGGCTCAATTTCGAACACAATAGCTGGAAAGCAATAAAATGAACCTATCAAACATAGAATAACTGCAATTTTGTATTATCTCCACTTCCGTCCATTGTGTGTCGTTTAACCATTTTATGTCGGTGCTTTGCATTGGAATGCCCTTAGTTGTATCATCTGTAGCTGTTGTTATTAATGATGATGTCGTTGTTGCTGTTGTTGTTAATGATGATGTTATTTTTGCTTTTGTTGTTGATGTTGATGTTTTCGTCGATGTTGCTGTTGTCGTTGATGATGTTGTTGTTATTGTTGTTGTTTTTGCTGTTGTTGCTGTTGTTGTTAATGATAATGTTGTTTTTGTTGATGCTGTTGAAGTTGTCGTTGTTTTTGATGATGTTGTTGCTGTTGTTGTCGATGTTGCTGTTGTTATTATTGTTGTTGTATTGCTGATGTTATTCTTGTTGTTGCTGTTGTTGTTAATAATGATGTTGTTGATGTTGTTGTTTTTGATGCTCTTGTTGCTGTTGTTGTCGATGTTGCTTTTTTTGTCCTAGGCTAAACCAGTAGCAACCACTGTACTATACCCTTAACAACCAGTGAACTATACCCAAAGCAATCAATGTACTCGACGCATAGCAACAACAGCTTTGTGGTAATTATAAGTCTCGGCACACTACTGCGGAAGCGTTAAAGGGACATTGAGCTAAGAAAATCCTAATTAATATTAAAATTAAATATGTCAGAAATATGAATTAAAATAAGTTATAATTATGATTTGTTCCAATTACTTCGCAGTTATGACATATACAAGTCATAATTATGAAATATACTTAATAGTTATGACTTTCTTTTTTCTCTCACTGCTCCAACGTGTCCGTACAATATGAATGTGGTGTTTTACAACAAATATTGACTGCTTTTGCTCTTGCTATAGTTAAAAAACTACCACTCACTTAGTGATCACCGGAGCGACCAATTCTCCCTCGGCTTCACCTCGAGAAAATAGAACACCCCAAGGATCACCTCTGGAGTCGTAGTTTTAACCATAACATTCGAAGCCTTCAATATTTGTGTACTATACGGTAAACGGGATTTCCTTTTTGATGATTTAATTTTGTTTATTTTTTTATTTAGCATTGTGTGTAACACTCTTAACAATATTGAAAAAGCAGTGTTGATATTTTGCTTATTCGTTGGTTAACATAAAAGGACCACAAAGTTGGTTTAAAGTTGCCAAGAATTGTAACAGACCCCCCCCCCCAAAAAAAAAAAGAAAGAAAAAAAAAAAAAAAAAAAGAGGCCCAAATCAGTTGTGGTAAATACTGACCAATTCTGGGAGAATAACTTACGCAACCCTGATACCCAACGTTTTGACAGCGTTAATGTACGGCCACATAATTGCTTACTATTACTCGTGGCCTGATATTTCTTTTCAGAGACTTGAATAATAATTGACACGGTATAGATCTTTATCCCGGTGCGGCCATCTTTAATTTTCTCCCATTCAAATCAATTTAACCAAACCGAGGCTGGAAGGAGAAATAGTCTGGTTCCTTTTTGTACACTGAATATTAGCATTCATTGCTGTTATTGGATACAGGAAACATGACCAAGATGATGGCTGCATGATAAAAATTTATTTCTTTAAGAAGAGGCCAGCCTTAAATGCTGAACAGCTCTTGCACTTTTTATGGGCATTATGTATGAGCCGACGTATCCGATACACCCTGTGTCTTAATGACATGCTTTGTCAAAGCAGCGCTCGACGAGGACGGTACCGGTGTGTCATGGCAACTTCCTCGAGATTGATGAGGCACTTGGACCAACTGAAAAGAAATAACCCACCATGCATATTTCAGCAATTTATAAAGAGAGGCACAGGGTATAATTCTTGCCGGGGTAAAAAGACGAAAGCTTAGCCGCGCTGGTCGATTCATGCTTCATCCATCAGGACCGTCACCCTGTTCTTCAACATTAATGATGACAGCAAATCACAAATGTTGTATTTCGAGAGTTCTTTTCATTCTTACAGGTGACAGTGCGTTGTAAAATATATGCAACAAAGAAGGAACAGGGAACTCTGAATCACAGGCCTTCCCGCAGGAACTGCTTCTCGCTGAAATATCATTTGTGACAATTTAGGCCGAGCACGTGAAACGCAAGTGAGGTTTCCACCTAAATCGTGTACAGTATTTCCCGTAGGAAATGTCTTGAAGGAAAATCAACTTAGACGTTATGGTGCGTGTTGCAATGTTTTAAGCGTTGCATAGGAAGTGTGGACCTGAGAGCAAAAGAAGTCCACATAATGTAGGGACTTGAAACACTATGGGAACTTACATTCGTCCATCAAAGTGTTTTTTAAGAGTGTTGAAGAATATGTTTTTTTTTTTCTTAAAGGGACACGTTGCCTTCGGATTGGGCGCTTTGGGCTATAAATGCGTTTGTTATGAATTGACTATCGGGTTGGAAAGATGTTTTGAAAGTTGAATATAATGATCCACAGAAATATACCTTGAAATTGCGTTGTTTTTACTTTTACTTCGTGAACTAACAAGGTGGAGTCAAAAATGTGGTTGTACACAATTGCAGACCGTGTTAGTTCACGAAGTGAAAGGAAAACCACACAGTTTCGAGCTATATTGTACTTTTAAAACATCTTTCTAACCATATTCATTTCATAACAAACGCTTTGTATAGCCCAAAGAGCCCAATCCGAAGGCTACCGGTACGCAATACTTTTTTCCTACGAACTTGTTGTCCACATACGGGAAATTAACATGGGCTGGAGAAAGATGATTCAAAAGAGGGCGCTATCAAAAGAAGTTTGTACACAGTTCGCCATATGGGACAAAAAGTTCGTAGGAAAAAAATCTCGCTACCGGTACGTGTCCCTTTAAAGTGCACATAACAAAGGAATGTTCCCAGAGTGTATGCAGCAAAGAGCTGTTTGCTTTGGGGCATGTCTACGCATTCAAACCGAGGACCTTAAACATATGGGAAAAAACAACATACTGGGGACAGTCCTCGCTTTGCTTTCGTGTACAAAACCATTGGGAAAGACGCTAAAACAATGAGAGAACAATGGGGTGTCCTTGGTTTACACCATTTACAAAAGGTGACTGGCTCTTTTTGTAAGGATGGTAGGTCGGTAAACGGATAAACGCGGCTGTCTGCATCATGCGTATACTAAAAGGAAAACAAAATGTGCCAAAGCTTTTGAAATAAAACAAAAAACAACGTGTCTATAGTAATATCAAACGAAATGGACAGGTGATCAGGGTGAGAGCGGGAAACCTTTTCATGAGGGTCATTTTGTTTAATCAATGGGTTTTAAGACAAGAGGATGCAATTATGTCTGAGAATGAAACTAAGTGAACCTCAAAAGCGATTAGCACTGTGACCCCAGTCTGAAAGCACCAGCAGACGAAATGGAGTAAAACATTTGGCTCCTAAAATGGAGGACGGTGTTAGTTCACGAAGTAAAAGGAATAGCACACAATTTCCAAGGCATATTTGTGTGGATCATTATAGTCTACGTTTAAGACATCTTTCCAACCATATTCATTTCATAACGAACACTTTTAAACGCTTTTATAGCCCACATCGCCCAATCCAAGGCAACGTGCACCTTTAACTGTTAATAGCGTGGAATTTCTATATGCAGGCGAGTAGTCAGGGCCTTGTTTGCCCCATCATCCCTTGTATGTTCAAATACAAAATTACGCTACGAAATACACTATAATAGTAACTTGTGGGAATAAGCTTTTGTGACAACATTGGCTCATTTTTTAGGTAGGGTCGTAGATTGGTAAATACTCCAACAAATAATGACCATAAAAACTTACTTTGGTAAAAGCACTGCAGCTGTTGATAGTATAAACAATTTTGAGAAAGGATCCCCTTCGAAGTAAATACTTTTGTTCGGATCTGTTTTCACCCCAATCAATTGAATCTGAGAAAAAATTCAGGCATGAATCGTTTCTCAGATTTCTGAGGGTTGGTGTCCGTTTGCGCATGATGCGGCCAGAGATGCGGTTGGTACCCGCTGTCTCCTCTCTAAACTTGGATGGATTCGACATTCCTGTGAAAATACTGTGACAGGGTTTTTTTCTTCAGAAAGTAGACACTGTATTCAGCTGAATTTTTCACATGTGACTTTTATTGTAGCCTTTTTGAAAATTTTGCCAATAAATCAGCTTTACGTTGACACAAAAAACACCCCAATCTATGACCATACCTTTAACTGTTTGGTCATTGAACCACTCGAAGCGAAAAACTGCAACATGCGCTCCCAAAAAAGCAAAAGAAAGCTTCTATCAACTACATAACTTGTTTTTATTGTCATCCTCTTACAGTTGGACACGTTAACGCCAATTATAGGCCTTAATGACGGTCGAGGCATTAGCACTTACCAGCAACACGCCATCGATTTATCAATGAGGTGATTTTTTTTCCATCCGCTCATTAAGAAAAACAAAACAATCTATGACACTCTACTTTAACTGTTTGGTAATTAAACCACTCCAAAGCAAAAAATTGCAACATCAGCACAGCTTAAAATAAAATACAAAATAAGAAAAACAACAAGCATTTATCAACTTCATTACTCGTTTTCATTGTCATCCCCTTACAGTTGACACGTTAACGCCAATTATATCCCTAAAAGACGGTCGAGGCACTAGCACTTACCAGCAACGCGTCATTGAATTATCGATGAGTTTTTTGTTTGTTCCATCCGCTCATTAAAAATAACTCCAAACAATGAATTTCTTCCATCATGACAATACTGACAACAATAGACTAAGAACTATTGTGTTAATTGGGTGTTAATTGTAACATTTTAAAAAACGATTTTAAACGTAACAATTACTGGTACTGATAGCTGTTACTGATAAGTAGCAATGTATTAAGAGTTATTACTTCTGAACATGAAATGAACGACATTCATTGACAATAACATTAAAGAAAAGGGCGAGAAATGTACGAGCATAAGGTATATTTTAGACAAGGGTTTTGTTAATGTACTGCGAGTGTCTTGCAAACTTTACCTCCAACTTTAAGCTCACACAATAAGTTAATCAAAGTTTGATTCGTGTACCATCATCAACACACCGAGGGTAGCCTTGCCTGGGTGGCGTGGGAGCCCCAGGGGTGAAGTGCTAAGTATTGAGTTTGAGGCATTCGGGAGAGCGCAGTGATGGGGGCCGGCGGAGCTCGATTCCCCACCAAGTGGCCGGGCCGATCCGGTCCCGACCGCAAGGAGGACCGAACAGGCACAGGACCATAAAATAACACCAGCATTTACACTCAGTCTCAGTGACCACCGCTGGATACATTTTTCCGAATTTCCCGCCCTCCAATTAAGTGCAATGCTTGGCCACAGACTGACTGGGAAACGGACAGCTTAACGTCCGGGCACCATTAGCAACCCATAAAACAACTCTTTACTACCAAAGAGTATGACCAATGATAACGAGGATGAACAATAAAGCAATAGCAGCTGTGAGTGAGGAGGCTGTTCACTAAGCCGAGGACTGTGGGGAACAGCCCTATAAAAAAAACCCCAAAAACCAAAAAACCAATAAGCAATTAACAAAACAATAATAAGAAATATAAACAAATAAACATGAGAGAATGCAAAGTGAACCGGTAAGGAGCTAATAAAACACATAATGCCAAGGCATAATGACCCAAATTTAGAGTTGCCTTTGAAATGAACGGTTGGTTCAACCATAGTTCAACACCTCGACGTTTCAATCAGTATGCTGTGGCAGTCTTCATCGGAGAGATGAAAAACAAAACCTCCTTTTTGTATTTCCCTTTAAGGTACGTGCATGCTTTGATTGAAAGGATTCCTCGGCATGGTTCTCACGGTTACGTTATTTTCCTCGAAAGCTCTAGATTCTTTGGAATGAACGCACTCGTCTGAGTGTTCAAAACTTCAGCTACATTCACTTACAAAAGAAAACCTGATACTATAAATAACACGTATGTTTCGCTGCTTCAGTTAAATGCAACCGATGATTCGAGGATGTTTATTGACATTCTCAAACATTTTCAATAAAAAACTCCGTGAAATCAATTACAGAGATTGAGTTTTCAGCCGGCCGTACTGTTTGGCCATTAGCTAAGTGTCTACGTGTCGTGGTTACTCTTACAGCAAACAGAGCGATTCTTAGACGCGAAATAGTGTTGACTCCTACCGTAGAAAGGTTCAAACTTTCCCCCTTCCTCATTCCTGCGGTATACTCCCTAAAACACATAGCCCATTGTAATAAAATGTTTGTCCCCGAGAAATGGCAATCTCAACTGAAATACACCTATGATCACTGGGGGAAAAGTCCCCCTTATCTATTTTTGTCTACTTTAAGTTGACGCTCCATTATGTCAGATTTCTGTAGATTGTCAGCCATTGATTGCAAAAACAACTTGGGGCTAATAACGCAATTACAGAAGCGTGTCGAGATAAACCGGGATAGATTAACTTATAATTACAATAGATGAATTTACATCACATGAATGACGTGTGTCGTAATGCTCTCGTCTATTTCCAAGCATGGAGGTAGTATGGGTGAACATGTTTCATGAAATGCACGACGTGTTTTGTTGCTGTATAATGGCCCCATGGACGTTTTCAAAACAGACGCTGGCGTAACTGAGGGTTTAGGTTGTTTGACTGGTTACTTTATTACCAGGCCAGGGTCCCTAACTATTGTAGTTATCTTTGCAGCAGTGGTGGCCGTCTGTACAATTCATTGAATAGCAGCCTCTGAACGTTAGAAAAAAAAGGCCTTGCTCCCAACGGTTTAACAAAAGACAGCAACACCACGATGCAAATTAGTCTGGTAGCACTTCGAGCCGAAACTAGCAGGCAATCGTTAACCGTGTATCGAGGGTGTATCAGGGTGTATCAAAGTCTAGTGTTCGGCCTGAGAAACATCATGTCTATACACACAGCTTGAAGACCTCAATCATGTTGTAGCGGCCATCTTGGTTTAGTATTCCTGTAAAACTATGGCCAAGGAAAGCGATAATGCATAACATATCAGAGTACCAGACTACACTTTGAATCCCAGGCTCTCTTAGAAATATATACCATGCCTAATATGGGGCAGAGGGTATCCCCCCAATGTTCCCATACTTGAACGCACTAGTTTCCTCTTATACAGTACCCCCACCTAAAATCCTCTAAAGAATTCCTAAGATTCCAAGCACACAATGAAGACACAATAGAAGGGGGTACCACCATAACAAGCACCAAATGTGAAATATTATAACTGGCTAAGGATTGACATTCGAATTGCTAAAAAAAAAAAAAAAAAAAAATCACCTTTAATTGCTTTTACCATCATCTATCAAAATATCTAAGCCACCTCCATTTAAAAAACAAAAAATCAAAAAACCCCAATCAAAAGCATAATAAGGACAGTGAGTTACGTGACGCATGTCTATTCCATTGTTCAGTGAAAGCAGGTAATTCGCCCGCGGTGGATGATTATGTATTATTAATTTAAAATTAAGTAGTGTCACGTGTGCCGGCAACAACAGACCTTTTAATTCGCACGTAATTTTTATTTTTTAAGCAAGAGCTGCGACTTGGGCGTCCTTGAATAAATTAAACCGTGCGCGAGAGCAACAACAATAGCAACACGTAAAAAAAGGCAAATGCTTAAAAATGCTCTTGCGTACTACGAAACGAGTACATTTGTTTACCTGTTTTAGGAATTAAGACATTTGAGGGCACAGTTTGCCTTACCATGTGTCTTGAGTTGCTACACACAAAAATGGGCTGGGTTGAGAGCGTTGACAAATTATTAAACATTTTGTGTATGGTTAGGGCATGGAGGTATATGGTTAGGGTTAATGTTTTAGGGCTTGAGCGTCTCTGTATGGCAGTTTTGAGCGTTGTACAAGAAGTAACAGTGCTATTATTATTGTTGATACTATTGTTTACGCGTAAGGTTGATGTTTTGTAGACAAAGTACAAGAAGATTGACAAAAACCTGACAAGTTTTATGTCACTACTAAAAAGTTTGATGACCAAATTTGACGAAACTGTCATAGATGGGCTGTGTGTTTTTGACTGAAAAAAGAGGTGAGAATTGATTCCCGTCCAAAAAAGAAAACCTGATGATCTTTCTCTTTAAAAGAAGGAATTGTAAGAAACAGACACGTGACATATTATAACCAGTTATAAACGAGTTATTTTGCTTAAAAGTCAAGTCAAGTCACAAAGCAATTGTTGCTCAAGTTAAGTCAAGTCAAGTCACAAGTCATGTAATGATCCGAAAAAAGGTAAACTCTCATCACATTGTGACAAACTTAAGTACAATCAAAATCTGCGATGCGATCAAGCAAAATGGGTCGTTTGTCGACCCAGGTCATATGTTTTCTTTTACATTTGACAAGAACATAACCTATGCTTTAATACTGTTAAAACCCCATGTTGATACCACCTTTGGTTCAGAAGTTGGTGAAAGTAGAAGCACCAAGATATGCGAGAGAATGAAACCGAGAAAAGGGGTTTTAAAGTCGAGTTGTTTATTGAAACTTCATCGGCACATTTTCTTTCAATGCTAACTTTAACCCCTTTTTGATGCTATTTATCTGGAAGGAAGTTGCCAATATAAAATAAGATATATTTAAGCATCTAAATTTACAATGTTTTTGTTGTTGAAAATTTCACATGTTGGCCTGTTTTGGCTTGTTTCTCCATACTGATATTTCCGACAAACGACTCATTTAGCTTGATCGCATGTTGACAGACGAGTTATTCAATTTTTCAATAAATCAAAGCTCATCTATGTACCGCATTCATTTCGTGAGAAAAAGAATTGGTGAAAAAACCCCGTAACTTTTTCGGATGGGTTTTCAGGTGGTGAACGAAATTTGATGTCGTCGCAGGTCCATTAACAACCTTTGTTTTACATGTCTTACAACGGCACTTTTTATTCGTGGAACTGTCATACTTTTTTGAAGCCGTAGTTTACCACTTTCGGTGTGAAAGACGACATGGGTGATCAGAATAGTCTGCTAGATATGATGTGTTCAAAGGACGGTTTCGTTTTAATGAGCAGAAAGGATGGTCAGGGGTGACTTGCCTTCACACAACACCACGGTTCAATTAAAGGAGTCATCGACTCCTTACCACACAAATTCACAGTAATTGAGATATAAATTCAGCCTGACAAAAAAGTCCCTTTCACTAAACACACAACAAAACACCCCTTTTCAGAGTTCAGTTAACCGAAGCGGAGGAACAACCTGTTGAGCATTTTGACTGTTCAAAACTAAAAGCCGTTCACCAGTGCTGCTTTACTATGGCGACCTCGACCAGAAAAAAAATGTCGTACTGGGACCCTCGGTCAATATTGACAAGCACTTCGAAATAGAAAGTGTGTAAGAAATTTGTCCGTCACATATATAACAGAGTGTGTGCGATTTGAAGTGCATCGAGAACGGACTCATCGGATGGGGGATGCGAGGGACGAGGGGCGTCTTTAAAAAATTAAGCGTGTATTAGATTGCGTCCGCCACAACTGTGGTGCGGAATGAGGAAATCTATATGAAGTCATTCACTTCTGCGGAGAGGGAAATTGAGTTCCACATACGCAGCGTCGCCGTTGGAGATATATACCTGCTTGTTGCCACTCCACGACACGGTTGTCTTGTAATACGATCAGGCACTACACACTTACCGGAGCCCGAAGTGTACAGCACTGGATTCCAACGTGTACGACAAAAAAAGGTTAATTTGGTTTAAATGCAGAAAACAACGACATGACTCGGTGGAATCGAACGCTGTTTGTTTATCTCTGGACTATGGTTATTTCTGTTGATTTTTGCACACCGAGGAAAATCAATTTGGGGCTACTGTTTCAGTGGGAGGGGGCTAATCCCGTAGGGTCACGGGGTGGTGGGGCGGCTAAGATAGCCATCGACGAGATCAACTCGGAGAAAGGGAGGCAGCAATATGGAGCTATACACGCTGCCGGCCACCAACTTGACTTTGTTTGGAAAAATACAAACTGCGAAACGAAAGTGGGCCTGCCGGTCTTCAGCGACCTCCACACCAACGACAACGAGTTCGGGAGGGCCGTGGATGCGTACATCGGACCAGGGTGCAGCATCATCTGCGAGCCCGGGGGAATACTGGCAGCTCACTGGAAGGTGCCGGTCGTGTCGTGGGGTTGTACCTCCGATACCCTCTCCCAGAAGGAGACGTACCCAACGTTTGCCCGCACTGCGGCCCCGAGCAAGTTCAGCGCGCCGTTCTTCACGGCCATCATGAAGAATTTCAACTACGACCAGGTGGCGATCATCTACTCCTCTCACCATCTCTGGTCTCTCACGGCCCAGATCTTGAAGACGGACTTTGAGGAGAATAACATCACTGTTGCCAATTTTAATCAATTTGAACCTCTAGAGAAACTTGCGGAGACAAATTCGGTGAGCATTCAACGAGAGGCGGGGAATAAGTTTAAACAGTTGCAGGCTGCAAAGGATTCATCCAGAGGTCTGTATCTTTCAAGTTTTCACTGAATTTAGATTTCAAAATGTAGGAACTGATTTACCACTGTTTTTAAGTGTGATTTTAAATTTTTGCATGGGAGATGTTGAAACTTTTTGCGGTGGCACATTGAAGTAATATTTGGATACGAAACGACTTAGGTATACGAAACGACTTTGGGTACCGGTGCTGTATACTCGCACTCGGTACTATTACTCCAGTACTATTCGAGTACCGTTTTGATGGTACTCGTACTTGTACACGTACGCCTGCCGACCCGTACGCCAACTGGGTTGCTAAAATTGACACCATTGGTGTTGTCACATATAGATACCGGAAAAAAAACAAACAAAATTTACACCACAGGGTGTTAAAATAACACTAACTTCTGCCAACACGATTACATTTGTGTTATTAAAACACCCTATGATGTTAATTTTGATTCTCTCTTGGGTATCTATATGTGACAACACCCATGGTGTAAATTTTAACACCTCAGTTTTTGCAGTGGTGACGTGCTTGAAAGGAATAGAAGAACTTAAAGCTCCTGGAAAGGAAAATTGAAGTTGTCTATAATGCATTTGTGTACAGAAGATGGTTAATGCAACAAGCACACATTGTCGTCTAAAGATTAGTGAAAAGAAAGGGGACACATGTTTGTACACCTCATTTTGCATTTCGTAAAAATTAATAGTGTTCGTATACTCGTATTTGGAGATCCAAGTATCTGGTACTCGGCTCTTAAACTTGGTACTCGGATGTCAGAATACTCGATGCTTAGGTACTATTCAAACTTGATGGCCCTTGTACTCGTACTCGAGTCTACTCTGTCAACCTAGCACTCGGCAGGACTTGATACTCTACTGAAAAGTGCTTGAATAAAACCCTGGTAAACAGTTTGCGATTCAGATTTGATTTTTTTTCTCAGTCATTGCCAATACTGTAGGGCCTACTAAGATTTTAAATAATAACAAAATGACCCAGTATGTGCACATGCGTATAATTGGTTTACGATCTTCAACCAGGTTTTATTCTTCCTTGCTCCCAGTAAATTATTATACAATGTGCTTTGTTCTCGACTTGTAACGTTTTTACACATACTGATAAAGAATATAATGTATACTTGTATAGTTTTTGTTGATTAAATCACAGTATTGTGACAAGGGCGAAACAGTTACCGTTTTGTATGACGTAGCAAGTAGTCGTATACTGTGTGTTTCCTTGGGAATAGCTGCGAACATTACCGCCAAAGCAATAACAAGCTTGTTGAGATTTGCATTCACTACAATTTGTTGTTATTTTGTGTTGCTATACAGCGAACATAAAAACGAACAAAAGCAATGTTCACGCTAACTAACGCGATAGAACGAGGCTGTTAAATAAAAAAATGTTGATAATTATCGATAGCAATATTGATTATATTGATATTGATTATCCGACCGCTCATTGGTATAACAAGTTTATACCAGTACCAGCCACCCAGAAAAAAAAGTTCCGTCTGAAGTACTGTAAAAAACAAACAAACAAACAAGGTAAACAAACACCAGTATTTGAAGTTCCGAGATATTTGATACAATGTTTCATGCTACAGAATAAGAAAATGCCCCGCATTTTTTAAAACATATATATAATAGGGGCCTAATAATAAATAAACAAATATTAAAATAAATAAATAAATGAATAAAATAAATAAAAAATAAAACAAAAAACTACCTGTACATGTAAGTCATTGCATATAATATTTCCGTGTACAACTGACCCTCCATTGTTAGATATTCTACAAAAAAATGATATAAATTCGTCTCGTTGTCTGTCTTCAGAAATCGGAACTTCACATAAAAATTGAAACAACATTCGAATTTTTTTGTGTGAATGCAAACAAAAAACAAACACTACAAACAAACAAATACCCCAACACACCAACAAACACCCGAGCACCCCAACAGGGCCTTTTACATAAACATAGGATTGTTAGGTCTGGGATATTGTGGAAAAGTGTTCACTGAAATTTCCCTTAAATATTTTAACTCCTCAACAATATGGAATGTGGGATTAATAAAGCAAGCAGAATCTGTCAGCACTTAGTCCTAAATTGATTGGTCAGCACTCCGCCTTGACCTTAAATCAATATGGCTTCACGTAGTTGACAAACAGATCCCTTTCTTATGCTGTGGCGATCAATAACAGATTACAAATTTGTGTGTTAACAATGACTTGAACGAGCACTTCATCAGATGGGGAAATTTCCCCTTTATGTGTTAATAGTACTTTGGTCTCTTTCGAAAAATAAACCCCACATTCTAGGCTTAGGCTTGGACTTAGGCTCCGTAAGTCATTTAATAAAAAAATAAAAATAAAAAGACATATTGTAAAGCGCCTAATGCAAAAGCCTCCAAGCGCATAAAGAGAACAATAAAATATACAATGAGTGAAAGATACATTACAAGTAAGCAGATTACAAATAAGCAGCTTCAACCAAATAAGCAGCTTCAAACAAATGAGTTTTTAACAGAGACTTAAAGCAGTGTAAAGAACTAGCCTGCCGAATATGCAAAGGAAGACTATTCCAAAGAAATGGAGCAGCTTAAGAAAATGGTCTTTGACCATAAAAAATGGAAGACGCTCTTGTAGTTGTGGTAAGCAATGACTGTTGAGATGAACGTAAAGTCCGAGTAGGGGAATAATGGTGAACAAGTTCGGATAAATAAGCAGGAGATTGACATGTTTGAGCTTTGAAAGTTAACAAAATAATTATATAAATTGTACGAAACTTAACTGGGAGCCAATGCAATTTCATTAGTACTGGTGTATGGTGAGAACGAGGCAAGCAAGAAACGAGGCGAGCAGCAGTGTTTTGTACCCGTTGGATTTAGAAATCGTGTGTTTTCCTTATGGGGCTTCAACCAGGTGGACGGCGCCTTTAGCCGAGATCAAGCTCAGGCCGTGGTTTCGAAAGGGTTAAGACAAGTGATAATGTACTGAACACTTTAGATGCATGCTATGGTGGCCCTGAAGGGACATCGCATATCGCAAATATTCGCGATTAATTTCACGACATCACACAAGTCTGCGCACGAAATTGCAATTAATTTCACGACATCTCACAAGTCTGCGCACATATTTGCGATATGCGATGTCCCTTCAGGGCCACCATAGCATGCAGTTAAGTTATGAATACACAAAGTAGAGAAATAATGGAGGCAGAAATGATCACTTGCCTTTTGACTCCAAATTCATATTTTGTTTAGCTGTTCTGACATAGTATAGTCGGGACAGCTATTGTTTTCGTCAAGATTTGTGTTTGTTTTTCTTCCTTATATTATTTCTTTCCGTCAAAATCCAATAGGATTTGTACACGCATTTTGTTCTCTCCTAAAGTCATACTTAGCTTAATACGAAATAGTCGGATCCTGTATTCATATCAAAGCTTGGGTTATGAAGTTGTCGTTAAATGTAATAAGCTCAACTTAATTTATTAGTTCACTAAGTTATAATGACATGATTATTTAATTAGCCAATCTTGAGACCACCATGTCTCAAAAGGTATACGTCCGATCATCAAACATTTCGATTATATACTTGAGGGATATGTATAACTATGTGATGGCCTAGGACGATGTCAAAAGGGAATCATTTATTGTGCGTTTTGTATGTGTGTACAAAACCCATGGCTTTGAAAAGTGTAGGTATTTGGTTGGTCAAAAAACACAACTTTTCAAAATAAGTTCAATTTTAGTTACCTATAATACACAAATCATTTTGAAAACACAAATGCTTTTACTAAGAGTTATTCCAGGCCATTAAAACTAATCAAAGTGCAATTTATGTACTTCCATGATAATTAACGATTATGTGATAAATATGACACCATGGCTCGCTTGCTCTTTTGGGCAATCCTCGCAAAGTGTATGAGATTGCCGCACTCATTCTAAACTTGATCAAGTCCATGTCCTATTTACGACCAATGCTATTGCGTATTTTGTAGAATATACATAGACTCCTTACTGTCAGAGACTTAAACATGTCTATTCATTTACCAGAGGGTGCAAGCTCAGCGCAAAGTAAACAATTTGTTTGCGTGACTGCTTAGCAACGGTTTATTTTCTGACACAATGTATCACACTAAATAAAACTTCGGAGTCTATACATTAATATAGGAAAGTAAAAATGTTATGCCTTTTTGCATGACTGCTTGCAACGGTTTATTTTCTGACACAATGTATCACACTAAATAAAACTTCGGAGTTTGTACATTATTCTAGGAAAGTAAAAATGTTATGACTTGTTGCATGACTGCTTGCAACGGTTTATTGTCTGACACAATGTATCACAATAAGTTAAACTTCGGAGTCTAGACATTATTATGTACGAACGCGCTGATGGTTTCACCATTGGTAGTGTCACTAAATTCGGTTCCATTTATGCTGTATGATACCTTCAAAACATATATTTTCTTTTGATCAGGCTAATTGTGCCCTGATTTATGGTTCGCTTAAGGGTCTGTACACGTTTGGTAATCACTCTTAAAATTAATGGCAACAAAAACCTACTTGGTTAGAAGTACAGCAGCTTCCGATAGTATAACGCATTTTGAGAATCATTTCACTTTGAAGTAATGTGGTTATAAGAGTAACTATAAATTTAAATATGAATAGTAAACTTGCGGGTACAACATGTTACACATGGTTGTACCCGCAAGTTTTTATATTTTATATTATATTTATTCTCTATTTCTCCTCTCATGCAAAAGCTTCAAACAACATTTAATGTGGTTATGAAAAAAGATATCAGTTTTTATCCCCCAAAATTTGAATCTGAGTGTAACGTTTCTCAGATTGTGTATTCCAATACGGATTATTCTCCCTGCGTGGACATAACCGCTCCGGATTTTCGGCGATATCTCAAAAACGCTACCAACTTTTGAAATTAACTTGTAGATACGAACCCTGCCTAGAAGATAAAACTATGACATCTCTAAATGTTTTTCAAGGATAGTTGATTAGTTTTCGCTGTTTATTGGTGAGATTTTGGGCATCTGACAATTCTGACAGGTATATGTTTAATACGATCTGTTGTTTTCTTGAAACCGGAATGAATAATATGACAGAAATCTATAATTTGCAATTCCCATGGCTTTTCACTTTGGACGTGTAACCAATTGTCGTTCTTGGAAGCTTTTAACTCCGCGAGTGATTCACTTAGGAGTTCCGTACCGACATCCTCTGTCTGATTGTCATTGCATCTAAACCTATCGTCGGGCTCCTCAACAAAATTGACTTTGACAAGCCATCGAGTGAACTGAATCTGTAATGTCATTAGTTAAAGTTTTACGAAATTGCGTCGTCCTTTATACTAATAATAAATAATACACGGTCATGGCCATTTTCGTATTTGATGAAAAAAGAGAAAGAGAGAGACCGTGAACAGTATTAAAAAAGAAGAAACAAGGGGGAAAATAAAAATACATCAATAAGAACAGAAACTCACAAAAAACCTTAGACACAATATATAGAATTGTTAGAAGAAAAGAAAAATAAATCCAGACGCTTGCTAGTTAGAGTTATACCAATCTTCCAGACAAACATTTTAAAGACAATAAAATACAATACATATATTTATAGAGTCTAGCAAATTAACCAAATAAAACAGTTAAACATGCAGGTCATTTTCGTCTGAAATACTTCCAAAGTCGAGAAAATAAAATTTGAAGACCAACTAAACCACCGTTCCTAATTTCGATTGCTGCAATTGAAATAAGCATCTGTCTTAAAGTACTCTTACTCGTACTCGTACTTGGAGATCCAAGTACTTATAGTACTCGGTTGTTGGATTTAGTACTCGGATATTAGAAAACTCTTCACTCGGATACTTGTACTCGATGGCCAAAGAACTCTCCCCGAGTACTACTATGCCTCCCTTGTACTTGTTCTCGGTTGTTGCATTTAGTTCTTGGATATCAGACAACTCGTGACTCGGATACTTGTACTTATACTCGATAGCCCAAGAACTCGTACTCGAGTAGATGCCACCCGTGAATTGTTCTCGGTTGTTGGACTTACTCGGATATCGGAAACTCATTACTCGGATACTCGTACTATAGATCACCCAAGTACTCGTACTCAAGTACTACTAAGCCACCTGTATGGTGTACACGGCTGTTGGACTGTAGTACTCGGACATCGGTGAACCCGGTACTCAGTCACTTCTTGTACTCGTAAGGTACTCGACTACCAAAGTACTCACTCGAGTACTACTCTGCCAATTTTGTACACTTGAAATACTTAGTACTCAGGTTGAAAAGTACTCGACAACAAAACATGACAGGCAAGTGGTGGACGCGACAAAAATCCATGAGAAGACGTATAACGTTAAGGTCTGTTTGTCACAAAACGGGACTACTGAGTTTAGGACGGAATTTTCACAGATTGATTTTTCAGTTAAAAACACACCAAAAACCCCAAGCAAAGCCGTAAAGGATAAAACTAAACGTCAACAAGTTGTGTTGATACCCGTCGGTATAAAACTTGGTAGCTCGGAGTGGGCGGGGGCAGTGTAACACTGGTACTCAGGTCATAGGCCTAAACTGATTGTGTAATTGCGCTCTTTGAAAACCTGTCCCAAAAACCTTTGAGATTACGGGAGCAACAATTAGTGACGTCATATTTAATTCTTTCACAAAGCTTCATGCACGGGGTGTGTTTGGTTGCTTTGAGTCAGGATTAATAAAATATCAAAGAGAACTGTGAACTCTTCACCTTTGGTACGTTTTCGAAGTCGACAATGAACTATGTGCAGATTTGTGTTTATTCTAAACTGGGTTGGGAGTAGTTTTCCCCCTTTCCTCATGCTTTTCCCCTTTTAATCCGGGTGGCATTATGTCAACATGTTCATATTTATTTCCCTATGGAAACAAACAACTCAAAAACTGTTTGTTTGTTTGCGTTCTGGATTATGGCGTTACGAGAAATAATCTTGTCTGAAGCGATAAACTTGAGTTAATGGCGCGTCAAAGCGTATTTTATAGCATAGATCCTTCAAGCATGCCACGGCTATGTTAAATGTTGGTAGTGAAGTGTAGTGTGATTGAGCATTCACTACATACGAGTGTAGACCCCGAGATTAAAGGCACTGTACACGTTTGGTAATTACTCAATATATATATAAGCATAAAAACTGACTTGGTAACGAGCAACAGTAGAGCTGTTGATAGTATAGAACATTGTGAGAAACGACTCCCTCTAAAGTAGTTTTGAGAAAGAGGTAATTTCTCACTAAAATAATAAAATACTTCTTGCAAGAAGCCTTTTATTCCTATCTGAAAGCACACAAATTTGTACATTAAGGGTGTTTTTTCTTTTATCATTTTCTTGCAACTTCGATGGCCAATTGAGCCCAAATTTTCACAGGCTTGTTATTTTATGCATATGTTGGGATACACCAAGTGAGGACACTGGTCTTTGACAATTACCAAACGTGTTCAGTGCCTTTAAAAACGAAAAATAAAAATAAAACCACCCCAAAACAATTGTCCACAATGTCTGGTCTTGAGACATTGCGAAGACTTCAACACGTCCACGGTCACGATTTTCACGAACGAGAAAATCTTATTTTCTAAGTCAGTGTCTGTACTTTTCTTTTTCAAAAAGACAAAATGCGTTTGTTGTTGTTTAAAAAAGAGAATTATGAGAGGATTTTTCATGACCTAGAATAATGGGTCTTACACTACTCGGTGTAAGCACTCCATTTTTGTTGTATCACTCTATATTTATCTTGTTTTCCTAAACATGTTTTGCCTCTATATCTGCTCTAGCACTTCTGTAATTGTTTTATTTTTATTTTGTACCCTTTGTAAATTCAACATAATTCATTTCGTGTTTTTTAAACAACAATCAGCTCGCAAAATAATGTTTAATTGAAGGGGCATCGGTGGGAACAAAACATAACAAAACACTGAGCCGCTAGAAAATGTCTAAAAGGCCAAGTCTGCGAATTTATACATGACTCATAATTGACACTCATCGATTTACGGAGCGTATGGAAATTCTGAGAACATTTCAGTTTACCCGGTTTATATCTTCTTCTTTTCTGCGGACGCATTATGAGGCTTTTGTGGTAATAAAATCACCTTAATGGATAAACTGGATTGACATAATCTACATCAGTATGACGGATGATTTCCTTAAAGCTAACATTGCTGAAGTGATTTTTTTGACCTTGTCCGCTTAAAGTGAAAATGCATCTTGGTTTTTGAAAGGGGCTCGAAAGGCCATATTCAGTTTTTCCTAACAGATAGAGTCCGCATGAATTGTGTGCATGTGGGTTATAGGTATACACATTCAAACAGGGAACCTATAACAAAATAATACAATAGGGCCCCCAAAGGTCCCAAGTTGGAGAGCGTGTCCAAAACCAATGGGAGCTGTTGCTAAAAAGTTAGTACAAACAAAAGAGGGACAATTATAGGAGGTCCCCTATTGCAGGTGTTTACACACTTGCGTGTGTGTGTGTGCGTGTCTACCCGTTGAAACCAAGGACTTTAACCAAAGGGATCCGGGTGTTTGACAGAGCGAGGACGTCCTCGCTTCGCTTTTGTGTACAAAACCAATGGGGACGTCTTAAAAAAAACCTACGTCCAAACAATGGGAGAACAAAGAGAAGTCCTCGATTTACGGGATTTACAAACGTGCGTGTGTGTGGGGGAGGGGGGGGTAGGCTTTGTGAGGGATTTTACGCACGTTCGTGTTGGGTTTAGGTATTTTGATTGCGGCAATGGAAATAAGCAACGGTGATTATAATTATTTTGTTTTAATGATGACGTCGATGTTGACAGTATTTCAGGGAAAACTTTTCTCCGAATTGGAAATGGAATACATTTGACAATCAATGACGTTTCAGATTGAAATTAATCATTTTCCCCTCTTGTCCTCTTTAACAACGAAGTTCGTGTTAAGACTAGTTCCGAGTCCATTACGGCACACGTACTCAACTAATAATTGGTCCTCATTTATAGCCCCGACGTCGAATCGTTCATCGCGATCGGCGCCTGTCCCTTTTTCCTACCGGAAGACTTGTCTTGTTTATGGCCCCTTTATTACACTACTCTATACGCAGCGTGCAGACATCCTTGTTATACAATATACAGTGCATATTGAAACAAGTCTGTTATAATCCCTTTTTAAGGGAGTCTATTATTCATAGTTTAATTATAACTATAACCTGATTGATTTCTCTTGCAGTGTTTATAGTGATTGCCTACGGGGCCGACGTGCGGAACTTCCTTCTGGACGCAAAAGAGTTAGGCATGATGGATGGAACCTACGCTTTTTTCACCATGGAGGTCACTTTAAACGGGAGGCTAGGGGCTGATGGCAAGGATGCCGAAGCCAAGGAGGCATTCGAAGGTACAGTCAACGTCGTTCCCAGTCGTCGCCGTATCGCCCCTTTTCTATGATAGAGCAAAGCATGTTGGGAAGATTGGCGCGGCGAATTCGTACACGCCATGAAAACGAGGTTGACACATAATTATAATAATAATTATAATAATAATAATAATAATAACTAATTCTTATATATTGTGCATTTTACAATAACGTATCAATGCACTTTACATTAGTGCCCTGGTAATTGGGCCAGTAACAGTCTTTTAATCTTTCTCAGCTCCCTGTGGAGTATACAGACCCGAGCTGCCATGGCGCTCCGAAGGCTTTTCAAACACAATATTAACCTCTACCCTCGCAGGTACCAATTTATACCCCTTGGTGAAGAGAAGCAATCATAGTAAAGTATCTTGCTCAAGGATACAAGTGTCATGACTGGGATTCGAACCCACACCCCGATGACTTAACCTTCGAAACTTGATTTCGATGCTCTAAACCACCCGGCCACACGACACCCATATGGCGCTATGATTGCAGGGAATTTCTGTCGTGTACCCTATTGAGAACAATGGCCCATTTGCAAAACCTCGGCGTCTTTTGAAAACATTTGGTTCGGGGCTTCAAACGGGCAGACGGGGCCTAAGCCGGTGCCGAAGACGCGGTTTCAAAAAGGGCGCATGACGTCATTTGAGTAGGGCGCCATCGCCTATGGTCAAAAACAGGGTGTTCATTGGCCAATCAAATGCGCCGCGCGTACACATCTGTGCGTTTCCATTGTTTAATCATCGGTTTACATTTAAGATGGCGGCTTAATGACGTCAATGCATAATGTATATTACCCCCGACAGTACAAACATTGGTAGTCAGTGCACCAAAAGAATAAAAAACAACCGAAGATATGCCCAGATTTTGAACAAAATAATAAACTCGAGATTAGGCTCAACGTGGCTGTTAATTTTTTCAAACATCACTGAACATGATTCCCAAGGCAATTGGTTTCGAACCGACGACCATCCGAGTGTTCGTTGCCTGGCCGGTGTACACTTTGTTTTACGACGGTGCATTAATTGTTTTTTTCGGGGGGGGGAATAATATACAACATCACAATTTCCACGATCACAAGGTCCCATAGTTCAGCCAATGCTGACGATCGATTTTGAAAATAGTTTATGAAATGTTCATTATAGTTTTAAGCCGGGCAGCAGATTGCATGGTTTAAGGCGAGTTATAAAAATACAGCGGTTTTTTTCTGTCACAACTAATCCATAAAAACGGGGGGGGGGCGCTTCTATCGAGGTTAATAAATAACGTTTTGCAAAAATGTTCGTCCGTCGACTTAGACGTCCTCCTCACAAGACGTTTTTACGAAGAAGGTCGGCCTAAACGTCTATGGATTTTCCATTAATGTTGTGCGGCGAGTTGACGCTGTGGGAAGGGTTATGATTCAAAAACACTCCCCAATACAATGACCTTCTGCTAACATGACCTAGTTCTGTTAACCAGATACTCAATATTATTACAGAGTTATATTTACTTAAGAAAATGTAGTTAAAGATGCTAGGTCCGAATTTTTGCCGATGTGACCCGAAAGTTTAGATTTACATTTAAAACAGCTATTTTTATCGATTTTAGAAAGTTATAAGCTTTCATTTAAAGTATTGCGTGAACAAAAACCCTTCTATGATTAGCGGTAGTTAATTAAAAACTAAAAATTAATTGCTGTGGACATTATTTCATGTCCATCAGCCGTGTACAAACAATTGTTCATGCTATTTATATGATTCGTGCATTGTCCGTGGCATATTATTGCGAATTTTTTAAATGTAAAAAACCCCAAAACAATTAATGAGTTTTTAATTTTTTTCGTTATTCGGTTTTGAATTTTGTTTTCGCAATCAAATTATCAAAGTTGGTATGTTCCACACCCTTGAGGGAACATTACCCCACCAGTCAGGGAACTTAATTTGCCACCGGTTAGAAAACGGATTCATTTTTGAATTGCTGTTTTTGTTATTAAGAGCGTTTCGAAATAGAGATAAACTAACAGATTCCCTAATGAGGGAAGGAAAATATTTCCAAATTATTGGTCCAGCTACACTGGATGCTTTTTGACTCAAAACTCTGTTTACACGGGAAATATTCAAATAAGTGATGTCAAGTGTGGACCGAAGAAAACTTTGAGGAGTGTAATATGACAGTAAATTGGAAACTAAGATATCTGTTCACGCATTTAAGACTCACCTCTACCATGTTAATTTGTGTTTTGTGCGCTATGATCTTGCTGGAATAGCGTCTTATAAATTGTAAATGCTATGTTTTATTGAAAGTCAAATCCCCTTAAGGTGATCCCCTGGCTACCGCTTCCCCGGTTGTATCGTAAACTTGGTTATGATCCCTGGCTACACGGCAGCTAACGGTTGTATGCATGGCTTCTGACTGGCACCCGAACAAAGATATTGACAAAATAGGGAGACAGCCAACATAGGGCTAGATAGCTCAGTCGGTAGAGAGCCGGCACGTTAAACCATAGGTCGTTGGTTCAAATCCCACTCTAGTCAATTTGTCACGGTTCAACCCCTAATTGTTATGTTATATGTACTTTACCCACAGGTCTGTTAGATGTCAAGAATCTTAAACCGGAGACAGAAGAATACATGGCTTTTGAGGAAGAGGTCCGCACAGTGACGTCCAAGAACCCCTTCAACTCTACGGCCTTCGCTGCTGGCAATCGAACGGGAGAGGTACTTTACATGTCTCATGAGTTTAGCAGTGAACTGGGGTAGACTGTGCCAATAACAATCTTTTCGCATATCTGATAATGTGAAACGACGGGATGACCGCGTGTAAGATAGAAGCCTGTCATCTCCATTATTGATATGTTCACATTTCCACATAAAAACCATGGAAACAAACTCCACGAAACCTCAGGATATATAAGCCGTTACTGGTTGAACGAAGGCACGCGTATACAAGGTTTAAGGACGACTGTTTCATTGTTTAAAGGCACTGAACACGTTTGGTAATTGTCAAAGACCAGTGTTCGTGACTTGGTGTATCCCAACATATTATGCATAAAATAACAGGCCTGTGAAAATTTGGGCTCAATTGGTCATCGAAGTTGCAAGAAAATGATGCAAGAAAAAACACCCTTGTTGTACAAATTTGTGTGCTTTCAGATAGGAATAAAAACTTCTTACGTTACTTCAGAGGGAGTCGTTTCTCACAATGTTTTATACTATCAACAGCTCTCTGTTGCTCGTTACCAAGTCAGTTTTTATGCTTAACAAACGTGTACAGTGCCTTTAAAGGACGACTGTTTCATTGCTAAAGGTTTGTCTCGCGCTTACCTGAAAACAATTATTGACATGCAAATCAACTTCATTTATTTCCGCCGATAACGAGCTTAATTCGTTGCAAACAATTGTAGTTTTCGTTGGCACGAAACGCTCCACCCTACAGCAAGGTGTAAAACCATTGTAACCGCAGAGAACAGAGAAGAAAGTATAGGGTCAAATCCTAATAGCTTGTAGTTTCACGGAGAGATCTGTCGGTAGGCTTCTGATCAAGTGTCCCCCTTCAAGCCGCCCCTACATTATGAATGAACGTGATTTATAGATTGGCAAGCAGTGTCGGCCGGTCATCCATGTAAGAAAATAGGTCATCGACTCACTCGAGTAGTATGCCTGATATGAGGTGTTTCCATAGGACTCTTTATCCCCATGCAATTATTACATCTATTCAAAAGTATAGGTCATCGTTTTGTAGATCTATTGACCTAATTCACGTCACGTCATCATCACAATAATCTCGGTTGCGCCATTTTCCGAGTCAATGTTCATGCGTGTAATACCATGGAGCTATGGTTATACCATATAATGTCCTTTCTCTACGGTTATACAGTGTAGTGCGAATTTTAGGCGACGCGGCGCCCACGCGCTTATTTTACCTGTTGACCAAAATGGTTAGCGTGTCACAGTCACCTCGTGTGACGTGCAGGGCCTTCCAATATACGTTTCCACACGAAGAGGCGTACTTGACCATTAACCACATTTTAAAATTCTATGCATGATTATCGTTCAATTCATTACGTTGTTGGTTTAAAACAAATGATTTTTTGTTGACTGTTCCTTGGATTTAAATACTATTTGATGTCATAACATAATAAAATCTGTTAATTACGAAGGAATGTTAAGGTTTGAATTAATCTGGTTGTTTATTATGATTGTCACAATAAAGGTTCCGATTGAAGCAGCTCTGTTGTATAACGCTGTTCATCTGTACGCACACGCACTCAACTCGAGTCTTACAATAGAGAATACAACCAGCGGTGCTGTTGTCAGCAAATACATGTTCAACGTCAATTTTACAGGTATGATACATCATAACATTTTAATTACGTATCGTTTATCTCTAGTCAAGAAATCGATCAAAGAATTTTTTGTATATATATGTATACAATACAGTACAATAAGTATGCTCCAGTGGTCTACCGCGCCACAATTGTCCGGGCTGTTGGGTGCAATATCGCTTTATTTATGAGTTGTGTCGCGTCCAAATTCAGCTTCACTTCGGCTACGGCTACGGCTACGGCTACGGCTACGGCTACGGCTATGGCTGTTGGCTACAGCTGAAGCACCGATGAAGCCGTAAATTTCAGCCTTCAGCTTACGTCTTATACCCCGACGAACAGCGGTCGTAGTGCTCATTATCACGTTAGTTTAGTCTGTTTTCGGGAGCAAATTTGAATTCAAGTAGTAATTGTTTTCTACTCCTTTTTCAGTACTATTGTCAGAAATAAAGTGGCCCTGTTTATAACCATCTTTTAATGATTACTTCGCATAGATGCAGCGTGTCAGCGATATACAAAGAGCGGCTGTGACAATTGCAGCCCACTTTAGATTCTTAAACAAATACAATTAACAACTCGTCAAGTTTCTGTCTCACATTCTTAAGCACTGCCTGACTTTAGAATTTCATACATGCATCCAGTTTCGTTACTTTAAATTTAGGGCGAACGAGACTTCAATACTTTGTACTTTTCCCCACTTCAGCTCCACTTCACCTCTCCACCTTCATTAACCATTTTGTAGAGCGTTGTAATCGGTGACCCGAATCCAAAAGTAAAAGAAACAAACAGAACTGTAATATTGATGTTTTGGGAACTACACTGCATTATATACGGTTAGATTAACAACGAAGTATATAATTTATGCTCAGGTCAATTGTTAGCGCGATCGCGTGTTTTGTAGGGAGACATTATGTCACAACGGTATTGTTTGTTTGTTTGTTTTTATTTGACAATCTGCACGGAAATCTTACAAAACATAAATAAAATACATACAAGAAACATAAAAGATTTTATGAAACAATCCGAGGCATTGTTGAGGATAACACAACAAAAAAGCTAAAAAGCTTAATTCCGTTGTGGTCCCCTAAGTTAAAAAATACATTCTATAAGAGCTTGTTATTATTATTCTTCTAGATACAATCACAAAGACAAAACAAGAAATAAAAAAGGGGAGAAACAAATTAACTGGAATATACAAACGGTTATCTTAAAATCTGCGCTACGATATATGCATAAAATAACAAGCCTGTGAAAATTTGGGCTCAATTGAAGTTGCAAGAAAATGATGAAAGAAAAAACACCCTTGTTGTAAAATTTTGTGTGCTTGCAGATAGGAATAAAAACTTCTTGCAAGAAGTTTTTATTATTTTAGTGAGAAATTACCTCTTTCTCAAAAACTACGTTACTTCAGAGGGAGTCGTTTCCTACAATGTTTTATACTATCAACAGCTCTCCGTTGCTTGTTACCAAGTAAGTTTTTATGCTAATATTTGTCTTGAGTCATGACCAAACGTATACAGACCCTTTAAATCCAACTGCGTACCCATAGGTGCGGAGTAATCCCAATATTTCCACGAGACAAATCATGTGACCATTTCACTTCCAATGAAGTAGTTTTGTTGTCTTGGGTTTTCACCTGTTATTTCTCGGATACAGGAATGTTTGAATGAATGTACCTCTCTTCGAATCAATAATGTACCATTCCCCAATGACATTAATCAGAATTGCTCTATCGAGACCTTCTAAACGTCACTGTTCATCATATGGTTTGATAAAATTGTCTTTGTTCTCCCCAGTTTTACAATTTTTTTTAAGTCTGATACACGGATTGAATGACTAAATTTATGTCCTAAAAAAGTAATAAAAACAATAACAACTAGACTTTCAGTTTTTGTCATGTGACAAAAACAAGGTGTTCGTGGGGAGTGATTGAATGAATAAACATTCTACCTTATCAATCCAATGCCTGGTCCAGGAGTTATGAATTTTTCTAAAAATTTAACATCAACTTCCGGTTTGGACCGGAAGTCAAGGTCAAATAGGGGTCACATTATGTGTAGCGCATTTAGTTTATGAAGACGTTTAAGATGATGTATGAATTGTAAACCTCAAACGATTTGTTGAAACATTAACTTTTACTTTCCGGTTTGAACCGGAAGTCAAGGTCAAATGAGGTCACAGTGTGTAGCGTTTCTTAAATCTTTGGAGCCCTTTCTGCTGATGTATAGATGATAAAAATCCAATGTGTGGTTCAGGAGTTCTGATTTTTTCAAATATTAAATTTCATCTTCCGGTTTGAACAGGAAGTAAAGGTCACTTGGGGTCACATTCTGTATATCGTTTGTTAAGTTGTTACATACTTGTCCAATGGTGTATAGATTGTAAAAATCCATCGTGTGGTTCAGGAATTATGAATTTTGAAACATTAAATTTCAACTTCCGCTTTGAACCGGAAGTCAGGGTCAAACGGGGTCACAATAAGTGTAGCGTATGTTAGGTTTTACAAAGACCTTTCAGATGATGTATAGATTGTAAAAATCCAATGTGTGGTTCAGGAGTTACGAATTTTTCAAGTATTACATGGATTATCTTCATGCCGGGGTGCGCAATATACAACGTAACAGCGATGCTAAATTAATGTATTCCTACATGTAGTTGGTGTAAACTGAACTAAACGCACAATGTACGTATATCTGTACACGTGTTATTACACCATCTTGCGTTATCAAAGTGGGTCAACACAAACGTGCGCTTTAATGCCGGTGGTCATAAGACAAGATGTAAATATCAAAATGTTGTTATTTCTGTGCAAAAGTTTGAGCTGGCTCAACGTTCTACAACCTGATGCAGAAATTATGCTGAAATGATAAGTAGTTTTTGAGATACGAAATTTATATAATTTTAAATTTCCGGGTTGAACCGGAAGTCAAGGTCAAATGGGGTCACTTTCTGTGTAGCGTTTGTTGGACCTTTAATGAACTTTCCGATGATGTATAGATTGTGAAAATCCAACATGTCGTTCATGAGTTATGATTTTTTTTCAAATATTAAACTTTGATTTAATGTAATTCAATACCTGATGACGTCATCATGACATCATCAAGTTTGTGTCGTCTTGATATTTAGGTTCAAATGTCTGATGAGTTTCAATGTAAAATTCAATTTCAATCTTGAGTTATGCGGTAGATAAGCCCGAAAATGATGTTTTTCAAGAAAAAAACCAAAGGCAAACTTTGACCTAGGGCATGACCTTGAAGAAAAGGTCATACGATTTTGACGTTAACTTTTGAAATGTAGCCCCAGTCTTGATCTATCACATGCCTAGTTATGAACATCATAGCTTTCATATTCAATGAGATACAGCAAATACCAAATGGTCATTTTTCAACTTTAAAAACGTTGTAATTCGACACCTGATGACGTTATCATGATGCCATGACAATTGTGCCGTCCTCATATTGAGGTTCAATTGTCTGATGAGTTTCAAGGTTCAATTCAGTTTCAATGTTGAGTTATGCTGTAGAGAAGAGTTCTAGGGAAGAAGAAGATGGAGAAGAAAAAACAAAACAAAAACGGAACAATAACAAGAGGTGTTCGTGCTCATATTGCACGAACACCTAAAAATAATAGATAAAAATAGGCCTACACACTCAAGTCATCACAAGTACCTTACTGTATAATTTAGTTATTTAAACAGCATTCCAAACGTTTTGTTTTATTAGTTCATATATCACTTTATTGAATCCAGAGGTCTAAAGCCAATGTGAATAAATTGACTTTTTCTGAAAGCCATGAAGTACAACCCCTAATGACCACCATTTAAATCCTCAAGTTCTGTAATTTACAGAATGTGGGTTCAAATCCTGGCCCGGTCAGTCTCGACACTTGTGCACTGGAGCAAGGTGCTTTATCATAATTGCTTCTCTCCACCCTGGAGTACAAATGGGTACCGGCGAGAGCCGGGGGGTAACCTGTCCATGGTCAAACATGCTGTTCGTTATGAAAGAATTATTGTGTACAACCAGACCCCTGCCAGCGATGAAAATATGATTATGTATAAATATTTAGTTTGCGAAAAAAACCTTTTGTATTTCTATACTTTAACTTTGCAGATTTGTTCTTTGAGAATTTGTCTATTTATTCTAATGTCGCGGAGTAAATTTCAGGAGACTACTTATCTCTTAAAACAATGCATGAACATTGAATTGCACACAAAAGGTTTTTAAAATAACACAAAAGTAAACATTAAAACAAAAGCAAATACACAACCTCTTAGAATCAAAGCACCCCAAAAAGCAATCTATAAAAACAAGCCTATGAAGCGGGGAATAAAAACAAATTCCAAACCAGATCCCGAAAAATACTGCCTCAGCTTCATACAAAATGACTTAGAATCCTCCAAAATAGAACCATTCTTGGTATCCACAGTGAGTTCCGAGAACATCTTCGGAAAGCAAGCAATTGTAGAAAATGTATAAGCATCCGTTCTAGGTTTCAAGTGATGGAAAGTAAGTTACTTCAAATTGTGACCACTGAGTTGATTACAGTTTCACATGTCGGTGGATGAACGAGAATTAGAGGAGAGAAATCATTCTACTCGTCTAACAATCAATAATGTAGCTACCTCTAATATAGATGAAGTAGAACCTCTAATTGACAGCAATTAAATATCCCGCATCCTTAAGGTCCAGATTTTAATTGTCTCTTTGTTCTCTTCAAGGAATCGACGGATGTGTCGTCATTGATAACTCGGGAGACCGACATCCCAATTACATGCTGCAGAACATCCATAATGGCGCATTTCAAACAGTTGCGCATTTCATCAATGAGTAAGTCACTTTGTAGTTGTATTATTCTTTGTAATAATAATAACAACTAGTTCTTTATATGGCGCATTTCACAATAACGTCTCAATGCGCTTTACATTAGTGCCCTGGTCATTTGGCCAATAACATTCCTTTAATCTTTCTCAGTTCCCTGGGGAGTATACAGCCCGAGCTGCCGTGGCGCTCCGAAGGCTTTTCAAACACAATATCAACCTCTACCCTCGCAGATACCAACATTGTGTATAACAATAGCACCGCATAAGACATTTAGGCTGTGCTTTTTATATTAACAACTTCAAGCATTAATCATTCGATAATTTGAAATAATATGTTGAGTAGAACGTAACGATACAAATTATTAATTTTTTAAAAAGAAGTTTTGCAGAGTGTGGGGGACGAGTTTCCGTGTCTATTTTGTGTTTGTTGTGAACAAATTTCAAATGACAAGGATCTAGGTGTGAGTTATATAAAGCAAACATTGAATGCATCTCGTTCGTGCATTGTCGCAGAATATAATCACCCGTATTTTATATGCATGTCTTTGCCTTTGACATCATTCTGGCTGTTGGCTTCATCTGCAAATGCTGACATGTGGGGGAGAAACAGTGATTATGTGAATCAGATTTAGCGACACAGAAAATGGAGATGACTGATAAATAAGATGTACAATGGACCCACGGCTTTTATGAGTCAATTTATCTTTTCATGGGTCTTAAGACAAGTACTCGTCATTGATACCCGCATGTGAAGATAACCCACACCCGTATGCGAATTACTCAGATTCATTGCCCATCGATAATAACCAAGTCCACTTCGAGAACAGAGAACGCTTTACTCTTCGTGGACTATTTGCTGACATTCTTATCTTGATGACGAGACTAGTTTACGCGTTGGTATCTTGAGATGAGAGGGGAGCGGGGAGGGAGACGTCTACGGTTCGCGTGATAACATCTCCCTGTCGTCTAGGTCTTGTTGAGACAGGCTCAAATTCACCACATAATTCACCTCGCGTTAATAAAAGATATTCGATAAAAGATTGAAATTGGTAAGATTTTGGACAGAGAAAACCAATTCTGTTGGATTGAGAAAAAACAATTCTGTTGGATTTTATTAAAAATGTCTGATCAGTATACGGTTGCCGCCAGTAGGTCTGTTCCGTATAGTGTGATAGACTCTTCTGTTCATACCGAAATGAAATTGTCATTTATTTTGGAAGCAAAGTCGTCATGGCTGACCAAGTCGAACTTTAGACTGTTTCAAAGCGTATAATTTGATTAGATACAGCGGTGCAACAAAATAATAAATACAATAATTTAATTTGATTTTGTTTTAAATCTTTATTTTCCCCTCACGGATTGGAATGAATTAAAGAGCAGTTTTTTTTTATCAAACTTCATTGTTGGGCATTCACTAAGATTAATTATCCTTAGACATAAAGGTGTATCAATGACAAAGCGAAATGTAAGACAATTTATTATGCACTCGATCGTAACTGTACACCATCAATTATGTATGGATTGCTTTCCTCGCTCGGTTAAATATGCTAAGGTGTACAAATTGCATCACCTTTGCTGAATTAATATGTAAGATACATTAGCATGTATATCGTTTAGACAGATGAATACAGCTATATGCATGATTTATTATACGTGCACCATGTTCTGTTAAAATACCCATGGCCTGATTTCAAAATAATACCATTGCCGTGTCCGAAGCGGTGACTGTAGCGGCCGTTGCTAAAAGGCGTTGCTATGGGCAGACTATTGCTTCAACGCATGTCAATGTGGAGATCTGGCCACAGCCGCAGTTACTATATAGACATGGCATCAGTTTCATCTTAAGACGAGTTTTCAATATCATCATATTGTATTGTGACATGACTCTTTTTTAATCAATACTAAAATCAATACCAGCTTAAGATCAATCTTAGCTCTTTGTGAAATTTACCATGGACCGCCTATTTCATTAAAGTTGCATGTCGCGATTTTTGCCGAAAGAATTTTAGAATTTTTTTTTCTCTTGACTAATTGTTACAGATGATGCTGTTTCAACGAAAAACATACAACAACTTTCGCATAATGCAACGGAAAAATGCACTAAATACATATAACAGTCACGCGAAAGTGTTTGCAAATGGCTGATGGACACTGAGATAATGTCGGGTTCGCCACAATCACTCATTTTTTGTTTTTAATTAACTAAAACTTGTCAATGGCATGATTTGTTCGTTTAGTGCCTTAACGGCACTGAACACGTTTGGTAATTGTCAAAGACCAGTATTCTCACTTTGTGTATCCTAACATATGCATAAAATAACAAGTCTGTAAAAATTTGGGCTCATTTGGTCATTGAAGTTGCAAGAAAATGATGAAAGAAAAAACACCCTTGTTGTACAAATGTGTGTACTTTCAGATAGGAATAAAAGGCTTCTTGCAAGAAGTCTTTCATTATTTTAGTGAGAAATTAACTCTTTCTCAAAACCTACGTTACTTCAGAGGGAGTCGTTTCTCACAATGTTTTATACTATCAACAGCTCTCCGTTGCTCGTTACCAAGTAAGTTTTTATGCTAATATATATTTTGAGTAATTACCAAACGTGTACAGTGCCTTTGAGTGAAAGCTAATAATTTTCTCGAATCTATCAAAATTGGCAAATTTAAATCTAAATTTTTGGGTCAAATCGTCCCAGAACAATCGGACATGTATAGCATCTTTAAATTTACCCGCGTATGAAAGTTGTAAGATGGGCCTACATGTCTTGAAAATTGAGTGGTGAGAATGTATATTTATTATAATAATTCTAAAATCAAACGTTGTAAACCTTCCACTTCATCATGGTATATTATTACACCGTGTATATTCTTGCTTAATAAAAATTGCACGTTCGCTGTCTTTATCGATACGTATGCAGAGAAGCATAACCATGGAACGTTTTCGCACATTATTTACTGCAGCGTTTTGACGAAGACGGAAAAAGGGTATCTTTTTACACGACGTGTTTTCTCGACTTAAAATACACGACTTGTTTCGGGTATTTCAAGGGTCGGTTGTTATCTTTCAGCAAGGAATATTTTTAATGGAAGTTCGTGGAATGGAACATTTATAAGTAGTGCTTGGTCATAGAGTTATATAGTAGAACTAGAAGACATACAAAACCACGTGACACGGCCCCACAAGAAGCATTTTTTTGCCATTGAGAAAATGGTGCTGACACATCGTTTAACACAGTCACGCAACAGTTCACATAGCCAACATTTTGTTAAGGGAAAATTTTTCGTAATTTACTTATCGGGATTCGAAGCATTGGTGGGCCAGCGCGGTAACGTGTATGTAATTAGACTGCTCCCTCTAGTTCTATTGTATAACTCTATGTGCTTGGTTCACAGGAACGTTTGAGTATACTGTTCGCCTTACTAGCACCACCTCATGACGTGGATTTCTTACTATCGGTAACTGATTGACCATTCATTGCCGTCTGCTTGCAGGGGCCAACCGCGCCTTTGTTTAACTGTCAATAATAAACTGTGCAAGTCTCGCGCTTTATTTGAACTTCCGGGACCATTCTGGTCCCAACTATATGGAGAATTACGTGGGCAAGATTTTGTTCTGTCAATTATTTTAGTTTTAAGCGTGGTTTATGACCATGAAAAATATACATGTTGTTGAGATAAAAATTAGGAAAGTAAAATCAATTCAACAATATAGCGAAGAAAACCCGAGAATTAAACTTGACCTCAGCTTCCGGTTGTAAACTTATGTAAACGCTTGTTTTGGATGCCTGATGATAATTAAAACGCGAAGCCTTTTTATAGCAGTCTATGGTTGTTGAGGCTTCAGCGTCTTCTCTAAACTGCGTCAAGCGTTAATTTTACGCCCGTGTGACCATCGCGAATCCACGTAAGTGGTTTCTGAAAAGTTAAGATCAAATAAGCATCCTTGTCCCAGAGTTTTCATTTTGCTTCAATAATAATTAACACATAATTTGTGTATTTATTATAAAAACTAAAACTGATATTATAAACATGTAATGAGTATTTTTGTTATTCAGATTTTATCATTGAATATAATTTAAAACAAAGATTTGATTTCAGAGAAAAAAATGTTCTTCGTTTGACGTGTTTTCTCGTTCCGATACGCGCGAGACTTGCACAGTCTATTAAAACAAAAAATTATATTACAAATATCTGGTTCAGCATGGAATGAAACTTGAAAAGTATTAATCATTTTCACTGATGCATAATATTTGCAGGAATATCTGAATTGACGGCTAGTGGCTATGGCTGGATCGCTGAAACGTTGCAATCTCCAACGTTGTCGTTGCAGGCAACGGTCATATAGCCGTAGCCGTAGCCGTAGCCGCTTGATTCGGACGCGTGCAGAGGCTGGCCGTGGAATATACAGCCTCACTTTCATACTATGAGCCCGGCCGTGGATAAAAAAGGCAAATATGCGACGTCCAGAAAACAACTTTATTGAGTGGTTACCCGTGTGTTGCCAAGTTTCTCCAGAGATTTCGCTGTACAAACATTCTCGAGATAACCCCGGCTCGTAGTTTCTCAAGAGACATAAGGGAGACATGGACAGAGGCAGAAAGAGGGGTGGTCGAGACAGATTGCGAGTTCCAAGATTAATTTAGTCCACCACTTGGTAATTGAGTACGTCTTCGCGAAGAACAAACCACGTCATTATTGTTATTTTCGTCGACGAATAGCGCTGGGTAATAATTTGATTTCCCCGCTGACTGAAACGCTGCATAAATTAATTACTGGAAATCCGCGAGTGGATTGATTATCGCTGATTGTTTTAAGAAAATCGAGTCTCGGATTAACATGCACAGCGTCGTACTACCCATCATGCATATCTAAATAAACACTGTGGGTTCAAAGAAGAAGAAGAAGAAGAAACAGTAGAAGATGAAAAAAAGGGAAACAAAATGATTGCGTCGAGTAAATTACTTCCCGGAGTAATTAAATGCATGGTGCTTATGAATTAATCAGTGGTACCCCGGCTTGCATCTTTGAGTGGTGGCCGTTTACATTCGTCAGGGAGATGAAGCTCCCTGGTATTCACGGCGTAAGGGAATAGCCGACAGTGTTTCTTAACAACACCAGGGGTCTTCGACCGTTGCTACAAACGCAAAGTGACGTGTGACCAGTTTGCTCATTTGGCCGAGGGGGAAATTACAGCCGCGGTTATTGCTCGATTATCAAATCACGAAAGTATAATGCATGGTGATAGACTAATGGCACCCAATTTATTAGTAGTGACGTTTGGACTACAACTTGATTTTTGTTTTTACAACTGATACTAAGTTTTTACGATGCCTACTTATACGTCCGCAGTAAAAATTATAATCCTAAAAACAAAACCATGAATTTCTTTGCGAAATTTGGAGTCCGTATGGTTATCGTTAAAGAGTCTGACTCTCAACACAAAGTGCTTTGATTATAATGTTATAGCCTTTATTATACAGGATTAGGAGAGCTGACAAGTAGTCGCATACAGTGTTTATGGTTTTTTTGGTGATCAACCATATACATGAAATAAAAAACCTTTGAAAATGTGGGCTTAATCGGTTGTATGAGTCAGGAGAAATAAGTGAAAACCATGCACAATTTCCCACATGTAAACACATTGTCCCTTATTTTTGGTTGTTACTATTACCGAAGTCAGGTTTTGCAGGGTTTTTTTCTGGTTTTTAGAAACAGTTTTCTCGAATATGACTTAATTTCAGAAAGAAATATTTTATAGAAAACAATGGTGCTAGTATGAGCCTCCACAATCAGTAAGCTTTCAGACTAAAATTAAATAATGATTTTTTTATCCTTACCAATCCTGTATAAAATCTTTAACGGAGTTATGGACCAGGGCCCATTTTCATAAAGCTGTTTAGCAGAAAATTCTGCCTAGCAAATTTCTTTGCTGAGCAAGAAATGAGTGTGGTACCAGTCACAGCAATGGTAACTGTATGGTATTTTGGCTGGGGGAGTAACCTATTTTTCCTAAGCAAGAGTTTTCTGTGCTTAGCAAGTTTTTGTGCTTATGCTTTATGAAATTGGGCCCAATAAAAATAACCTACGGAATAGAGCTTTTGATTCAATGACTTTGTTTCTGATCTGTTTCTGCATCGCCATTTAATAGGACACTTACATTTCAAAGACCACAATCATGTGGCGAAGGAAAGCCACGTACATTATCCATGGCTTTCCGACTCGATCGTCCTCAATCATTTGATGCCGTTAATAATTGCCAATTATTGAATAGTTGAACATTAGGCCTACAATCAAATATTTGTTGTAATTTTTTTCTTCACGTAGTGACCCAAAATACAAGGACATCAACAGGACGATTTACTGGCCGGGAGGGGGCACCGAACCACCGGCAAACGGCCCGGTATGCGGTTGGAGTAAAGAATTCTGTCCAGAGGGACTCTCCAGTAAGTGCCCGACTATAAGGCAAAAAAGGGAAACATTTCCGCATCAGGCCACCACTTTTTAAGGGATTTATTTGATGTTTTTAAAAACTAGATGATTTTATTTCTCTTTTTTAAAAATATTCCTCTTGAGGAATTGGTAGCCGAAACGCTAAATTTTGACCTTTAGTAGCCGAAACGCTAAATTTTGACCTTTAAAAGGGAAAAATCAAGCGCACATTTCACGGAACTCTCGCGCACTCATGTCCAAAGGAACTGAAATGGAGTGTAGCGGCAGCGTTGTTAAGACCACCATAGACCCGAAAATGATTTGGTTAAGTTCTTTATTTTGACATTTTGTAAGCCTGTGCCTCTCTGTATACATTCTGTCAACCCTTCTGGACAGGTAAGGATATAATTTGACCTATGCGAGATGAAGCGGTGGCCGGATACGGAATTTTAGCCCCCCCCCAACCAAAAAAAAAAAAAAAAAAACAGTTATTGAAGGTATCGTACACGTTTGGTAATGACTCAAAACAAATATTAGCATAAAAACTTACTTGGTAAAAAGCAACGGAGAGCTGTTGATAGTATAAAACTTTTGTAGGAAACGACTCCCTCTGAAGTAACGTAGTTTTTGAGAAAGGGTTAATTTCTCACAAAAATAATAAAAAACTTCTTGCTAGAAGTTTTTTATTCCTATCTGAAAGCACACAAATTTGTACAACAAGGGTGTTTATTCTTCCATCATTTTCTTGCAACTTCGATGACCAATTGAGCCCAAATGTTCACAGGTTTGTTATTTTATGCGTATGTTGGGATACACCAAGTGAGAACACTGGTCTTTGACAATTTCCAAACATGTTCAGTGCCTTTAAGTTCTGGTACACCGTGTGTCAATCTCTTCTTGTGGAGGAGGATACCACCACGGACGACACAATAAAGTTATAGTTCCCTATTCCCAATTCACCATCTTGCTATACCTCGTCTCGTGAGTGAAAATGTATAACCATGGAGGTAGAATTATAACCACTTCATCATCCGGTACATGTGAATAGATAACTAGGTCCCGGTTTACTGATAATGAACTGGGAACGTGAGTGAAAATGTATATAACCACTTCATCATCCGGTACATTTGAATACATAGGTCCAGGTTTACTGATAATGAACTGGGAACGGTTAAAATCAAGGTTAATGTTCTTGAGACCATCCAATCACTTCCAAATAGTTACACGGTGCATATGACATACTATGATGATATAGGCCTACCTGTACAAACAACGCCTGGAATCATGCAACACTGGCGTAGATACCACACTGTTCAGCAACACCACATAGTCAGCTACATATACAGCACGGTCCATCATTGTTGACAGTAGCAGTTCCGGCCTTGAGAAACAAATAATGTGGAGGGTTTACCGTCCCTCGATTGCTAACAGGAAATATTGCATCCGGGACGGGAGCGGGTTGGACTCTTCCCGCCCAATTACAGACGACACTGGCGGTCAGAATAAAGAAAGAACAGCAGGTGTAATTGTGTATATCTAGAAAATGGATTATTTCAAAAATTAACCCATCGCTTTCTAGTAGAATCTTATCCATCACAGTGTCACATGGAGGGAAGAGACTGACTAAAATGGCAAATGCTTAATGTCTATGGGGTCCTTAAACATGCCTCGTATATGTTGGTTAGAATAAATGTTTGTTGATCACTGGTGTACCCCCCCCCTCCTATTGTGTCTTCATTGTGTTCTGGAAATGTTTGGAATTCTTTAGAGGATTTCCGGGACTCGGTTCTACTTCTGCACGAAAAGGGAAGAGTGTGGATCAATGGGTTGTGGGACTCGATCTCTGCAGCTATAGGGAAGGGTATAACAAAAAAACCCACACCAAACCTTCCGATAAGGAGGCAATGATTTAACAAAGAACAAGTTTTAGATGTGGGAGGAACCCGGCCTCGTAATCAGGACGACTGAAATTACAACCCCGTAATTCGAAACCCTGGTCGTGGTAGGATTCGAACCAGGGCCAAGAGAAAGAAAGAGTTAAATGTCAACTCATATGGCGGTGTAATAAATCATTGTTAATTCTAACACCGTAATTTACTGTGTAAACATTATTTGATTTTGTACATTATTAGTGCCGAAATTATAGGGACATTTTTTTAGGGGGGCACAGGGGTTGCATCATTTTTTTTATATTATTCTTGGGGGCACTTCTGGCCAATTAAAACTGTGGTTTCTTTTGCATTTCTCTTAAAACAAGCCGCTTTTCAGCGCTCTTGTTATTTCATTTCCTTTTTTTTACAAAATAATCTGACGTGAGTGTAAACATAAATTTAGTGTCTGCGTGTAAATAGAAAAACAGTTTTTAAAAACATTGAAATTATCACAAAATATAACATTTTAATCTTGTAATTTTAATCTAAAAAGTCCAAATTCCAAATGGGGGGGGGGGGTGCATTGACATGAATTGCCCCCGCCCCCAGTTACGCCATTGTACATCATTGACTAAATCATTACATGGTATTGATGAATAACAAACATATATTACATGATAAAACAAACCAGTATTTCAAAATTTTCTTAGAATAGAATTCCCTCTTTCTGAATTCGCTTTACAATTGGCACTCAATTGATTTGTTTCCTTCCTTCGTATAGCTACCGAACACGCCATTATCATAGTTTCTTCCATCACCTTCGTCATCATCACCTGCATCATTGCCTTATTTATCTACAGGTAAAACATCTGCGTTCTTTATTTATTTCACACGGTCCATTACAACCGAGGTTATCTTATTTGCCTAATGGCCTTCGGTTAGTTTGATCTATATTTACCGCAATTTGTTAGTTTCCCGGGTTTGCTTTGTCTGCACGCTAATATTCCTTAAAGACATCGTACACGTTTGGTAATTGTCAAAGACCAGTGTTCTCACTTGGTATATCTCAAAATATGCATAAAATAACAAGCCTGTGAAAATTTGGGCTCAGTTGGTCATCGAAGTTGCAAGAAAATGATGAAAGAAAAAACGCCCTTGTTGTACAAAATGTGTGTGCTTTCAGATAGGAATAAAAGGCTTCTTGCAAGAAGTCTTTTATTATTATTTAGTGAGAAATTACCTCTTTCTCAGAAACTACGTTACTTCAGAGGGAGTCGTTTCTCACAATGTTTTATACTATCAACAGCTCTATGTTGCTCGTTACCAAGTCTGTTAATATATATTTTGAGTAATTACCAAACGTGTACAGTGCCTTTAAACAAAGCATAGAACAAAGACACTGTGTTAATATTTACGCACCCGAATATTGACGTCTTGAAATATTGCTATTATCATTCATTATAGTTCTGGTAATGAAACCAAGGATGCCTCATTATAAGTGAACTTAATCATTGTAGCTCGCAAGCCCGAGGAAACCCGTAAACAAGGGTGCTTGCCACATGAACCAGAAACACCGGGGTTAATTAATTGTTTAATAATCAATAATTTTGGAATTGTTATTTGCATGTACAGTCTTACTACCAGTGTTATTTTATGATTGAATTGTAAAACAGTATGTTATGATGATATACTATGTTTTCCTATCACAACACGTAATGACTTATTAGTAGTTATTCAAGAAGTAGTTTTGTAATGTACTCATTTTCCAGTAGATAGATTCCTTATGAAAATTAGGGGAAAATTACAAGTTTCAAACATTACGTTAAAATGGTGTAAAATGCCACTGTGATTGATACCCTTTAGGTTCAATGTTTGTCAAAATCCAACAACGTTCGATGAAGTCATATTTCAATTGGTTTGTACATTTTTTGTACAGAGAATGTTCAGTTCACTCCTAAATTCTGATGATATTCAATCAAAACGGCATTAAAAGTGAGCTTATGAATGGCGTAAAAATTCCCCTTTTGAATGCACAGACCCATTTTTTTTGTTTCACTTGCCAGGAATCGTAAATACGAAGCAGAGCTGAGAAGACAGGTGTGGAAGATAAACTACGATGACATCATCTTCAGTTCCCACAATGAACATTCAAGAAGGAAAATCGGCACCAGTTATGAATTCAGCATGGCAAAGGTACACTCTTTGAGTTTTAGTAATTATTGTACTGATAGTAATTCTATCCTCACAACCTTCACACTGTATTGCATTAATCAGTGCTGTGATCCTCACAACCTTCACGTGTGAAGGTTGTGAGGATCACAGCACCTCCGCTGATTAATGCAATACAGCCTTCCAATCGTTTGGGGTGTAACTTGCAGACTGTGGTTACTGTTTCACAACCTGATCTGAGACGCAGACATTGTAATTCCTCATCATGCGGGTGCAGATAATGTTCAGATCAGAACATACTTCATTCAGGCGCTGTCCCACTGAACACTGAGACTGAGACATTGTTTCACCCAGTCCAAAGAGAAGACCCTGTCTATGAGCAAAAATTCCCCAACTGTTGTAGAATCAGTTAAGAACTTGAATTACATACCAATTACAATTGCATGCCTTGTGTGTTGACTGGTGCGTGAATTATAGCGCCCTTAAGTGTCATGTTTTGTCCAGTCAATAACAAAGCTACAGTATACAGGCCTGTAGTGTTAGCACATGAACACAGAGGCCAGATATTCTGATGAGACAGTTTCCTTGAAAACAGAGGGTAGAATTTTGCTTTTCCGGCTTCGTACTTAATACATTTACAAATCTAGTTTAATTTTAGTAGCTTTAGAAACAGAAGAGTGAGTTGTGTTAATGGATTTCAAAAGTAAAGTCTATAAATTGACTAATTTGTAACCTACCACCTGTACAAAAATAGGCATAAAGTTGTAAATTTTAAAGACCCCACTTTTTTCTTAGTGGATTCTGATAGAGGAAGGCATACTCTCTCAAGTCATTTTCATTTCGTTGTTTTTTTGGAATGATACATTATTAAAAAAATTGGGTCAAAGGTCACGATAACATATTAAAGGTCACGGTGACCTACTTTTAGCAAAATTTATTTTTGACAAAAGAGTTGATTTGAGCATGCAATTCTCATTATTTTAATACCAAATTTGCATATATTTGATGAAAATTAAAATGGTTATGACATATTTGTACCAAAAGGGTGGTATTTTACAAAAAAATGTCACTTTTTGTAGTTTCTGCCCTGACCACATGGTAGGTCGGATTGGGCTAAATATTGGTGTGCATTCATTGCTCATTAGGACCTACAAGCACAGCAATTTTTATCAAAATCGGAAGACATAAGGTAAAAAAGGGCGTTGGTCTGACATGGAATGACCCATATACAGATGGTCGACTACCACTCCGAGTACAAACCTGTATTTACTAAACAGAAATTAGGCAATGTACACTGGTGGAGCCAAAGATAAATTCCATCTACAGAAATTACCTTTTAGACCCGTATTGGAACAAGTATAGCACGCACAAGCTGGGTATTCAGCACTATTTACCAAAATACACCTTCCATCCAGCTTCCAATAGCAAGACGCTGGATAATATAAACAAACACCGCAGCATTGATACTACTGCAGTTTGGCGTTTGCATGATGACAACACGTGTGTGTATAAGCTTGTGCATAAACAGACAAACCCACCCATTCTTATATGGTAACAACATCAAAAAGGAACGGCTCTGAAATTCGTAAATGTATAATGCCCTATGTTTTAAAGGCCATACAGGGACAAGGCAAATCAAAAATATAAGTGCTCACATTCAGAACAACATTCACAACATAGCGAATGTATGCGCAGATGTTTCCGATTGCAATGTCCCTTTTGGGCCACCGTAGCCGATTGAGGTGAACTTCACGAGGTTGCGTATTATAGCTTTGGACTTTAACAATAGGTATTTCAGTTTTTACTGACATCATTAATAACTGTTGAAGCTACACATCTTATAGCAGTAATTGGGAGTGTGGTCCCATCCTTCATGTCGTATCCCAATCAGCTCAATGATGGATTGTAGACAGATTCAATTGTTAAAGTAATTGTGTTGTGACGTATATTCAGCGAGTCCAGAGTTACTCAGTCTATCATTTTCAATACAATTATCGTATGTGGCAGCAGACAACTGCAGCACCGCTCCCCTGGCATAAAACTATAATCGATCGTGACTACTATTGCCTTTCGTAAACCACCGCGATCAATCAGAACCGTCGTATGTGCAGAAGCGCTTGATTTACGGGTAATCGTCGCGTAACACAACCCGCCGGTGATTGGGAGGCGCACACGCCGGTTATAAACGAGCCAGCTCCCTATCCTCGCCCTGGGGAGTGATGTGAATCAGTGACCTCTATCCGGTATATAGTACGGGAGGTTATACTCTATCCGGTGTAGTATGCGAACATTATGAGCCCGTGTAGGGTTTACTTAGACAACGGAGATACCGCAAGTAGCACGTGGGCGTACTAGAGCGACATTGAGGGTTTATTGTATAGGTAGGAACTGTACTTGTGGGGTTTTCTCACATTGTGGGGTGCACCCCACAATGTTTAAAACAGAAAAGATTAAAGAAAATGGATCATAGACACAACCTGTGGAAACCCCACAATGTCGATCTGGTAAAGATGGGTGCTTGAACAGGATCCAGACTATCCAAGCAGAGGCACCGGTTCGAACCACGGCTTGGGCTTGGGCTTTAGGTTCCGTCACTTTCCCCGCCACTTCATTAGAACCGTCACCAATTTACTAAAGTGAAGGACAAAACAAAAAACTTAACTTGTTTCCCATTGAAATTTAATAGTTCATGCACACGTTAAACTCACTTTAATTTCAGAGCATATCCCGAGTAACATTAAACCTAGACTGGTCCTCTGTCTTTATCCAAGACAGGCACTGGTCTTACAGGCCCAATGATTTCATCGGACACAATTATTTCATTGGATACAATGATTTCATTGGATAAACGTGCAGTGACGTAAGCTTTCCATATATATGTTATGATTGGTATCTGGCGTTACTCACGAGCCTCGAAGTTTGACGTCAGATGTGCAGGCTACATTAAACCCGGCACCGATGCCTGTAAAAAAAAACCAAAAAAAACCCCAGATGCCTCATTCGAAGGACAAAGCGATTATGATTTGAATAATTGTTGATTGAGAGCCTAAGTTCCAAGAGCCTGTTACCGACCCGACCGGGATTTGAGCCACCACTCTGTTGCAACCAGAATCCACAGCACCACCACAAAGAGAGTCATTATAAATGATATGTGTTCGAATGAAGTGACCACGACTGTAGCTGCGAGCGTTAGCTGTACGTGAGGTCAAGTTTACAAATATACCTTTGCATGGAGATGCAACCAAAGTCACAATTAATTTGGACGCGGCATAATCAGCAATTAGTGAAACAAAGCCCGGTGATATTTTCTCAGCGAGGTTTCAAGTTCTCAATAAGTGTCAATACTGCATCGTTCCACACGTTTCCTTCACGTCTTGTTAGAGACATCCTACACTGTCTTAACCCGACACTTGTTTGCAATGTCCGTTTCAATTTGTACGTCTCGCGACGTCTTGTTTGAACCAGATTGAGTTTCACACCCAACGGTGTAGAGGACAAATAATGGATTTGGTGCATTAAATATGCTATAGGTCCAATTTAGATTCGAGAAAGTAACAAGCTTTCATTCATCGTATTTATTGCACGAAAACAATCCGCCAATGATAAACTGAAAATAAATTATTCTCGGAATCCTGATATTATCACACGTCCAATATCAGCCATGTACAAAATAACTCTGCGTGTTATACATGTATTTTGTGCATTGTGCATGGCATGTCGGAAAGTGTGTGTGTGTTTTTCGTTTTGAAACAGCATCAACTGTCAAGATTCTTTGAGGGGAAAACAATCTAACACATTTTTCCGGCGACAATTTGGGCCTTTGCAACTTTAAGCTGCATTCCGCAATGTGTTGTCTGTGATGACATAACCAATCCTATTAATCTACCTTTGAGTATAAGCACTTCATTACTTCTTAATAAATGTATCTCTATGTTTGGTTAATTAACTCAATATACTTTGTTTGGTTAATTAATTCAAAATAAAAAGGTAGAATGGCAGTGCCCCCGTCTATAAGTAATGGCTCATCAAAAAGCTCTTTTACAATTATGTCAGTTTTCATCGCAAATGAACGACCAAGGACGAGGGATGGTGGACGGCAGTAACGTGTCTCTGTTTAGCTCCAAAGCCTTCACCAAAGTAGGCCGGTACCAGGGGTCTTGGGTGGCCATCAAATCCATCAACAAAACCAGTGTTAACATTACAAGAGAGATTCTGAAGGAATTTAAAGAGGTAAATTTATTGTTATGTTTTAATTTCTTATTAGTTTGTCGTCAACAAACAAACCTGAAGGACGGTTTGCGTGATAAGGACCTAGAATGGCATTGGTGATGATGATTGAATTCATTAATGTGTACATTTTGTGCTATTATTAGTTTTGTCATGAATCCAAATACACCATTAAAAAGGCACGTTTACAATTCATTTCTCGTCATCTGTATTATAACATTATAACTATAATACTGTCATGCGTCGCAAGCTATGATACCGAGATGACGTAGACAAAAATGAAATGAAAAAAAAATATATATATAGTATAGACCATCGCGAAAATGAAAATGAACATGTCCACCCGTACGAAGATGGCTTAAGTGTCCAAAGATTTATAACTCAATCAGACGCAGCAAACGCGAGTATACAATAATTTGGGATTGCTTAAAATTAGTTAACTGCCAATTGCTAATGGCCAGGGGCATTACTGTTGAAGCCCTTCATCTGTAGTTTTAGAAATTGTTTATTTCAGTGGGAAGCACCGTCCCCCTGGGGAAGGGGGTCCACCTCCCTTGGCGTCCCCATAACTAAAACATCAACCACGCCAAACATAGTAGTCATAATTTGTTCCTCAATTTTGTTTTCTTTGCTATATAATAGCTTCGAGATCTCCAGCATACAAACATCAACCAATTTCTTGGAGCTTGCGTAGAGCAGCCCATCTGCATTGTGTATAGATACTGCAGTCGGGGCAGTTTGCAGGTAAGCAGAAAGTCAAACTCGCAAACAAGGCTTTGATATGCTATATTCATGTGTAGTCGCAATGAGGTCACGGCTGTTTAACCATCGATATTTCAAGACGAAATACTTAAGGTCAAACGGAAGCAAGCATTCTCAAAGCAACAATTAATTCTTAAAGAATTAAAAGAGTATAATCAATCTATGGAGAATACAGAACCCATATAGATCCCGGAAAATGCTCCCATGGGACAATCAGTAAACAAATCTTGCAGGCCTGTATAAACAATATCCCACAGCGTTATTTCAATAAAGATAACCTCACAATACTACAGTGGGTTGGCAATGAGAAAGTAAACTCTTTCATACACTGACGTACGATTGTAGGGCGGACCACTGAGTCCAGGCCTGCCCCAAACACTCACTCTTGATGACATGATGCAATTCAAATAGCCAGGCGTGAATTACAATGCTACCATCAGAGAACACAAATCGCCAATGTGTGCATCCGTGTTGCATTCTCTTTGCTTCCCGTAGTTGCAATAGCGGATCCAGGGAATGGTCCAGTTAGAGGAGATGGCGCCCTGGGAGAACACAACACACAGGCAAGTCTAGCTCAATGACAGCCCAGCCCCCAACTCTCACCCCTGGCAAGTGGCAAATGGCTCCCAGCCTCCCAACGAGAATGTTTCTACATCCCCGCCTCCCTGAGTGTCCCCTTTGTGTTCTGATGGATATTACAAAGCCCCCTTTGTGTCTGTTTTGCATATTTTGTATTAGGATGTGCTGAACAATGACCATATCAAGCTGGACTACCTCTTCAAGTGGTCTTTTGCAATGGATGTGGCCAGGGTGAGTTTAGTATCATAATTAATTCACTTTTTTATAATAATAAGTGTCAACTTGCAAAAAAGGTGCAAAAACAGTGTTGAATTCGACGCATCAAAAGGTTCATAAACGGTCATACAGTGGCGTTGTAAAGAGGAAAATGCAAACAGGGCAACCGTTTAGATGGCTATGTGCTGATGCAAAATGTTACCAGAGACACTGACCAAAACGAAAAATACAAATAATCACTTAAAAAGCGAACATTTGTGTGTACTTGTGAAATGTTGATGTTTCTTATTCACATCTCCTACAAGAATTGGCTTTCTTGAAAGCCCCTTTCACCTTTCAAGGTATCATCTTTTTCATTTACGTTGATATCAACACAAAATTATGGATAAGTATTACGGAAGTTACTGATAAATTGAATACAAAGTGAACAATGTGTTTTGAACAATGTGTTTGACCATAAATGCTGATTTCAGTGTGGTTAAACTTCATGTTGCCCATTCTGCAGGGTTTGAACCACCTACATTCCTCCCCCATCATATCTCACGGCAATCTCTGCTCGTCCAACTGCTTAGTGGACAGTCGATGGGTTTGCAAGATCTCGGACTTCGGACTAGTCAAACTCAGAGAGGGAGCGGTGGACAACCGATTCAGCGAGGAGGCAAAATACGCAAGTAAGTGATGGTCACCTCAGCAGCTAGTTGAGTTGTCTGAAAGGCCGATGTCACTCCTTTAATTTTGGATATGAAAAGCTTTTCTTATAGAGTAACACAATATAATTCTCAGAATGTTGAACGGTGCTTTGGTTCTCCGAGGTAGTTTTCGTACAAAAAGGGGGGTATTTACTCAAGGCGTAATTTTCATTGTTTCAAAATAATATTTTGAGTTTTGTTGTGTTTGATTTATGTGACATGGCTCCCAGGAAGAGCGTGTTCGCACACTGATGGGGCTACCCTGTAAAAACACCACATAACAACAACAACAATAACATTAGTAATATTAATCATGAAGAAGTTGTATTTTCCTTTCACGCCAAATTGCTTGTGTTTTTCCCTCCATTGCTGATACGAATTTTAATCATGTCTGATGAGTAGATAATTCAGACAAATCATGTGTTTGAATCCCACACGCTTAAATTCCACACAACACCACACGTCAATATACTTGCTGATAATTCATGTACCTCCTTATACCAGAAAAGCTCATAGTTGCACCGGAGCTTCTGAACATGGCGAACCCGCCGCTGCAAGGGACTCAGAGCGGTGATTGCTACTCCTTCGGGATACTGCTGCAGGAGATATTCCTCCGTGACTCGCCTTATTGCATGGTGGAACTGTCTGCTCAGGGTATAATATGTCAATCTGTTTTTAAATGATTCAGTTTGAATGTATAGAGATGAGACTTTATTGGATACAATAATTGCTACGTTTTCCAGCGAGGATACATATACACAATAGCAGTCGTCTGTATAATATTACAGAAGTTTAATTTGATTGTATAGACACAAAATAAACAAATACTGAGGGAAGCATCTTTTAAACTTTATGGAAGTGCAGCCACCTTGGTTTTCTTTGTCTGTAAAATCTGCGTATCGACCTTTATCGTGGGGCATCCATCTTGTATTATTTCCCTTCAAATCAGTGTAACCAAAACGAGGCTGAAAGGGCAAATAGTCTGGTCCATTTTGTGTGTATAGATTTGAATCAGTATGCATTTATCAACATTGCAACGGGAATTGAAAAAAATAGCTGGCAGCATGCCCCGCATTTAACATAATACACTTTTTCCTGACTTCACATAGTGGTTCGGGTTACTAATATTATTAATTACAAGAAGTCATTGAGCTTTCGTCGATATTTTAACACCTTAAGGTGTAAATATTGTGATTAATTTTTGTTGTATCTATATGTGACAACACCCATGGTGTCAAATTAACACCCCAGATTTTGCAGTGTGGGAGAAGCGTAAACAGCAATTAACTAAATTAGTCTTAATGTTTGTTTCTCGTGATAGATATTGTCAAGTTGGTAAAAGCGTGCAATGACCCACCGTACAGGCCTGTTGTCCCGGAGTCATCTATAGATAGTCGGGTAATCAAGCTCATGAAGCAATGCTGGGGTGCTGAGCCGGACTACAGACCAAGTATTGCTTCAATTATTAAAGCATTACAGCAGTGTTCACACGGGAGGTATGGTGATCATACGGGGCTACGTTATTAACATTTTAACATTATTTTTAAATGTATATATCATGTTACATATACAATTATGTTATGCTTAATTTTGCTTTGTTATCAAAAAGGCCAGGATTCGCTTTAGTATGTAACTTGTTGTATTAGCCTTTTGAGTCGCTAAAATTAAAAAGGACTGGATTGAAGAACACAGCTTAGTAGTGTACACTTTAATTTTCCAATCATAGTGTGGAGTTATATATGCAATCTGATTAATCATGGAATGAATCAAATTGCAGTACAGACACTTAAAAACAAAAACAAAACGTATGCAGTAATCAACACAAACGCTCATTGCCGAAAATTGAGCTTTATGAGAAAAGGGCAAACTGTGACTCTTTATCATACGATCTAATGTAAAATCACCCAGTGCAGTGGTTATACGCACAACCAACAGCGCCCTCAAGAGAATATCTACCGCCATGTTGGGTGGTTTGAAATCCGAACTTTCTATCTCATTCACGTAGGAAGGGAAACCTTATCGACAACATGGTGGACATGATGGAGAAATACACAGACCAGCTCGAGGAAATGGTTGAAGAAAGAACGAAGCAACTCGAGGAAGAGAAGAAGAAGACAGATGAACTCTTGTATCAGATATTGCCAAGGTAGGTTTGATTGACCCAAGGTCAAGGCAGACTAAACAGGCTGGAGTCACCTTGAGGGTATCTAGGATAGGGTTAATATAATACAATACCGATACAAGGTTACACACTTAATACATTTATAACACTTTTAACACTTACGGACTGTGAAGGGGGTAACCCTGTTTCAAGGAGTAGGTGGCAACGTGCCCCTGGTCGCAGTTGATAGCCCAAATCAGTTAAGTGTAGCCCTCAACTTGAAGTGGCCGTCCGGCCTTGTGGTGTAAGGCAATCTCTCATAAAACTAAACACAAATAAAAAAGGAACGGTGGTGGAAAGGGGAGAACAAGTAACAAGATCCGTTAACAAATCTGGGACTATTTTGTAAATCCTCATCTGGACCTTTTTGTGAGTTAACTGGGCAAGGCGATTATATTAACACTAACAGAGTCAAAATTATTTTGGTGTCACTGTACTTTATTCCTGAGCGACTGGCGTCTTTCAAGCTTGCGTGGATGTGTGTATATTTTAACATTTTAAATCAATGTACATTTTCAATTCAAGGTTAGGATTGGCCCTGTGTTTTTCAATGAAACAACAAAAAACCCCCATCGTAAGATTTACTTTTTTGTATAAAGCAACATAGCACAGAAAAATGGGACGGAATCCACGCAGGTGACAAAATTAGAGTCATAGTTTAATAAACCGTCTGTGCATTTACAGGTATTTAAGGGAATTTGATGAGTTTCCTTTTTTTGTATTACAACTAGATCTGTCGCAGACGAGTTAAAACAAGGCAAATGTGCCGAGCCGGAGACGTTCAAACAAGTCACCGTGTTCTTCAGTGACATCGTGGGGTTCACTCGGTTAGCTGCCGCTAGCTCTCCACTGCAGGTACAGCTAGCAAATAAACTATTACCTAAACAGCAATTTTTTTCAGATTTGTGTAATAGGTGAATCCTCTCATTTTGCAATCGAAGACAGCAAATTAGAATTTCAAACGAACAATTTTTTTTCATCAGATGAATAATAGTCTTATATTGAACATTTTCCCACCTAATTTTTCCCGTTTCCGATACGGACGCGAAATTGTTGGATATTGGGAAGCAATATCAACGGAGAAACAATAATGCACATTCTTATAACCTTATACTAAATGTCAGTGTAAGTAGAGTTCGGTTGTCTGTTTTGTCCGTTTACAAAAACCTTCTGAGAGGGCGCTTTTACAAACCGTAGTGGTTGCCTCCGCACTATTGAAAGAGATCCGTCCCTGTGTAGCAGCAGTTCAACAACTGTGGTTGGACTGCTACACAGGGCGACCCTTTTCCCACAGCCTCCTTGGTACGAGATGCTGCTGGGACTCCTCATTTGAATTGCCATTTTAAATAATATGACTACATTTCAAATTTAATTTGTTTGTATTGGCCCAATTTACCTGACGTCATCACCAACCATGAATCTTGGTTTTGCCATTTTTGGAGTCAGCTTCCCTATGCGTTTACTGCGCAGTTTGCATTTATGGCATAGCGGGCGTGGTTTAGACCCGCACCGTGATCTTTACACTGCAAAAACTGGGGTGTTAAAATTCACACCATGGGTGTTGTAGTATATAAATACCGAAAAGAGGGGTGTTAAAACAACACCAATGTAATTGTTTTTACAGAAATGAGTGTAATTTTAACAACCTATGATTCTTTTTTGGTGTATCTATGTGCCAACACACATGATGTTAATTTTAACACCCCAGTTTTTGCAGTGTACTTGCAATTTGACTCCCGAATTGGCCGAGCAAGGGCAGGGTGTAGCCGCGTTTGATGTCAACGTAAAAAGTCATTACCTTTATTTATATGGGTGACTTTCCTTATTAATTGCATGGTAACTGGCGTTTCTCTAAACAAGAGTTCGCCCCAATATATTGTTATCTCTTTAATATGTAACGTATTACTTATAAACCCTAATCATCTGTAATTGATGCCTCTATTTGATATCAGGTGATCGATCTACTGAATAATCTCTACACGGGATTCGATCACATTCTGGAGCACTATGACGTGTACAAGGTTGGTAATGATGATATATCACTGGTAACCTGAGAACTGGATGCACGTTTTACACACCTTACAGTGACGTCAATAAATCATTTTTTTCTTCTGAGCAGCCCGCATATTATTCAGCACCACAATCACAGTCAGATGAAGACAAAGACGAACGTGAACAAATTACAATTTACGGTTTGCATGTTAAACCTACCTGCTTGTCAGAATGTTTAGTGAAACAAAGATTGTGGAACAACGTTTAGCATTCAATTCACGGGTAGGGATCGTTAAGCACAAAAGAAAATGGTTTACAGTTGGGGTTTTTTGCAAAAGAAAGTGCAAACATAGTGTGTAAACTTTTCCCTTGGCGGTTCCACCCCCGAGTCTGACTCTTTTGCATTGATTTGGAATCGGTTTTCTGTAAAAGACACACCGTGGCATGTAAAACCGGGTGCTGTATATACGCCCAGATCTTTTAACTGCTTCCAACTCAAATATTTTGGGAAATTATCTGACCCAAGACAAAATGCAGTACCTAGCTGTGGTAGGTGGTTGCCAAACATTTCCCTTACTTCATAGCATGTAGGTTAAGTTAAAGGCACTGAACACGTTTGGAAATTGTCAAAGACCAGTGTTCTCACTTGGTGTATCCAAACATATATGCATAAAATAACAAGCCTGTGAAAATTTGCGCTCAATTGGTCATCGAAGTTGCAAGAAAATGATGGAAGAAAAAACACCCTTGTTGTACAAATTTGTGTGCTTTCAGTTAGGAATAACAACTTCTTGCAAGAAGTTTTTTTATTATTTTATAGTGAGAAATTACCTCTTTCTTAAAAAACTACGTTACTTCAGAGGGAGTCGTTTCTCACAATGTTTTATACTTTCAACAGCTCTCCGTTGCTTGTTACCAAGTAAGTTTTTATGCTAATATTTGTTTTGAGTCATTAACAAACGTGTACGATACCTTTTAACTGTATTTTACTGTAATATTATTTGTTTGTCTTAGGTGGAAACTATCGGTGATGCTTACATGGTTGCCAGTGGGTTACCGGTGCGGAACGGGAATAAACACGCCGGAGAGATATGCTCCATGGCATTGGATCTTCTCAGCTTCGTCAAGACTTTTCATATCGCACACAAACCAGACGATCATCTGCAGCTCAGAATTGGTGTACACACTGGTTAGTTTTTTATGACAAAATGATTCCCTATTCTGCAGCCGTTCCTCATTCTACAGACACATCTCTCTATACATCTCACTATATCCCCCGAGTTCCTGTGACCAAAATGAGGCTGGAATCTAAACTAGGGTGGTGCATCTTTGTATGGTCGACGTTACGGTGTAATATTCGGCCTGTGTTTTTGGAACCATACAGTGTAGCCAACATGGTGACACAATAGTTTGCAGCAAAGGGTGTTTTCTGGAATAGCGCCCTCAATGTATTACAAATGGCATTTTGGGACCTCCAGGTATTTCGGGAACCTCTCAGTATAGCCAAGCAAACATCGTGCTGCCAATAATGTTGCAGCAAATGACGTTTTCTCGAATAGCGCCCCCAATTTGAGTACAAGGTTACACAAAAAATATCACATTATTTTGTTTTCGGGAAATATAGAAGATAATGTTTACACGATTTGTCACGGCTTATGTGCATATTAACAATACCTGCTGGTCTAGACAACTGAAACCAAGAGCGAACTCAAACGAATAATTCTCATGGCGAATTGTACCAAAAAGTCTTAAAAACCATTTTATCATTTTGATAATCACCCATTCTGAAAAATTTGTCAAAAAATAATTATGGAAGAACTATCGGTGATTTTTTATTTGCAAGAAAAACACAATAATATTATATAATCTTAAACATACAGGACCTGTTGTAGCGGGAGTGGTTGGCAAGAAGATGCCACGGTATTGTCTCTTTGGGGATACCGTCAACTACGCCTCGAGAATGGAGTCAAGTGGCTTAGGTAAGAGATTTCATAGACAGACATTTGGACACGAGAGGTCGCAGCTTCAGGTATAACCATACCACAGCCATTTGCAAAATTACAGACACTGGTCCCGTTATGATTATTGATCGATATTGTTCCGTTTTGATACGGTTGTTTATCGTCCCACGGGTGCCCGACAACGTGCTGAGGGTACCGCGGGGGTATCTACTGCTTTTCAAATTAGACACAAGGGTGTAATTCATAAAGAAATGCAAAAAGAACAATCAAGGAAAGCTATAAACGGAACACAACACAATAGACAGGCCCCCAGTCAGCATTGCATTCACGCTCTAAAAACTCCAGATTAGAATTGACCCGGTTTCCAGAATGGGGCCTGACCCATGTCTGGGTCAGTATGACCCGGATTCAGTGCCAAACTGACCTGAAACTGAATCTGTCGCATAATCCGGGTCCAAAAGGTTAACTATAGTTTCCTGGTCAGTCTGAGCCAGAAATGGGTCATTCTGGGACCCGGAATCCAGGTCATTTCTAGACTTGATTCAAGTCCCGTTCTCGTGCGAGAGGTCTCCAAGCATATCGCGCCAACTAGCAAACAATACAGTGCGCGCTCGCCGTCAAAATGAGGTCCCGAGAATGCGGAACAGGTTGGGGAATGCAGAGACCATCACAAAACAATATATATATATATAACAGTTTTATGGCGATGGCACGGGATTGGGACTTGAGTCAAGTCTAGGTCATTTCTGACCCGGGAGTTTTTTGTTAGAGTGGCAATATACCGGGAACATAGGCCTAACATGAATTCGGGTTACTCTCGGTATATGTTAACCTTTCAGTCACTGGACCAACCCCAGCCGCTCACGGCGATACACTGATAATATGTAATACATGAAGAAACGCTCAAAAGCTTGGTTTGGTAACATCAAAATAAAACTATATACTGTAGTTATTGTCATACGGTGGTCAATTCAATAAAACATCATTTCCCCCCTTCATAGTTGACTTGTTAACGCTAAACATGATGATGGCATAATGTAGCTCTTACCAAAACGAAGCTCTTTTTTATAACCAAAACTGCATTTTTCTTGTATCATGATGATACTGACAAAACCTAATGTATTAGTAATCAATCGGTATGACCGAGGATTCCAGGTAAAGCCTTCACAAACTGCTAGATGCATTTTTAATCCTTTCAAGAAAATAATCGCCTCATAAAGTTAATGAGAAGCAATCATTGCTCCCTAGGGAGTTGATTCTGAAATTGAAATAATCTGTTATTCAACGACAATAAACGATGAGGAAGAACATTGTGCGTCATTAATAAACGTTAGGTATCTTGTCTGTTCCGCAAGAGCCATAAAATGAAAACTCTTCTCGGTAAACTCTGGCGGTGCAGTGTTGACAGCGACTGGTGGCTATGGTGGTCAAGCACCATAAATTATACTATGGGAAATTACGGAAGTTTGCCTATAATCATGGACTTCTCTAAATTATGCCAGAAGATTCATAACATTTTGTTTCAGATGATACACCCCAGAAACAAATATTTTACAAGCGCGCCCTCCTGCTGCCGAGCATCCAGCGCATGATTCGACTTCTTTCTCAGCGCCGTAACTATAGGGTACAATTTTAGAGGGGGGGGGGGCACAAGGGATGCACAATTTTTAAAGGGGGAATTTCTGGCCAAGTTTCCGTTTGCGTTTTTCTTAAACAGCACCTTTTTAGCTCCTTTTCAAAAGTAGTTTACTATTTTTTAAAAGATTTTCTGGCGTTAGTGTAAAAACAAATACACTGTCTGCGTGTAAATGGAAAAAAATAGTTTCAAAAACATCGAAATTATCACATTAAAGCGTACAAAAGGTAACATTTTACGCTGGAATTTCGAATCCTTTTAAGTCCAGATTTTAAATTGGGGCGGGGGGGGGGGAGACACCACACACACAGACATCAAATGCCCCCCCTTACAGTTACACCACTGGTCATTATAATTTCAAAGAACCTCGGCCAACGTTTGGTTCACTTTTGGACTCGCTTGCCGTTTCCAGTTTTGTTTTTGTTTGCAGTGGGTATACGGGGGAGACTCTAAAGCACAATAAAAAAAAAAGCACACTGCATAACACAATATTTCCCTGTGTAATGGAATGATTACAAGTCTTTCCATGTACATGTATACCTACAAACCCTCTCCGTTGATTTTTTTAAAAATGTCCTCCGTGCACGTGTTTATATTCACGGAATACGGTTTTTAAAAGCGGTCCTTGGTCACTTTATTCTAGTGACCCGAGATGCTTGCAACGAAGCCATGTTTAATTCATCACCTAATCGAGTTGACTGAACTATATCACCAGTTCACAACGTGCATTATTATTATACGCATTGCCTCTATTACTTCTCATTTCCTTTCATAGAAAACACCGCTTGAAATTAAATTCAACATTTTCCCCAGTAGTTCCTTTCTATCCGTGATGAATAGGCGAGCGTGTACGGCAGTACGGTAACAAACAGACGGAAGTAAGCACGGTGACGTTTCATAGCCGTTTTTAAGACTACATTGTGGAGAGTAATAAACGCTGGGTAGCCAACCACGGTGGGTCGGTGCAATACGAAGCCAAGCGAAAATTTTCGTGTCTTAACAATTTTGCCTTTTTGTTTGAGTTATTTTTAGCGGAGGAAATCCTTCAGCATTATAATTCGCATTCAGTAGTCTTCTCTGGATTCCCAAACTTAAGAGCAGTCTCTCGAGAAAAAAAGAAAAGAAAAAAAGAAAATACTTCCGTCTAAGTCGTTCTCCGCCCCCATGTATGGAAGAGACTTTTAAGATCTACGCACTCTCGTGCCGTCCGCCGGGAGAAGGGTAGAGTCACTTATCCTGAGAAATGGCCAGAAATGAAGAGAAAACAGTGCAACATCTTTTCATGTTGTGCAAACGTTAACGGAGATTAGAACTTCACGCACCATCTTTAGGATGATTCAACCCCATCCAAGCCTGTGTTAAAAAGCTCGTGTCTGAGTATTATTCTTAAAGAGACTGCTTCTGGCCAAGCTAACGCAGTGGAAGATCTTTTGAAAACGAAATCCATCTACAAATCTACAATGTTGTTTGTCATATGTATTCATTATATCGACCGATTAATCGAATCTGGATAATTAACATTTGGCAATTAATTGTGTTCATGTATGACCTAGATTGCATCAATAATGTTGATTATAGTTTCGTTCGACATCAAATCGGGAGTGTTTTGCGCACCTTTAATTTAGAGGGCGCCCCCTTTGTTTTACATAATATCATCTCTTGTAGCCATTTTGTAAACCTTCCATGCCGCGCCAATCTCTGTCAGATTCAAACTCTCAGCACAAATGCAGCATTTGACGCTCAGCGTTTTCCCCTTCTAGCCTCGCTATGGGAAAATTGATTCCCAGAATGATGACAAGAGAATCAACTGGCTGCACTGATCGAAAGGCAATTTAGAAGAAAGATAATGATAAAACCACTCACTATAGGGATGCGAAGGGTACTGGTACATACTCATTGTTCATCCGTTGTTTAAAAAAGGTGTACACGTTTGGTAATTACTCAAAATATATGTTAGCATAAAAACTGACTTGGTAACGAGCAACGGGGAGCTGTTGATAGAATAAAACATTGTAGAAAACGACTCCCTCTGAAGTAACGTAGTTTTTGAGAAAGAGAAAATTTCTCACTGAAATAATAAAAGACTTCTTCCAAGAAGCCTTTTATTCCTATCTAAAAGCACACAAATTTGTACAACGAGGGTGTTTTTTCTTTCATAATTTTCTTGCAACTTCGATGACCAATTGAGCCCAAATTTTCACAAGTTTGTTATTTTATGCATATGTTTGGATACACCAAGTGAGAACACTGGTCTTTGACAATTACCAAACGTGTTCAGTGCCTTTAAAACACTAAAACACTTGTGGCGTGTCGTGGCCGAGCGGATAAGAACACCGAACTCAAGCTCTGGTGTTTCTGATCAGCAGAGTGTGGGTTCGAATCCCAGTCGTGACATTGTGTCCTTAAGCAAGACACTTAACCACATGCTTCGTCCTTCGGATGGGACGTTAAGCCGTAGGTCCCGTGTGTTGTGTAATGCACGTAAAAGAACCCAGTGCACTTATCGAAAAGAGCAGGGGTTCGCCCCGGTGTTCCTGGTTTGATCGGCAGCATATTGCGCCACAGCACCTTGTAAACCATTACATGGTGCTATGTAAAGGACTTGGTCTCATACTTCAAAAAACTACAATACCTTGCAGGAAAATAATGAACGTTAAAGCGCCTTGAGCGTCACTGAGTGACGGATATGTGCGCTATATAAGAAGCCACTATTACTGGATAAAAAGAGTCAACTCTGTATAGAGTCATTAATTCCCCAGAAAAGAGCAATTTATGTGTGTCTGTGCACTAGCAACCGGGACCCAGGTGCAAAGCAAACACAGAAAAAGCACCAGAGATCAAAATAAAACTTAAATCACATGCACAGAGATGCAATTTGTGCGTAATTGCTTGTTATTATTGTTATTATTTTTTTTAATTTTCTTCAACTTTTGAGATTAAAGATCATCGGAACATAGGCCTACTGATCGAACCGTCGAAGCGATACATCACTCTGGAATAGATCTTGCACACATGCACACCACGCTCTTCTTCACCAAATGATGCAATTTTAGGATAAGTTTCTTTTGTCATTATTTAGTTTCATTTTGTTTGTTTTTGTTTTTTTAGCTTTACGGATTCACGTGAGTCCGGAATGCAAAGCTGTGCTGATGATAATCGGAACATTTCATCTGGAGAGGCGGGGCAGCGTTCAAATGAAGGTAAGAACCCAGAAAAAGCAAAATTTCACCAGGCTGCGTGGTGTCAAAGTTTTTTTCACCGGGTCTTTTTGTTTTCAAGCCACCAGTGAAAACCTAATCCTCATAGTGCCCCCCCCCCCCAGCGTGATTCAAACCGGGGTCCTAGAGGTGGAAGGCGAGGAAAGATACCACTACACGTCAACCCGACCAACAACATTTTGCCAGCCCAAAAAAACATTTTTGCCGACCGCCCGATACTGTTTTGCCGACCACCAACATTCTAGAGAAGTATTAATTTGACCCACTTTGCGTGAATGATGGTATAGGCCTCCACTACTTGCTATTGGTATTGAACTGTTATTCTTTGGCATACAAATTATTGACATCTGAATCCTAACTTCAAGAGAGTCGTACTACACCATACACTGAGAACAGTATCGACAGGGCAGTTACAAACACGACCAGACTTGGGGCCCAATTTCATAATACTCTTGGTAAGTTTACAGAACGATAATGCGAACGGGAGAAACGCAAACTAAAACTACAGTTTTAATTAGCCGAAGTGCTCCCCCCCCTTCCTGCACAAAGTGGTGGACCCCTTGTGTACCCTAAAATTTGACCAGAGTTTCGGCGCGTCTCAATCCCGGGCACGCTCTGTGGTCTAGTGGCTATAGGGCATCTGTTCTAAAATCCATTGTCATGGATTCGAATCCCACCAAATTAGCCTAAAGTGGATTGTTTTTTTCATCATCAGGACTCGGGAAAGCATTAATAAGGATAAACCGAATCGACCAAGCTTTCGAGAGACTCCTCGTCATTTACGAGGTGAAACGCGGCGATACTATTATCGAGGCCACTGTCGATTGCAAAACCTCCAATCAATAATGACAAAATGTTTTCTAAACTAGACTAAAATGTCAGTCCCGTGCACACAATGTTCAAGTTCTATTTAAAAGTGTAATTAGCATTCTTTACCTATACCCTTTGTATATATCCCTCTTAATTAGCTTTTTCCTAAACCGGCTCGCTTTCCCGCACCAGACTGAAGCGGGAATCGAATCAGATACGTCTGGCCTCAAACAAACCCTCCCGATAACTTTTTTCCCCATTAGCTTGTGTTCATATTCATAATGACACCTTTGACTAAGAAAGAGAGGAATCGACTTTCTTGGAAAGATTTCACGCCACTTAGCGAAGATTAAAACTGATCTGTACGCAAGATGTGGTGTATATTGGGTTTCTTGTGTATGGATGCCAAATTAAAAGGGAAATGAAGGGTAGTTGGAAAATATTTCTTCAAAATCCACCTGTCTCCCTCTCCCTGAATATAGATAGGCACGGTTTGCAAACATGACACAGTTCCGGTAACGTGAGCTTAATTGTGTTAGTTGGTGGAATAGTGTCTCTGTGTTGTTCTGAACTATTATGTTTCAGATTTTTAGTAGGAAGCAGTGTAACATTGGACTCGGTGTGGTTGTTTCGTGATAGTATTGGTTTTTAGAAAATAACGCATACATGCATAACAAGTAAAAACACCGCAATTGAGTATCAGTCTTTCACTGTACACCAACAAATTCTATCTGTGGTTTTTTTTAAAGCGATCTCGGGTCACTAGTTACCCGAGATCGCTTGCAACGAAGCCATGTTTAATTCATTATACCATGTCGAGGTGACTGAGCTATATCAAGGCTACTCCCTGGACGATCAGAGCATCCTGATCGAAACGTCGACTTGTTAACACCAATAGTTATTTTGAGAACCTCCACAATTTGGACATAAGAACAAAAGAGGTCCACACAATTTAGGGACTTGAAACACTATGTGGACTTACCCACGTCCACACAGTTTTTGTTTTGTTCAGTGTCGAAGAGTATTTTGTTTTCTGAAGTGCAAAGAACAAAGGAATGTCCACAGAGTGTTTGCAACACAGCGCTGTGCGACTTTGTATGAATAGTAAACTTAACGTAAACACTCAACAAAGTGCCGGGTCAGAAATAACTCAGTGAAGGGTCCGTCCAACCTCGTTCCCATGGTATACTTTATTTCCAACCATGTTTACAATAGTAAACCCTGGGAGGGAAACTCCTGATACTTGGATCCTGATTGGACAACGACTGGTGTACAAAAGTCTAAACGTAAACATGTTAAGTTGTACTCATTCAGTATTCACCATGTCAGACTATTCTAATTTGCATACGTATCCAAAATTTTGGATATGCAAATGATCCAATACCACGGTGAGAGAGCGGTCAACCTCGTACTGCTCGACGCACCTTGGAGACGAGGTTGGGGTCCGTCTAGACTGTAGTCATTTCCGGGTCAGCATGACCCGTTTTGGGGTCAACTTGACTCGGAATCTGATTCAGTAAAGTGTTGTGACCGGGTACTAAGTGATCCCTAAATCGAGTCGTGCTGGCCCGGGTATATGATTATGGCCAATACGGACCATTCTCAGGGTCAATTCAGGAAATATGTCACCCGGAGATTCTGTCCCCCATACGGGAAATTAACTTGGGCTGAAGGAGAATGATTTAAAAGAAGGCGCTATCAGAAGAAATTTGTACACAGTTCGCCGTATGGGAGGACAGAATCTCCTGTCACACCGGCACTTTTAGAGTGTACTTGATTGTCAGGAGACTTTGCGCTATACCGATTAATTTCTCCCCTTTGTTTTGGTCTTTCACAGGGTAAGGGCACGATAGACACGTTCTTTCTCGTCGGTAAAGATGGCTTCAATAAGGAACTGCCGAGTCTTAGCACAGCGGCCCCTCTGGAAGCCCACGAGTTTAAGTAACACCGTTTCAGAAACACACAAGTTTGCTAAGCGGAGTGAAAACAATCTTGCTGAGCAAAGGCAGGCAACCAGCCAAACAATTACGTAATGTATAATTGGTGACTGGTTCCTTCTGTTTGTTGCACCACAAAGGAAGCATGATTTTGTTATTCTATTTTTTTTAAGTACGATAATTTGCAAACCACTGACGAGTAATATAAATGCATTACACGAAGAGTTATTACAATTATCAATTTGTTAGGTCAAACACCTCCCGGGGTCAACAGAGGTCAGAGCCAAAGTGCCTCCACAGCTGAAAACATAATGTTGATGTATGTGAGCTTATGTTAAAAGTTTCAAGCTTCAGTCGTAAAATACACAGTATAGTCCTACTTACTAGCTGCGCTACAAACACCGTGAAGCTGTCAAACATAACTGTATTTCTTAAGGACAAAGTAACACGGTTGGTAATTATCGGAAGCCCCCGAACCCAAAACAATGATTAGCTTTTATTCTAGATAGTTCACTGATTAAAAAGTTCATACCGGTACCAATCCTAAAAATAAAAAAAAAAAAAAATAAAAAAATCCTGTCTGAGAAAATGTCACGGTCGAGTGGATAGCTTTTTGGAGACCCCACATTATCACCGTGACTTAATTCGATTGCCGTAATCAAAATAAGCCCGAATAGACCATGAACAACAATCCCTGACAAAATGCGAACCGTTTTTCTTAGTGTAACTTAAAACTTGAATGTACTGTACATATTGGTTGTTATAAGTATGTTGAATGAAAACGAGAGGATGGCAATTAAGAGGTAGGGTCATAGATTAGTTTTTGTCAACATAATGCTAATTTATAGGCAAAATTTTAAAGAAAGATACAATGAAAGTCACATGTGAAAGTTTGAGCTGAATAGAGTCTCTACTTGCTGAGAAAACAGAATACAAAATAACACACGTTTTTTTCACAAGAACGTCAAATCCGTTCAACCTTTAGCGAGATGACAGAGCGGGTACCAACCGCATCTCTGGCCGCAGCATTTGCGAAAGGACAGCCAACCCTAAACAAAATATGAGAAACATTTCATGCAAGAATCGTTTCTCAGATTCAAATGTTTTTACGTTTAAATTCATCCAACCCAAGCTTCGAAGGGAATCCTTTCTCAAAATGTTTTATACAATATAATGCTGCAGTGCTTCTTACCAAGTAAGTTGTTAAAGTCGTTACATTTTGGAGTATTTACCAATCTGTGATCCTACCTTTAAGGGAATTAAGTTAATCTAAAAATATAAACAATAGAAAACTCGATGATGTAATTTCCCTTTAAAATGTATATTTACTGAGCACGTCAGCGGCAAACCAGTCACGAACAATCCATTCTACCTGTCGGTTTGGTTGGTAAGAATGAGCAAGATTGTTCCCCGCTAATTGAATATTATTTTTGCTCGCTAAACAGTTACGGTACATGATCTCAATTATGTGCACCAGGTCGTTAGTCATGGTTTTTATACTATAATTTAAGTATAAATATATTGATACGACAATATTTAAACAGAGATACGCAGAGTGTTTAACCACTGGTTATGATAGATGACCACAACTCTAACGAAGATCGATTGCTAAATTACGCAGGCATAATTGCCACGGCGTGCCTTGAATAATAACAAACAAGGCCTATATGGTAACATTTTGAATGTCCAAACGCAAGGGTATTCGGTTTAACTTTTTAAGAAGTCTACGTTTAAAAAAAACGTTTGGTAATGACTCAAAACAAATATTAGCATAACAACTTACTTGGTAACAAGCAACGGAGAGCTGTTGATAGTATAAAACATTGTAGGAAACGACTCCCTCTGAAGTAACGTAGTTTTTGAGAAAGAGGTAATTTCTCACTAAAATAATAACAACTTCTTGCAAGAAGTTTTTATTCCTATCTGAAAGCACAGCACAAATTTGTACAACAAGGGTGTTTTTTCTTTCATCATTTTCTTGCAACTTCGATGACCAATTGAGCCCAAATTTTCACAGGCTTGTTATTTTATGCATATGTTGGGATACACCAAGTGAGAACACTGGTCTTTGACGATTTCCAAACGTGTTCAGTGCCTTTAAAGTAAGAACTCTCTTAAAAATCTATAAGACTCTTCGCACTGACGTCACACGCGGTGACTGTCTGCCCGTGGTCTGCCATTTTGGGAGTCAACAAACACTGTCGTGAATATAATATGGTGCTCGTCTAAACTGCGCTCGCCCCATCTAAACTGCGCTCGCCCCCTCTAAATTGCACACTGCACAGTAGCCTCGCTACCATGGGCAGCGCGCCGTAGTATCGATACCTCTCGTCACTGTGATCGAGCAAGGCATTCTAGGGGCGTTTACGAATCCACGGCTTCGGCTTCGGATTCGGCTCAGGCTAGCTAGGCACGTCAGTTGTTTTGACTATACGCGTGCTATGCATTCAGGGATTATAACGAGAGAACGGAGCCTGAAGCCTAAGCCTGAGCCTGAGCCTCCGTTTCGTAAACGTCTATGGAAAGAAAGAAACAAAATGGCGCGGCGAGTTCGTACACCACTGAGAACGAGGTTGACTGCACAGTGACAGACGGGGAAACAGGACCCCCAAAAATGGCGCAAACAATATGGATATCGTCTGCTTGGGACTAAAGGTCATTAGTGCACTTTGTATGGATTTCATAAAATTGATTTTGTATTTTTTGGAGCTCCTGGTAAATGGACTTTATTGATCAAGGGTGGTCTCCAAGGTATTTGTTTGGCAAAAAGAAATATTCATTTTCTAAGTAAAACATTTATTCGTTGATTTTGATTATTTTGTTTTAAAATGTATACGCATTTTTCAACTTATGACCTCTTGATCATTACGGATGTGAAATTTTATAATGACCTTATAGCACTGAGCCGACGATATATTCGTGTCGTGTAGTCTGGTGAATTGTGTCTGGTGAATTTAGTTTTAGTTCTGGACAAGCTCTACTATATATAGAATTAACCTATATACGTCGTGGTGTTTTGATAAATGATATCCAACATGTGACGCATTGTGAGCTGGTGTGACATTAATGTATTGATCTTGTTATTGTTAACCTCGTTTTGGAACCTCGGCAGCCAACTATAACCCAAATTTATACACATTTTAATGAAACCCAAATCAAAAACATTTTACCTAAACCCAAATCAAACCGGCGACACTGCCAGAGGAGGCCTTTAGAATTGATAATTAAATTTGCAGTTTGTTATACCTGAAATATTAATCACATCTCATCAATTGATAACTTGCGTTAATAATTGCCCCCTTTTCTAAATGATGTCTGGACTGATTTTGCTCCCCCTAATTTGTACCCCGGAGGGCCAAACGTGCGAGTCGTGTTTAACCCAAAGCCCCGACTCACGAGCAGCTCCGAGACAGATCACTCTTTGATCAATCGTTCATATCCAACACCAACTTATGCTAAATAGTATTAAGTTATTAATTGTATCTAAACAAACATAATTAATTACTGATACTCTTTCATTTTGTAAGATAGAGACCGGTCAAAGCACAAAACACTTCCAGTGTAATACGAAACTGTGTTTCTTCGCGGTGTATGATGGAGTCGGTGTTATAAGGTGAGTGAAAAAGGGTGAATGATATGTTTTCCCTTTTGTGATGCCGTGGGTGATTTGTTGATTTTGCAAGGTACATTGTAAGAAGCTGAGGTAAGTATTGTATGATCAATGGAGAGAGGGGAGAGAGGGGGGGGGGGAGATTGGAAGGGGGCAGTGATGAATGATAGATGATGGACCTGAGGAATGTGTGGGAAAAGTACGCAAGGAGTTTACTGGAAAGAGGAGAGGTGATGGGAGGCATATGTTGAGGGGAGGTCGAGTGATGTGAACACAGAGGGATAACAAGGGAGGAAGAGAGTTGGTATGAGGATAACCGAAGACAGTGCAAAAGATGAATTAATTGAACATAATCTATATATCTACGCATTAATTGTAGACTTGTCGCCAACACACCGGGCAAAACTTGCGCGTTTTCGAAAATGCTTTGGAAAACCCAAGTTCCCACGTGCAATGTTTTAACGTGCGAAGGAGAAATACAATATTGCGTAATTTCACGGGTCATGTTAATAATTACTTGAACATGCATGCATCTTGAGAATTATACTCACAAGGGGCCCAATGTCACAGAGCTGCTAAGGCAACAAATATTGCTTGAACAATTTTCTGCTAAGCAAATATAAGCAGGATACCAGTCATAGACTGATACTGCCAGAAAATCCAACATTTCTTTGACCGAACGGGATAGTTTATTTGGCAAGGCCACAACACAATTGAAACAGATTGATTATCATTGTCATGATCAAAAACTAAAACAAGCTGCTAAGGCAACAGCTATTGCTTGAACAATTTTCTGCTAAGCAAAAATAAGCAGGATACCAGTCACATAAACTACATTAAGACAATCTATTTTGGCTGATAACCTTATTCTGGTAAGCATAATTTTGTAGTTTTTAAAGCTACTTGTTTTGTTTCAGCAGCTTTTTGAAAATGGGCCCTGCATGTTACTGTATAACTTCTGTGCCTATGGTGCAGTCATTTTGTTTTTCTGTGCTGAGCAAGTTTTCGTGCTTACAGGCTTTATAAAGTTGGGCCATGACCCTAGCCATGACCATATAGCCACTACCGAAGCCATCGATTCAGATACGGCCTTATACTCAAATCTCCTTGAAACCAATGTTGTTGTTTTTTCCAGCCTGCATACAATTTTGCTTGAGTGTTACACACGCTTGATGGGACTTCATTTTGACACCATTATCAAAACCAATGCAGTATAGGCCGTAGATTCAAAATTTCCGTTTCAAATAGTTAGGCTACTCTACTATACAGAACATTTGATTCTTGAGAAGTGTTTTTTTTTGTACGAACTTCTTAACTTGTATATTTCATTACATATTTGATGGACTGCCTTTTCGATTTATTCAATATACACTCATGTCAATTTGTACGTTTTTGAGGTTGTATCGACGTAACTAAACGTTCCTGACGACTACTTACAAATTTAATTATTTAATTGTGAATAACAAGATTTTAAAGAGTTCTGTAAAAAATGTTTACCAAATTTTAATTTTATGAAGAGTTGTGAATAATTAAAAAGAAAGAGACAATTATTTCTCAAACAACACGTAACTTTGCCAATTTAAACGGTTCTTCATTTCAAGTGGACGATTGGTTATAGGAGACTTGTTAACGCAATTAGTGCCCCGGTCTTTAATTGAAATGGGTTTTGGATGAACAGTGTCCCGAGGACCGTTGCAACTTGATCAAAACGCAGAGTGGGATTTTATCTCCGGCACTTTTCTCTGCCTGACGCTTTGTCCAAGAGCGTGTTTTACACCGACTGGTGAAATGCCTGGAGACTAACAAGAAGTAGAAAGAGAGGAAATAAAGAAAAAGAAGAAAGAAAAAAAATACCCCTACAGTTGCTTCTGTTTGACAGGTTGGAACAATTCTTGCATACACTATTCTTTCCTGGCCGGTACGTGTTCACACACGTTCTGAAATTGCAAGATTCCCTCTTTTTTGTTCTTTTACTCAACACTTAATTGCAAATTGATTCAACAATTCTGACAAAGTGACAGTTGCGTCTTTCCCCCCTTATTTAAAGGCACTGAACACGTTTGGAAATTTTCAAAGACCAGTGTTCTCACTTGGTGTATCCCAACTTATGCATAAAATAACAAGCCTGTGAAAATTTGGGATCAATTGGTCATCGAAGTTGCAAGAAAATGATGAAAGAAAAAAACACCCTTGTCGTACAAATTTGTGTGCTTTTAGATAGAAATAAAAACTTCTTGCAAGAAGTTTTTTATTATTTTAGTGAGAAATTACCCCTTTTCTCAAAAACTACGTTACTTCAGAGGGAGTCGTTTCCTACAATGTTTTATACTATCAACAGCTCTCCGTTGCTTGTTACCAAGTAAGTTTTTACGCTAATATTTGTTTTGAGTCATTACCAAACGTGTACGATACCTTTAAAGAGACGTGGATCCAAGAGCGATATCAAGGAACCCCTGGCATTTAGCCAAGCTGGCTGATTGAGACGGGGGGCAATGTTCACTCGCAAAACCCCTTCTGGGGCCCCATGCCACCCGGCAAAACGGAATTCACGAATGCTTAAAACATAAAATACTAATAATCCCCAAAACGTAAGCTATAACATAAAAGAAGAAGAAGAGGAAGAAAAATGTAATGCATATATTACGGGCCGGTACGCATGGTGAATAACTTTACCGTAAAGGAATGGCTGAGGTAAACAGCATGTTTTTGTATTAGATCTACGATCTTCTGATCTGCAAGTAAAATTTATATTTTGAAAAATACATTAAACAAATGAAATTTTTAGTTTGCTCAACTGTTTGGATGAAATATGATTAAGATTTTTAAAGAAAGTAATGTGTTTTTATATACATTTGTTATATTCCTTTCATGCTTTCTTTCTCTTTAAATTTAAGCACGGCGTTCTCTTCTTCTGCTTTCCCAACGCCGTCGAATACTGATTAGAAAAAGTGACGCATGCAGAAGTAAACGGGAGTAACCTGGGTCTCAAATTATGTGCAATGTCGCTCTTCGGGATCTCGCCGGGAGTTGGAGGGAGGGGGTGTGGGGCCTCAGGGAGCAAGGCCTTGGGTGTGAATAGCCACACGCCACGGTGATTAGCTTTTATGTCTCGGGAACGGCGCAGCTTTTCATTATCAATGGACATGACAATCTTTTCCCACATTATTCCGTGATAGACAATTCTTTTACAAATTTCAATTTTTCTGCCAATTTGTGAGTCTTTTATACTTTAATGCGGTTGTGGAAATAAATTGAATTGAGATCACGCTAAGACCATTCTCAGTGATTTGCTTCGTTTGGAGGTACCTTGTGTTTTGCGTGGGTAATAAATCTTACCTGTCAATAAAGTAGTTTGTCGAAGATTAGCAACGATTACTGCCTAATATAAAAAAAAAATATTTCGTCATGTTCAGTTTGCAAGAAAAATCTAGACTGTTAAGAAATTACGAGAAAGCGAGGGTGGGGAAGGAAAATAAACTTAAAAACCAAACAAACAAGAACTATTTAACGTACCCAGGGAAATTCTATACACAATAATTATAGGCATGGCAAGCTGTAAAAAACCCAGTCTCTTTAGACTGCATTTAACTATCGAGAATCGAATAGTGTACAGTTTAAATCATCACAACGACTGATAGTTATACGTCGTTGCCATAACGACATTAATCAATTTTAAGGGCCAGTAAGTGTTGCCAAAAAATGTCACAGTTTATTTTAGCTGTATTAAATTCGGTTACAGGAGTAATTCAATATTGAAGTTTTCACAAAACGATATATATATTTTTTTCCTTGTAATGTTTATCTTACAGACTGGACATTGACCAGATATATGGTTGAAGTACCTTCAGGAGAAACTCGCTGATGATTATACGTAATATAGTTATTGACGAATTGATTTTTTGTTCTCTCTTTCTTGTTGGAATATTGTGAGTGGCATAGGCGTTTAGGTTTCTAGGAATGAGGGTCAGCCGCTCGGATTGACAGAAATGGGCTACCCGGGAAAGACACTAGAAATTCAAGCCTTGAAATTCATGAATATTTTTGGGCAAACTTCGTTGTGAAGCTGTGCAATGCATGAGTAAACCGGTCCTGCAAATGTTGCCCTGGGCAGGGATTCTGCAAACAGGGGGGTAACAATGGTTTAAAGGGCTGTATACGTTTGGTCTCTGAAAATGTATGGCAATAACAACTTACTTGGTAAGAAGTACATTAGCTTTTTGGATAGTATAATGCATTTCGAGAAACTTTTCACTTTGAAGTAACTGCGGTTATGGAAAAAGATATCACTTTTTTCCCCAAAAATTTTAATCTAAGAAGCGTTACTAACAATTACGTTTCTCAGATTGTGTGTTCCAATTGCAGATTATTCTTCCTGCGTGGACATAACCGCTCCAGATTTTCGACAATATCCCAAAAAACGCTAACACCTTTTGAAATGAAATTTCCACAGGTTAGTTTTATGGTACATATCTACAACTCCAGAATTAAAACAAAAAGTTGGTTCCAATTAGCAAACGTATACAATCCCTTTAACACCTCGATGGTGCATTCGTTTGAAATATTTCAATGTGGTCATGTAAATGCTTCCTCGTGGTTAAAATGATTGAACCTAAATTCAGTTTCTAGTTCAAGATCAATCATACGGCAGGCGTACCAACAAAATAATAATAACAAACTGCTACAATTCTCGACACCAATGAAATTCAATAATGAACCAGCATTCGAAAGTGAAACCGTCAGCGTATGATGAATGTATTAATGATTGGAAAGAGGAATGGGCCAAACTGTATCTTTGAGAAATTGTGGGAAGGTCAGAAGAAAAACAAATGTCGATATGCAATATGACAGTTTTCTTAAAACCCCCCTTTTCGACTTGTTTTGTTGTCCTTAAAAAGTTAATTTTTAATTTCAGTTTAAAAATAAAAAATACCCCAGCAAACAAACAAACAAGCCAAAGTAATTGTTTTATAAAAATTTTCAAAAAGTGTATCCTCTCTTTTCGATGAAATTATAATCCCTGTCTTGAAATAATTACCCCCCCCCAGAAGCCACCAATCACGAGTCATTTCAACACAAATGTTAAAATAACACTTCTCGATAAAACGTTTATTTATTAGTTATTCTTGTCTTGTTTTCATAACACACAAAATGTTATTGATATTTTCAAGTTTATAACAGCTCGGCATAAGCTGAAAGGTATTGTTCTTGCTTTATTTTATTGCAAAATCCCATTAGTAAATATTGCAGATAATGGAGGGTTGATTAGGGTTAACAATAATTTAAATTGTTGACCTTGCTCGTCCAAAGAGCGGGTTCGCTTTGATATTTTGTTTTGTTGAAAACATCCCGAACAATTTGGTAAAGAACTCAATGGCGTGGTAATTAGATACGCATACCCGCTAATGGTCTGGTGAATTCTTGTGTTTGCGATTTGTTTTGAATCCTTTGTCTTCGCAAAAAAAAAAAAAGTATTTACGTACAACAAAACAGGTTCTGTATTCCCTATTCACCTATTTAATTCCTTGTGAATAAAGAGCAAGTTCCCGGGTCACATGTCGCATTCATTTAAACCTGAACAAAATAATGGGAGGCTTTTGAGAAGCTAAGTACTCAATGGGTTAAAACCCACTGTTCTACAAAAATAGAAAAAGAAAAAAGCAAGCATGCCCATCATAATTACGTAAACGATCCGGTCCCGCTGCCACCCGGTCTCTTCCAGGATCCCTTTAAACGTATGCCTGGTTCGCCCCCTTTTTTTACGCGTGAATAAATAAAAAATTCATTGTTAACGTACCTTTACTTAATTCCTTCCGTCCAAGAGCGATATGGGCCGCTAACTCATCAAGCCTAGGTCTAAACTTTGGTCAACAGCCCTCAAACTGTCACCACGTAAAATTAATTTGAAATGCAAGCAAGAAGCTTACATGGCAACAAACATAAACGTTGAATAAGGAATAATGAACCAACTCCGATGTAAGGCGCTTCGAGACGCTGTGTGAGGCACTGTGTTCTATCGTGTATTACCATTATTGTTAATTTTTCTGCGATTGCACTTTAATGCATTTTGCAAAAGGATCATGCCATTTAATCCGATTTGTGTAAGATCCTTTCCCTTAAATTTTTCACAAGTCTGAGCAGTTTTTAAATATGGAAATGCCCTCGCTACGGCGTACGGCGCGTAGCTATCTGTACAGAGTTAACTTGAACACTTAAAATGTAGACAATGAGCAACAAAGTTAACGAACAACCAGTGACATCACCCTATACCCCTCCCGATTAAACAAAAAGTGAATTCAAAAATGTGGAGTGAAATACGGGTTCTCTCATCATTGAGTTTGTTAATGTTTCCCACCTCTCTCGCAAAACGCATGATACCTTCGAGCGGGACGTGTTCCAGCAGGCCATGTATAATGGAGTAACTCATGCAAAAGTAAAATCTGGTTCAGGCGCGACGGGTCGCTGTATGTAGTGTGAAAAAAAAAAAGTATAAATAAATATGTCCGCGTCACGGAGAAGGTCTGGGGAGGCGGAGGAACCAGCGAGGGGGAAATAAAGCCGGGAACAAAATTACGAAGGATGGCAGGATAGTTAGAATGTAGAACATTAAATCACTCCTTTTTCATGGGATAAAGGGTAAATTTTGTAAGTTAAAAAGGACACAAATATCAACTTACGAGTAAGATGTGTATTGGGTGGATGGTTTTGAGTATACACACAGGGTCGTTCAATGCCTATTGACTGGATACATTCTTAAAAACCGAGCTTTTGCAGGGAATTGGTGGGGTATAACAATTCTGTACTACAGTGTGTTTTATAGGAGTTGCAAACACTGGCTTTACGAAAATTCCGACCTGAAGGGCGTTGTATCTCAGCGAAGTATAGATGAACATAAAACCTATACAAATCACAAAATAAATATATAAAACATAAACTAAACACAACTAAAATATTAGGTAGAAATCAAGAAACCTTCGGGGTTCACCCCGGTGTTCCTGGTTTGATTGGCTGTATATTGCGCCACATCACCTTGTAATATACACGGTGCTATGTAAAGGGAAAAAGTCTCAAACCTTCCGATGGGAGTGTCGTTTTGAGTCACAGACTGAAACCCCCATAGAATAAACCTGTGTTCTACACCAATTGAAACAGGCCTCACGACACATGTACGCTTGACTGTCCCAACGCCAATCTATCGGGTGCAGCATAATTGTAATTATCATTAATTGTACAGCGTTGTGGGGACAGGAGAAGAAGAAACAAAGTTACGTTCTTCTAATCAATTATTTGCGTCTTGACGAATTATTCCAGCCACACAATGAAGTGGCAACAAAAATGTTTCGCGTTTGTAAAAGTGGTTCGGCATTTAGGTGTTGCATTGTTTACCCCACACTTCCTTACTCTTCAATGTGTGCAATATTAATTGGATGCTTAAAAAAAAGACACTCTCATATAAGAAGGCAATGTCTCTTGATTTCTACCACATTCAAGTATGTTTAATACATATTTTTGTTTTCGTGACACTTTTGTCCTTAGGCAAGACACTGAACAATTATTGCTGCGTCCTTTGGATGGGATGTAAAGCCGTAGGTCCCGTGTGTTGTGTAATGCACTTAAAAGAACCCAGTGCACTTATCGTAAAGAGAAGGGGTTCGCCCCGGTGTTCCTGGAATTTTAGTACTGTTCCACAAAAATAAACAATTTGTTTTCTCTTTAACGGGATTGTATACGTTTGGTAATTGGAACCCACTGTTTGTTTCAATCTATAGTTGTATATACCATAAAACTAATTACCCGTGAAAATGTCATTTCAAAAGGTGGTAGCGATTTTTGCCGAAAATCCGGAGGAGTTATGGTCCACACAGGAAGAATAATGTGCAACTGGATTACACAATCTGAGAAACGTTACTGTCAGTAACGCTTCTTGATTAAAATTTTGGGGGATAACAAGTGATATCGTTTTCCATAACCGCAGTACTTCTAAATGAAAAGTTTCTCAAAATGCATTATACTATCCAAAGCTTCTGTACTTCTTACCACGTAAGTTTTTATTGCCATTAATTTTAAGAGTGATTACCAAACGTATACCTTCCCTTTAAATTAGTATTAATATGTTATCATTAATTCACGCTAATTACATCCAACGAATGCTGTTTTTGAGCTGCATGAGCACCCCGTTGAAACAAAATTACACGATGTTATAAATGAAAAAAACAAAACATTCTTTAGTCAGTATTAGAAACGAACTCCACAGTTCGGGAGATCCACTTTTGTTGTACCATCCTGCCATTATTATCATGCATGCACTGTTCTTTTCAAACCGTCGCTCTATGCAGTTCGTCACGCTATACCCGCACAAGTGTGCCTACCACCGTATTATCTCGTTCGATCACTAAATATCTCTATTGGTTCTGTTCTAAGAACAAAATAACTTGAAATTAAAGATTAAAGATTAAAGATTATTTTTGTTTTGAAACGGTGATTGCAGCGAGCTAATTCACACACGGGATTATGCAAATTTTTGTATGACGGAATGAAACACAATCAATCGAGTTGATAGAATGAAACTTACATTGTGGTACTCACCACCGAAACGGTAACTGAGAAAGTGTTTGGTTAATAATTGCTCCGAATTGGAAACGGTTTATTGACTTCCTAACTGTCGGATCTTAAACTAATCGATATATTTTGAATGCCGACTGCAGATCACGTAGACTGTGGTCGCGGCCCCTCCGGGGAACGCACAACTAATGCGGCGACAAACAAGTGTCTGAATTCCGAGGCTACAAAATGATTCCCTATTAACGAGGTTTGTCTTCCGGTTTCTTCGACCCCTCGGGTTAAATAGCAACCATTACCAAACCAAGTACAAGGTTGTGAATTCAATATTATGGAGAGCCATCGACGTGGCCCAGGCTAAATTCCAGCTGCACACATGAAGGCACGTCGTATTCTGTTATTAAGTTATACCGCCGACCTGGCAACAATTTTAATGCTGAATTTGTGACATTTAGCACATTTTCGTCTTGTGATGGTTATCTGAGGGAAAGTCAAAGGGAATGGCTATAAGTGAGTTGGGTGGGGCATGGAGTTGCGGCTGATTTTGATAAGATGTTACGCAGAACTATGTACAGGTCATTGCAATTGAGCAAATGTATCAATCATGTAGTTTGGTATTTTACACACAGTCTGCCCAAATGCCTGATCAATTGATCCTCCTTTAATGTAGATTATCCATTGTCTTCCTATCTGTTTTCTCTAATTGGTTAATATTGTTCTTCCAATAAATGGACTTGTTATTATGTTTGTACTAAGTCCATGCCTCTGACGAAAGTCCAGTTTGAATCAAAGAAAAAAGAGAAGAAGAAAAAGTAAAAGAAGAAGAGGGGAAGACGAACAAGTGTTTTGTTTTTTGAAAACACTTCACGCATTCTCCCAAAATGGTTCAACTCCCTTTTGCCGAAACCCGTTTGTTCGCCTGATGCAGAGATGTCACCAATCGTGCTAGTCTTGATTATACGTGCATGTATACAAGGTGGAGTTATTCACCGTCCTCATACATCATTCCCACAGGGAATGTTTCATCCATTCACATTACCAAAAAAGAAATACAACATAAAAAGAAGAACATCGTGGACTGGGTCTTAGTTTGTCATCTCCAATCCCAACCAAAACCATTCAATTCACACGTCCTGACAAACATTACCTCCCTCTCTCATCGGGAACATAAATACCAACAATTAATAACATGTATCTGGCGTCACATCATAGGCTTATGTTCTTTTGAAATGTTTAACATCATCTACAACAACAGGAAACTCCACCCCTCTCACTGTTGTTATAAAATATCACTCAAAAGGGTACCAATAATCACGGATGACGAGAAAACGCGCACGATCAGCGTCCTAGAACTCTGGTTATTTTATTAGTGACCGGTATATTATTAACGATATTGTACAGGATTGGTAAGGATAACAAACATCTCCGTTTAATTTGAGTCGGACAGCTTACTGATCATGAAGTTCATAAAATAACTATGTTTTATCTGCGAAATATTATTTCCCTCTGAAATGAAGTCATATTCGAGAAAACTATATCTAAAAACCTGAAAAACGCAAAAGCTGTTTTCGGTTGTTGCAACCCAAATTAAGGACAATGTGTTTTACATGCTGAAAATTGTGCATAGTTTTTCACTATTTTCTCCTGATTCACACAACAGATTAAGCCCACATTTTCACAGGTCTGTGATATTATGTATATGGTTGATCACACAAAACATGAACACTATCTGCGACTATCTTGCCAATCCTGTATAATACCTATAAAGATACTGTTCGGTGTATTGGTGGAAATAGTCATCCCCACCAGATTCTGTAGAACCATCTTGCAAAGAATCTGATTGGGTTAATGAAAAGATGACCTACGCAATTATTGATGTACTAATTCAGAAAGAAAATTACCTCAATGATACAATAGGGCCTACATTGTTTCAGTATTTCCCCCAGTGAAAAATCACTGTTTATATTCAATGGTACTGAATCGTGTGAAAAAAAATGTACAGCCCCCCCACTTCACACCCACGTGACGCTGACACTTACTGCGAGAACAAAAACCCTATTTTTATGTATCCCTGCTGCAATAATTGCATCATTTATTGTTGAATCTTTTTTTTTTAATGGCTGGTTCCGAATTCGTCGTTAATATGTAAATTTTTGAGCAGCACAGACATCAGTCCACCCTGAAACTCTTATTAAGGGAGAGGAGGAGGAACAAAATTAGGTTAAAATACTATAAAACTTACCGGCTGTTGAGATTCTTTGTGAAATGGTGCCCACGCCTTTTTTTAGAGGACATCGTGTGAAGATAACATGTTTGTCCGTGGCAGCATTAAATGCCAATCTGTTGGACATGAAGAGAAGGAGCAACATTTGTGATGGTGGCATTTAATATTGTATATTTAAGATGGTTGTATAAACAATTTAAGATGATATTTAAAACTCTGCTGGGCACAAATGTTTTCAAATGACACTAAGGCATACCTGTGTGGAAAGTCATCCATACATCTAAATAGACCAGGGCCCGATTTCACAAAGAGATAAGGCTAGTCTTATCTGAAGTTAGGACCAGTAACTGGTCTTAGCTTAAGACTAGTCCTATCTCTTAGCACATGCCTAGAACTAGTCCTAAGTCAGGAAGAGTTTTGTGAAATCGACCCCAGCACCCCCAAATGACCCCTTGCATTGGCCGCCATCACTGATGAAACGCGCACGCGTGAAGAGCTATCATTGGCTGGGAGTCGTGCACAGCGCGTACACGCGTGCACGTTTCCATTGTTTTGACATCAAAGATGGTGGCCAATGCAAGGAGTCTAATTATGCTCCACTATTGTTTCCCGTATCTGATATACCAAATGGCAGAGCAAATCGAAGGGGGAACCTACATCAATCATTGACCACATCCATCCAGCACACAATATCCATGTAATAGTATTAGCATAGCAAGCCTTCCTATAGGTGAAGTAATGGTTGTACAAACTTTCCGAACTTAGTGCAAACATGTTATTCAACTAATGGCAATGAAGGAGTACCTGACTGGAGGTGACGTGGGACCATGTTGAAAGTCAAACAAATCATAACTACTCATTATTGTGTGGAGGTTCTTTCACACCCAGTTGTTCTCCGCAGTGTTAAGATAGTAGCATTTAAGATGGTAGTATTTCTCAGCCCAAACACAAGTAGGCCTACTAACAGAACACAATAGCTTATAGTTTAAAGACATAAACAATGTCAATGTTTTTCTATTTTGGACGTTTTTTTAAATTTATTTTAAGATTTGTTATTGGGGCTATCCAAATGATGAACTTTTGTTTTGGTGGGAAAAAAAGAGAGAAAGAAAAAAAGTAAAGATTAATGTATGTACCTTTTAATACCCTTTAATTAATTCACCAATACAAACCCATCAATTGTAACGAATGACAGACATTAAACAAAAATCGTGAATACACAGGACTTACAAAGGACTGCCACTAAATGCACCATACACGTTGACCCAAACATTTACCCAAGCAGCACTTTAATAAGAAGCGCATACGCCTTTGGTTTAAAAACAAAATAATTTGCTCTGCACGTATTTGCCTAATTAGGGACCCTCTACGCTCGGGATAATTGGGAACTTTTCGGTTTCTGCGTCAAATTTACGTCACAAAAACAGTGCTAGTAATTAGAGTCAAGGATAATTTTTTTATGATGTTTTAAATTACACAGAGGGGTGGCATTCATCGGGAAGTCGTTGAAATGCACGGTGCTTCAGAGAGCTCATACGACTGCAAGAGGTGGTTATGAAAGCATCATATTGAACTGAATGTGAACCGGCAAAGTCTTTGGGGTTGCTCAAACACACACATACACACACACACATTCTATTTTTTAAAACCCTGTGGAGACATCTTTTGTTCTTTCCTTTGTCCCTGTAGTTAAGAACCTCCCATAGACTTTGTACACAAAATTCCTTGTGGAGCACCCAAGTCTTTAGAATTCCCCTATGGAGACCTTTTGTTTTCCCTTTTCTGTTTTGTTCTCGGTCTCCATAAGGTAGTGAATATGAAGGCACCCTTACAGCTGGTGACTTGTGGGGTCCTGCTATTGTTGTTCTATTATTTCCTTTTCTGAAGAATTCCCCTGTGGGGTACAAGTTTTACAAAGAATTCCTTGTGGGGTCCATTGTTCTGTTGTGTTTTGGACCCCACAAGGATGTGTGGGTATGTCCACATGTGAACACCGGCAATCCTGGACCCTCCTTTGTTCAACTCTTCGTGACAGCAACCGTGGACCACAATGTTTTCCCTTGTGATAGCAACAGTGGACCTATATTGTCCCTTGGTCCACGGTTTGAACGTTGATTCCTACCCACCCACCCGCACATTCTCAAAATTGCATCCCTGTGGAGACTTATTGTTTTGTTCTTTTTTCCTGTTACATTTCCCTATAGACTTCGTACACAAAATTCCTTTTGGAGCACCCCAGTCTTTAGAATTCCCATATGGAGTCCTTTTGTTCTCCCCTTTTTGCTTTGTACTTGGTCGCCAAGAGGTACCGAACACGAGCACACTGTGAAACAAAATGTTTCAACGTTACATCGTATGAATTGTGGATCTGAGAACAAAGGGGTCCACATATATTAGGGACTTGAAACACTATGTGGACTTACACAGTGTTTTTTTACAGTGTTAAAGAAAAGGATTTTCCTTAAGTGTATAGAACAAAGTAATGTCCACAGAGTGACTGCAACACAGAGCTGCGTGTGTGGACGTTTTTAAGTCCACATAGTGTTACAACTTCCTACATTATGATGGCTTCTTTTGTTCTCGGGTCCACACTTCGTATGTACGATTAAACAGTGTTTTATTTTAACAGTGCTGAAGAATATGTTTTTTTCTTAAGAGAACAGAACATAGGAATGTCCACAGAGTGTGTGCAACACAGAGTTGCACGTGCTCCCGCGTGTGACGTAATGAATAGCAATTCATTTGTTTTCGAAAACTTACAGTCATTCCAATCCTCCTGATATGTTAAAAATATAAGTCAAACATAAAAAGCGTACGGTTAAGAATACACAAATAACGTAAACAATTGCCTTGTTTATACTTTTATAAAGGTACAAAAAAGGTATCAATTTAAAAAAAATTGTTTGGTTACATATCGTGTGTATTAGTGCAATGCAGTTATCTTTAAAGGCACTGAACACGTTTGGAAATTGTCAAAGATCAGTGTTCTCACTTGGTGTATCCCAACATATGCATAAAATAACAAACCTGTGAAAATTTGGGCTCAATTGGTCATCGAAGTTGCAAGAAAATGATGAAAGAAAAAACACCCTTGTTGTACAAATTTGTGCGCTTTCAGATAAGAATAAAAACTTCTTGCAAAAAGTTTTTATTATATTATTTTAGTGAGAAATTACCTCTTTCTCAAAAAGTACGTTACTTCAGAGGGAGCCGTTTCCTACAATGTTTTATACTATCAACAGCTCTTCGTTGCTTGTTACCAATAAGTTTGTATGATAATATTTGTTTTGAGTCATTACCAAACGTGTACGATACCTTTAATGACATACTACATTATACATTAAAGGGCTGGGGAAACGAAGATTCTTACCAGCTGTGAATAGTGTTACACGGGTTATCAAGTCGTGCTACTATACTTCTTATTACAATGTAAAGCAATAGCGTCTTGTGTGCATCGTTAATGAATACCCGCTATTTGTGGCTCTGTGGGAAGAATGAATCAGACATTAATCCAAAGCCACGACCATTAGGTCCACGCCACAGGCACAATCAAGTCTTTGCAAACGAGATTTTTCAAAAAAGAAGTAATTTATATGATGAATTCATTCGCGACAATGAGGAAAATACATTCACGGCAACAAGAAATACGTTGGCGACAATGAGCAAATATCAAATATCAATGTAGTGCAGATACAAACGAGATTGCAAAACGCTCCACATGAGGTCCATTTTTTTCTTTCTTTCCATGCAACGCGTAACTTACCGGTAAATTCTGCGTGCAGTCACATTATTTTGTCAGTGGACTTTTCAGGGCGTTAATGATGGCTATTTGGGCACAGAAAGGAGGGGTGGGGTTAGAAGGTGTTGGGTGGGGGCGTATAAACGGGTTTTTCATTGATTCCATCAGTCTATGACTGCGTGGAAAAAGTCCTTTTTATTTACAGCGTAAAGCGCCATGAATTTGGAGGCACCGTTGATGACGAGCGGAAGCACACAGCATTCTGATCTGGATGAAAAGAAGCGGGGGCAAAATCATGATGGTATTCCACGTGTAATTTGAGCGTTCAAATGGAGTAGATTACAAAATCTCGTCTTTGACGAAATGTCGGCCATGGCGCCAGGATGGGTGATCCACAGATTCTTACATTGTCGGGTCTAAATGGGCATTAATTTTCGGTTTCACTAAAAATCAAATGATATTGATGACGGGAAAATTGTTTTACTCTTAGTTGGTTCTGGCGGTGATAAGAAGAAATCATATATTTATATATATATATTAAATGTGTGCACAACGAAACGTTTTTCGCGACCCTCCTTTAAAAATGTCTGTATAATTTGAAGTTTCCACGGGGAAAAGTGCCCGCATTTTTTTTTGGAAATTCCAAAATGCTTAGCCGTAAAGGATGGACAAATCTCATGCTGATTAAATTTATTGGGGATGATGACGTCAAAGAACCGAAGTCTTGTCCAATCATATCGTTCGAATCCAAACTCGCGAAACGGAACCTTAGAACAAACCCTCTTGAGTGTTATTTTCTAAACAGAGGTGTTTGATATCTCCAAAGAAGATGCTATTTTTTTAGTTTTTTTTTATTATCAAAAACAACAAAAACAACAACAACAACAACACAAAAACCCCGCAACAACCCCCCAAGAAAAAAAACCCCACCAACAACAACGACAACAACCACGACGACGACGACGACGACGACGACGACAACAACAATGCGATGTCTATCGTTGTGCGTGTTCATTTTAAAAAGACAACAGTTGAGTTTGATGGCAACATATCCATCAAGTAAACAGTGCCTACTACGGACCATTGAACGCGTAAGACCAAACTATATATTTATTCGTCCTCGAGTGATTAGCTTAAATGAAATCGACTTTTAACATTTGTTTAAGTATGCCTACAGCTGCGTACAAATTGATATCTAGAGCTAAATTATGTAAAATAGCGACGAATCGTGGATGGGAATGGGAAATCCAATTAAAGTCTTTTTCCAATTAATAATAAAAAGGAAATTTGTTTTATCTTGTTTGCTTCTCGGATATTTATACTGCATTGTCGAGGATTTTACTACATTCGATTTCCCTCGAACAATGCCACCACCGACTGACAAAACATACATCCCAACACGTGACTTGTCTTTCGCATAACAGGCATCCCAGTTTCCTCAAAAGTGGTAAGCGTATAAATTAAATCAACTGAAGAATGGAGAGTACAAATACTCGCCTTGCGTGTTGGAGATCACACGACAGGGAACTTTGATTAAATCCGGCATCCGGGAGAAGACTACACGTACGCCGAGAGAGATCGAAGGGGAATGTCACAGTGTTGCATGGACCCGAAGCTAGCATCTTGCCTAGACTCGTCTCAAGCGCTATACGGGAGGGGGGACGTATACAGAATGGCGTATATTGAACTCGGGAGCTGACCTTTATCTCACCGTTGTTGACTAGCCCCTGTACTCGGGGGAAATTTCACAATCCAAGGGTAGCAATATTTGGCAAAGGCAGCCGCTTGAGAAATCACCTATCCGAGGATGGTATTTTTATTCAAATTTCAGTCTCTATCAAGCAGAGTAAACAGATCCTTATGAACGTAAACCCGCCCCCCCCCCCAAAAAAACCCCCCCAAAAACACACAAATAAAACCACTGTGACCTATTTCCACGGTCGTGCTTCGGCTAAAATTAAATTGTGCACATTTTGTGTATCCATAGGATCAGAAACTGATGAACACAGCAACGTTGAATGCTAAAAATGAGACTATACACGGTACACAATGAGCCTGAAAAAGTGGGGCTTTAACCTTGAAAAAATTATATGTCAACAAAAGCCATGGCATTTTCTAAGACGGAACAGAGAATAGCATCTTGCCGTGGGAAGATGTGCATCGCGTATTCCTTTGTGAAAGCCAAAAGTCGTTGTTTAAGCGCTCACGGGCTAAAATAATGCTTTTGTACAACCAACGCCTTATGATAATGACGATAACTGGATATTTAGAGTGACAAGTTTACAACGGTTACCTGGCGCCTATACTTCTATATCCTAGTTCGATTTTACAAAGAGCTAAGACCGGTCGTAAGTGCGAATCAATCTGAATTGCTAAGCAAAGTGTGATGTCACAAAACAAATTACCATGGTAATACTGACAACTCATCTATAAGATTAATTTGAGTGCTCTGTGAAATCGAGCCCTGATCATACAAGGCATAACGTAAAATCATCAGAGAATTTTTCCAATTGTACAGAAGAGCTTCGTACGATCTAACAGCAATAAAAGTCTCTCTCAGCTACCACGTGTTCCCAATTTACACAACTGGGTGAAGGGAAGCAAATTATGGTTAGGTGTCTCATCAGTAAGGGAAAAAAAACCTGGTTGGCCTGGCATTTAAACCCGTATTCTGTTATCAGTGGGAGCTTTAGTATAACGCACTACACCGACCGGCTAAGACTAGACACCAAATAGCGATGGTACGTCATTGCGTCACACACGCGCTCGCACCCGCTACGCGCCCAAAGTTTTGCTACTTCCGGCTTCAAAGCTGGCTTACGATTGCGTGTAATTAAATTACCAAAAAGCACCCATTTCGTCGTCCAAAATCATTTCTAGTGACAGAACCTTTCAATTATGAGAAGACCTTGAGTCTTTGAAGAACGTATAGGTAAAAGCCAGTTCCAATTATCAAACTTTTCTTGCATAAAACATGACCAAAGATCAACTAGCTCCGATTGCAACTCCTAAGGGCTTCTGGTATATCAGTGGAGCCAATCGGTGTGAAGTGGGTGTGGCTTAGTGGACTTACGTCACAGGATACGCAAAGAGTTGGCGTAGACTATGTAAGCCCCTCTTATAGACCTTGTGACCTTTGTTTACAATAAGTGTGACCTTGTACATTCTTGGGCCTTTCTGGCAGGCAAGATACTGCACTAGTCATATGGGAAAGTTGACATTTTGTGTCATAATTTCCACATAAATCCAAGAGTTATAAAAGTAACAGCTGAACAAGTTTTGAGATGTGCCCACTTTCATCATGTCAAAAGTTGAAAAAAAATTAGACAGTGCAATCTCCATAAAATTAAGTTTTTATGGTTTCTTCCCATTGAGCTGTGTACAAATCATGCCTGCAGGAAGTCCAGGCTTGGTGGCTCTTTTGTAAACATGTGATGTCACATGACTGTAACATCGTCTATAAGAAGACACAACTTCGTCAAACTATACCTTATAACTGATTGGGATATGGTGAGTCGTTCTTATATCAATAGTTAGGTGAGACAATGGTTGACACATTTACCACAAATGTATAAAAATGTATGCACTAAAGTGTTTAAGACAATAGGAAATACGACTCTTACCAAATTGTGCTACACATAATAGCAATACAAATTTCTCTTTCTCGCTCTTTGTTAGAGTCACTTTCACGTTGTTACACACATTATAATCAAGATGCCACAGGGTATTTTGAAATTCGATTTGAAGCTTGGGAGAGTTTAACATTGTATATCCGTTTTAATAGCCGTGACGTGTTGTATCGACGCGCCTCCGAACTCCAAAACCCAATTATAGAATTCAAAGCTATGAAAGATGTCCAACCCATTAAATAAACAAGGATGTTGAGATTTTGCCTGCAATAAAGGTAGACTTTTTGCTCTCGGTGGTCCCCGTGGACCACAGGTGAACACTGGCCCAGGTCGTTCCCTGACAGGTGTACAAACTACTCTTTAGGCATGCACCGCTGCCAACCTGAATTTTCAAACTGGGAAACACTCAATTGTAAGTGGCTGTCTCCACTTGGGAATTGTCAGTTAGATCCGGTCTAAACATGAAAACAAATTTTCCAGCAGCCCCTACCGGTAAGACGATACCAGTGTCCCCAGGGTGGGCATTGATTTAAGGGGCTTGTATGGGGAGTTGGGAGGCCCTCCACGCAATGGTTTCAAGTCAACTCCACGTCCCTCGGTTGGGAGAACTAGGCGAGATTTCCTGCGGCCGTGCCGAAACAACTGTGTTATTTCCCCGACATGTCTCCCGCGCTGACAGGCACTGTCGTTTGGCCATCAGGATTCCAAGTCAAAAAACCAAATGACGCCATAACACCACCATTGATTCGCTAGCTTAAGTACAAGCCTTCTGCGCTCCGGTATTAGGACAATCCACTACGAGTCAAACGGTGCCCCCCCCCTCCCCCGCTCTTCTCCCTTCGATGTTTTGAGAAACGCTGCATCGTCATACGTCTTGCAAGACACATAAGTAGGCTGGACCGTTTTTTCCATTTAGTTAAGTATTTGTTTGCGACATGGGGGATCATATGTCGAGGTTAATGAAAACTAAGGATTGCATTTTAAGTTGAGGTTAAATAGAGCTAGACAAGCAACGCATGGTCCTCAGTCAACTAGTTTGATTGACTCTCGTACCGATGATAAATAGGACTGTTTGACTCCATCTTCCAGACAACCCGAGCGGATTTACGGGCAGTTACAAAAACGATGTCCACTGTGACTAAAGGAAAACAAATCGCACACATAATACAAAAACAAGGGGGGAAACATGTGATATAGGAAGTCTTATCAAGAATTCTGAAAGGGGAGTGACGTTTTTCCCCTTGAAGATTAAATAATAGAGTAGAACTATTCTATACTCATGTGTATAGCCAATTCACTCTGAGAAAGATAAACTATGATCCAATTGATATTTTCACCCCAGTCTTTATTAAATTTGAAGTTTATCTAAAGTTCCTCTGTGTTCTGGAACAATGTTTGGGACGGAAAAAAACCCACAATCTGCCTGAAATATTGACTCGGAACTTTCAAGACGGATTCGGCGACGCTCGTGAAATATATGACGTTATTTCCTTGGTGGGAAATGTCATTCTTCGACATTTGAGTTAACACACGAATTGACGGTCCGACTAGCGCCACACGTTTGCCAAAAGAAACGCGAAACTTGGTATTCATCTCAATGGTTGTGGGGAGGAGGAGGGGGTGGAGATCAAACATTTTTATACGGTTGGAGCTTAGCATCTTTTTAAAGCAGGACTTCAAACTTAAGTATTATTATTATTATTATTATTATTATTATTATTATTATTATTATTATTATTATTATTATTATTATTATTATTATTATTATTATTATTATTATTATTATTATTATTATTATTATTATTATTATTATTATTATTATTATTATTATTATTATTATTATTATTATTATTATTATTATTATTATTATTATTATTATTATTATTATTATTATTATTATTATTATTATTACATATTTCTGGTAATGAAGCCAAAGATACCACACAGTGAACACTGTAGCTCGCAAGCCTGAGAAAACCTGTACAAAAAGGGTGCTTGCTCTGTGTACCAGAAACACCGGGGTTAACCCCTACTCTTCCGAGATAAGTGTTCAGGGTTCTTTTTGGTGCACTACCAATCCTAGTACACGGGACCTACGGCTTAATGTCCCATCCGAAGGACAAAGAAATTATGGTAAAGTATCTTGCTCAAGGACACAAACAAGTGCCAAGATCGGGACTCGAAACCACACTCTGCCGATCAGAAACACCAAAGCTTGGGTCCGGTGTTCTTAACCTCTCGGCCATGGTGGGGGAAATTCCGTAGTAAAAACACCAGCTCTTTTCAGAACCAACACAACTCATATACGAAATAATTACACTGTGCCAACGCAAACCTTGTAATTTCAAGGGGAATCTTTTCAGAACCAACACAGCTCATACGAGATAATTAATTGTTGTCAACACAAACCTTATAGTTTCTAGGGTCGTTTTTATTAAATTAGTTTTGAAAAAATTTAACTAGACACCAGAGATAAAAAAAACAAATCCACGGTATTGAGCTATGGTATTGATTTCATAATAAGCAAGCTCTTAGATTAATAGTCTAGTTATTTTATTAATATAACTAGGCCTACCCATCTGAAACCTGCAGAGATTGTAGAGATGAAGTAATCAACGATTGATTTAGGAATCAATTTAATTGCATTTCCATGTTCAACCTTTTGGTTGTTTTCTTTACTTCTAATAACAAAAATTTCTTTTAAATTAGGCCTATTTAGATTTATCTATTTTTCCAAAATGTTCGAAAAAGTATTTTATTTCTATTCAGAATGGTAGGGGGGTACAACGGCGACATAATCAGCCCATGCAAAAAGAGTTAAAAGACGAGGTTGAAGTCTATGTTTTTATGAACAAATTATTAAATGTATATGTGTGTATATATTTTTGTGGCATTTAAAAGTAAAATGTGAGGTTTTGTTTTTCGCCTCTAAACGCCAGTGCCAAATGTGTATCCGAAAACCTCTTTGTTGTCATGTCAGCAGAGGTTATTGCATCGGTTGACCCGGCGCATAATGTTGAGTGTATTCCTAGACAGGTAGATCAAGAAGAAGTAAGTCCTGCTGTTGGATGAACGCATAATTTCGATTCAATCAATTTAGGGGGTTACGTTCTTTGCTTGAGGAAGTTTGTGTGTTTGTGTTCACATTACGGGGGGTGCCTTTACGAGGATCTCATCCTGAGCTGTGTATTGAGAGATTGGTAATAACTTGCGATTAGAAGCCATTTTCGGTCAAAAGAATACCCCGCATGTGCGCACACAGGGTGCCAGACTAGACTGCACATAGGGTTGTGCCGCATTTGGACCGAAAATGGCGTCGTCCAGCAACCGCGTGACCAAATAAAACTGGTGTTCCCTCCATGTCGCTACTCTCTCAGTAAACAGCTCCGTTTTCATCCAAAGTGCACCGCCCTTTCTTGTCAAACATCATAATAACAATAGTGGTATCTTATAATATAATATTAATATAAAGCGCTCAAATCCGTCACTCAGTGACACTCACGGTTCTCCAACATCATTAACCCTGGTCACTGAGCCATTTATTTCGTTCCCTAAACCATGTCAGCTCCCTTGGGAGTTTACAGCCAGTGCTGCCAAGTATGGTATTATGTAGCGCACCAAGCAAAATCAATCACAAGAAGCATCGCTGCCCTCACAGGTACCCAATTACCTCTGGGTGAAGAGAAGCAGTTATATATACAGGTGATCTCCTCAATGACAAAGGTGTCATGACCAGGATTCAGACCAACACTCTGATGCCTTAACCACCGGAACTTGAGTTTGATGCACTTAACCGCTCGGCCACGACACAAACTGAGTGAATTAAACAAAGTTTGCCCAGAACACCTGATGAACCAGACTTCCAAGCTGATGATACTGTGCATAACAGACGTATCTGGCCACCTGCGATATTTTTTATAAAAACTAAAAATTTACTCTTTAAGTTGCCTTTCTGCAAAAACGATGTTGTGATACAAGTTTATTTTCAACCACAAATAAATGAGACAGTATTTTGTTTGTAATCCAACCTTAAGAGTGGAGATTAAGTTGTGTCTTTCTTCTCTTATTAATACATAGCAATCTGCAAAGAGAACCCCCACCGTACACATTGTCTTTAAATGTAATTGCCGTTTCATTCACTGTGGATTTAGTAAGAGCTTCATTTCTTAAATTTTGTTTTTACATTGGAATTTTTTTGGTCAGTCATCTTATAAATGTTAAGTGTTTCCTCTCTAAGGCAACTACGGAATCTGATACAATGGGATTAGATTGGCTCATTTGATAGTCAAGGGCACTTCGTAAAAAGTGACTCTACCGTCTGGCGGGGAAGTTGGATTGAAAATTAATTAATAAAAAAGACAGACGTTTATACGCACAGATGTCACGGTTTGTTTTGAACTTGTTTACAAGTAAATAGTACTCCCACATCTTCCAGACCTGACGAAATGGGTGCGTCGAAAGGCTCCTCGGTTCAATAACCTTTTCAAGCAAAACAAAAATAACATTAACGGAAATGGTAGTAAAGACCGTGAAGTTAGGTTTAGGCTAAACTTTAGCAAAATTATCCATAAATTCAAAGAAATTTTCTCAACCGGAGTATAACACCATTATTTGTTTTAATTTTATTTTTATTTTTAGGGGTTAGAGATGGACGTATTTGATCGGGCGACAGAAACTCCCGTGATACTTGTACGTAAATACAACTCGGTGTCTTGTTGTAGGGCCAGTCAATTACAATTTGCAAGTTGACCTAGGCCTATGTGTTTTGACTGCTTCCTGAAGAATTTTTGATTGGTTTATTATTTCTTTTTCAGAACTTTGGTGATGTTCCTGCGTCATACTCGATGATAAATCAACAAGAAAAGGGGAAAAAATAACCAAAAACAAAACACACACACACACACGCACACACCCAATGACAATTCATCATTCGGAAGTTTTATGCCCATCTAACCAAAACTTGACTTCAGCCCGTCTCTTTCATCATCATCTTTGAGACCTTCTAGTCACGTGCGTAGTGAAGCATAACGACGGCTATTAATGAGGGGATCCGTATAAAAAAAACCCGAGTAAACGTAGCTACCAGCGAGTCACGTCCGCTGAAATTAAAACCATGGAATGATAAGGGTGATGTGGTGACGGTCTGTGCCATTTATCAAACGAAAAAACCATTTGGAATCTCTGGTAATGGAGCAGCTTTGGGGGGGGGGGAAATGACAAACGATTTCCGCTGAAATTATGACGATGAATTGAAGCTTAGGTTTCCACCACAGTTCTCCCCCCTTTCCCCCTACTTCTTTTTCTATTCTCCGTTTTTGAACACTTGGTATTCCACATTGTGGTGAGTTGTTATGCAAAGTGTGTTTCATTATTTCCAGCATCATATAATGCCAAACGGCGAGGCAGGTAGGTGTAATGGTTGTGCCTTAGATCAAGCATGGAATTTGCACACAGTCAGAGTATGTCTTGAGAAAGATATTTGGCTACAGGGCCATCGCAGATTTGTCTTTGAAAATTTAGAAATTGCTTGTTATCCTACTGTTTGTTTTCAAAGAACAAATCTGCGATGACCATATTAATCCAAATATCTTTCTAGTGGTGTACTGTGACTGTGTGTCTTATTCCATGCTTGTATCATTAACGGCACAATTCCCACTAATATTTCCCCACCACAATTTGCTGGATAGGCCTAACCCCACAGAGGTGATTTTAGTTGCATTTCAATAACAATTACAATGTTTTATTTATATTTGATTTCTTCAATTACAGTACGACATACTGAACAATGAAAATAATATTGAACAATGTTAAAAATTATCATCTATTGTGTGTGTTTTCTTGGACGTATCAGAAGAAGACAGCAACTTTTGCCCAAAATGAAAAAGATGAATTCGGCCAGATGAGCGCCAAACAGTCCTTACATGCTGACGTACACGGGGTTCAAATACACTTAACCCGGCGTTGCAAAGCGATGGCACGATTAGGACGGAACATTTGCGTAATGTAAACAGATTAAGGAATTTTCCCATTACAAAATGTTATCAGGGCATTCCAGTAATTTCAACGTCCAATTAAAATGAAATCCTCTCGAGAGACGGTGCGGACACGGATTGTGATACATCGCCCCGAAACGTCACAAGAAAGTTTTAAGAAGACGGTGTGGAAACTCATCAAAGAGTGTTTTCAGAGGGACACGAGGCCCAGATTCGTCAAGCATTATTACGAAGATGTTTGCATGCGTACAGATGTCACTAGTTTAAGCAGCTTATGTAGCACCTCGGCAAGGCAAGAGCCATACATATTCTGCCAGCAGCTTATTTGTTCTGGAAGCAGTTGGATTGTCTTCGACAACTCCTGCCGTGAACACGACTAGTGCAGACAAACCTCCGTGATCATTTCGTTACTATGTTTTTCTTATATACAATGTCCTGGTTTTTTTTATATAAAGAACGCACAGCAATTCAATTAACCTACCTCAAAGCAGCTTTTAATTAGAACTTTGGCTTTGTTTTTATAAATAAACGCAAGGAGGGGAAAACCATTCAAGATTACCCATGGCTCTGTCATTGATTCTAATGATTCGAGGTGGATCCCATGCACAGCTTATTGGACCAGTAATTATATGCAACAAAACTGTAAACCATCAGGGTGTGATTTTCCATGTTAAATATTTTACCTGACTCAATTAAAGTTCATCTTGGCATATGTTGACAATTTAAAACATCCCCAAAATAATAACAATAACAACAAACATAATAGTAATAATTTCAATAATAATAATAATAAATATAAATAAACATAACAAATAGTAATAGTAAAAAAAATAAAAAATAAATAAAAAATTAACGCACACATAAATAAAGAAATAAAGAAATAAATTCATAAACAAATAAACAAATAAACAAATAAATAAGTATATAAATAAAGGAATGAATAAAACAACAAAATTAAATACATGAATAAAAAAGGAAAAACAAACAAATAAATGAATGTAAATACATAATAAACAATTAAGCAGAAATAAATAATTATACAGATAAATAGAATAAATAAATTAATAAACAAAAAATATAAATAATTAATTTAAATAACAATTACTAATAACAATAATAATAATAACTACTAACAATTATTATAATAATGACAAATAAAAAACATAAATTTATAAAAAATACTACAGTGTGCAGAAGAAATATTGGTGTATAGGTTATTCTGAAAATTCTGTTTTTTTCCCTTTTGTAGATCAGCAAAATCATGTTAACAAAAATGTCAGTGAAAATAAATACATTTACATTTTCACTATTCCTCATAGGTTTGCCAAATACCCACGATCCCGGTGTATTATGTAGATTCAAAAAATATTAAATTGAATCCTATAAGAAAGAGTCAAGGGACTTTCCACGTACCAAACGAGGAATCCAAGCATAGACCTAATATTATAATGTAAATAAATTCATGATTTTGAAATTGCAATTTTGAAATGCAATATAAAAACAAGGCTGCGTGGCGTTCTACTTATGATATGTAATTCCATACAGATGTACATGTATGATATTTAATAAAAGGCAATGCGAAAACATCACAGCTTTTGGTTCGGCTGCATGGTCTCAACACAGCTTCTGAATGGAACCAATGTCTGTGTTGCGGTGGTACACTTCATGATGGGGGGGGGGGGCTGCTCAGCCAACCCCGAAACCACTCTGATTGGCCAAAAGAGAAGCTGTCCACGTGACGCACCAGTGACGTCAGCAGACGGCTTGTGAAAGCTTCACGGCAGATCCTTATAAAATTTGCCGGTTGGCTCTTACGAAGAAAGAAAACGATTCTCACCTGGAACGGAACAGCATCTATCCACGCAACCAAAGAAGATTAGCTGTGTGTATTACGTTAGGGTGGTAGCGAGGACTAAGACAAAAGGCGAGCAAGAGTGTACAGACGTTTTTGGTTTTACATTCCTGATTATAACAAAGGTAAGATTTCATCGTAATTATTTGGTTCGGTTGTGGGTAGTTTTTTTTTTAGATGGATGGAGAAATGTTTTCGCTTTGTGTGGAATTATCTCGCTCTCTCACTGACAGACAGTGAGTTATGGAAATGGACTCGTAAAAGAACAGCGATGTGATGATCTAGGTAAGACTAGAGTCTACATTCTCGTTAGTGACTGGATACTGTGGGCACAACTTTTACTGTTTCTTTTCGCTCTTCGGTACTAAAATATGAAATCTGTATCATGTGAGATCGCAATAAACTGGGATTGTACACTTAAAAGGAACCTATAGCTTCTCGAACATGTTGTGGAAATTAACCGAGGTATTTAAAGCAGGGAAACAAAATTGTTTATATTTTATTGTTAACAGTTCATGGTCAGTAGCACACTTAAGCTAGTCAACTCTAAAAAGTGTTATTTTCAAAGCAAAACTAAAACATTGATTTGCAATTTGTTTGATAGGACAATATTTGTTGTGTGAACACGTAGGATATCGGATCACCTGTCTTAAAAAAATATATTTATATAATTATTACAAATTAAACATATTTAAATGTTCGGTGGTGTAACTTTGCATATTGTTTTACCACTAAAATTTTCCGTCCGAGTCATTCTAAAGTTAACGGCATCGTACATTATTTGGATTGTTTCCATCTTCCAGTGCAAATCGTCATCACAGAAAATTCCTACAGAAACGTAGCAAAACCTCCTTAGACGTCGGTCGGCCTATGATGCCTTTAACTTTTAGAGATAATATGTAATATAAAATCTTTTAGAGATAGTCTTTTAGGGATAATCGATTTAGAAAACGCGAGATTTTGAAATTAACTGTCAGTCATCATAATTAAGAACGAACGCTCAGCAATGCAATTAACGTTCGGATGTTAAAGGCACTGAACACGTTTGGAAATTGTCAAAGACCAGTGTTCTCACTTGGTGTATCCCAACATAATGCATAAAATAACAAGCCTGTGAAAATTTGGGCTCAATTGGTCATCGAAGTTGCAAGAAAATGATGAAAGAAAAGCACCCTTGTTGTACAAATTTGTGTGATTTCAGATAGGAATAAAAACTTCTTGCAAGAAGTTTTTATTATTTTAGTGAGAATTTACCTCTTTCTCAAAAACTACGTTATTTCAGAGGGAGTCGTTTCCTACAATGTTTTATACTATCAACAGCTCTCCGTTGCTTGTTACCAAGTAAGTTTTTATGCTTGTTTTTGTTTTGAGTCATTACCAAACGTGTACGATACCTTTAAACTAAAATATTAATCATTTTTAATAACAGCATCAGAGCAGCTGTTTTAATGCGTCCGCCTATATTTTGATTCGTAAACAAATTGGTATGTCACAAAGATTTCTGGACTAAGATGATTTCCCTTAAAAATATTATTAATAAATATTAATAATAAAAAAGTCGAAAACAAACAAACAAAGAAGCACCCCAACAAACAGCTGAAACAATTCAGCAAAGATGTCAATGAAAATAAGAAATTTGCGCTTTCAAGTTGTTGTCGAGGAAATTCTTCTTCAGTTCTTGAACTTTCTAGATTACAATCGACGTCACTGATTCAGGGAAATTGAAAGAAGAAGGTGTAGTTTTTAATATCATGCTTTTTCCTTTATGGATCTCCGGTCCGTGTATACGCAACCAACAAGTTATGTTTGCATATGCGTTGAGTGTCTCCGGGTTTAAATATATTGAATTCTGCAAACAAATAATGAATGTCGTACTGGGCGTATAATATTTTTTGTATAAGCCTGTCTCGCCGCGTCTGTTCAAACGGAATGGCAACAACACCGAAAATGAAATTAAATATCAAGACGCGTCAAACTTGAATAAATAAAGTCATTTTTTGTTTTGTTATGGAGGCTGTTGATGAACCACACAGCCGATCCTCTGCATATTGACAGTTAGTGCTTTCCGGTAATATATTGGGCTTTCCCTGCGCGTTGACCGATTCTATCTCTTTGTCGATTGCCTTTCCTTCATTTCATTCCCTCTGAATTAATTTTGCCATTTTTTCCACACGAACACAAAATAATGCAAACAAATTAGTAAAGTCGTAGAGGCGAAAACACAAATCAGCAGGAAAAAACAGCGATGAAGTAATACAAATAGGATTGACTTATGCAGTTTATATGCTGTATCCACTATTACAATGGTTTTACAAATCTATCATAAAACCCCGCAAATGACTTGTTTTTAATCCACGGGGGAAACAGATCATCATAATTATAATAATTGTCTTGCATCTATGGTAGCGAGATCACCACCAGCACGTTATGCTGTTAGACGGCACAATATTACGTGCGATCGTTGCCATCCACTTGCTCAATTTCCAGTGTTTGGGTGGTCCAACAAGTTCCCCTTGGGAGTGTTAAAGGCACCGAACACATTTGGAAATTGTCAAAGACCAGTGTTCTCACTTGGTGTATCCCAACATATGCATAAAATAACAAGCCTGTGAAAATTTGGGCTCAATTGGTCATCGAAGTTGCAAGAAAATGATGAAAGAAAAAACACCCTTGTTGTACAAATTTGTGTGCTTTCAGATAGGAATAAAAACTTCTTGCAAGAAGTTTTTTATTATTTTAGTGAGAATTACCTCTAGTCTCAAAAACTACGTTACTTCAGAGGGAGTCGTTTCCTACAATGTTGTATACTATCAACAGCTCTCCATTGCCTGTTACCAAGTAAGTTTTTATGCTAATATTTGTTTTGAGTCATTACCAAACGTGTACGATACCTTTAAACCCATTCCACAGTGGTTTGCGTTTGTCTGCCCCGTTTCGTGTTTCGTCTATATTTACGCACAAGAGGTAGCAGCTTCCCAAATTGACCATTACTATACTTTATCTTGATTCAAAAAGAACTAGCATACCGGTGGTACCAATTCGGAGCGAGAGCTATAGAGAGGGGGAATGGGGAGGGGACTTGACAAACCAGTAGAAGCAGTTAACCAATGTCGTACCTTTTCTTGATTAGCAATAATAGCAGGCGTACATTACTGTCAACGCTAAATCGCACCTCATTCGGAAAGAGTAAACGTACACATGGCAGCAGTTTGTCAACAACCAATGTCGTTAGCGTAAGAGAGTAAGCGTGTAAACGCAGAAGGCAATTTGCCCGCAATTCCACGATCGTAAGTTATCTTTTTTTTTTCAAAGAAAGTAGAGCACATGAAGCAGCAGTTTGGGAACAGTTTCTATTGTCATGTTGATATAAAGAGAGTAATAATTGGAGCAGCGCAATGATTCCACCATTGTCGTCACAGCGCCTTACATTCACTCACATGGAGCTAAGAGGGAGAATCGGCAATAATTTTGTTCAATTCCTGCGTCACATTTTATTTGTTTTATTTATTCAAAGAAGGTTTAATGGTATTTTGATTTGCTCCAGTACTCCATGCCCGTCGGTTCATTTGATGTATGGTAGTTGGTTTGCCAATAATATAATACACAAGCGCTAGATTCAGGCACACCACTCAGCCGTGCACCCATTCACAAGCAATTACTACGCAACCGTTATATACAATTACGTTACTGTTCTGTAAGTTGAAAACAAATGTACAATTGAAATCATGTAGAGTTTTCGTTAATTGTTTTACCTCTTTTCCCGCTAGAGAAGAACAGCGTTTCTGCTCGTTAAATAAAAATTGTCACTCAGGGCCAATTTAGTTTCCACTCTTAAATGTTCTTTAAAATCAAGTGGTTGCATCTAAAAAAAATCTGGTGCACACGGTTCCGCCAAAAAAAGAATATTGATATGTTCCGATTATTACATTTCGATTTTTTTTGTACCGTTTATGGTCAGCAGTTAAGTTTTGTATATTAATATTGATGCTGAACGGTTTGGGCCCGCAGCTTCGAACCCTGCTTACTTTACAAAAAAAATCCCGGAGCGGAGCGGCAGACGACGGCGTTATTAAGTTAGCGCTTCAGCCATATTGCTTGGACACAAATTTTACTCCGGTTATATTTGGTGGAGCGTTTGAAGGTGGGCATTACATGGGAAAATAATTGCATCTGTTTCTCTCGGGCTTTTTGCCGCGCTTTGGGATAACTGAATCAATGACGAATCACCATGGTCGAAATTGGGGTGAAATGCTTTTAGATGCTCATAGCTCCCGTACTGATGTGTTTGTGGAAGATATGTGGCGGATTTTTCTTTTTTTCGACATTATTAATTGCTTTAGCCACACACGTTGTATCGGAAGTATTTGCGTTCTCGCACAACAAAAGGCACAGCGAACACAATTTTACGAATAACGATCGAGGTTTTATAAATAACGTGTTGTGAACAAAAAGAAAAAGAAAAGTATCACAGGTTGTTCCCAAACAACACTGTCGATTACACTTCAGGAGTTTTGATCTTATTGAAATGTTCCGCACCCCGTGTGAATGTCCACACATGTTACCACTACACTTTGCTCAGGTTACTTTTAAGACAGCCCGCTGAGGTTTCTCCGACCGTCTTACTGTTACAAACCCGCGTTGCCGACCGCGGTTTGGCATTACACCAAATTACAAGGCAGGAAAAGTGTTGCGTTCAATTAAAACAACTCCCGGCATTTTTTTTGGCTTCGTCTTCCCGCAGACAAATTACCCGCTGCAAATTAAATGAACACGTCTGATGTCCGTAACTGATAAAACTGCTCTTTCGCGCCACTAACAAAAAAATTAAAAGTCACGCAACTGACGTTTGCCTTTCGGGGCTTCGAAACTCATCCACGACCCTAAGGGAAAATTCTAGTAGAATAATAGAAAGGAAAACAATCAAATAAACGCAACCCTTACACTTGGACTATTGTAATGTAATAAGAGAGTTTCAGTTACCATGTTTAATTTTTGTAAAAAGAAAAGAAAAAAGGAATTATAACCCACATGTACTATGTCGTATTGCGCATAACGTAATCGACACAATCGGGCCGGCTAATAGTTTCAAAAACCGGTTATAGTTTCTTAACCGAACTGAGAAAGAAAGAGGGAAAGAGACGGAACCAACAAATGACGATGGGCGTTAATAATTGCTGTCAGTATTCAATTAGATAATTTCGATTGAATATGTATTCTCCAACACGAAAGAGGCTGACGTAAGTAGACAGTCAGTGATAAGTTCTTGACTATACCGTTAAAACGACTGCAATTTGCCATGGCATACGCCAGGCTTCATTTCAACATTGGTGAGCGAAGCGCGCCCACACCATTTCCTAAACACACAAGCTGATGTCAGTGCGCAACCAAGCGCGTAATTCCATTAGGGCCTGTATTAGCCAGTGGTTGGGTTGTGATCGTCCATCCTCTTTATTACACTGCCAATCAAGCATGATGGGGAGATCGTCTGCCATTTTTAAAGGTGTTTTTTGTCTCCATTATTACTTTCCTTTTTGTATGTGGATGACGTGATGGCGAGTTAATTCAACTACCACCACGATAACTACACGAATGTGATGCTTTCAGAGGACAACCAATTCACCACAGTGCTGGTATTTTTTTTTAATTAGATATTTTTGGTTCGGCATTTGTACTTTGTAATATTCATGTGATGTCAGCTTTTTTCCCAAGAGGTAAATATTTAAGGTCGTCGGTTCAATTTGTTTCATTTGTATCAGGGCGTTAAAGGTATAACACAGGATTGGTAGATCTGACAAAATAGTCGCAGACAGTGTTCATGTTTTGTGGGATCAACCATATAAATGAAATAACAAACCTCTGAAAATTTGCTCTTAATCCGTTGTTTGAGTCAGGAGAAAATAGTGAAAAACCATGCACACTTTTCAGCATGTAAACACATTGTCTTTACTTTTGGTTGTAAACAACAGAAATCAGATGTTTTATTCTGCAATCCGATACAGTTTTCTCAAATATGACTTCATTGTAGCGGGAAATATTTCACAGGAAAAACAAAATGGTTCTAGCTTGAACTTCACAATCAGTAAGCTTTCAGACTAAAATTAAACAATTGTTTTTTATCATTGCCAATCCTGTATAACACCTTTAACAATATTATTATAGCTATTATACGTGTCTTCTCGCTATCAAAAACAGCAGGGCTACACTGCAAAGACTGCGGTGTTAAATTAATTCTTTTCAGTGTAGACAACACCAACGTGCTTTCAGTTTCATTACGCCAGCCGGTTGCCCACGTCTACCCATTCTTGTGAATGATAGGGGAACATGGAAATAAATAAATAGACATTCCAATCCAAATAGTTGATATCGAAATTGAAGGATTGTCTGACGTGTTCGGTTAGTTATCCCCATAATTTACTATATTGTTGGTGAAATGAACACCATGTCAGTGTTGACACATATATATAGATACCAAGATAATAAATTTAACACCAGAATTATGGCGGTGTAGTAACCTGCTAAAAGTCTTTTTCAGGTTACAACAAACACATTTTTGTTCAAGCACATCTCTTGTTCATTGTTAACATACGGTATAACGTCATGGATTTTGTGTAATCGCGTAAGCGGTACAGTTTCCGCTGTGTCATAAATTACGTAATGAAACTGAACGAACGTCATTCCTTCTCAAGAAGCCGAGTCCGCTGCATGCAGACTGATTAACGTAATGACCTTTCCAGACAAGAAACTGTAAACTGCAATCTCTTAAAAGACAAGATAAAACAAATCCCCTTCATCGCTAAGAACGAAAGTAAATTGATGCTGAAACCGGACGCCAGCCGGTTGCCCACGTCTACCCGTTCTTATTGATGATAGGGGGAAAATGAAAAGAAATAATTAGACCTTCCAATCCACATAATTGATAGAAATTGAAGGATTGTGTGACGTGCTCGGTTAGAAACAAAAGTGTAATTAAGGTTAGCCGGTTTTGACATGTTACGGTCAACATAGTTTGACCTTGCTCGGTAGGGCAACTTCGTGTTTCAAGGGAAACTTTCAGATCTGATTCGTGGCTTTTTCAAATTTGTGTATTAAAAACACTTGAAAAGTTGATCTAGAATGTGTCCCAGTGGGTTCAGTCAAACAGTTACCGTACTCCGTAGTCATATCGATGGTTGACAGACAGATCTGCGGCACTTACGGGAAATTTTTAGGATAACTACTTCGTTCGGATCATGACTGTACATTTCTACCCCCCCTCCCTTTCCCAACCATGCTCCAACGATGTGTTGTCACCCAGTGACTTCTCACAAACGCAACCCACACGGGGATATTTATATGCAATCATATTTGGGCGGGAAAATACATGCTCGTTTGTTTTTTATGGCGAAGCCCATTTCCTGCTGAGATGATCATCATGATCGCGTACAAACAAGGGTCGTGTGGACACAATCAGAATACCTCATCAACCTAGTATCATCCTATCCACGATAAGACCCATGACAACGCATGTAGACAAAGCAGGCACCAGACCAAACGTAGTCAGGGACGATTTACACAGACGGGTCACACAATGTAGAGGCTATACTTTCTGGCAGGGTTCTATTTATAAAAAACAAAAAGGAATTAGAAGAAGAAAAGAAAACAATCCAGAACGTTTGCGTCTTAACTTGCCGGTTATTTCTTCCAGTTGCTGATTTCATATGGAAATTACTTTAAAAATGTAGAATGAATTTCACGTAAAATAAAACCTGCCGGTTAACACCTTTATGTTGGTCTATTGTTTGCAAACTTATAGACACAACCTCACGGGTTGGGTTTGTGGGGTCCTGCTATTGTTGTTCTAAATTATTTCCTTTTCTAAAGAATTCCTCTGTTGGTCCAGGTTGAAAAAACCCAAAACTGTGTTGGGTCCATTGTTCCATCGTGTAAAAGACCCCACCAGGGCCCTTCTGTAAGCATATACATGTACATCATACATCCATTCATGCATACATACATACATACATACATAATATAATATACATTTTAAATATAAAAACACAAACACATAGGCCTACATACATACAATAATAGCTTTTTATATATTACCATTTAATCCAGAGCGCTGCGGAAAAGTAACGTAAAGAAATAAAACAACAACAAATAAAATCAAACAGTAATGAACTGTGTGGACAGATTTAGAGTCTTTCTTTAATGTTTGAAATGACGCAACAAAAGATCCAGGAAGACTATTGCATAGCAACAAATGAACAAAAAACTAACTTACATAAAAATAACGTTGGCTTTTCTTTCTTTTTTTCTTCTCATCTCCAGACATGGACTTGAAGTTATTCCTGCTAGTTGGACTGTGTTGTGTGCTCCGTGCATCAGCACAAGACAGAGATAAAGGTAAGCCCATCTCTCTAGTTCTTTATTTTCAAGACAATTGCGTTTAGATCAGGGGCCAATTTCATGGCGCTGCTTAACGGTAAGCAAATTTTCGTGCTAACTACAGCAGACAAATTTGCTTAAGCGTAAGCGTATTTCACAGGTTAGCAAGACAAAAGACCTTACGCGTTGACGTCATCCAGCGGCCATCTTAGAGGTCAAACGATGACGAAACAATCGAAACGCACAGATTTGTACGCGCGGCGCACAGGTTTGGCCAGTGAACAACCTCCTTTTAACCTCTAGGCGAGGGCGCCCTACTGTTATGACATCATGTGCATAAGGTCTATTAGGCGGCCAACTTGCGCGTTCACCATGGATTTGCATTGATATACGTCACTCATTTTCATAATAAGCACCGGAAGGTTATCATGCCTTTTCGTGTGCTTACGGTTAGTGGCGCTATGAAATGGAAACTCACACAGTGAGCACAAAATCAGCCGTTAAAGCAGCTCTATGAAATAGACCTTATGCATTGACGTCATCAAGCCGCCATCTTAGAGGTAAACCGATGATGAAACAATGGAAACGCACAGATTTGTACGCGCGGCGCACAGGATTGGCCAATGAACAGCCTCTGTTTGACCTCTGGGCGAGGGCGCCCTACTAAAATGACGTCATGTGCATGAGGTCTATTTGGCCCTGATCTTATTTCACTTATTTCAGAGAACTTGACTTGAATTTACACCTTAGACAGCATCAGGTTTTTTTCTCGTAAATCTAAACATCTGTTTAAATACATTATTCCACGTTTACAGTGGATCATTGTTTGGGTTGATTCTAAAATGATGGCGGTACGCAGTCTACCTTTAATATAGTTTTAATTTGGGTGATGCATTGTCCATGGCGCTGAAACGATTAAATTGGCGGTAAATCAACACGCGGTATCGGAATCAATCTTGGTTGCTGTGCAGTTCATAACAAACTCACGTTAAAGATAGATATATCGTACATTAGGGCTGGTACTGAAACTGAGAAACACAAAACACACAGCTGATTGTTTCCCCTTCCTATAAAAGCTTTTTCGGTACAGAGTTGACATCAGAATCAATCTTGGTTGCTGTGCAGTTCATAACAAACTCACGTTAAAGATAGATATATCGTACATCAGGGCTGGTACTGAAACTGAGAAACACAAAACACACTGCTGATTGTTTCCCCTTCCTATAAAAGCTTTTTTGGTACAGAGTTGAAAGCGGTTACAGAGTCGATCGGAGAGTAATCTATTTTGAAATGCCGTCACTTTGCGTTTTAAGCCGTTCCACTCGCTAACCGGTACCGGTAGCTGAGCAATTTAGTTACGCGTTAGTAACATTTATAATTCCATAGAACAAAAATAATGAAACCATTTCAGCTGGTTTTTGTATTGATACTATCACCGGTCATTGTTATTAGTTTATGAGAGAAAAAAAACTATAGGTGATTCAAATTATTTTTCAAAACCTACGATGCAACATCCATTTGTTTTAAATATGTTTCATGAAAACTAGGGCATCGGAACGATCGTACCTCCCACCAATCCTGTTCGTGTAGCGTCCCTTTAACAGGTGTTGAGTCTTTCTTCAGGCGCAAGTTCAATGATATTCCAGAGTGTTAAAATTAAAATCTGATAACCTGGGCCATTTTAGAGACCCGTTATGGTCTCCGGGCAACAGCAGACTTTTTTCAAAACATGAATTGTTCAGTGCCTTGAACAGATATTTACAAAATATGGAATACAGTTTCGCCACGGACGGAACCCCGCTATGCGAGAAACAATTTCATCGCAGCGAGGTAGGCTTTTTTTTCTTTTTTCTTCGAGCGGTTTCATTCTTGGCATCCATCGCCAAACCGGAACAATTCTTGTTGACACACACAACATCGAATACAGATAACTGGTTTGAAAGTACGGATCCCCATGAGTGCCACAGACAAGTCCAGAATAAGATATCATTTATTTTGCTGGCGACAAATTACTAAAAACTAAGACGATAAGTTCAGTTTTCTCCAGTAAAGTTGTTTGGATGAGAGCAATCATCTTATTCCCGCCAAGTCGACTTGTTCCATTAAAATAATATGTCGAATTTGCGAGCATCTCGTTTTATAGATAAGTTGGATGGCACAAGTGGAGCTCCGTATAAAGACGAGAAGGTTGTATAGCACAAGTGGAGTTCCGTAGTAAAGAGAGGGTCTTATACAATGTACGGTATGTTTCACGTTAAGACCCGCTACCCATTAAGAAGAAAGAGAGCATAAGTGATGCCAGTGAAATGAAATGAATCTCGTAAACGTTCAGGGAAGATTACTGATAATAAGTAAAACATAACAATAATACAAATTGTCCTGATTATGGTTTGTATAGATATCAGCGATGGTATGTACACCCATCTCATTCAACACCACCCACTCCCTCGTAAAATGTCAAACCGTAACGCCCATCATTGTCCCGATAATACCCCACTCGACTGCCACATGAGTGGACCCCCCCCCCAACCCCTTCCCCCACCCCTCCATAGATTGTACCTTATACCTGGAAATACCCTGGATTCCCCAAGCCAATCCCCCTTCATTTCATATCGATCAAACGCGAATTGAAATGTTGATAAGCCGGGACTTTGTTACGAAGGTTGCGAGTCTTTAAGGTTGGGTTGTATACCAAGCCACAGTATATTGTTTAAACCGCGCTGTCAATTGCTGGCGTTTTAGTGCTGGCTGGCTGATTTCTTTGACGGTATGCCGTAAGTAAGTCAAACACCAAGACTTGGCTTTCCCGCAGCAATTTCCGCGTCCCTCCAGGCCTCTATTGTATATCGGCAACGACCTAAAGACTGAAACTAAATGGCGTCTAACGATGCATAGTCAAACCGCATGTCATATTTTTCTTTATTACATAAAGGAAGACGTAGTCCTGCGGGGTATAGAGATGCATTTACGTTGACCTTGGTAGGACAGCTTGCAGAGCAATCTACGGGCAAGCTCCCCTGTCGAAAAAAATTAGATAATAATTATATTTTGCGCAATTTGGATCCTGTCTAGCGACCCATTATGATTGGAAGAGACAAGGGAGTAACAGCCGCGTGGAGTTAACTCCTGAAGGAATGGATGGTACGACCGTGACTCTTAGCCTTTCAAGAACTAAGGGCGCGGGCGTTGGGGGTGTGGCGTCGGCGGTAAAGAAGGTGGACTTTCGGAAACGGTGTGGGCGGTTGAGAAAACAACCCAACTAAGTATCAAACTGGTCGATGCTTGTGGACTGATTGAAGATGAAAAGGTTTGTGGTACAAATCAGAGCCTTTCTGATCAGGAAGCATCTTTTTCTCTCGTTCCAATGGAGGACAATAGGAGAGGTGGGAGTGAAATGTAGTCAGTACTAAGTCTGTCTATACAGATTATACAACTGTTATCACAAAGTTAAAAAAAACCCATTAGATAGAAGCCTAATCCCCTCCCATTGACTCCCGGGACAAAATCAATTAGCAGTATCTTAAATCACATATCTAATAGATCTTATACACATGACGTCATTTGAGTAGTGCGCCCTCAACTAGAGGTCAAAAGAAGGGTGCTAATTGGCTCTTGCTTCGCGCTGCGCGTAGGGCCTTCATAGATGTGCGCTAGATGTGCCTTTGTTGTACCATCGTTTTACCTTTAAGCTGGCAGAGTGATGACGTCAATGCATTAGGTCTATAAGCACCTCTAGTAAATAATTGTAAAACGCATTCGAGTAGTCCTACCTAATTACAAAGTCAGTTATGATTCGATAAATTGAATGCCAAAATTAAGTTTATTGTTAATTGCTGCTCATTGAAGTGGAGCAAGTTTCTGTAAATGGCATTTCTTAGGAGCACGGCATTATTAATGGTTCATTGTAATTTCTTAATGAAATATCCAATGTATCAGTGAAAAAGTGAGAACAGTTCCTCCTGAACTGCAGCTTGGATGTGAATGTTAACAAGTGAACCACCACATCCCTGTCATGTCCCAAGGATACCATTTAGCAACCTCGTTCCCAGTGGTGTATGATCTCGCCGCGCCATTTCCCCCCTCAGAATGCCTTGCTGGAGAGGTATCGTTATGGCGCGCTGCCCATGGGAGCGAGGCTGAGGTTTTGTTGCATTAAACTGGACGAAATAATGGCTTTTTCACAAGCTAAACCAATTATAAAACCAAACTTTGAAATGAGCTGGATAGGCCCCCTGCGTATGACGTCACAAGCTGATCAAGGCCCTCAAGAGGCCCCAAAGAGGTGAAAGGAAGACCCCCACAAGTGGTAGTTGTGCGTGGCGTACACACCTGCACGTTTTCACTGTCTGAACTTAGTGGTGACGCCCTATGCAAAAGGATATACCAAAACTTCAAACATCAAAACTTTGTGAAGGTTTTGCAGTTAACAGTAAATGGCGCTTTTGATTTTGGTGGGAACTGGAAGGAACCGGTTGAAACTGAATGGAACCAGCAATAACCAACGCTCCTAACAATACGCACATTTTAATAACAAAAAGATAAACATATAGAGGAAAGTTTACACAGTCGGGGGGGGGGGGACGACGGATCTTACTATAAGGCGCCTTACAATTTAAAAGCTTGGGAGACTTTTAACTTACATCTCTAGTGTTATGTTGTCACGTTTATTTAGTAAATTGAGAAGTTCGGAAGGTCTCTCGTCAAAAAAAGAAAGAAAAAAACCCCACACACGTTATAATACGAGGTTATCACTGGGTTCAAACAAGAGAGAGACGAAAGAAAAACAGCCAGAATCACTTAACGTATACAGAGAAGGCATATCCTTGGCAAACTATCGTTTCTGCTGTTAATGTAGTCCCGGGACTAGAGGAAGTTTATAAGAATCTTGGAAGGGTTTTTAAAACGCACCAACAACGAGGAACCTTAGTCAAAATCAATACCGGCATTTGTGCATTCACTATACTTTGCGCGGCTGTTGAGTCGAGAATCGATGGCAGCGGAATATTACTTGAGAAATGTTGATATGCCTTTGCGTGTGCGCGACCACACTGTGTCGTGTTAACCTATTCCTCACCTTCAACCCAAACACGGGGGTTTGATGTGAACACCGTTTGTGAGCTAAAGTGAGAACATGAATTAAACGGACATTTGTTTTTTTGCCGTGTCTTGCGGAAAGGCGACGTCAACACCCAGCTATAGGTTGTTGAACCAATCCCAAGTTTGTGATTCCATCCGATTGGAATTATTATTGGCATTCCTTTATAAACAAAGTGTCTATTAAGTTTCCTCGGGACACGTATACACACGAAGCATCTGACTTTACACTATTAGGCTACAACCAATGATTTCAAATGATCATGTAATTGATTGTTTACAGGGCACCTTTGGAGATACGTGATCTTTAGAAGTCAATATGCAAAGGGAGACCATTACTTCCCCCCTTGAAGGCTAATAACGAAGAGTGAAGTTTAACTGGATATCTCTTACTGTGTAGGGATGCTGCGTGCAGCGACGTGGATAGTTTGACGGGAGTTTTAGCTCGCCACCGGGCCTAATTATCGTCCCCAATCGAATCCGCACAGCACGGACACGCCGGATATTTGTCAGGAAGACAAGAAAACGATACCCGTGCCTTCCCCGAGATTCGGTCGCTTCGGCGAAACGCGAAACGATTACTGTTACATGCCCGCAATGGGCTCTAACAATTGTGTACGTGTTGTCAGACGGACCTGCCAGATTAAATACAATTAAAACATCAGTCTATTGATCAGAAAACAAGTTTGGGAAAAACAAAAATCTAATCTGACGGAAAAATGCCAACGGCCTGTACAATGCGGTGCCTTTTCCTCACCACGGCGCCAGTACCAAGCCGTTTCCTTGAGTACACGCCTTTTCTTTTATAAGACAGTTTATAATGTGCATCTTTTCTGTCGGCCTGAACGAACCCACATCAGACTATACAATGTGCCTTCAAGACGTCTACGTGATCTTTCATGATAGACCTACAGTGTCAGCAAGCAATGCATTCCGAAAAGTAACCGTGTGGAACCTTATTCTATTTCATACCATTCAGTTGCGTCAACGTAATATGCACTTACAAAATCTTGAAAAAAAATCAAAAAACACGATCAACTTTGTCAAAGCCTCAAGACACGTGGCAGCAACCTTCAGTTTTCTTCCGTTCTTTTCGTTTCGTTTGAATTAATGGAAGGAAATAACCAGTTTAGCTCCCCTTTTCAATAAATTTGTACATTTCTAATAGTCTTTTGGGTAAAATGAAAGAGTTCAACAATGCATGATGTTATTACCTACGAAAAAAAGTGAGTGATACCACAACGCCTACTCTAACCCCACCCCCTCCCCACAGCCTCCAAACCCTTATCTGTTAACGTTGCACACTTTGAAATATCCCAAATACAAAAGGTTTCATCACACCCCCGCAAACAGTCACATCGCCGGGGGAAAACAAATTCGTCTGAAACTGTGTGTGCGTTCAGTTCTTTTCAATCATTAAAACCGGACACGGCAGCATGATTATGATTGTGTTACCCGCTATTAATGCGTTCGGCTAATTGGCACGGCTGTGATATTTTTGTCTTCGTCCCGCACCTCGTTAAAAGTGCAAAATATTTGTCCAAGAAAGATTATTCGATGATTTTTGTGGGACTGTGTCGCGGGGACTTAAGCGCGTTCCGTTCCCGCTCTATCCAATTATTCAATATGTCTAGAGTTACACGTTGATAGAAATGGCCACTGCACTGCTCCAGTGTGAAACATAATTCCTATCATATAATGTATATTAAGAAAAAAAAAAGAAAACAAATGAGATTCGTTATTTTGCTGCATTTTACCCATCTATTCTCAGAGCTTTCGATTAATTCGAATTTGCTTGGGAGCGTTATTTGCTTAACCTCCAACGCGGGGTGTAGTGTGGAGAGGCTGCACTTGAATCTAGGCTATACATCACTTTTCCCCCCTCAAAATGGCAGAAGATATTGCTTTAGGTATAATCACCAAAAAAGGAAACACGTGTATGGAAGCATGTCACAGCGTCTTTTCGTTGAATGTGTTCTATTGATTCTTGAACCTAACAAACCAATGATGGTTTGCGGGGGGGGGGGGGTGTTTTGCAAGACATACGTATAGCCAAAACTCTCGTGGTTTGCAACGTCGAGGTACCCTGTTTTGGATCCCGAAACCATTACGGAGCTTGGGCCGGCCGCAGTGGTCCGGTTACCGTAGCCGGGGCTGCTGTGATCGTTTTAGTAATGATTCGACCGTGAGTTTATCCACGCTGTCTGCTTGTATTTCGGTGAACGACCAGTGATTCGAATAAAGGACTCGGCGTAGTACTTTCCGCGGTTCAACTCAATTGGAAAGAAAGATAACGGGGTTTTTTTCACTCCGAAAATGTTGACTTGCGTTTTAGATCGGTAACATAACCTCGTGACAAGTGTTCGGCCTAAACTCTCTATATCTTTTTACACCATTGCTTCCGTGTGTACAGTGCTCATTAAAATACGACGACGACGCATACGTTCCACTCTCATAATCATATTTGGGAAATTTATAATCCGTTCTTCTAATTTCATTTTGAACATTTCCGACAAGGCCAGTGAACTATTTTTTTTACCCCACATAAGCAAAAGCCCAGACTGACGTTGAATGGTTACAATCGAAGAAACAGGCCTATTCATACAACACTTCTTCAGTTTATATCATTCTTCCATACTGTTTACCGTACTAACACATCAATAGTCATTTCCTATTATGTCTTTTTGTTTGTTACCCCTGAACCTCAAGTAAGAGGCTAGGTTATTCCGGAGGCACGACTCCATTGGGGTTTCGTAAAGGGAACAGTGGCGTAACCACGCATTCTCATTTGGAGTGGGAGTGTGGGGGCTTGCAGCGGGGGAAAATACAAAGATAAGGGTGAATTTAATGTATCGAATCGAACCATCCATTAGTTTTGATCTCATTGGGGGGGGGGTGGGCAAGAGGGAGGCAATGGTCCAGACCAAGGGCCTCCCGCCCCGCCCCCTCTCCTCCCCCCTCTGGTAACGCCACTGAACGGGGGGGGGGGGGCGGGCGGGTGATATCATTCTTTTTTTAAAGTGCCATGGTCGTCTTCCCTAGTGCGGTCTGTGTTCAATGGACTAGCCAGGACTACCATAAATTCAGGAAGCACCTGTTTGCCTATACTACCATTTGGTTTAATGCAATAGATTGAGCTCTCATGATTTCGTACACTCGTTGTGATATGGACTCGTATTACGCTTTAACGGAGTGCCCTTTATTGGCTTTATAGTAAAGTATAAGGAAGGCTCGTATTAGGGAGGGAAGGTCAGAATGTTGGGAGGAATTACTCTTGAGAACTGTAAAGTGTTATTTTAGGACAGAACTAGGGTCGTGACCAATCGACGTTTCGATCACTAATATTCGGGTGCATGGTCTTCAGAATTAGTCAATAAATAATAAACATGAAAAAAACAAAAACCGGCAGACCAAAAGTGTTGTCAAGGTACGCCATAAGCCGAGACAAGCATATCAATGCTTCATTTGAACGAAAACGGATCGGCTTCTCTCGACCAATTAATCATAACTAATCGAACTCCATAAATATGATTCCGGAGGATTTATAAATAAACATCTTTTGTTTTGTCTTCATTGTAGTGGTTCGGCTTTTAAACTCTCCAAAGCAAGAGACCTTCTCAGACCAGCGGTGCCATCTAAATCGGCCGGCCACTCAAAACCATATTTGTCGGTATTTAAGTCCGTCTTTAGGATGCCAGAAGAGGTCTTCTCTTTCTGTTTTTTGTAAACAAAGCCACCGGTGGATTGATTTCAGGCTGTCATTTTAGCGAGGTCGTCTTACCCGCACGCGTGCTGGTTAGCAATCGTAATTTGCCCGGATGATTGTTTTTTGGCCTCTGCTGATTTCTGTTTTTCTTTTTTTACGGTTGGTGTGTATGGAGGGGGTACAGGTCTTCGTGGTAGAGAGTTACCAATCTTGATTTTTTTTTTTTTTTGGTTTCATTAAAATGTATCTCTCTTTGCTTTCGGATTAAAAGAGACGTAAGAGAGGGTAACCCGAGACGAGTGTGCAGACGGTATGTGCAAATGTAATGGATGTGTGCGCTTGTTTGCTCTGTGGCTTGGCTTCAATATTTCTATAACCTTCGGGGAAAAAAATGACTGTCATCACTGAGAGTGATGGCATAGACTGCAGAAATCATTATCCCACGACCTATAATACTGCAATCTGGAACACGTCTCGTATAAGTTGATCATAGGACGTCGGGGCCAGTGCCCTGGTTCTCTTTTTGTTTTTTAAATCATAGACGAGGGAAAGATACATGAAGGAAAACATCCAGGCTGTGGTGGGTTGCAATATGAGTTTCAGCCGGGTTTACACGTGAATCCTATTTTCATTTAGCCAAATCTCTCTTGAAAAAAAAACTGCTCAAAGAAAGGTTAGATTTGTTAAAGTTCCATGAGGGAGACGTAAATACACCCCAAACTAGATGGCATGTGTATACAATCAACGATTCTATCTGTCCCTAGTAAAGTCAACTTTTCCTTATTCAAGAAGTATCTCACAATCGGCTACAAAGATTGAAAGAACTGCGGTTCAATCCCCATTTTTTCTAACTTGTACGTTAAATCTAATCTAGCACAATTGCCGCGTTGTAATGGGTGGAAATTCAACATTTTAAGTGATCTTACCTCCATGCTGCTCTTTTGTTCTGTATCACTGAAGATTACTGTATTTCTGAGAAAATTATAATAACATCAACTTCTGTAAAGAACAATATGGGAATTAATATTATCAATAAGGGGAATTTATCTCTGTACAGCGAGGGGCCTGTTTGGTTGCGACGCCAAGGTTAAGAGGGTTTGTTTTGCTTCTTTTTCCTTCTTCTTTTTTCAACGATTTTGTTTATCTAAAATGTGTTGTTAACATGTCAAGGTACTGCCTGGGTTAATTTGAGCTTATTCGTTTGCTTAATTAATTAAGTTTCAAAATTTGGTTTCATCTACCATTGACAATTGAAATACAGATTTTGTACACAAAATGATGCTGGCAGAGTTTTGTCCTGCCTCCTTCTACCTGTTGATTGACACCCCTCTAAGATGTCTGACATGGTGCACTTATATGATACCATGGCATATGAGCTGCAGTGTGTACGATGTGGTAAAGACAATGGAAATATTAAAATACGTCGGACAATGCACAAAATACATGACAAGTGTTTGTGCATTTCTAAGGGACGTGAATTAATGTTGGGATCCCGACAATAGTTAATGTTTTAGTTTTTAATTAACTAACCACTAATCACTGGAGTGTTTTTCTTCTGTTCAACCTTCTTTTTCTTCGAAAACATTTCTTCAAATAAACTCTTGCGACTTTCTAGAATCTATAAAAGCAACTATGTTAAAAATGTAAATCTAAATTGTTGGGCCATTGCGGCTCCAAAGGGACCTAGCGTCTTTAAGGGCACTGAACACGTTTGGTAATTGTCAAAGACCAGTGTTCTCACTTGGTGTATCCCAACATATACATAAAATAACAAGCCTGTGAAAATTTGGGCTCAATTGGTCATCGGAGTTGCAAGAAAACGATGAAAGAAAAAACACCCTTGTTGTACAAATTTGTGTGCTTTCAGATAGGAATAAAAGGCTTCTTGCAATAAGTCTTTAATTATTTTAGTGAGAAATTACCTCTTTCTCAAAAACTACGTTACTTCAGAGGGAGTCGTTTCTCACAATGTTTTATACTATCAACAGCTCTCCGTTGCTCGTTACCAAGTCAGTTTTTATGTTAATAAATATTTTGAGTCATTACCAAACGTGTACAGTGCTGAAGTTCGTGAGTGGAAACATTAAAGGGTAAACCACCCTTCCGTAGTACTTGTGGCAAGCGTCAGACCAATGTTTACACACGGTGTTTTTTAATTCATCGATGTGCCATTGCTATTGTATGTCTTACTTGGACCGCTTCCCTTTTGGGGATAATTGACATACGGACAAAATAGAGTAACTATGAGAGGGGGAAAAAGGGAACTAATTTCTATCTGAAATTACAATGATTATAAAGTCCACACCAGTAATACTGCTCCAGGGAAATGTTTCTGTCTGAACTTCTTTTTTAATCGCAGTACTAATCATCAATGCTGAGATCGAAATGAGCCCCAATGGATGTGCACACAAAATCGCTAACGAACTGTTCAACGTTCTTTTCAAGTAACTACCGAATAATGATGACACTCACTTCCACAGCTTGGTTAGGTGGTGTGTTTATTGAAAACTAAAGGAATTAGTTTTGTTGACTCTTCCAAAAACAATGCTTTTTGTATGGTGACGAAATAACTCCTATAGTAGAAATAGTGCGAAAATATTCAATGCTAACTCAGTAGGCAGAAATGTCACGGCTTGGATTGTGTTTTTCTAGACAATGAAATCCGCCGATCGATGCAACTTTAAAAGGGAAAATGGTAAATATGCTGCTTGTATTGCATTTTATTTTATTACATTTTTGTTTGTTCGCATAGCATGAGCAGTATCTATTGTGCATGCGATATCAATGGAGGACGAGGTACTTCCGATGATCCCGACTAGACATTATAGATAATAAAACAAAAATGTGTTCTTGTTTTTTTTTACCGCGGGCTGAAAAAATAACATCCCGCACTTTAATTTGGAATCAAATTCCAAATGTTGTCTGAAACATGTGTCCGTGCGATCTTGCAACAATATTTCTTTTGTCAACCTCGATTATTGGGAGAGTGGGATGCGGGGGTTTCTCAATGGAACTCAATGAAAAAAACCACGTTTTTCATATAGTTATAATGTTCAAAATGTGAGTGGGAACCTCTGTCTCATTGTGTACGAGTGTTATTGCAAATGATTGTATGTGACTATTAATAGTAAATATCTCGTTAACTTCACAAGAATCGTGACACTTGCATTGGAGGCAAACAAAAACCACAGTGTTTACAATACGTCTCGAATCCCGTGTGAGTTCAGTTCACATAACCGATCACATCGTTCCCAGGGAATCAACGAGTTATGTCTCCCTCAAGGAAAAGGACACAACAAAAACCTGGATGTTGGAGTTTGGGTGTGGATGAAGTATAAAGTCAACATCGGAAATCCACCAGGGACACATCTTTCGATAATTATGTTTGGCCTCCCTTCCATCACCAAAAAAAAACAACCCCACAATCGTGGAACTAGTAATTGTACACATTATTGACTTGTGACACGAGGTCTTGTTTTTTTCTCTCGATTCAGTCAGGCAGTACAATTATTGCGTATTATAGAAATAAAAGTAATCAGAATTATACAAATATTAACGACATGCAGTATACACTCTAAACAACTCCCAGGCCAAGATTGACCCGGGATCCGGGTCCCAGAGGCCTGACCAATTTCTGCTCAGACTGACCCGGAAACTGAAAAAAAGAAGAAGATTTTAATCAGATGCGTCCGTTTGACCCATTTCTGGGTCATTATGACACAGGTTCCGGGTCAATATGACACAGGTTCCGGGTCAATATGACACAGGTTCCGGGTCAATATGACACAGGTTCCGGGTCAATATGACCCGGAAGAAATGGATCAGGCCCATCGGGACCCGGAATCCGGATCAATTCTGACCAGGGAGTTGTCGTATAAACATTTATCAAAATGCTTGTATAATATTGCTAGATTGAATTTTTTTCTTCATACCCCTTTACCGTGAGTTTACTAGTCCTGGAAGGGGCTGCAAGAACTTAAGCGGACCTGTGGGGACCTTTTTTTATTTTTAATATCAGTGTACGATTATTTCTTTGGTTGATTTATATTTTGATGTATCAGTCTCAGCGATTGACGTTGGGAGCATTTTGCGATCAATTCCTCATCTCACTAACAACACATAAACCTTTTATCCTACAAATTGAAAATGACTTTGACCAAACCGCAGTGTAACGTGCGGATACAACGCCAGGTAACGCAACGTTAAACATTCTTCAGTGCAGGCTATAATTACGACAAGAGCCGATATCAAGCTCTGCTTCACTGTAGATCGGAAACGATACCGTCAGCAGGCAAACAAAAACATCACTTCTGTCGTTGCTTAATCGTGAAGGACGAGCTTACAAAATTAGTTTGTCGAAAAATGCTTTTTAAAGGGTATGTATACGTTCGGCAATTACTCATAAAATTAATGGCAATAAAAACTTACTAGGTAAGAAGTTCAGCAGCTTTTGATATAACTCATTTTGAGAAACATTTCACTTTGAAGTAATGTGGTTATAGAGAAAGGTGGAAGTTTTTATCCAAACAAATTTGAATCTTAGAAGCGTTTCAGTCAGAAACGTTTCTCAGATTGTGGATTCCAATTGCATATTATTATCCCTTGAGTTTTATGGTATATCTCCAACTATAGGATTGAAACAAACAGTGGATTCCAATGTTCAAACGGATACAATCCCTTTAAAGGCACCGAACACGTTTGGTAATTGTCAAAGACCAGTGTTCTCACTTGATGTATTCCAACATATGCATAAAATAACAAGCCTGTGAAAATTTGGGCTCAATTGGTCATCGAAGTTGCAAGCAAATGATGAAAGAAAAAACACCCTTGTTGTACAAATTTGTGTGCTTTCAGATAGGAATAAAAACTTCTTGCATAAAGTTTTTATTATTTTAGTGGGAAATTCCCTCTTTCTCAAAAACTACGTTACTTCAGAGGGAGTCGTTTCCTACAATGTTTTATACTATCAACAGCTCTCCGTTGCTTGTTACCAAGTAAGTTTTTATACTAATATTTGTTTTGATTCATTACCAAACGTGTACGATACCTTTAAGACACACGTAAAGATTAAAACTGCCCCTGGTGCCAAAAAGTGCGTCAAAACAGTTATTTTTAAGTTGCATCAGTATAAGATGCTTCGCAAAGGTACGTCCGAGGAGCCCTTTGCATTATATTAACGTAATTTCCTTCTTAGCTGAGTGCAAGTACAATGTAATACAATAATTATTGCTCGAGGATATTTGTGCAACAATCTAACTGAGGGTTCTTGTAAGTTTGAAGAAGAAAAAAAACCTATATGATTATCCACTTCACTGACGAAGTTGGGTGGAAAACATCCTACAAGCAAAGATTTCCCACAACCGCGATATTAAACTTGTCTTTTGCAATTCAGACTCGTCGCAGTGACAAGTCGTTTTAATCAGGTTTTTTCCCTCCCTAAATCCGATTAGCGCTCGCGGAGTCTCCGTCGACTAAAAGTGGTACAATTTCTCTCGCAATTAATTATTCATTTTCCCCGGTGAGTAAACTCCCAGTGGGGTGCAAAGTGTGACATCCCAAGTCCCAGTTACAGCATTGGGGTCCAGTGGGGTTTGAATTCGTCGGTTATCGTGTCCAAAACAATTTCATTATCTGCTCGCATCTGGAACGTGAACCGTATCAGGAAACTTCCAACGGAGAGTTCAATGGACCGACAGTTGGCCCAAGGGTTCTTTTTAACTTAACTGTATAATTAGACCAAATTTAGGTCTCAGTGGTATTTACAAAATGTGTAACACAGGAAGACATTAACCGTTTTGGCATTTTGATGCATGCCAACATTAGCATGTACTCAAACTCCAATAAATTCCGATTCAATATCCACACGAGACTGGTCCAGAATACCGTTACTACTGATTGACCACAACCCCGGAACAGACTGACCCGGAATAATTATGATCAGCTTGAACCGGATTGTTCTGTCTCCATTGTCCCGGAATATGAGTCAGATAGACTCTTAGTCCGGGAAAGCTTGATACACAGTGGACAGAATTAGGAGACAGATACTTGATTCGTAGCTATGAGTCAGGCCGAGTCAATGAATGACCTAAAATCGACATGGAATCCAGGTCAGATTGATTTTAGTGATTCGAGGAAAGACTTGCCCTCAAGACTGACGAAGAATCAAGAATACTTAGTCGGAACGTAGTCTATAATCAAACTGATCCGGGATAATGGAACAGAATCCCGGTCAAGTTAAAACAAAAACTGGACAAGAATAGGGAAATGAGTTATACTGACACACAAATCAAGTCAGATTGGCTCTCGATCAATCAATCAATCAATCAATCAAGATGTCTACCCTAAGGTCAGGATTTAACCAGACTCCAAGATAAACTACTCAAGTTTCCTTATCAGATTGTCTCGGCTTCGGGTCAGCCTGATGACCTAACCCTGTCGTCAGTACATGCATATTATAAGGTGTGATTGGTTACAATAAGCTTTACGAATTCTATTAATAAATAATAACAGGCACTTTGTAATGCGCCAAATCAATCTAAAATATGGAAGAAATAAATAAATAAACAAAACCGGAACACTTGATAATAATACAAAAACATGTTTTGTGGAGGGGATGTGCTGAACTCCATGCGACGGAATTATGTTAATGTCGTTTATTTTTTCTTCTTCTTCTCCTTTTTTTCACTCCCACGCCACGGTTGTTAAATTATGGAGAGACATACAATGCCATGCCCCATTCTTTTGATCCAGAGTAGTGCCATGGGGGTAGATTAAACACGGAAAGCAGTCTCCAAAGTCAAATAGTAAATACGGTTCTCCTCTTAAAAGCTGCAGCCAGAGTGTTCTGTGTCATGTGGGTAACATAGTTTGGCAATTTGTCCGCGTTTTTCGAGGCAGATACCGAGTGATAAATGCGCTAATACCTGTGTATCGGGTTTGGTGAACTTTTCGTGTGAATAAAATGATGATGCACTCCCCCAAAAAACCCACCTACCCGGTAAGAATTGACCCGGATTCCGGGTCCCAGGAGGCCTGACCCGTTTCCGGGTCAGCCTGACCCGGGAACTGGTAAACAGAAATATGGCATTTTTACCAGGACGCTGCGTCAGTTTTCCTATGTCTAGGTAATGAAATTCGAATTTGGAGTATTGCTTCAATAAGGAAATTTGATTATTTGGGTATTATGCCATGAAATTAAAGCTTAAATTATGTTACTCTTTCGAGACAAAAAATAGTATATAAATTATTATATATACATACATTATGCCTCTGACGAAGGTCCGGTTTGGATCGAAAGCTAAGGCCATCTCCGCTACTAATTTTATATAGGCCAACTTACATATTTTTATACGGAGAACTTCGGTAGCTGTTAGTCACTCACTATTTAAACATTGGGGCATTTTGGGATTAAACTATTTCTTACGGTGATCGATACCCTCAATCAGCTGCACACACACACCGTGCAGTATTAGTTCTCAAACAAGAGCTTGGGGCAGAATGTCCGCCCAGCCATCGATGCAAAACATTCAAATTAAGCAGAGTGTAAAACGAAAGAGGGGGGGGGGGGGTGGGACGGACGGTATCCAGGGATTAGGCTCCACTCCAGACGCTCCTCATAGACGGGTAATAGGCGTGCACGAGCCCGTAATTATGGCCCTGAAACCCCCCAAGCATTATCCAGTATCATCGGGATTTGATTGTAACCGATGAAGGATGGACCCCCTCAAGGTCCTATAGAGAGAACTAACGCATAGTTTGGATCAGGGGACAAAAAAATTATCCAGCCCATCGTGTTGGAAACGTAGCCGTCAGTGATGGGTTATATATATATAAATATATATATGTATCCATGGAACATGTGTACAATTTCCCCTCGAGTGGAAAGCTTACCATTGGAAAATATGTTCAATTTGTTGATTTAAATTATCATTTAAAAAAGTAAATTGCTGCAATCTCCATCACTTGCCCTACCAGGCATGTCGCCATCATCTTCGAGAGGACTTGGAAAATGTCGATAAAAAGTGAAGAAGAAGAATAAAGGATCTTGCGTGCAAAATATGGTTTGAATAAGATCACTAGAATACAACTAACTGTTTTTTGTTTTTTTCTTTCTATTCCTTCAATCGTTCTCACATTACAGCGATGCAAGCCATGGACACAGGTCAGCTCCGCCGTCTCAACGCGCGCTTCGGACGGAATTACGTCTTGCCGCCACTCAAGCCCAACAATGCCATTAAAGTCACCGAAGATCAGGAAGAGCAAATGAACGAGATCCTGAACACGATACCAGGCCAAGCCGGCGATATGGAACCAGGCATGGCTGACACCACATGGCACCTACCCCTCGAGAACCAACTTTTCAAATACTTCAACAGACCGCGTCGGTATTAACTCTCCAAGGAGAGTTCACCAACACCCCCATCCCCTTTACCTTTTAGATAAAAAACAAACAAACAAACCCGACCAAAGATTAAACACACCAAAAATACAACATGTTTCATTTTGATTTTTAGTTAAGTTTGTATAGAATTGGTGAGATTGATCCATTGTGTCGATACCATAGAAGTCAACTTTGACATCAGGCCTTCATTAATGTATTAGATATTGATACAAGAGCATTATTTATTGTCGAGCGACTCTCTTCGCTCTGTTGTCTCCGTTGAAAAGACGTGCGACATGAAAAGAGAAGCGATTCTTCGTGACGGCGCATTGAAGTCCGACTGACTAATTCCACGCGCCACGCGGCAAACGATTTACGTGAAAGTTGTTTGTGTTCTTTATTTGGCGGCGTCCATGTTGATTTTCATCGCACTTATACACATAGGTGCACGGGTGAGGGGAAACACCATTGAAAGTCTAAAGTAGCTTGTAGCGTATAATGGTCCTTGTTTTAGTGTAATGTCTCGGATTGTATTGTCAAGATGGCGAGGTGAGGTTTGTTTCAAAATTTACCAATTCATGAGGCGGGTGCTTTTGTCTTGTTGAAATCGCAGTGTGATGTGATATTTCCCTCTACGATATAGATAAGGTACCATTCATTAAAAACCCCCACTATACTGCCACTTCGTCATTGTGAAAAGGGTACAATGTAAACAATGTCGTTTAAGTTTTTAAGACCACGTTTTACTCTCAAACGCGTAGTCTCAAATGTAAATAACCCGATCGATAATTGATTGATCGCTTGATGTAGTGTTGAAATATCTCGACAAGATCATGTGGGTGTTGAGGCAACAATTGACACAAACAAGAAGTACACTATCAATAAAACTGTCTGTAAGTGCCAACCTCGTTCTCAGGTTGGAATAACTACCCATCTGGGGGGCGAGCAGTGAAGGTAGTTATTTCCTCCCAGTGGACGAGGTTATATAAACCGATATTGTGTTTTTTATCCCGGCAAGGCCTATAAAAGTTGTTTGTCAAAAAAACATTTGTCAGAATTTCACGTCAAACGAAAAATAAAAACACATGGTTTGTCTATCAATTAACACCTGTCAGGTACTTTTAACAGAAGAGAATAACCTGACTGGAGGTAGTCCCAAATTGCCGACAACATTGTGACAATAGACCGTGCAAGTCTCGCGCGTATTCGAACATTTTTGGGACCACTTTGGTCCCACGTACATTGCTTTAACGCGTGAAGGAAACAAAGTCGTGCATTTTAACGGGTTACAATGTTCGAATACGTGCGAGACTTGCACAGTATATAAGAAACAGTAGGAGGTCCGTTGAAATTGAGGACTTTCAAAAAAGGGAATCCGGGTGTTTGACAGACTCTTTCGTGTTTAAAACCAATGGAGACGTTGCTAAAAAGAAATCAACAAACAAACAAACAAACAAACAAACAAACAAACAAACGATGAGGGGATAAAGGGAAGTCCTCGATTTAACGGTTTGACAAGTATGATGTGTGTTTTGTGTGTGTTTACTTTCATGTCTTACAAACGTGTGTCTTCGTGTTGGCTTACAAACACAACCCAATAATGCTAATAAATGTGGAACTTAACAATAATTTTGTGCTTATAAAGGTAGCTTTCCACACCAATGTAAGAAAACACCACCCCATACAGTATTTATGTACAGTTGTTCTTATCATGTGAATCTAGATCCAGTGTGAGAAAGTCGAAGAAATGATATCCGTATTTATTTGTTTACCGATGGCCATATAATGTTATCATGGCGATAATTCACACCAGGTTCGTTTACTAAAGTATTCATATTACTCACACCAACACTGATTTTTGCTACTAAACTCCAACCACGAGGTAGAAAACTAACCAGGATGTGATCACGCTTTATAAATTGAACAAAGTTTTCCAATGGGTCACAAGAGGGTGCGAAACACATGTCCCGAACAGAGCTGTGTATTGAGAGAGTTGCCACAACTTGCGATTAGAAGCTATTTTTCGGTCCAAAAAAACGCATGTGCGCACGCAGGGTGCCAGACTTGACTGCACATTGAGTTGTGCTACATATGGACCGAAAATGGCGTCCAGCAACCTCGTGACCAAAGAAAACTGGTCCCTCCATGTCGCCTTTCTTTCAATACACAGTTCTGGTCCCGATCAGGGGATCTGAAACCAGTCAGCTTGACCCGCATATTGAGTCAGACTGACCGAGAATGTAGTCAGGCTGTCCCCGTGGAAAGTCAGACTGATCGGGTCAGATCGATCTATAATCCTAAATGAAACTGATCAGAAAACCAAGTGAGTCATGCATATGAAGAGTGGGTCAGACAGAACAGAAACAGAGTCAGTCTCATCCAGATATAGAGTCAGACTGACCGGACACGGTGTCAGGCTGACGTGATGGCAAATCAGAAAGGCATGGGGAAACAATGGAAGGCACCAATCCGGAAGCCAACTTGGTCTTGCATGAATAACAGGTCAAATCATGACCGGAATCCGAGTCACAGTCTGACCTTTGAACCAAACAGACATTCTGAGAGACGGTGTCTTGAAACGTCAAGTCTGTTTAGGAAAACACCCAACAGTGCTATTGGATCCACTATGTTCACCTCAAAGTCTGCCTGTTAAAAACTAATGTTCATCGTCTTGAAGCTTGTAAATATGGAATGAAATGCAACGAACTTTATGTCACCAGCGGTTTCAATCCAAAAGTAATGGTTAATTTAGAGATTTGTTTATATGAAATAAATTGTGTATAAACGTTCACATAAAAATCAAGCGGTTAAAACTAGTGTATATGCCTCCTTTTTTAATACAACGTCGAAATGTAGGAGACAAGTAGGATTTCAGCTAAGTGTGGTGAGACATTATACCTGTCAAAAGGGTATGTGTTATGCACGGAGAATTTATGGAAATGCATTAAGATTTTTATTTTTTTCCCCGTTTTCACAGCAACATCAATTGTGTTCATTCCTTCAGATGATCATTCAGGTGGGAAATAATTCAACAGTCAACCCTCGTTATAAAGAGCACGTGGTTCTCCTTGTAAAGAGTACATTCTGAAGTCCCGAATCTCAATTCTGCTTTCGTGTTTCTTTGTTTTGCAGTCCTCTTAATATTAACGTTTCTGATTTAAAGAGTAAATTTGGCCAGTCCCGTTTGATCTTGTTATAACGAGACTTGACTGTTGTATGGTACCTGCCGGTACATCTGGGAAACTCGGGGGAAAATGTGCTTATCAGACTTTCCAACCTTGTATCATTGAAAATAAACCCTTTTAATTGTCAATACATCCGTTTTTCGCGCATTGTGTTTCAAATTTCTAAATTCGGGTTCAGCAGGGACCATACTCTCTTAGGTGGCAAAAATGTGCCGTGGCCGTTTTGTCCATGTTTCCGGTGAAACAAACAGACAAACACAAACAAGGGATCTTTTGAAGCTAAACATTTCGTCTGAGACCGAACGGCAATTATTTTGAGACACTCTGCCCCCACTCGCCAATTTTAACTAGAAAAGCAGCACGCCGTATCGATACCTCTCGAGCGAGCAAGGCATGCTGGGAAAATGGCGCGGCGAGATCGATCACCCCTGGGAACGAGGTTGAGTTTAAATGCCAGGTGAGCCATGCGACAGCTTTAAGTTACCAACTTATTCTTTACCGGACAACACCAAGTGTCTGAAAAATTCACTTCTGGCTTGTCCTTGCAGTGAGTGGTGCTCTTCTCTTGCTAGGCATGCGTGGTTTTGTGAATTTAAAATTGATTGCACACGAAAATGCTGAAGTTATGGGTTTGGTATAGATGATGTGACCTCTGTTTACATTCAAACCGCCCTCTGTTGACAAAAGTCATGTTTCCGCCGGGCAAGAAGACGCGTGCTCATGGTAACATTGCGTGTCCTTTATAGCTGGCTGTCAGTACACAAAGGTTTTGCCCGGCGACATGCGCGCGCATCATGTTATTATTTTCGAATGACGTCAGAGGTCACATCGTCTATAGTTAATTAAACTGTAAACAATGCTGTTTTCGCTGTGCAGTTTCGGTCAATGGTCATATCCGTTCGGCAACAAACCGAATCAGCTTCTGAATACCTAAATGCAAAGGCGGCGGAATTCTGTTGAGCACATTGGCCTTAAACTGTGCTGAACAATAACAAGAAAACTTACTATAACCAGAAACAGGTATTGGCTAATATTCATTTGTATATGGGACTAGTTCTCAGCTCATCATGCTTAACGAGTCAAGCATGCTGTTGAGGTTCTGGAATGGGTTTACACTGCAAACACTGGGGTGTTAAAATTAACACCATGGGTATTGTCACATATAGATACCGAACAGAGAATCAACATTAACATCATAGGGTGTTAAAATAACACCAATGTAATTGTTTTTTGCAGATATTGGTGTTATCTTAACACCATATGGTGTAAATTTTGATTCTGTTGTTTGTATCTATTATGTGAAAACACCCATTGTTTCAGTTTAACACCCCCGTTTTTGCATTGTATGGAGAAAGAGGACTGTTGAAAGTTATTGAACAGAGGCAGAATACGTGGGTAGGACACATTTTAAGAGGCAGCAGTTTACTGAAGGATGTCATTGCAGTAAGTTTCGAAGAGGAAGAGAGGTAGAGTAAGAGGAAGGGAGGGGTTTCTTGATGGACTTAAAGGCACTGTACACGTTTGGTAATTACTCAAAATATATATTAGCATAAAAACTCACTTGGTAACGAGCAACAGAGAGCTGTTGATAGTATAATCATTGTAGGAAACGACTCCCTCTGAAGTAACGTAGTTTTTGAGAAAGAGGTAATTTCTCACTAAAATAATAAAAACTTCTTGCAAGAAGTTCTTGCAAGAAGTTTTTATTCCTATCTGAAAGCACACAAATTTGTACAACAAGGGTGTTTTTTCTTTCATCATTTTCTTGCAACTTCGATGACCGATTGAGCCCAAATTTTCACAGTCTTGTTGTTTTATGCATATGTTGGGATACACCAAGTGAGAACACTGGTCTTTGACAAACGTGTTCAGTGCCCTTTAAGAGGGGCTGCGCAATGATGAAGAGGTTGGCCCAGGACCGTGTTGCATGGTGAAGTCTATAAAATTATTCTTACTCAAAATAATGCAGGACCATTCCTGTATACAAATTTAGAATACCGTTGGTGATGCCAAAACAATTTCTGTACGAACTACGGTCCGCGTTGATTTAACGATCGCTCAAGAAGAAAGTCGCCTTCTCGAAAATTAATTAAAAACAGAAACAGAGAAGACGTCAATCTCGCGCCAATGGTTTTTCAGTTTGTATCACCCAGTATGGAAGCAATTTCATGAGCGGCACACAGGGGAAAATAATTGAAATAATTCTGTTTTCAAGACGAAAATTGGAAACTTTTATGGTGCAATATCGTCACAATGACCGCTAAAACCCCCTTTTCAGATACAAATATAGTTGAACGTTTTTTGTTTGCTTTTTCGTGTTTTTTTTCTTCAAAAAATTGTATTGCATAGCAACTTCCATTTTAAAATAGCTTCAGTCATTCGCTTCAGGTTTCTCAAAGACATTGCTCTCAGGTCGAATGGTTGCTATACACATTTCCCTGCAAGCTAGCGTTTGGTGGCTAAAGTGGGTCTTGATGTTACCATAGCTGTATGACTTTACCAAATACTCTCTTTAACGTTGTAATGGACTGAAATACTGTCATCTCCAACTGAAATTGCATTAAGCACAAATTGATGTTGCCTAAAATATTATACTTAGTTCCAGATCAAAACTCATCCCTACGAAAATGGTGATGTCTTAGAGCTGCAACAAGATACCCTCTTATTTCATCACGGAGTGAAATATCGGGGACATTAACGCAAAGCAAGATCGCTGCGTAATATAAGAGAAAAATGTACAGAGTTCTTTCTGAAATCTATAAATCATTGTTGCTCAAAACAGCGGCCGTATGGCCTCAGTAAAGAAGGGGTGGCAAGGAAACATTGTCAACCCTTTATGTTTTGTTTTGAAGTATAAGGGTAAGTGGCTAATGGATGTTATTCACTCCTATCTATGACGAATCGTGTACACCATTACTCAGTGTCTTCTGCCAACTCTCGTTGATGACGTGCTCTCTGGAGGTGACCTTTTAACACGTTGCGGTCATTATTTCCCAAGGTCTAAACGGTCAGCTCTCTTAATTCCTTGCCATGGACAAACAAAATCGTCAGGTCCATTGACCTGCACTATAAATAAACCAACTAAAAACCTTACTTCATTACGATCCACAGAACTCCACTAATTTGGGATCGAATGATACCTTTTTACAGAAATGTTTACTTATGTCACGGTAATTTAAGCAGAGCATGTACGTAAGCGCACTGCCTTCAAAAAAAAATGTGGTTTGAAGTTGTTTCATGGGATGGTAGATTTAAATGTTAACGTTCCGGTAAAGTGATAGAAAATGAGCGAGTCATTGAATTTTCGAGGCATTGGTTCCCGAGTGACTGTACAACTGTCTTTCACCTCTTCATTGTCTTCCTATTAAGGATCGTGTCCGGACGTTTGAGAAAATCGCCTCGGGTCAAGACATATAATCGATGCCGTAGCCCGTGGCGGTCATCCCCCCAACCAACCTGACGGTAAACCACGCTGTCCATCACAGACAGGGGGAGGGCGACAGGGACGCCAGGGTGCGCCCACCTACCTTCATCAGCCTCTCGCCGAACTCAAGCCGGGGAACGGAGGCATAAAACATCACATTATCTCAGGACGAGACATGAAAAGGGTTTGTGTTTCAGCGTCAATGAGTGCGAGTCCACGGTCGGTGGATCTCGTTGCGATGCCGTGCTTCCGCCCTTTTCATCGGCGGATTAATGCAGAAGATGGCGATAGATGTCCAACTTCAAGAAATCAAAATAATACTTAGACATGAAACCGGAGGGCACGAAGATCATCAATGAACCCACAGCACATCTCTTCATCTTCAATCGGGTCACATATTTTCTTTTTTTTATGGAAATCATCGATCCGTGAAAACGCAATGAGAATAACTATCATAGTAAATTTACCATGCTGTTTCCCGCCAAAAGATCCAGGTAACACCATGCTTTGATCAAGCTTCGCTAAAGTTATTCCTTCTCCGTCCTGTATCCTCAGCAAAGCATGTTAAGCTATTCATCCGTTGATATATTCAAACCTGCGATCGCGATCTATTTTTGCTGTTGAAAGTCCCCCCCCCCTTGTTTTCCTTTTTTTTTAACGTCCAGGTATCCTCAGCAGTCATGTCAAGATATTCATCCAACTCCACGGGGCTCAGTGTCACTCAAGGGTAGCTCCCATACAAGGCTTCGAGTCGAGCCTCGTCGCCAGGGAGTCGGGACTCCACAGATCACCCTTCACTAAATTGAAAATCCAACAGCCCCGAGAAGGCTTCAAAATTAAGGGAATCACTACACCTCGAGATACCCCCTGTTAGCTTAGAGAAAACAAAGCGAGGCGATGCCGGGGGGTTTGGCTTCGACGCGTGCCACGGTGAAGCACCCGGTGCTTTGCTTGAGTTAACCCGGTGCACGGAGGAGGGGGGCATGCAGGCATCCCCTTAGGCTCGCTGTGCTCGGATCTCCTCTTAACATGTAAATGTAGCCTTGATTGGAACGTCTGCTTCTTCTTCTTCTTCTTCTTCTAGTTTTTGTTTTTGTCATGGAAACTGTTTGACACGGCATCTTGCAGATGCTGTCAAACAAGACGGAGACAAAGTTTCAAATCATAAAATTGTGTTGAGGGACGGACCGGTCACGGGAGACTTACACCTGAGGGAGGTGTTTATACAAGGGGACGATGAGGGGGTTAAGGGGCATGCTCGATTCCTATGGATGTTGACAACAAAAAATATAATCTTCAATGTAACTCATACTGCTTTAATGATGACCTCTTGGGTTGATTTGTTTTCATATTTCAAAATCTAATTCCAAACTATGAACTAAGTGAAATACAAATAAACATGAGTCATCTTTGATGACAGCTGTATTTAACTTTTCGTTTCCCTCACTCTGTCCCAATATTTATAAGTTTTATATTGTTTTCCTCATACATAAATATTTGTTTTATCAGTGGTTATGAAATAAGTACAACTCAGGATCCTTCCATTGTATTTATTCTACACTTAAATTTTTTTAAACATAAAGTAAGTATTTTCTTTTATTTAAAGAAGCCAGCCACAAATCTAGCTATTCAAATTTCATGACTAAATATAAAATGTAAATGGCAGAGCTATGTCTGTAGCGATGGTTTTGTTGTTGTTGTTTTGTTTTATTTTAAATAATACATTTACGAGTCAACACAGTTGACTCCTGCAAACGCTGACCTCCTTTCACATTACGCTCTGTGACATTTTGAAGGAGTCAAATTTCAGAAGAGCCACATTTACGGCCCGGCATGAATTCCCTGTATATTAGGCCTTGTCTATGTTACGGATGTAACTAAATATAAAAAATACGATAAATCAGGGCAAAGCCCATCAGTTTACGTGTCTACCGAAAACTCGGGTTGGTCGTTTAGACGAGAAGGTTGGGGATATTTCGAGGATCAAAGCAGCTAGCTTTCAATCGAACTGAAAATGAAAACCAACTGATGTCAGCTGTGTGCATTTAAAATAATAACAATTGTTCAATATTGTCAATATACTGAACGTCGAGCGTAATTGTAGTAGATTGTACAGATGGGGAAGCATTAATTGTGTAGAAGGGAAAAACACCACACTCTAAAAAAAAAACAGGGTCAGAACTAACAAGGATGCCGGGTCCCAGGAGGCCTGACCCTTTTCTGGGTCAGGTTGACTCGGAAACTTGTAAAACAATGATTTTGAACCGGATTCTGCGTCAGTTTGACTTGATTCTATAGGTATTTTTGACACAGACTCCGGGTCATACTGACCCAGAAATGGTTCAGACCCCCACGGGACCTGGATCCGGGTAAATTCTGACCCGTGAGTTTTTAGAGTGTAAAGCCCCTGTAGTCTGGTCAATAAACCAATGATGCCTCATACATGAACTTAGCTCGCAAGCCTGGGGAAGCCTGCAAACAGTGGTGCTTACTATGTGAACCAGAAACACCGGGGTTAGCCACTATTCTTCCACGATAAGTGTTCGAGGTTCTCGTACGTGCACTACCGATCTCAGAAAGACGGGATCTAGTATTCCATCCGAAGGACAGGGCAATCATGGCAACGTATCATGCTCAAGGACGCAAGTGTCAAGACTGGGACTCGAACCCGCACTCTAATGATAAAAAACACCAGAGCTTGAGTCAGGTGCTCTTAACTGATCGATATATGAGCTGATGTAAAGTTTCGTTTGAACATGCCGACAAACAAGAGGTACCTTTGACGCAACTTTTCAATATACTAAATATTCATAGCAATAATTGACCGGCAAAATGATATTTTCTCAACCAGTGAGCACCGGTTTAGTGAAATATTCACTGGTTATTTTATCACTGACCACCCGCCCCATGACCACCCGCTCCATCACCCCCCTCCTGATAATAAGAATGGAAGAGAATCTTCCACATCCAATCTTGTACGGCACTCCGCACTAATGCAACAGATAAAAGCTCAGTACCCGGATCTAAGACAAGGTGTCAAAGTTCACCTACGAATGCGCGCGTACCGTACGTGTCCAAGCTGTATGTTTACTTGCGTGTACTGCGCCGATGCAGGTCGTGATCACCTTATGAGTGGTGGAAAGTTTTTTTCTGACATCCGCTTATTCTTAAAGTGACGTCGCTAGTTCGGAGTGCTGTTACTTCGCACTGCCAACACTCATTTCTGTTGATTGACTTTCAAAACGAAAGAAACACCGAAGTTGCCCGTTCGCGGTGCATCGTGTTGCAAAATGGAACACTAAATACATTAGCACGCCTTTTCCTAAAGTGGCGCGGGGGGGGGGGGCTGAAATATCGCGACAGGGAAGTTGTTTTCAATTTCACACGAACTGCTCTTACGTCTGAGGGCAAAGGTCGACTTGATTCAACACCACATCAGAATGACATGAAGAGGAAGAGGAAATGCAACACTAGTAGTTTTTATTAATATGAAATGTGAGTCTCAATGCTACTATTTTCAACAAAATGTGCTAGTCTTGATTGTTTTTTCGTAGTCCACAGCATTGTGTTCGTGTCCCATAACAATGAATCTCAATAGTCTGGACTCTCATCTAGCCGTGATGCCTTGCCGCCTAAAACGATTGACCGAGAAAATGTATCAATATTTACCCATCAGAATAATCTGGGGGAGTTGGTCTGTCTGTTTGGTAATCGGGATGTCTGTCAGCCATGCTGTGTTTGCCGAGTGTTGGTGGGTGGAATGTTCGGTTGAGGTTGGGGGGGTTTTCTTTGCTTTTTTTCTGTTGATCCCTTCTTATGAAATTGAGCCATTTTGTGGTTGATTGTCCTGTTTGAAAAATTAAGCTTGTACATTTAAAGTGCAACAATCGGCTTACCCAATAAAGCTTGCGAATAACATTATCAAATGCTGATCACATTTAATGTACGGAAACTACTTGTTAACAGCAGTGTCTCATCAGCTTTGTGGTGGCATCCTGTTTTTGTAATCCGATTTGTTTCAGAGAAAACATTTTCAATAATAACCCATAATTATCCAACAAGAGTCATTAAATTTGACCTTCAATGCAACTCATTCGGGAAAATGTTTTACTTAAAAGAAGACATTGAAGGTGTAGTAGTTCCAACAGCAGAGTCATATGGTTTCTGGAACTCACAAGTGGACGGCCACAGAAGCCCCACATTACAAACCCCCCAAGGATTCTCGCTAGTTAAAAGTCGATTTCTAAAAGACATTTGTTATGTATTTCTTTTTTATTTTATTTTATTTACAAAACTCTTGTTATGAAAACACGGAATCCCCTAAGTGACTAGCACTGGATAAACCGTATGCCATGATGACACCCGGTTTATGTATAAAGAAAAGGGCTGAGGAAATAATCAGTTTGAGTGTTATTTTGAGTTTGGTGTTCAACATTTTTTGGTAACAAATTATCAGTTTTAGTTTCATGTTGAGTTTGGAGTTAAACTTATTTTGGTAACAAATTATCAGTTTTAGTTTTATGTTGAGTTTGGAGATCAACCTTTTTTGGTAACAAATTATCAGTTTTAGTTTTATGTTGAGTTTGGAGTTAAACTTATTTTAGTAACAGGGACCGGATAATGATGCCTTTTCGTTAATAAAAGAGATTACAATATTTGTATAACAAAACATATTGTATTGGGCTCTCTCTGCAAAGTTCGCAAACTCTGCATAAAAAACCCCCACACAGACTAACCACAGGTAAATCCATTTTGCTCGATCCCAGCGCCTCATTCAAAGGCGCTGGGTTGGGCTGACGATTACGCGCATGAGCATTGGACCATTCCTTGTAACCCCGGTCACCTCCTCCTGTTTACGAAAGACTCGACTATCAATAAAAATGTAGCTCTATTGAGCTCTATACTTGAAGATTATTATATGAAAATAATTATCGTCATTCCTTGCAATTGCCTCGTACTAAATATAGGGCTTGATTGTAAAATTCTTCTTGCAACTTTGGATTTCAAAAGATCGTTTACATTATCCATGGAGCCTCCATGCATTACGGTATCACATCGTACGCGTGTACATGTTGTGATTGTCCGCATTGCACTGATCAGCAGTACAATCAGTTCCATCATACAATCAGTAGGCCTACATCCAGATTGACAAGAATTTTGCACAGGTTGTGTCTGTGATCCCTTTTCTGTTTTAAACAATGTGGGGTGCACCCCACAATCCCCCAAAACCCACAAGTACAGTTCCTACCTATACATAGTCCCACAATGTTGCTCTAGTACGCCCATCAGTCCATGCCAACGGTCTTGGATAAGACCGGTCGGGCCAAGCAAAGCAAATCCATTTTTCTTTAAAATATGCACATGCTCAGAACTACGTGGCCAACAATTTACTCGACATGTGATCTGCTGCCACCTATAGCTTTCCAATGTTTCACATTAAATAGTATTAAGTAGCCAGTTTCATTAACTCGATCAGACATGATATTTGGCCCTTGGAAAAAGTGTGGATGTTTTATCGAGTACAAGGGCTGACCTACATGTACACATGGTGTAGGCTTTAATATACATTTCAGGCTATTTAATCAAAACATTTCAGTTTTTTTAAGGAAAAAAACAATCGGAAATCAGACTAAAGTAATACGAATATCATGGCTGCTTATTATGAAAGGTTTTTCCAAGTTCTGGTTCTGATTTTAACCTTGCCTTCATGCTTACACAAACATTACCATCATCGTTCATGAACGTTAACTGCTAGTCTACATTTTAGTTATTTCAATAATTGATGGATGACATTTTTAAATATTTGTATAATGAGGAATTTGAGAAAAGGGAGGGGCGAGGATTACACAGTTTGAGTGGGCTGTGCCGATGCACATTGTGCCAAGGAGCATTACGGCAGGTTTTGTCCACGGGCTTCAAAATACTTCAAACAAAAACTAAACTATACTAGGTTTGACAGTTTGCTTTGCGATCACGCGCGTGTATTCAAACAGTATCAATCACACGCGCAGAAACGGATCTCGACAACAGCAAAGCCACCAAACTTGACAATGACTTTAAGCTGGCAGACTGCAACCGGAGTGTTTGTTCAAGTGGTAATTCTGAAGGGGTAATGTTTAGAGGGAAAGGGCAGGGGCGCGAGATTGATTGAAAACCTCCTGCCTGAAACTTCACCGAAGGCACCGTGACTAGACTGTCAGTGGAAGAGTGTTTGCTCAGTTCCAGCGGGCGACTGGACGGGTTGTTTGCAGTCATTTCACGGATAATCTCACGCTAATTGTTTCGCACTTGTAAACGAGAGCTTGCTCTTGCCTGATTACACAATCAATTTTCTGATGACAGCGTTGGAACTTCCTCGTCAGAAATTTTCCTCCGGCCAAGTAGTCGAGGACTGACATCCGGGATAATACTAGAAACTGTAACCGGCTCCCATATCGAGACAGTCAAGCCGCAACATTCCCAAACAGAAATGGCGTTAGTCCTTACGTTATAGCCTTACAAAAACATGAGGGAGTGTCGCCTGTCTGTAGTTGTGCTTTACCAACATGTATTTCGGTTTCACATCAGTGTTTTAAAGGTATCGTACACGTTTGGTAATTACTCAAAACAAATATTATCATAACAACTTACTTGGTAACAAGCAACGGAGAGCTGTTGATAGTATAAAACATTGTAGGAAACGACTCCCTCTGAAATAACGTAGTTTTTGAGAAAGAGGTGATTTCTCACTAAAATAATAAAGAAGTTTTTATTCCTATCTGAAAGCACACAAATTTGTACAACAAGGGTGTGTTTTCTTTCATCATTTTCTTGCAACTTCGATGACCAATTGAGCCCAAATTTTTACAGGCTTGTTATTTTATGCATATGTTAAATTTCCTCTGAGAAAATTATTGGTTCTGCGTGACGAGATTTATTATTGCAATTGATTTTCTTTTTGCTTCACTCAAAGATACAACCAACAAAATTCAGCTGTAAAAGTATAAAAAGGTATCAGTCTGCTTAATAAGAACAACAATCTGAAAACACCCGGGTCAGATTTGACCTGGAGTCCAGGTCCCGTTGGGCCTGACCTAGACTTGATTCAAGTCCCGTTCTCGTGCTAGAGGTCCCCAAGCATTATAGCGCCAACTAGCAAACAAGCCGTACAGTGCGCGCTCGCCGTCAAAATGTGGTCCCGCGTGCGGAACAGGTTGGGGAATGCAGACCATCACAAAACAATAGTTTTCTGGCGATGGCACGGGATTGGGACTTGAGTCAAGTCTAGGCCTGACCCCGTTTCTGGGTCAGTATGACACGGAATTTGGTCAAAATTGGCAGAATTTTTAACCAGTTTCCGGGTCAGCCTGACTTAGAAATGGGTCGGGCCGCACCTTGGGACCTGTAGTCCGGGTCAGATCTGAATCGAGAATTTTAAGAGTGTAGTGAAATTATACACAACTTTTAATTATTTACAAAGCCGAAGTTCCTGCTTAAAAAGGATTATGAGGTTAGAATAGCGGTGATATTATCTTATTGGAAATTGTATTGAAAAAAAGGGGGAACAGAATTTTGCAACAGTGTTAGGCTGCTTTGATCTTTATTTACACGATTTGATCAAATTTAGTTTAGGACAGAGTTGACTATGTTTGTTTTGTTGAACGACCTTAAGTACACAGTTATAAATTCCTGGAAAAAATGTAATTGGAATCGCAAGTATTGCTTCCTTCTCAACACAGTGAAAAAAAATAGTTAAAGGGTCTGTATACGTTTGGTAATGACTCTGAAAATTAATGGCAATACAAACTTACTTGGTAAGTAGTACAGCAGCTTTGGACAGTATAATGCATTTTGAGAATTTTTTCACTTCGAAGTATTGCGGTCACGGAACAAAATATCACTTCTTATCCAAAGAAGTTTGAATCTGAGAAGCGTTACTGACAGTAACGTTTCTCAGATTGGGTTTTCCAATTGCCGATTATTCTTCCTGCGTGGACATAACCGCTCCAGATTTTCGACAAAATCTCAAAAACGCTACCACCTTTTGAAATGAAATGTTCACAGGTAATAATTGTATTGTATCTGTAACTATATAAAGGTTGAAACAAACATTGGATTCCAAGTACCAAACGTATACAATCCCTTTAAACTTGCTTTCTGAAATGTTAATTTAGACATCTAAACGGTCAGCTTTTTTTAGTCATCATAACATACGATCAAATAATGTTGCTTCTGGGGTTTTTTTCTCATAAAAAGCTTTATATTACGATATACCGGAATATTTGTAGAATCTCGATTAGGCCTATGTATTAATTCTGCTTAATAGATATATTATAATAGAAACTTTAGAAACAAACCTTACTTTATTTGCATGTAAAATATTACCAAAACGTTCTTTTTGTTATAATTCTAAAAATGCCGTTCAAATAATAATTTGCTATTCTTATAAAACATTTACAATGTGTTTTCAATTACTAATCTTTCAAGTCGTCTCATGAAACCCAATTTTTGTTTTACACAACCATTTACAATACCTAACTAAAACTAACAAAACCAACCCAGTCAAAACTGCCATCATGTGTTTCTCGTCATTTTAGACCATTGTAACCAATACCAATGCCTGAAAGTAAAAATTAATTTTATTGACGCATTTGTGTATTTCTTTTTATTAATTTGTACTATGTTAATGTGTGATCATTAACTAACCGAGTATAGTTTTTGTTGCCATTAATGTTCAGAGTCATTACCAAACGTATACAGACCCTTTAAAAGACGACAGTATTCAAACCCAGTAAGACTAAGTATATACAGCTCACTATTTAGACTACTTAATCCGTCAACTTCTTGACTATATTATACAACAATGTCTGAGTCATGATGCATATATACATGCATATTCCCTATTCCTTATGAAAATTTGTCTGCGTTTTGCATTAGTCAGGTAAAGCTTTGAATTAGTCAAACAGATCCCCTTCCGCCTCTTCATGGCGCTCTTTACTAAAACACCGTCCATTCCAAAAGAAAATCTAATATGTGGCCCTTTTCGAAATCAAGGCTTCGTATTCGGCTCCGGTTTCAGGCACCGTCCTCCTGTTTGAAGCCCCGCCGTACCAAAAGCGCACGTTCTCTTACTGTTGGAGGTTATGGCAGAGCCAGAGCCGGAGTCGGAGCCGAAGCTGCGGTTTCGAAAAGGGCCCGTGTTCCGGTCATTCACAATCCATGAGTCAAGATTCAAGAGAGGGCGCAAGTCATCTTTCACAGTCATTGGCTTTTTGAGGGTTTGTTTTATTGTTTATTTTTCTCTGAGGTTTGCTATAGCTGGACATTCTTGGGATGAAGAGATGATCTTACTATACAAACATTCATTGATTTGTGATTTCAGGTTGGGAACTACATTGTGTACGGCACAAAATATTCACTTCCCCGTCAGAGCTCTCAAATAAGTAACATAAATTGCTTCATTTTCTTTTAGATAAAATAAATACATCCGTCCGTATTGTTATTGTTGTTGTTTTTTCTTTTCTTTTTTCTATAAAGTTTATCAACCTAAGTTGTCAAGTTTTTATAAAGATTTCAAATATCAGCTGACATTTTGTGTAGGATTTTGTGCACGTTCATTATATCTTTATTTTGATGTTGCAATCGAAACAAGAAAATAGGTTTTCTCGCACACTTTCGAAGACGATTAAAGGGATTGTTTCAATCCTACATAGTTGTAGATACATTCCATGAAACTAACCTGTGAAATAGATATTGACGAAAATCTGGAGCGGTTATTTCCATACAGGAAGAATAATCTGCAATTTCGGAATACACAATCTGAGAAACGTTAATGCAGTAACGCTTCTCAGATTCAAATTTTTGGTGATAACATTTCTTTATATTTTTTCATTTCGAAGTGAAAAGGCTCTCAAAATGCATTATACTATCCAAAGCTGCTGTACTTCCTACCAAGTAATTTTGTATTGCCGTTAATTTTCAGAGTCATTACCTAACGTATACAGCACTAAAATTTGTAAATAAAAAATTGTTTTCTACACCAAGATCGATTGTAACCTTTTAAAGGGAATGTATACGTTTGGTAACCAATCTCAAAATTAATGGCAATACAAACTTAAAACTTACTTGGTTAGAAGTACAGCAGCTTTTTTATAGCATAAAGCATGTTGAGAATGATTTTACTTCAAGTAATGTGGTTATGGAAATAGGCCTATCAGTTTTTTCCCCAAAAATTTGAATCTGAGAAACGTTACTGTCAGATACGTTTCACGGATTGTGTATTCCAATAGCAGATTATAATTCTTGTACTGATATTCTCGTGGACATAACCGCTCCAGATTTTCGGCAATATCTCAACAACGTGAAATGAAATTTTCACAGGTTAGTTTTATTATAATATCTACAACTATAGGATTAAAACAATCGAACGGTTCGAAAAACCAAAGGTTTATGCTTTCCCTTTTAACCACATCCTCTGTTTCATGTTATCAACATGCTTTCTCATAAAGGCAAGGGGTCAACCTTTTGGGTGCCGTATACAAATCTTCCCCGACCAGATACCTGTCTAAGGTTTGGGTAACACCGGAACCACCCCCATCGTCGTCCTCGTGTTCATCTTCAGCAGTTTCATGGAAAGAAGACGCCTCGATGGTTTTCCCATTGACTCTGCGATGACTCTCCGGCACAGCGTACAGATCACCACCGACATCAAAATGGTCTGGGGGTATACGAGGCAGAACCACAAGGCCCAAATTCACCCCCGATCGTCGGGTAAGGAAAGTCACAGTCGATCCTGACCATTGGTTGTTTGAGTTTTGGCGGGACCTTTTCCTTGCTTTGACGACAAGGGTGACAAGGCCCGCTAGCACGCTCAAAATGAGTAGAGCGGCGATGGTGATGCCGGCAATCGAGCCATCGGTTAATTGCTGCTCTGGGGTGGTGGAAGAAAGAGATGCTGTTTGGGTAATTGCCTCCTCTTGCTGCTCTTGGGTGGTGGAAGAAAGAGACGGTGTTTGGGTAATTGCCGGTCGTTGTTCCATCCCAGGAGCAGTATTTATATGTTCCACCTCGACAGTTTTTGTAGGAGTGCTACTAAGTGCCACACCCATACCCAAAAATGTAGTATCACGAGTCGCGTCTGAAACAGTTTGTAGGGAGGGAGAACTACGCGGCCATGTTGTCCCCCGATTCGGATCCGTAGATTGATCTTCTCTGCCACTAACTTCAGAGGGGACTTCTGTTGCTCGTAAAGGGATAAATACCGTAGCTGCAGCTGTGGGGAACTTTGCAAGACTGGACGTCCGGACGGTTGTCGACAGACTGGTTGTTGATACAGCAGTCGAATGAGACTGAATCTTGTGACAAGAACTGTTCACTTTGCAGGTCTGACTAAATGTAACTTCACATTTCAGTTCGGATTCAATGTCTGTAGTCTCAAGAGGAGATACACGGAGTTCACGTCCTGTCGGCCTATATTTGCCTGTTGTACTAATATTTGCAAATTGTTTACATCCACTCATTGACATAAACCATCTATAGCTGATGCTTGACTCTTGACTTACACCAGTGTCGCAGGTGAAGAGTCCATCTCGACCTTCAACCAAGTCTGGCGTTTGAATAACTTTAGGTGGTATCTTTAGAGGTGTCTCTGAGCACCTCGTCTGCATTGACTCTTCCAATCCAGCCACGCATTCGAATCTTCTGCAGTTGTCACTTACCTGAAGAGTCTTCGTCAGTGTATACGAATTTACGTCTGCCGAGATGCTCATAGAGCCTCCCCATCCAGGTAGTCCATCACCAGACCATGTCAGCAAGGTAGGTGTCTGTAAACCCTCTGGTGGGGTACACGTGAGGGTCACTGACTGGTTGACTGATGGGTTTCGAGGGGTAGACTCGCACACGGGACTGTGAGGTTCAAGAACTGTTAGCGTCGCACGACTGGACCGACCCCTAAAACCATTTGTTCCATTTGTAAGTAGGCAAGAGTATCCTGCACTATCTTCTGAAGAGATATTGTGAATTACCAACGTGTATAAATATTGATTGCTGTCCCAATGCACAACGTACTTGCCAGCGAAATCGTTTTCTTGGTTGTTTTTTCTGCACTGTGATAAACGCACGTTGTTTTGGTTCTTTTTTTTTTTTACCCAGCGGATGTATTCTCGACGGGAGTCGCAACTGACTGGGTTTCGGGGTTGACATGTAAATGTCGCCGATTGTCCTTTAGTTACAGTAAAATCTTGTGGATCTCGAGAGAAATATTCCGATCCCAACACTGTTCCGAATAAAATCAGTACAACCACTCCTACACGATGTGTAACCCTCATTGCAATTCTTCACCTTAAGCGAAATTGAAATAACCACGACCGTAAAGCCTTTGTGATCAAGGACTTAAAACAGAACCCAAGTACAATAAGCAACACTGTAATGTTGAGACTTAACTTCCTTGTTCGATTTTATGAAACTGAATAAATTTGTTTTGCACAAAAGAAAAACATCAAGAAGGATGAAAATAATCGTTTGGTCTGTTTTGCTGTAAATGACTCCAATAACGATCCCGTGACAATCATTTACTCGCATTAACTTCCTTGTTCTGGTTTAGTTTGTTTTGAGTTATTTATAAAAAAAGGGTTGTTTGAGTCATAAATTTATTTTATTTTATTCACTTATTTAGTATTTTGTTTTATTATTGTTTTATTCATTGTAAATATTATTGTGTTCGATTGTCTACTTAGTGTTCAGTATTAATATAAATATAGCTAATGGAAACCAAATTTCTGTATTTTTTCTGAGGCGGACAAATAAAATACCTTATCTTATTTTATCTTATCTTATTAGCTGTTCCGACCTACCGTCGGAACAGGTTTTGTTTTCGTCGAGATTTTTATTGTTTTTCTTATTATTCTTTCTATCTGCCTAAATCCCCATAGCATTTGTACACGATTTTGTTTATTCCTAATACAAATTTTAATGAATATGAAAGACTTAAATCCTATATCATATTGAAGCTTAGGTCATGAAGTTGTTTTAAAATCGAATAAGCTTAAATTAATTAATTAGTTTACTTAGTTACAATGACATGAATATTTAATTAGCAAATCTTATTACCATCATATCTCAAAAAATATACCCCCGATCGTCAAACTTTTTTTAGTTTTAGACTTCTGGGATAATGTAGATGTGCTTGCCGGCCTAAAATGCAAAACGACGTCATCACGACGTCATTTATTGGGCGTTTTCACCCGTGTACAAACACATGAGGATTGTGAAAACAAATCCGACTTCTAGAAACATAATTTTTCAATTAAGCTCAAATTTAACGTCCTAGATTACAAAATTATTTTTGAAAACAAGAAATATGTTATTGACGGTCAGATTAGAAACATCAAAACTTATTAAAACATAGTCAGTCGAGAAAACCCCCAATTTCTCAGGTAAACTTAACGCCATGGCTACACTGCCTATAATTTGATTGGTGTTTATATACGAAAAGAGTCAAATTCTAAACTTTTTAAACGATTGAGGGCGCTATACGAGTTTAACGGTGCAGTTATTTGCTTTTTTCAACTCGCGATCAAGTCTTAAACCCTTTATGACCCGTGTTGTTGCGTTTTTTGTAGAATTATACATAGAGTCATCATTCCTGTCGCCGACTGACACAAGTCTACGTTCACTCTCAGGCTAGGAATTGAAACGAATCCTTGCTCTTGGCGCAGCGTCTTTGTGACCGCTCAAATCAGATCGTTATACGGGTTTCAGTGCAGCGTGGACGTGAAAAATAGACCGCCGTGTTCTGAGACGATGTGCCGGCGTGGTAGACTTGTCTGCGCTTGGGTCCCGTTCGCTGGAAAACGATATGTTTTAGGTTTCTTATGCAATGGCATTACTTCAGAAAACCGCCGTGTAGCAAAAAACTTACTGGTGGTTGCAATAAAGCAATAAAAAGAACTGATTGAGGAAAGGGCTAGGTGTAGAAAAGAGAAATGAGCTTTTCCATGGCTTAACGGTCAGTGTTGGATTTGGGGGTGTGAAGAGCAAAAATTACATTACACTATTATCCCATATATGAATTTACTGTTTTAGCCAAAACAAGAATAACATTTCAGGGTAGAAAAATTGTTACACTTACGATTTTAATACAAGAGCATTTAGCTTTACATGCATTTACAGTTATTTTTTAGTAAACCCGTAACTGTTTCTGAAACGGTCAGTTACATGTGTAAAGCGTGGTTCAAACTTCCTGCGAATGCCAATGCGAAGCAAATATTGACGTCACAAATTCGCAATGAATAATTCGAAGAGTTGAGCCGTGCTCAATTTTTGTAACACGCGTTTCATGAACAAAAAATCCTCATTAACACAGCCACTCAAACAATAAAAAACATTGGGTCTTCATTGCAACATTTTGACTTTGCGCAATCACCCTGCAAAAATAAACGATCATAGACCTTTTCACAAATACACGGTGTTTCTGAAACGGTCAGTTACATGTGTAAAGCCCGGTTCATACTTCCTGTGAATGCCAATGCGAAGCAAATATTGACGTCACAAATTCGCAATGAATATATCGCAAGAGTTGAGCCAGGCTCAATTTTTGTAACACGCGTTTCATGAACAAAAAAACCCTCATTAACACAACCACTTAAACAATAAAAAAAACATTGGGTCTTCATTGCAACTTTTTGGACTTTGCGCAATCACCCTGCAAAAATAGACGCTCATAGACCTTTTCGCAAATACACGGTGTGCACAAGTTTACCATAGCATGCAGGTCTAGCTAGCGATCAAAAGCAATCAATTTGATCGCTAGCAAGACCAGCATGCACTGCGGCTCTATGGGAAACTTGTTCACACTGTGTATTTGCGAAAAGGTCTATGTGCAATCGATTTGTTGTGCAACGCCCTCTGGCGTTCAATGTTTCTTGCAACTAATGCCGCAAGCAAAGTAATGAAATAACAAAGACTTCAGCCCGGTTCATACTTCCTGCGAATGCTTCGTGCAAACCGAATTTTCTTGCGTCACAATTGAAAGGGCAGCGCGTACCGATTATTGCGGCACTAAAATTCGCTTCGCATTCGCATTCGCAGGAAGTATGAACCGGGCTTTAAGCCTGTAAATTGGAAACGATATGGGTGTGTGTGGCATCGTGATCGCAATTATTATGGTCAGCATTTCGCAGCACTTTTCAAGTGAATTTGTCAACATTTATCCGAACCGTACAATTGTGATCGTTTAATCGTATAAGCCTGCGCATTCACAGTTATTTGTTTAAAACGTGTAACCGCTTCTGAAACAGTTAGCGACCCGTGTAACAGCAGTTTCATAAACAACATTTCAAGTAAAAAAACCTGTTTACACAACCGGCATGTGATCAAAAACATTGAATCTCTTCATTCTTCATTGCAGCATTTTGACTTTGCGCAATCACCCCTCGCAAAAGCGAGCATGCGCAATCGAATCGTCTGGAACGCCCCCTCGCGTTCAATGTCTCTTACAAATATTGCTGCACGCAAAGTTGTATTGAAACAACAAAGACTACGAGAGTTACCTAAAAGAAAGAAATCTTTTTTTTAAACACGAACGCTTTCACTAAGAGTTATTCCAGACCATTAAAACTAATTAAGGTACAATCTATTTTCAAGATAAATAACGATGAAGTGACAAATCGGACCCCATCGCCAGCTGGCAAATTGTGCCGTGATTGCGCAATCACGGCTAGGCGTCAAAGACTGCCGTGATTTTGGAATCCTAACGAGAGAGGTTATATACGAACGTTCTAATAGGGTTTTCGTTAAAAGGCATTGGATTGGGATAAGTTACATACCATCGTGTACCTTATCAAATTGATTAGTATGAAAAACACATTTTTGCTACTGTACGTCATCAGGTGTCAAATTACGGTAATTCAAAGCTTTAATTAGTTAATCTTTGCAGCACCATATCTCAAGAAGTACATAGCCGATTTTCAAACTTTTTTCAGTTATAGACTCCTTGGCCATTGGAGATTAGCCTTGGGTTATCGGGAAACCTGACCTTTAGTTCCGGGTCAACCGGAAGTGGGACCATATCTCAAGAACTACACAACTGATTTTCAATTTCTTTTCAGTTATAGATCCTTTGAGCATTAAAGATTGAACTTCGGTTACCGTCACCCTGGGTTGACCTTTACTTCCGGGTCAACCGGAAGTGGGACCATATTTCAAGAAGTACACAGACAATGTTCATTTTCTTTTCAGTTATAGATCCTTTGAGCATTAAAAATTGAACTTCGGTTACCGTGACTCCTTGATGACCTTTACTTCTGGGTCAACCGGAAGTGGGACCATATCTCAAGAAGTACACACCCGATTTTTGGTTTATTTTCAGTTATAGAACCTTTGAGCATTGAAGATTGAACTTGGGTTACCGTCACCCCATGTTGACCTTTAGTTCTCGATCAACCGGAAGTGGGACCATATTTCAAGAAGTACACTGCCAATGCTCAATTTCTTTTAATTTATAGATTCTTTGATCATTAAACATTGAACTTCGGTTAACATGACCCCATGTTGACCTTTACTTCCGGGTCAACTGGAAGTTGGACCATATCTCAAGAACTACACAGCCAATTTTCAAATTATTTTCAGTTTAAAACCTTTGAGCATGTAAAAAAAAACACGGAACAGCTTTGTGTTTGTTCACAAACACCTAATGTCTAGTTATTATTGCTATTATTATTTTTAAATATATTATTCTAAGCCTGTTGATAACATATCAAAAAGAATGATTTACATGATAAGTTTGGTTTAATTTTAGCTATGTAACAACGAATTTTGTTCAACTGTATCGTTGTATTTTTGCCACCTGTGTTTTGGAACAAACTAATGAAAACAAACAATTCTTACAAAATCAAGTTCAAAGAAATTCCCATGCAACATTACTCTCTGCTCATCCTTTTTGCAAAAGGTACAAAAAAGGCCCTCGTTTTTTTTACAAACTTTCGCAATTTGCGTCGGTCTCAAACCACTTGGGTTTAATTTACATAATGGAAAATACGATAAATGAGGCAGGGCCCAATTTCATGGCACTGCTTACCACAATATTTTGAGATTACCTTTACAGCCCATAAAATTACATGTTTTACAGGGCACCGTGAGCGCAAAATTATGTTGTAAGCAGTGCCGAGAAATTGGACCTGTGGTCATTGAACTAGTCGAGTACCAAGTAGTTGGTTTCATTAACGCGGCTCCAGTACAGGTGGTTTCCCAGGGATGTTACTAAACAATCTATACTCGACAATTGCTCAAAATGAATACATTGTTTGTGTAGAGAGCATACCACGTAAGGCTCCAATAACTGTTAGAAACAAAAACACTACCAAGAATAACAAAGATCCGAAATATCTATTCAGTACATATTTCGTAATTGAGAAAAGAAAGGTATACGCACTTTTCTTTGTTGTTGTTAAGTTGGATTATTAATTTAAACATGATTCTAAAAGAAGGTTCTCAATAATTATTACTTGTTTGTTTGTTTGTTTGTTGTTGGTGTTGTTTTGTTTATTTGTTTTTAAACACGGGAAGGAGGCCGGCACTTTAATTAAAAAGGACGGGCATTCACCAAAATACAACACGCAAAGTCGCTAAGACGTCATAAATATGAAAATACTCCTGCACTAATCCTCAAATCATTAGCACACAATTCAAATACTGAAACAACTGTGGCACAGTACAGCAAATTCACCTATGTGAGGGCGAAAGGTCACCACGTGTCTGGCAATATACACAAGTTTAAAATATCCGATTCAACTAGCCCTAAAAATGACATCATTTCCTGTGATAAAAAAAGTTATTTAAATACAAAACAATACTCACAAAGAACTCCAGGATATTAGCCCTCCCAAATAAATAGTATTTGCCGACAAAAAAAGAAAAAAATACCTATCGAAAAGAAATGTGCTCTCTCTTGCTCATTGTTGTTAGAATTATTCTTTGTTGGATACCACTTATGTGTACCAAGAGTTGGATTCATTAACATTCCCAAATTGTATTCTACATAACAAAAGAACCTCTAGATTTTGTATTTATATATTTATATTTGTGCTTGTTATATTTTATTTTCCTTACCCGTTTTTATGTAACAAGTAATGGTATAGTGGTAGCACTTTTAAGAAGTACAAAAACCTGCGTGAGCTTTCTTAGCAAAAAACTACACCCTAAAGACACCCGGGTCAGATTTGACCCGGGTTCGGGGTCCTGTGGGGTATATGACTACATTTTGGGTCAGTATGACCCGGAGTCTGTGTCAAAATGACACAGAAATGGGTCAAATTGACAGAAAATTAGAGTAAACATTTCTTTTTTAACCGGGTCAACCTGACTCAAAAAAGGGTCAGCCCCCCCTCCCCCCCCCCGAGACACGGGATCCGGAGAAATTCTGACCCGGCAGTTTTCAGAGTGTTCTTCGTCCGATGTAAATATTGTTGCTATACGAAAGCTCATGCAGGTGTTTGGATTGATTAAGTCTTAAAGTAACATTTACTGATGTTATCTTTCGGACCAACACGGCTATATCTTTATCATTATGATGTACAATGGTTATAACATTGCCGAATGTATGAAGCAATTATATACAAGCTGCATACATATACATTTGTTAACAGGCATTGGATGCACATACGTAATCATCATCAACTAGTTGAATGTACAGAGCTCGGGGAGTGCAACAAGAATAATGGTTATTTCGTATCATAATATGTAGTTATCCCTTTTTCAATCCTTGAATTGGAATGGAATACACTAATTTAACATTATTTTCACCTATTAATTGTTTATTTACAGTTTATTCTCCAAGTTTAAACGTTAGATCCCCATAACAATTATTCAGTCTTTGAAAGCAAACACCTCAAAACACACCTCAGGTCTATATGTTTTAATTGCAACACGAGTTACATTTCAAACTTTTTTATGGATTGAAAGGCACCGTATTGCACCATTTCCCCAAACATTCCCCTTTTTAGGTACATTACAACTCGAGGGGCTTAAATTTCTTTGCTCGATTTGTTTGTAGATTGTTTGGATCTATAGTTGGTGTCAAGTACAGATCGCTCTCCTCTGCGTCGACCTTAGGCCGATTCGGAATAAACGATACACGGTTTTCCGGAGGAAGGAAGGAAACGCCTTTGAATCCAGGACGGTCTCCGGTAGGCTCAGTTGATACCAGGTACAGTTCACTCTCCTCTGCACCGACATTTGGCCGATTCGGAAAAAAAGTTACACGGTTTTCTGGAGGGAGAAAGGGAACTCCTTTGAATCCAGGACGGTCTCCGGTAAGGCTGGGAATTTCGGCGTAGTGGTGATTGTCGGTATCCATCACACTTGTACCAGGTTGGATTGTGCGGGAATACACTGGTAATTGCAACGCTAATTTGGCTATATGAGAGGCCCCTGCTGTACGGGGAAAGTGCCACCTCCTTGCCGGTAGTGTGAGTTTTGGCTGGATCTTTTCCTGGCTTTGACGAAAAGGGTGACAAGGCCCGCTAGTATGATCAAATTGAGTAGAGCGGCGATGGTGACGCCGGCAATCGAGCCGTCGGTCAATTGCTGCTCTGGGGTGGTGGAAGAAAGAGACGCTGTTTGGGTAATTGCCACCTCGACAGTTGTTGTAGGAGTGCTACTAATAAGTGTCGAACCAATACCCCAACCATGAGTCGCGTCTGAAACAGTTTGTAGGGAAGGAGAACTACGCGGCCGTGTGGTCCCCCGATTCGTATCCGTAGATTTATCTTCTGTGCTGCTAATGTTAGAGGGGACTTCCGTTGCTCGTGAAGGGGTAAATAGCATGGCTGTAGCTGTGGGGAACTTTGCAAGACTGGACGTCTGGACGGTTGTCGACAGACTGGTTGTTGATACAGCAGTCGAATGAGACTGAATCTTGTGACAAGAACCGTTCACTTTGCAGGTCTGACTGAATGTAACTTCACATTTCAGTTCGGATTCAATGTCTGTAGTCTCAAGAGGAGATACACGGAGTTCACGTCCTGACTGCCTATATTTGCCTGTTGTAATAATATTTACAAATTGTTTACATCCACTCACTGACATAAACCATCTATAGCTGATGCTTGACTCTTGACTTCTACCAGTGTCGCAGATAAACAGTCCATCTCGACCTTCAACCAAGTCTGGCGTTTGAATAACTCTAGGTGGTATCTTGAGGGGTGTCTCTGAGCACCTCGTCTTCTTTAACTCTTCCAATCCAGACAAGCATTCGAATCTTCTGCAGTTGTCACTTACCTGAAGAGTCTTCGTTAGTGTATACGAATTTCCATCTACCGAGATGTTCATAGAGCCTCCCCATCCAGGTAGTCCATCACCAGACCATGTCAGCAAGGTAGGTGTCTGTAAACCCTCTGGTGGGGTACACGTGAGGGTCACTGACTGGTTGACTGATGGGTTTCGAGGGGTAGACTCACACACGGGACTGTGAGGTTTAAGAACTGTTAGCTTCGCACGACTGGACCGACCCCTAAAACGCTTTGTTCCATTTGTAATTAAGCAAGAGTATCCTGCACTATCTTCTGAAGAGATATTGTGAATCACCAACGTATATAAATGTCGATTGCTCTCCCAAACCACACTGTACTTGGCGGATAAACCGTATTCACGATTTAATCGTCGTGTGCACCGAGTCAAACGCACACTGTTTTTTTTTGTTCTCTAATCTTTTAACCCAATAAATGTTTTCTCCAGTGGAGTGGCAACTGACTTGTTTTTGTGACTGACACGTAAATCTCGGGTTTAATTTACATGGTGAAAAATACCATAAATGAGGCAGGGCCCAATTTCATGGCACTGCTAACCACAAACTTTAGAGCTTACTGCTCGTAGAATGATTGTTTTACAGGGCACCGTAAGCGCAAAATCATGTAAGCAGCAGAGCCGAGAAATGTCGACAATTGCTCAAAATGAATACATTGTTGTGTCAAAGAGCATACCACGTAGGCTCCCAATAACTGTTAGAAACAAAACATCACAAAGAATAACATAGAGGTCGGAAACATCTCTTCACAGGTTTCGTAATTGAGAAAAAGAAGGTGCACCACCATTCTTGTTGTTGTAAAGTTGAATTATTAATTTAAAGATGATTCTGAAAGAAGGTTCTCGATAATATTACTTGTTGTTGTTGTTGTTGTTGTTGTTATTGTTGTTGCTGTTTTGTTGTTGTTTGAAATGGTAGTGTAACACTTTCAGATTAACTAAATCTCGCCGTGAGTCCTTTAGTTTGAGTCAAATCTTGTGGATCTCGAGAGAAATATTTCGATCCCAACACTGTTACGAATAAAATCAATACAACCACTCCTACACGATGTGTAACCATCATTGCAATTCTTCACCTTAAGCGAAATTGAAAAAATCACGACCGTAAAGCCTTTGTGATCAAGGACTGAAAACAAAACCAAAGTACACCAAGCAACATTATAATGTTGAGACATAGCTTCTTATTCGATGTTATGAAACTCAATGAATTTTGTTGCACAAAAGAAAAACATCGAGAAGGATGAAAGTTATCGTTTAGTCGGTAAAACTTTCTCTTTTGCTATAAATGGCTCCAATAACGATCATATTACAATCATTTTCTCGCATTAACTTCCTTGTTCTGGCTTAGTTTGTTATGAGTTATTTATAAAAAAGGGTTGTTTTAGTCATAAATTAATTTTATTTTATTTACTTATTTATTATTTTGTTTTATTATGTTTGTATTCATTGTAAATATTAGTGATATTCAATTGTCTACTAATATTGTTTACTGTAAATGTAGTTATAGCCAATGGGAGCAACATTTCTGTATTTTTAAAGATGCGGACAAATAAAATATTTTATCTCATCTTATTTGTACTTATTTGTTTATTATAGTATTCTAAGCTTGTCTGTAAAATATCGAAAAAGAATGATTTACATTCGTGTTTTTCTTCTTACGTGGTTAGTTTGAATAATTCATTCATGAAAACAAACAAACACTACACAATTAAGATCAAAGAAATTCCCACTCGACATTATTCTCTGCTCATCCTTTTTGCAAAATGTACAAAAAAGGCCCTCGTTTTTTACAAACTTTCGCAGTTTGGGTGGTCTCAAACCACTTGGGTTTAATTTACATGGTGAAAAATACCATAAATGAGGCAGGGCCCAATTTCATGGCACTGCTAACCACAAACTTTAGAGCTTACTGCTCGTAGAATGATTGTTTTACAGGGCACCGTAAGCGCAAAATCATGTTGTAAGCAGAGCCGAGAAATTGGACCTGTGGTCATTGAACTAGTCGAGTACCAAGTAGTTGGTTTCATTAACGCGGCTCCAGTACAGGTGGTTCCCCGGCGATGTTACTAAACAATCTATACTCGACAATTGCTCAAAATGAATACATTGTTTGTGTCAAAGAGCATACCACGTAAGGCTCCAATAACTGTTAGAAACAAAAACATCACAAAGAATAACATAGAGGTCGGAAACATCTCTTCACAGGTTTCGTAATTGAGAAAAGAAAGGTATGCACCATTCTTTGTTGTTGTAAAGTTGAATTATTAATTTAAAGATGATTCTGAAAGAAGGTTCTCGATAATATTACTTGTTGTTGTTGTTGTTGTTGTTGTTATTGTTGTTGCTGTTTTGTTGTTGTTTGAAATGGTAGTGTAACACTTTCAGATTAACTTATAACAAAAACCTGCGTAAGCTTTCGTAGCAACAACTGCAATCTAATAACTTCCGGGTCTGACTCATTTGTGGGTCAGTATGACCCAAAGTCTGTATCGAAACGACAAAGAAATCGGTCAAATTGACGCAAAATCTGAAATACAATCCCATTTTAACCAGTTTATGAGTCAGCCTGACCCAGGAAAGGGTCAGGCCCCCTAGCACACGGCGTCCGGGTCAATTCTTAACCGGCAGGTTTCAGTGCTTAGTCAGAAGCAAGTTGTTGCTACGAAAGCTCATGTGGGAACTTGGATTTAGTTAGTCTTAAAGTAATAACCACCACCGTTTCTTAGTATATGTTATCTTTCGGACCAACACGGCTATCTTTATACCTTGGTATGGTATACAACGTGATACATTGCCGAATGTTTAAAGCAATCTATACAAGCTGCAAACATATACATTGGTTAACAGGCATTGGATGCACCTACGTTAATTATCACTAACTAGTTTAATGTACATAGCTCCAGGAATGCAACACGGATAATAAACTAGTTGTTTGTATCATATTATTATAATATGGAATCATCCCATTTTCAATTCTTGATGTGGAATGGAATACACTAGTTTATAATTTCACCCATTACTTGTTTATTTACAGTTCATTCTCCTTTGTTGCACCACGTCTAAGGAACAAGTTTACACGTTAGTTTCCATAAAAAACATTCAATCTTTACCTCAAATACCTCAAAACACACCTCATTTATATATGTTTTTTCTGTTCTCTTTGTTCCAATGTAAATACCGTCCTGAGCTTCTTTAATGGTGTATTTGTGCGCTTTATCAAACTCCGTTATTATTATTATTATTATTGCAACTCGAGTTACATTTCAATTTTTGTTATGGAATGAAAGGCACCGTATTGTACCTTTTCCCAAACGTTCCCCCTTTTTATGTACATTACAACTCGAGAGGCATTTAAATTTCTTTGCTCGATTCTTTTGTAGATTGTTTGGATCTAGTTGGTATCAAGTACAGATCACTCTCCTCTGCGTCGACTTTAGGCCGATTCGATATAAAGGATACACGGTTTTCCGGATGGAGGATGGAAACTCCTTTGAATCCAGGACGGTCTCCGGTAGGCCTAATTGGTACGAGGTATAGTTCGCTCTCCTCTGGATCAATAGTTGGCCGATTCGGAATAAAGGATACACGGTTTTCTGGAGGGAGGATGCGAACTCCATTGAATCCAGGACAGTCTCCGGTAGGTCTATTTGGTATCAGGTACAGTTCGCTTTCCTCTGCGTCGACATTTGGCCGATTCGGAATAAAGGATGCACGGTTTTCCGGAGGGATGATGGGAACTCCTTTGAATCCAGGACGGTCTCTGGTAGAGCTGGGAATTTCGGCGTAGTGGTGATTGTCGGTATCCGTCACACTTGTTGTATCAGATTGGATTGTGCGGGAAAACACCTGTAATTGCAACGCTAATGTTGGTATGGGAGGCCCCTGCTGTACGGGGAGAATGCCACCTCCTTGCCGGTTAGGCGGCTTTCTTACCACGTATATAATGAGACAATTAGCGACGATAGCTACGAGGAGCAGAACAAAGGCACCGAGACCACCGACAGAAATCTGCCAATACTGTACTGTAGAATCACCTATTTGCCTTGTTGGTTGCTGAGTCGGGTAGCCTTCCACTTGGGCCAAGGATCGAAGGGCCGTTTGCTCATCTGGGTCTTGTATGGTTGTCGGCATTGTCGTGTTCAACTCTGTTGTATCAGTAGTTACTTGTGTTTGGGTTGATACAACTTCAAACATTGTCTTCACCTGTACTTCATGCCCAATGCTCAACTGTTCGCAGCTCTGTTTAAATCTTACCTCACACCTGACTTTGATTTTCCAGTCTGACTCCCCAAGATGAGAAATATGAATCCAATTTCCCGATGCATTCAAGTTACCTTTGAAGATTGGCTCAAAAAACCATTTGTAAGTGAGCGAGTCTTCATTAACATTAATATTGCAGACGAAGAGTCCCTCTCGACCTTCAACCCTATATGTGGTATTATAAGAGGTGTTTCTGAACACGTCGCCCTCCTCGACACCACTAATCCATCAGCCACACATTCGAATCTTCTGCAGTTGTCACTTAATTCAAGAATCTTTGTCAGTGTATACGAACCTCCGTTTACCGAGACAAACATAGATCCGCCCCATCCATGCAGTCCATCACCGGACCATGTCAGCAAGGTTGGTGTCTCTAAACCCTCTGGTGGGGTACACGTGAGGGTCGCTGAGTGCCCGACTGACGGGTACCGGGGGGCTGACTTGCATACTGGCTTTGGGTTCTTCTCAAACACAGTTAGTACCACAGGAGGTGTCTGAACCAATAAACCAGTCATATCTTGTGGATCTCCAGTGAAATATTCCGATCCCCGCACGAATCCCAACAAAAAGAATACGACCATTCCCGCAAACGCTGGAATCATTATTGTGCCTTACTCGCCAAATCACAACAATGCAAAATCTGAGAACTGTTGAGTGCAACACCTCTTTTTGTAGTGAAACATTATCAAGAGAAACAGTTTAACTCTTTAACTTCCACTCCTTGATATTCCCATATATCTTTTCCATCGAAAGAAACAAAATAAAATTAACACAACAAAATGAAGTGAAACGAAAATTTACTTTGAACTATCATTTACATGCAATATATCCATTTCGTTTTGAAAAAAGTGCAATTGCATCAAATAGGCCTACTTAATAAATATGTTCACCCTAAAAGTAAAATAAATAAATAATTAAATAATAAATAAAAAACGGTTTCCCACCCAATAGTTTGCCCTTCTTTTTCCGGCAAAACGATAAGTACAAAAATAGGTCCACATTTGTTTAAAGGAATATTCACAATAAATCCTTCATAGAAAGACTCTGCTATAGATCGCTATGTTAGGCTATTGACCATTTTGCAAATAATGGGCTATTTGTTTAAAGGAGTTTTCACAATGTAGGCATTTGAGAATGAGTTAGGGTCATGTACTGTGATTGCAACAAATGTCTTTATGGTTAAAATTTTGAAGTAGAAACAGTTTGACTAATTTGCTTCCCTTTTAATGTTCATGTAACTTCTTTACTAGTAAGACAGAAAAAGAAGTAAAACGAACATTTACGTTTCACTACCGTCTTAAAGGCATCGTACACGTTTGGTAATTACTCAAAATATATACTAGCATAAAAACTGACTTGGTAACGAGCAACAGAGAGCTGTTGAAAGTATAAAACATTGTGAGAAACGACTCCCTCTGAAGTAACGTAGTTTTCGAGAAAGAGGTAATTTCTCACTAAAATAATAAAAACTTCTTGCAAGAAGTTTTTATTCCTAATCTGAAAGCACACAAAAGTGTACAACAAGGGTGTTTTTTCTTTCATCATTTTCTTGCAACTTCGATGACCAATTGAGCCCAAATTTTCACAGGCTTGTTATTTTATGCATATGTTGGGATACACCAAGTGAGAACACTGACAATTACCAAACGTGTACGATGCCTTTAAATACAAGACTCAATGGGTCATCTAGTCGTGCATTGCTGACGGTTCATATAGCAAGGACATGCGGCAAACACCTGAGAAAACCGCCCACCTCCGTCACCCGTATGTGAGTCTGCTCCTCTGGACCCATTAGCAGTGTCAAGAAGGACGAGGTGTCCAGAAACACCATACAATCACTCTAACATCAGAGTGATTCGAAGGAGGTCGAGATTTACTCTTCATCTGCGATACTGCTGTTAATGAAGACTTGCTCAATTACGCATAGTGTTTTGAGCCAATCTTCACAGGTAACTTGAACAAAACGGGAAAACCGGCTTCATATTGCTCATCTTGGTGAGTCAGACGAGGGGATCAAAGCAAGGAGTGAGGTAAAATAGCTGCAGACAGTCGAGCATGGACATTAAGTACACGTGAAGGAATTGTTTGAAGGTGAAATCTAAATCATCATTAATTCAGCCCCCCCCCCCTTGTTAAAAAATATTATCTTTCGTGTTCAAGTTTGTTGTTTTATGTAATGACGTGCCACACACACAATCACGATATTTGTTGACTTGACCTTCACATTTATCGTTCAATTGGTTCCTCCTTATATACCAGCCGAAACCAGTAAAAGAAACAATAACTATAACTTCGCTGTCATCTTATTATTCTATCATTCAAGTTGATTTAACGTGAAGCTGAGAGGTCAAAATATTGAACTTTTTTAGACAAAGACTACTCTTTTTACAGCAGGACGGTGACGTCTCTGTACAAATGTAAACAATGCTTATTCAAATGTGTTTATTGTTAAACTATAAACAAAATTGTTTTGGCGCTAAGTCAATTTTTTCTAAATTCAAATTTTTTAAGAAACGAATTATACAGTTGAAATAATATTGGATTTCGCCTGTCAAATTCAATTTACGTTAATCTAAAAAGGATGTAGACTAGAGGTTTTCAATCCGACATGTCAACTCAGAGACGGGGAAAAAAACCACACACGAAATATATTATATTGAAAGAAGAACAGAGTATTAGTTATATCTACAACTATCCACACTTCTTAGGAGTTGAACGGTTAGCCTAATTGGATAACTGATGGTATTGTATACTGCAAGAACCTGGTTCGAATCCCAGTTGCATCAGAAGAAAACATTTTGACACATTAAATTGAAAAAAAGAGCAGAGTATTCTTTATATCTACAATAAAGAACACTTCTTATGAGTAGAACGGTTAGCCAAATGGGATAACTGATGGTATTGCATATTGCAAGACACTGGTTCGAATCCGAGTTGCATCAGACAAAAATATATTTCTTTTTACCGGATTAAAAAAAATAAAATTGTATTCTTTATATCTACATTAAAGAACACTCCTTATGAGTAGGACGGTTAGCCCAATTGGATAACTGATGATATTGCATATTGCAAAACACTGGTTCGAATCCCAGTTCGCTCACACAAAATAATATTTCCTTTTACAGGATTGTAAAAAGAAGTTGACACATTATATTGAAAGAAGAACAGAGTATTCTTTATATCTACAATAAAGAACACTTCTTATGAGTTGGACGGTTAGCCCAATGGATAACTGATGGTATTGTATATCTCAAGACACTGGTTCGAATCCCTGTTCGCTCAGACAAAATAATATTTCTTTTTACCGGATTGTAAAAAGAAGTTGACACATTATATTGAAAGAAGAACAGAGTATTCTTTATATCTACAATAAATAACACCTCTTATGAGTAGGACGGTTAGCCCAATTGGATATCTGATGGTATTGCATATTGCAAGACACTGGCTCGAATCCCAGTTCGCTCACACAAAAATATATTTCTTTTTAAAGGATTGTAAAAAGAAGTTGACACATTATAATGAAAGAAGAATAGAGTATTCTTTATATCTACAATGAAGAACAGTTTTTATGAGTAGGACGAATAGCCCAATTGGATAACTGATTAAATTGCATATTGCAAGACACTGGTTCGAATCCCAGTTCGCTCAACAATAATAAATAACCCGTTTTTCAGATTTCCAGATTTTCGGATCCTTTTTAAAATTTTCAGATTTTCGGATCTTTTTACATTTTTTTTTATTTTTCGGATCCTTTTAAAATTTTCATAATTTCGGATCCTTTTTAAATTTTCATGTTTTCGGATCATTTTAAAAAGTTTAGATTTTCGGATCTTTTTAGATTGTTCAAAATGTTTTATGTTTTTAACATTTTCAGATTTTCAGATTTTCGGATCTTTTGAAGATATTATTTATATCCATTACAATAAAGAACACTTCCAAAAGTAGGACGGTTAGCCCAATTGGATAACTGATGGTATTGCATATTGCAAGACATTGCAAGAAGAACAGAGTATTCTTTATATCTACAATAAAGAACACTTCTTATGAGTAGTACGAATAGCCCAATGGATAACTGATGGTATTGTGTATCTCAAGACACTGGTTTGAATCCCAGTTCGCTCAGACAAAGTAATGTTTCTTTTTGCCGGATTGTAAAAAGAAGTTGACACATTATATTGAAAGAAGAACAGAGTATTCTTTATATCTACAATAAAGAACACTTTTTATGGGTAGCACGGTTAGCCCAATGGATAACTGATGGTATTGCATATTACAAGACACTGGTTTGAATCCCAGTTCGCTCAGACAAAGTAATGTTTCTTTTTGCCGGATTGTAAAAAGACGTGGACACATTATATTGAAAGAAAAACAGAGTATTCTTTATATCTACAATAAAGAACATTTCTTATGAGTAGGACGACTAGCCCAATTGGATAGCTGATGCTATTGCATTTTGCAAGACACTGGTTCGAATCCCAGTTCGCTCAGACTAAATAATATTTCTTTTTACAGGATTGTAAAAAGAAGTTGACACATTATATTGAAAGAAGAACAGAGTATTCTTTATATCTACAATAAAGAACACTTCTTATGAGTAGGACAAATAGCCCAATTGGATAACTGATGGTATTGCATATTGCAACACACTGGTTCGAATCCTAGTTCGCTCAGACAAAATAATATTTCTTTTTACCGGATTGTAAAAAGAAGTTGACACATTATATTGAAAGAAGAACAGGGTATTCTTTATATCTACAATAAAGAACACTTCATACGAGTAGGACGGTTAGCCCAATTGGATAACTGATGGTATTGCATATTGCAAGACACTGGTTTGAATCCCAGTTCGCTCACACAAAAATAAATTACCCGTTTTTCAGATTTACAGAATTTCGGATCCTTTTTAAAATTTTCAGATTTTCGGATCTTTTTTAGATTTTTTATTTTCGGATCCTTTTAAAATTTTCATAATTTTTGATCCTTTTTAAATTTTCATGTTTTCGGATCTTTTCAAAAAGTTAAGGTTTTCGGATTTTTTTAGATTGTTCAGAATGTTTTATGTTTTTAACACTTTCAGATTTTCAGATTTTCGGATCTTTTGAAGATATCATTTATATCAATTACAATAAAGAACACTTCCTAAAAGTAGGACGGTTAGCCCAATTGGATAACTGATGGTATTGCATATTGCAAGACACTGGTTCGAATCCCAGTTCGCTCACACAAAATATATATTTTTACAGGATTGTAAAAAGAAGTTGGCACATTATATTGAAAGAAGAACAGAGTATTCTTTATATCTACAATAAAGAACACTTCTTATGAGTAGAACAGTTAGCCCTATTGGATAACCGATGGTATTGCATATTGCAAGACACTGGTTCGAATCCCAGTTCGCTCAGACAAAATAATATTTCTTTTTACCGGATTGTAAAAGGAATGTGACACATGATATCGAAGGAAGAACAGAGTATTCTTTATATCTACAATTAAGAACACTTGTTATGAGTAGGACGGTTAGCGCAATTGGATAACTGATGGTATTGCATATTGCAAGACCCTGGTTCGAATCCCAGTTCGCTCATCAATAATAAATTACAGTTTTTTTCAGATTTCCAGATTTTCGGATCCTTTTTAAGATTTTCAGATTTTCGGATCTTTTTAGATTTTCGGATTTTCGGATCCTTTTTAAATGTTCATGTTTTCGGATCCTTTTTAAATTTTCATGTTTTCGGATCTTTTTAAAAAGTTTAGATTTTCGGATCTTTTTAGATTGCTCAGAATGTTTTTAACATTTTCAGATTTTCAGATTTTCGGATCTTTTGAAGATATTATTTACATCCATTACAATAAAGAACGCTTCCAAAAAGTAGGACGGTTAGCCCAATTGGATAACTGATGGTGTTGCATATTGCAAGACACTGGTTCGAATCCCTGTTCGCTCACACAAAATATATATTTTTACAGGATTTTAAAAAGAAGTTGACACATTATATTGAAAGAAGAACAGAGTATTCTTTATATCTACAATAAAGAACACTTCTTATGAGTAGAACAGTTAGCCCTATTGGATAACCGATGGTATTGCATATTGCAAGACACTGGTTCGAATCCCAGTTCGCTCAGACAAAATAATATTTCTTTTTACCGGATTGTAAAAGGAATGTGACACATTATATCGAAGGAAGAACAGAGTATTCTTTATATCTACAATTAAGAACACTTGTTATGAGTAGGACGGTTCTTTCTGTTTAAAGTATATATACTGAGCGCCTTGAGTACCTTGTTTGGTAGATACGTGCGCTATATAAGACTTCGATATTATTATATTATTATTATTGTATATTGCAAGACACTGGTTCGAATCCAAGTTCCCTCAGACAACAAATATTTCTTTTTTACCGGATTGTAAAAAGAAGATGACGCATTATATTGAAAGAAGAACAGAGTATTCTTTATATCTACAAAAAGAACACTTCTTATGAGTAGAACGGTTAGCCCGATTGATAACTGATGGTATTGTATATTGCAAGACACTGGTTCGAATCCGAGTTGCATCAAACAAAAATATATTTCTTTTTAACCGAGTTGTCAAAAGAAGATTGCACATTATGTTCAAAGAAGAATGGGCTAACCCTTCTTCTCATAAGAATTGTGCTTCCTTGTTGATATAAAGAATACTCTGTTCTTCTTTCAATATAATGTGTCAACTTCTTTTGACACTACGGTAGAAAGAAATATATTTTTTAGCTTGCAACATGCAATACCATTATCCCATTGGATAACCGTCCTACGCATAAGAAGTGTGCTTTATTGTAGATATAAAGAATACTCTGTTCTTCTTTCAATACAATGTGTCAACTTCTTTTGACACTCCGGTAAAAGGAAATAAGTTTTTTATCTGAGCGATCTGGGATCCGAACTAGGGTCTTGCAACATGCAATACCATCATTATCCAATTGAGCTAACCTTTCTACTCAAGAAGTGTTTTACAGTTAGATTAAAATCTATGAACATTAAAAGTGCTGCAAATATTTTTCTCCAAAATCACAAAGAAATAAAAAATTTCAATTTTGTTCTTTTTTGGGGTATTCAAAAGTTGATTTGCTGTAGACCCAGTAACTGGGGTGATTTACTCCTTTTTGTGATACGTCCGCAGATGTCAAAATTTCAAAAAAAAGGAGTACAGCACCCCAGTTACTGGGTCTTGGTTCTAAGACCTTGGTGTTTGCGCGTACACACTCACACACACACACACACACCCACACACGTTTGTGAATCCCGTAAATCGAGGACTTCTCTTTGTTCTCCCATTGTTTGGACTCAGGGTTTTTTTAGCGACGTCCCCATTGGTTTTGTACACGAAAGTGAAGCGAGGACGTCCTCGCTCTGTCAAAAACCCGGATCAATTTGTTAAAGACCTCGGTTTCAACGGGTAGACACGCTCACCCGTACTCCCTGTACAAGTCTGTAATTAATGAACATAGAGGGTGCTGTGACTAGTGTTATTTTCCCCACCGACAACCGGATCCCACCAAGGTCTTGGACATTTGCTATTTGGAGGCGTGATCAGACTATGTAAATGACCATGCATTATTCATATCACGTGACTGATTGAAGATGACTATGCAAAGGAAAGAAGCTACAGATTTTTGTACACAAACGACATAGGTGGGAAATAACGTTACACATTTTGCTTAAATATTTAATTCAGTCACAAATTACTACTCTTTAAAAGTATTTGTGAACAGTACATGTAACGTTAGTTTGAATGCCATTCCTTGAATCCAAGATTCGTAAGTTTAAATCCTAGTGAGATTTTTCTTTTTTAATAGTCTTCTTTTGTGAATGTTTTACATGACAATCCAATAAAGCTAATTCTGTCGGTTTAATAAATCTTTGCTTTTGATATTTAAAAAAAAGGAACAGAAAGGGCAACATCCATTTTTAGCATTTGAATTTATGTGCTGCCTATGCATGCTCTGACAGTTATAGGGGAAGATTGCCAAGGCTGGGGGTCAATCAATTATTAGCATTTTGTGAGATCTGCTGCCATAACTATTTGGCCGTCATGTTTAGGGCTTGGCTAAACACTTTGGAACAAATTACTGTCAGTAATGAATAGATACACAAACCAACCTACAGTATATAGGCAAGACAGTAATTTTCCATTCAAATGTCACTTCATCTTTTGTTATCAAGAATTTTGTATTCATTTATTGCCTCGCTTGTCCAAATGTCACTTGTTGTGACTGTGCTGGGTTGAATAGCATCTGACTTGGTCATGGGCTGGGAGTTAAAATGAGGACATTATAATGTTGTGTCCATTATGCAAAAAGTATTTTCAACGTTAAAGTTTAATTGAAAAGAAATATATGTTTGATTAGTTTAGTACAGTACAATAGAAGTGAACACAAAAAAAAATGTCACATTCACTGTATGATGTATTTTTGTAATCTTCACTTTTCATACAAACCAGGCACCAGCATAGAAGAAGACGAAGACCCTGGAGAATGCTCTTGTTTGAGCAGTGTGTGGTTGGTAGCTGTCAGTGTGAGCTGTGTGATCTTCTGAGGGAAACAGTGCAAGACCATGGATAAGAAGACACATGTTCTTAGATGAGCGTTTGTTGTGTAATTGCGCAAAATATGTTGTATAACCAGGGAAATCCACGACATCGTTGCTCCATACCGAATTTAAAGAAGCGACTTCAGCAGAGCTTTTCTTAACTGATTTTCGTTAGACCCTTAAACCGGAAAATGGGTGACATAGTTTTCACAGAAACATTGTGAAGATTTGTTGGTAGATGCCGCATCATTTTTTTCAAGGCTAGGGCAAAGACAACTTTTTTTTGTTCAAACATTAGGACCTGAAGTCTTTGGCTAGTGTTATCAATTGGCATGTAGAATGGTGAGGTAGGCATACATGTACATGTACTCATGATTCAAGAATGTATCATTTTAGTATAATGCACTGAACGAATTGCAAATACTGAAGACAGAATATTTTAACAAATTTTGTAAATTTGTGATGCTTTGATAGTTCTTGGACACACAGAGAAAGAAATTATATAAATTGTATGCAACTTGACTTTAACACTTGTTGTTGTACAGCCAGAGTAATTCCCAAAGATTTGACTTCCTTGATTTGTCACAAAGTGCCATTTCCCCCTCGGAAATACCTCTAAACAACAAAACAACAGAATTACTTTTTGAGGACTGATTACTATACAGATTGCCCTTATGCGAAAATTCCATACCAGGTGCAGATAGGTAGTAGACAGGTGGAATAAATTATGAAATTTGACATATAGGCAGTAGTGTCCGGTTATAGATGACAACTATGCTTAAAATATTCCTTAGGCCACCACCTTTACTTTAAGGGGTGTTGTCGGTTATAAATTACACGCTATGCCTCACTTACAGCCACTTTATAATGTGAAATAATAAAGAGTGATTTATTGAGAGACCGTTCAGGTTTGAATGTGAATCATAACAGACCATCTGCTCAAGAGCTATTTACACTTGGATGACCAATCTCGTAGAAAGTTTGGGGCAGAATATATCACACAGCGAACTGTATTTCATTAGGCAATATTATTAACTTGGCAGCCTCTAGTTGAATTGTTCGCTCGGCCTTACCGGTCTCATCCAAGAGCGCTGGTATTCGTTTATGTGCTTGTACAAATTCTTGTTCAGGTAGTGGTGGTGCATGGTGGGGAAAGATTGTATTTGCTGATCGGCGCAATGCGCATAAGCAATCACAACATACACACGACTAGCCCTCTTCTTTCAAAACCGAAGTTGCAAGAAGAAGAAAAAAACATTCAGGTATATAACTAATGTTTCGATCGAGCCCTATTTTTAATACAAGACAAGGAATGGAATGGATTTATACTACAGAGCTACATTATTATTGACAGAGGTCGAATTCTTTTGTAATCAGGAAGAGGTGGCCGGGGGTTGCTAGGTCGGGGGGATGTACTAATAAGATTCCGTATACGTCAGCCCGTCCCACCTTTGGTTCAGGCGCTGGGACAGAGCGAAAGTAAATGTGGGCCTTTTGGGACGATAGGTGGCAGCAGACATCCAGGTAATGCTTTCAGGGTGCACCACACTAAATAGGCAAAAATTCATGCGCCGAACTGATTATCATAATTTGGAGGCCCTCAAAGTATGTTGAATGATAACGTTTTTGGGGTCATGCAATTAATTGGTTGTGTAATTATAACAATTTATCACAACCTGGGGGTTCTGTGCTTCAACTTCTGAGGAGATTAATTAATAAATTTAGGCGTTAAAGTTGGTCCTATTCGGCTTGGGAATAGGAGGGTTGCTCATGAAACTGGCAGCAAGTCGGTCTGGAAAACAAACACATTATTTTTTCGGGTGTTTTTTTCTAGGGGTATACTTAGCAAAAATTCCAAACGGCTGACCTGCCAAAAATTGAAAAGAAATCTGAAGTTGAATTGTCTGGAAATATATTTGATTGGTTTTCAAGAGGCTGAGAGACTTCAAATATTTTTGAGTATTTTTGAATATTTAGCATTTAGCATTGGTCGCTATGGGAGTTTATTTAGTTTGGTGCACCCTCGTGGGTGCACCACACTTATAAAGCTCCCCATATCAACCAAAGCTCCCCATGTCAACCATACAAATGTTACACTGTCTGATAAAGCAGCTTAAAGGCATCGTACACGTTTGGAAATTGTCAAAGACCAGTGTTCTCACTTGGTGTATCCCAACATATGCATAAAAGAACAAGCCTGTGAAAATTTGGACTCAATTAGTCATCGAAGTTGCAAAAAAATGATGAAAGAAAAAACACCCTTGTTGTACAAATTTGTGTGCTTTCAGATAGAATAATAAAAACTCCTTGCAAGAAGTTTTTATTATTTTAGTGAGAAATTACCTCTTTCTCAAAAACTACGTTACTTCAGAGGGAGTCGTTTCTCACAATGTTTTATACTATCAACAGCTCTCTATTGCTCGTTACCAAGTCAGTTTTTATGCTAATATATATTTTGAGTAATTACCAAACGTGTACGATGCCTTTAAGTAAATTGGACCCTGGATTGGAATGGGATCCTATTCACGGTGAAGTGACTTCCCGTTTATGTTATCCCATTATAGTCACGAGTAACCAAACTGATCGAGGCTGTGAGGTAATTTGTTATTCAATATGGCACAAACAAACCAGTGGTGGTGGAAAAATTAACATTGGCTGAAGGAAGTTGATGCAAAAGAGGGCGCTGTCAGACGAAATTTACGCACATTTCTCTGTATATGGGGGAACAGGGATCTCCGGGCGACATAATTCTGCCACAGTGGCTGTTAGTCGATACCACGCGGGACGTCTTTGTATATTCTGTCCAAAACCATCACAAAATTCTACTTCAAATGATCAAAAGGTCTTCTTTTCCGAGTAAAGAACACTGCAAATAGTACATGTGGAGAACAGAAAGCAAACATAACAAAAAGCTGAGAGTAGATTCAACGAGACTCTGATGATCCAGTAGGCACGTGTCAACTTTTGTTATTTGTTTCTACATTAGACCCGAGACTAGTCTTGACCTACATCATGGCTGTACTGTAACAAGAGGCTCGTTTGCTTTTCCTGTGTTTACTGCACTCAGGACTGAGCCTTTTGGAGATACCATCTGAAAACAGTGAACTTTGTATATCAGGTCTTTGATTCAATTCGGATCGTCCAGGTACACTCAGACGTAGTGTACTGTTGGGATCTTTCGATACAATTTTCAGGCGTTTGCCCTTGGCAAACAAATACGAGGCTATACAGAAAATGTTCGAGTTGAGAAGAGGAAGGCTTTGAAAGCCCGCGTCATCGCCTTTGCCTCCTATAATGATTGTTTTTAAACTTCAAAATGGACACTTGAGCCTTACATTTACAATATTTATTCCCCCCCCCCTTCTTTCTGATCTCCCCTTCTTTTCTTGTTTTCTTCCCCCTTCTGTTCTTCTTTTTGTCTGCTTTTATTTTTAGGGACCCTGAAGTAAAAGTGTCTGAGAAATATATTTTGAGCTACTTCCTAATCCCCTTAGTGTATGAAAATGAATTGACATCCATATTTAGTTAATTTCATTGAAAAATTAATTTTCTGTAAACATTTAAAATGTTCCTCTCTTATCTAGACAACTGAGGGCGCTGTCGCAGTGATTTCAGACAGACACTTGCTTTATTTATGTTGAAATTTTTAAGTGTAAATGCTTGTTAAAAGAGTATGTGAGAAAAGTTTGCGCTTTGGCTTACTGCCATGAACTGACAAACTAATGAATCACCAAAGAAAATAAAGTTTTCGAAAGCGAAATATATTGAATTCTGTCCACTTTTTGTGCATAAGCTAATTGCAACATTGAGATTTATGCCTGACATGACATCACACCTTTGCTCACGAATATGGAAATTGGAAAGGCACCAAAATACCCAATGCCAGAAAACGAAAATTGAAAATAAGGTGAAATGGGACACAAAGGTGCATCTCCAAGGATTGATTAAATCCATTACATTTCATGGACCCTTTAAAGTAAAATACAAAACAATTAAATATAAAAACTACCTCAAAAACACCAGTATTAATTTGAGAATAAGCACAGCAAGAAAACAAGTTCCGGAAATGGAGCGGAACAAGTTCCGGAAATGGAGCGGGGACATTGTATCACTTGACAGGTGTTAAAGAGGAACGTCTAAGGAAACACACCGTGCCATAACAGGGCTTTTGATGGTCAATGTATTCAAACTTCAGAAAAAACTAAACAGGAAAACAACATCAGCTTCTATCACTCAATCTGACACCAAGACATGTTTCTGGGGAGCTAACACAGGCAAGACTGGAATGCAAACATTTAAATATTGACAATCCACAAATTAAATGTCGCTTATAAAAAATCATTAAAAAAATATTTCACAGGGTGCTACTTCATGACTCTGTTGTTGGTGTTGTATAAAATGAAATGTGAAAAATGGTGCGTGATGAGTATTTAGGTTTCTATAGTTTTTAAGGGCAAAGTTGTATTGGCCTAGAACAAAAACCACCCAAGCGAGAAATGACAAATAAATAGAACCTCACACAGACACCGTCAGGTCTTTAAACTTTGGTCAAGTGTGCGCATCCAACTCAAAATCCCAGAAAACCAAACTATTGGATGATATGTCACGCGTGTCTTATCATCTCGCGGGCTATTGATAAAAAATTCATGATTTGTTTCATGGGGATGCAGCTTTTTATCAAATCGTCAGTGAAATGTCCGTGATTTAGTTTTAAAAAAAAAACACGAAGTATCAACTTAATTGCACTCTGTATGACTTCCGACAAATTGAGAAGAAATTATTTAAGGTGTTTTTGTCATTAGACTTGATTGATCCAAGTGGCTCAATTATATTAGATAAATGGACGGTAGGCGCACAATATTCCAAAACAGCAACAGAAGCAGCAGCACCGCACCAATAGTGACAAACAACAGAAAATAGCAGCTATAAATCACGCCACCGCCAAGCGTACGAATAAAAACACTAATTTGGGGTTGAAAAACGAAAATTTGAATAGCGGGATTTGAACCTGCGATCTACGGAAACGTGCCAGCACTCTACCAACTGAATTATATTGCTCTAATGTTGGCGATCTCTATATTTTGAATAGAAACACCATTGAGTCTAAACATAAAAACACAAACATGCTTCATTCGAAAATGAGATTCGGATAAGAATGTTTTGGTTTTTTTTTAAACATAAGGTTTGAAAAGTTTGTTTGCACCTCCTCCCCCGTGCTCTTAGGAGCAGCAGAAACAACTACATCAAGATTAATTTATTTTCTTCAACGAGGGGTACAGCACCATCGACCCGCCACTGCGCCATGGCACACTATGTAGCCTAATCCATAAAAGGCAGAATTTGTCGATTTTCACGATCCCAGGGGAGGTAATTATATCACGCCAGGCTACGAGAAAAAAAAGGGCCGTGCATGATCCGTGCAACTTACTTCATGTTCGGATGACTGAAAGGCCCGTGGTATGTTTTTCACTGCCCCATTCATTCGGCAGGGAAAGCGAAGCTTATACAGCATATAATTCAAATATTGTTTGACTTTTACGGAGCCCGGGGGCCAGGTGAAGCACCGAGAGAACCGGGGAGGTAGCAAGTTGGCGACGGCAGAAAGAATTAAGACGATTTATCTGCAAGCTTTAGGCACTCCTTCGGAAGCGATCGTCCTGCATTTACACTACAGCAAAGCACCATGGATAGACGAATGAATGTACGCTTTTAAAACTTAGTCCGTACAAGGCCTGTAGGACTGAGCGTTGAGCTGACGCCAATACACTCCTTCAACAAAAAAAGGTCAGTTTTTTTTCATTTTTGTCAACCTTTAGAACAGCTGCCCTCAAGTTCAAATTTGCAAGTCCAATTCTTACTTATTGTGCGGAATGGCCACATCAGTCAAACCTCATTTAACCACTCAAACCTCATTTAACCACTCCATCACGATCCACAGTGATCGAGTGCTCCGCGAGTCTGCCTCAATGTATCTTCAGAACTGGGTCAGGGCAATGTTGTCGCCTCCCCAGTCGACGATACCACTGCGAAACTGGTGCTCTCTCTCCCTATAGGATTTGGGTTCACTAGGTCACTGTTAAGGTGGAATGGGCGTAAACACATGCCTTACAACATCCTACAACATTACCGGCACCTTTGCCGGTTTTCTTTTAAAGGAACTGGACACGTTTGGTAATTGTCAAAGACCAGTATTATCACTTGGTGTATCCCAACACATGCATAAAATAACAAACCTGTGAAAAACACCCTTGTTGCACAAATTTGTGTGCGTTCAGATGCCTGAAAAGGACTTCTGGCCAGAAGTCTTTTTCAGATTCAAATATTTCAGTGAGAAATTACCTCTTTTCTCAAAACTACGTAACTTCAGAAGAAGTCGTTTCTCACAATGTTTTATATTATCAACAGCTCTCCGTTGATCGTTGCCAAGTAAGTTTTTATGCTATTTGTTTTGAGTAATTACCAAACGTGTACAGTGCCTTTAAGGCAACAGGAATCATGCACACACTGATTTGTATGGGTTCGATTCCCTTGAGCTGGATAAGCAGACACGAGTGCTTAACATTTCCGACTAAACAAAAATAAGCAGAAAACCAATCACAAAAGGTATACATCTGACGAGGTATTTTGGCTCTTGTAACCTATATTCTGGTAAGCAAATTTGTTTTGTGCTTATAGTTCCTTTTTGTGTCTTATTCAGCTGCATGAAATTGGGTTCATGTGACAAAAAAGCCAGAATGCAATTTTTTGTTAATGTCAATTTCGATTTTGTTCACTAGGTCACTGTTAAGGTGGAATGGTCGTATTTGATTTATCATAAAGTAAATCTGTATACAATGTATCGCACTTACCATGGTTAAAAGGGTAAATTAATTTCCATCGACCAGTTTTCAATAAACACACTAGCCATCAAATCCGGAGAACTTTCGCAAATACTGAACTTTCTGAAAACTGAATTTTCCTTTTTTGTTTTCCCTCCTTTGGGTTCTTGGCTGGTATATAGTGATTAAGTTCGCTTTTCTGAGAGTCCTTGGCTTCACAACCAGAATTAATAAACGAAATAAATGAAATACAACGAAGAAATGTGTAGGTTTTGACATTGTTTCAATGCAGTTCGTATCGGTCTTACAATCAGTGTCTTCAGTATCAGGTGTATTTCAAAAGAAACATCTTAACAACCACACCTCAATTGGACCATCACAAGTACTTAAAGGTATCGTACACGTTTGGTAATGACTCAAAACAAATATTGGCATAAAAACTTACTTGGTAACAAGCAACGGGGAGCTGTTGATAGTATAAAACATTGTAGGAAACGACTCCCTCTGAAGTAACGTAGTTTTTGAGAAAGAGGTAATTTCTCACTAAAATAATAAAAACTTCTTGCAAGAAGTTTTTATCTATCTGGAAGCACACAAATTTGTACAACAAGTGGTTTTTCTTTCATCATTTTCTTGCAACTAATTCGATGACCAATTGAGCCCAAATTTTCACAGGCTTGTTATTTTATGCATATGTTGGGATACACCAAGTGAGAACACTGGTCTTTGACAATTTCCAAACGTGTTCAGTGCATTTAACAACCACACCTCAATTGGACCATCACTAGTACTTAACCTACTTTTAACAAGCTATAATCTAACGATTAGCCTGCCTATACGTATTAAAGTAATCCCCGGGCTACTATACAGGCAGCTATACACATGGGCCATTCTCTGCAGCAACATGTTTACCTGCAACAAAATGTCACGTGGTGTGTAAATTATGAGCGGGTTCTCTGCTAGTACACATGCGGCTGTGGGAAAACGGTGGGGAAAACACGATTGGTATGTTGCTATAAGATACTGGTCAAACACTGCAGGAGCACCCATGGGGAGTGGGCGGGGGGAGGCTCGGGGTTTTTTTTTAGGACATGAGTTGGATTATAACCACAGATCATTTGTACAATACTCTGAAAAAGTATTAATGTAAACATATGGCCGTCTGCAGTGGCATCCATCTTATAATAGCGTTCAGCTTGTTGTAATAGTACCATAGTACACATAATCTGACGTGTACAACTTGAAGCTTTGCATGGTGTAACAATCGTGTGGGTAAGTCTCTTTCTGAAGACGAGTTGGTTCTGAGAAGATCCGCGGTTCTCGACGTTTTCGTGCGGTGTTCCCTGTTCCCTGTCCCTGTTCACTGCTTGAAACATCTATCTTCTACGGTACCTAATTAACCGCAGTTATTTTCAGAACCACCACTTCTCCCGAAAGGAGATTCGACTCTAATTCTTTAGCAGTCTAAAATTGAAACCCGAATAGACGCAATTAGAGGTCCACTTCTTGGCAAAGGACGTGACGGCAGAACGCACGGGCTAACATGGGATATCACCCCATTTATAATGACAAACTGCCCATATGAGGGAGAACAGGTGCCGTGAGAAACCCACATGGGATTATAAGACTTTAAAGGTTATGAGAATTTTTAATTTGTAAGAAATAAACTTCTTACATTATTTAATCTCATCGTATATACACCTAAGAGTAAATTTACAAGGCACAAAACATTTTTGTTCGACTTTCTCAAGCGGTGCCTTAAACAGGGTAAAACAGTAACGCTGTAATTATGCCTACCCTAAAAAATCTACAATGTCAACACCACTAATTTTCTTCGCCCGCATCTAAGCCTTTTAGTTTGTAATGACCATCATCGTGATGAAACCATTTTTTTGGAAATCAATAAAGCAAACTGGAAGGGGGAATAGTGTGACCCCTGTTTTGTTAATGTTATGTGAACTACTGGTAAATGTTTTCCGGAAACTACGACGATTAAAGGGACACGTTGCCTTGGATCGGACGAGTTGGTCAACAAAAAAGCGTTTGTAACCGTTTGTTATAAAATGCATTTGGTTAGAAAGACATTATAAAAGTAGAATACAATGATCCACACAAACACGGTCGGCCATTTGACTCCACAAAATGGCCGACCGTGTTTGTTCACGATGTAAAAGGAAAACCACGCGATTTCGAGACATTATTTGTGTCGATCATTGTATTCTACTTTTAAAACATCTTCCTAACCATATGCATTTTATAACAAACGGTTACAAATGCTTTTGATAGACCAACTCGTCCGATACAAGGAAACGTGTCCCTTTAAGACGGCAGCCTGCGACATTTTGTAGAGCAATACGCAATTCTTTTATAGCGCTTTATCGCATCCCGAGGGCGTCTCAAAGCGCTCATTATTTGTTATACAACTTGTTATGCGGAGCTATGTTTGAAATATGAGACCCATTAATCTACATAGCACAATGGTGCTGTGGCGCAATCTGCAGCAAACCATGCCAGAACACACAGGGCGAACCCCTTCACTTAACGAACAGTGCGGGTTGTTTTTGATTTTATTTCCTACATCTTGTTTTCCAAATCGAGGCTGGAAGGTTCAATAGTCTGTTCCTTTTTGTACCAGTTCGGTGTTTGCAAGTACTCATCACGCTTCGTAAACTATGCATATAATAATTTAAGCAATGACACTTTAGGGACACATACAACGTATGTATCAGAATTTCGAGTGCGGATAATTTCCTAAACCTTTACACGAATGAAAAGTTAGTTCATGTAAAATCAAATATCAAAACCGTCCCCCCTCGATAAGTTTCTGTTTGGCGGGGTTGGGATGGGGGAAGGGGAAAGTCTTAAATGCCTCACGGGCCAGGAATGGTTTCCAAACTACGGCGGTAGCAAAAAGCCTTTTAAAACTTATTTCTCTCTCCCTCTCTCTCTCTCTCGCCGATGGAATTAACTGAAATTACCACACCTGTCTTCAAAATCTCGTTATAAAGCATGACTGAATTTCACTAAGGTTGTCCACACATCCAGTGAACAGCTGTTTAGATTGCGGGGGGAACTTTAGTGTCAATTCGGGTATAGGAAGCGACTGCCTAAAATACAGATTGTGCTTGCGTCAGCCTTTTTTCAGATTTCAAATTTTAGAACTTTTGTTATTATCAAAACCATTATGAAGGTGTGAACTAACCGTTGACCGCTGACTTTTTACAGTATAATTCTACCTGAAAGGGTAAAGAAGAATGTGCCGACAGTCTTTTTAATTGTTTTTAATGTCATTCTCGCTTTTTATCCTCCTTTGCATCTCTGTTCAGTTATATCTGTACAAAAAAAAACACATTTTCGTTGGGGCACCGGAAGAGGACAGACTGTTTTCAGTAATCCCTTCATCCCTTCATTCATTCATTCATTTATTCATTCATTCATTCATTCATCTAAATATATTTCGTTAGGCCTAACATCTTTAACTGAAAAGTTGTGATTATAGCATAACACTCAATTCAACCCTAAGTTACGTACTTAAAGACCTTCTTGAACGAAAACGGCAACAAGTGATCTTTGCTGAATTCCATTGAAAAATTCACATGAGTTCTTATGAAATTAAACAATCATTTTAAATACCCTTCTCCGGTTCTTTTCATAATCATTCGCGTTAAGCCCTGTTACGTCATTACTCATTGTTGCAGCATGGAGGTATAACAAAGCAAACTCCCACACATGACGTCAAAGTATTGTCATTTTGACGCACGCCATCAACGGCAGAAGTGTTTCTAGTTTGTCAAAACCTTGAGGTTGAGGCCTAATATTTTGATAGATAATTACGAAAAAATCAGAAGTTTACAAATATCTAAATTACCTTGAAATGATAAGCAAACACATTATAAACAAGTTTAAATAGCATTCCGGTTAAACAAGATTTCCCTCAAGTACCTGTTTAATTACTGATACAATACCAATCAGATACAATAAAATGAACTGTAGGACAACGACTAGGTTTGGGTGAAGCCGCAGTGGTTTGGCTTGGAGGCTTTTGCAGCCCGGAAGCTGCTTCGCCGATTCACTGCAGGATGGAGGGTGGTAAAATGGCCGCACCAGAGAATAAAGATCTACAAATCATTCTTAATTGTTTCAAAGGTATCAGCTGGGAAGACTTTGTATCATGAGTGACAGCCCTGAGGGGATAATATCGCAACGGATATAGATCTGTCTATTTCCATGCTGGAGATGAAAGTAATTGTGTTCTGTTGACATTGCTCGGTGCCCGAATTACCACAGCAATTGCTATACATCAAAACGATCATCAAAGACTCGTTGTAACTCCTTGGGGTGAACGATTATTGAAATCCGCGACTATGATGTTATTACAAGAGTTGATAACTCTTGTAATAACATCATAGTCGCGGATGCACTTGGCATCTTTCCTTGAGGACAACAAGCCTTTCAAGCTCTTGCATCTTGGGGAAGGTGGTGGGTTGGGTGGTTATTAGTTTGTTATCGTCTAAGCCAATCCTTAGCTATGGTGTACGGTCGATTTAAGGCAACTCTACACTTAATAGTATTTACATTTACAAATAAGTTCTGCCTGTATTACGGACGAGATCACCAATTTCAGTATCATCTTCGAGCTGTGTTGTACCCCACTGACACGTCATTCGGCGTACCCAGTTTTACCGAGTACCTGAAAATACATTGGATTTTCCCTTTGACATGTTGTTGTTGTTGTCGTTTTTGTATTTATTGTGTAGCTATTAATTTAGTTTTTCAATCTGTTTGATGGAAGGTCAAATTGAAGAAGGTCTGTCTCACTACGGTATAATTTTACTTTGGCGTTGGCAATTTTAAAATAATAATTCAGTTGGTTTTCAATGCGAATTTGTCACTCAGGCTGTAGTAATCGTTGCCCTTGGGCCCTAATCGTGTTCCTGTCTTTGCACAATTCAGCAAGAACTTTCAGTTTTTGGCGAAATTACAAGTCAATAAATTCTGTTTAAGCAGTGGTCAAGGGCAGACAACTGGGAAATTACAGCCAAATCAGAGATACTTAAATGAATGTTGACGTGGATGTTACGGCTGTCACTTTCCTCGTCGTGTTCCATTTCTCAAGTGCCTGTTCAGTCTTTTGTATACACGCAGTTTGTTCCACCCGTCTGCTGTGTCGAGTCGTGTTTGTCCACGCGCAGTCGGCCAAACACGATCATCAGAACGGGTCTCAAAATTGAGACAACTGAAGATTTAGACGCAGGTCATGAGTGACGTGAGTTCCCTTATATACGCCTCCAGAGTGCATAGGAAATCCCAATGGCTTCTCGGTGTAAGGGGGGACGGAACGTTTATCCAAACATGGAGACGAACCCCCCCCCCCCCGACAAGACGATCCTTTCATACCGGGGCTGTTTGGCAGATTGATACTGTTTTGGACGAGTCCGATATTGAAATAAAATAAAAGACTGTTTCGAAAACGTGACATTCAGGGCCAATTAGGAGTCGCTACGTGACATAAAGACTCACACAGATTGCTCCTTGAGACTAGGATTTCAAAAGGCAGCGTCATATAATGTGAAGAGAGAAAAAAACGAGTCACACAATCTTATTTGACAGGATCTTGCGGTAAACACAACGTACGCCCACAGCAATTATAACATGTCATACATGGAAATAAGATAATTTTTTTGAAATTTTGCAAATGTATTTTAACATTGAACTGATTGCGCTGTGGCAATGGTACGAGAGGTTTTGTAGTGTACAAACAAGTGTTTTTTAAGTACGTATTAAATTGAATAGTAACGTGTATAATTTAAATGAGTCCCCTTTAAAAATCGTGGGGGGCAGAGGCATGGTTCTGAGATTAATATTTTTAGTGTTCAGCTTATGCCCCCTCAGGCTTACGGCTTGACTCAAAGAAATAATCCTACCTGGGAAGGGAGATGCCTTTAAACATCATTGCCACTGCTGAATGATTTTCGCAATAGACACATAACACAGAGTAAACTTTACATGTTTATACTAATTATTTCCCAACCAAGGATAATCCAATTTTTATATCAGCGGCAATAACAAACTAAATCTTACCTCTCGTCACAGACTCAGTAGTCGGTTATGCAACAAAAAGTCCATTCCCGCATTTGGCGGGTCGTGAGTCCGAGTCCGACCCGAGTCTCTTAGGTTTCTTTCTGCACATGAAAACACGGGGGTTTATCTGCGACGGATACAACACAGTATACAGTAATAGTCATTGAATCAACAAATGAAAAATAATAATTAACAAATAAATAAACAAACAAAAAAGTTTCTATCTGAAGGTTCACGTATTAAAAAGTTATTATACCAGTGTCAACAACAAATTGGTGATACTGTCAGGAATCGCTATTGCTTAATTCGATTGCCGCATTTGAAATAAACCCACCATGAACGTGCACAAACTCCTTGACAAAACATAGACCGTTTGTTCTTCTGGTTTTGACTATGTAATTATAATATCGTGAAAATTGCAGAAATTGTTACAGTTCAGTTGTATGGTGTGTAATTGAAAACTAAAAATTAAAAATAAAATATTTGTGTATTATTTAATTAAATTACTTTAATTAAAAAATTGTTTTATATATATTTGTTATTCAAGAAAGTTATAAGCTTTCAATTAAGGTATAGCATGACAAAAATCTGCCAATGACAAGTGGTAAAACTTAAAATTAATTATTGTTGTGATCCGGACTGTATCTCACGTCCACCAGCCATGTACAAACAATTTTGCATTTTACATATATTTTGTGCATTGTCCGTGTGAAAATGTTTGTATGCTTTTCGTTTTTGACAACAGCTTCGTCTGTCAAAAATCGCTTGGGGACTACCGCGTCGTCAAGTCCATAGCCTGTGAGTGTGGAGCTGCCCTCAAAACAGCTGCCCACATCACCAGTGGCTGCATTTCTCACAGCTGCCCTGGCGATCAGTCCCCTAAAGGAGCTAGACGGTCTGGCCATTCAATGGCTAATATTGACACCAATATTGTACTACGAGATATAGTGTACGTTTTACGGAGCCCGGGCCCATAAAGCCTATAAGCACTGGTTTCGAAAACGCCGAACGGTGATAGTATCTGGATGCCCTCTCGTGCACCCTACTCAAGGGAAATCACAATGTTGATAGATAGAAGATTGAAGGTGTGTCTCGCAGATAACATTCTTTCTCAAAAATGATGAAATATTTTGAGTGACTGCCATGAGCATAGCAATAAAGTAAAGTCCGATGATGTGATATCTGCTGAAAAATCTTCGACGAAAAGTCCATGGAGCGAATTAACTTATTTGAGTGAACTAATAAAGTGGGAATGTCTATAAAATAATGTCTCTTTTTTAACAATTTCCATCATTTAGACAGGAGTGCAGTTTTACTGCTGTGTTGACAGGAAACCGAAAGTCAACGTACCATGCGGTCATGATTATATGGAGTTATATTTTCTAAGAAATCCGTGCATTCATATACTGGGATATCAGTTACAGTTGTGTGTCCCGAAGATATGCCCACTACAAAAATCAAATATTGAATGTTTGATGGACGAATTGAGGCATTGAGTTGACATTACGGATTTATAAGGTACGGAAATTAGATTTCCTTGAATTGATGCATGAATTTCCCTTGATAGCGCCAAACAGCCTAACGACATGTGACCAATAGATACCACTTCGAAGCATGAAAAGATGACGCTGTAAAGAGAATTGCATATTTCATTAAGAATCGAAAGTAACGAACAATAAGCCTGTCATCCACGAAACAAGAAGCGTCTAGGTAGACCTTAATTAAAGGGAAAGTTTACGTTTGGTAATCACTCTTAAAATTAATGGCAATAAAAACTTACTTGGTTATTAATAGAAGTACAGCAGCTTTCGATAGTATAAAGCATTTTGAGAATCATTTCAGTTCGAAGTACTGTGGTTATGGAAAAAGATAATAGTTTTTATCCCCCAAAACTTGAATAATTACGAGAAACGTTTCGCAGATTGTGTATTCCAGTTACGGATTATTCTTCCTTCCTACGTGGACATAACCGCTCCGGATTTTCGGCGAAATCTAAAAAACGCGACCACCTTTTGAAATTATTTTCACAGGATAGTTTGATTGTTTATCTACATTTGATTCAAACAATCGAACGGTTCCAAATACCAAAGGTATTCTTTCCATTTAAAAAAAAATTAAGTGGGCGATGGTAACACCAAATCATGGCGCACTTAATTTATTTCACTGTTTTCTCGAAGGTGCAATGCCCTTGGGGTACAGCAAATGAAGCTAAAAACATTACCGGTTCGCTAGTTGGTTCCCAGAGGCTCTCCGGAAAAGAAAATTTGGGGTTGAACATTGTCAAACAAAATGGACTAGAGCGGGATTTGAACCAACGGCCTCCGGATTAACGTGCCGGCGCTCTGCCAACTGATCTATCTGGTCCTATATTAAAGGTGTCCTTTTTTTTGTCAATATCTTTGTTATGGAGTGCCAGTCAGAAGCCATACAAACTTTAAATGCCGTGTAATAAACCAAAAGGGAAACTGACTGGTTATATTTCAAATACTCGTGGAATATTACTTAATTCAGATACAATCAAAACAACAAAATAAAACAAAGACAATGAAGTACGTGAATGTCAGAGCCACACAGTTCAAACCTATTATTAGCCTAATATCTATTTTCCGCTTGACATTTCGAGACTTCACCAAGGGGCCTCCTTTCGGCTAACAACCCGCAACTTGCTAATACATATTTTCTTGATTGCAATTAATTTGTCCTCATGCCCGACACTGCATGTCAAATACCGAAACGGACGGCTTTTTATGTGACACTAGGTCGGCGATATCCTCAGCTAGTTATAGGAACCGTCATTGGCCGTTACAGTCTATGTCAATTACTCTACATCCACGTATATTATTCAGTTTGCGATAACACCATGTGCATTATAGCTACGTTGCTGTGTAGGTTTGTTCTTTGAGAACTTGTCTTGCTATTTGTTCTACTGCCACGGAGTAGATTTCTCTATACATCCGGGCTAAAAAAAACAGCGTTATGTTATACGGCAACGTCATCGGCAATAAAAGTGAATGCTCCGATTCGACTGTTTGTTTTTCCCATTAGGGAGCGGGAATCTAATAAACAATGACGTCACAAGTCGGCAACAAAAGCCTTTACTTTGAAAATGGTTGGAAATTAAAGATAAAGGTATCAAGTAACACGACCATGTTGTTTTCCTCGAGAACGTTTTGTGCGTTTGTGGCTAGTGGTGTATGTTTAACCAAATGTGATATAATTGGGTCGTTCATCGCTTCAAGTTTAGTTGTTAAAATTAAAATTGACATAACAGAAACAACGCCACTGGAAACATTGTCTTTATTCAGGATTTTGCGTTTTTATTCAGAGATGCATGATCGAGTTACGAAATGCTCCAGAGCAGTTGCAATGAAATAATCTCTATAGTATTTTTTTTTCTTCAAACAAAATCAACTTGATACCTTTGGACAATTTGATCTTTTTTAACAGATAGTTTATCATCAATCAATATTAAAAACTGATACACTTCTGTTCGCACAATTTTCACAGATAAAATGTATTTACAGTTGTTTTCCTAACATCAAATCCATGCATTTGAATTTGTCAGCATTCAAAAAAAAAGATAATATACGAAAAAAAATTGTTTATCAAAGTCAAACCTCATCATAAAAATTGAAATATACTATCCATCCCGAAGTATTTATAAAATAAAATGTTCACCCTTCTCCCTTTCGTAAGTCCAAATGCACATTTTTTTTTGCGGGCACGAAATGTAAAACTTTCGAAACTGTTTCATCGGCTTTATACACTTTATCACAAGTGACAACTGGGTTAAGCGAAACGACAAAGGATAATTAACTTATTTCTGACCCTTATAGCTGGCATTGATAGCATTGGACGATATCGTCCTTCACTTTTGTAATCATTATAATATGAATGAATCGCGAAATTATATTCAAATGGGTAACCTGAACTATAACAATGCAAGATTATCATACCAATCTGCATGTACAAGGCTGTCGGTTTGTAACTTATTGACGCGAGAATTATTTACTTCTGGTGCAGGAATCAAACAATGGCAGAATTCACCTTAACCAGAACCCCTGTTCGGCAATGAGATGATATCTCACTATACCAATGACATCTCGACCCTTTAGGGGGCAAACGGTCTAATTGTATTTTCCGTTTCATCAGGCAAAAGGAACCAAAGTTTATTGGCACTTTACGAAACCTGCCCTTAGACTGAATGAGCAGTGTGGCTTGATATTATACCCGCTTTTCAAAAAGAAGATTTGTTTTTTCCCCCACGAGTTTCAAACAAAAAGCACTCAGTTCGGCTTCGCCCTCGCCGCACGCAGGATTGTCCCTCACTCTAACACTTAAATCATCTGCCCATTTCAGTTTGTGAAATGAAATGTGAAAATATCACCTGCATTTGGGATATCTCTTATAATTTGATTTAACATTCATCATGCTATCTGTCTGTGCCCGTTCGGTTGGTTTAACGTGACAGGGAAAACTCCCGCTGGCCGTGAATTGAACGGCAATTCCCCGGTATTTGAGCCAGGCCCTTAGTACGGGAACGGTTGGGACGCTGTCTGCACGGGGACAGCTGCTTGTGGGTATAAATAGATGAGCTTGATGTGCCACCCCCCCCCCCTCTCTCTCTCTCCCTCTCTTTCCTCAAGCCGAGTTATACATTTCCTTAATACACTTGTGTCTTAATCCCTGTCGCTTCGAGATGCTAAGGCCTTATAACCGATTCTGAGTTTTTGTTACCACCAATACAGTGCTAAAAAAGATATACCGGTATATCAATAAGTCAAAACGTAATGGTAAATTTTCCAAAAAAGTGCACGGTGCGCATTTTTTCCCCGATTGTTATAATTATTCATATTTATTGGTTATTGTTTTATTTTTTTACGAAACGGGAAATATACGAACAATAATTAGTCAGCTTATTTCATTTGACTTTTTGTTAAAAATATTGTTGTTATATATATATATGGACGTGATATTTTGCAAGTATGCATTCTGAGGTGGAAATTGGATCATTTTCTGGGTGACCTATTTCCGGATTTTACCTGAATGTCACGTTGCTTTATTGTCCGAGTTCACTTCACCACACCTCCCACGGAATAATATCGTAAGGTATTGGGGGGCATCACTATATCAGCTCCAGTTTTGTGGTTTTCCGCAATAAGACCTTCCGAAAGCCCGTCGGGCATTTTAAAGCTCCATAATTAAAATAAGAATAGCCGGATTTATATATAGCGCCAAATTACCAAACGATGCAAGGAGGAAGAGAAATACAAAGTAATGGGGACAACCAGCTATATTCGAACAGGTGATTCTTCAGACCCATTACCGTATAGGGTGAGTTACTGCAGCAGAAACCATCGTAACAAAAAAACAAGAAGAAGAAAACAACAACATCAAGTTTAACACTAGGAAAATCTTCATCAATTTTGTTGTTCACCTTCACAAAAACACGGGAGGGGAATTGGTCCCCGGCGACCACCCCACACAACCCTCCCCGTCGCAATCGCCGCTGCAGTTGAGCTTATTTTGTATATACAAGCTTCGATTGAACCTAAGTGTTCTCAGACTTTGGGCTACCGAATCATTGTTTGTTTTCCGTACTTAAGAGAAAAAAATCACGGGAAGATTAAGTATTGATTTTGCTCGGTACACGGAACTTTACCTTGTAGCAAAAACAAGTACCTTCGCTGCTAGGTATTTTTCAAGCATCTTTTGCAGAGAGGATCTTTTGGCGTGAGGTGGTACTATGTAGAAGTAGCATGAATAACAATGGTATATATAATTTGTTTAAACTGATGCTTCTTTTACATAATTTTCCATTCTACAACATGCGATTAAAATAAATCAATTGTGCCTTTTGTCTTGCTTATTATCAGAACATCTTATCAAAGGAAAACGGCAAATTGTAATTTTATTGTAATGGGTAATCTACAATTCAAATGAAAAACATAAAAACGGAAGGTGGGAACTAATTATACAAGTCATTTCCAGCACTTGTGTTTTAACTTTAATTATCTGCAGGTTGAATTTTGTATTTTACCCCTCCGGACTCTGCAATTGTATTCCCCGTTAACAGCTTTTTCGAATATTGAAATTTCCTTTGTTCCAAACATGGTAATTACCGTAGCCAGATGCCCTTTTGTTCTCTTTTTTGTTCACACTTATAAATTTGTCTGTTTGTATAGACATATTTTAAAAGTGTCTCGCTGTTTTAATTTGACAAACGTTTTGCAATTCATATGAACATACACGGCAGCTGCCGGAAGAAGTAAAATACACGCATTACGTTGCAGATAGTAAATATCATCACATATATCATCGCCAGATATGTCAATACATATTCCAAAATAGTTTCGGATATATTGCAATATATTTGTGTTAAGTTTGACACCGTGTTTTAGCTTTTTTTTAAATTCAAATAAGCTCGTACGATAAATTGTAAAAACATCTACAACAAGAATCCACAATTATTTCTGCATTTGTTTACATAAATATAGCAGGCACTACATCACACAAGCTGAAGGCATCTCTCGCCGGACATAATAACATAGCGCCCCTTTCTAAATCAAGAGCAGCAACCAAACAAAACTAAGATACAAAAAAAAACTTATTAAAAAAATTTCCCCGTTCCACATTATGATTACATGATGATTAAACCTTTCAATCAGTGTTGGATTTCATTCATTCACCAAGGCTTTTAAACTAATTATTCTTACACAGGAATGCGAGCTCCAAATTACGGATGATTAGTAACCGTTGCGAGTCCATCAAGTGTAATGGAGTCACTGACCACTCGATTTGGGGCGTGACATTTCCCCCATAGCTCTGATATTTAATTCCACTTAAAGTAGGATCGATCGGTCGTCCGAAAAAAGAAGGAACAATTGAGCCATATATTTCCCCCATTTCCTGCTCTGTAAATCTCATTTAAAGCGATGCTAAGTGCTTTACGCTGTCTTGTATTTATTCCCATAAGTTAACATTTGTTTCTGGCTGGAAACAAATGTAAATACTTCAGTCACACAGTGAGTACATTGTTGTATAGTTAGCAAATTTTACGATAGTGGATGCTGCCATGATGCACGTATAGCCACAGTGGGTTTGCTAGACTTGTACAAATTGCCCCAAAGCTTAAACTTGACTTGTTTTATTGGGCTCAAATAAGTTTTTGTTTTGTTTCCCTTTGTTATAGAGTTTGGGAATAGCTTTAAAGCTGGGGCTAAACGAACGACCACTGTAACTTCCCGTTTCGTTCGTTTGGTTCCACAGAAAGTCAAAGTTCAATGCCGTTAATTAATTTTCAGCATAAATTGTAACATCATAATTGTAAAACATACATATTTTTTATAATGTATTAATCAGGCACCCATTAAATATTTTTGTTGTGAAATTAAGTTACACGACAGTACTGCTCGTCGAACACAATTGTCCAAAGCTGTTTAAAGGCACTGAACACGTTTGGAAATTGTCAAAGACCAGTGTTCTCACTTGGTGTATCCCAACATATGCATAAAATAACAAGCCTGTGAAAATTTGGGCTGAATTAGTCATCGAAGTTGCAAGAAAATGATGGGAAAAAACATCCTTATTGTACAAATTGGTGTGCTCTCAAATAGGAATACAAACTTCTTGCAAGAAGTTTTTATTATTTTAGTGAGAAATTACCTCTTTCTCAAAAACTACGTTACTTCAGAGGGAGTCGTTTCCTACTATGTTTTATTCTATCAACAGCTCTCCGTTGCTTGTTACTAAGTAAGTTTTTATGCTATTATTTGTTTTGAGTCATTACCAAAGGTGTACGAAACCTTTAAACAATTATTGTACGATAGAATACTTTAATGTTGGTGCACGTCGCCATCCTTTTACATGAATGTGACGTCACTAACACGTGTCTGCCTTGTTGTCGGGGGCTAAGTCGTGTGACTTGACCCGGCTGACCTCGGGGAAGCTTCTCGAACGCACCCTGGATACGACTATACAGCAGAAGTTTCTGCTAAACAGCCTTTATGAAATTAGGCCCAGGTGGTCTAACTGGCTGTGTTGTACTACGCATGAAATTTCATTACAAGCGCTCTTATGCCAAATGCGATCATCGGGTATTAGCTGATTTGTTTTCTACTATTGGAAAATAATAATCATAATAATAATAATACTTAGGGGTCTATGAGGCAAAGGTCGGATCTAAACTGTTTTTCTTCATATTTTACGGTCAGCGAAAATGGGAACCACAGATTAAACAAAAAGGGACGACGACCTTACCATCTGTAAGAGGTAAACATTTTGTTTTACATTATTACAAAATGTGGTTGGCAAAAAAGTCGGGCTGTGACGTTGCAATAAAAATGTCTCTAGACCCCTAATTGCGTAGGCCGCCATCTCTCTGAGGTCAAACAAAGGTCCTGCGCACGTGTGTACGCTCCACGCACAACTATCAACCAATGAGAGGTCTTTCTTCGACCTCAGTGAGGGCGCTGCTTATCTCCTGACGTCGTATATGCACGAGGGGTCAATAGATTTTTCCCTTTTCCTGTTTTGTTGTTGTCTTCTCCCGCACTAAATAATATTGTAAGCGTGACGCTTAGATCCGTTCTTTTAGTATAAAAATGGGTGTTGTTTCCGCCTTGACCGTTGCCACGGTTGGGTATCCTGTTTGATCTCTTGAAATTTTTCCCCGCAAACAACAACATAGGACTGGTTAGAATGTTCACCGTTAGCGAAAAGGGGTCATGACGTCAGCTCTCGTCAGTCACCTCGTCCCAGCCGACGATTCATGTTATCATCTCCCAAAGTTATAAAGATGAACCATTGGCGTGGCTATTTATAATCCAGTGTGTCAGTGGCCTTCTGGCTCTAGGGGACTCTGGCTTCACTTTAAAGAGAAGCTGACAGACTGACCCTTAACTGCATGAAGTTTATTCTTTTTTGACATTTTCCTTCTGAACTGCCCTAAAGAATTACACAATTTGTTACACCAGTATAAGGTATGGCTTGCCTGCAGGCTCGTCCACCTGATGGAGCTGGCACTTAATATTTTTCACTTTGATTGTCATTTACGTACACGCATTCAATCAACAAATTTTTGCTCATTACTTTTTCAGCAACTTAAATGTCCCACGAGATTAAAAGACAGAGATAAAACTGAATGAGCAAAAAACTCTGAAAACCTTGTGGCTATCAGCAAATTGTACCTCTTTAAGGTTTGCTTTTAATACTAACAACATTTTTCTGATTGTTTTCAAATACATTCCACTGTGTCCTAAACTTAACCGCAGTCGCAAGCTAGAATGACCAACTACGCTTCCTCTACATTCTTCCAAAAGCAATTTTCCAAATAATAATAAAACCTACCTGTTCCTCGCATACCAACCTTTCGGAATGCTTTTAATAACCGATCAGAAAAAAATTGCCTGCTATACAACCGTAACGCAGGCAAAACTCCTTCTCAATCAATCAAAATACGTTTGTTTGCACCATTCCGACTCTTTTTGGAATCGAACCAACGACGTGTTGCTTTCGTACGGTCTCTCTGCTTTTTTTGCTGCATCTGTTTGGAGTTTTCGGTTTGTCATATAACTCCCTTCCTGAAGGAACTGCATTGGTTGCCAATAAAGTTTCGCATTCATTTTAAAAATTGTACTGCTTGTTTTTTTAATGTATACACTTTTTAGCTCCGTTGAATGTTTTTTGATGCGATGCTTATTGTTTGTAATTTGCTGTAATTTTTAATTGAAATTTATTGTTATTTGCGCCTTCGAACATCTTCGGATGGAGAGGGCACACAGGAAATGTAACAAGTTGTAGAGTAACAGGCTAACCTTTTTGTCAATAATGAAATTGTCTTGTATCGATAGCCAGCATTTTAGTGTGACTGATATTATGACTCAAGCTCACAACCTGTTACGCTCTAGATCAGATATTTCAAACCACTCTGCCCTCAACTTGACCCTTTAACCGAGGCCAGCTCGAGAGCTTGAGAGCTGCGGATAATTACGCATAAATGTATGCATGAATGTCCTTCACGTGATCGTTCATGTGCATGTAAGAGACAGGAGACTGCCATTACGTGTGGATTCCGGTGAAAATGGAACCGCCGGAAGTCGCTCATCCATTAACTCTATAAAACTATTGCCTCTTGGAGGTGTGCCTCACGTGTTAAAAGATGGACACCTCCATCAGTCACTATCGATGTTATATATGCTTTTGTTTGATAACCCCTCATCTGGCTGGTACTCTAACAGCACATTTTTTGACATCAGATACGAGGCATTTCAGACCATGTATTCCTCTCTCTCTCCCTTTCCTTCCCACCAGGGAAAGAGTAGGAGAACGGGGGTGTCGGGTGAAGGCGTCGGAGCTGTGCACCACACACGCTTGGGCCCTCACCCTTGGGTCAAATACATCAGTCACGTCCAGGGGAGATATCTTTGTATGTGGGCATTTTCACAGTGGATGTCTGCTCGCACCAAGATGTCATGACATGTTTGATGTTGCCCCAGTATGTCAAGTCACGATTTGAATTACACCATTTTGTTGGCTGTAGAGACATTCTTTGAAAGTGTGGAAACATAGACAAACTTCGTTTTGTTTTTCTCTTACAACATTATTTCGCTTACAATGTGTGTGAGTGTGTGGGCGTGTCTATCCATTCAAACCGAGGACTTTAACAAAAGGGATCCGGGTGTTTGACAGAGCGAGGACGTCCTCGCTTCGTTTTCGCGTACAAACCCGATGGGGACGTCGCTAAAAAAACTATGTCCAAACAATGGGAGAACAAAGAGAAGTCCTCGATTAGCGGGATTCACAAACGTGTGTGTGGGGGGGGGGCGGTGAGAGTGTTTACCACTGAATGTCGTTGAATTCAGACAAAGGGTCCGGGTGTTTACGGGAGAGAGAACGTACTCGCTTCGCTTTCATGTACAGAACCAATGGGGCTGTCCGTATCTGCGTGTTTAAATAGAAAATATCGCTGAACAATTTTCTGCTAAGTAAAAATGAGCACGATATCAGTCACCGTAATCATGGCACATTTATTTTAACATGAAACATAACAGTTTGTGGTTCGCTAGTTTTTGTGCTTTACAGCTCTGTGAAATTGGGCCCAGTGCACTCTAAATGCAAGTGCGAATTTGAAGCCCTTTGACTTATTGCAATTAGTTAGTGTTTGCGCCACTTTTGTTTACCGCGTAATAAGGGTATCCAGTCATGCGCATTATTCATAATACCTAAATCAAATTTTGAAACTACCATCGGTGCCCCCGTGGTGGCGACATGTTTACGGTAATTTTTACCCCACTTGGAGCCAATTTTCTAATGTTTCTATTGTTTTGTATATCGTGTATGTCTGGCAGTCATTACGAAGGGACTATCGCTTTGACCCGAGGGGGCCTTTTCCACATGGCTTAGGCCTCCAGCTCCGTCATCGAGTATTTTGGAGCAGTGTGCATTTTGCACGGTGCCTCAACATCAAACGGAGCCCGGAGCCGTGGCCCGGATCCGGGGCCGGATTCGGAGCCGGAGTCGGAGCCGGAGCCGGAGCTGAGGTTTGAAAAAGGCCCCAGTTACCGTGTTCTGAAACTGGTATCTGTTGAATGAGCCCAACTTTTAACTCGTTATATCGTCTCTTCAGACAGTACACTCCGGTCGCAACTGTGACTGGCTTTGCCATGAAAATGGATGGATTGTACACATTTATTAATTAAAACACAAGCTAGACGAGTTTTATTGATCGCCATCATTGCTCTTACTGTAAAACTGCGGGTAGTTCCATCACTCAAATCTAATCCAGACCAAGCGTGGCGGACGAAGCAACGGTGCGTTTGACAGTCATGTGTACGGTCCGACGTCGCTCCATGTTTCACCTTGAATTTAATTTCAGAGGTAATCGTGTATTATAGTCCGCGAGGTTAGACAAAATGTAAACTGCACAGTCATTACCTAGTCAGCTCAAGCCATGTATCAATTAGATTGATAGACATGCTCTCAAATTGTTTCTCCTTAAACAAACAGGTTGAAAGAGTTTGGGATGTAAGGTTATTCTAAAGTAAACAACGCTGACACACACTTGTGCTGTCGTGGTGCTTCTTCTTTACGTTTACATTGACACAGAGTTTCAAGTCTTAAAAGCAATCCAAGGGACTTCAGAGAGACACATTGCCCGCCCCACCACGCCAAGCAGTGAATAATTTGCGGAATTTAAACTCAGTCACGTATTTCTTGTTTTTAAACCGGTATTCATTGGGATGGACCGCGTATAACAACGAAAGAGATATATATTTGACCTGGCGATCTGATCGCTGTGAGTGCGCACATTGTCCATGTTTCGGAGATTCATGGTCGAATCGGCTCACTGCTTTTTTTCATTAAATTAAATCACCCTTTATAAATAAGTGGCATTTTTGTCCATCGATAATAGTAAATTGTTTTTAACTGATAATGTTGTGCTTTCTTCTTGTCATGATTTATTGTTATGTCCCCCCCCCCCCCAAAAAAATCTCCAAGTTTCTTCGCTACATGCGGATTTAATTACTGTACAGAGATTTACACTCTGAATGTCTCCTTTGAGTTCTACAAACACGCAGTAGAATATAAACATGAAATTGAAACATAGAAAGTCAGCTTCTGATTGAATCGTGTACGCAACTTGACACTGATTAGCCCTGCACGTGCAGGTTAGTGACCAATCAAAACATGAATAACATGAATAACATTCATACCATTGGAATTCTACACTGAGCATCCAGTGATGATACCTCAGTATTTGACACCTTATGGGGGTTCGAGGATAACTTTAATAAAGTCCAGAGTTGATGGAGATTAAGAGATGCAACGAGGTCCGGAAGTCGGAAGATATCATTAATTTAAAGTTTCGAGGAGCATAGACCCACAGAACATAACCTGTGAAGAAAGACGGTATAAATATGTTGTAAAAGGTGAGCACCTTTTCTGTACAACTTATGAATGTTGTGTTGTCTGTTTGTATTATGATTAAAAGTTCACCGAGGTCGGTCAATTGACTTTAATCAACGTTTTAATTCTGTTATTGGCGGTGTAATGATGTTGGTTGATGCACTCTTTGGCTTATGACGGCGTTTTTTTTTAAAGTGGCACTTTGTACGGAGCTAGTTTAAAAGCTAATGTCTTTGCTGTAGACTTACCACGTTAAAATTGACACTGCATCATGTTTCAACAAATATTGTTTATTTACTGTCATTTAACTTTAACAGAATAGCAAAAAAAGCCACGCATAGAAAATAAAAACCTTTCAAACGCATGTTTTGGCCTTTAACTTCAATTTCAGTTGAGGCCCCCAAAAAAAGATTGACAAGAAGAAAAGAATTGCCAGGTAATAAAACCATTTGAGATTTAGATCACATCTAGAAACGTATCTTATGGCACATCGCTTGACTGTATTTTGTTGGGGAAAAGTGTGTCGGTGGTGGTGAGGTGATGAGACATTTTCTTCATACCACAGTACATAAATGCATATCCCTGATGACGAGGAATGTTACTTCGGGGATACGAAAAAATTGTTCTATGTACAGCAAAGCAAACGCCATCTTCGCTTGAAATCCCTTTATAATGTTCAACCCTTTAATGTACTATGACGATAGTTGTTCAGCCTGTCACACTCTCGTGTTTTGGTGTCCGTTCGACAATTTGTAGCTCCAGTCAAAGTTTAGTTATTTTATTTATTCTGGTTTTACTAATCCAAGGTCACTATAGTTAAAGCAATGTATGTTAGATAATACGTATGGTTGCTTGGATGATCTTCCCGTCAATTGAACTCGGCAATGGGATATAAACAGTACACCAAGCTGGCAACAGCCAATCTCTCTCATAAAAACATTGGTTTAACGTCTATTATTATGAATTGCACAAATCATATCAGTCCAACTCTCCAGATCCACGAAACCAACACATTGTTATCGTTGCGCATTGTTTTTCGGTATGAGGTGTTTTGACGTTGTATGGAACTATGCATGAGAGCAGTGTGTAGTGTTTGGTCCTATGCCTTTTCTGAAGACAGTGGAAGCCATTGGACTTGGTTGTCGTTTGTGTACAGGGCACATAACCCATGACAAACTTTTAGTGTCCTCGTTTTCCACTGATACTTTGTGCTACTTGATGAGAGATTGTGCAGGAGTTGGTCGAGTATCTGGTGAGTAGGTTGCTTTGCTCCTGGTTTTGCTATCTAGGTCATAACTTTTGGATAAATCTGGTAACTTTCGTTGTCTAAACAAATCAATAGATCCGCCGTTGTTTAATGCAATGCTTTGTAATGTATAACATGATGTACATTCATTCTTTTTTTTTACTGCATTGGTGGCGTAATGTACACACAGTATTTGCTTGCCCCTTGTTTCTCATAAACTTTAGTTTTCATAAAAGATAACGAGAACCTATGTTACAACTTGAATGGTAAATTAGTTATACTCACTGGTAGTGGTATAGCTTTAATTTAAATTGAGTAGGCCTACTGTCTGTTGCATAAAATATGGTTGTTTTGATTTTTGTTATAGGTTTGTTTTTGTTCCAACGAGAATCAAACAAATTATCTCCCGTCAACTAATCAACAATCAAGATTTGTGTGTATGATTCCTCGGTCCCCTCGGTAGAAGGAATTCTCCATCCCTTGGTGAGGAGCAATTTAGGCTCACCAACCCTCGGGATCACAGATTACCCTGACATCACCTTGAAAATAACAGGGTTGCTTTATATTAATAAAAATAAATCTGCCTGTGAAATGATTTCCCAAAGATAACTCTACATCGACCAAGAGTTTATTAAGCATTCATGTTGGGGCGCTTGTCCTCTACTACAAGCCACACGAGCTCCGGTGACGTGCTGTTCCCACAATGACCCAAGTGACGACAACTGACACTTTAAGACGATAAAGCAGATGTCTTTTAGCAAAAGGTCAAACCCGTAGCAACAACAATCTTCAACTCGATGTTTCTTACACGTCTTAATTATACTCAGGCCGTCTGTATTTATATACACTAAAGATGAAACTGATCGGAAGGGAATGAGTTTAGGAGGTCTGAATAAGAAATTGGCTTCGGACTTAATTCCGGGTAACTGATCTTTGAGGAATATATCTTTTTTAAGAACTGGAGATGAAAATGCAACAGCATGAGGGAAACTTGCGTCACATCTTCGTGGTGAATGATTTATTTAACAGAAGGACATCTAAGTATTTTAGATGTTGGATTTATGGCTTTACTGAGTGGGGGGAACGTTTGGCGGTAAACCACAGAAGGCCGGTAAACATGAATCAACAAATTTTCATTTGAAAATGATTGTACTTATTTTTAGGCTTGCTTTAATATCTTTTCTCGTGAAACTTTGTTCTTGGTAATTTGGTTCAAAGTCTTGATGACCACGTGCTCGGTACGCCGCAGAAAGGGATAATCTTTCAACACAAAGAGAAAGTATAGACGACTTTTTCAATTTTTGTTATTATTAATATCCAGCCTCGGTTATATGATGCGACGTATTTCAATCAATACAGTGTCATTAACTTAGATTCAAACATGATGATCCACCCTTGCCGTCATAAACCTAACATTCTTCTCATTAGATATTACTGGTCAGAACATTGCAAACAATTTGTTCACATCGTATTTTGTTTTCAAAATTATATTTTGTTTTTATTTCGGAGAGCTAAGGTCAAAGTTGAAGTGTTTATTTGTCGTTTAAGTGGGACTGTTGCTTAAACTAACTCGAACACTTCGACTCCTAGTTGCTCTTCAATAAACACCAATAAAACAATGTGCGGGTGTACAAAACAACGTGCGGGTGTACCGGTCCTTTTTGACATCTGTGTTTTCCAATCGACGGTTCCGGAGCAAATGGGACCCCCTACTTGTATGTGTGCAATTGTTTCCGTATAAGAGGTAAACTTGTAAACAACGAACAACAACATTTCCATCTGGAATGTTTGTGTTGTTTTCTTGGCGTGTTTTGATAACGACTTGTGATGGGCTTTAGATTTTCACAGGTTTTGTTTGGTTTACTGAATAAATCTGGCAATGTTATCGAGCGTTTATTTTCCAATCCAGCTGGCGATTTGTGAGCGTGGTTCGGGAACATCATTCAAACCATTTGACACAACTAATATAATGTTATTGTTAGTCACCGTGAGTGATCCGTTGGTAATTTTAGCACAAACATTATTTACAACAACAGTTGGCTATTGAGACAGGTGTTAAATTTTTGTAATTTGTAAAAACTGAAACCCCAATTAGAAAAAGATACGGGCTACTTATAGGTGTGCTATATTTATTACAATGACCAAACCAGGTGTACAAGAAGGTCATTTACTGATTTAGATTACTAACTTTGGCAGATTGTTTGCCATATTATATTTCATATAAGTGTGTGTTGGTACAGGAACACCCCTTTGATAACTAAAAAAGGGTGTATTTTGTTTCTTTCTAACCTAGTTTAAAAATGATTTCAGCACAAATTGGATCATGAAAGAGGAGGGGATGTCTGATTATCGATTATCGATTTATGTAAACCCATCCAGACCTACTCTCAAAGGGCCATCCCGCCTGAGAGCAAATCATTGTAGAGTGGGTTCGAAGTCGACTGTACATTATCCAAAAATTCTCCACTCAGTTAAAAGTTAGACCTAACTGTGACTATTGTGAAGCAGCAACTGGTGATAACAGAAAGAAATTGTTTAAACCTAATGCGGTATGGAGGCACCCCATTACAGTATCAAATGTTGTAGATGCCATCTTTTTTTATGGTAGCCTTTTTTTTTTACTTTCGCGTTGAAATCCTCTGTTACCGAAATCCAGTTAAGGGCATGGATGGCTTCATATCAGTTTCCCCTTTAGTCCGTCTCCTTTAAGGATCATTACGATAACGCTTGTCAAACATTTATTCTTAGAAAAACGAAACAGAAGTTATCAGGTTAAAGGGTCTCTATACGTTCGTTTGGTAATGACTCTGAAAATAACTATCACCAGGGGCACGTTGCCACCCTGGGGCTGAAACAGGGTTACCCCCCTTCAGAGCCCGTAGGGATGTAGGCATGGGTATATTCCACTCTGAGCCTGGCTGGTAGAGCAGAATGCACTACCTTCCCGTTACTGACAGTAACGTTTCTCAGATTATTTCAATTGCAGATTATTCTTCCTGCGTGGACAAAACAGCTCCAGACTGTCGGCAATATCTCAAAAACGCTACCACCTTTTGAAATGAAATGTTCACAGGTTAGTTTGGTGGTATAATATCTCCAACTATGCTCCAACTATATAGGATTGAAACAAACAGTGGGTTCCAATTACCAAACGTATACAATCCCTTTAAATTGCCTTAGGTTTGATGACTTGTGCGTAATAGATTTGAAAAGAGCACGCATCGGCACGATTCGCAGCAGGTGCTTCGTATGGGCTGCAGGTGAACATAGTTGTTAAAGGTATTATAAAGGATTGGTAAGGATAAAGGGCATCATTGTTTAATTGTAGTCGAAAAGCTTACCGGTAGGCCTACTGATTTTAAAGTTCATATGGAACCTCTTTTTCTGCGAAATATTTCCCTCCTCTAGGTCTTGTTCGGGGAAAAAAAACGTATCTAGAAACCTAAAAGACAAAACGCAACAGCTGATTTCGGTTGTAACAACCAAAATTAAAGACAATGTGTTTACATGCTGAAAATTGTGCATGGTTTTTACTATTTTCTTCTTAATAACACAACGGATTAAACCCACATTTTCACAGGTTTCCTATTTCATGGATATGGTTGATCACACAAAACACGAGCGTGTAAGCCGTTATTGAGGTAGTAAGGTGTATTTGGTATATTGGGGTGTTTTTGTCTTTATTTTCTTAATAATTTATCTTTTCTTGTTATTTCCTTTTTTTTTTCTTTCTTTTTTTAAGAGGTGGGGAGCGTACACCAATACTGTCCACGCTGCAATATTGTTCATAAGTACTCTTAATCAGTACAGTAACCTAATACAGACCTATACCAAATAAACTTCCGCTTGGTTCTGATCGATGTTGTATATATGGGCCAGTTCGTGTCTACGCACTATTGGTGAAAGTAACGAATGTTGTTATATTATTTCCTGTTTTTGGTTTGTTTTTTTATGTTTCTTTAGATTATTCCAATAGAATTCAACTTATTTCCACTGCGAGAAGAATGGATAAAACCATAAATCAAAATACACGTCAAAAGAAGTATTCGTTTACTACTGATCCACCCCCTGTATAACACTGTATCGTGTTTTCCGTCTCCATCCAATGTAGGCATCAAAATGTAATAAAAGGGTTGAATAAACCTCGTCTAGTCCAAGGTGTGTCGAGCAGTACGAGGTTGACCGCTCTCTCACCCTGGTATTGGATCATTTGCATATCCAAAATCTCGTTGGAAATAAAGTAAACCATGGGGAAGAGGTTGGGGTTGAATCGCTAAATTCTACCGTGGACACGGGGAGAGGACGACACATGAACTGAAAGGGTATAGCAAGTGCTTCTTGATGCACAACCAAATACCGGGGTTTTGGGGTGTTTTTTGTTTTCAATTGAAGCAAGGAACCCGCCCCAAGGAGGGCTAATCCGAAACGGCCACAGCTGGATTCTCACGTATGGTGCTATAATGAGAGCGATATGTAGTCGACGAATGGTAAACGAGGGCGGTGTTATGAAAACTCCCAAGTGGTTACTTTTCTTGAAGTTAATATCAGGTTATTCGTGCCTGCCCAGTGAACAGTGTTGTACGGTATACCCCATCCACGTTGGAGCCACAGTCGCCACACACTGCTCCCCATCACTAATTAATCACTATAAATTTTAATAAGTGTCACCAATGCCAGTGTGTTATATTTATTCAAGATTCTATCGTCGGAATAGCTCTGGGATACCCATCGGTGCAAATCTAAGGAACTGACAACCTCGAATGCACGCACCACAGAGAAATGACGCAGCTGCAAAACAGTCCACCGGGGGATTCCAAAGGTTTTGGAAAGTTTGAAGTGCAAAATAATTCAAGAACCACGGAAAGTTAAATTGTGTGCTTGAGGCGGTGACATTAATATTGAGACGAGTGTCTCTGGCTCCCTGACAGGAGATCCCACCCATTGATGTTTGTCCGTAGAGTAAATAGTGTATCAGTAATCCAATCAATTAATGCCTCGCGCAATTTGGCTCCCAATTGGGCCAAACGGAATTTTCTGAAGTGGCAAGTGGTTTCTAGTTATCAAATATTGATCAAGGTGTGAGGCAGGTATACATAATTGATGTGTGTAGCTATTCACTTTCATAGCTACTTTATTGGATGCTTAATTTCTTTCGGCAACTGATTTTCAGTCCTATGATATTTTGGGATGTTAAGGGATGTTTGTAGATCACTATAGAGCAATATATCCTGCAAAGTACATGAGTGCTTTAATTCCTTGTTATCGCACGTTCTCACATCTATCTACTTCTATACACTGTCGCTTTTTGTATCAAGAAACTTTGTTATAAAAACATTGAATTCTGCATTTTTGGGGGTCAACATGAAATTTAAATGGTGAATCCAATTATAAGGAGTTTTAAATGTTGAGCACAATGGTTTGAACTGAAGATTGACGGCCATATTGCGATGTCCGTCAAATAGTACCAGCATGTAGCAGGCACTTGACCGAGACGAAAGGGCTCTCCACCCGATCCTAGCTAAGTGTTCTATACCCTCAGCATGTCGCACCAACCCACAGGCGCTGGCTCTTCAATTTCTGTTTGAACAAGTATTAACGTTGCGTCCGCGTGGACCCGTATCCGGGAATTCGACAGCATCACCGCGAGTAACTCCCTAAGCATCTGTTCTCGGCTCGATTCCGCAGAAATCTTCCTCAAAAAACTCATATTGCCTGAGAGACATTTTTAAGGGAACCACCATCTTCCCATTTGTGTGTCTGTATATGTGGTGGTTTTTTTTTTATCTCTCTTTTTCCCTGAAACGGTTCGAAAAAAATTGAGCAAGTTTATTGATCTGTACGTTCAAGACCAAAATAGTCTCCTGTTTTCTTCTTGTCACAGCTCAGGTTCCAATATTGTGAACATACTCGTGTATGATTTTGTTCTTTTGTACATTAAAGTAAGCCGACCAAAATGAACACGACCACAGAACACTTCTGTATTGGACCTACGTGTATTAATGAGGCTTCATGACGTTGTATTTTAGCACAACGTACATTATAGTTTGTGCATAATGTGCCGAGAGAAAAATAAAAAAGTTGACCGTTGAGCAGGGTGTAAGTGTTGTCGTGCACGGTTGGCGCAGGATACCTTTGTCGTTGCCCAAGGAGGCGATTTTTTCTTGTACACGCGTGTGAGATGCTCTTACAACGACCACCGCTGGCTAAGATGTGATCTCGCGTGTCTGTGCGCAAAGGAACGTGGCTAATATGCTTGTGTCATCATCTCGGTGGTTGTAATGTGAAGCTCACATGCAAGAGATACGCCTGTTTTGTTTGGATAGATTATAAAACTGAAGTCAACGAGACTGTAGTATTATAACGCTGAATTGATTCTACTTCCCAACACTTTATTGCTCCAAATTATGGGTTCGGTAACTCCATTTCCAGGTGGATGATTATCTCTCTAAATGAGTTGTGATGGCTCTCGTATATAAACAGGTGGTTTAACCTTGCTCTATGGTTTAACATCTCCACGTTTCGAACAGTCATCCGATCGTCTTCAGGAGAGAAAATAAAATGGTGTGGTCTGTTCTGGAATTAGATCCCACTTGAAGCGTATCATGTACCTTGCTGGATGAAACTTTCGGTACGGGCAAGACATATGTTGGCTCTTGCTCTATGGCCAAACACACCTGCCCAGTGTGCTAAAGCATTGCTATATGGTAGATAGTACCTTACCACAGTGCATAACATTATCAAGAAGACATGAAATGTGAGTTTATAACATTGGATTGCAACCTTAAGAAAGTTGCCTGCCCTCAGAAAAAGAAAACTTCTCGAGATCGTTGTGGACTGTTCGGAAAATGATAATAGCATATAGGAACAGTTCCTTTCTAACATGGAAATGAATGTGAAACTGGAATAATGAACTAACTTTATTATCAACAATCATGCACTAGGCAGTGACAAGTTAAGATACTGTTCGCTCGTTATGGTGACGGGACGATTTTCAGGACCGTGGCGATTGCTTGCGCATTCGCCGCAGCGTGCAGGGGCGCAATTTCCTGGCACCGCTTGCCGCAAAATGTTGAACCTTACGGCCCGTAGAAAGAGAAGGCTTTTTACAGGGCGCCGTAAGCGCAGAATACTGCCGTAAGCAGCGCCTCGAAATTGGGCCCAGATGTCTCCCATAAAGTCACCCAGCGAACGACACCATTTTCAGGCAACCATCGCACGTTAAATTACAAGGTGATGTATTTATAGACCAATTTACATTTTAACATTGAGACATTAAGAACCGTCGAACCGTCGCCTCGTTTGTGTTAAATTGCCCATAACTTGATAATTACACCAGGCGAAAATTTTGACCAAGGCTCTTTATGTATCTTTCCATAGATGATAGCAGATGTTTGAAATTCTCTGCTAATGACGTTCTGTAAAAACAATTTATTAACGTCGAGTTTTGAATGCGTTCAATGCACCTTTATTTTAAGACAACGTACAGGAAAGGTATTTATTTGGGACAAAAATAATTTCAATCTGAAACCACACTCGTAATAAAGTCCATACCAGTACCGATCCTCTTGGAAAATATTTCCGTCTGAAATACTATCAGAGTCTAGGAATGAGCATTTTGAATCGCACAAATAACTGTTGCTTTTTTTTGATTGCCGCTGAATTGGGTGGGTCAAACTGACGCAGAATCCGAGCTAAAGTCCATTTTTTTAAAAACAGTTTGTTGGTCATCCTAACCCAGAAATGAGTCAGGCCCCCCAGGGAGCCGGGATTCATGTCGCTGATCAGGTTTGTTATGTTATGCATATGTCGGGATACACCAAGTAAGAATACTGGTCGTTGACAATTACCAAACGTGTCCATTGCATTTAAAGGTATCGTACACGTTTGGTAATGACTCAAAACAAATATTAGCATAAAAACTTACTTGGTAACAAGCAACTGTTGATAGAATATTGTAGGCAACGACTCCCTCTGAAGTAACGTAGTTTTTGAGAAAGGGGTAATTTCTCACTAAAATAATAAAAAACTTCTTGCAAGAAGGTTTTATTATTCTATCTGAAAGCACACAAATTTGTACAACAAGGGGTTTTTTCTTTCATCGTTTTCTTGCAACTTCGATGACCAATTGAGCCCAATTTTTCACAGGTTTGTTATTTTATGCATATGTTGGGATACACCAAGTGAGAATATTGGTCTTTGACAATTTCCAGTTCCTTTAAAACACGTGTTTCGGATAAGATATGTTTTCATATTAATTATTCATCTGAATGCTACGTATGGCAAGTACGCATTTAGGTCACCTGATCAGCGACACCGTGGTTCCTTTTGTCGAATTTTTAAAACGTGTTTATATCCACAGCGAGCTGATGCAACTGACAAGTTTATAGACAACCTGGCTACTGGGCTTTGGTGGTGTTACTTGTCCGTACATCGTCGAGAGGACAGAAGATTCGTTGTGAATAGAAAGAGGGAATGACATTTAACGGAATCCTCACTACGTCCCAAACTCAAAGAAAACACTCTGTCCGAAAGTACATAACGAAAATAGTCCGATTCATGTTGTCAACAACAGATGCTTAATCGCTCAACATTCTTACACGGGTAAGAGGTGTGACGTTAATGCAATCATACAGCATACCTGATAATAGATATTCATTTCTCAACTAATAACAACATATTTAGGATAGGTATATCACCGAGAAAAATTATTAAAGGCACTGAACACGTTTGGAAATTGTCAAAGACCAGTGTTCTCACTTGGTGTATCCCAACATATGCATAAAATAACAAGCCTGTCAAAATTTGGGCTCAATTGGTCATCGAAGTTGCAAGAAAATGATGAAAGAAAAAACACCCTTGTTGTACAAATTTGTGTGCTTTCAGATAGGAATACAAACTTCTTGCAAGAAGTTTTTATTATTTTAGTGAGAAATTACCTCTTTCTCAAAAACTACGTTACTTCACAGGGAGTCGTTTCCTACAATGTTTTATACTATCAACAGCTCTCCGTTGCTTGTTACCAAGTAAGTTTTTATGCTAATATTTGTTTTGAGTCATTACCAAACGTGTACGATACCATTAAGTCGGGTATGTCACTGTATAAAGTTCATACAATACTCAACCTCCAGAGAAAATAGCATTTGAGGACCCAAACATCACTAATGCTTGTTTCGACTGCCCGATCAAAATAGGCCAGATTTGACCATGCGCAAACTCCCTGACAAAATGTAAATAGTTTTCTCTTTCCTCTCCATTTCTGTATATAAAGGTATTATACAGGATTGGTAAGGATAAAAACGTCAATGTTTAATTTTAGTCTGAAAGCTTTCCGATTATGAAGTTCATAAAAGAACCATATCTTTTTTTCTGTGAAATATTTCCCTCTGAAAACTGTATCTGAAAACCTAAACAAAAATATATAGAAAAATGCTGAATTCGTTTATAATACAACCAAAAATAAAGACATTGTGTTCACGTGCTGAAAATTGTGCATGGTTTTCACTATTTTCTCCTGACTCACACAACGGATTTCGCTCAAATTTTCAAGGGTTTATCTTTTCATGTATATGAATTGCGACGCGAAGCTTTTCATTGCAGTATGGTTGTTGAGGCGTCAGTGTCCTCTATAAACTGCGTCAAGCGTTAATTTTACGCCCGTGTGACCATCGCGAATATCCGCGAAAAGTTTCTGAAAAGTTAAAATCAAAAAGGCATCCTTGTCCCAGAGTTTTAATTTTGTTTCAATAATAATTAACACATTATTTGTGTTTTATTATAAAAGCTAAAACTAAATAATATAAATTGTAATGATTATTTTTGTTGTTCAGATTTGTCCTTGATACGCGCGAGACTTGCACAGTCTTTTCCAATTGCAGATTATTATTCCTGCGTGGACTAAACTGCTCTAGATTTTCGGCAATATCTAAAAAAGCCAGCCCCTTTTGAAAAGAAATGTTCACGGGTTAGTTTTATGGTATATATCTCCAACTATATAGGATTGAAACAAACAGTGGGTTCCAACTACCAAACACATACAATCCCTTTAATCTAGGCCTAGAGGGAGGAAATTTAGCTATCCCAAAAACATGTTATAATTATATCTAAGATCTTTTGCCTGTGAGATATGTTTCATGTTGACTCGTTTGAAGTCTACATACAAATGTGACATTTATGTTCGGGTCACCTGATCTCGGCAAACAAGGTGATTTACAACCTCATGAAGAAACAAACATCATTCTTCAGTTGTCTTAAACTTGTGGATTGATTACAGGTCAACCTGCAAGTGCAACATCGAAATAAACTCAACCGGTGCTCCCCTCCTAAAGTGGTCGTTATAGCATTCCATCATGCAGGTTATGATTGATCCCCTAGTAATTTGTCAGAGTGGCAGAAATTGTTTATACTCCGAATTCTTCGCGAGAGGGGACCATGTAAGGGGGGCAAACAACGCCTTCTAAAAATATTGCGATCCGGCATAGCAAGAGTAAGCATGGGTGAAGGAACAAATAATGCACTTACTATTTTACAATCCTTGATCCTGTTTGCTTGCAAAGTACTTGTCCTTCGTTTATCCAACTCAACATTTTTCCCTTTTTGTCTTGATCTCGCACTTCCTGTTTTGAGGAATCGGACACCAAAACAAGTTAGAATTCAAGAAACCGAAGGAAAAAAACACAGTTAACATTTAAATCAGAACTGCATACACAGTATAAATTGCACAACACCAATAAATTGCCACAATTGTTTTTATCATCTTTGTGCAACTGACGATCAGATGTATTTGATTTCCCTTGAGTCAACTCATATAGTTACTGATACTTCAGCAAGTGGTGATATTCCTTTCAGTTCAACCAATGTAAATAATTCAATCAAGGATTGATTAGGATACAATGAAGCCGTTGCGGCAGACTCCGACACGTTAACCTTCGGGCCTTGAGATTCAACTGCACTAACGAGGATAACCATTTTAATTATTATTTACGACCTTAGAGACCTTTCTCACTCCGAGTCATCGGTTGGTTTTTCTTGCGGGGACAGGTTTTATACAAATGGATAAGAATGGCTGAAAAGAAAGACGTTTTCTGTGAGAGTAGCACAAATTGTATCTGATTTTCGGAGGATAACATTATTCCCCAAATGTGCGGCCCCTAAATGTATCCCGAAATGCAAATGTAGCCCGGACCTGAAACATAGCACAGGTCCCTGCGTCTAAACGTAGTCCGGACCTAAATGTAGTCAGGATGTAAATGTAGCCCGAAGGTAAATGTAGTCTGGATCTAAATGTGGCCTGGAACTAAATGTAGCCAGGAACCAAGTGTAGCACGAACTTAATGTAAACCGGACCTAAAACGCAGCCCGAGCCCTGCGTGTAAACGTAGTCCGGACCTTGATGTAGTCCGGACGTGAATGTAGCCCAGACGTAAATGTAGTCCGGATCTAAATGTAGCAAAGGGCCATGCGTCTAAACGTAGTCCGGACCTTAATTTAGTCCTGACATAAATGTAGCCAAGACGTAAATGTAGTCCGGATCTAAATGTAGCCTGGAACTTATTGTGGCCAGGAACTAAATGTTGTCCGGACCTAAATATAGCCCGGACCTTAATGTAGCCCGAACACAAATGTAAACCGAACCTAAAACGCAGCCCGGGCCCTGCGTCAAAACGTTACCCGGACATTAGTGTATAGTTATATTTATTACTAATATTATTATTATTATTATTATTATTTTGTTTTGATTTGATTTGATTTGATTTGAGTTCCCAGCCTTTACAAAAATGTTGTATTTCACTCGATATGGCTTTCGTTCCTAAAAAATTACCATTCTGTGACTGATATCTCCCCCTTTTGTTCTCACTCTCTCTTCTTCTTCTTCTTCTTCTTCTTCTTCTTTTCCGTATTGATGTCATGCCTACGGTAATATGGACGCCGCTGTGCACCACGAATAACCGTTTTATTTGCTCAGCAGCCGAACGAATTCTGGAATCGATTTCTTCCGGTAGTGCTCGGAGGAGCAGGATATTTTCAGTCACCCCGGGGGACCAATATTCGAGTTGTCATAAAGCCCATTGAAAACTGTCATTCGTAAAAGCGTAAAACAAAAACACATCGGAATACGGTAACCAAGCCGTGTCGTTTTAGCAGAACTGAAGTAATTATAGAGGACTGCGTGATAACATAGACCAGTTACTTCACTTGCGCACACGCATGCAGGTGACATGTGCACAACTGGAACGAATCAAGCGGCCAATCATGAGAAAGCATGTGCTTATAAATTTTGACGACACAACCTCACGTAAACATAAAACTGGAGCGCTTGTTTAGTTCTCGGCTAGCTTTGCACATGGGTGGCAGCGTCTATTCCTTTGCACAATTTGGATTTGGGATACACGAGCGAGTGACGTATCAAGGCACTGCGAAAGTTGGATGTGGATGCCTTGACTATTGCCAGAAATACCTACGGTGGAACCACCCATCAGGCTCTCAGAGTGTATGAAATAATCAGCGGGGCCATGCGCGTCACTTTAATGTTCATCAGTACACCACAAAATACAGGAAACACGAGCAGTGCTAGACCCCAAACGAGTTCATTTTCGTGATGGTCAATCAATAGGCGACACCGATCCGGAAATAATGTAGGCTGCTCCTTCGCACGAAAGGTAAGTCAATAATGTGGTCCACTTTTACCGCATCCCAAAAGGATTGTCTAAATTACGATCCGAACTTCAGGAATCTTACTCAATCAATGGACGCCGGAATATTATATTTAGTTTTTACCCGTACACCGATGTGTGTAAAGCACTGTATACTCAGTAATTTCCCGAGTCCTGTGTGAAAAAAAAAATCACAGGCATATTACTCGGGTGGGATTCGAACCCACGACCTTTGCCATTCTAGAGCAGACGTCTTACCAACTAGACCACCGAGATTGCCCGGTAGCTATAAGGCAGTTCGAATCATATTTTAGCAGCGGGGACCGCGACAATTTTATAGATGTTAAATTTGCATCGGGGATAAAGAATATTATATTTAGTTTTTACCCGTACACCGATGTGTGTAAAGCACTGTATATTCAGTACTTTCCCGAGTCCTTTGAAAAAATTGACGCCGGCTTTGAAAAGCAGTGTGGCACGTGCTTCATTTTCAAATATCAAAATTACGAACCGCAACTTCGGGAATCTTACTCGATGGACGCTGGGTTTGACAAGCAATGTGGCACGTGCTTCATTTTCTAATATTACAATTCGATAACGCCCCCCCCCCTAAAAATATGATTTTAAAAAACAACAAATTACATGGCTTTTTCCGTGCGTTTATTTGTACGCTGTCGTTTTAACGGACAATGCAAACTAATAATGTGATTTGTTAAGGCGGTGTCTATGCTTAAAGGTTTTAAAAAGGAATACATTAATTGTATGATTAGGTAGTCCGGCTTAAATTTGAACAACCTAAATGTATTTATGGTCTGTCAGGGTTTCAATGCACGCGATCTCATCAACATTGACAGTACTTCAGATGGAGGAACATTACAATAAGTGAGATTACAGATTCCGTCTAAGTGTTATTTTGTTTTCGCTGTTACTACCAATTTTCGTCACAGCTTTATTAATGTATACATTATAAGATCGCCCCTCTATACGAATTCTGAGAGATACAACATCTGTTTTGATGACATAGCTGGATTATCTTCTTTTGATTAAAAAAGGGTCTGTTCTTTTGAGCAAAGCCTTGTGTTAACTGTCAAGTCGGTGTCTAGCGACGATTTTGTTTAAATAGACTGTGCAAGTCTTGCCACTGTTTGAACTTCCGGGACCATTGCGGTCCCAACTATAGACTTTTACGTGGGCAGAATTTTGTTTCGTCAATTATTTTAGTTTAACTTAGTTTATGGCCATGCAAACATATATGATTTTGGGAATGTAATCCTAGGTGATAAACAAAGAAAACCCTATAGTAAGACTTGACCTCCGTGTCCGGTTACTCGAAAAAATTGTTGCCCAACCGATGGGCATGTTGTCATTAAACATTGTGTTAGACGCACACATTCGGGCGTGATTGGCATATGGGGTTTCTAACAATAGGCATCCTCGTCCCAAGTTTTAATTTTGTTTCAATGTTAATTTGAACAAATTATTTGTATTACACAAAATTTGAAAAATTATTAATAACAACTTGCTATGGGTAATTTTAATTTCCATAATTTTGTATAAACATAATTGATTTGATTTCATAGAAACATAGTCTTCGTTCGAGTTTTTTCTCGTTTTCGATATGCGCGAGACTTGCACAGTCTATTGCAGTTCCCTTTATTCACAACGAATCATGTACGTGAACTCTTTAATTCGGAAACGTACACAATCAAAGCAAAGCAGCCCGTGTGTCTAAACTTGTACGTTGCATCAGCTCTTTAAAGCAAATGTACAATATTGTTAATTGTCAAAGACCAGTATCCACACTTGATGTGACCCAACATATAGGCATATACATGGAATAACAAAGCTGTGAAAGTTTAAGCTAAATCGGTCTTTCACTGTTTTCAAACATCGGATTTTATCACCAATGATAAATACTAATTGTTTTACTCATTTTCTAAAAACTATAGCATTTCAAGAACAAATAGTTCAAGCGAAGTTTTCCACAATGACCATATTTTTACCGTGTAAATTATGTGCAAATCTGTGAGCATTTATACCTTCAACCTTACCAATATTGTACACACCCTTTAAGAATTGACAAAAGGAAATGCCGCGTCGCTGATTGGATCTTAAGTATGGACGGCCATTTTAGCAAAAAGGATAAATAATAGAAAATACATAACAAAAGCACAAACACCCCAACAAACAAACAAACAAACAAACAAAGTAAACAAAACTATACATTAAATCACACACAATTTAAATTAAATTACACACAAATAAACATTAAAATCCAAAAACAAATTGGAAATTCTTCCTTCAAAATATAAATTAAATTATAACAAAACACAGGTAAAATTTAAAATAATTTTTAGCAAAGTTATCGAAATTGTACATATAATGTAAATGTATTTAGAAGATAAATACATATTAACTCAGTATTGACTTTAAAGGAAAACTAAAAATCCTGCGTATATAACCTATTTGAAAATAATCATTAAACATATTTCATTGTGGCACTTGTACATGCAGAGCAAATTAAGAAAACACCATGATGCGCCAATCAACACAATAGCGAAATAAACGAACATTTCAGAAATAAACGAACAACTCAGAAATAAATGAACAACTCAGAAATAAAAGAACAACTCAGAAATAAACGAACAACTCAGAAATAAGTATTGGCTTTCCAACTGATCACCATATACCAAAAGTCTCCAGGACTCCCCACCTCATAGGCCTAGGGTTGGTCAATTTATAGGGTATTTTGGTCCTTTTTACTTGAAACAAAATCAGCCCAACATTTAATCAGTCTTAAGTTAAGTCATACATTTTTTCCGGTGCCACTATCTTGCAATAATAACAAATAAAACGTAGTATTATATAATTACTGATTTGTAAATGTGACATCACTTTAATCAAACTTTGCAATAACGTTCACACTTTTGAAATCATCTCCAAGTTGTAAGAAACCTAGTGTGACTATTAACGTGGACCCTCCATCCCCTTTTTTTGTTTGCAATTTTGGTCAACACCTGGCGAATGTAGGCAGTTAAAGAATGACAAAAACTGTATTAAACCTTTTAGCCACTGGACCGCACAGTCGCCTAAAGCGATACACTGTAACGTGTGGTTTAAGAGGAAAACTCACCAGCTTGTGTTTGGAGAAAAATATTAACAACAATAAAACTAAATAGTCAACATTGATACGCGTCGGTCAAGTCAATGCCAACCGTTTAGATCATTATTAATTTCCTCCTTCACAGTTGACTTGTGAATATTAATGCTTGAAAATGAAATAATTGAGCTCTTAACAATTTAGTTCATTTGTAAACAAAAATTTATTTTCTTTCATCATGATGATATACTGTCAAAGTCTAAAGACTTATCAATTAATCAGTAAGAGCATTTGATGACTTCAAAAACTATTGTGTTGATCATCCTTGTAAAAAACAATCGCCATAAAAATTGCAGATAGCCATTAACGAGAGGCACTTATTGTTCCCTGGGAACTTATCACTTCTGAACTTGAAATATTCTGTTAATTTTACGTAAATAACAAGCCGTGTGTATCTTTTGAAATGTGAACCACGATTATAGTAATTTATTGCAAGAGTCTTGTAAACTAAACATCTTTTCAGCAAACTCGGGTTGTAAAGGAGCAATGGGGATAGGGGTCGAAATTACTCAACCGAAGGTCTTCGGACCATGATTGAGTAAGCAATACTAGGTAGACTAGGCACGCGCAAGATCATCTCGATTAATTCGGGACACAGCACAAGTGCCGTGTGGTGGATCGGAGTGCGTTGTTCGCTTATTTCTAAGTTGTTCGTTTATTTCTCAGTTGTTCGCTCATTTCTAAGTTGTTCGTTAATTTCTCAATTGTTCGTTAATTTCTCAGTTGTTCGTTAATTTCTCAGTTGTTCGTTAATTTCTCAGTTGTTCGTTAATTTCGCTAAAACTGTGTTGTATGGCGCGCATCTTGGGGTCGCACGCGGTGTCTCGCATTTTATATCTGCATTGTCAAAGCCGTTTTATGTATTAAGTTTTGTTATTAATATTTTAAAATAGTTTCAGTCCATACGCAGCATTGTTATTGTTTATTATTGTGAAATACGTACGTGTATATTTTTCAGTCACTATAATTTATATACATGTATATATAGTCTAAAATCATTTACTTATTACATTGCTTTTTTGTATTGTATTTATTTTATGTTATATCGGGTCGACTTGAGGTTTTTTGTTAGTATTTGTATGTATTTCTTTCTTGTTTCTTTTCTATTTTTTGCATTTCACTTTTAGTTTGAGATTTTATTTTTATGTATGTGTACATTCTTTAAATTTGTGTGATTTAACTACTTTTTGTTTTTGCTTCGTTTGTTTTCTTTTGTTTTTGTATTGTCTGTTTTGTCTTTTTGCCCCATATATTAGTGGGTTGCCTAGTATTACAGGCAGTGTACAATGAAAGATGGCTTGATATCGGTGGTAACGCGTTCCATTTAGCGTTATGGTACGAGGAAAACAAGTTTGAAATCTGATAAACACAGGTGTTTTCTTACATAGTTTTTAATGCGCATCTTTAAGAGTGATTTTGGAACGTTGCTTATTACACGATGAACAGTGTCGAAACAAACACCGAATGTGAGCCGGGTTTGTACTTTTCAGCGCGGTTAAACCAATACATTCAAGATATCTCATTACAACTGTACCTTTAGGCACCATTTACTCTCGGGTTTCAGGATGTTAACATTCAATGTTTGGCTCACGAAGTCTTTTTCATGCAAAATCCCGAGAGAAACTTTGTTTGTTGTGACACGCTGTCAAACAATGTGGAAATGCCCTGTGTAGATTTTTCATAGCTACTAAGTTACAAAGTTACTCAAATACATCCTGATTTAAAGAGAGCAGGCAAAGGGTATAGCTGCGTTGCCGTCCTACTTAAGTCGACGGTGTATCTCAAACAAACAGCAAAACAAGTTAACGTCTGAGAAGAAAATACAGCATGAACACTCATCTTAATTTCTGCAAGGCTTCTCTGAGATGTTGGATAATTAATTTCCTACTGCCCCTCCTTTATGCATACAAACCTCAGAGTGAATGTATACCATTACTATATTAAGCGATATTTGATATAATAAAGACATTGCATTTCTCTGTTATGATTCTTATTTGGTCACACCCCGATCGATGCTTTTATAGCATTTTGCATGAAAAATATAAAAAGACAATTTCGACCATTTGTTTAACCTCTTGTAAAATATCCGTATTATTTGGCCCCGAAGTAAACAAAAACATAAACACACCCAAAAACATTGTTTTGCGGAATATTCTCTGTTCCAGGCAGTCGCATAATTATTGGGGGTGTTTTAACCTTGTGCGGGTTGCCGGGTTGTGTAATATATTTCTGAAGTTGCCGTAAAGTTCTCAGAAAAGAAACTGTAGGATGAAGAGACTATTCACTCAACATAGCTCCGGGTAACATTCTCTGATTTGATAAATTGATAAATATGTTGGGTGCACTGCCGAACAAATTTACATTAAAGGTATGATACACGATTGGTTATACGATTTTAAAAATATATATATTATAAAACTGAAAGCTTATTTTCTGTTAACTTTTTAATTTTATTTCATTTCATTTATTCTGGTTGTGAAGCCAAGGACTCTCAGAAAAGCGAACTATATCACTGTAAAAGTTTCAGTTTTAGATGTAGGAGGAAAACCCCAAAGAATTATTCCAGGGAAAACCCACGCAGTCAGGTAGGGACTAAAACCACAATCCACGTAGTGCACCCGGCGTGATTCGAACCGGGGTCCTAGAGGTGAAAGGCAAGGAAAGATACCAAACTACTCCGAATCGACCACCCATAAACTTGGTTTTAATAAGTGTCAATTGTCTCGACAGAACATTTCCAACCGACTTTCAAACATGTGCGACACACCTGGTCCGTGGACACTGACTTCGTACGAATGAAGTAAGAAATTACCAGCGTGATGGGAAATCCTTCCAGAAAAAAAACATATAATTGTTTTTTGTCTTTACATTTCCCGATAACATTATCGCTGCACATTGAAGTGATAAAATAAAATATTAAGTTGTTTGTGGTACTCGCTGCTAGGTACATGGTTCGAACTGGCCTAGCGTCATCTGGTACCCCCTTGTGGTCTAGCATGGCCAAGACATCTGCTCTGTTCTACGGGGGTTGTGTGTTCGAATCCCACCCGAGTAGTATAGCATGTGGATTGCTTTTTCCTCATGACTCCGAAAGCACTAGTGAGTACACAGGGCTTATCAACAAACCTTGATCAATTACTCATCTAAAAAATGGTTGGTTATATGTTCGGCTGTATGTCATGATAACAGGTATAGAGGTAAAGAGTAAGGTTTCCATCCGAAAACAAGATGTATCACTGCACCTTTAAACATCGGACCAATGTCGGCGTCTATATCAGATCAAATTGTTTCTTATCTCTCTCAAACCTTCCCCCTCCTGCATCATTTTTGTCTAGCTTTGCGTTACGCCCTGAAGGTATAGCAGAGAGCTATCGGTGCGAAACAAAAATGTAATTGAACTCGTGTGACTCCAGATGCTCAATCGAAAAAGAGAAAAATCTACGCCTATAGAATACTAACAAGCCCAAAAGCCTGGCATTTGTAGTTGGTATTCAGTACGGAGCTCTTGTAATGGTTTTGATGAAGAGGTACCGAAGACATTATCTAGGTCAAAAAGGAGAGGATATCAATCAACAAAGACATCCCGCAAAGACGTGCAACATAACCTGTTTCTTAAGTTTCGTCACTAACACAATGAAGTATACACTCCAAGTAAAAACAAAATTACACAATCTTTTACGGGTGTTTTGGGGTTTTTTGTAGTTTGAACGAACACGATACACTCCAATTAAAAACAAAATAACACAATCTTTTAGTGGGTTAGCTTTTTGTCTCGATTCAAAAATACCCTACTTGCAATTTACAATGTGATGCCTCTTTGGAACGGAATAACCGGGATCTCTACTATTACTCAGTTAACGATCTCAATGAGCTTGCTTTAGAATCAATGAGGACTAAAGCGTGTATCCGCCGATTACGAGCTCGCTATAAGCGTAACTGATATACCGTCAAGCTTCCTATGTACTCGTTTGAATAAAATATTGGAATGTCATGGACGGGAGTTGGTGTTCGTAATTCAACGCGAGTGTTGATCGAGGTTTAGGTTTGTTCACTACCTGTTAAACCCCTAAATCAGCACCTACATGTATATAAGAAATTGACGTCAAAGTTATTGCGGAGGCTGTGGCCCGACAACACACACCAGATTCATGTCCAAATCCGATTTCGGTCAACTCCTTTAGAAAATAAGGCTGAAAAACAAGCTCACATTATGGATGTGTTCTTTTCGATCAGCACACCGTAATTAAAAAGTTGCCCAGAGGGGTTGATTTGGTGAGAAAGTCACGAGTGATGGAAGAGATCTCACCGTCAAATGAAGGGAACTTGTCGTTTTGGATGGATCTGCATTATCTTCCGTGGCAATCAAGATAAGGTATCACCGCTAAAAATTTACTTGTCACAACTGCTGTAACTGATATGCTTACAAAACCCGAGAGTAAATGAATAGTAGCGGCATATTGAAGAATGATGTACATGTATTGTATACAGAGATATAACGTAGGCCCTAATTGTTTATTAATGATACGTTCACAGTTGATAGTAAATCAGAATTCCGTTCAGGCAACTTGATTAATTAAAAGCTGAGTTAGACGGAAAGGATAGGTATTGAAATTACAAGAATTAATGCTCGGCATATCTGGTGATAGATTGATTTCTCACTCGATAGTAAATATCTTCGCAAAATTGGTTTATAAGGTAGCGAGTCGGATTCCTGTGTTGCCGTTAGGATTGGACAAATAAATACCTCAAAGGAGATTTCTTTATTAGAATTTATAAATATGTTATACCTGAATGTATCTAGGAGGTAGACAAGACAAGAGAGTATGCTTTTGGCGTTGGGAAGACAACATAATTAGACAGTGACGTGCCCCACCCTTCATTTAACGTCCGTGCCCCCCCCCGCCCCCTATTTGAAATCTGAACCTTTGAGATTATAAATCACCAAAATAACATGATAAATTTTGTACCCTTTTATGTAGTATAACTATAATACTCGATGTTCAAAACTGTTTTTCTTTTGACACGCAGACAAAATTCCACGCCAGACTATCTTATAAAAAGAAATAGTAAATGGCATAAAACAGAGCACTTCAAAGGGGCTATACCCAGTTATCGATGCGTATTTTATGATTCAATATTTAAGAAAATTACCAACTCGAACTACAGAGTGTAACCTGGCCAGATGCCCCCTAGAGGACAAATGATGCACCACCTTGTGCTCCCGCTCTTAAAATTAACATGAATTTTAACGATGAAAAAGAAAAGGTGTGGGAATCAGATAAAATCTGCATGCCTCGCATGTGTAAGAGTCAAACCAACGTCTTCGTCGTTGTGAAGGATCAATAAACATTTATGTGTTGATAAATTTAAATCGTTTTAGGAGCTTTACTTCGAAGCATGCCCCCCATTATATCGTTAGAAAAATAAATGGATAATTGTAACCCCGCGGCAATTCACGCCTGTTTTAAGTTAATGAACGTCTCAAAAACAGAGGCGAAAACATGCCAACGAGACTAAACGTCTTTAGTCTCAAGGCGTTAATACCGCTGGCTTGGTGCCATTTTGAGGGCAGGCGAAGATTGAGCAAAACCAGTAGTCGCTTAAAGATACAAAGTAGTTAGGACTGTGTCATAGGTTGGAATCTGAAATGTACCCTCAACAACTAAAATGGGGGAACATTTGACTTTTTGTCCCTGAAAAGTTAACATTGTTAAGTTTTTGTCGAGGCAGAGACTTCGGGGTTTGTTTAGCATGACGCACTTTAGACTTGTTTCAAGCCGCAATCATTCTGTCACTTTTCCCGCATGCCTGTTCTTAACCCCCAAAAAAGTAACAACCAACTCCCATCATAATTGAAAAGGGGCCCAGAGTCAGCCGGTTAGGCTTGCCGGTCTAGGTTCAGTTGCATTACCTGCCTTGATTTTAATTCAGGGGGTTATAGGCATATTATTGTTATATCAAAGTGATGGCATATCCACATTCTAAGACCCCCTAGAGTTATAGGAGCTTCTAGTATCCATCAGCGCTAGAGAACTAGATCAAAGAAGATTTCTCTGTATCCGAGGGAAATAACTGCTACCTTTTCCATCAGGCTGGCATTAAAAAGGGGCATTGATCTTCAGATACACTCTGACAATTCTCATCCTTGTGAATTGGAGCGATTCAATTTTGCTGCACCGAGAATATATTGTGGTTATAACTGTCATTATATAAAATTATACCCGCCGCAAACACAGATCCTTTGACTAATGGAAAACCTGTCATTCTTTATTTCACCATATAGATGTAATTGACTAAAACCCGCCGTATTGTCGCCGTGTCACACGGGGCAATTTACAGGCAACAACCAGTTCCAGGTAATCTCCAAGAAGACACTATTCTCATGTAAATGTCCACATTATTTTGGGAGGACAGTTAAAGATACTACGGGGGGAAATATTGCTGGTGTACTCCCGAAATGGTCCTTCTGCTTTGCAGTGCAATAGACTGTGCAAGTCTCGCGCGTATCGGAACGAGAAAACACGTCAAACGAAGAACATTTTTTTCTCTGAAATCAGATCTTTGTTTTAAATTATATTCAATGATAAAATCTGAACAAAAAAAATACTTATAAGATGTTTATAAAATCAGTATTAGTTTTTATAATCAATACACAAATAATGTGTTAATTATTATTGAAGCAAAATTAAAACTCTGGGACAAGGATGCTTATTTGATCTTAACTTTTCAGAAGCCACTTAGGTGGATTCGCGATGGTCACACTGGCATAACATTAACGATTGACGCAGTTTAAAGAGGACGCTGACGCCTCAACAACCATAGACTGATATGAAAAGGCTTCCCGTTGCAATTACAGCATCTGGCGCATCTGGCGCATCTGGCGCATCCAAACAAGCGTTTACATAAGTTTTGTGATCGGAGGTGAGCACGTGCAGCAACCGGAAGCTGAGGTCAAGTTTAATTCTCGGGTTTTCTTCGTTATATTGTTGAATTGATTTTACTTTTCTATTTTTTATCACTAAGTATAACATTCCCAACATCATATATATTTTTCATGGTCATAAACCATGCACGTTAAACTAAAATAATTGACAAAACAAAATCTTGCCCACGTAAATCTCCATATGGTTGGGACCACAATGGTCCCGGAAGTTCAAGTATACGCGAGACTTGCACAGTCTATTGGTTGCCCTCCGAGTTGCCTGTAAAAATTGCCCCGTGTGACCAGACCTATATGTAAAACGCTTGGGGTCATTTTGAAAATAGTTCACGAAGAAAGTCGGGGACCGACTGTTAGTGAAGGTGTGAGATTGTCTTGTATATGTATCAATATAAATTGACTTATACCATTGTGGGTACCCCCGGGGAATCTATGTCTCCCCCGCAGACGGATCAATTCCCTTTAGCTAGAAAAAACTTCCCCCACAGAAAATGTATTTTTATTTTTTAAAAGTTATCAAAACAGAGAATTTGCCATTCAGTGTGAAATGAATTATTGACATGCACAGCTACCGGGCGATGAACGATTTCGAGCTGTGTTCGCGATCGCACCTCTCTGAGCTGTCGCCCAGGCGAGTATTTATATGCCGTACAAGGTTGACTGAACTCATTAGATAAACGTTTTGTAATAACTTTCCATTAAAAGTGACGAGAAGTCACTTTAAGAATTAAGTATCCAAATGACATACCTAATACGACCGGCACTTGTACTTTTTTTTATAGATTTAATCCAATAGGTATTTTAACATGCAGCAAATAGCGTTGTGTTATTCCCAACGGCGGCGCTGCGGGGACCGGGGCCCCCAGTTAATTTCTTCCCCCCCCCCCATCCACCCCCCCCCCAATTAAATTGAATTTAATCCCTAACCATTGCACTCATATTAATGCAGTTATGTTTGCATAACACCAGCTCAGGAATAACGCTGGTGTCAGTCCGTCATCGCGGTATAGTTGATGCTTTTTAGCAGTATTAAATTACATTCAAGATTAATGTTAGCCCCCCTTAAATTTAAGCTTGCCGCCCCCCCCCCCTTTCAACAGGTCTGGTGTCACCACTGCTTGTTCCCTGTGCTGTGCATATACTGATTCTCGTTTTATCACAAGGGATCAGACTATGTTGGCCTCCCAGTATCGGTTTGATTTAAATGGATGAAAAACGAGCGAAGAAACATTACTCCCTTCCCAAAACCACGTACAGCTTTCCTTTAAATTGCATTCTGAATCAATAGCTCTGCTGAGACATACGACGTGAGCGATGTTAAATACAAGCTTATCAAATTAATAAATCAATACTTAATCACTTGATGTTGTTTCAAGACGCAACATGAATCCCTAACACCTGACAACAACTATACTGTCTGGAAAAAAAAGGGAAATAGTTTTCAAGCATCACACATAACATTATAGATGAAGTCAGTGGTTTACCTTCATTATCAGAGTGTTAAATTACTTGACAATTTTCTGCTCAGCAAATTATGAGCAGGATATCAGTCACAGACCGTACATGTGACATTGTGGCTGGTGGCCCTATTTTTGGCAGGTAAGCATACTTTAGCAGCACTATGAAATTGGGCCCTGCTGGTCTGATTATCCATTGGGGCTATAGTAGAGGCAACCACTCTTGTTAATGTCTTGAGGTAGTTGCCCCATGCCCCGTTGGTGCCCCATGGGAATGTCCCAGTTGACCAAGTTAACCTCGTATCAAGAGAGGTGATCTTCACCAAGGAAATACATGTACTGTTTGCGGCGCCAGACTATCAGAGTTTGGAGGGGATGGGTAAGTGAGGGGCAAAATAATATGGTTGGCAGTGGCAATCGAAAAACATTACAAACAAGACATTTACAAACACACACCGTTGTTAGTCTAAGTGTTTTGCCTAGCAAAGGCTGTGATAAAAAATAGAAGGTATTGATCTAATGAGCCGACTGCCGATTGGGGGGTTAAAGGAAAAATTCAGCTTAAAGCCCCGTACGCTGAGCGAACATTTCAAAGCAAATGATGGGGTCTAAGCCGGAGCCAGAGCCGTTAGCTCTATGCATTGCTATAGCTTTCGTACTATCTGTGTGTAGGTATACAGGGTAAACAAGACTGACATTTTTATTGCAGTAACAGTATATTTGATCAGCACTTTATTGGCATGTTCACGGATGCCCAGAACAAACTCAAGCCAATAACTTTTTTTTAAGTGGAAATTTAGTCCAGATACAGAATCGCTTTGGATCCAGGAAAAGTTGTACCAAATTTCAGATCCTTGAGTGCTATTTAAAGTTCCATTGTTTGTTTATAATTTTATGGTAATGTATTTTTTGTTATTAATATATGTTAATTTTGCATCGGGGATGAAGAATATAAGTATTTTTTACCATTTCACTGATGTGTAATAAGCACTGTATGCTCAGTACTTTCAAGCAAATCCACAGGCAAATCACTCGGGTGGGATTCGAACCCAAGACGTCTTACCACTAGACCACCGAACAAGCCCGGTGGCTAGAGGCAGTTCAAATCTATTGGCAGCGGGTATTTGTTATTGTTATTTGGGGTATTCAAGTTTGTCTTTGTCTCCGCGCCTTGAGCGCCCAGCAGCGGGTTGGATACGACTGCGCTACAAATCTGTATTAAGTATAGTAAAGTGGACAATATTTGGGTTAATTAAGATTTTCAACAATCATTTGAAATAGTTTCCGTCACTACAAATGTGCGTATAGTCTTCTAAATGTTGCATGCAGAATAATGAACTAAGTGCATATAGTACAACATACGTATTGAAATGTGACACAAATTAAGAGGGATGCTACATAGCTGTCCCCCTGACGACCAGTTACATTTAATACCTGTTTTGTACGTCAAATTTAAGTTTAAATTCAATCACTGTCTCTCCCCCTTCAATCCCTAGTCACGACTGTCTTCAAACGCAAGATGGTCACAGAACTCCCTGCCTTCCGATCATTAGCCATCCCGTAGGGCATGTTCCTTGTTTGGGTAATTACAAAATTCAAACCGTTCACCTTATTAAGTAAAAGCTTTCTTTTCGAAAAACAAAACAAAAAAACGATGGATATTGAGCGACTCGATGAATAGCCGGATTGGAAACTCGCATTTTCATTGTATTTTTACAACAATGCCGTCTTCTCTTGACATGGATACTGAATTGTAAATTAGAGGAGGCATGGAAAGGTCTGAACTCGGGAACTAAAGCAAGGAGTTTATCCTACTTTGCTATATTTAGATTCGTAATATTCATTTGTTAAATCGCTTCAATTCATTTGCCCCCAGTTGGTACTAACCGGATCATTGTATCGCAAAATGATAAGAAAAGTGCATCTTTTGTTCCTTTTTGTCTTTATTGTTGTAATATCAGCTATTGTTAATAGCATACCCTCATCTGACTAGTTAAATAAAAAAACATAGTTCTGAATAAATCCAATCAGAAAAGAGTAGCTCTAGTACGAAATAAATTAATATTATTATTAATATTGTTTATAAACATATTATAATTACAAATATATAAAACCGCAGATTACAAAATACGATAAACATTCCAAAGACAGGGCAGTGTTATTCGTGGATAACAAAAAGTAAACTTACTGTTTGTTGTTTTCCAAATGCCATTAGACCACAAACAAAAACAAAAAACAATCCAAACACCACAACGCCACAAATAAAATTACAAAAAATACAAATTACACTAGAACAAGAGATAAATATCAATTGATACTACAAGAAAAGGCAAAATAAAAACATCGATGTAAACAGTATACAGCAGATTAACGATGACCTAAGGAACACAACAGTAAGAATAGGAAAATATGTGGGAAAATAACCTTTAATTGAACTATTGAAGGTAGGGTCATTGGGTTTTTGTAAACGTTTTGCTCATTAAAGGCAAAGAAAGATACAAAAACCGCATCTCTGGCCGCAGTATTCGCGAACGGACACCAACCCTCAGAAATCTCAGAAACGATTCAAACACCACAACGCCACAAATAAAATTACAAAAATACAAATTAAACTATAGAACAAGAGATAAATATCAATTGATACTACAAGAAAATGCAAAATAAAACATCGATGTAAACAGTATACAGCAGATTAACGATGACCTAAGGAACACAACAGTAAGAATAGGAAATTATTGGGAAAAAAATAACCTTTAATTTTACTATTAAAGGTAGGGTCATTGGGTTTTTGTAAACGTTTTGCTCATTAAAGGCAAAGAAAGATACAAAAACCGCATCTCTGGCCGCAGTATTCGCGAACGGACACCAACCCTCAGAAATCTCAGAAACGATTCAAACACCACAACGCCACACATAAAATTACAAAAATACAAATTAAACTATAGAACAAGAGATAAATATCAATTGATACTACAAGAAAATGCAAAATAAAACATCGATGTAAACAGTATACAGCAGATTAACGATGACCTAAGGAACACAACAGTAAGAATAGGAAATTATGGGGAAAAATAACCTTTAATTGAACTATTAAAGGTAGGGTCATTGGGTTTTTGTAAACGTTTTGCTCATTAAAGGCAAAGAAAGATACAAAAACCGCATCTCTGGCCGCAGTATTCGCGAACGGACACCAACCCTCAGAAATCTGAGAAACGATTCATGCATGCATGGCTTCGCATGTTTGGGGGTAAAACAATATTAAAACCATATTACTTCGAAGGGAATCCTTTCTCAAAATAGTTTATACTATCAACAGCTGCAGTGCTTCTCATCAAGTAAGTTTTTATGGTCATTAATTTGTTGAGTATTTACAAATCTATCACCCTAAACTTTTAAGTAATATTTGTCAAATATTTGGGGGTGTATATTACTGTTAAGGCAACATAAGAAATGGTCTTTATATTTACATACGATAGGCCTGTGCACCTGTCAAAGCTTGACCCCTGCAAATAAAAACCATCTAAGGATGCTGGTATAGCTAACCAGATAAACACATTAAATCTCACAACCGCATGCATTTCATGCATATAATTGTTTCTCGGGATGCTACGGGTAAACACCTGCCGGTGACCGCGTTTACACATAGAGCAAGATTTGTCCAGTTGTCTTGATGGCAAAGTATAAATTGGTCCCACCTTAATTGCATAGAGCTTCTGAAGCAAAAAGTACCATCCCAACAATGTTCCCGCATGGGAAAAATACACCAGGAACCTAATACAATACAAGTGTCAGTTCGGCGACACTGGTAACGATTTATATATTAAATGGGCCACCTTGTGTTGTACCCAGCTAATTGTGCTTAATTAGTCCATGGTAATTTGGAACCAAATTGTATAGGTTATTGTAATTCTCAATTTTTGATAGCCTCCTCTTGTCATTCGTCTGCCGTTGCCGTAAAACGCACATCGCCTGATGCATCTCAATACTATAGTATAGTTAAAGAACAAAATTGCACTTGGATATATATATACATCTAGTCAGTGTCTAAATTTGACGTGCGGCAAATTGCCTGCGACCTCTTCAGGGATAAAATTAAATAGTGCTTATTCCCACGTTTGGGTTACGGTTTTATCTATCACAGTATATCCGAGGGTGTTCCTGTCATTGCCAAAGTAGTAATACGGAATGGCTTAGAAAATGTAATTGATGAAACATAACACAAACAATATCTTTGTTTGGGGTTTCACAAATGCACGAGAGGAGCGTCACGCGTAATCAAAACAAAATCTGCACTGGCGGCCTACAGGACAAGCAAAAACACAAACACTGCAGACTTCGGATAATTAAAAATTTAATTGCAACGAATAAAGAAGCGAGCCGTAATGGAAACAAAAGTAAGATGTATAGTGAAATGCGCAAAACCAATTCATGCTTGTGGCTTTTTATATTCATCAATTTAGGTAAAAGATTTGTTTTCCCCATATTCTGTTATCAAAAGTTCAATTTGCCATGGCCTGGAAACACAATTTCTTAACAAATAATCTTTAAGATGTTGTTCAACATCCTCGGTATAAACAAACAGCACCCTATCTACGTCTTTTTCATCTATAAATGTTTTGAAAAGGAAAAAGTAAGAACATGTTTTGGTCCGCCGTTTTGAAATGCATGAGGTTCCTTCACGTATAAATGGATTATCTACTAAACGAATCTTAGAACTATGGCCACCAGCATCTGTCCTGGTGCACAGCCGAGGTGTTGATGTAAGGCAACATTGAATAGCGGTAGCCGTAATGTGATTGTTGTTCCTCGTGGCGAGACTACTGAGAAGGGGATTCCGTAACCCAGTTATGTTTTCGTCATATTCACGCGATGATTAGATTTTCGCCCAGCTTTGTAAATGTTAATATTGCAGACACGGCTTACGCAGTCTGCCGCATTCCCTTGCTCTTTTTTTATTAGATATAAAGCGACTGCGAAAAGGGTAAGTGTAGACATTTCAGTCGTAGATCTTGCAGGAGTGTCGAAGCTAGTTAATACAAAATGCTCCACAATTTTTTATTTTTGTTCATGTTGTTTTACAAAGTAGATGGAATAAAAAGCATCGATAAAAATGTGCACGGAAATAAATAGCCCTGTACCAATAGTTAAGGTTGACACTTCAAGACCCGTGGCAAATCTGATTTTAAGCTTCAAGTATTATTCATTAACTTGCCTAAAAGAGCACCAACATGGTGAATACTAGATTTTATTCTTCAGAGAATATTTTTCTTGATCTTAATAGTGTCTTACATGCTCAGCAGTTTTATTTAACAGTGATCCAAATGTTTTTATGCTACAGGGAAGAATAAAAAAGGTAATACCTTTTTATTCTTCCCTATAGCATAAAAAAGTCGTAAAATGTTGGGAAGTAGGTTTTCATAAACCATTATAAATTCCGTACTCAAGACACAGATTCTCTCGAAAGGATTTCAAGCCGGATCCTTTATTCCGGAGATGTATTTTGTTTGTTATGCCGTCGTATTTTGGTTGTTTCCCTGGTTACCACAAACCACCGCCTCATTAGCCCATTTATATCAAGTTTTCGCTGCTAGCTTATCACTTGATCCATGTCAATTCAGATTACAAAGTGGCTGGTAAAAAGTTACCAGGCGTCCATTTAGACTCTTGTTCCGCCCGGAGTTGTTCTAGCAACAAACAACACATGCCTTTAGATATTTTGTGAAGCTCGACGTAAATCACATCTGTGCGGCAGCCAGCGTACATTTTTAACAGCGACAGTTTTGTAACATTTTTTTTCTAAACATTTTCAAACAGTACAGCGCGTCAGTTACTCATTGTCACTATAGTGTACCTCGCTCATAAGAACAATATTTGACAAGTAACTATGGCTTCCTGCCATCTGACCCCAGGCATGTTTCGCGTGATTTTGACAATCGGGATAAACATATTTGATAACTGCAGAAAACCAAACAGAAAACAGTAAAAGAAAATAACACTGTTCCGGGGAACATTTCAACTCTCTTGACTTTAAACTCATCAAATACATTGTTTTTGAGACCTTCGTACAACTAACTGAACTGTGAAATTGGACATGCTCTTGTACTGGTACCAGTCATTTTGAATGCGGTTTAAATACCACGCAAGGTTATCAGCTGACCAAGAGTTCACAAACACAGAAAGATTCTCTCGAAAAAAATGGTGTGATAAAGAAACTGAAACTCCAGCGGTGATACGACCACTTTTAAGAACAAACCACATGAGAGGTGCACTAATGTGTTGCAGGTGTTGGTGGTGCTATCCAATTACGAAGGGGAATACTGTTCCACTGCGTATCTATTTACTTAGATAAAATGAGTTTGGGAACAAACAAAACGAAACGAACAAACAGGCTAATCCTTAACGTAACGGGTAGAGCGAAACACTCTTCTTGGCAGTCTGAAAATATACATGTATATCACAGCCTATTTCAGCGTTATGGTTACTTTGACTCTGAAGGATGTTTCAGGCCTGGATTTACACGGAGGTCACGGAGAGCATTGGCCACTGTTTTCCCATGTCTTGGCCTTGGCGCCCCTTCAAAAGTTTCCCCGCAGACTTTAAGATTGTGCAAAGAAAGTGCACTTAGCAAAATGAAAATGGTCATGCCCTCTCAAAGATTAAATTCCAGACCTGTTGTTTTTTTCAAAATGTAGAATGCCGTTGCAGATTTCATTAGTATTGTTGTCAGGAAAAAGATAAAAAACACTTAAGAAATTTGGTTACAAATTTGATGCTTTATTTCTAATGGCTTGCAACCTTCCCGTCGGATTGTCGAGAGCTCTATAAAGTGAACATTAAATGATGCCCGAGGCTTGAAGATCACTGCCGATATAAATATACTATTAATATTGTTGTTGTATTGATTTTGTTTCTTTTTCTTTTTTCGTGGACAAAAAAAGAAACAAGAAGGCAGACATGAAATGACGTTGTCGTTCATCATGTTGGCGCCAACGTGTTCTCTTTTTATGGGTGCACATTCAACATCGGAGTAAAACCGAGCCGGACTATAAGTTGAAAAGGGATACACGTTTGAAAGTAATTCTTGATTCATTGCTTCCATTTTGCCATTGCGGATAATAGACAACTCATTAAGCGACATCAAAATGAACTATGTTTTGATAAATTTACACATTCCATATCTCCGGAGATGGCACACCATTTGCCTGATTAAGTTCACTTTATCCAAAATCACGACACGCCACCTGGGACACAGGGGCTAGACTGCCTGCCCAAATGGGCTATTTATCGACTCTTATCGACTATTTATCGACTCTTATACAGTGCAATTCCAAAGAATGATCATTGCGCTTCAAACATTATTATTCCTGGTCACTAGGCCATATATTTTATTCCTTAAACCGTCTCAGTTCCCTGACAATGAAGGGGATGGTGATGGTGATGGCTGATGATGGTGACGATGATGTTGAGAATAAGGAGGTGGAGTGAAAGAATGAGAAGGATATAGAGCGGAGATGATATACAAAGATGGTTATTGAAGATTCAAGATTATAAGTCTGGCTTTGAAAGACTAAAACTAAATGCAGGTACGCCCGATGATATCGACTGCGAGTCGAAGAAGTGTAAGTTGCCTGATGGCTATAACAAAGGAATATATTTGATAGACGATAGTTCCTGCTTTCCACCTTTTCACAAACCTGGTCGACAAAAAGGGTGACTTGTGCACAGTTGTGTTTTCTTTGTTGTAATTAGTATTGTTAGTTTAAATTTAGAAGCGCCGACTCGCATTTGAAGAGGGGCATCATTTTTGTCTGGATGGAAGTAGAAACCTAACTTTTGTACTTCTGTTGGAATTACAAATTTCCCCAAGGAAATTGCTGCTTCGCAAGAAGCATTTCCAAGTAATGCGCCCTCTCTCTTTGTTGTCATATAGGTGATCTGAATTTAAAAGAAAATCATTGCAAGAATTCAAATGTATCTGCCCTAGACGCAGATGACGATATCGCGTGTAAATAATTAAACTCTCGAGACTTTTCTCATGTGAACTTTTTTAATTCAAGCCGTTCAATTCTCCCGTTCAGAGTGGTTTATTTTTGGTTGTACCGTGCTATTCCATGCGTAATCTAATTGAAATGCTCTCCCGGTGGTGATCAAAGCGGTGTTTAAAGAGTAAGATGACTGAGAATGAAATTGGAAGGTTACAGTATAGCTTACATGGACAGTGACAGCTACAAATAGTTCTAATAATACCAGTGTACGTGTCTGTCATGAGGGTATGTCTGTATATGTGCAAGTGCCATGGTGATACAGGAGGACAACCGACTCAATAAAGCAGATATTCAACCTAAAGAAGGGGTATTTCGGGTATTTCGCCAGAGGAAGCTCCGCTGTTTCGGACATGTGGCCAGTGGAAGTGCTGGGAAGTTAAGGTAAAAGTATCCTAGAAGGCAAGGTTGGTTGGAAAACGATCTAGAGAACTACCCCAAGCAACCTGGGAATCCTAGAAGGCAAGGTTGGTGGGAAAACGATCTAGGGGACTACCCAAAGCAACCTGGGAATCCTAGAAGGCAAGGTTGGTTGGAAAACGATCTAGAGGACTACCCCCAAGCAACCTGTATGGGAATCCTAGAAAGCAAGGTTGGTTGGAAAACAATCTAGAGAGATATCCAAAGCAACCTGGGAATCCTAGAAGGCAAGGTTGGTTGGAAAACGATCTAGAGGACTACCCCAAGCAACCTGGGAATCCTAGAAGGCAAGGTTGGTGGGAAAACGATCTAGAGAGATATCCAAAGCAACCTGGGAATCCTAGAAGGCAAGGTTGGTTGGAAAACGATCTAGAGGACTACCCCAAGCAACCTGGGAATCCTAGAAGGCAAGGTTGGTGGGAAAACGATCTAGAGGACTACCCCAAGCAACCTGGGAATCATAGATGGCACAGGCGCGGATCCAGGGGGGCGTGGGGGGCGCACGCCCCCCCTTTTTCATTAAAAAAAAAAAAAAAGAGGGAGAAAAGAAAAAAAGAGGGAGAGAGGGAGAAGGGGAGGGAGAAATGGGGCAACAAACTTCATTTATCATTTTGCTGCTTGGAATATTTTCACGCCCCCCCGTTTGGAAAATCCTGGATCCGCCCCTGAGGCAAGGTTGGTTGGAAAACGATCTAGAGGACTACCCCAAGCAACCTGGGAATCCTAGAAGGCAAGGTTGGTTGGAAAACGATCTAGAGGACTACCCCAAGCAACCTGGGAATTCTAGAAGGCAAGGTTGTTGGGAAAATGATCTAGAGGACTACCCCAAGCAACCTGGGAATCCTATAAGGCAAGGTTGGTTGGAACACGATCTAGAGGACTACCCCAAGCAACCTGGAAATCCTAGAAGGCAAAGTTGGTTGGAAAACGATATAGAGGACTACCCCCAAGCGACCTTGGAATCATAGAAGGCAGGGTTGGTTGGAAAACGATCTATAGGACTACCCAAAGCAACCTGGGAAACCTAGAAGGCAAGGTTGGTGGGAAAACGATCTAGAGGACTACCCCAAGCAACCTGGGAATCCTAGAAGGCGAGGTTGGTGGGAAAACGATCTATAGATGGGTACCCCAAGCAACTTGTAGAAGGCAAGGTTGGTGTGAAAACGTTCTAGATGACTATCCAAAGCAATCTGGGAATCGTAAGGCTAGGTTGGTGGGAACACGATCTAGAGGACTACCCCCAGGCAACCTGGGAATCCTAGAAGGCAAGGTTGGTGGGAAAACGATCTAGGGGACTACCCAAGCGACCTTGGAATCATAGAAGGCAAGGTTGGTTGGAAAACGATCTATAGATGGGTACCCCAAGCAACTTGGGAATGCAACATCAACGATTTGACCGGACTTAGTACCAACACAGCGGTGCGACATGCATGCAGAAGATCGCCAATCCTTGAGACGTTTTGCTAATTGTTGGCTCCACCCTTTGTCGGTGAATGACATCAAATAGATACAGTCTGTCAAAAATGACACTCCTGGTGCCGATTTATCAAATTAATTAAGAATGTTTTTTCTGGGTCAAAGCGATCCTTATATAACATCTTGAAAGGGATACATGGTGAGGTGACTCAGATTGCTGCAAGACCATGTAAGAAACATCGGGGCATCAAATTCCTTCTCTGTACGTGTACTGGGTCGTGCATTGCATACAACACGCGTGACCTACAGCTTTACGTCAAATCCGAAGGACGAAGCAATAATGGTGAAGTGTCTTGCTCAAGGACACAAGTGCCTTGACCTGGAACCGAACCCACACTCTGAAAACACCAGAACTTGAGTCCGGTGTACAAGATTGCTCTGCCACAACACCCCATGAATGGCATAAAGAAGAACGGTGTAGGTTTCGTTTTAGTTGCGTTTGTATGTTCACTTGGTGTAGCCTTAATAAAAACCTACTCTCCTTAAAAGGGCCCGTAATAAATGCTTTAAAATGTATCATGAAATTAATTAAACCTAAAATCAAGCGTCAAACTAAAATTAAACAATGGTGTTTTTTATCCTTTCCAATCCTGTATAATACCTTTAAATTGAGAGGAACAACAGAGATAAAGCCCTAGATACAATGCACAGATTAACATTAATGGACTAGTTAATGTCAAAAGCAAAAATTGTTAACGTCTCACGTTCCGACCCTCGCTGAATCCCTCTCAAAGGCCTTTGAGAAAGACTCTGCTCGGGGTCGAAACGTGAGACCATTAAAAAAATTCGTATATAATACCACAAGTCGTGTTGTTTGGTAATTGGTATGGGACAGCTGATTCCCTTCTTCCTTTATTTCCTTAAGTTAACCACGCACCTAAACATACATTTTGCTACAGGAAAAGTTGCATAACGTCTTCAGTTTCTCTTGTTGGGGTTTTTGTTTTGTTTGTTTGTTAAGGTGTTGGGGGTGTTGGGGTGTTTGTTTGTTTGTTTTGGGGTTTGGGAGTTTGGGGGCACAATGCCAGACGGTCACTACAAGGTGAGGGCTATACTTATCCGATTTGGGCTATCGACCTAAATCAACTGCCAACAGAGGCACGTTTCCACCTACTCCTGGGGCTGAAACAGGGTTACGCCCTTCACAGTCCGTATGGATGTAGGCATGCGGGTATCATCCACTAGGAGCCTGGCTGGTAGAGCATAATACACTACCTTCCCATCAGTTCTGAAGCAATTATGGTCAAGGAGCCTGGCTGGTAGAGCATAATACACTACCTTCCCATCAGTTCTGAAGCAATTATGGTCAAGTGCCTTGCTCAAGGGCAACAATGTCATGACCGAGATTTGAACCCACACTCTGCTGCTGACAACACCAGAGCTTAAGTCCGGTGAACTAGACCGCTCGGAATTCTGTTAAATCAACTCCCTTTCAACTAATACTGAAATAAATAACTACATAAATAAAAGAAGCAAATACAAAAATATTTAGAAGCAAAGAACAAGAAATTTTCAAACAAGAAAACTCCAAAGCTACAATACATTTGTTCGGGGACATCCGGCTGTTCTAGAAACAAGGGCCAAAACATTCAGGGAGATAACAAAAAGTATCAAAAGATATGACAAGTATAGCCCTAAAGAAAGGAAATGAAGAGGAGCCCATATAAGCCAATTTCATTGCACACGATCTACTCTTCTGTGATGTTGATGCTCTTTTGTCCACATACCGATCACTATGAAGCCTGTTGTGTGTGCAGTGCTAGTACACTGTTTTCAGTAGCATCAGTAACTAATGCCGAAATAGCGTCCGCGGTTCAGAAGTTTCCGAGCAACGGCATTCATGGGTCAGCTAAATTAGTCAACTTTCTACTTTGGAACGAGAGCGGGTAAGGAAATGTTTGACAAAATAATGTAGTTTCTGGGGCTATTACTTAGCGACGCAGCATTGGTAACCGTCTAATTTAGGATTGGGAAGCCATTACAATTCGCTATACAGAATACCAATACAAAAATGGCGGTATTCACCACACTGCATGGGAGTATAGTCACGTTTTCGAAAACAAATGCAATATGGTGCGGTAAAATTGTTTTGTGGATTCTGTGGATGCTCTTTATTATGCTTATCGAATCAGCGAATCGAAATAAGTGTTTTTATGGATGGATCAGTAATTCAAGGACATATACTATTTCAGAAATTGATGCTAGGATTATAGTGCGGTTTCAGATTCAACTTTTTGTTTTAAGTTCCGGACCATTTCCAATTATAATATTATATTTTTAATCTCTGTACAAAATCTATCGTCAACATCATTAACCTTTACCAGGTGGTGGGTTTTTTCAGAGAGGAAAGGTTTTATGCAGAAGGTTTCGTATGGAAGGTTTTCTACAAGGTTTCCCATAAAATGTTTGGTATTGCTCAAAATATGAGCATTAGGGCCTATGAATTTATTTTGAGAGCGGATCATAAAATTAAATTAAGGTGACTATACTAGTTATACAAAGGATAGTTCATGACCACCATGCCGTGCTTTGCAAGGTAGGTTTGTTAAACTTTGGCAGCCTTTTGAATTATGCGTGTGGAATTTTATCGGGTAAAGTAAAAATTATTGTCTAGTGGGGTCACAGCCTCATGGCTAGGCCGGCTCTGTCATGGTACGGTAGTCACACCCGTCCGGTAGGTCCATTTCAAGACCCACCGATGCGTTAACAAAACACTATTCCAAATTGACTATTATTTTTGTTGCCAACCTTACAACCCCAGCTCATACAATTAAAGGGTTCCCCCCATGAGTTTTATTTTTTGTTACAAAATATGTTGACAATAATTTGGGTTGAACAAAGAAAAATTGACTGGAACAGGATTTGAACAAAATAATGACCGGTTTAACGTGCCGGCGCTCTATACCAACTGAGCTATCTAGCCCTTGTGTTTGCGGTCTCCAACATGAAATTTGCATGAAATTGCTGTATACTGAAGAATACGGAACACAATCACTAAATTTCAAAATTCGTTCATCCGAGCAGTCCCCTCCCTACACCAGCCCCGGACAGTGATCGGAAACAAGTCACCATAAAGTTAGTGTCGCCTCTGCATGGATTGTATCCCGTTAGTTCAAGTAAGGAGAGTGTGCCTTTTTAAAGGGATTGTATAATACGTTTAGTAATTGCAACCCCCTGTTTGTTTTAATCCTATATAGTTGTAGATTTATACCATAAAACTAACCTGCGAAAATTTCATTTCAAAAGGTGGTAGTGTTTGTGAGATATTGCCGAAAATCTGGAGCGGTTATGTCCACGCAGGAAGAATAACCTGCAATTGGAATACACAATCTGAGAAACGTTACTGTCAGTATAAACGGGAAGGTAGTGCATTCTGCTCTACCAGCCAGGCTCCTATATCCTAACGGACTGTGAAGGGGGTAACCCTGTTTCAGCCCCAGGAGTAGGTGGCAACGTGCCCCTGATGACAGTTGGTTTGGTCGACAGCCCAAATCAGTTAAGTGTAGCCCTCACCTTGAAGTGGCCGTCCGGCCTTGTGATGTTAGGCGATATCTCATAAAAAACGCTTCTCAGATTCAAATTTTTCCATTATCGCAGTACTTATATAGGTGAAAAGTTCCTTAAAATGCATTATACTATCAAAAACTACTGTTCTTCTAACCAAGTAAGTTGTTGTCGCCATTAACTTGCAGAGTCATTATCAAACGTATACAGACTCTTTAAGGTTGTCTGACAAGAAAAAAGAAGAAGAAGTAAAAACAAACAAAACAAAACACACAGTTATGAAGCGGTTATTTTTGAATTCGATCATCAGAACAGATATCAACACCATTGGCATCTTTGGCAATGTTACAATATTCTGTGAAGAACTCAAGTGTACAGAGAGCGGAAAGTAAAGGGGTGTCTTGGCAAAGCAATCGCTAAAACATCCTTGATCGTAATCGAGACTTTTCAACATCCTCCACGAAATAGGAAGATAATTATTGAGAAGATAAACTTTTCTCAACAGCATCTTCAAATGCTTATGCTGAAGAATACATATATATATATATATATATATATATAATGATTTTGGGTTGAACAAAGAAAAGTATATATATATATATATATATATATATTGACGGAGAGTATTAACCCTGCTGGACGGGGGTTGTCTTGGCAAAGCAATCGCTAAAACATCCTTGATCGTAATCGAGACTTTTCAACATCCTCCACGAAATAGGAAGATAATTATTGAGAAGATAAACTTTTCTCAACAGCATCTTCAAATGCTTATGCTGAAGAATACATATATGATATATAAAAAAAAGTCGCATCCCCTTAAGGTGATCCCCGGCTGCCGCTTCCCAGGTTGTATCGTATGGGTGTGATCCCTGGCTACACGGCAGTTTGCGGTTGAATGGCTTTCTGACTGGCACCCCCGAACAAAGATATTGACAAAATAGGGAGACCGCCAACATAGGGCTAGATAGCTCAGTTGGTAGAGCGCCGGCACGTTAAACCGGAGGTCGTTGGTTCAAATCCCACTCTAGTCAATTTTTCTTTGTTCAACCCAAAATCATTTAATACTTACCCAGTCAGTTTCCCTTGTGGTCCATTACTTGATATATGATATATAAATAAATGTCGCATCCCCTTAAGGTGATCCCCGGCTGCCGCTTCCCAGGTTGTATCGTATGGGTGTGATCCCTGGCTACACGGCAGTTTGCGGTTGAATGGCTTTCTGACTGGCACCCCCCGAACAAAGATATTGACAAAATAGGGAGACCGCCAACATAGGGCTAGATAGCTCAGTTGGTAGAGCGCCGGCACGTTAAACCGGAGGTCGTTGGTTCAAATCCCACTCTAGTCAATTTTTCTTTGTTCAACCCAAAATCATATATATATATATATATATATATATATATATAATGATTTTGGGTTGAACAAAGAAAAGTATATATATATATATATATATATATATATATATATATTGACGGAGAGTATTAACCCTGCTGGACGGGGTTGTTGAGCTTTGACTTGAGGAGGTCAATATACCTCCTTTGTTATATTCACAAACAAGTTACCGACGTTGAGTTTTCACACCTTGGTGTTTTACCAGGGTCGCATTTTGCAATCCTCCGAGGAAAAGTTCAACTTCGACTTTATTAGCCATATATATTATTAATAATCCACTTTGATGCGCTCCAACAGCCATTGGACGCTAGCTGGTCGAACACCCATGACGGTTGGTAGAACACCCCCTGACGATATCAACCATTAACACTAAAGTTCCCGTAGGAGAACTACTTCCATCGTAAATGATCAACACTTCCTAAAGAGTTACTTCCGATGGTGGGACCGTGCAATATTTGCTTTGTTCTTCTGACTCAGTTTGCGAGTTGTAAATGCGAATGTTTGGACATGTTCTGTGCGTTTCCCCCGTACTATATATTTCGGTGAACGGATATTGACGCGTGCTCGCCAAGATAAATTTACTGTGGATGAAAATACCTTTGTAATCGGGGTTTGCATAGCAGCGTCTGGAGGCACCTGCCTCCTGAAGGAGTCTAGCGATGAGAGCCATTAGATCCAATCCTCTAGACTCTGAACATCTTAAGTAAATGTCTCCGGCATCCGAAAGGGCCTATGAATTAATGGTCGGTCACGACTTAAGAAGAAGCTTCCAGCCGCCAACAAACCCTGTGCAGTTTAAAGGCGTTTCATACCATTTCTCAGGATACTTTTCTCTTTTAGTATACCACTGGTATTTGTAAGTTTTGCACATGGATGCATTTCCTTTAACATTTAACACCAAACTTCATAGTGTCAGTGTTCCGACGTTCCAACATTGTTCGACAAACAACAAATAGTCCCGGCCGATTTCCTACCTTCCGCCCAGGTAGCAGTTAATAAGCATGACAGTTCTTTTCAGAACTAATAAGTCTCCAGAATTCCGAAATTATACTCCGCGGCAGCAAAAAAATAGCAAGACAAGTTCTCAAAGAACAAATTCCGAAATCTACTCCGAGGCAGTATATAATAAATAGCAAGAGAAGTTCTCAAAGAACAAATTTACACCGTTAGTAGATATATACACATGGTGTTACTGCAAACTGAATATACATTGATACCTCACCATACAATGCCTCAAAACCTATAAATAAAACTAACATTCTGATTGTTTTTATTTTCTCTTTCTCATTTTGAAGGTTACTCCATGCCAAATTCGTCCCGGACATCATTTGACCTGTTACAAACATTTCAAAAGAAACCGGCATTAAAATTTAAATTTCAAACTAAAAACTAAACAGTCACAAGTATAGAAAGTAACTATTCCTAGTAAATTTGCGGGTTCAACCCGTGTGCAAATCTCTTTTGGGAAGAGTGTTGGCTCTGAAAAAAAGGGGCAAGATGTGGTCTCGACGTTTCGAACAGTAGGGCCCATACTCAGCTCGTATGTGACATTTATCAATTAAAACCAACATAATTGCCTATGAATCATCCTAAGATGAATCTAAGTGCTTTTTGAGATCTGTCCCATGCAGGTGGTATATGATTTTGTCCCAATTTAAAGCATAATGACAAAAATAACGGTCATACTTGCCCATTGATGGATGGGTTAACATCCATAAATTGATGAGCAGTGCATGAATTTTGGTTATATATATATTTTAAGAAACAACATTAAAGTCTTTATGCTTCAATGAATTCACTCAGAACCGATCGATGGTGGTAATTAGTGACAATTAGTGTTAACGGTCATGTGTAGGACATACCGTGTTGGAGCCACTCCTATATATATTGCATGAGTACACATCTGTCAAAAGTGCCGGTACTTTAATAACCCTAACTATACAAGTACAAAAAGTAACTGCATGGGCATAATTCCTTGTACAGCCACAGGCCTGCGATGATCATGACGACAGTGCCTCTCTAAGTATAATTACAGGGTACTATAATATATGCATAAAACATTATATTGACTTATGAACGAGACAGGCATCATCTGCCGTGACGCCGCGAATTAGGCAACCGAAAAAAAGAGGGTTTTAGTATGAACTGATGCCGTACCTGACATGACTGATGTTTCGAATACTCTGGTAGTATGTGTGTTCTTTTTCGGAAGGGGCTAAATGAAGACAAATATAAAGTGTATATAAATTGTCAACTTATATACATATAAGTTGACAATATGGTTAGTTATTCACACTGTTGTTCTGTTGCAGGCGAAATAGGACTATATTATATTGTTTCACTCTTAAAGATGCTATGTCCTAATTTGTTGGCTGATTTGTCCCGGAAATTTTGATTAAAATTTTAAAAAGCTATTTGTTGTATAGATTCGGGAAAATGGTAAGCTTTAATTCAAGATTTTGCTCAAAAAAAGCACCCGCCAATGGTAAAGTGGTAGTTAATTGAAAATTTAAAGGCACTATTGTCCCACGTCCATTAGCCAAGTACCAACAATTTTGCATTGTACGTGTATTTTGTGCATTGTCCGTGGCATATGCGAAAGTTGTTGTATGTTTTTCGTTTTGAAACAGGATGATCTGTCATAATAATTTGCTCCGTTTAGAGAAAAAAATTAAAATAAAAAAGTATGTAAATAAATACTAATAATAGGCCTTATACAAGTCGGCGAAAATCGGGCTATGCAACTTTAATATTTTACAAACCCATAACATTTCTGTATAATCATCACCACACACGTTGCTCATTTCGATACGCATTGTTGATGTTTTGACAATTTACTAGCTCATCACTGTTATCAATTGTTAATTGTAAACACATTTTGTTGACGATGTTCTATCGAATCATGATCGGATTATACGACAACATTCAACTTGGAGCCAATTACAGTAGGAAATAAGAGGGTGACATCAAAGGCATCTTATTTATTAAGAAAATGCCATTCAAGGAATTGATGGCTTTAACATCCAATTACATCTTGCAACAGATTCCTTTCCGATACAGTTAAGAATATTCTCTCACGCGTTACCAGTCAAGAATAAGCTGTGAGAGAAAAAGACGTCTTACCGTCTATTACCTCCACGTGCTGAAATATTCCGAATCAATTCCACAGCACGCTGCGACTAACACCTCCACCGGAGTGTCTATTAACAACGAATCCCTTGCCAAATACCGCTGGGCAAAAGGCTTCATTCGGGCCGATTGGCTTGGGCACTTTTGATGACTAAAATGTTGTTCTATCTTGTCAACCATGTTAACGTCCGCACACGAATTCAGCAGGCGTTGCAGAATGCGAGCTTCTTTCCAAACCTTGAGTTTATGTAGTTTTAAATGACTTAGAAAAAGAAAATAGACCGTACTAACGTTTGCTGTGTTTCGGGTTTTTTTATAAATATTGTTCCATTGCGCTTGGTGGATATTCATCCACAAATTTGGGGACGCTTGAGTAGAGGCCGCGTGCCGAAGTCAACTGACTTTGGCTACGGCTATGTCCCTTGGTGGCCGTGTCAGTGTTGAAGAATAGGCCTCTTCAGCGATCCAGCCATAGCCACTGCCAAAGCCGCTTACATGCGGCTTTAGCTTCGATTTCAGATGCATTTTCAGGGACATGAGGATAAACTGGCCTTGAATCGGAGAAAGATGGCCGTTCTTACATGCTATGGTCGACAACAAATTAACACGGGGAAAACTAGTTCAGTAAATTTCGACGTGCTGGCAGCGGGGATAACAAACGATTAATTACCGGAAATCATCATCTATAAGCACTTTCGTCAAGTGCATCTGACATTGCGCACTCTGTAAGTGTCCTCTACTGTATTCTATCGGCTGCAAAGTGCGAGGTATGTCGGTTCTTGATGTTCAGGTCCGTGGCTTTCAGGTCTCCATTTATTTATTTCAGCCATGTTGTTCTTTGACCGCCCCTTGGCAGCTTATGATGACGTATATACGCTCCATAAGCGCTTGCTTGGCTGGTGTTTCATCAGGTAGTCTCAGGAGATGGCCTGTCCATATCAGGCGTCTTTTGGCAATTATGACACTCCATGGTTTTTCGTTTTTTTTTTTCATAGAGCACTTTATTTGACACCTTTTTGGGCCACTATTACCGGAAATAGACGGGTGCGTATTGGAAAGGAGAGAAAAGAAATAAAAAGCACCAAGAACGGAAATAAACCGTAACAATTATCCGGCAATAATCGACAACAACATATCGAATGGGATTCAGTCCTTCAAATGCCGTGTGAATGACCACCTTGTTACATAAATCAGCAGAGTATTTCCTGGATACCATACATATCTTTGTTTTATCTTAAACTTGTCTAGAAAATCTGAGGAGTTGCATAAACAAGAGTTCTTCTTTTCAGTCTGATCCAATTTTCATTCCGTTCATTGACCTTGTTAATGTCTGTTGGACTATTGTTCACATGTGTTCCTTATATATATATGAAAAAAATACCGTGTATATAATGTGGATTTTTAAATGTGGAGCTTTTGGTACACTTTGAAAATTCAAAGAATATAATGCGAAATTAATTGAATTTGTTTAATGTGCGAAAATTGTTTCCAAAAGTGCATAAGTGTTTGATTAGACCATAGAGAAAGGACCACGGGAGGAGTTTGAATTTGCCGGGCTCTACAAATTCAACCAATTAGCGCTCACCAGTGATTAGCATCACCCCATAACAAAAGCACATTTTCTATAGTATTTTTTGTTTTTCTAATCTTCGGACACTTAACACATCTTGACCAGGAGTAGTCCAGGGAAGTACAACAGTTTTAAAACTGTCATCAAAAAGATGTGTCTTCCACAAACCCCTTGTCATAAAAAAAACTGAATAGGCCTATACAAGAATACTATCAACATTATTACACAATATTTAGATACAATTTATAAAATACAAAAAACACTCCCACAAGACAAACACTCAACAACAAAACATGCAGACAGTAAAACAACAAGCAAACAAACACACAAAATACACAACAAACAAACAAGCAAACGGCCCAGACAAAAAAAAACAAGCCAACACAAAACACTCATACAGAAGACAGACAGGCAGGCAGACCAGACAAAGGACGGACAGACAAGCAAACAAAAATCACACCACGGGAAAATATCCCTACAAACAAGACTATAGACCATTACAGACACATTAAAAAAACCGAGCAAGAACAAAGCTGAAAGAGCTAATTAAAACAATAGATTTACAGCATCAGAATGCAGCTTTACGTTAGTTAAAAACGATTACACGGACATAATCGTCGAAGGAATACGTAGGTTGCTATGTATGTGAACATTTTCTAAAAAGGTTTATCTTTATGGGGCGCCGTTTGTCAATTAATTGTTTAGCGTTTTTTTGAAATGTTTTAACCATGGTTTGTAACAATTGGATGTAAACCATAGAAATTGCTGTCAATTTTTTTTTGTGGTTTACATACCATGAATATACAATCAAAGCTTATAAATTATGGTTTATAAACCATGTAAAACTGAAGCCTCACAAAACATGGTTTATAAACCATGATTTGTAAACCATGAAATTGTAAGCACCTTAAAAACATGGTTTATAAACCATGAAATTTTAAGCACGTTTCAAAACATGGTTTATAAACCAAGAAATTTTAAGCACCTTCAAAACGTGGTTTATAAACCATGAATTTTCTAGCATAATGATTTACAAATCATGGTTTATAAACCATGAAAATTTGAACACCTTCACAACATGGTTTATAAACCATGATTTGTAAACCATGAAATTTTAAGCACCTTAAAAACATGGTTTATAAACCATGAAATTTTAAGCACCTTAAAAACATGGTTTATAAACCATGAAATTTTAAGCACGTTTCAAAACATGGTTTATAAACCAAGAAATTTTAAGCACCTTCAAAACATGGTTTATAAACCATGAATTTTCTAGCATCATGGTTTACAAATCATGGTTTATAAACCATGAAAATTTAAACACCTTCAAAACATGGTTTATAAACCATGAAAATTTAAACACCATCAAAACATGGTTTATAAACCATGAAAATTATAGCACCTTCAAAACATGGTTTACAAATCATGGTTTATAAACCATAAAAACCGTGTGTTCAAAAATCATGGTTTATAAACCATAAAAAACCGTGTGTTCAAAAATCATGGTTTATAAACCATAAAAAACCGTGTGTTCAAAAATCATGGTTTATAAACCATAAAAAACCGTGTGTTCAAAAATCATGGTTTATAAACCATAAAAACTGTGCGTTCAAAAATCATGGTTTATAAACCATAAAAAAAACCGAGTGTTCAAAAATCATGGTTTATAAACCATAAAAAACCGTGTGTTCAAAAATCATGGTTTATAAACCATAAAAAACGTGTGTTCACAAATCATGGTTTATAAACCATAACAAACCGAGTGTTCAAAAATCATGGTTTATAAACCATAAAAAGCCGTGTGTTCACAAATCATGGTTTATAAACCATAAAAAACCGTGTGTTCAAAAATCATGGTTTATAAACCATAAAAAACCGTGTGCTCAAAAATCATGGTTTATAAACCATAAAAACCGAACGTTGTTTCATCCAACCTCCTTCCCAAGCACCGAACTGAAGCTAACAAAGTATTGGGCCCGAAATAGCCAGCCGCGTATTTGGCTCATTTCTGTTGTTGAATCCGTTACAATTCATCCCGACGAAGACTGAAATAGCTTTACGGAATTGGAAAGCAACAAAGAAACAAAAAATCGGTAGTTAGAAAATAAGCCGCAAGCACGGAGACAATAATGCGTGTATACTGAAGCTAACAAAGTATCATTGGGCCCGATAGTGTTCGCGGAATTCGCGGAATGGCCAGCCGCGTATTCAGAAGAGTAGAATGCATGCAGTACAGGGAGGTGACAAAATGGCTAATTTGGCTCATTTCTGTCGGTGAACCCATCATTTCATCCGGACGAAAACTGAAAACTGTGGCAGGAGATTCTGTGTCCCCCCCCCCCCCACCCCGGCGAACTGTTCTTCTGAGCGCCCTCTACTCTTTTGAATCACCCTTATTCTAAATTAGCCAGCCCAAAAATTTGGTGTGCCGGTGTAACAGTCTTAGATTATGGGCTTAAACTTACACTTTTACTCATCAAATTCTTTTCAAAATTAGTTTTAGTATTTTACTAAACAGCGTAAAGCTGACATCTTGCATACACGGATATTGTCTCCGTGTTTGCGGCTTATTTTCTGATTAACGATTTGTTTTATTCGTCCGGATGAATTATAACGGATTCAACGACAGAAATGAGCCAAATACGCGGCTGGCTATTTCGGGCCCAATACTTTGTTAGCTTCAGTTCGGTGCTTGGGAAGGAGGTTGGATGAAACAACGTTCAGTTTTTATGGTTTATAAACCATGATTTTTGAACACACGGTTTTTTATGGTTTATAAACCATGATTTTTGAACACACGGTTTTTTTATGGTTTATAAACCATGATTTTTGAACACACGGCTTTTTATGGTTTATAAACCATGATTTTTGAACACACGGTTTTTTATGGTTTATAAACCATGATTTGTGAACACACGGTTTTTTATGGTTTATAAACCATGATCTTTGAACACACGGTTTTTTATGGTTTATAAACCATGATTTTTGAACACACGGTTTTTATGGTTTATAAACCATGATTTGTAAACCATGTTTTGAAGGTGCTATAATTTTCATGGTTTATAAACCATGTTTTGATGGTGTTTAAATTTTCATGGTTTATAAACCATGTTTTGAAGGTGTTTAAATTTTCATGGTTTATAAACCATGATTTGTAAACCATGATGCTAGAAAATTCATGGTTTATAAACCATGTTTTGAAGGTGCTTAAAATTTCTTGGTTTATAAACCATGTTTTGAAACGTGCTTAAAATTTCATGGTTTATAAACCATGTTTTTAAGGTGCTTAAAATTTCATGGTTTATAAACCATGTTTTTAAGGTGCTTAAAATTTCATGGTTTACAAATTATGGTTTATAAACCATGTTTTGAAGGTGTTCAAATTTTCATGGTTTATAAACCATGATTTGTAAATCATTATGCTAGAAAATTCATGGTTTATAAACCACGTTTTGAAGGTGCTTAAAATTTCTTGGTTTATAAACCATGTTTTGAAACGTGCTTAAAATTTCATGGTTTATAAACCATGTTTTTAAGGTGCTTACAATTTCATGGTTTACAAATCATGGTTTATAAACCATGTTTTGTGAGGCTTCAGTTTTACATGGTTTATAAACCATAATTTATAAGCTTTGATTGTATATTCATGGTATGTAATCCACAAAAAAAAATTGACAGCAATTTCTATGGTTTACATCCAATTGTTACAAACCATGGTTAAAACACTGTCAAAAAAACGCTAAACAATTAATTGACAAACGGCGCCCCATATATCTTAACCGCAAAATTGTTACTTCAATCAGTTCTGGAGGATGGGGGCCTTCTTGTAATGCGTCGCCGGTGCTTGAACTTCGACCGGCGACTGCGCCGGGTACGAGGGCTAGCATTCGGGGCGTCTAGACGTCTTTTCCTTTGACGTGCATAATTACTCTAAGCATGGAGGTAGTGCTCTAAGTAACTACTTGAGTATAGTATGTTTGGCCACTTCAATCAGCGAATTAACAACGGGCAAAGGGTGCTCCCTTGATTTAATTTAATGTTTCGTCACCAGTTGAAGCACGCCACAAGGAACGTTAGCACTGAACATGTTTGTTGAAGCAAGTTGTTCCGGAGTGGTTTGACAAACTAGCCCTTGATGCGTATTCTGCTGAGGGCGTTTGTATTTGGCAAACGCATCGGAGAACACAAACATCGTATCGGGAGCAGGGGATTTGTATAATCAGTTACAATGGAGTAAGAATAACATACTGGGATGGATGGGGGAATAGCGTATAGTCCGAAAATGGAAAATGGTCAATTCTCATTAAAATAGAAAGGTTTACTTACAGGTGTACGTTGGGAGAATTCGAGAAGCAATGTGTCAAGGAAAAAGGATAGCACCGTCTCCCTGGAGTCGTCCATATAGGTTTCTCTGTAGGATGGTATACAAACAATTGGGAATCATTACTTGTAATCAAGGCTTCATGTGGCATAGATTGAACCATCCTTGATCCCTAGACTGGGTTACGCGCAAAAAAACAGTGCAACAAAACTACCCCGGGAACGAGGTTGGGATACGCGTTCGGCGATTCTTCAATTTAGAGAGTAAAGTAGCTTCAAATACTACAATAAACATACTATTCGTATGTATATACTATAAACAAAACAGGTGCTGGCGGTGTAAGCACTTTATATAATCCACCATATACATAAACTGACAAGCCTGTAGAAGTTTGAGATCGATCGGCCATCTGGGTCACGAGAAAATAGTGAAAAACCGATTACACATTTTCATGTGTTATACAATGCATGAATAAAACGCTCATGAGCAATAAACTCCAATCGGAAATTAGTTTTATTTATTTCTCATCAAGTATGGCATTTCAGACAGAAATATTTCTAGGGATGTTTTCTACTATCATCATCATTAGACCGTGTAAGTTTTATGTAAATCTGTGATCTTAAAGAAAATTTTAATTACCAGTTCTGTAACGTTCCTTTAAGTGTCTTGCTCAAGGACTCAAGTGTCATGACCGGGGTTCGAACCCACAACCCGATGACTTAACCTCCAGCACTCGGGTCCGATGCACTAAACCGCTCGGCCAGGACACGCCAATGGTGGGGGGGGGGGGCGTGCCAGTACAATATATGTTTGGCATGGGAATCTTGGCAGGCTTTGGCCTTGGTTGTGTCAATCGTTTTGAAGACAAGTTACAAAGGAGGGGTTTTTCCTAAATGGCAGACGGAACCGCCGGAAAGAGCCAAAACTGCGCTTTCAAAAAAAGGCAAAAGGAAACAAAGTGCATAAAACAGTTCTGTTCTACAGAACCACTTACAATTTGTCAGTATTACGAAAATCTATACAAGACAATGGGGACAATGTGCCGTTTGCATGCTCTACTATTCGATAAATATTTTAAAACAAAATACTCCATAATACCACCAAAGGTACTGCAGTACAGATATCAAGGACATATTTTCCGGAAACGTTAGTAACTCACTTAGTTAATAATCTACGCGTGATTAATTAGAAAATAAAGATAAAACACATTGTCGCCTTTTTGAGTTAAATTATTCAGTATATGGCTCGATACAAAAATATAGAACATCTTCATAGAATTGCTAACTGCTAAAAATGAAACATAGGCTATAGACCCTTTTCGAAACCTACGGCATGGGATCTGGCTCTGTCTTGGTCTCCGTCATCATTCTCTTGAGCAGTGTACATTTTAAACGGTGTTTTCAACATCAAACGGAGCCCGGAGCCAGAGCCGGAGCCAAAGCCGAGGTTTGGAAAAAAGCCCCAATTAAGAATACTTTTCTAATTTGCGAACAATAATGTCTAAAAGAAACAACGTCATTCACAAGCTATACGGTCTTTGAATAAACGTTTGAATAATGTAGTTGTCACTCCATGTTTAACTCTCTATTCCCTTTCTTTATTTCCCAACAGGTAACATAAGAAATCCTCTTTGATTGGATCATACGTGTTTGACCATCACCCAGTCATCATGTCCAATAACTCATCTTCAGAGAACAATGACTGTGGTAACGTTTCATGTGACGACCCGTTCGATTATAATCGTCCATATGGAGATACCAATGTGTCCGTTGCTATCTACATATACGCTGCCCTGGCCATCGTAGGGGTCTTAGGCAATGCCAGCATCATCCTGGTAATCGTCCTTAACGCCGAGCTGCGCCGTTCCCAGATAAACGTCTTAATCATCCAACTGGCCATCGGGGACCTCCTCTTCATCCTCCTAACGGGACCGATCATGATAGAACATGAGATTTATCCCTTCTGGCAGTCTGGTGCGATTGCCTGTAAGGCCTACATGTTCGGCGAGACGCTAACCATGGGTATCTGCGTCTACTCCATCACAGCCTTCAGCGTCCGTAGATTCATGGGTGTCGTCATGAGGAAAGGTGAGAGGAACTACACGAGTGCACTGGTGTGCGCTGAGTGGGTGACCTCAGTCGCCATCGCGGTCCCCACACTTTTCATTACGCAGTTGCAGCCGACTTTGCGAGGGGATGAATTTAACTGTCGTTTCCCTTACAGTGGGGTGGCAGCTCGTGTCTACGTAGCTTTCTGGGTGAGCTTCTTGTACCTCATTCCCCTGGTCATCATTGCCTACACCAATATCTTAGTAATTGTGAAGCTTCTGCAGAGTACCAGGAAGTTCTCCGGGGAGCAGGTCAACAAATCCCTGCTGAAACAGTTCAAGATTCGCCGCAACCGAGCCGCAATGTTCATCCTTATCACAGTTTTCTTCGCTGTGTTCTGGCTGCCTTACTACGCATTTCGTTTCTTGCATATTTACTATCAAGGTTCTGGGGAAAACCCGCTCATCGACGTGCTACAAACCTTGCATTACTATGCAGCTATTGCAAATTCCTGCTGTAATCCATTTGTCATGTACATGATGAGCTCGAAATATAGACAGGCTCTTTGCTGTCGGCTGTCTGCCCGGAAATCAGGAATAACTTCGGCAAACTCCGTGAGGAGTGTTCGCGTCAGGACAACGCAGTTCAGCCTCTCAGTGAAAAACAAACAGCAAGAATAAGACAGAAACCAAGTCAAATTGCTTATCTGCATTGACAGAGTTTTGATTAATGACTGCAAGATTCTATTAAAAAACATTCAAATGCACTTTGTCTCTACGTGCCGTGCATATTTAAGAAAACACAGACTGTGCACCAAGAGAAGGGGTGCAATTCTTTGCAAACACGCACAACGGATAAAAGGATTTGCACAAATTTCTTTAAATGGAAGTATTTCAGCTGAAACAATTTTTCCGCGGCTACATTTAATTCTTTCTCCCCCCCCCTCTCTCTCTCTCTCTGTATTTATTAGCAGACTTCCAAAGGGGCATTTGTTTCTTATCCTACCAAATTGTTTTTTTTTTCTTTCTTCTTTTTGCAAAATGTCTATTTTATTTCATTTCCGTGCAACCCCATTTGGTTTTTGTCACTCTCTTTTTTGTTCTTAACTTAAATTGGACACTATTGGTAATTACTCAAAATAATTATTGGCATAAAACCTTACTTGGTAACGAGTAATGGGGAGCTGTTGATAGTATAAAACATTGTGAGAAACGGCCCCCTCTGAAGTAACGTAGTTTTCGAGAAAGAACTAATTTTCCACGAATTTGATTTCGAGACCTCGGAATTAGATTTTGAGGTCTCGAAATCAAGCATCTGAAAGCACACAACTTCGTGTGACAAGGGTGTTTTTCCTTGCATTATTATCTTGCAACTTCGACGACCAATTGAGCTCAAATTTTCACAGGTTTGTTATTTTATGCATATGTTGAGATACACCAAGTGAAAAGACTGGTCTTTGACAATTACCAATAGTGTCCAATGTCTTTAAGGTGAATCTTGCGAAGTGTTTCTCAACGGTGCAAACCAGGAATAATCGAAGCATTGGGTTTTGGAAATCTAGACTGGTTTTCCTTCGTACATGGTGGACCGTACAGTCTAAAATGTGAAAATTGTTTCCTTCATAACTTTGAAATATTTTTGTTCCCCTCACTCAGAGATGGTTCTTGTGTTATGCGTTTCTTGTCACTTTTTTTCCCATGTAGTGGAATATGTCTTATTTTTAGTTTAGGAGTAGGCCTAAGCCTTTACAATTTGGAGGGCAGTTGAGTAGAGTAAAGCCTTTGAAAAGGACACGTTGCCTTGGATCGGGCGAGTTGGTCTATAAAAAGCATTTGTAACCGTTTGTTATAAAATGCATATGGTAGAAAGACGTTATAAAAGTAGAATACAACGATCCACACAAATATGCCTCGAAATTGCGTGGGTTTCCTTTTACATCGTGAACAAACACGGTCGGCCATTTTGTGAGTCAAATTTTTGACTCCACATAGATCTAAAGAACACCTTATGATTATTCATGAGATAGGTCAATGGTTGCACGCACTTTATGCAAGAATACGCAACGAAATGTTCGTTGTTTTGGGGTTGTTGTTTTTTATGTTGTTGTTGTTGTTGTTGCTGTTGTTGGTGGTTTTTAAGCATTATTGTTGCTTATCGAGAAGAAATTTAAATGATGTCGTCTGTTTGTTGTAAGAATTGTCACTCATTCGGTTACTCACTTATATCATCGTCAGCCGTTTCAAGAACACATCAATGTTAGTCCATAAAAACGCGTAGGTTTAACAAAAAGGAATCAACGGGGGCTCTATTTTTGTGAATTTAGTGAATTTGGTCCTTGTGAGTCGAGAGTTGAATGTATTTTGGGCTCATACTTATTCGGGTTACATTTTGTGTGCACTTCATTCGGGTTACAACAAACTTGAAAGCATTCGTATGCACGGCAAAATGACTTCTGTTGATCGAAATATGAGAGCAAGTTGAGAGGATTAATGGAGGGTTAAAAGTGGAACATCTTGGAGAGAGTGAGTGTATGTGGGGGTGTTATCCCGCCGAGCGAGGACTTTAAAATAGGGCTGGCTTCCTGGTGTTTTGACAGAGCGAGGATGTCCTCGCTTCGCTTTCGTGTATAAACCTACGAAAGTCCATTAACGCAAAATAACATTAATAATAAATCCAAACCGTTATTACGGATTCACAATCTGTTATACGGATTCGCAATCCGTTATTACGGATTCAAAAACCGTTATTGCGGATTCGCAATCCGTTATTGGAATTTGCAATTGTGAATTCGTAATAACGGATTGTAATCTGTAATAACGGATTGGGAATCCGTATTAACGTATTGTGAATCCGCGGATTGTGAATCCGTAATAATGGACTGTGTGAATCCGTTATTCCTAATAATATCGGAATTTCTTTTTTTGTTGGCGCTAATGGGCTTTCGTACAAAACCAATTTGGACATCGTATAAAAAAAACAATGAGAGAAGACAACGAAGTCCTTGGTTTACCGGGTTAACAAACTGCATGGGAGATCGTGTGGAAGTGTGTGTGCATGCGGTAAAGATGAAACGCATCGGCAATTGACAACAAATCGCGTCTGGAATCAAGGTTTGTTTCTGAATATTGGGCGAAATTTCGACAGCTGGTTGTTTGCTGAAAAAAGCATGGAACAAGTCTCAAATAATGTTCACATTTTATCAAATTTACTGATGCCATATCGCTGCTATTTAGCAAAATCAAGTCTTGTTTTAAGCAAATACGAGCTTTTTGGCCTTTGATTTCGTTCTAGGGTGAATGCAAAATGACATATCTATATTCTATGAATAAGTCATTCTACAAAAATCAATTTGCAACTGGTGAAATTCAAATCACTACGTGTGGACAAGAAATATTGACAAATCACATCGAGAATCAATTTAATAACACTGAAAAACCAATCTTTGCAGAATATTTCCCCAGGGAGATGACGCTCTTCCAGTAATTTGTTTGGTTTAAAAACAAACTGGGAAAGAAACCGCACACTAACATTGGTATTCTAATGTAGAGGAGAACCAGATTGAATAAATCACCCATTTTTGTGTTATCCTTTTTCCCAAACCAAAGATGCGTTTATAGACACTTGGATCGTTTGTGTTTTATTTTGTCTGTGATTGTGGAGGTAAATTGTTGATGTTGCCAGCTTGTATGATGGTGATGCAAGGTTCGATGACGTGGGAGTGAATTCAAGAGATGTGTTTTTGGTCGCAAAAAGTGAGTCAGTTTGTATCAGAACAAGTATTTGTTTTTAACCCAATTACTAGAAATGGGACAAACAATGGTGACTCGTTTGGATGAATGCACAAACATTATAACAGAAACAACACTATTACACTATCAAACTCCCGGGTCAGAATTGACCCGGATTCCGGGGCACAGCTGGGGCCTGACACCTTTCCGGGTCAGGCTGACCCCTAAAGTGGTTATAAATTGGGATTTTAATTCGGATTATTTGTCAGTTTTGATACAGATCCCGGGTCATACCCAGGAATCAGGGTCAATTTTGACCCGGATTTTTTTAGAGTGTAGCCTTTAGATCGGCTCTGTCATGAATACTCAATTAGTCAAAGTTCACTGCGACGCGCTTGCAATTTAGTTACTCGTTGTCTGAACTATTCTTTTTACTTTTTATTTATTATTTGTGTTATTATTAATTTTCATTTTGTTTAACTGACGGAAAGCTTATTGTTGATTTTAACCATAGAGTTATATAATAGAACTACAGAAAGCACTCTTATTACACACTTGTAACCGTGCTGGCCCACCTTGGGTTCGAATCTCTGTGGGTAAATTACATACAAAAATTAATTACCCCTTTTTGAGAAATCGCCTAACACCACAAGGCCGGACGACTACTTGAAAGTGAGGGCTACACTTAATTGATTTGGGCTGTCGACCCAAAAATCAACCGTCTCCGGGTGCACTTTGCCACCCACTCCTGGGGCTGAAACAGGATTACCCCCTTCACAGTCCGTAAGGCTGCGGATGTAGGCATGATGGGTATCATCCACTAGGAGCCTGGCTGGTAGAGCAGAATGCACTACCTTCCCAACTGTTTACGAAGAAATTGTTTTTAAGTGCCTTGCTCAAGGGCACAAGTGCCTTGACCAGGATTCGAGCCCACACTCTGCTGTTGACAGAAAAACCAGAGCTTGAGCTCGGTGATGATCTAGACCGCTCGGCCACGACTGGCCCTTACAAAATGTTGGCTGTGTGAACTGGTGCGTGACCTGTGCAATACGATGGGCAACACCATTTTCTCAATGGCAAAAATTGCTTCTTGTTAGGTCGTGTCACATGGTTTTGTACGCCCTCTATAGTTCTATTATATTGCTCTATGATTTCAACCCGCAATTTGTTTCAATTTGAGGGATAATTATTATGACCCATTCGCAAAACATCGGAAATGATTACAACAAATAACCACCACGGAAGAATACGGAAAATATTTGGGACAAGCGTTTGATCTACCTCTCTACAAAGTACAAGCAACGGTTGTTACCCCAAAAAAGAAATTGAATTTGAATGGGAAATGATTTAAATATGATACTTAGGTCTAAAATAAAAATTTAAGATTCAAACTAAGTATATCTTATCTATGACAAATTAATATATGAAAATGTAGTGATTTTTTTAATGGATGTGTTGTACAAATTGAGGATATTTAGTTTTTTATAACTCATGATTTCTGATTCCAAAATGGGACTCGTTTGATTTCAGTGAAATCTGTACATAGAATTGCCTTCTTCTGGTATTTTTTTAACTCATTTTCTTCACACATAAAGAGAGCTGTAGAGATTGTAAGTGGGGTATACCATTATATGAAATATGTAAGATAGGAACAATTATATATTGGTTTTAAGTGGTTTGCTTGCGTGTAAACTGGGTTGACCTAAATGCACATACTAATGAATTAATAATATAACCATTTGTAAACTTATTATAGAGAGTTAAAGGAAAGGGCATGCACTGTCGGCATGAACTCTCGCCCAGTTACTGATCATGCGCACGATAATAACGACGGCGCCCTTTAAAGCCTTTGTTTGTGATGATGTGACGGTCAACTCGCGCGCGAGTATAATATCTGGGTGAGAGTTCATGTTTCCATGTCCAGCTAGCCACCAGCAGACTACGATTACGACGAGTGCCCCTTTAACTGACCTATTCACTGTTAATTGTTATTGTCTCAGTGGAGTACAGTGTTTGAAATAAAGAATAAAACAAACAGTCACCCCAAAAAATAGATTTCCCGTTTTCTAATTCATTTATCAAACAGCACTTAAAGGCACTGTACACATTTGGTAATTACTCAAAATATATATTAGCATAAAAACTGACTTGGTAACGAGCAACGGGGAGCTGTTGACAGTATAAAAAAAATTGTGAGAAACGACTCCCTCTGAAGTAACGTAGTTTTGAGAAAGAGGTAATTTCTCACTAAAATAATAAAAGACTTCAGGCCTATGAAGCCCTTTATTCCTATCTGAAAGCACACAAATTTGTATAACAAGGGTGTTTTTTCTTTCATCATTTTCTTGCAACTTTGATGACCAATTGAGCCCAAATTTCCACAGGCTTGTTATTTTATGCATATGTTGGGATACACCAAGTGAGAACACTGGTCTTCGACAATTACCAAACGTGTTCAGTGCCTTTAAAGTTGCATCTCCCGATTTTTGCCGAAAGATTTGCGAGGTGGTTGAGTTCCCGTGTCCATGTGTTTATTGGACCGTGCAAGTCTCGCGCGTATTCGAACACTTGGACCCTGGGTTAAAGGGGGCGAGTTTGTTTCCTTCACGCGTTAAAGCAATGTATGTGTGACATAAGTGGTCCTAAAAATGTTCGAATACGCGCGAGACTTGCACGGTCTATTGAGAAACAAAATCAAATGACAAGGAACTATAATATGTGAGTCATATAGAACAAAATATTGAATGCATTTCGTTCGTGCGTTGCTGCAGAATATAATCACTCTGTGAAATCTGGCTTTTCCATTTCACGAGGCAAAGCCGAGAGAATTTGGTGTTTGGGTTAGTTTATTGTTTGCTGCCCGAGTAAAAAGTGAATCATTATTTATTATCTATTTAAATCGAATGAATCGTGTTTGTCATTATTGATACTAAAATAATTCCCATACCCACTACCGTGCGTTAATATGGGTAGGTATACACATTCAAAACGGCGACAATGGGGTCCCGGATGGGTGAATTTGCCTATTTGGAAAGTGTGTACAGAACCAATGGGGGCTGTTGCCAAAGAGTTAAGTAAAAACAAAAGAGGGACAATAGGATGTTCCCGATTGCAGGTGTGTTAACTCATTTATGGCCATACTGAGCCAAAATCAGCAGGGGACGATTTAAAAAAAACTCTTCCTAACTTCGGACTAGTCCTAGGCAATGCTAAGAGATAGGACTAGTCTTAAGTCTTAAGTTAAGACCAGTTACTGGTCCTAACTTCAGATAAGACTAGTCTCATCTCTTTGTGGAAATCGGCCCCAGGTCAACTACAGAAAATTGTCTCATACGTCATGTCCGAATTCGCAGCTGTGGCTATCGCCTGTTGCTTAAGTGTTGCTAAGTGCAGCAAATGCTTCAACTCAAGTTTACGCACGCAGTGATCCTGCCCGTAGCCGTTGTCGTATAGCCGCTAATTCGGCCCGTGATTGAGAACCAAACGAACGGAATACATCAAGCTGCGGCTCAGTTTATTTGACGACAACATGTGGACAGTCAGTTGGACAATCCAATCCAACTTTAAAAACCACGTTGCCACATACTGAGACAAAGGTTGCTGTGAATCGATATCTAGACATGTTGAATGCTTTGGAACGGTAGAACCTTTGAACGTTATCTACAACACTGACAGCGTTATTCAATATTCTCCTCCCCCCAAAAAAAACCAAAATTATATAAAATAAAAGAAAATAAAAAAATCTTACCATGTAATATTATTATAGCTGAAACACAAAGGGATTTCAGTGTTCATACCGGTACACATAAGTCAAAGTTGTCTCGGATACAATCAGTTTAAAAAATAAAGTTATTTTGTTAACCACACTACCATGAAGTATGGTGTTATTGAAGCTTGTGATTTTCTTGATGTAATACACTCTGATATCAATTGCTCTGGATAGCACCATTTAGTGTCATCTATATCCCAACTTGATTTGTCGATTTGTATAAAATTCGATTTTCATGAGGGTAACGACAGCAAGACAACGAATCCATCATCGTTCACGTTCGTATTCTCCATATTCAAGGTAAAGTGTTTCGATGACGAAATGAGATCCCCTCACCGTGCCATCTTCTCACACGTCAACAAATCATTTTCAAGTACTTGTCGTTTAAATGGAAACATTATGTCTAAATGGAAGTGACTTCACCCTGCTTGACAACCATTATTTAGATGTTATGCCATTCCAAGTTATCAGAGAGTTTCCCGTGTACGATTAATGCCATGGAGAAAATAAAACTCCCAACAATTCATTTTCTTGTCACACGCGGCTACTGTCTGCACGCGACCTTTTTGGGAGTCAAAATAGATTGCACGTAAACATTACGAAACGCCGCGTCGCCTAAAATGTGCACTTTACACTATTATAAACACGAGGACATCGACTCCAAAAGTGGTGCAACTCAACCTCGTCCCCAAGGTGTGTCGAGCAGTACGAGGTTGACCGCTCTCTCATCCTGGTATTGGATCATTTGCATATCCAAAACATTTGGATACGTATGCAAATTAGAATAGTCTGGCTGCGAACATGGTGAATACTGAATGAGTACAACTTAACATGTTTACGTTAGACTTGTGTACACCAGTCGTTGTCCAATCAGGGTCCAAGTAAGGAGTTTCCCTCCTAGGGTTTACTATTGTAAACATGGTTGGAAATAAAGTAAACCATGGGGACGAGGTTGGGTGCAACTATAATGGCACGTTCGCACAACGACCATTATGTCGACAAGATGCCGATATTGCCTGGTGCCCAATGCATGTTGTTTAACCATGAATACCAGGCAGAACCGGCCGCTAGTCGACAAATGGCATCCGAGTGCGAACTTGGCCACAGCTCTTAATTAACTTGGCCTAAATTGTAATAATGACGTCACGTGAATTGGGTACTTCCAATAAGAACGGGCACTATGCACCAACTCGATCTTATGGATAAACTAAATGTTCATTATTTACTCTTTAAAGTTTTACTCCATTTCATTTGTTTCTTTCTTTTTTAAAGAGTGGACTCACTTCCGTCCACTATTTCTCAATTAGCACACTTTCCAACCAAAAGGTGATATTTTAAGGTTTTCTCGTTTTAGTTTCTCGTTTTTGAAAACAAAATATTAAAAATGACAACAACATCATTACAATAAAATACAAGACAAAAAAGGGCATTTTTATATGCTAGCGCACTTACAAAAAGCTGTTTACACAGTGCTTAACAAGAAGTTTAAACAGAATGAAAAATGTTTAGGAAGAGTTAGGAGTCAAAAAAGAGCTTTCATGAAGGCAACCACTACAACAAGTTTTCGGTTTTTCCAGGGATTTTGGGCTTGTTCATTGATTCCTTTTATCGCTTGCGGCAGTCAAAGTATTTTCTCGTCTAAAAATACGACAGTTTTCAGACTTCAACATTTCCCCGAGGATTCGTACTGATGAATTTTATAATCGGTGGGATTTCAGATTCTTGCCAATCCTGTAGTGTATATAAAAAATATTGTTCTTTTACACATCATCAACGTACCGTTGCCATGTTTCTTATCTGCATGCTTTTGTGTGTTCGTTTTTGTTTGGCTGCTCTCTGCAAACTCTGGCTTCCCGTTAACAGACCTATGCTATACTTGATATTATTTATTTATCTAATGATAGTGCTTTGTATTTGTGGCTTACTTTAATTTCATTCACACGAAAACTGTTGAGTTTCACACAGGCAGAAGTGTTCAAAAAATAATTGAACTGTACGCATGTATTTTTAAACAAGTTAGAGGCACAATTAACTGCTCCAGTTTTTATAGACTAGGGCGGCACCAAATTGAAGCGAGCAAGTAATAAATTAAATATGTGGATTATAACCGCTTTCGGTTGAAAAGGAAGATAAGACGCGTCACCGACCAACCATAATTAATATACCATCTGCCAGTCGGCGAGTATGCATTTGCCGACATGGTGTTAATTATATCTCTTCACGGACAGTCAATGATAGCGTTTTGGTTGATTTACGCATTAAGAAGTGAAGAACAAAAACGTCCAAGCACTTCATCTTTGAGATCATAAGCTCGAGACATCAACCAATTTGTGAATTGTAAATTTAGCAGCTCCCCCGTTGCAACATAAATCTTGAGTCTTTTGGGACTTTCCTATTTAATTATGAAATCTGTAAAAAAAAAACTCCTCGAAACGATCGATTTGAATTAGCAGCCGACAGAGTACCCAGGAACCAAAACATTCTTTCTGCTCCGTCTGAGACGTTGATAACATTCACGACTGTCTATTTCTCCCCTAAAGGGTAGACCGGCATTCGCACTCAACCACCTGCGTTAGAATATAAGCAAATCGTAGCCTAAAAATACGCGTCCAAGTATGTGGTCTTTGCGGACAGGTTACGTATTCACTATCTGTAGGATCGTTAGTATTACTTAATTGTCAAGGCGGAGCCAGGCTAGACACACGGGGAGCCGTGCCCCTCCCCCACGGCTCCCCCAGTACATACCCAAATCACCTTCCCCAAACAAATTGAGACTGATTCGAGCTGATGTTAAATATAGTGAATATAAATACAAGAGTACAAGCTCGGGGGCTTTGGACTATTTGGTATCATGAATCAATCCTGGGCGATATATCTTATTTGAATTTACGTCATGTTCGTCAAAAGTAAAATAATAAAAAAATCAGAACATTCAACCGTTGAAGGCCTATACGCTGTTTACACTAAAATCCCCACAAGTTTGGTTCAGAAAATTTTGCTATAGAAGAAACAAAGATTTCAGCATACTCTTTTGAAAAATATTGCCCCATTCCTTTCGAGGTCGAATGTACTGTTTGAGTAAAATGGCGAAAAGGGTACCAAGAGCTCTTTCTTTCTGTACCTTTGTTCATCCTATACGAAAAGGGGTCTCGACGAATTACATTCACTATTGATTAACCTGAAATATTCAAAGGGAATATCATTTGAAAAAGGACTGTCTGTTAATATCGGCTGTGCGGCCCCTAAATGTAGCCCGAGCCCTAAATGTCGCCCGGACCTAAATGTAGCCCCAAACCTGTACCTAAATGTCGCCCGGACCTAAATGTAGCCCCAAACCTGTACCTAAATGTCGCCCGGACCTAAATGTAGCCCCAAACCTGTACCTAAATGTCGCCCGGACCTAAATGTAGCCCCAAACCTGTACCTAAATGTCGCCCGGACCTAAATGTAGCCCCAAACCTGTACCTAAATGTCGCCCGGACCTAAATGTAGCCCCAAACCTGTACCTAAATGTCGCCCCGACCTAAATGTAGCCCCAAACATGTACCTAAATGTCGCCCCGACCTAGCTCATCATTGTAATGATAGCTACAATGAATGTTAAGGCGAGTTGTTTGACTTGTTTCAAACAAAAACATGTAAAACTAGACTTAAAACATTTGTTAAACAAAAACAAGGTGTTCGGCATGACGCTCAAATTTTGGATGTGGAACACATCCCATCCCAACTTTTTTTCAGTAACGTTTTGGTGCTGTGGACCCGTGATATGGCCATATTCCTGTACGCATTGCATTGTGCACTGCGCCGTGGTTGATCAGTGGTATGGCTATTTTCCTGTACCTATGCATTGTGCACTGAGCACTGCGCCGTGGTTGATCTGGGATATGGGTTACTCCTCCTGTACCCCATTCATTGCATTGTGCAACACTCTGCATACACCGCGTCGTGGTTGATCCGGGATATGGCTATTTTCCTGTACCTATATTGCAATGTGCACTGAGCACTGAGCACAGCGCCGTGGTTGATCCGGGAAATGGCCATATTCCTGTACCGATTGCTTGTGCACAGTGTATGGGGACTCCGCGTCTAAGAATATGCCCATGTAGCGGGTTCAAATGGCTCAATAGGCTGTGTACAAAATAGCCACATCGGAAATCACCCATATCCTGGGACAACACGGCAATTTTATGGAGGGTTTCTAGCAATATTTTGGAAATATGACTAAATAGAGATGTGGGTTGTTTTTTTTTGGGGGGGGGTGGGAATGAAAAGCGAAAAGTTGTTTTTGAGGCTTTTTAGGTTCCTAACATCTGTTTTATGAACTTAAAAAAATTAAATAATAATTAACTGAAGTAAAGGACATAGGGGGTCACACTTTGTGTACGATTTTAAAAATTCCTCAGGGTCTTTCACATGGTCCAAATATCTTGTGTGTAGCAATTATGGTTCTCCAGATATGATTGATATAAATATTAAACATTGATTTAATGTTATGACGTCATCGATGACGTCATCATCCCGAAAACCTTTGCGGTTTCATCGACATACTAGGTACATGGTTAGCTTAAAGTCCCAACCTTTTTTGGTTCACGAGATATGATTTTTGCACACACAGAATGTAAATATACCTGAACGGTGGTCAGCATCAATTCAAATCCGACAGAATAGAAATCATACCATGATCAAATTAATAATCTTTTTGTGTAAGTTTTTAAAAAAAAAATTGGCAAGTTTACGCATGAAACATATCAACATAATTAAGACGAAATTACTACATATACCGGAAAGAGTCTTGAAACCGCAGCATCCAGAGTGTTCAAATTGTTTTTTGGGGGTGGGGTAGGGGGAGTTCGGTAGCGGTGTCGAACAATGGAAACAACGCAATCGGCTTGTTCCTCAGTAAAAGTTTGAAGTAAATCTTACCTCCATGCTAGACTGAACATCCACAGACTTCCTACGACGAATATCTAGTAATAGGTTCATGTTTGTGGCTAAGAACAAACAATTATAAGAACGCAAACTTTTACAGCCCGTTCCCCCACCCATTTTTTTTTTAAATAATAATAATACAAAATAAATAAAATAAAATCACACTTTTACTTTAGGTACAACTTTGCGTCTACATTGGTCGGGGCGACATTTAGGTACATGTTTGGGGCTACATTTAGGTCGGGGCGACATTTAGGTACAGGTTTGGGGCTACATTTAGGTCGGGGCGACATTTAGGTACAGGTTTGGGGCTACATTTAGGTCGGGCGACATTTAGGTACAGGTTTGGGGCTACATTTAGGTCCGGGCGACATTTAGGTACAGGTTTGGGGCTACATTTAGGTCGGGCGACATTTAGGGCTCGGGCTACATTTAGGTGCCGCACATCGGCTATGGGTTCCCTGTCTTCAAAAAACGTGCACTGTCCTTCAATCCGCTTGATCTTCACACAATATCAACAGAGTTACCGTACACCCAGGCCTATGTCCAAACGTCTTGTAATGATACATCTTCCAAGCAAATGCACGGAACCGAAGCCAGGTGGAAAAGCTAACATATGTCTCACTGGTCCTATTATGAGGGCCCAATTTCATGGCTCTGCTTACCGTAAGCAACCAATCGCCACGGTATACAGACAAAAATAAGGCTTTATAGGCGTATTTGATTATGAGGTTAGTATTAAAATTGTTTTTACTTTGCTTGTGGGCGTGCAAACTTCATGTTAATAATAGTATAAGCGTTCTTTGCTTATACAACCAGGCCCAATTTCATGGAGCTGCTTAAGTAAACAAAATTTTGCTTAACAATGTGTCTGTTTAGCAAAACTAAGCAGGAAACCAGTCAAAGATGGTGTGTGTGATATGGTATTTTGGCTGGTAGCCTTATTTTGGTATAGGGAAATTTGTTTTGTGTTTAAAAGCAGTATGTAATTGGGGCAAGCGCAGAAGTTAACATGATAAGCGACAAACTGTGACCGTTGGCAAAGAATTCGACAGTAAGCATGAAGGGCACGAAGTAGACCCTAGCACTTACTGGGGATCGCATGTGCCTGTAGGTAAATATGCTCACTATTCTAATGAAAAACAATCTCCGGCTATCCAAACTGCAGTGTGCGTCTGTGTAAATTTGTACAAATTATACCTATCTATATGAATTCATTTAAAACAAGCATGAAATCATTTGGAAAAGGTTCAAATACTGTGTTTTTTTACAAGATGGCTTCACCCACCCCCGGGGCGAGATTTTTTTTTTCTACGAAGTTTTTGTTCCCCCCATACGGCGAACTGTGTACAAACTTCTTTTGATAGCGCCCTCTTTTGAATCATCCTTCTCCAGCCCATGATAATCTCCCGTATGGGGACAAAAAGTTCGTAGGAAAAAAATCTTGCCTCGGGGGGGGGGGGCGGATGGCGGTCCACGTTCCTTCTAAAAAACATTATTTCTTGACAATTTTACGATTGACCTAATTATATTCGTCTTATGAAAAACAAAAAAATTAAACATTAATCATACTGTTTTGTAATTTGCTTCAAAATCGCCTGATATTAGTTCATTTTCCCTTAAAAATAGAGAAAAATAAACGTAGCATGTAGTGAAATACAAAAGTCGAAGCAAAATTGTAAAATCCGGATTTTAAAAAAAATTGTTTTGCTTTTTACTGTTCCTAATCATTACCGTCAGTTTGAATAACAGTCGAATATGATACAAAGTCTTATTATGTTGCCATGGTTTCGTCCAGTATAGTAATGGAATATATAAAAACAGGGGCGATGCAACTTTAATTGGGACATCGATAATCACGGGGTAGATCCAAACAAGAATTTCGCTCAACATATAAAAAATGATACGTCTGGATGTGGGACGGTGCGTCAACAAAGACGAACGACAAATCAACGTTTTCTTGACTGTAAACACCGAGTGATGATTACCTGACTCGGCAATCTGAGACCGAGTGAGTGGGTATGTGGCTTACAGGCAGCCCAAGGAAAGTGCATCAAGATTTTAAGATTACCCCAAAGAATTTCAAGAACAATCCCTTGATCCGAAAAACATTTCATGCACGATTATGGGTTGTTTTAACGATATCACTTTCACTCGAGCATTGATGGGACAATTCGTTCTGAGGAGAACGAAGCCAATGAATAATGAATAATCTGACGGGAAAATTTACGGGAGAAGGCACAACAATTTGTCCAATGAATCGTCACCTATATTGTTCCATCTTACCGCTGCTTGAATGCATTCTAAAATATTCCAACGGCTTAACACATGATAACGCTTAATTTAACATGCACGTTTTTTTTCCTTGACACAAAAAAGAAAACCGACTCTACTAATTTCCTTCCAAAAAATTGAAGGAAATTTATCTACAATAAAAGACAATTTTTACACAGTTTGAAAAAAATTACCCGGAATACAAAATTTTAGTTCTTTAAACATTTTCCTTCGTCAGCTATATATAGTCATACGAGTTTCTCACATCTGCAAAAAGGATATTTTGTTAGTTTTATTTATTCGTTTAGTCATAACTCTTCTGGAACCTTTTATCTGTGATTTCTTGTGCGTCACGTTATAGTTTGTTTAAGCACCAATGCAAACAAAATTCACACAATGTTCAAAATATATAATAGTTGCTCAAACACCTGTTTCGAAATCGGAAGCGATATATAATTAGTAACAACATCGAAGGAGAACGTAGAGGATGACAAAATTACCCCACAATATATAGACAATGAAACTCTCATCTGAGCCACCACCCGCAAGGCAAAGGTGACTAAAATCAATCATCGTTAAAATAATTCATCAAATTAAAGTCATCAAAGCTGTATACAAATCTGACACTTTGACACACCATTAGAGGCACTGTACACGTTTGGAAATTGTCAAAGACAAGTGTTCTCACTTGGTTTATCCAAACATATGCATAAAATAACAAGCCTGTGAAAATTTGGGCTCAATTGGTCATCGAAGTTTTATTATTTTAGTGAGAAATTACCTCTTTCTCAAAAACTACGTTACTTCAGAGGGAGTCGTTTCCTACGATGTTTTATACTATCAACAGCTCTCCGTTGCTTGTTATACCAAGTAAGTTTTTATGCTAATATTTGTTTTGAGTCATTACCAAACGTGTACAGTGCCTTTAAATGGAACGTGGTCATCAACAGGGTAAAACTTGACACAAAGGGGCCCTGGCTTTTGCAAATAACTAACCCTTGAAAGGACGTAAGATTTCTTACTTCATTAATATTGTTTAAAAGTTTTCTCACAATGGAGCAATGTTTTGGTTGCGTGGTCTTGACCTAATCGAGGTCGTGTACAGTTGCAAATAAAAGTGGTGTCATTTCTCACTCAACACTGTTCAGTTCCGCTGGGGGAATAATGCTGGTCGATTTCTTTTCCTCCAAAGTTGCGTTAAACTTTAAAATACAAGTACTGCATGCTGCACAGAACTGGTAAATGATGTTATTTGTTGTTTATAGCAAAACTCCATCAACTACACATTACTGACGTTTTAGAACGTTGGATCCAAAAAAAAGTATCCCCTAAAAACAACACAATTAAAAATGATTTAAGCTGAGTCATCAACCTACACTTATTTCCGTACAGTCTTTAAGTAATTCCATACATAATTTATACGGTATAGAATTCGATGACGAGTCCAAAATAATAAATACTTTTTCGAACAATGCCGAAACCAAGTCGAAAGTCTTCAATACTAAACAGGTGAAATTACGCAAAATGCAAACACTAACTTAAAATATAAAAAAATAGAGTTAAAATACACGGACAAAAAAGTAGTTACACATATTTACACGCATAGGCCTACACTCATAACTCGGGACATAACATAAATAGCCGATTTGTTATACAACAGGTGGCATTAATTCACCGGTCGGTGTAAATAACGCGTTATTTATTCACGATAACTTTAATTTAATTGCACGAAGTGAATTTCCCGTCGCGGGCTAATATACTAAAACGGTTGAAAGAGTATCGGGCGGTGGTATTTGAAAAGAAACAAATGAAAACACGAGGGTGTGATATGCATTATGCATACCAAGGGCAGAGATTGTTGTGGTTGCCTCGTATAGTGTCCACCTGCTGCGCAAGAAAATTTCATGAAATTTATTGACGCCGAATGAAGACAGATTATGGCATGACCGAGCACAAGGTGAACTCAGCTCACCGTAAACACACATAAAAACACGAACTATATTAGGAACCAGAAATTCTTGAGTAAAGATGACTTATCTCAACGGACACTTTGTATTCTACGGAGGATTAAAAATTTGACGCGTGAATATATAGTGCCGAAGACGTAAACACATTATTCAAATCATAGATCTTCCACATTTTCTGGTTTCCCCTATTTGTGTGTGTTGTCTTGGTGGTTCAACAGTGACAACTGATGAAGTATCACCCATGTCGTCCTCATATAGAATGGGTAACTTTGGCACCCTGGGTAACTTTGGCAGGGTTGCATTAAAACAAATTAACCGGGGGTAAAATCGCGATGCGCAGCTTCTATGGTTTTATGTTTAGGAAAACAAGTAAACTTTAAAGTTTACATTTGTAATTTATCTACATTTTCAGAGTAAATAACAATATATTAAAAAATATGTGTATATATATGTTTTTATAGATGTACTTTTTTAATTTTTTGTAAATATGTAGGCCTATAATTTATTAACAAAATATTTTGAACGAGACTGGGTTTTTTGAATCACTGTGCGTGGCATCAAATGTAAAGAAAACACAACGTTTAGGTCTCTCTCTCTCTCTCTCTCTCTCTCTCTCTCTCTCTCTCTCTCTCTCTCTCTCTCTCTCTCTCTCTCTCTCTCTCTCTCTCTCTCTCTCTCTCTCTCTCTCTATTAAACACAAAACATATTGCCCCAAACCCGGGGTAACTTTGGCAGTACATTAATAGAACCGCAGGGGTTTAATGGAAAAAATAATTCAAATTTTTCATAACAACTAGGGTACAGGATGTCCCTAATGTCACACAGAAGTAAAATTAATAAGCATCCAGCTACAACCATGGGAAAATATTACTGCACCATTCATACAAAAACCTGCCAAAGTTACCCCATTTTACGGCATCTTTCTCGTGGGGTGCATGATCTTTCCGTGTCTTCGTTACATGCGCGTCGTGTCCTGTGGCGTGCGTCAACGAACCGACGGGTTCGAATAATTAGATTAACAGGCAGCATGAGTTGAAGACGATCCGGCAATTTAATGTGGACATCGGGTTCAAACACCGAGAAATAAAAGCGTTCAGTGTTCAAAATCACATTGATAGTTAGAAGTGTTGCTTTCGAAAACAATGTTCTTATAAAATTACAACAACTCGGATATAGTCACTTTAGATGTAACCATCATCGTTTCTATGAGTAAAGCTCAAGATTGAAATGAATTATTGTTTTCCTCCACCAACGGAATTGCAACCAAACACTCTACTTGTATTCAGTGTTTATGAGTTTTTTGCAAGAAGAAAAAGCAGGACTTATTAGCAATTGAACCTAATGCTGGCGAGCTTTGACCGTTAGATGAGTGATCTGCCCGGTTCCTATGAAAAACAGAAGCAGGAGCCGCAGTGATTTCTGCTAAGTGCCTGAGAACTAAGTCGTGGAAAAACAAATTAACTTGTTCACATCGTATAAAGATTCGATAAATTTAACTTTACAAAGGCACACCCTTATGAAAACAAGAGTGCGCCTCATCAACCACAATGCTGTTCATTTTAAGCTCAAAATTGAATTAAAGCCCGTCTATCGCCATCCCCATTTGGATACCTGAGAAGGATTATTAAGATACCATTTTGTTTTCACATTTAAATGGCTAAATTAAGGGGCTAAACCAACAACCTCAATAAACCGGTAGTTCAACAAGGTCTATTCATTCTTGACGTACCGGAACCTCATAACGTCTATAAGCAAAGATGGGTCGTACTGTATTCTATGGCCTACCATTTTGATTTCGATAATGGTTTTATTTGACGTCAATTGGCTTTTCATGTGTCAATCCACCCCCTAAAAAATGCAATTACTGTACGAATGAATTAATTTAAAAAGCAAATATGTATTTTGATTGCCGGCGGGCACGCTTGTGACCGAGTTCTCTTTCTACCTCGATAACATGACAGCGAGTCATAGTGGGGGTTCAAGAAAGCCTGATGTATTATTCTACCGCAATAAAAGCTATTGGATGATAAGTTCCCCGCTCCATTAAACTTCATTCTCTGATATAGAATTCGTCTTATTGATTGAAAGATCATCTTTTTGTGATGTATAGGGCACAGATCTAATTTTACAAAAAGTTTGGCATAAGTTCCTCTGAGCAACAGAAAATACTCCAGATACTGAAAATCAAACACGCGACCGAGGCAGCCACCCCTCGCCCTCGCCACCCCCCCCCCCGCTTTCTTATAGTTACAAAACCGGGTTTCTCAAACATAATTTTCTTATCGACATCATGACCCAAGTGCTAAGATGGAGCAGTGTGTTCGAACGGTACTAAATATGAGAGTAACCTGGCAAACAAAAATTCAGAATTGTTTTTAATGCAGTAAGAAAAAACACTAATCTGTGAATGTTTCATTGCATTAGATAAGCGTCTCTATTTCTTTTCTTGTTTTTTTTTTTTTTCAACAATTTCATTTATTTACAAATTTACATATTTATTTATTTGTTAATGTCTTACTTAAGTGTTGTTTGAAGCTTGGCATGGTGCTAAGAAATAAGAAATGACAATAAAAAATAGTAAACTTGCTGGTTTGGTCTCAACGTTTTGAACAGTATACTCTGCTCGTTTCTCCTGAAGACGAGCAGAGTATACTGTTCGAAACGTCGAGACCACACCGGCTCTTTTCAGAGCCAACACTCCCACAAAGAGATTTACACATGGTTGTACCCGCAATGTCTTACTTATTCTTCTTATTCTTATTCTTGTTATTAATAATTTCAAATTTGGTGGGGATCGGTATGGGAGTTAGAGATTGCACATTGGATAACGCCTCCCGAGCAGGTGAACCTTCAGTGCAAATTCAGTAAGCCTTATCAACTTGAGGAAAAGTTAAACTCAGAAAAATTACATCGTGAGCACTTCATCGGGTCATGTCAATGTTATGCACAAGTTTCTTTGAAATAACTCACCGGTTTTGATTATATTTACACATTTTAAATGTTTTTCTACCATGGCAACCTTGTTGAATTAAAACTTATCGGAAGTACAACTTAGATGACGGCTGAGAATAAAATCGACATGTTGGTTTGACCCCTTTAAAGGGAGGGTATACCTTTGGTATTTACTCCAAAAATTAATTACCATAACAACTTTCTTGGTAAAGAGCACTGGAGAGGTGTTGATATTATAAAACATTGATAGAAACGACCCCCTTTGAAGTAGTGTAGTTTTAGAGAATGAGGTATTTTTTCACCAACAAAATTGAATCTGAGAAAGGCTTCAGACGATGAAGCCATGTCAAAGCACACAATTCTATGCAACAAGGGTGTTTTTTTCTTTCATTATTTTCTTGCAACTTCAATCACCATTTAGAACTCAAATTTTCACAGGTTTGTTATTTTATGCATAGTTGGGATACACCAAGTGTTGATACTGGTCTTTGACAATTACCAAAAGTATATCCTGCCTTTAAATAAAAAGCAGATACATTTTTATGAAGGCGTTTTTGATTACCAGTGAAGACCTACGTTTCCTAAGGTTGTCTCTTGCGAACAATATAATGGGACTTTCTTTGAAAACTTATAGTCCTTTACCGATTAGGAATGACAAGTTACTCGCCCGGGGAGGGTGATCGTATGTGATTCGTGATTTTTTGCGGCGTCTCACGTTCCGGTAGAAAAGAAATGAAAGCTAATTCACAAACACACTCTCTCCGTCGGACGAGACGGAATCTTGGATTTCCTCTATAGGTTTGTCCTTTCCCATCCAGTCAATTGTTGTATTCCTAACTGACGTTGCCAAAGGAACGGGGTGAACACAAAACAAAATCCAGGCAATCATCTCGAATGTAAGGGGAGCTGATCGAAATAAAGTACCGGTATGTGGCATGACGCGTAAAATTGTATCGACTTAGCCCGAACATCATTACAGTCCACAATATGCACTGACATTATAATCCAGCCATTTAAGATAATTAAGACAACTCTGGTTTTTTAACGTGAAAGTAGCGGGGATAGAAATGCTACTATCTCATATCACTCTGCTGGAACGTTCACGTTTGGAGCAATGTAGTAAACAATCTAAATAAAGTGTGCATATTCGCTATACTATGAGAGGGCACCAGACTGAAGGGCACAACTCTCCACATGTCGTATATAAAAATATTGGTATCAAAAAATTGGTTCTTGACGTAACAGTTCGCACCCTCTATTAGCCGCGTCCTGTCTTCAAGTTGCGATGATGGTTATCTATAAACGCTTATTCACAGTGACCGGGTTTGTGAACAGAAGGGGAAAACAGAGTTAAAATTTCTTACAATATCATGATGTTTGGTATTCTGCATAATTACTGAGTAAAATACACATTATAATGATCGTTAAGATGGTGACTTCACTGAAAACACGGCGAGCGAATTTCTTGTCAAGTTCACCAAATGACATCTTGTCATGCATTGTTAACAAGACAAACTTGTCATACTGACAAGATTCCAAGTGTGTAACACAGAATATAATTTTACTTTGACAAGAAAGTGACGTCATTCACTTTGCGCATGCACTCATTATAGAGGTATCACTAAAGACTAGTCAGTATGACAAGATTTTGATAAGATATTGACAAGATCACAGGGTTACAATGACCAGAGCAAAACCAGAAGATGACAACATTTTGACAAGACATTGACGAGATCATTAGTCATTGTGACAACCTTTGTGGGATCTAATTAATTATGCACAAATATAGAACTCGACGTTTATTCAAAAACCATTGTAGGTATAATAGCCTTTTCTGCACCTTACATTTAAATGTATGTAAGTTTATAGATATAAGTAGGAAGTTCAATTGAAACAAAATAAATCTAAATTACACACCATGGGTAGAAAGTAAAGCCCAAAAGTGTATACTTCGAACGAAGCGTATTAGAGTAATATGTTTGTTCATTGCAAGACTAGAATCACAGAACATTGTTTGTTGCTTACCAATGATTGTGAGAATAAGCAACTTAAAAACAAAATTTAAACGAGACCCTTGGTGAGTACAGCCCTAAATGTAGATGCAGGCAAAAAACAACTTCGCTCTTTAGTCTTATTGACGAATATCCCAATAGGTCCCAATTGGAAAAACGAATTGGAAATGAGTTGGTGAATTTGGTAAGGGAATGACAAGGCTACTGTCGTCATGGGACAAGATAATAACAAGCCGTATATGACAAGAGAAAACCTGTGTGAATTCTGACACCATGGCAAAACAAGAATTTTCTTGTCAACATGACAAGAATTTGTTTAGAGTGTTGGAATCGGTTTAATTAATTACTTACCAAAAATATACTTTTCCAACATAATTATGATGCTCACCATGAACTCATCAGTGTAAATTGAGTGATGATTTGGGAATCAGTTTAATAATTCGAAGATTAATGCTTTTTAATTAACCATAGCTATATTATATGATGCTTACACTCGTTGCTCACTTGTCCAAACGCATAAGCGCCATCTTAAGAAATATACCGCAATAAATCTTGGGGAACCGAGAAAAAAATTATACCGCGATGCATCTAAAATAAATCAAGCTGCCAAGATGGACGCATGCTGCTGTTTACATGTAACTATGTTTTGTTTTGTTTTTTTGTTATGTTTTATAGTTGTGTACAGTATTTCTTTAAAATCAGAGCGCCATGATAGTTGCCGATGATGCTTGGACTCGGATTTCACCCAGAATCCTTTACGCACCGATCATGCGCATTGGGACATGATGACCTATTGGGGTCACCATCATTACTGGTTAATCGTCACTCATCATCAACATTCAAGTGGACTATTACAACATGCCAGAAAGGCTCATCTTCCATCAAGGGCATTAGTGGCAAATTCTTCATGACAAATATTTCTTCTCTGAGTCGTCTTCTCCTCCAGCCTGCTCATTTGGGGTTTACATTATTTTTTGCATCATGCCTGTGAAAATAAGGCGGTGGAAGGAGGGCTCAGGGCCTCGATTTTTGTGTTTATTTATTTGTATTTTATTTATTTTTTGCGGGACGTCCACAGGGCCTGGAGCTCAAAATTAATTTTACTGGACCTGAAATGTTTTTACAAGTCCAGAATCAAAAATAATTGGGAAAAGGGGTTTCTGCACAGTTTCAACCTGTTTTGTATTTGAAAAACACAAATAATGTATACCTCTTTTTATTTCTATGGCAGTATGTATCAAAATAAAACACCTCCGGACTTGTCCTGTCATCGTGAGACGACTGGCTCGATGTTTTACAGTCACATGGCCTAAATTTCGAGTGCTGCGAGTCAATTTTCCTCCTATCAACCCCGTTTCTCCTCTTTGGGTGTCCCAGATCTTGCCAGGCTATATGGTTTAATATCGCCCCCGTATTAATAAAGCTATACGGGAACTTACCAAAACTCTCGGCTGAGACCAGTGTAGGGTTCGCTTCGTAGGTCACTTGCTCGAGGAGTGAACGTGAGCCAGTATCAGAACTGAGCACTGGACACCAAATCATAGGCCGTATCCGAATTGGCGGCTAGAGCTACGGCTACGACTGTTGCTAAGGGTGTTACTAAGGACGTCCTATACTTCAACGCACGATGACGTAAAAATTTAGCCGTAGCCGTAGCTGTAGCCGCCAATTCGAACACGGCCATAGATCGATAAGACCCAAGAAGCCACAGCTCACTTACAGACATCCGAAAGAAAGATACAGGACTGAATGATGAGGACATGCAGAAGTCAGGGGACAATGGCAGGTCATCCTGGTTTGGGAACAACACCCGCCACTAGCACTATACGTTTGACAAGACTCCTTACAGCCTTTCTCCTATTTCTCTGTTACCCTGCGTGATGCCCTCGGACTGTGGTCAACTGTACTGTCCGTTTTTAATTAAATAATCAGTACTCCTCCATATTTTTTGTTTTTTAATCTAAAAAAATCAACATTCCCTATCTACACCTAGCCAAATAGCATGGTTAATGTCTTGTTACCATCCGGGGTCTTTTTCACACAAATAAATCCAAAAAAATAATGACCAGCTGTCCCGCAATTCCCATAGGAGTTGTACAGCAGTTACTTGACCTTGGGGTCAATAGCCACTACTGTGGGTGAAATGAACCATATAGTTTCCATCAGATGGCTTTTTCTGAATACTTGTACAATGGCTGTAAGCACTGATCTGGTTGTTTATTGGGATGAATTGAGTAGGGTCTATATCTAATGGTTTGGGCCATTTGAAAGTGATTGGGTTCTCCACAAAAATGAATTACACGCTAATACAAACGGACAGTAGCCTACTGTCCGATGGCGTAAGCGTGTTTGACTATAATAGGGCTTATCCACGGGGCCACGAGTGTGACAATAACTGCACGTTACCACCGAATTATTTTTTCTTTTATTTACTATTTACCTTCAATTAGTCTCTAGACAATACAAAATCAAAACGCGGAATAGGCAGGCTTTAACAAACAAAAACGCGGAGGCATTAAGCTGTCTTTGAAATATATTAAGTAAATTTAGATACGTCGACGGTAAACAAACAAAAGAAAAATAAACAACCTTGAAGGCTTATACTCGGATACAAATCACCCCGAATGCAATGCAACCAAACAAGCACATTGTTTTTGATTCTCAGAACCGAAAAGCCCTTCGCAAAGTCACTCAACTAAGCTCACATTATACATTCATTCCCATCGCTAATGCAGAACCAATGTCATTCAAAAACATAAGCCGGGGAATGAAAGCTGTTTGTTCTGTGTTTTCATATTTTTCCATTATTACATGTTTTAACTTGTTTGATAGGGACTTCGAAGAGGCGGTCATGCGGCAAGCACACGGCTAAAAATAATATAATGTGCAATGCATCCGATAAGGCTTGTGTTTACAAAATCTTGCCTCGTGTAGAATTTTCACGAACAAAAAGGGAGGAACCCAATTTTTTTATTCTGTTACACACCTATGTTCCGACACACCTATGTTCCGACACACCTATGTTCCGACACACCTATGTTCCGACAACTCTATGTTACAACACCCCTATGTTCCGACACATGTGTATTTTCCTATTCCTAACCCTAACCCTAACACTAAACCTAACCCTAACCCTAGCATGTAAATTACGAGAGGGTTTTCGGATTTAATAGGGTTGAACATAGGAATGTCAGAATATAGAACAGTCACCCTTTATTTAAGCCAGTATTTATATGGATTGTATCTGTAAAAACAGGATTAGCTGCGCAATGATAAAATGCGGATTAATAGCACAATAGTGTCTAAGTTACTTCTTTTTAGTTGCAAGTGAAGGTATATATTATAAGGTCAACCTCGATAGATTATTATTTTATTTAACGCGACAAGCTATAGGATATAAACATTACCGGTATTTTATATTGAGCAATATTTATTAGTCACTCCAAGACACAAAAATGAACAAGGACTTAAGCCTACAGAATGTTTTTCATCACAAACATATAATGCGGTTAGTTCTTTCATTATGCAAGACAGTCCTTTTAGACTCCTTCTAATCCTGCAATTAGTACGCACTAATTGCAAGATGAGTTCTGACGCACGCATATAGAGCCTTCCCTCAACAGCGGTGGCATATTGACAGATACAATCAGGGTCATGCCTTTGGTTGCGGATTTAGAATGCAAATACATCTAGGCCTTCCGGTCCACAAGGAAGAGGCAAACAACTCGAAGTCGTACACTTCTCATAGACTTTCCAAACCTCCCTCTGAAAACGGAAAATTCAAACATCTCTCCCGGTTTTGTTTGAAATTGATTTACTATTGGTGCATGATGAGTATATTATTGAAGTTATATCCAAACGCTCCTTTTGTGAGTATATCTTTGGATACTGAGGCGGCACTTGTTTTATAATAATAATAATAATAATAATAATAATAATGGAGTCTTGTAAAGCGCCGGTCCGCCTAAAAGGCGCTCATGGGGCTCGCTCATGATAAAAAAAAACAGTTCAAAAGAAAGGGACAGAAATAAGTATGTTGAAAATCACTGGTCAACATTTACTTCAAAAATATGAGTTTTGAGAGCAGTTTTAAATGATGATATTGTATCAGCAGTCCTGATGTGGTACTACCTTGAAGGAAAACAATTCCACACTTTTCATGCAGTAAGGAATGAGGCACTCGGTGTTTAGAAATTGGAACGGGGAAGCGACTTGACAAATCTACAGCGGTACAGAGAGTCAAGATGAGAGCTAAGAAGTCGAATGTCATCACTGATTCTAAACAGATACACACTTCCTCTGAGCCATTCAATGTAAATAATCTCCTGAAAGATATATATTAACCCTCTCGCCCGGTGAGGTGTGTGTTGAGTTATTGCAAGTAGGACGTGCCACAAGCAAGACGGTGACAAGAGACGACTTCTGGTTTTAATGAAGACACTTTTCTTTTGCGAATGTGGGTGTTGCCTTTTACGGACTCAATCATTGAGGTTCCTTGCACGGTGAGTGTCTAAAGGGCGCAATGCACCGTCATGGTGGTGGTAAAAAGAAGGGATCGAATCTTCCGTCACTGATGAAACGAATGACAGCGCGCGCACAGCCAAAATAAGTACGTCACCGACAACACGGCGCATTAAAACAATTCGTTCAACACTCGAGATGGGTTGGATCCAGGACGACTTGAAGAAAGCGATCAAGGAAAACATTGATATAATACAAGAAGTACGCAGTGCTGCGCTGCGCAAGACAATTTCAATCAGTTTTTAGACGCTGATTAAAGACAGATTGTGGCATTACCGGGCACAGAGTGGACGAAGCTCAGTGAACTCGGTTCTTTATACAAAAAAACACGAACTAATAGGAACCATACAAGCTGACTTTTATCTAAACGGACGCTTGTGTATTTTAAGGGGGATCAAAAGTTTGAATCTTGAATATATTGTCGAGGACATCAATGCATTATATTAAAGAGATCTCCCACATTCTCTGGTTTCCCCTATTATTATGTTTTTTTGTGTTGTCTCGTCATTTGCCATGTTTTCTCTTATCTTTGAGAGCGAGCGCCACCAGGCCACTAGTCTTGGTTCCAAGACGTCAGTGATCGATAGCGGATAGTGTACTGCGCTCATTGTAAATCATTATAGCACGCCCTCTTACGGCAGGATTTAACCGAGCCAGTCAAGTTGGTTAAATCCTGCCGTAAGAGGGCGTGCTATAATGATTTACAATGAGCGCAGTACACTATCCGCTATCGATCACTGACGTCTTGGAACCAAGACTACCAGGCCACCAGTGTGGTTGTGCGACCTCTTTTGACAATGTACACTTTATGACTACAGAGGGCGACATTTTAAAATGGCGGCCCCCATGCAGCTCAAGCTCAAACAGTGAGCCGATATACAAACATGCAGCATTCAACAGATTTGAGTAGATATATTACCGATGAACCATTCAAACCAACTGTACTGAAAGGAAGGCTGGAGAAATGGCCATCACAAAAATGGACACCGGGTCATTTAGCATCTATTTTAACGAAGAAAGTCAAAATACGAATCGGTCCAATCTCGGCCAAAAATAAGTGTGAGTAAACTCAGACATGTCAGAACAGAGTTAATTTCTGTAGTTACACGCGCGATGTACTCCTGCTACCATAGAGAAAGGACCAGTAGGTAGTGTTTAGTTATGGTCTTACTATATGGGTCGAGTCTCATTCAATGCTATGTTGGGTGGGTGGGGGGGGGGGGTAGATGCAACAATCAATTCAAAGCTCTTCTTTGTCAAGTCCCTCTTCAGTTCATGTCTTATTTTTTAAGAGTGTCAGTAGTCACTATAGGGTAGACCCTATATACCTTCCCTATTCGTCGAAATATGTGTTAAAATTTTACACATTTTTCAACTGTTTTTCCCAATATTTTTAATAACGGGCAATTTATTAAACAAACACAGTGATTGTAATTCATTTGGACCCATTCATTTTATGTTCTAACAGTTTCAATGTGGTGTGGGAGAGGCTCAGAGAGAGTTCCAAAGAGAAGGTGATGACTGCATGCAAGACAAAAATATTTTGAAATGCCCAATTCTGTTCAACGTAATTCTCTTTGTACACGGGAAATCAACTTTCATATGTTAACATAATGACTATAATGACAATAATAAATGTGTAAATTTTGAATTTTTTGTTTGATGCGCAAAAGTCTTAGTGCAAGTGACCAGTCAGACATGTAGAACGATTGAGGAAAGTTGTAGGAGTAGGGCCTATTAATTATCCAAGTTTCCAAGTAACAAGCAGTGATAAAGCAATAGGGGTAACGATATTTTGACAGTTGGATCCGGATAATCAATGCTGAAGTTCATCTTTACTGACGCTCAGTCACTTTATTCAATACCATGCATCAGGCCTGATACTTAATTGTTGTAAGGGCAAGGGCAAAAAGGAAGCTTGATAAAGGGCACTCTAAACTTTCATTTATAATGGAACACTTCAACGGGGACCAGGCATTGACCAGGGGCATATGGAGGCAGTGAAGTATCTGTAACTGATTCATGAACAAGAGACTCACCCCTGCGTTGTTCGATTGCTTTCAGGCTCTGTGCTGTGGGAGACCGAGTGTACGTTTGAGGAGGCAACATTGGATCAATTTTGCGAGTGGCTGGACAGTGACTCAACAACTGCCCATTTGAACTCATCAAGAAATCCACTCCTGAAATACAACAGAGAAGAACACTGGTGTTATGTGGACTACAAGCAGATGGCGGTTTTGTTCCAGGATCATCCAGATATTCTGAAGGTTGGCCAACAACTCTATCAAAGATGTTTTTGATGCCAAAACCTGTTTTAATTTGCTGAAAATTTTGGTCCTCACTTCATTAAGAAAGCAAGTGTCACATACAGCAAAAACAATGCACTTTTGTATTATAAATAATATTTCCATGTTTAAATCCACATAAAGCCTGACAAAAAACCCAGTTTTGTTTCATGTAAAGTGCTGGAAAAAGGTTGGTATTTAGGGGGAAAAAACTTTTTTTTTAAGGAAAAATTGTTTACATGTGCACACTGAGAAATAAAGTGAACAATAAGCGATAGGGGCCTATAGGAATATGAAGGGATTCTTACATTTTTATGCAATCAGATTTGATAAAATATTTTAGTTAAGTCTTGTATTCTGGTGGTGTAGTAGTAAAAGAACATACAGTCGGTCAGGAAACTTTTCAAATTTTTATTGACAACAAATTTTGTGGTCGGCATGTTTTTGAACAGTCGATCGGGTTACAGGAACCGATATTATTTCTGTTGTTAGTCCCAAATAAAAATCACAGGCTTGTTGATGATTTCATCAGTTTCTTTTAAAAAATTGAGGAGATTATCCGACAAAAATATTTTCTGTTCAACCTTTGAGTAAAATAGAGCCTGTTATATGAGGGCCAAGTTAACAGAAAATTAGCTGTGTATTAGTATTCCATCAGCAGTATATTGATTTAGATTTGTTGACTTTTGCAGGCAGTACAGTGGAAGGACTTGGGGTTCCCTGACAGAGATGGCAGACAGAGCACAATATGGATTGGCAGTGAACAAGCATTTACACCTGGTCACTATGATACCTATGGATTCAACCTAGTGGCTCAGATCTACGGCAGGTAGGAATCACTAGATTCAACCCTAACCCTAGGTCTGACCAATCATTAGTATACACTGTGGTTTTGAATAATGGAACAAAAGGTCTTAAACGGCCGTTTAAAACTGGCAGAGTCATAACCATGCGATAAGGACCTAGCTGAAGGCAAGGTCCTTTCTTGCACGGCCACGACCCTGCAAGGTTTTAATCCTCCATTTAAGACTGAATCGCAACTCTTTTATTCCCATTCATAAATACCTTTCCATTTTAAAAACATCAAAAAAACTTTAAAAGTTGAGAATAAATCTGACAGTTCAGCCTCAGCTCGTCTCGACTCTGGGTTGAACTAATTCTATCTATGTTCAGCGCTAAGTAGTTCCTCGCGCAAGTTTAGAACTTGCACACAAGTTTCGACTTATAAACTTCTATTGGGCCTGGAAATTAGCGCGCTCTGCACAATCATCTGATAACGCCCTCTTTTGACTCAATTTCCTCTGGCCATTTTTAAACATTCCCCACCGTGTTTATATCACATGTGTAAACATAACCACGCGATCTCCTCTCGACCAATTAAAATGAATAACTGTCCCAAGTATTTATGAATGAGAGATAAAACTATACTAGCCAGCAATATTATATCAAGTGGTGCACGCATGCACTTACACAGCACACAGTCAACCCTCCTACTGTCTAACCATTCAATATCATACCTATCATTCACTGTAGTTTTGAATGCTAGCTAAACTGAGTGCATCCACACAGTCCACACGCGCTCAGCTAGTTCTTTGCAAAGTTGTGCAACTGTACTTAACCTGCGCCGATGAATGGTCTCAATTGGTTGCTCAACTTGTTAAACAACATATTACCAATAGCACCTTTACTTGAGTTAAGTTTCAAATAAAGTTACACTTGTCACGTCCTCAACCCTGTTTCATAATTTACCAACAATTTGTAGGAATCACCATAGAAAATTTATTAACAGTCAGTTTGCACGACAACCTGTAAAACAATGTTGTGCTTAGTGAATTTTCAAGTGTACTTTTCAATAACAAACAATTTCATACAATACTCAAATATAGTGTTAAAAACCAAACATTCAGTTTTGAATCTGTTTTCTTTCTTGATTAGGAAGAGATGGCACCTGTTTCCACCGAGTCAGACACACCTTCTATACCCAACAAGAATTCCGTATGAAGAATCAAGTGTGTTTAGCCCAATAAACATTGCCAACCCATCTGTAGAACATTACCCTAGATTAGTAGAGGCCACCCCTTACACCGTTACCCTAGAACCAGGAGATGTACTGTTTGTGCCCAAACACTGGTGGCACTTTGTGGAGTCGCTGGAAGTGTCGATCAGTATTAACACGTGGGTGGAAGTGGTGAGTAAAAATCATAGATCCGAAACAAAACAATCAAAACTTTTTAGTTACGTCAAGTGGACTTTGTTGTACCTGAGGACCACATTCAAGTTGTTTACAAAGTATAATTTGTTTTTACCCCTACACCGATGTGTATTAAGCTCTGTATACTCAGTCCTTTCCCGAGTTCTGTGAAAAAAATCCACTGGCAATTCACTCGGGTGGGATTCAAACCCACAACCTTTGCATTGCTAGAGCAGATGTCTTACCACTAGACCACTGAGCTAGCCTGGTGGCTACAGGCAGTTCGATCTTATGTGTTAGCAATGATTTAATGTTTACAAAGTGTTAATTTTGTTGCAGTAGTAAAAATGTTCGAAGTCTCTCTCTTGTGAGAGATCTTTGAACTTTAACTACTATTAAATCCTCTAAACTCTTGTGACCCCTTTTTCTTTAATAGTCTGATGGGTTCAGTGCTGTTGTTGTCTAACAAGTGAAAGAAAAAGGAAAAGTTGGCCAAGCACATGGCAGTTTTGATTATAATAATAGTAATAATAATAGTAATAATAATAATAATAATAATAATAATAATAATAATAATAATAATAATAATAATAATAATAATAATAATAATAATAATAATAATAATAATAATAATAATAATAATAATAATAATAATAATAATAATAATAATAATAATAATAATAATTAATAATAATTAATAATAATAATAATTAATAATAATTAATAATAATTAATAATAATTAATAATAATAATAATAATAATAATAATAATAATAACTAGTTTTTATATAGCAATTTATCTACGGGCATCTTAAAGCGTTTATTATTATTTAAGACAGAATTTTGAAGTATTTTTATTATGAGACCCTTTCATGACTTCATGTAGCACCTTATAAGGGTTTACAAGGTGCTGTGGTACATTCAGCAGCCACTGCCAGAAACCCTTGGGCTACCCAATGTATGACCCTACATGTAACTAGCACTTATCATGCAATACTTTAAATGAAAGCTTATAACCTTCTTGAATCTATCAAAAATAGCTATTAAGAATTTAAATCTAAATTTTCTGGACCAGTCGGCCAAAAATCAGACCGAGCATCTTAAAATATACTTTCTTAAGAAGTTATTTATAATTTTTTTCGTTTTCACACAGGAAAGTGACAAGGTCAGCAGGGTTCATGAAGCAGTGACCAGAGCTCTTGTTTCAGGATTAATGTCTAGTTCCAGTAACCAGCAAAACTGGGTCAATCCCACAGAGGTAAAGCAGTTCTTTGTGTTTTTAATTATTTTAGATGAGTCTTTGTATTAGGTTTACTAATGATCAATATAATATTGATTATAATATGTTGTAATTTATGTAGCACCTTCTGAAGAAATAACCTCAAACACTGAACAAAAGGTAACATTTTAAACTCAGCACCAAAATAGTAGCAACAAATCTAGTACAGTAAATACAGCACTAAATATTTAGACAAGCAATCTGTGAAAATTACTACATAAAATCTCCACGAATTTTTTATATACAATTTAGCATATAAAAAAATCCCCATCTGTATTTTCAATTTAGACTTTAAAACCAGCCGTTTTTGAAAAACAACCCTGTTTTTGAAAAACAACCCTGTTTTTGAAAAACAACCCTGTTTTTGAAAAACAACCCTGTTTTTGAACTATGTACCCTTTTGTAATGCGTACACCTGTCAACGACGCAGTAAAATAATGAATAAAGTAGCGTATTTACAATAACTCACAAGGAAACGACCAATATACACAAAGCTTGGTAAACATCAGAGACCTAACTATTTTGCATACTGATCACATGATGCCTAACACACTGGCAGAAAAATGGCTCTGCAAACTTCATCATTTTTCAAACTGTTGGCTTCAACTGTCTGTGACATATTTAGCTTTGTGAATGTTTGCTCATGTTCAGTGATCTTTTGGCCATGGAATGGTCTCTACCTTTTTGTGGGACATTCTCTAATTTTGCACTACCAAGTATTTGTTTCTGTGAATAAACCTGGATCAATGTTCAGTTTTTAAAACGAAATTCCATATTTGTGATTCTGTTTGTACATTGTAGGGCATTTGTGAAGATGAGGTGAACTATCGATACATTGCGGCTGCACTGCAGGATTGCTCAACCAAACAATCTTCACAGCTATCTACACAAGTACATGTAGTAGACTCTTTACAAACCACCAGTAAAAAAGACGAAACAAGAATCAGCGACAATGATCTATCTCACAGATCACATCTTAGCCAAGTAGAGGCTGCATGCTCAAAAAGAGTTGTTAAGAAACTGAAGGTAGAAGAGGTGCAAGTGGAAAGAAAGTCATCAACTGTTGATGTGAACTTGGAAAAGTCCGGCGCAAATTACGAGTGCCCATGGTGTGAGGGCAGAGCCGTTCAACTTAGCGTTGGATCTCTACAGGCTGGACCTGAAGTTAAAGAGAAACAGGGTGCTACCTGTACAGACAGGACAGCACTTGGGACAAAATCTGTTGGGGATGACTCAAGTTTTACAGGATTTATACATGATTCACATGAAGAAGACAATGTATCAATGTCTCCTCAGAAGACATTCAAAAGACGTCCTTGTGATGACACTGATTTTAATTGTCAATCACAATCACATCATGGTGAACCAGTAAATTTAGTTTCAAACTTCATCCTGCCAGTCAAATGTCAAGGAGCGATATACAAAACAGATCGCCATCCGACCGAGTCGGGTAATTTTGAAAGCTCTCTTCAGGGACGATCAAATATTCCAAACGTGTCGGAGGATAAACAAACTCTACCTGTTGCCGATATTAGACAGTTGCTCGTTGAGTGTGTTACTCACCCATCAGTTATTTCTTTGACATCAACGCTACTGAGGGACAAATTTTACGATAAGTGGACAAGCAACATATCAAACCACAGTCTTTAGTTACATTTTGTGTGTGTTGTAAAGAAAACTCAACCCTGAAGTGGTTCATCATTGGTTTGGGAAAAGCAACTTTATTCCATTGCCGTTAGTCTCACAAAATAGTTTCACAGTGTTAACAATAGCCTGTGAAAATTCATCAAGAAAGGTGTAATGGTATTATTTGTCTTTTACTCTTACACTGATGTTAAACACTGTATGATCGGTATTTTCCTGAGTCCTGTGAAAAAGATCCACAGGTATATTACTCGGGTGGGATTCGAACCCACAACCTTTGCCATTCTAGAGCAGATAGTCTTACCATTAGACTAATAAGCTTTCCCGATAGCTAGGGCAGTTTGAATCCTATGTTTTAGCAGCGGGTAACGCAACGGTTTACCGGTAATAGTAATAGTGAAAACCTTACAATGACAACATGATGTTTCAATTGTAATGGTAAGATTGAAATTACAAATGTTCACAGATTTGCTCATAACTTACATGGTAAAAAGATGGTCATAGTGGAAAACTTCCTTTGAAATGTTTTTCCTTGAAATGCTACACTTTTTGAGAAATGAGTAAAGCAATTAGTTTTGATCTCGCGAGCCGTTTGAAATCTGATTGGGTTTTTTCTCAAGACTCCGATGACCAATTGAGTTTAAACATTCACATGCTCTTTATGTTTTGGTACAAATACAGTGCGGATGTTGGTCTTTGACAGCTACCCGTATTGGCTGAATGCTTTTATGAAAATATTGTAAAAATGAATCATTCTCGCACTCTCAATGTAGTTTTTTAAATGTTATTATTATTGTTATGTATTTTTATTTATTTTATTTTATTTTATTTTATTAAATTTTATTTTATTTTACTTGGTTATTTCTATTATTTATCTATAGATGTGTATTTATTGTTTATGTTTATAAAAATAAAAGTTAATTTTTTATTTTTATTTTTTTAATTTATTTATTTTTTTATTTTATTTTTGCTGGGGTGTGTGTTTGGGGGGGGGGGTGTTGGATTGGGTACCTTATATCTCCTATTGGAAAATCTACTCAATCTTTAATTACAGGCTAGAGTACCAGTTTAACAAAAGAACATCGGGATCGAGATGAACAGTACATACAAAAGAATCTCCATATTCTGTGATTTGTACCAACGAAGCAAAAGCTTTAAAGGGTCTGTATACGTTTGGAAATACTCTGAAAATTAATGGCAATAAAAACTTACTTGTAAGAAGTACAGCAGCTTTGGATAGTATAATGCATTTTGAGAAACTTTTCACTTTGAAGTACTGTGGTTATGGGAAAATATATCACTTTTTATTCCCCAAAATTTGAATCTGAGATGTGTTACTGACAGTACTGTTTCTCAGAGTGTGTATTCCAATTGCAGATTATTCTTCCTGCGTGAACATAACTGCTCCAGATTTCGGCAATATCTCAAAAACGCTACCACCTTTTGAAATTAAATTTTCACAGGTAAGTCTTATTGAAACAAACAGTGGGTTCCAATTACCAAACGTATACGATCCCTTTCAGGTTAATATTTCTGTTGGATATTTCACTTGTACTCTAGTATCAAGTAAAAACCAAAAAAAAACATGTGATTCACCAAAGTATGTGTTCCTGTTTATGTCAATTTGAAGAAAATGGTGTAACTTGAAGATTTACCCCACCATTAGTAGAATAACAGCTTAAAGCTGAAACTGTATTGAAAGTCTTTGAAATAAATAAAACAATTATTATTTGAAATTTATATCAGTTAACAGTTTTCCCACTTGTTTGATCGGGTTTTTTGTTGTTTTTTGTTTTTGTTTGTTTGTTTCTGGGGTTTTTTTTTTTGTATTTTTTTTGTTTGTTTTTTTTTTTTGGGGGGGGGGGTTGTTAGTGTGTTTGTGTTTGTATGTTTGTGTTTGTATGTTTGTGTTTGTATGTTTGTGTTTGTATGTTTGTGTTTGTATGTTTGTGTTTGTATGTTTGTGTTTGTATGTTTGTGTTTGTATGTTTGTGTTTGTATGTTTGTGTTTGTATGTTTGTGTTTGTATGTTTGTGTTTGTATGTTTGTGTTTGTATGTTTGTGTTTGTATGTTTGTGTTTGTATGTTTGTGTTTGTATGTTTGTGTTTGTATGTTGGACTGTTGTCCTTTTATTACATACATTGTAAACTTTCCCTACAAAATAAATACAATTTTCTTACACTGCAGTCATGTCATGAGAAACTACTCTCATATAGGTCGGAAGTATTGGGTAGGGACAAAATGTTTATGAAACTTAAAAACTTCCCAATTAGTATGCACGAAAGTTTGTTTTAAAATATGCATTTTGTGCCTTTAAAAAACTACTTCTAAACTCGTGCCGCGCCACCAACTATTTAAACAGCTGCTTCGGGGAGGATGACTGTTTTAGTTTATAAAAAACAGAAGCGACTGAGCCAGTCTATTTCTAAGCAAAACAAAAACACTTGCATTTTTTGCAAATTGAGTGAGTCGAGTGCATACAATCGATCGACGGGGAGTAGTGTGGAAGAGTGAACGCACTATGGAAGAAATGGCGGCCGCCTTGTCTGCAGGTTATAGGCCTCTAGAAGAGGAGCCAGCTGATCAGCTGGATTTCCAGGATTCCAGTTCGTTTCGAGATGACGAGGGGTACCCTAACCCCAGGGTTCAATCAGGCGGGTCACACGCTAGGAGAATCATGAGGTTCTCCAAGGAAAGGGGTTGCAGTAAACGGTCGGCTGTGATGTTGTTATGCTTGGTGATGTTGTCCATATTCATGATCGCCGTTATCGCCAGCTTAGCTCGTCCGCAGTGCATACCACCACCGATCGTTGTTGAGACAAGTAGTAGTACTAGCATGACTAGTGGTGGTACTACTCCTACTACTACTACTACGGCATACATTGACACGACTTCTCCGACCAAAGCGCCAACTGTCACGACGAAATCACCAGCTATTGCAACAAATGGCGAACGGTTCCCGTGGACTGATATTCGGCTACCAGAAACAACAAAACCTGTACATTATGAGCTTGATATTATTACAAATCTGTCCAATTTCCAAGTAAGTAAGCATCATAACATAATCAATTAAAAATGGACCAACTAATAACTAATCTATAAATAATATCAAACAATAAAAATCAGTTAACAAATTAAAATATCTCACTTGCTTAATTTTTAACAAAATACAAAACATGGCCAAGCCTGTTAATGTCATTTGTCGCTTGTGTTGTCATGGTCAATTCAAAGCAGGACTTTGGATGTACATTATAATTATAACCTCTCACCCTGATTCTGCACGCGTACGCGCCCTCCCTCTGTATCAATGGAGAGTGCGCGCACGTGCAGTAACGGGGTGAAAGTTCATAATTCCATTTACAGCCACAGGTCTGCGTTGATCATGACAACACAGCCGCTTTAAAAAACTAAAGGGAAACGTTGCCTAAGTGGATCGGACGAGTTGTTCTGAAAAAAAGCGTTTGTTACCATTTGTTATACTTATAAAATGCAAATGGTTAGAAAGACGTTATAAAAGTAGAATACAATGATCCACACAAACATGCCTCGAAATTGCGTGGTTTTCCTTTTACTTTGCGAACTAACACGGTCGGCCATTTTGTGGAGTCAACTTTTTGACTCCACAAAATGGCCGACCGTGTTTGTTCACGATGTAAAAGGAAAACCACGCAATTTCGAGGCATATTTGTGTGGATCATTGTACTCTACTTTTATAACGTCTTTCTAACCATATGCATTTTATAACAAACGGTTACAAATGCGTTTTATAGACAAACTCGCCCGATCCAAGGCAACGTGTCCCTTTAAAAGTTCAATTAAAGGCAGTGGATATTTAACTGGTAGTGGCTTTAGTTTAGAACAATGAACTTGAGCCCTGTATTGAATGATTGAAGAAAAATTAAGTTAAACAAAATTCCTCTTGTCTGAGAAAGTAATGAAAGAGCTTTTTTCCCTTTTCTTTAAGGTGACTGGATCTGTGAAAATCAAGTTCAGGTGTAATATTGGTGTAAATAGCATCATCATGCATTCTAAGAATATGGACCGAATAACACCCCCTGAGAGGCTCCAAACTCCTGTTGGCAGTGCACCTGCTGTCACCAAGATGCTCATTTATGAAGCCCATGAGCAAGTGTACTTTGAATTTAACACTGCACTGAAGCCAGCGACAAATTACTCCATAACCATCTCATTCTCCTACGAGCTCTCAGACACTTTGGCAGGGTATTATCGAAGCTCTTATATGGAGAATGGCGGCAAAAGGTGAGTTTTCCAGTGTAATCTCCAGTACAAATAATAACTCCACCAGCAGTTTTTATGGTGCTTAATCTATTTAAGCTTAATGAGTTTGTCAAAGTACATACGGCAGGTATATAAATTCAAATTATGAAGCAGCTTGTAATTTACAGGAGATACGGAGGATGTTTGCAGACTTTAGAGGGTTGTGTCATCGTGAAATTATGAACTCTCAGCCAGTAACAGGTTGACAGCACAAGTGCACGCACTCTCCATAGCTATGATACGAGGGAGGATGCGCACGTGCAGACTGTGTGAAAATTTATCATTCCATGTACGGCCATGGTTTCTTGCATTTATCTTGGCCACAGAAATCTGATATTTTATTTTTTTAGATTGATTTCTTGTGAGATGTTGAGATTTATTGTTATAGATGAGAAAATAGTAGCTGGTAAAAGTTTTCATTTACCAGTTTGTTACACCAGTACACTTGTTTGTGTGTGTGTGTGTTGTGTTGAGTTGAGTTGTCATTTAGACTTTGAGAAAGACTCTGCCAGGGTCTCTCCGCCCCTCCCCTAAGAAAAAAAAAATTTCCATTAAAATTTGAAATATTATGACTATCTTCTCAACAATACTTACTGAGAGATCTTTATGTTTTATTTTCTTCCCACAAAAGGTTTCTTGCAACAACACAGTTTGAGCCAACAGCTGCCAGACAGGCCTTCCCGTGTTTTGATGAACCTCAGCTAAAAGCCACATTTTCCATGAAAATGACTCGCGATAAAACTCTCCTGTCTTTGTTCAACACAGAGCTGTTAAGTACCACAACAATTGATGATGACACAGAGCAAGATGTGTTTAAAACCACAGTTCAAATGAGTACATATTTGGTCGCATTTGTAGTGTGCGACTTCGTGAAAATTTCTAACACCACGTCCAGTGGTACAGCTGTAAGTGAATTTTGTTTATTTTCTTTATTGGAATAACCATGTTACCCTTTAGAGACCATTCATTTATGTACAATACGCCCAGACATGGCTACTAAATTGTTAATGTTTTATTTATCTCTAACAGCCTAAAAAACAAAACCAGTATCAGTTCTACAGAAATTCTGTTTTGTTTTTTACAAATGTAAATAGTATATCAACATGTTGACTTGGTTGTAAATTGCCGTTTAAGACCTTGCAGGGTCGTGGCTGTACAATAAAGGTTTGGCTTGGTCCTTTATGGCACGGCCAAGACCCTGCTGGTCTTAAAATGCCATTTAAGACCTGTCACCACTCTTGTTATTTCCTTATGAATGTACAAGTTAAATGCTACTTGAATTCACCTTGGGCAAAAATTGCATTGGTCGATATTCTTTAATGACTTTACCACAATTAGGAATACATTTTTATATGTTTGTGCAGATTTCTGTCTACACCAATCCAGACAAGATTGACCAAGCACAGCTTGCACTTGATGTACTTCAGAAGACGATCCCATTTTATGAAACTTTCTTTGGAGTGAGTTATCCACTTTCCAAGCAAGGTATGTATGCATGTCACCTCCCCTTTCTCTCTATAACTAGGGAGCATTTAAGTTTTAGAAATAATAATAACAATAAACAAGTTCTTATCGTGTATTTTACAGAAGTTTCACTGCGCTTTACCTTAGTGCCCTGGTTATCAGACCAATAACATTCCTGTAATATTTCTTGGCTCCCTGGAGAGTATACAGCCCTGGGTTGCTGTGTTATCCCTTTTCAGTCTATATCTTTGTCCGGGGGTGCCAGTCAGACATGTCAGAAGCAATTCAACCAAAGATATTGACAAAACTGGAAGATCTCCAACATGAGGGCTAGATAGTCGATAATCTGGAGGTTGCAGGTTCAAGTCCTGCTCTAGTCAATTGAATTTTCTGGGTTCAACCCAAAATTAAGTTTTATAGTAATCCGAACAAAGTTGGCTAGTTTAACCACATGTTTGTATTTTATCTGTTTAAAATCTCACCTGGTTATTCCACAGATATGATTGCCATCCCAGATTTCTCGGCAGGCGCTATGGAGAATTGGGGCTTGATTACGTATCGAGAGGCGTCCATTTTGTACCAGGAGGGAGTGACATCCTCGGGTAGAAAGGAGTGGATCGTTCAGACTATAACTCATGAACTAGCTCATCAGGTGAGAGAAAAGAAAGGAAAAGAAGTCAGCCTCGCTACCATGGGCAGCGCGCCGTATCGATACCTCTCGTCACTAACCCCTGATAGGGATGTACTGAAAAACAACACTGATTGGGTCCTGAAAGTGACTACATTGCATGCACGCTTGTTAAAAACTTTCGAGCGATTGTATGGTGCTTGTAGGACGCTTAGTAAGCGCGTGTCAAAATGCGCGATTCCATTTCAAATGAATCATGTATTTAACTGCATAGAGTTAGACATATCACAAGATCAAAGAAGAATAAGAGGGGACCAGTTGCTCTTTGACTTGATGCCTCTTTTGCGGGTTACCATACTTGAGCAAGGGCGTAGAGTGGATCGGCCACAGGCCCAATGAAAATGTGCCAGATTCTGGCACATTTTAATGAACCAATTCCAGGGGTTATGAGTGAGCAAGTCATCTGGGAAAAAATGGCGCGACTAGAAGAAGTGTCTTCATTAATAACATGTTTGGTTTATCCTTGCTACTCTTAGTAAAATTTTCCAGCTAGTTGAACAACCATTTGAAACCAGTGAAATGCACAGCTTGTGTGTCGTGGCACAAACACGCACTTTAGAACTGTGTACAATTAACATGTGGGTACTGCGTCATGGCTTGAGTCTTCCTCAAAGTGTAAATGACAACACAACACAACCAGGCTGGATACAACTGGTGTAACAAAGCTATCAAGTGGAAATAATTTTAAAAAATTATCAACTACATGCAGGCCCAATTATATTTTTTTATCTGTAACAATCAATCTCAACATATCACAAGAAAATAATTTAAGAAAAATATATATCCAAGTTCTTTGACCACGGTAAATACAAGAAACCATGGAACGGACCTCTTAATAGAGTCTGTGACCTGGGCTCGATTTCACAAAGAGTTAAGATTGATCGTAACTGCAAATCCATTGCAGTTGCTTAGCAAAGAGTGATGTCACAATACAAATCACTATGATAATACTGATAAATCATCTTAAGATAAATCATAGTTCTTTGTGAAATCGACCCCTGGACATGTTGGTCATCTGCCATGCATCCCACGCATTGGAAAATCTTTAAGTCTATGGGATTGGGAAACTTCTGAAGGGGCACCAAGGCCAAGACCAGTGCAACAGATGTCATGGCCTCCATGCAATTAAAAGAACACAGCCAGTATTTAAGAGAAGATGGTTTGGGTTGTTGTTGTACAAGTGGAAATATAACAAACAATTTCCATTTGTTTATAAGGTGTTGCACCCTATTGTTTCAGCATTTATTGTATTTACACTTCACATAGTGCGTTTACGAAACGGAGGCTCAGGCATTAGGCTTCAGGCTTCGTTCTCTCGTCTGAATGCCTGAATGCATAGCACGCGTATAGTCAAAACAACTGAGGGGCCTAGCTAGCCTGATCCGAATCCGAAGCCGTGGATTCGTAAACGCCCATAGTGTTAGCCAGAGGGGTGTCTGGGTGTCTTTAATTTGGACACCCTGTTTTATCTGTCATTTACATGTAAATGAATTGTAATTGAACAATTTGGACACCCAGTTTTTAAATTTCCAGCAAATTTGGACACCCTTTTACCAAATCTTAACTAAAACCTTGATACTTACACTAAGTCTTAGTTGTTTTTAGTGGTTTGGCAACTTAGTGACGATGGAATGGTGGAATGACCTCTGGCTCAATGAAGGGTTTGCAAGCTTCGTCATGTTCCTGGGATCAGACAATTACAACAAAGAATGGAAAATGGTGAGTAATTTAAGATGCATCACACAAGTTTTCGCTAAATTGATGGTAACAAATTGATTCAAATATAAGATAGCTATTTTACCTTGCAACAAAAAAACCAATCAGTGATTAGATCAAGTTAAAAACCACAAGGGAAACTGACTGGGTAAATTGTATATAATTTGGGGTTGAACAAAGAAAATTGATTATTTATAGTTACAGTTTAAATGATTAAAAGATACTCCTGAGACCTAATATGTAATACCAGGGGCCATGATTGTAGCCATGTGCATGTTTTTTGTGCATGTTATTTTCTGCATTTGGCGTAGCATGCGCAGGGCTCAAATTTGGGAGGAAAATTCACAATTTTTTACCAGACCAGACTTTTTTGACAAAACCAGAATAAAATATTTTTATTTTTATTTGAACAAACACTCAGACTTTATCTCATTAGTTTACCTGCCGTCGATTTCACCAAACTCTTCCTAACTTAGGATTTTTTTTTTAGACTTAGGGACCAGCCTTGCACTGTAAATGTAACAACTAAAATTAATTAATCCTTAGGTAGGCAGAGTACTGTCTAACTCGAGATAGGATTGATCCTAGCGTTTCGTTAAATCGGCTGCTGGATACTCAATAATTGTAAAGGATACACCAGGTAATCATCTCTATCAGAAGAGATGGGCCTAATTTCACGGCTCTGCTTACTGCAGTATCCTGTGCCAAAAAGGCAACTTTCAACAGAGTTAGTGCCAAGTTTCTGCATTAGCTGTGTATTGGTGAAGAGAAAATAGTTAATGGCCTGACGTTTCGACCCGAGCAGAGTATGAGAAAGACTCTGCTAGGGTCAATTTTTTTTTTTTTGCATATACCATAGGTCTTTGTGGTTGGTAAGCAGTTTGCAACAGCTAACTCTATTTTCTGGTTTATTTTTAATATAAAAACTGCAAGATTGATTTGCTTATTAATACTTCAATGACAATTTTAATTGATATTATTTATCCTGTTTTTTATGTGTGTGTTTTGTTTTACCACAGATGGATCAGTTTACAGTATTCACAACGCAGAATGCACTGTGGGTAGATAGCCACGGTAACTCGCATCCAATCTCTGTAACTGTCAAGGATCCAAGTGAGATCAATGCCATCTTTGATAGCATTTCTTATGACAAGGTAAAAAAATATGTCCAAATTGGTGGCTGTCACCACGTTAACATGCGTTGAAGTATAGCCCTTTATCATGGTGCAGCCATCTTGTTTTTCTCTCATTCAAATCAATGTAACCAAATCAAGGAGAAATAGTCTGGTTCCTTTTTTACAATGAATATTTGCATGCACTATTTTTATTGAATACGAGGAACATGACCAAAATGGTGGCAGCATGATAATGGTCTATAGACCTTTCTATTGCAACGTCACAGCCCAAGTTTTTTGCCAACCAAGGTTGGAAAACTATGGGAAGCCATAAATGCAAAGCAAAAACAGATAGCCACAGTATTGCAGGCTCTCATACAGTGCATCTACAAATCAAAACCACAGTGGACGGTATCAAATGGTCAGAGAGTAGGAGGGTTGACTGTGTACTGTGTAGATGCATTTACCACATTATATCATACTGCAGGCTGGCAAAGTACAGTACATCTATAATTCAAAACCACAGTGGATGGTATTGAATGTTCAGACAGTAGGAGGGTTGACTATGTAGATAAATTCACAACGTGATATCATTTTGGGGGCTTGCATAGTGCATCTACAATTCAAAACCACAAATTGGATAAAAGTGAATGGTCAGAGAGTAGGAGGGTTGACTGTACTATACATTCACCACATGATATCATATTGTGGGCTTGCATAATGCGTCTACAATTCCAAACCACAAATTGGATGATATTGAATGCTCAGACAGTAGGGAAGTTGATCAGATGATCAGATTAGTTTGTTTCATATTTTGTTAACAGTTTTATCTAGTTGGAAAATCCTTTTGGAAAAAGTGATCCATTGGAAAATGTGATACATGTTATGCCAATAGTTTTAAAAACCTATAATAACCAAACTTTTCATACAGACGGCATTTGATCTGCAGACGTTTTTCTTCTTTGGTTGACAGGGCTCTGCTATAATTCGGATGTTGAAAGACTACCTCCCAGATAAAGTATTCCAAAAGGGTCTTCAAAGCTATCTTAAGAAGTTTAAGTTCAGCAATGCAAACACCAACGACCTATGGAACTCTATTGTGAGTACAATACAAATGAGCAATTTCTGCTTCTGTATGGCAGGCCTGGAAATTCACCTTTGAGAGGGCAAAGCCATTTCCATTTTGCAAAGGGCAGTCCTTTTGGAAAATCTCAAGGTCTATGAATGGGCACCAAGGCCAAAATTCAGGGGCAACAGAAGCCATGGCCTCTGTGTAATTTCAGGCCTGGTATGGGCAATTCACAATACAGTGCACCATCTGCAGCTAACAGCCATGGTATTCTTCATACTTAAACCTGATTTACATTTTGTTGTTCTTGGAAAAATCAGAAAATTTTAAATTAGCCTGAAATGTCCATTAAAGCCTCCACCATGTGTACATGTAGGTCAGCCCTTGTACTTGATGCCTGAGTTATACCGGAGAGTCCATTTTCCTTAAAAGTGGACGACTAAAAACAATCACACTCCCAACTCAGCATGGGCAGTTTGGGGCCTTACAAATGGCTGAAGTGAATGTGAAAAACGTTTACCAGCCTCAAAAACAAAAACACCATCTTATGCTGTAAACACAGAAAACTACAAACACAAACGAACTTAAACAAAAGACCCCTTGCATATGACAACACACTCTCAAACAGCGCCCTCACTTAGGCAAAAGGTGGCAGATCAATGGTTGACAGCTGCTCTTGGTGCATAAAAACGTATGCATAACGTGTTCCGCGTTAGGCAAGGGGTTATCAGGGTTACGTGGCAGATGCTTCGAGATGACTAAGAACTTTATTTTTTCCAAAGATGTACTGTGAAATGGCCTCTCCTGGGCAAACTGTAGAGGGGGCACTGTATTGTGAATAATCCGTATGCAATTCAATTTCAATGGACACTTATTTGATGTTGGCAGTTACACTAACATTTGTTTACACTGATGTCAACACCATGTAATCAGTAGATAGACCCTTCTCTGATGATGTCACTATTTTATCGCTCGCCATGCTGGACTCATTACACGCGCACGCCATCCGCACACACACACAGACACAAGTGTAAACACCTGCAATCGTGGACCCTCCTTTGTTCAACTCTTTGTGATAGCAACCGTGGACCACAATGTTTTCCTTTGTGATAGCAACAGTAGACCTATTAATTACACGTATGTGGCTCACATGTGCGTAGTACTCCACCTCCTGGGTTACTATAGAAACGTGACATTAGTGAGAACAATGTGTGTTCAATCATATTACAATCGCACTAAACTAATCATGCAAATTCAATATGTATTGTTAAAGATGAACATAACTTAAGCAGGGCATTACATTTTATAAACACATTATTTATTTTTCATCTTACAGGAAAAAGCAAATGATGGGGCAGTTGGAAGTCTGTCGGATATGATGGACACTTGGACGTTACAGATGGGTTACCCTGTGGTCAATCTTACCCGTAAAGGATCACAAGTCTGTGCCACTCAAGAGCATTTCTTGCATTCACCTAATGTGCAACCTTCACCAGATTTCCCCTCACCTTACAAGTAGGTGGTTATTGTTACTTCAGTATTGATTAACGACACCACCCCAACTACTTCCAGAGCTGCCAACTCTCCCTGATTCTGCAGAAATTGCCCTGAAAATCAACAAATTGTTCCATGTTCTGATGAACAAATTTGAAAATCTCCCTGATTATGGAAACTTTTCCCCTATTATGTTGAATGTAATTCTAAAAATCTCCCTGATTGTAAGATGCAAATGTTGGCAGCTCTGTACTTGCGTCGTTAGCTAGAGACCCTCCTCTTTCCTCCAAAGTACTACATTATATGCAAACACAAACTCATAATGTTTGGACCTACATAATATTGGTATGCGGGTTCAAGTGATTTAGCAGTATTATTATTGGGGATCAGGTCAGCTCAGTGGTTTCTTCCCTGCCTTTAACCTCTGCGGACCCCGGTTCGAATCCCACATCAGACCGGAGCCTTGCTTATGGATGGGGTTTTCAGTCCCTACCAGATTGCATGGGTTTCCCATTCGGGGTCTTCCTCTCCCACGTCTAAAACTGAACATTTCTTCCTGTTTCTGTTGGATAAGTAATAAGTAAATAATTTATGGCCTGCAGTATTGTATCGTTTTGTGGCCTAGAGAAGGGCGTAGCGAAAGTTTCAGCGGAAAAAGAGCGTAAGCATTTAATATGCAAAATTGTGAGCGTGCAAGTTGATCAGTCTTCTACCCTTCATAAGTCATTATAGGACGGTTAAATTGTGCATGGGAATGGGGAAACAAGTCTCTTTAGGTAACTCTAACAACAAAAATGTAACAGTAATGGCATTTTTTTGTTTAGGAATCTGTTTCTGAGACTAAAATGTACTTTGTGTGCCTCGAAAAAGGGCATAGAGCCTTACACTTGCCCTTCTTCTGGGCACGTGACAATATATCCCAAGTCTGACAACCTCTTGTGTATAATTTTGGAGAATTCGGGACCATTAGGGTTAAAGTCACCTGGAAATAGTTGTTTTGGGTTTTGTGACTCCGCCCATCCCTTTTTGTGACGTCAGTCGAGGCAGACTCCGCCGCGATCAAACATCGACCCCCCTCGAACTTGCCTGCATTTACGTGCAAGTATTGAGCTTGTACGTTTCGTTTGGTTATCCCAAAAAAGGGATTTTTTGTGCATTTTCCGACCAATGCCGACCAGGTGTATTGCTGCTGGATGCAGCAAAACGACTAAAGATGGGGTCAGTTAGCATTTGTTTCCTGCAGATCCCTAATATAGGCAGTTACCGGCATCGAAAGTCAGGCTAACGAGGGCAAAGTGGTCCGGTCCGACATTGTTTTCAGCGCTGCAGCGAACATGTTTCTGGTGTTCGGATCGACTTGAGCTGTATGCCGCGCCGTGGCACGCCGATCCGATTTGTCACCACGGGGCCGCTAAATTACCTTGTATTATCCATGTTCTCGTTATGACCGTGCTCGTATCTTCCATTTTTTAAGACATAGAAACGCGCATGGGACAGTTCGGGACCGGTGAAAAACCTTGTATAAACGTCGACTGTACACTGTCCTAGGATTGCATTGGGTGACGTCCGAATACGAAAACGCATCATACTGATCAGGTACCCAGACGTAATGTACAGGGCCAGACTACACATTTTCTCTTCAAATATCCCGCGCCTCAATTGACATCACGAACAGCGCCATGTAAACGGGGGCCTATTTTTAAATTTGTAATTAAAATAAAAACACAATTTGTTAACCTTAGTTAATTGTTTATTCACATTCCACTCATCAAAATGTATCTATTAACGACAAAAGCTTTATTTTGACAAAATACCACTGCCAGGTGCCTTTAATGGTCCCAGCAGAAAGGCCAGATGCATTTAATATAAACAATATAAATAAATCTGACACAAATTGTGTTCTACTGATCAAATCACAAGGAATCAAGTACATAATAACACAAGGAATTTGTGCTGCTAGAGTGAAAAATGTGTTTAAGTAATCTTTGATAATCAGAAGAACTAAAGCTTTGCTGCCGGTTGGTGATATAAAAAAATAGTATTATCCCTACAGCTATCAATGGACTATTCCTCTGACGTTCTTTACAAGTGACGCTGTGTCTGTAAAGAAAACCAAACTTATGGACAAAGATCAGGGTAAGCTGAAATAGAGCCCCCTTTTTTTAAGATTAACCATCTGGACCCACTTTCAGAGAGCTGCTTGAATACCAAACTCTGCTCAGCACAAACAAATAAGGCTTAACAGAAATGGGTTACCAGCCAAAATACAGTGTTATATATATTTGTATGTGATTGGTACCCTGCAGATTCTTGCTCAGCAGACAAAATTACTAAGCAATGTTTGCTTTGGGGCTCTATGAAATAGGGCCCCCCTTTAGCAGGGTTTTCTGAAAATGCTGTGTTTGTATGAAGAGCAAAGTAGTCACTGAAAACACACCTTGGCCCAATTTCATACAGCTGTTAAGCAGAACAACAATTTACTAAGGAGAAATGAGCAGGTATACCAGTCATAGATGGTATGGGTGATATGGTATTTCGGCTGGTAACCTTATTCTGGTAAGCTAAATTGTTTTGTGCTTAGCTGCTTTTTCATGGAGCTGTTTTAAGCAGAGATACAAAATTCTCTGATGAATTTATTTCACTTTACAAAAAACTTTGAAAGCTCAAACAAGGCAAAATGGTGTAATAGTAATACGCAGTTCTTACTTTAACTACGCCCGACGGCGTCTCAAAGCGCTCATAATGTTAACGATAGGTATGTGGAGCTAAGTGTGAATTATGAGACCCAAATATGCAGCACCTTGTTAGGGTTTACAAGGTGATGTGGTGCAAACTGCAGCCAACTATTCTAAAAACACCAGGCAAATCCCTTCTCTTATCCATACATCGTCATGAAACTAAGGGGTTCAGTTTGAAGGTTCAGAAGTCTCTTTCTTTTCTTTTTTTTTATTTAAGCTGAGGTGAGATTTGACTTGGGTGGTAATGTGAAGTGGATCAAAGCAAACATGAACCAATCGGGTTTCTACAGAGTCAACTACGATGATGACAATTGGAATGCGTTGATCAATCAACTGAACGAGGATCATACCCAGCTGACGGCTGCAGACAGAGCCAACTTGGTGGATGATGCTTTCAGCTTGGCATGGTATTATTTTCTTTTATTTTTATTTGTTAACCCTCTGACCAATGAATCATCCACAAAGGGCCGGAAGGTTTTTAGTTGTCTCACAGCACCCGCCACATGATCTCGATTGTTTAAGTTCGTCTGTGGCTTGCAAGGCAGCAAGGTCATATTTTTCTGTGTTTCTGGAATAAGATGGTATTTTTTGTGAAGCTGGTTTGGTTTTACACGTTTATTTCAGCTATTTGAAGTTCTTGAACTACCCGTGCGGTGCTGAGTCGCAAGTTTGATTGTTTGTTGTCGACCACTCTTTATGAAAAAGGACTCTCATCATTCATTCATTAATGGTTTATTCTTTATAAAACAAATTTCCCATAGTGACCAAAGGTCGAATTACAGGAAATTATACAGGGAAAACAAAATGTGAAAAGGCGATAGAATTACACAAAAACAATGTCAAAATTTGTTTAAAAGGGAAAACTGTAGAGGGCGCACTGCATTGTGAATCAACGGTATTGTAACATGTATTGATGACTTTTGATTTCAGGGCAGATAAGTTGAGACATAGCATACCTTTAGAGATGTCTCTATATTTGGTGAAGGAGCAAGACTATGGTCCTGTAAGTGCAGCTATAAGCAACCTAGATAAAATTGGCAGTGTCATGCGGAGCACCAGAGGCTACAGCTCATTTGTGGTATGTTAATTTTTAAAACTGTTAGTTTTCTTTTGTTGTCTTTCCCCTCCCTTTTCGAAAAGAAAAACATTACCATTGTAGGGTGTCATGGCCGAGTGGTTTAGATCATCAAATTCAAGTTCTGGTGGAATCGAGTCCCGGTCGTGACATGGTTAAAGCGAAAGTATACCTTTGGTTTTTGGAACCGTTTGATTGTTTTAATCATAGGTATAATTGTAGATATACAACAAAACTAACCTGTGAAAATTTCACATGTCCACACATAAAAACTCTTTTGGAGGATTGTTGGCTCTGAAAAGAGCCGGTGTGGTCTCGACGTTTCAAACAGTATGCTCTGCTCGTCTTCAGGCTATTTGTTCTCCTGAAGACCAGCAGGGTATACTGTTCGAAACGTCGAGACCACACCAGCTCTTTTCAGAGCCAACACTCCTCCAAAAGAGATTTTACACATGGTTGTTATCGCAAGCTTACTATTTATTAATAGTTACTTCTTATTTTTCCACACCATGCAAAGCTTCAAACACCACTTGCCGTCTTCAACGCCTCCAAAATACTGCTGCCCGCATTGTGACACTCTCTAGAAAATCCTGTTCTATCACCCCCATTCTGAAACAACTACACTGGCTCCCTATCTCTCAACGAATCATCTTCAAGCTGATGCTCATTGTCCACAAAGCACTTAATGGCAAGGCTCCCCACTATATTTCTGAACTACTTCAAGTTTACACTCCATCAAGGAATCTTCGATCAAGTTCCATGCTTCTCCTCATTGAACCCAAGTCTCGACACTCATGGGGTGACAGGTTTTTTTCTTCAGCTGCGCAACGCATTTGGAACTCTCTCCCACTTAATCTTAGATCTTGTCTTTGTACCACAAAATTCAAATCTCTTCTCAAAACTTATCTTATGTCACAGGTTTTCAAGGACTAATTTTGTTGTGTCTGTTTTTCTTTGTTTTGTTTTGTTTTGTTTTTGGTTTTACTGCGCCTTGAACGCCAAGCAGGGTGGATATGTGCGCATTACAAGTATTATTATTATTATTATTATTATTATTGACATTAACCCCCGAATATTTTTCTCTCAGGCCTACATGCTGAAGCTGCTAGCACCACAGATTGACCATTTCAACCAGACAGGTTGGGATACCGAAGTGTCTCACTTAGAAGGGTAACTTTTATTGTACTGTGGATAAGTTATTAAATATATTAATGGAACATTCAAGACTAGCTTCCATCAAAACAATCAAAGCCTTCTTTTTTTCTTTTTAGTAAGATAGAAAACTGAAGAACACTAGAAAGTTTTGTGTGCTAAGTGAGTTTCATCTCTTTTTTTTCTCTTTTGTTTTTACGTGGGATTAGGCATACCACCATAATCAGAGTCCAACATTGTTGGTGTTGATGAGTACCATATGGTGTTTGTTTTGTTAGAGTGAGGAATCACCCTAGGGAGTACAGGCCTAAGCAATTAACATTTTTACACTCATTTTTATATTTTCTTCTTCATCCAGCTTTCTCAAAACAACAGTTTTGTCTACGGCTGTGCATCTGGAACACGCTGAAACTGTAGAGTACACCAAAAACCTCTTCAAAGAGTGGAAGGAACTTGGTACATTGTAAGAGCCTATCACAAATTTGACAGTTTGTAAATTAAATAAAATCCTTTCCACAGTTATTAAGTTGGTACATGAGACAATTTCGCCCGTTTTGTCTTTGTTTTGGGTGGGTGCTTTTAGCCATCCTGGTTTAACCCAGATAATCTTATTGTTACGCTGATGGTCATTATCAATTTTACAAAGAAGTAAAGTACACGTGTAACCCTCTCCAACCATGTGACCTGACTTGAAAGTAAAATTTGCCTCCAACTGTTGCAACATCTGCACAACAGTTGTGTCTGTGTCACTGATGTTATTTACAAGTCCTGATCTTTTGTTCTCAATTGTACAAAGTACCAGGGGAAAGTGTATCTTCACACCTCTTTTGTTTTCTTCTCTATTTTCCCTTTTACAGAGTATCAGCTGATTTGAGGAGTATAGTGTATTGCTCTGGCATTGTTCACGGCACCAGGGACGACTGGGATTTCTGCTGGAAAAAATACAACTCCACCCTAGCAGCCAGTGAGAAGACCGTCTTACTCAGGGCACTATCGTGCACTTATGATCCCTTCTTGATAAATAGGTTAGTGGTAGCATATCAACCTTCATTTAAAGGCACTGAACACGTTTGGTAATTGTCAAAGACCAGTGTTCTCACTTGGTGTATCCCAACATATGCATAAAATAACAAGCCTGTGAAAATTTGGGCTCAATTGGTCATCGAAGTTGCAAGAAAATGATGAAAGAAAAAACACCCTTGTTGTACAAATTTGTGTGCTGTCAGATAGGAATAAAAACTTCTTGCACGAAGTTTTCATTATTTTAGTGAGAAATTACCTCTTTCTCAAAAACTACGTTACTTCAGAGGGAGTCGTTTCCTACAATGTTTTATACTATTGACAGCTCTCCGTTGCTTGTTCCAAGTAAGTTTTTATGCTAATATTTGTTTTGAGTCATTACCAAACGTGTACGATACCTTTAAATAATGTAGTTTCTGCTACCATCCTGTACTGTTTATTTTTCGTATTTTTGTATGTTGTACTCTTGTTATGTCTGTCCATTGTTAAATGTTCTGTCTGTCCAATAGGGAAAAACTCAAAAGCACCGCGCTTCTTTCTTCTCCTACATACTGACAGGACATATACATTAATATGATTTTCTGTACAACGTAATATCAAATACTTATAATGTGTATTAATTCTGAAAAGTTGTAATGTATGTACCTTGTACATGTATATTCTGTTAGTGTGAAATAAATGTCAAATGTCAAACACTAATGCTAAAAATAGAAGAAAAGTACCCGGATCCCAGACAAGCATGTCAAATTTCACTAACATACGCACGCTTACATTTGTCCAAGTTATATGTTTCCTAGCGTGTACTGACTAGACCACTTGTGCAGTTTGGCACGTCAATGATGCAGTGATCGCGAAAGCGGTGGAATGTTTCTCTGACAGCCCGGCATTTTGAGCAAAAGTGACGTCATAAGTGTGGAGTGCTATTGCCGACATTAAAAGTGTGACATTTTTATTTTAAGGAGGCATGTGCAAATAGAGAACTACTCCACTAAAACATTTTTGAATGAGCTTAGGTGACAACTCCTCTGTACAGGAGTGGGTCGAAGAACGCAAAGTACAGAAAAAGGAACTTAAATTTAGCAAGAAATATCAGAGCCACCATATGCTTGAAAAAGATGTTCTTTGGTAGGCCATTAAGGTACAGAAAATGAGCACGGTATCAATTGTTCAGCTTATGGGTGACAACCATGGGATAATGCATTACAGGGCTTGATTTTGGGGTAAGAATCCACAAGACCGCAGGGCTTGTAGCTCAAGAAGTTTACTGGACCAGAATTCTTTTACAAGACCAGAATTTAAATGAGAAAAAAATTCCCACACAGTTTAACATTTGAATTGTTTTAATTTGGACAAGCACTAAGAGCAGTTTTATCTCGTTTGTATTATGGGTAAGAATTCTTCAATACTCAACAGGATTGAAGGAGATTTATCAGACTGAAAGTCAACATTTGAAAAAAAAAAAAAAGACAGCCGGACTTGTCTGGTCTTGAGTTTACTGGCCCGATGCTTAAAACACTGGCCTCGGGCCTGTGGCCCAGTGTCAATTTCGAGCCCTGCCAGAAGAATTGGTACTGGTAGGGTTCTGGAAAAAACAGTCTGAACATTTCAAATAGTTAAGTATTTGTCTCGAAGAGTGCAGATTGATGTATTTGTCCGCCACAAATACAATAGACCATGCGAGTGTTGTGCATATTTCTATTTTTGGGGAACCTTTGTTTCCCACATTATTTTAATGTGTGAAGGAAACAAAAATGCACACTTTAAGGAATATTAAGGAATCCATATTGAAATATGTGTGAGTCTTGCACTGTAGTCTCATGACCTTCAATTATTGCCTATATTTATTGATCTATGTAGGTATCTTCACTGGTCTTTGGATGAGGACAAAATACCAAGCCAGAACACTGGGACTGTTATCGCCGGAGTTGCTGGTAATCCTGCTGGTGCACATGCTGCTCTCACATTTGTCATTGAGAACTGGGATGTCTTGATTCAAAGGTAAAAATTAACCCGAACTCCTTTCAGTGAAAACATAATTAGTGTAACTCAGCACCCAAACTGTTGGACTCTGATTATGTTGACATGCCTGATTCCATGTATAGTATAATCAGTTTAATAGTGCAGTCCTCAGTCCAACACCATACAGTAACTCAACACCCAAACTGTTGGACTCTGATTATGTTGACATGCCTGATTCCATGTATAGTATAATCAGTTTACTAGTGCAGTCCTCAGTCCAACACCATACAGTAACTCAACACCCAAACTGTTGGACTCTGATTATGATGGCATGCCTGATCCCATGTAAAGCATAATCAGTTTACTAGTGCAGTCCTCAGTCCAACACCATACAGTAACTCAACACCCAAACTGTTGGACTCTGATTATGGTGATATGCCTGATCCCATGTAAAGCATAGTCAGTTTACCAGTGCAGTCCTCAGTCCAACACCATACAGTAACTCAACACCCAAACTGTTGGACTATGATTATGATGGCATGCCTGATTCCATGTATAGTATAATCAGTTTACCAGTGCAGTCCTCAGTCCAACACCATACAGTAACTCAACACCCAAACTGTTGGACTATGATTATGATGGCATGCCTGATTCCTTGTATAGTACAATTTATCAAGGTTTTAGCTAGTATTTGTCCTTAGAGATGGAACGTCAACTTAATCATTTAGCACTAAACATTGACATTTAGAGGGGTGTATCTTTTATCTGCATTTTCTTTTCTTTTTTTCCTTTTTTTCTTTTATCAATTTTTTTGTATGCAACTGTGTTTTCTTTTTACCTGTGAAATCTGTGAATGAATTGAAATGACTATACAAATACAACTATAGATGCATGGGTCTGTTTAGAATTTATTCGATAATTCAAATTTATTTTGAACTACATCTGTTTTTATTGTTAGGTATGAAAACAGCCCCTTTGAAATCGGCCATATCATCAAGTCCGTGACGTCAAGGATCTCTAGACAGTTTGAATATGACCAGGTAATCACCCATATATCATGATTTTCTGATCAATGCTGATACACCCCTAACTCCCCCAAATTCACCTGGGTCCTGCTTCTTGTTTTTCTGAGCAGGGCTCGAATTTGGGAGAAAAATCCACAAGACTGCGGTAGCTGAACATTTTTACTGGACCAGACACTTTTGTACAAGACCAGAATCAAAATGAGAAAAAACTTTGTGAGTCCTGAAAAAGTTTAACATGCATTTAATTGTTTTTATTTGAACAATTAAAAGCACTAAGACATGTAAGAGAAGGTTGATCTCATCTGTCTTTTGGGGTTAAGTATACTACATTACTCAACAGAATTGAAAGGCATTTTCCAGACTCAAGGTCAGCATTTGAACATAATTTGTTTCTGTTCAAGATATTACACAGTTAGGTATTGTTATTCAATTGTAAAACACAAGACTGCCGGACTTGTCTTGTGTTTTTCAATTGAGTAACAATACCTCACTGTGTAATAATAAAAACAAATTATGTTCAAATGTTGACTTTGAGACCCATAAATGCCTTTCAGTTCTATTGAGTAATGAAGTATACTTAATACCAATAAAGACAAAATGAGATAAAACTTCTCTAACATGCCTTAGTGCTTATTCAAACAAAAAACAGTTAAACATTAAAATGCAACAGTGCCCAGGTGTCAGGAATTTGTTTTTCTCAATTTGTTTCTGGTCCAGTAAACATTTTGAGCTACAAGCCCTGCAGTCTAGTAGATTTCCCCCCAAATTCGAGCCCTGCCCCTGCCGCCACCCCAACACCTACTCCCCACCCCAGCCAAACCCACCAACTAGCTCAAATAGACTTATGAATAAAATGTATCTACCATTTATGTTCATTTTGTTTTTCTCTCTGTAAACTTTTTCTGTCAGGCTTCTCAGTATTTCATAACTCATTTCAACGACACTAAAACCGGGAAGCGAGCCGTGCAGCAAGCCCTGGAGAATATGCAGTCCAACATCCAGTGGTTGTCTGCACACGAGGAGGAAGTTACCAACTGGTTCAAAGGCAGTACAGGTTCTTAGAATCACCATTGCATACAGTACTTTGCAATTCTTTGCAAAGACCGCAATTTTCTTCATTACCCTTACCATCATTAGGGCCCAATTTCATGGCTCTGCTTACCACGGAATTCTGCGCTTACCACCCATAGATTTGTGTGTTGTAAGTGCAGAATTCCATGGTAAGCAGAGCCATGAAATTGGATCCCGGTGTTTTCTTGGCTCCCTGCTAAGTGCATCAAAATGCAACACAGTTGAATTGAAAACCGTGCTCACTGCAGCAAAATGCACCAGAGGATTCTGTTGCATGGTGAAGTGACCTGGTTTACACCAGCCTTGGCACTGGGCAGTCACCCTGCTACATTGTAAATGCACCAATATGCATTGAGGTTTGGTGGGGACTGGGATTGCACATGGACTTGTCAAGGCCAGAGTAGTACAGGATTTGAGTTGACTGCTAATTTCAACAAACTACAACAACTTTTGCCTTTTGGCGCATTGTTGTATTTGGCAGGGATAAGGTTAATCAATGCATACACTGTACGTTCAGGTTTTTGTCTATTGATTTCCTTTGGGTACACCACATCAAAATTTCTTCCCTGAGGAAATGGTGGCAATAAAAAGAGCCAATTGGTTCATTCTTAAAAGATTTAATATGATTCAACTAGTGTACTTCATAAACTATTGTTAATTTCTCCAGGTTTATTATATGTTTGTTTATTATTATTTTTTGTGTTTGTTTTGGTTTTTGTTTATTTCCAGTTGATAGTTGGATTTTAGGACTTTATCATTGCATTTTACTTTCATTAACTTTAACATGGGAAAAAATACTGCAACGTAGTTGTTAAAATGATATTCTTTAAATTTATTCAGATCATATATTCAGTTATCAGTAAACTGCAGAAATTGCTTTTTAAAAATGTTCAAAAGTTGCCCTCTTTTTTTACCTAATTGATGAAACTTTAAAATGTGCCAGGGTCAAGGTAAGGGGATGTTTTAACTTTTGTAGAATACTATGTATCTGTTATGAGAGGTTAATCAGGTAAGTCTGGTAAGTTCAAGTTGTTAAGGCAAGTAAAATAGTTGTTTACAGGGTAAAAGTATTCAAGTTTTTCATAAAATAACTATTTGTTTATTTAGATGGTGGTAGTAATTGTGTGTAGGTTTAGGGCAGAAATGGAATATGTATCTGTACATATCTGAAATATATTAACTTTCGTCTTATTGGAAAGAATGTTGTTTTCAACATGGGCCCAATGTCATGAAGCCTGTAAGGACAAAAACTTGCTAAGCTCAGAAAATTTTGCTTAGCAGAAACAGGTTACCAGCCAAATTTCTATAAAGCTTACACTCTTGCGACTGGTGCCCAAAGAAATTTGCTGAGCAATATTTTCTGCCTAACAGCTTTATGAAATTGGGCCCTGATCTCTAGGTAAAGTGTTGGAAAACCTTTGTTAGGTATTCTTTTGACTATACTTGTCCCTTGTCAATTTCTAGGGTATTGAAAGGCTCTGGGTGCACAAACTAACAGATTTGATTGGTCGGTTGGCACAGACTGGTCCCTTGTCAATATTCTCACGGGATATTTACAGACTCTGAAGGAACCATTCACTGAATTGTGATTTCATACTGATTTCATGTGTAATGTCCTGTGTAGGTCAGTGAAAACTCACATACTTGTGCAATGAACTTATCAATTATGTGGGAACATCCTAACTTTACATGAATTTACACAAACCATTCTCAGGATATGGAAGCCAGTCATGCCAAAGTTGAATGTCCTGAAAGTAAGTAGCCAATACATTGGCTTTTGAGAGACTAATACAAGGATGGATCTCCAGGGTACTTTAAATGCAGCTTATGTATTTGAGTATTTGCCAAGTTATGAAGATGTTTTTGTAAAAAAAATTGTATGATATTTTTTAAGTTTACAGGTCCCAAAGTAGAGGAAGGCTGATCATGATGGATAAACATTTCATCATGGTGCAGCCATCTTGTTTCTCTCTCATTCAAATCAAGTTAACCAAACTGAGGCTGGAAGGTACGACTCCTTATTGGTATTGAGAGTCTGTAATAGACCTTTATCACAGTGCAGCCGTCTTGATTTTCTCACATTCAACTCAATGTAAACCAAACCGAGGCTGGAAGGAAAAGGAGTCTGGTTCCTTTTTGTACACTGAATATTAGCATCCACTACTGTACTAGGTATAGGGAACATGACCAGATGGTGGCAGCATGATAAAGGTCTATTGCACCTTGGGAACATCACAAAGATGGTGTGAGTACCAGGCCTGGAATTACACATGCTCCTGGTATTGGCCTTGGTGCCCCTTTAAAAATGGAAGTGCAAAATGAAAATGGCTTTGCCCTCTCAACGATGAAATTCCAGGCCTGGAGTATGATAACGGTATGTCATGTGTTAGGTCTGGTTCATGCTTCATGTGATGCTTCATTTGTGATGCCAAACTTCGCTTCCGATCGCATTCACATGAAGTTTTATCAGGACTTTAAACCCTAACCCTAGGGTTATTTACGAGGATCCTTCCTCACTCTTTCAAAACCCAATGGTAACTCAACACCCAAACTGTTCAACTCTGATTATGGTGGTATTTTGGTGTTGGATTTTGTTAGAGTGAGGAGGGATTCTATTAAATTAAAGGGAGTTAGGGTAAATGTGTAACTTTATTAAAGAAATATCAGAAAGTTATACAACCTCATGTGGAATGAAATGGGAAGATGTTTTGTTTAGGTAATGACTTTGATTCGATAATATTATTGACAAGAATCAGAGTTTTAGTTCGAAATTGTGATAGACTTTGTGTATCTGTAGTCTTGTTTTTAAAGAAATGTAGAATTTAAAAATTGGTCGGTGTCATCTTGTTGCCAAACTAATTTCATAATATTTATGTCAAAATCACATTATATTATATTTTGTTGGGAATGTTAGTGTTTTCTATTTTTCTATTTGTTTAATTCGTAAACATATGATACATATATATTATTCATAAGCTTTGTTGTTTTATGGTTGTGTGGATTTCAGGTGCTTAGTGACTACAGTGTTAAAAAAACTTAAAAATACAAAGGGAAGTTAAGTTTGTTTTATCTACAGGTACTAAAGATTTGAAAATCAACTTAATAAGGAAAAGTATTTTTTTGTTATCAATTGAAGGTTTTAATTTGACGAGTATGAATATTATTACCCTTTTTCAAATTGGAGTTAATTTTGTCAGTTTATTCAATTGTTAAGTGATCACTGTTTTCTGAAGAAAAATCCCCCTGAATCACCAAAACTAAATTTAGAAATATTTATTAGTTAAAAAAATATCAAGTACAAAAGCACAAGGGGAACTGACTGGGTAAGTTTGTAACAATCTGAGGTTGAACAAAGAGCTCTAATAATTTTTTCTTTGTTCAACCTCAAAATTAGTTTTGAAAACAAATAACAAGTATTGCTGAAAAAAAGTAAAAGTTGAGTGCTCAATCAATAAATAAATCAAATAATTTTCAAACAATATTTATCAATCATTTTATGAACAGGTTGATCAATCAATCATATTTAAGATAACTGAGTACTCTAGGTAAACAAACATTCCATGAAATACTAAGGTATACAACTAAGTATTCGGTCAGCCGAAATATAGAGATAATAATATGTTTTGTTTTGTCACAATAGTACAATGTATCGCTTTTGTTTTACAATCTTGTTCTGGGGAAAAAACTCTCTTCTGCACTCTCAATCAAAGCATAACTTTCGTTACTGCTATACATTCCCATGCGCTAGTTGATTTGATTTGATTTTTTGTTTTCTTGTGGCACAGGGTTTTCTCATAAATAATGTATCGCAACAAAATAATTTAATGAAAGATTTATTTATAGTAATCTTGCTTTTTGTTTCAAAATTTGTTAATTCAACCACACGGAGGCCTGCAACATGTTTTTAATTATAACGTGTTTGTAATCATACTTTTTTTGTTGCTCAAAAGCTGTTCTTCATAAAGCATAAAATTAAAAAAAGCACTTCACAAACATTTCTCATAGTTGTCAATGTATTCTATACAAGTAGTTACTTACATTGTGTTTGTCATGGAATAATGTCTAGATAAATTGGAAGTAGGTGTGAACAATAATGTGTTGTGGTTTTACAGTCAATTTTAAGTTAAAACAGCGCTTAGAACACCACACTGGGTATTTTGTTGTTACCGTGTTGGTTTGATTTTTGTTAGTTGGGGTGTTTATTTTTGGTCTTTGTGTGCGTGTGTCATAAAGGTTTCACAACCTGACAGACATTCCAGCTAGTAAAATTGTTCTATGGAGCGGCACGTGCCCGGCCCCCGTTATCCGTGCCCCTCCCCCATTTGAAATTTGAAATATGAGAATGAAGTTTAACCAGAATAAAATGTTTATAACAAACCTCTTGCTCGTTTTGTATTATGGTTGGCTGAAACACGGTCATGTGGGTTTAACTAATATAGGCTAGTGCATGAGATTAGCGCCACCGTAAACTAGACGCGCGTCATCGTGCGCGCATAATTTGCGGGAAATAGTTCCCGAACCGGGCAATAATACAATTTTTGACTGGTTACAGCGCCCTCTAATGATGTGAACGGCAGGTAACAGCAACTAAAAATCTTGAATCTGTGGAAACTAAAACTGTTCCTTTGATTGTTGAATTGCTTATTGTAATGTTCTGGACAATTGAACGAACATGTGTGACACAGTACTTGCCAGTATATTGAGTGCTTTATTGTAAGCTATGCAGTACGCATGCTCCGACCTCAGCTCATTAACATAATCATTAACATAATGTAGGAATACATTACACTTATGATTTCATTGCTATTGAGTTAATTGTTGAATTAAAACAGTTTAATTATGAAACCTTAAAAATTGTCTTTTCCTTTTTCATATTTAGACCGAGGTGTGTTATAAAGCACATTATGGACTGGCATAATTCAGTCACTTGTGTACGTCTATCCCCCCTCGGGCCTGTGAGTGACCAGAATAGGGACACGAGTTGTGGAAATATTTTTCATAAAATTACACCAAAATGAGGGCGCACATTTTCGTTTTAATGTGATCTCCACAAATGAGCTACGGTAAGTGACAACTGGGGGAAAAATCTCGGCATAAAAACGTGGGTTTCTATAAAAATCATTTCACCTCCTGAAGGTACTTGGGCGTAGGGCCAAGAAGTGGATGGAGTTCAGCGTACTACCACTATGGGCTACCCCGCCCCTATTGTGTCTTCATTGTGTTCTGAGAATCTCAGGAGATACTTTAGAGGATTTTTTATTTTTTTATTTTTTGTTCGGGGGGTGGGGGTGGGGGGTGGGGGCTCTTCTGTACAAGAGGAAAAGATTGTGTTAAAGTATGGGAACCTTTTGGGGAGGGGTGCACACCCTCTGCCGCATATCGGACATGGTATAACATTTGGGGGAATCCTAATAATATGACAAATATCGGGCCTGGCATGTACAAGAAGTGAATTGTGGGATTATTTTTTTCGGTCAGCTTTTACTGCACTGCAAGAACAAGGCCTAGGCCTAACTTCTTAACCCCTTGTAGTGTTGTAGAGTTTACAAAAAATTAAGGTTAGCTGTAACCACGAATGATACTACTACGTTACTGGCCAAACAGTGGGTGCGATTTACCCTCACTTTAGGTAATGGCTGCACTCCACTCACTGGAAGAGGAAGAAGAAGAGCACTGACCATCGTGTTTTCAAAGCATTTGACATTCGTCAAAGTGACCCAACAGCTTGATAATAACATGCAATCAAATACTAACTAATTAACCCAATGTGACACCACTGCGATACATACGGACCATGGTTAACTACTGGTCAGCAATGTGTCAATTTTCCACACTTTTGTCTCATGTTTTTTGCAGTCCATATTGGTATTTACCTTGTTTTTAGCTCTAGAAGGTCCATGAGATATGGTCCATGTATTCCCCACGTCAGTTGTTAGGGTGTAAACCGTAAATAATCCAACAAATTCTGGAGTTTTCCAATCGAAACAATCCCCGGAGTTCCCTCCATGTCCTGAAACTTCTGTCATTTGATTCACAGTACAAAAATCCCGCCCAGCGCACGTGCGGTCCATGTGATTGGTCAACAGTCGGAAACGGTCGTCTGCAAAGAAAGGCCATACAGCGGACAACAACAATCCGGCTTGAACCGGTTCCAACAGCCGCTTTACACTTGCCGCAGCTGGCAAGGTAAAGAATTTCACACCTGTGTTTTTTTTTTAATATAAGAGTTTGGTTTTGACTATAGGGGCCGGTGGTTTGTCGTACCATACCGTGTCGATGCATTACAGCCTTAGTAAAGATGGGATTAAGATACAATTTTATGTGGACTAAAATTAACATTTTTTTCTGCCCCAGGTTTGAAATTTTGCCGAGGAGTTTTTTGTTTGTTGGGATGTTTGTTTGTTGTTGTTATTGTTGTTGTCGTTGTTGTTATGTTTTTGTTTCTGTTTGTTTTTTGTTTTGTTAGGGATCTTTTGGGGGGTGCAAATCATCTTACTCATATCTAAGGTTACAAGCCTTGACATTTCTTTGATTTCCCCAAGTGTTTTTATGTTTCATATGGTTTGTCAAATTCACATAAATTGTTTTTTCCGCAATGCATTAAATCTCTTATGGCTGCCATTTACTGAACTCGTTGACAAGGAAATAAAACGACTGTTGTTATGTGTTTGTCTTAACACAAGGAAGTAGACGGTCGTATTTTTTAAGATAGAATGAATACTAAAACTTGTATTTAGAATAGTAAGCTGACAGTATTCGGGGGTTGGAGTATTTCAAGTTCTCAAATGCTGATTCCGTTTCAACAGGGAGCCATAACTTCGAGCCTCTGTTTGGAATGGGAGGGGGAAACGGATACCATGGGCTTTTTCCAAACCTCGGTTTAGGCTGTGCGGCTCTGAGGCTCCATTAGATGGGGGTAGGTATAAAATGCACATTGCCCCAAAAGTGATGACGGAGCCGAGGCCGGAGCCGGAACCCACCAAACCCGGGTTTGGAAAATGCCCATCATGATTTAATGTCAGGACCCTCCAGGGTTTGCATGCATCTGAGGCCGGCCGTGTCCGAATTGGCGGCTACGACTATGGCTGTGGATGTTGCTATAGGCATCACTGTACGCTTTACCGTTTGTTCCTGGTAATGATCAAGCCGCAGCCTCTAAAGGCCTTGCATTCTCAAGGAAAGTATTCATATTTTTCGAGTCCGTACTAATTGCTTTTCCTGTATATGCATTACGATAACTGCAGCAAAGTGCGTTATAAATCATAATTTGAGTAACTGCCATATTTTACATGAAAAGCATCTTCAAATGTTTCGCCTTTAGCAAATTTGACAATTTGGGTGAAAAATAAGACAGGCCCCTGTTCGTGCTTTGATCTATGTTTCACTTAATATCCATTTCGGGGGCATTTTATTTTCATCGAAATGTGTTGATGACAGCCAGAGGGAAATATCTTCATATGAACGTGACATAGGCCCTTGAAATCACATCGATTCGAAACATAATAACCATAACAACCAGAAGGACCTTATTACACTTGTATTTTATTTTATCTTTTCGTTTCAAAAGACGGTGCATTTTGAACTTTAAAAACAACCAACATTGATGATATGCATGTTTTCTTGAAGGATAATTCATGGTTAAATCATGTTTCAATTTTTAAAGGCACTGAACCACGTTTAGAAATTGTCAAAGACCAGTGTTCTCACTTGGTGTATCCCAACATATGCATAAAATAACAAGCCTGTGAAAATTTGGGCTCCATTTGGTCATCGAAGTTGCAAGAAAATGATGAAAGGAAAAACACCCTTGTCGTACAAATTTGTGAGCTTTCAGATAGGAATAAAAACTTCTTGCAAGAAGTCTTTTATTATTTTAGTGAGAAATTACCTCTTTCTCAAAAACTACGTTACTTCAGAGGGGGAGTCGTTTCCTACAATGTTTTATATATAGACCTTGTGACCTTTGTTTACAATAAGTGTGACCTTGTACATTCTTGGGCCTTTCTGGCAGGCAAGATACTGCACTAGTCATATGGGAAAGTTTACATTTTGTGTCATAATTTCCACATAAATCCAAGAGTTATAAAAGTAACAGCTGAACAAGTTTTGAGATGTGCCCACTTTAATCATATCAAAGGTTGAAAAAAATTAGACAGTGCAATCTCCATAAAATTAAGTTTTTATGGTTTCTTCCCATTGAGCTGTGTACAAATCGTGCCTGCAGGAAGTCCAGGCTTGGTGGCTCTTTTGTAAACATGTGATGTCACAGGTCACATCGTCTATAGAGCTCTCCGTTGCTTGTTACCAAGTAAGTTTTTATGCTAATATTTGTTTTGAGTCATTACCAAACGTGTACGATACCTTTAAGGAAGCTCCTATAGGCTTTTTCCATTCATTTAGATGTGTGATACAGTAAGCTACAATAACGCAACCCACTACTAAAATGTTTACTCGTCCATCCTGTTCCATGTTTTACTCACATAATAACACATCGGCATCCCATTAACCACGGAGTAAGGAAATTGCATTAACCAATGCTACGACAGACCACAAGAGTTTAGCAGTCCTAGTTTTGAAACAATACGTGTGGGTATAACGATAACGATAATACAAGTGGTGTCACTTTCGATTCGCGTAGCATACAAGATGACTGCGACAGAAACCCTTCATACTATGATCCCAAAATGAGATATGGATTAGGCTAGTAATTATACCTGCCCTGTGACGTCATAGTTTCAGCAGCTGCGCCATATGGCACGTCCTTTTGATACAGTGTTTTGTTATTAAAATTTCATCACCAATAGCCATGGGTTCAGAGGAGGGTGTTACGCGAGCACTGAAGTGATCATGCACTCGGCGTACAGGCCTAATTGGTCACAAAATACATTGTTTTACATCCGAGGGGTACAATGTAACATTCAGACTGCACCATGGCTCGCATTAGTTGCACTGTGTGGAAGGCGACTTGAAGTATAAACCATTATTTCCTCTCGATTCTCCAGGCGAATCAAGTTGTACTATGGTAAGTAAATTGTATATTATTATTGAATTAATTACATGTTTTATCTGTGAGAGAAAAGAGGTGAGCTGCTTTATTGCCAGACAGCTGGTCTGGTGAATCAGGCTGTTGGCGAAATTAAGCCAAGTTTCGAGCTGAGAAAAAGATTTACTGTGTGCTCCCATCTTCGATGGATTGTGGCATTGTTGTCAATCTTAGATGCATAGGCCAACCTTTTGTTAAACACCGAGCCACAAAATATTGTAAATCTCAGCATTAGCGAACAAGATCAAATATCAAATTATTCTGTCGTGATATGATGTATTGAAATACCACGGTAATACACGTCATGTTGAACAGAAAATTTCCTAAAACTTAAAAATCTCCAACAAGGACATGAATTGAGCTCTTTGAGCTTCAGTTCCATGAATGATAAAGATTAGCAATTTTTCTAAAAAGAAAACATAAAACAAACACAAATAATATGTAAAATAATTAATAGGCTTTCGATCTGAAGGATTTGTCAATTGATCTCGTTATACCAATCCTCCTGATGAATATTTCCATCTGAAATGCAACCATTACCAGCAGCTTCTTGAACAGTTTGAGCGCCTTTCCAAGTTTATTTAATGGGGTGTTGCTGTTTGTTTTTTGCTTGGGGGAGAATAAAGTATTTTCTTTAAGCCTGACGAGTGTCATCTCTTCAAAGTAAATTGGGGTTTTTTATCGGTTTTAATGTTTCTACTTCTCCTTTCATGCGTCTCCAAATAGATTTCTAGATGCCGTAATAATAATACACAGTTTTGATAAAGCGCTTTATCTATGGACGTCTAAAGCTCTTATTTCTTAACGACAGATGCTAAGTTGGTTTTGTTTTTTGTTTTTTAATAAAGACCCATTTATGCAGCACATTGGTTTACTCATATTAAGGAAGCTCTGTACTTTCTCTATGATTTACCATGTGGTGTGGTGTGGTGTGGTCTGAGGAGTTGATGATTCCGTTTGTTACCACAAACCCAAAATAAACAAAAGACACTTTACTACTTCGCATCAAATAAGGAAACTTTTTGTGTAATAAATGTTCTGATTATTATTTAGACTCTACAATAATGTACTCTTTCGAAATCCAATTGAGCACAACACAATTTTGAGTCTGTCATTATTTCCTGACACTCGGCATCGCGTGCAGCGGATCTTCGAAACCAGTTAACCAAACATCTCCAGACCAATGCGGAAGTAAAGAAGATTATTCCTATTGGAAGGCAACATGAAAATAAAGTGTGTGGATGTCGTTTTTTAAAGGGGCTGTACTTCATTGTGTTTGAAGAGTGAAGACTCATCCATTCTAGAAGTTTCAAAAAGTATATTATTTACCTTTTCTTTTCAGAACACGAAGTTATAAGGTTGACATATTGACTTGGTTGCAAATGCGGATCCAATAATGTTTGTTAACAATACCCAAAAGAAACACACAAAAACACACAAAAACACACAAAAACAACCGAAAAAGTAACTGCAAGTTTGTGATGATTCGTCGCAAGCGGGCATTATGAATTTAGGTCTGTGGCGAGAAATGGTGTTACTATTGCTGTGATGGCACACGTTCAAATTTTGTAAAAGGAAAAGGACAATTAAAGGAGGAGAAAAAAAGGTTGTCAGGAGCAGGGAGTTCATGAACCCTCCCCTGCCCCTGAGGACTTTTACCGGGACCCCTTTGACGCACCCTCAATCTGCGCCTCATGTACAATATAAACCGTTCTGTTTTCAAAGTCTGGCCAGCAGGCATTTCAAATGAATGAACAGTTTCCTGATTGGCATGTAATACAGACTGGTGCCATAACCAATCTATTGGGAATGAGCCATCAGACTCGGGGGGGGGGGAGTAATTAACCTAAAACAGTTTAGCAGAGATAAAGACGTACAATTATATTTATTCATTTAAATTGCGCATTATGATGTAGATCAATAAAAAATAAATAACTTCGTTAATTTGTTACTGCAGATTAGCATCAAAGTCGTATATCGTATAATATGCATACTATACTTCAATTAATTAGGGGCCTCCATTGCTATTGTCGGGCTCTCAAACAGTTGTCGCAATGCAAAAAAAAACGTGTATATAATTATAGAGCTATTGGCACCACTGTTATAATATGCAGAGTTTATTCTTAATTGTCTGCGTTGGCCTTGAGCGAAGAACTCACCAGGAAATACTTCTTCTATTTTCAATACAGACTATTATAAAATAGAGTTGACAGGAAATACATGGAAGTACTTTTGGGCGGTAACCAAACATGAAGCTGATACCAGTCCGGAACTATAAAATGGACAGTGAGCAATATACTTGGGGGTGATGCTGGGTACCAGCGAGGTCAAGGGGTTTGACCTTTCATGATGACCCTTTGTAATGAAGATGCCTTCAAATTGAAAAACGCCCTTTCAATGGTGATGTCGGTTTATATATAAACGTGAATATGCATTGGGTTTCATTCAACAAAGCTATAGGCCTATCAATTGCGCCTCTATAAACTAATAATACCTATAATTATAAATTGGTAGCAATGAACCCCTACGGGCCCTGGTGATTCAATTGGCTCATAATACTTTGTGGCTTGTCTGCATATTATGCTAAACATCTGAGGGTAATCGTTGTTTTTGCTACACTCAAAACAACTTCCTGGTCAGAATTGACCTGCATTCAATACGGTCCCATTGCGCCTGACCTAGGATCAGGCTGACCAGAAAACTGATTTTCAAATGATATTCTAACTCGGATTTTACGCGTCAGTGTGACCCATTTCGGTCATTTTGACGCAGACTCCGGGTCATACTGACCTAGAAATGGGTCAGGCCCGATCCGGGGCCTGGAATCCAGGTTAATTCTGACCCGGGAGTTTTCAGAGTGAAGCTCATCGAAAATTGTCGATATGTTTTATTTTAAAGGGTTTATGTTAAGAAATATTGGAAGTATTTTCACCTGCGAGCAACAAAATATCCGTGATTTCAAGATGACCATCTGAAGTGTTCGAAGGCACAATTAGCGGAACTTTTAATTACATCGATAACTAATATTTCCAAATAAAATAGTTCTTTCTTCCAAGAACCAGACAATAAAAGTGACAGTACTGGAATTTCTCTAATTAAAATTTTACTCAGGGCTACAGCAAAACAGTTTGAGCTTTTTTACCTTGAAATGCGCTGCGCTGTCCCGTTAAAAGAAACGCTTGCGGGAGGTTTGGTAATTTTGAATGAAATCCACTGGACAGCCGGATGACTGTGCGTTGGGCAAGTAGGCGTGGTTCTCATCGGGGAGAAAGTGTAGGGAAACAATACTGCCTTTAGCATGAAACTTCAGTCAAACCAAAAGAGACGTTTCCACGTATTGAAACCATGTGTACTATATGATATGTTGTATTAGGAAAGAAAATGGCAGTAATAACGTGGGAAATCACCCATCACCCGCATTGTGTGGTCGATTTTATCAGGGCTGACTTTAGTTCCGTTAATGAGCTTATCTCCGGAAACTGTCAATATGTTTCACTTATAATCATAAGAGCCGAGCGAAATATTTAAGTTTACAAGGTTGCGGTGGTGCTGAACACAACTGTATGTTTATGGATAGGGTAACGTGTGTTCTTGAAATATACATTTCCTGGGCCGAAGCCTTGCATGATTTGGATTGGGTTTTCCGTCCCTACCTGACTGTGTGGGTTTTCCCTATTTGAGGTTTTCCTCTCAAAAACATAAATTTCTTCATTGTCTTCTTTATAAAGTTAGTGTGATGTTCCCATTAGGATGGGTTTTTTTTGCCGAATACATATTCAGATTCAGATTCTGACCTTGCTTTCTTCCACTGTTCCAGGCTTGTTACATTGAACGTCGAGTAAAAACAAAAAAATAGAATTCACCCATGGACATTATTACAAATTTAAGACTTGAAATGGCCTATATACACGCTCAACACTCCCAATCAGAGTTAACCCGGATTCAAACTGGTCAGAAAATATCATTTTGACCTGGATTCTGTGTCAATTTGACAAATTTTGGGGTCATTTTGACCCAGATTCCGGGTCATAATGACCCTGTAATGGGTCAGGTCCCAATACGGAACCCAGATCCGGGTCAGTTATCCCCACACACCATTTATGACCATACTGATTTTATGTAATAGATTATATAGAACCTAATCTAAGTAAAGTGTTAAACAATATCCACTACAAGCATCTGGCAACCTCATTTAACTTTAAAATATTTAAATAACTTAAACCAAATCTCAGGGTCGTAACCAATCCTATTAAGCGTAATTACCGCATCCTCTTAACATTACGTAATAATATCGGCTTTATTTGTTGTGCGGAGTATAGTCTCATTCTACGGTCCACTCCATAAAGGCTTTCATACATTAAAGCATGATTGTATTTTATTGGTCAGAAAATCTGGACAGAAGGGTCTTTGACATCACACTAAATCGATCGCTGAATGTGGTTTGTTTTTTGGGTGTTTTTTTTTTAAACCTCTTGCGTAGTGTCCGCCTTAAATTCTCCTTTCAAATTTCATGGCATGTTTTTCGCAGAAAGATTTGTTATTTGTTTATTTAGTTATTATTATTATTTTAAGCGGTCCATCTCTCTCTCTAACACTATACTTGATAGAGTCAGATGATCACAACTCGTCATGTCATCACGGTAGAGAATGAACAAATGAACGGAGTGTTTTAATTATTATTATGGGGGGTTTCTGTTTTGTAAACGAAAAACATACAAAATGTAACATGCGAAATTGTTTGTACATGGGATAACGTACATGTCGGATCCATCCCGACATTACTTAATTTTGACCTCTAGCCGAGATCGCCCAACTCAAATGACGTAATGTGCATTATAGGTATAGCTTCATAAATGTTGGGTGCAGTTGGGGGGGGGGGTATAAAACAAAGTCAAAAGTCGAACTTGGATTCCTATAGAAGATGTGACAAGATATAGAGGACTATAAATGCATTACGACTCGCTTATTATAATGTTTGATCTGTCTGCGTGGAGATAATTGTTGAATCAACGGCGACACGTGGCAATTGAAACTAGAACACAACTCTCGTCAAAATTGTCGCACAATCCACTTGGCATTGAAAACTAATTCCAACTCACATAGGAAAATGAATGCAACACGGGTATGCTTACCCTAGTTTACACGATTTACTCTCCAGGCCTTTTTTGTTTTTTTACCGAGGTAACACCATCGTCACCATTCCCGAATTCTCGTCGATAAAAATTAATTACAAAGCGATCCAAATCAATGCGTCGGCACCTTGACTTCACTCCAGCTAACCCCAGTCGGTTTTAACGTCCCTGAAACTAGACAATTAGACACGATGTGGCATATGTCTTAATCGATTACCTGTGATGTCCGTCCTTCCACAAACGAAATTAATTAGTCAGTTCATCAGTTTGTGTATAGACAATAATGACCAGGCGCCAGGACGGGGAAACTGGGTGCGAAAGACCACCCACTACCCTTGGATCACCATGGTTTATGTTCTCTCAGTAGTTAGAAAACGGCTAAAATAAAACATGAGCCGATAAAGGAACAATATTTTTCTCTTTCCCCTTCTTTATTTGATACGGTCATTTGTTTTGCGCTCACGATTTGCCAACTGCCGAGCCCCTTTGTAATACACACGGTCGTTCAGCATAACTTTTTGATAGTGCCGAATCAAGGGTATTTATATTCAATTGTCTGCGTGTAAATAGAAAACTAGTCTTCAAAATATTAAAATCATCACAGCTTATTATCTGTAACGTTTTATTCGGTTATTTTTAATCTCAAAAGTTGATTCGTTGATGGTTTTCATAAAATTTGACACAGAAAACGTAATATGCCTGTATAGTAAACAAACAAAAAGTGTTTTTAAAAAACATTTAGTATACAGGCTTTCTGTAGCAAGAAATGTACTTGAAGCAACTTTTAAAAGCTCCAATGTGCCCTGTAAAGTCTCACTTAGACTTCGGAAACTCTTCAAAGACTTATATGGGACTTACATGAGAATTAATGAGAGAATTAGGTCACGAATCATCAACACAGTGTTCTGACTTGTGCAGTGACTTATGCAAATTTCCAAACTGTCCAATCACTAATTAGACCACTCAGCAGCCATTGGCCATGACCCCCTTCTAGTACCCCTTATCCACCACCAACTGTTACCCCACTGGTTTCCTGCGCTAAGTGGACTTAATACGCATGCCAGTGACTAACCCCTCGTAGGCCTAATATGGTTACCGTTTCTCATTACGATGTTCAAGTTTATAGTAATTGACAAGTGCATGCGGGATTTAATTACAGCCCGATCGATACCTGTCAATTTAAGAAGTCGAAGCGGGCTTGTAACTGCGAGTCGAAGGAGGCTGTTTTGGGTGGGGTGTTGCAGTTTTGAATTTGGGGTTGGAGATCCTCCTGATGTTTGGCCTGTGAGCATGGCTGATGTGTCTGAATCAAGCCATGTTGGCCATGGCTACAGCTATTAGCTGCAGTAGTTGAAGAATAGTGGCCCTTTCAACCACATGGTAACAGCCACTGTCGAAACTGTTAAATTTGACACAGCATAGAGAAAAGACAGACCAGCTACACAGTTAAAAGTCTGAGGCAGCCATTTTACCCTGTGAACGCATTGACGGAAGGGTCACCTTTAATTGTCCCTTCCATACAGACAGATGGTTGCACGATACGAAAACGTCCATTGCTTTGGAGGACATTCCGGGAACCAAATCTTCTCACTACATCTTTGTGAACCCCGGTATCCAACTTCATACTGTAAGCTATATGCAGGAACAGTGGGAATTTAGGTTGACAAATTGGCGAGTGACAAATCATGGCATTAATATTATAATGACATTCACCAGTTTTAAGATCACAACCTGAACTTCCCTATAGAGAACGTACTTTCTCGATCTCTGTTCTTGATAATCTCCTTGCAAGATTACAGTTTCTCCATGGATCAGAACTGAGAGTTTGCTCTTTGTCAGAAGTAGATAAACAAGCAAAAAAGTGATATTAAAGGCACTGGACACGTTTGGTAATTACTCATTAGCATAAAAATGTACTTGGTAACGAGCAACGGGGAGCTATTGATATATAGTATTAAACATTGTGAGAAACGTCTCCATCTGAAGTAACGTAGTTATTGAGAAAGAGGTAATTTCTCACTAAAATATTGAAAGACTTCTGGCCAGAAGCCCTTTTCAGGCACCTGAAAGCACACAAATTTGTACAACAAGGGTGTTTTTTCTTTCATCGTTTTCTTGCAACTCCGATGACCAATTGAGCCCAAATTTTCACAGGCTTGTTATTTTATTCATATGTTGGGATACACCAAGTGAGAATACTGGTCTTTGACAATTACCAAACCTTTAAATCGCGTTCCCCCTATATCACCCTCCCCACCCTTCCAAGCCCCAATCGAAAATATAATGATTGTATTTACGTATAGAATATATAATGGTTGTTACCACGGCAAATTTAGATGGAGCAACATTTTATTGAAGCCTGGCCGTCGCGACGTTTCGAGAAATACTAAAAAATCGCGTTCAACGTTATTGAATAATCTACAACAGCTTATCCTACATGTTCAGAGTGGATCGAATACAAACAAACATAATGCATATAACATTTATGATGTTGGTACATAATGACACAATGGTTTTGTATTATCATCAGTAATCTCTTAATTTTAAAGGCAGTGCAAACTCATAGGAATGCATGGAGGAAGGAACGCAAATTAAACAGTTCGATTTTGCGGCATCGTAAAAAGGTTTAAGCCAACGTACATGAAAGCGCGGTTGAAGCGACAGTGCCCTCGCTGCAGTGATTAAAAAGAATTAATGGCCATACAGGCTTCCCTCTAAAACATGAGCAGTCCTTGGCAAAATTTTATGTATTAATTCACTAAACGTGGTTTACTCTTGCAAAGTTAATTCCCTGCATTTCAATCTCGGGGAAATGTACAGGCCTCTGGAAAATCCCCCCCCCCCCCCACTACCCTCATCGACAAATGAACATTCGGGTTAATTTAGATAAAATTCTGCTTAGCTTATCTGCCCGGGTTTGCCTCGGCGTTTGCCGGTAATCACGTTAGGGTGAAATTAGCCGAATGTGCATCATCATGGTGTATCGACGTCGGCCAGGTATGACCTCGTATACGCGGTGTGTGCAAGGGTGCTTGCTTCTAGATTACGTAGCCAGAGTAAATTCCTATAGCTCTGGCCTTATCTCTTCGCATCTGTGAGGTGTACAGTGACTCATAATATTTTTGCCATTAGTGCCATTATAATTTTGGGAAAAGTCCGATAGGAGTTCTAGGTATCCCTTGGTGACATACAGCATAAGCTTCCCCTGTTGCGCTCAGTTATACCCCATGTCCCAACCCCCTCTAGCCACCACAAAAAAAATAATCAATAAATTTCATGATGAAAATTGGTGACGAGTTGTATTGATTTGCCAGAATGTCAGCAAGATGTTCAAATGCCGTTTTGAGGTTGTAAAATGAAATATCTGTCTAAATCACCGCGGTTTGACGGTAGGCCTATGCTTTAAAAAAAACAAGGATAGGCAGATGTTACCCTCAGTAGTCCGAAGACAAAAATATGCTTCATTAATTATGGCATGCACTCTAAGGAAAAGAAGTCCGGATCAGAACTGACCTGGTTCCGATTCCCGTCTTGTCTGACCCATTTTGGGGGGTCAGGGGGGTCAGTATGACCCGAAATCCATGTCACGATTACCCAGAAGTGGATCAAAAAGACGCAGAATCCGAGTTAAAATCCCATTTAAAACACTTTCCGGGTCAGGCCCCATTGGACTCAGAATCTGGGTCAATTCTGACCAGGGAGTTTTTAAAGTGTTGCTTATGCTCAGACAATTGAAATCTCAATACAATTACATCTTAACAAAATAATGAACATTGGGTCTATGCTGTTTGGGAGTAAAGGAACGGTTACTATCAAATTGTGAACAACAATGACAACCGAAGGAGTAATCCCAGATTTTCGTCGCTGTATCTCGTTTTTGTATATAAATCACACCTGGCTCTATTTAGTTTTAGTTGAGTGTTTTTTTCCATGTTTTGCTCTGATCTGATCATTAGCCTCGACTTATGCAAGTTATCTAATAGTGCTTGTTGGTAAACATAAACTGATAAATAATTACACCTTATCTTTTAAATCAGTAGAAACAGTAATTTAAAAAACATAGCCCCCAGAAAAATCATAATATGGATTGGTAGAGGCATTCGGTGCTTGTCTTATATCGCGCATCAAGATGCTTCGATACAAAGACTGCCATTGCGGGAACTGTCCTTACATAAACTTCGATGTAACAATCTGAAGAATATTAGTTGAAACAAAAATAAGTTCTACGCCAATCTAATCGACGGGGTTGGAAGGGCTCTTAGCTGTTACATTCATTTTCATTAATTTCATTTCTTAATTCTGATTGTGAAGCCAATGACTCGGAGCACAACTTAATCACTATACCAAGAATTTATGTGGGAGGAAAACCCCAAATTCCAGGGAAAACCCACGCAATCAGGTAGGGACTGTTGAAAACCCAATCCACATAGTGCCCCGGTGGGATTTGAACCAGGGTCCCAGAGTGATGGAAAGCGAGGAAAGATACCGCTGCGCCAACGCGGCCGCCAAATAATTTGGGCAAACAATGGCCCAAGATAATTCAACAGTAATCTTCCCACTCTGAGTATGACAGTGTTCCTCATCTCGACTGCACATTGCTCCCTGTCTCTAGTAGCCTATCATACAATGCGTTTGGCAACCATGGACCCCCCCCCCCTCCCCCCCCCCCTGCTGAAAATACTGCTAAGGACATCCTCGGTTCAGGGAACCAGTCACCTTCACACACAAACAACTTTCATCCAAACTTGTATTACTACACACTGCTTGGAGGATGTGTACTGTCTCTGCTACAGCTTGTGCTTAGCACTCCCCAGATCTAAGATATTGCCCACTTTTCATTGATGTCTCCACGGACCACACCCTGGTGCTTTGACTATTACTGTTACAGTCAAACAAAATGGGAGGGGCTCTTACCCCTCCCCATTCCCCTAATCTCGGTGGTTTGCACGCGGGGGAAATTGTTCACCGTTAAGTTATTAGCCCGCGTTAACTTCGAATGGAAACCGGAAGCCTGTTTGAGTTTTGCTGACCTTCCAGGCTACCGTACCAGGAAGCAGCCCGTGCCGGTTAGGTGACAGATAGGCCAGGGTGCAACCTTGACTCTTCTAGATAATGTACCTTGACTTCCGCTCACTGTGGGCTGCCAACCAATACAGTTGTAGTGTGGGTAGAGGACTGTTTTTTGGTGATAGTGGTGCTCCAATGTGTGTGTTTGTTTGCTATACATGGGACGTGTCACTAACCACGAAACCACGGTAAGAGGGATCGTTGTGTAGTGCTCAGTCAGTACGGCGTTCATTTCAGGTGCTTCATGGCTTTGGTGCACGTGCTTCCCCTCTTGTTGTTCCATCCCCACGATGAAGTCTATGAAACCTGTGTAGTTTTTGTCCACAAAGTTCGTACTTATACTTCTACATCTAGTTGAGTTTCAATCAATCGAACTACAACTCCACAACAGACAGTATACGATGTACATGTATAATGGATGCTCTGTGGTACCATCAGGACCTCATTGTGAATGGATCTTTCTTCAGATGAATCACCCACTGATGAGAGTGCCTGGTCTTTCAGAGGAATTGGGTTAGTTTTGTTGTGCAGTACAATTTGCTGCCATGAGCAGTCATCACAGAAATGCTTGGTAATAAAGCACTTACCGGTAATTCTTACCTATGGCTTGAATTTGAAAGCACATTGGAGAACCAAAGCCTCAGAAACCTCCTGAGAGAAATCAAATGCAGAGAGCGTCCATCTGTATAGACTTCAGAGAGATTAGTCGGTAAGTATGCTCCGAGTACAAGTTATAGCAGAGCCACCTGTGTGTGTAGATTAATCAACAAATAGTTTTAAATGTTTCATTTAGCTTTTGATCTTTCCTCCTTTGGAGAAGAACAAAGATCGTCCCTGATGGTAATAAACTGATGTGCAAATCTCGCGCGTATTCGAACTTTTTGGGGCCACTTTGGTCCCATCACGTACATTGCTCGCGTGAAGGAAACAAACTCGCGTATTTTAACGGGTCAAAATGTTCGAATACGCGCGAGACTTGCACAGTCTATTGCCAACATTTGGGGTCGATTCCTTTGTGTGCATTTTGACTCCCAAAATGGTGGACAGGATAGGGCGCGTATGAGTGCGCTGCGCGTCGTGCAAGGGGTTATCAGGCCTTTTTTATAAACCGCACCCCCTTCAAACTTAAAGTCTGTCCAGTAAAAGTTGAGGAAGGAAATCATCCAAGAAGCAGCAGACAGAATTATGTACACAATTATAATAGAAGATTCATATGGAATGTTTTATGACATGTACAAGAGTCCAGTGGTGTAACTAGAGGGAGGAAGGGGAACATGTGCCCCCCCCTCCCCATATTGATGTCCGTGCTCCCCCGGGAGCCTCCATTTGGACTTTTGTGATTAACAATTACCAGAGTAAAATGTATCAATATTTTGATAAGCTTTCATCTGATAATTTCAATGTTTTATAACTGTTTTTATATTTTTACACGCAGACAATGTAATTGTTTTTACGCTCACGTCAGATCTTATTTTTTAAAAAGTCGTAAATGGCATAGGCCAAACAAGAGTGCTGAATAGGGGCTTGCTCAAGAAAAATGCGAACGGAAACTAGAGTAAATTGGCAAGAAGTGCCCACCTAGAGAAAATGGTGCCCTTGTGCCCCCTAACATTTTACCCTTGTTTCGGCGCTGCAAGGAGTGTCATCTTTATACCATGAGCTTCAGCTTGAAATTCGTTTGATGGTTAAAAAATGTTTTATAAACACCACAACAGCATCTTGTGTTTAAACAAGAGAGTCTTCCTTCATTGTTCCATGGTTAAAGAAGAACAAAATACGGCAAGCCCCCCCCCCCCCCCCCCCATTTTAACGAACGACGCCTTGCTGGCTCTCGTATATTATCATCACTTGCATGCTTCTTTGAAAGTCAGAGAGTTACAAACAACAACAACACCCACACACACACACATAAAAACAAAAAAACAGGATGGTGAGTATTGGGATGTAACGCAAGTACCCTTGGGTTGCTTAATCAATGCCATGTTTTCTTTTGTAGTCGGATAGCAATAGATTGTCTTTCCTTTAAAGTGCGTTGACACTTATTATCTGTTACTTGCAACCCATCACACTTAACGGCTATACGGTACATGGATCCCGATGACGAATCGAGTTACACTTGATGAAAATCAGCCAATAATATTTCTTCATCGTCGAATAGATTAACACATGGTATACATAACCACATTAATGTAATGAACGTTCGGCTGGCGTATTTCATATAGGGCTTTTCTGCTTGCATATTTACTAAGCATGACGTTAGAAAGGTTTCCCGCTATTTTGTATAGCCTACACTTTGAGTTGAGTAAGCAATTTATTCTGCGTAAGCAGTTATGTGTAATTAGGCAAGGGATAATAATATTATGTACAATAGTGCAACCCAAAAGCCAATCTCAACCAACTGTGACTATTATTATGCGTCATTTAATGTTGATGTCATTGCATGAGTGATAAGTTGATTTTACTCCTACACCGATGTGTGACACTCGTTGCTTTCGAGTCCTGCTGGGGGAAAAAACAACTCGGGTGGGGTTCTAACCTACGACCACCGTTTATTCTATAGTAGATGTCTTTTACCATCTAACTGTAGCACTTTGTTGGTAAAGTGTTGTTAGATGATAAAGACATTATTGAAGGACTAAGGGTGTGTTTTCGTCGTAATATTCACAAAATAAAAAGTACACTATACGACTATTCCTATATCTCCTTGTATGAATTAATGGGTGTTTTCATTGCGTATGTCGTTTCACTTATTTTGGTCATTACTGTTCGGTAGAAAGGTCAAATGACCCCCATTTCCTTGCCTCAAAGAGAGCGATTACCAGCTGAATATCCCAAGCATCACCGGAAACGCTTCCCATTTCCACCGGATAAATGCAGTTGTAAATCTTACAAATATTCATAATCATTTTGCATGACCAACTAGTCTCTTCTGGTGTGAGAATTTTGGCTGGGACAATTGAAATGTTGCTACTTTCAATTACAATTTGGAACAAGGTGACTAATCCAAGACCTCACAAAATATTTTAGTGAGAGAGCGCCCCTTACGTTCAACGACAGTTAGTTTCTGTTTGATCAGCGAAAAAATGTCATTGATTGAACCATCCTTGCTCTATGTTTGAACAACGACTTTCGTTCTAGTCTCCGGCCATGGTGTGCACACTTCAGAATGTTTCTACTGCGTAAAGCCTACCCATTTTTAATATATTAAAGACTGTGCAAGTCTCGCGAATAGTATTCGAACAAAAGTGGGACCCATTAAAAAGTGTGCGAGTTTGAATGTATACGTGGGAACCAAAGTGGTCCCAAAATGTTCGTCGAATAGGCCTACTCGCGAGATGCACGGTCTATGTAATAGAGTTTCATGTCAAGAAAAGTTGCCTGAACCTTAAAGGCATGAAATCTCTTGCCAGAGCTGGACCATCAACGCATAGTGTCCAAAATAAAATAAAAATGATATTGTGTATAACTCAATGTGGTTATTAGAGATGACAAGCATCATCAGTTTATAACGCACGTTCCTTTGTCTCTACTCTAACTTACTGGGGCGTTGCAAACAACGACATTGTCAGTGATGTGGCGGAATCTCCTGATGATGAATGAAATGCCAAATTGTGTTTGTTTCTAACTCGGGGCCGTTATCTCTTCCATTCCATCCTATGCACACTATGTACATTGCTCTATAAGTAACCTGTCAACCAATTAGTCTTCTCCCTCTTTTGCGCAAATTACCTTTCATTCTGCTTCCTTAATTATTTACAACGAACGGAGCACGCGAGTCCCCCACCCCCCCCCCCACTCCCCCTTCCAGCGCAGCCTCTACTCTTCAGCAATATTTGAACGCGGAGAAAATGAAATTAAAAGACACTAGCTGGTACTAAGTGGCTTTTAGTTTCTGCAGAGAGAGGGGAAAAAACTAAGTAAATTTGCTTGTACTTCCCGTTATCCATCATCTAAACAGAAGCTGGTCGCTGTTTTAGTGTGCTCAAGGTCTGTTAAATAACTGGATTAGCTCATCTGATTGTGTGGTGTGTGGTTTTTTCCCGGATTGATGGGAGAACTGTCTAATCTGGACGGCGCACTAAGCCATTTCACATGGTGTATTATTGTTGTAGATTTAAGTGAATGTAATATGAAGGGCTGGAAAACGATTGTTTGTTTTCTTCTGTAGGCGGGAATGTGGCCCTCACTCTTCCAAAAGCATTTGGTGTAGAATTAATTTTAAGGTGTTTTTCATTCCACCGCCTGTGTCATACCACCTTAGGAAGACCAGGGCCCAACTTCATAAAGCTGCTAAGCACAACAATTTGCTTAGCATGAAATTTCTTCCTTGATAAAAAAACAGGATTACCAACCAAATTTCCATGTGTTGCATAATTGCTTGTTACTGGTATTCAGCTGTTGTTTGCTTAACCTGAAAATCGCGTGGAAATTTGGTTGGTAAATCCTGTTTTTATCAAGGAAGAAATTTCATGCTAAGCAAATTGTTGTGCTTAGCAGCTCTATGAAATTGGAATCAGAGTCTTGTGGAAACTATAAGCTGACCGTCCTCATTCGTGCCCCATCATCTACAAATGCGTGTGAGGTAAACCCCTTGATAAAATTATCTCCTTTTGGAGGACAAAATGTGAATCATTAAACTCAACAGAAAGTCTTGTTTTGTAAATTAATTTACCCACAAACCAAAAGATTGCTGCCCAGAAAACATATCACATACGATATACATTGTCAGTATTTCGGCTGCTAGCCTGTTTTTAATCAGCAGATTTTAAAATTGTCCGTGCTTAGCAAATTTCGCGGTCCTTGGACACTCCATCCTGTATAGGGCGTGTCATACAAGCAGGGCCCAATTTCATGGTTCTGCTTACCGTGGAAATTATGTGCTTACAGTCCATAAAATTATGTGCCTTAAAGGGCGACGTAAGCCCAGAATTCCGTGGTAAGCAGAGCCATGAAGTTGGGGCCCTGACATCAACAGGCATACACGATACCCGTAAACGGAAACTGATGTCAGCCATTGATGGCAACATGCAACAATTGTACCCCCTTTTTATTCTTCTGGACCCGCCCCTGACAATCATTCTAACATAACCCAAACAAAATTGCAATTTTTTGTATTTGTATATATTTTATGTTTTTATTTTTTTTAGTGCTGTATCTTGTATATACCCTATGCATTATTCAAAAACGCACTTGCATCGTCCGTATAGAATCTACCCTGGAAAACAATATTAAAATTAATCACACAAAACCCTATAAAATTATATCGAACAATTCCAGCCCCCGTTTCATTAAGTCTGTCCGAGGGCGTCTTCAGTTCCCCTGGTTACCTTATCCCCTGCTGCTACCAGCCAATCAAAAACGTGCACGAGACAACAGCTGCGCTGCTCACCAAGTGAATGTAATTTTATGATTTCTATTGTTACCTCTATACCATAGGTGAGTACTGTGAGACAAAGGCAGTTATGGCTTGGTGCATTGTGTCGTCAACGCGTATTTATGTGATACCAACAAATTATAGATGACTATTGGTCTGGCTGCTGCAGCCCCAATGATGTGTTGTCTTGCGTTTTGAGGGTTTATTATCCTAGGGTTGGAAAAGGGAAATCTACGGAGCCCCTAAAGGGACATCAAAAAAAAAAAAAAAAAAAAATTATCTCGTGCGCACGACATATTATCTCGTGCGCACGACATATTATCTCGTGCGCACGACATATTATCTCGTGCGCACGACATATTATCTCGTGCGCACGACATATTATCTCGTGCGCACGACATATTATCTCGTGCGCACGACTTATTATCTCGTGCGCACGACTTATTATCTCGTGCGCACGACTTAATATCTCGTGCGCACGACATATTATCACGAGCGCACGACAGAATTCGGGAGTCTGGGAAGCAGCCAGTCGTCTCGCAGCCATTGTTATCACACACGTGAAACACACAACACAGACATAACAAGGTTAAGGAGATCGAAAGATTGGAAAGACAACTGTTTAAAGAAGCCTGTATTAATCACCGTGTACTGTGTAAAGTTTTGCCAGGCATAGTAATGTAGTTTTTCTGTGTTTATTTTCGTTAACATTGTACTTGAAGTTGTAGTCCAGTGTAGTCAATGATTAGATGGAGTTCTCCGACTAGTGTAGTGCAGTGCAGTGCGGTGCATGCAGCAGAGTAGAGGGCCTGGCGACGCTATAGCACGGTATACGAGGCGACTCTGCCTGCCCTGATTTTACAGGCCCCGGGAGTTGCGACTATTTGTTTGTTTGTTTTTGCCTACTTTCACTTTAAGTAGAGCTTCACAAAGAGACTAATCTCAGTTGTAAAGAATGTGTTTAGTGATGCTGCACTACACTAGTCGGAGTAATTAACTCCATCTAATCATGGAGGAAGATGATCTAATTGACTACAACTTCAAGTACAATGTTAAAGAAAATAAACACAAAAACTACATTAACTTACTCAAAACTATGCCTGGCAAAACTATGGTGGCCCTGAAGGGACATCAAACATACATATTTATGTGAATATTTACGTAAATATTCGAGGTTTTTGCCCCAATTCGCAAATATTTACGTGAATATTCACGATTTGTGCCCCAATCGCAAATGTTCACGTGAATATTTACGTGAATACTCACGATTTGTGACCTAATCGCAAATATTCACGTGAATATTTGCGATTTGTGCACCCAAACGCAAATATTTACGTGAATATTTACGTAATATTCACGGTTTGTGCCCAAAGTCTCAAACCCATTCATCCGTGAACCGTGAATATTGAAGCTAGCCGCGTATTGGGCCAGAATTTCCATCCGCGGATTCTGCTTATTCAGTAGTTCCATGTAGTTCAAGGCGGTAACATTTCTGTCTCCCCCTTAATTCTTTAATTTGAGCATTTTTTTTATAATCTTTCTTTATTAGTATAATTGTTTTCAGAATTCTGAAAAACATAGATCACTGAGCATACTTGGCTGACCAATTAGTGAGTAATTATCCGCCACAATTAAGACCTCACCACAGACCAACATACAACTGTTGAAAAACTTGCATTCGCCTGAAAGTAAATGTACCCTTCATGTTGCAAAAAATATGAAATTTTATTCCATAATCTTATATACCCTACCACTGGGCGCACTTAATTTTGGAGGTGGTTAATTCGCATCACTAATTAATACCTAATTAGCCGCTAAAATACACGCCATTTTCTATCATGCGTTAGTACACAAATACTGACTATTATGATTCATGTTGGATAAAAGATAAACACAAGAACAGGGCGTGTATTCTAGCGGCTAATTAGGTATTAGTGATCCGAATTAGCCACCTCCAAATTAAGTGTGCCCAGTGGTTTGGTCTGTCAGATTATGGAATAACAATTCTTCTTTTACACAACATGAAGGGTACACTTACTTTGTTATGAATTGGGGCACAAACCGTGAATGTTTACGTAAATATTCACGTAAATATTTGCGATTATATTTGCGTAAATATTTACGTAAATATTTGCGTTTGGGTGCACAAATCGTAAATATTTACGTAAAATTTGCGATTAGGGCACAAATCGTGAATATTCACGTAAATATTCACGTAAATATTTGCGAATTAAACCTCAAATGTTTTCTGTTTTTCAAAATATCGCGCGTTATAAAACTATTGTTTTACTCATTTCTCAGAAACGATAGCATTTTAGGCAGAAATATTTGAAGGAACCCTTTCAACCATTACTTACTTGACATGTAAGTTGTGTGTGAACGTGTGAACATTTGTGTTTTTCGATCTTACCAATAGTGTACAGGGCCTTTGAACAGTTGTCTTTCCAATCTTTCGATCTCCTTGACCTTGTTATGTCTGTGTTGTGTGTTTCACGTGTGTGATAACAATGGCGGCGTGACGACTGGCTGCTTCCAAGAATATGTCGTGCGCACGAGATAATATGTCGTGCGCACGAGATAATATGTCGTGCGCACGAGATAATATGTCGTGCGCACGAGATAATAAGTCGTGCGCACGAGATAATATGTCGTGCGCACGAGATAATATGTCGTGCGCACGAGATAATATGTCGTGCGCACGAGATAATATGTCGTGCGCACGAGATAATATGTCGTGCGCACGAGAGAAGTTTTTTTGTTTTTTTTTTTTTATGTCCCTTTAGGGGCTCCGTAGAAATCCGTTAAATCCCATAAGGTTGGAAAACAAGCCGTCTATTATTCCCGACATCTTGACTGTGGCTAAACATTCACAGGATGTGTTCCCCTATCGTGATGTTGATTCAAGTATACATGTATGACAACTTGCGGTTCTGATGGCGCGTGGTTGAAGTTTTTAAAATCATATTAAAGTCACAATTATTTCATCTTAGATCTCATCACTCTGATTTGATCTGCAAACCTATATATACACTGTCTCGAGGGAATATGGTTTTCTTTGGTGCCAAGCAAATTGGTACCCCAAGAAACGACGGCTAAGAACTAACATTATGGTCACGTTCATTCACTGAGACAAAACCAATTTTTTCAAATACTTTTGCTTGGCTCGCGGTAGACAATTGACCCCCCCCCCCTCTTTGAGGTTTAATTGCGAACGGACCCCATAATTACATCCAAACTAGCCTAAATTTGAGCTCAATTCAACAAGTCTACTGTTGATCTATGGCTATATTATTTCGGTTTTAGCATGGTTTATATTGTATTGTGTACGCTTTAAATGCTATCGTATGTAAGTTTGTATCTTTTTGGACAGTATTGTGGTGTTCATGCACCTATTTTGTCTTTTGGGTTTGGATTTCAATTTTGCTCATTTTTACTGGCAGGTGTATTTTTGCTAAAACGTTTACTTGCGTTATTTTTTTTTTTTTTACTGGTATTTTTTATTGTTATGTGTCCTCGAACAGGCTGTGGTCCTGGAGAGAGCGCAGTATAAATTCTATTATTATTATTATTATTATTATTATTATATTATTAGTATTATATGCAGAATTATGGAAGTTCAACTCATGCTTGAGTAGACAGACTGAGCATTCAAAACTATTAGGTAAAGGGGGAACTACAAATTAATTCCAGCAATCTCGAGACTAATTCAAAGTTAAATAATTAATTTGCTTGAGTGAAACTAATTGACAAGTCCCACTGCCTTTGTATTAATTTTGACAAGGCTATGTTTGAAGACAATTCATACCCGAAAGGTGCTCTAGAGATCTCCGGACCATTTTCGTCATAAAGCTTGTGTTATAATCTAACGGTATGATGGCAGATAGCCGAAGATGACTTAGCAAATACGAAACTGACGATATTACTAATGGGAAAATTGAACGACACTCAAGGGACAGTGTATACGCTAAGATGTCATTTTATGAAGTGGAGCAAATACGAAGCCAGTCCATTAACGACTACGGTAGCTCCGGAGAGCCATGTAAGATGTCAGTAGACTGTGTACAGTAAAAGTCCTCGGCCATTAGCTGAGTAATCACTTCTTCTTTTCAAGGTCTTCCGTATTACTCCTGATCAACTCCTAATATTGCTATTATGAATAACTAAATGACACATGTCGATTACTGGACTAGACTTGTTTCCAAGTCTTCTCGGAGCTTTTCTCGTATAATGAGGGCACGTTATGCCATCATTTGATGATGCTCATCTTCATATTGTGCAGTCTCATTAATTAAACGGATTTAGTACATGTTCATAAAAAAGTGACCCAGCTATTTTGTTATATTTTCTTCTGACAGGGACGGCTTTTTGGCGGATGAACACGAGTAATAAAGTCAAGGTTAATGGTGCGGTGCTTCGTCATTTTGTATAATTTCCAAATTACCTACCTGCGTCATTACCACAAAAAAACCATAATTACAGTGGATGTAATTTCACAGTGCACGCTTGCACGCAATACTCCGTTATTAATAATGTACAAGTCAGGGACGCTTGGGGTCATCAGCCCCGATGATAATAAGCTTCTCTCCCACCCCACCCCCAAGTTGCCATCCAAATTATACTTGGGGCCTATACTTTTGATTATAACTCGTGTGTCATAACGGTGTCAAAATGTTTGGGTGTTTTTTTCAGAAACTGGTTGGCGCCCTCTATCGGCCATCAGCGACACGTGGCCCTTTACACAAGTTGCAGAAAAAGGCACCGTGAACGAATAATCAGCTTCGCACTTGTCTGCAATAACGGTAGGTGATAATTGAGTGGTTTTTGTGGAGTTGATTCGTCTTTTGAAATGATTATTTCATTGCCTGCTTGAAACAAATTTACAGTACCGTGGTAGCAACTGAAACCATGGAAGTTTTAACAGTCAACCATCGTGCCAACTATACATTGTCTCATTCAAACAAGTAGCTACAAGTATAGTTAGTATCAAAACCACTTGTCGTTAGTAAACGCACATGATAAGGTTATCTATTGTAGCCTACTTGTATTGGTGTCGGACTTTGCACCAATTGCGAACAGAAGTGGCAGGAGTTCACCGATAAAGTTATAATGCGATGAGTCCATTATACCTGGCTCCATAATAATGTTTTTGAATTCAATGAGAAGAGCCGAATACACGTGTATAGTAAATGCGTTGAAAACCGTATGTTCGTCTGCCCGAACCAGTGTATATAGATCTACATGGTTTCCTTGGTCTATGATGGTTTGTACATTAAGTCTGTTTGAACTGCCACAATGACACTTTTTAAGTGTGTGTACCATTTTCAAGATTAACAATAACATTACGATGGGCCATGCCTGCTGCTACGTAGTAAGGGGCGGATCTGAGGTCTAGAGAGAAGGGGGTGAAATGTCAAACCGGGGATGGCACACTCTCAATAGACTGTGCAAGTCTCGCGCGTATTCGAACATTGGGACCTCAGTTTGTTTCCTTCTCGCGTTGAAGTAAATGTACGTGTGGGACCAAAGTGGCGCGAGACTTGCACGGTGTATTCAGACACACACTAGAGTTGCCATAAACGGCAACAGTCCTTCAAGAAGAAATCATTTTCAGACAACGTAACATAAATCGGGACAACCAAAATTGACAACTAAGGGCTGTGTATTGAGAGAGTTGCGACATAGAGGAATCAATTTTCTTTGGTCACGTGGTTGCTGGACGCCATTTCGGTCCAAATGTAGCACAACTCAATGGGCAGACTAGTCTGGCACCCTGTATTCGCCAATGGCTTCTAATTGCAACTTTTCTCAACTCCCTTAATTAGGGTTAGGGTTAGGGTTAGGGTTAGGGTTAATACGGCTCTGTGACAACTGCAAAAATTGCGCCCTCAACCTGTCCACTCGTGATTTTCCCAAGTTGAAACCGAAACGTAGAAAATAAATTATTCATTACTGTTTGTAATGGATATGGTTTGTGCCTCAATAATTGGGATGTCGTATTTCAGAATCGTAATTCATGAATGAACAGGGATGGTGCCGGTAGTGTTGCACGTTTTAGGGCATCATTTTGTACGTTTATTTTGGTCAACAAGTTCAAGGAATACGTGACATTGACCCTTTTCGTTTTGTTTGTGGTCTTCAGATTTTGTGTTTTGTTCGTGGTCTGTGGATTTTGTGTTTTGTTCGTGGTCTGTGGATTTCGTGTTTTGTTCGTGGTCTGTGGATTTGTTTTGTTTGCATTTGACCGGCTTTGTCTGAACAAGAAACACTTTTGATTCGGAAATAAAACTTTCCGAAACCGACAGGTTTTGCATCCGGTTTCCGTTAATAAATTTGTAGTTATCTCTGGAGAATTGTGCAAATTTAACCCAATTTACTGTACATCTGGTAAGTAAAAGGTGGATGACAAATTCATCACAAGCTGATGATATTTGAAAGAGAAGAAGGAAAGGTGACAACAATTTAGTTTTTCTGGAAAAAAATGTCCGTCAATATGGTATCATTGATGACATTTGAGTTTGCATAATGTCAACGGTTATATAAAAAATGGCTATGCTGTCATGCTAACATATCCTAGTGTTGTGTTTATTGCGTATGTTATGGTACTGTGTGTAGCTATAACACAGTTGGGCGCACGGGGCTTTTCGTGACTACCCAACGTCGCCATCCTGTGGCTGCGTCTCGCTTCCCTGCCTTTATTGATGCGCGGTCAAGCGAGGACGGGTCTCTTACACACCAAGATATTTCGTCATGTATACGGCGACTCTCCAACCGTTGATTACGGTGACGAATCGGCTCCGTCGGTGAGGCGATAGCCTTGGCTGGGGCCTGAAGACACGCCCTCTTTGTAGGTGACTGAGGGAAAGAGAGGGAGAGACGAACAAGCGTTCCCCCGAACACCAGCCGAACTCCATCCAGCAACAAGCTAAACAGAGAGACGTTCATCAGGGAGAGAATTCAAGCCATCGCGATTCGGACCAGCTGGTGCGTCGTGCTCGCGTCTGATGATACCTGCTCCGTTATCGATCTCCCCACTGCTGAAGATGTCGTCACGCAGATATCTCTCCCCGCATGTGTGTGCATGCTCTGCATCAATAAGATGCTCCCTACAACGTCTGCGGTATGATTCACCACGTCAGATATAATATTCAGTCATTCTACCCTCTGCTGCTTTGCCCCATCCTGTACGGTGTGACGTGTACCGAGCCCACCTCCTCGTATAATGGCTGCAGGTAATAGGGTGAGCAAATCCTGCATCTCTTATGACCATCTGCCAGCTCAGCATAAGTGACAAGAGTACTATACTTGACCATCAGATCCATTCACATGGGGGTCAGTTTTTCCTCTTTCTCTCTCTGTATCCATCCACTTCCATGTCCATCTCCCGTACTGACTGCACCAGCACGACAGCGGGTAACACCTACGGACTTGAAGCTGAGCGAACCGGCGTCGTCTTAATATGGATGTAACCATCAGCATTTACGGCTCCTGCCCGGCGGTTTGACAGGTAAGTATAAATAACAAGAGGAATTCGTAGCTGATTTTAATCCGCAGCAGATCGTGGCGGTTTGCCTACTTAAGACGAACGCTTTACGGCGAGCAATGAAGCAGACGCGATTGCGTCTGATCTGTGTACTGTAGTGTGTGTTGGAATGGATGTCTGGGAGTTCGGTTAAGTGGGTTATTTTATACGTCTTAACTCTGAACACCTTATCAGTAGATCTCCTGCCATTATTTAAAATGTGAAAGTATTTTGTTAATATAATGCAGAAAGCTGCATGCAGTATCCGTGTGTTCAACTTGTGATTTCTTATCCCGAACATGCGAATAATTCTAGCACGGCTGGCTCGTACCTTTAGCTCATTGTTGTTTGTTATTTTGAAGGTTTGTGTGTGCGACCGATCATGGTAGATTTTTTGTAAACAATAATTTGTTTCCTTGCGAGCCTCGTGATCTCTTCCTTACGAATCTTGGGTTGTAAAGATACGGTAGTTCAATTCGGGGTTAATGTTTTGTAGTTGTGCTGTGACATAATTGTTACAGTAAATAGGGAACACGTGAATTGTTTTGGCGGGAAACATCGATGACTAACAAAGAAGCTCATCAAGTGAAACCATCAGGCAGGGTAATAACAATAGGCTAAAACTGGCCTGAAACCAACAGTAATACTTTGCCAATTTTATCGACAATTTTTTGGGGTTAACAGCCTCAAACCAAGCTTATTTTGACAAAGGAAAAAAGGTTCATAAATTGATAATCATCTGCTCATAAATAGTGGGAAGGCTCAGCGCATTATGTTTTTTTCGGGGTTTTTGCTTCAGTAAATTGGCGCCTCCAGACGCATGGGGCCATTGTACCCGGACTGAGCATAATATAAATATAAAAAGAAGTATATTGTGTGCGTCCACGGCAGAAAGAGAAAGGGCTATTATGCCATTGTATTTAAAGAGTTTATGCTTTTCATAGAAAGAAACTGCACCACCGGCTGCACTGTTCTTATGGAAAATTGAACATTTCCAATGCATTTGTATTCTTAGTGGACAAGGGGATATACGCAAACGTGTGAGAACGAATCACCCCTTTTTTTCGTCGCGTGGCCTGCGGCGTAATGGTCCTCAGTTGTATGGGAAAATAAATGTTTTTTGTTCGAAGTAGAAAAAACCGGCACGCGAGACTGGCGACGGTTTTAACCACGTGGTTACTATTTCACAGGTCCGGTTATTTTTTCTCCAGCTTCCACCACCCTTACTTTTCCTTTCTTCTTTTCCCTCGGGGTTTGACAAGTTTGTTTGTGCTTTGGATTTGCAAAGTAGTGCTCTGGGACATTGCGATTTATCCCTTTATTTCCCACTCAGTCTGTGAGCCTCTGACGATAGCGAAGAAAGTGCATGGATTGTGCAGTGTTTGCTTTCCAGTTTGTGGGAAATCTTTCAAAGATGCAATTGGTTAAGTTCAAGACGTAACTCACTCTTGGAGGGAAATTGTTTCTATCTACCTGTGATCGAGTCCTATGTTACATATATCATCGAACAATCTTTCATTTTTCGATGGATTAACAAAACACTTAGGCCTATGCATCAGCGGGGACATGTTTGTAGAAGGAACTGGCATAGCATTTTGCAACGAATAATCTAAAACATTTTTCAAAATTACTTAAATTGGCATAACGTAGCTCTTTAACGTCCAACTTTCCCAATCTGAAATGCATGGTCTGTGTAAGTTTGTTTGTGTTGACAGGTTACGAAAAAATCCCCTCATGTCAAGTGTATCACTTTGTTTTTTGTTTTCGTGTATTGTTACTGTGTTTGATTGTTTGTTTGCAGGGGTGTTTATTTATTTGTTTGTTTGTTTGGGTGTTTTCTTCCTCTTTCAAACTGGTCTCATGGCTTTAGTGAGAACTGTTTACGGTTGGTTGTTCAGTTTCAATGTATAGCAAATTGTAAATTGGTTTTGTAACTCATGCATGACCACATTTTGTATTGTGAGGGGGGTTTTTAAGTGTAAGGATACAATTATTTACAAATGTGTGATCATCCATAATGGAGCATCATTCATAACTTTTTCTTTTAAGTTTTTGTAATAACGCAAACAATGAATTTGCAGCTGCTAGTACATTTCAAAATATCAGGGTTTTAAAACGAGCAGCAAAAACTGCCCAACAGCAAGCTGAACAAATGCAGCGAACCAGTGACACAAATAATGAATGCCACATTGAATCTTGGCTGGTAGCCATTTCTTCTGCATTTTGTGTGTATTTAACAGTTTCTAATTCTAAGTCCATGCTTCCATTGGCTGTTGGTTTAAGTTGCTATGACTGGTCAGAGATTTCTTCGGAAATATTCTCTTTGGATTTTGGAAGACCACTTGAGTTGTTGCAGGCTGATCAGGTGTCCTTCAAATCTGACGGGTTTCATTCTTTATTCGGAACTTTCACACCCACAACATTTAGAAAGGGAGTCTGTGAAACACTTGTGAGAAATGCATACACGGTTGAAAAGAAACTGTTTGTTGATGTGGACGACTGTAATCCGTTAATCCGTCTAATCCGCATTCATCCAATCACCTTCAATGAAATTATTCCGTGTATACTTTTATGTTAAGTCGAGATTTTGTTTTCTCAAGACCCAAATAAGACCCTTTCCGTTCAGAGCACCACCGCTCGAGCCTCAGCCTTCAACATGTGACCGTTGAACTGTCAAAGGTCGCGATATAGGACACAGCGCGCCACCAACGGCAGGAACCTAAAAACTAAAAAAGCGGCTCGAAGACGACTAAGTAGATACCGTTTAAATTATATGCACACGACCCTTCGTGACGCGTGGCAGTGTTCTTTATGAGAGACCGAACAAGCGAGCACTCCCGTAATATCGCCCGGTCATTCCGCTCCGATGATCCCGTTACTTGCTTATTTGTCGCGCGCGGCGTGATGGTAAAGTGCAACCGCTTGCCGAATATTCAGGCTCTTTGAGACTCGAATATTATAACGTAAACGATTCGTTGTATGTAGTGGACTGATATATTCGGTTGCACGATTTTAGCATTTTTGTTGTTTCTTGGTGCTCTGAAAATTACTCATGTAAGATGACAAAACATGTTTTTGGTTTGTTTACCATTTGTAATGTGCCAAAATATATTGACGAGTGTAGTGACTTTGATGCTATCTCTATATTATGCGCTTTCCCGAGAGGACTGGCTTCGGATTGACCGAAAAGTGTCTATTTTTTCATCACTTGTCAACAAAAAAGGAGAGTAAACCGCAAGTTGAAAGTCTTAAAAATATGAAAACGCTTGGGTTGTTGAATAGATTAAAATCGCAGTTTCTATGAACCAATACACACATCCAAGTAAAAATAACAATTTGCAGAAAAACGGTTTCCAACGGAAAAACTCGTTCTTACAGAATCAGTCAAAATACTAAGCCCGTGGAAATCCCTCTGGGGGAGCGTCTCTTCTCTTTTTACAGGGCCCACATTTCCTATCAATCACCAGGGTAACTCATTCAGTGTCTCTTATTGCATTTGCATGTTCGCTCCTTTTAACTTTATATAGTGGAATTTTATGCATTAAGGCAGCAGCAGCAGGCCTAATATAATAGTGGTTCGCTCAGCTTCAATGGCACGTTCCGCATCTCAAACACGAACGTGGCGAATGCCTTTCATGTTGTGTGAGAGATGTGGCACATTTTGCACCGGTCACTCGAGTCATGAAAACATATTTCCATGTTACGCAAATTGTGCTATGATTTATTCAAATTGATACGAGTATCACTTTTATTTTGATTATGTTATGAGATGTCTGCAATAAGAATGGGCTCAAAGGGAAAGGAAGGACATTACTAGTTGTCTTTTATTTTCATTTATTATGGATTAATTTATTGTAAAACTATTAACCCGGGGGGGGGGCTTGACCCATTTCCGGGCCAGGCTCACCTGGAAGTGGTTAAAACATGGGGTTTTATTCGGATGCTGTGTCTTTTTGACCCAATTCTGTGTCATTTTGTCAGATTCCGGGTCAATTCTGACCAAGAAATGTGTCAGATCCAACAGGGACCCGGATCCCGGTCAATTCTGACCCAGAGGTTCTTTAGAGTGTATGTATCTGCAGATCTGAAGTATTAATACCATTCAAGAACACCTGTAACAAGCAGTTCAAATTTCCAACTCTGAGCCGTATTTCGATACAAGGGGAGTCTCGAGACTGTACCTTGTCTTGATTCAAAGAGAGTAAAGCATCAGCAGTTTTTCCGACAACTACGGACCATCTCGTTATCTTCACTTTAAAGAGAGTAAACATACCGGCAGAGAAGGGGTTTTTGTTTTTGTTTTTGATTCTCGAAAAAATAACAGTGCTGCGCACACACTTTAAATCAACATCACCATTTATGAGGGTTAACCTTCTACACACTACATTCCATAACATTTATCAATTTACAACGATATAATCATAACAATTTTCTGTCATTCTTTGTATTGTTTATTTTGTTGATTTATTATTGGAATTTTTTCTCAAGTTTATGCTGTTCTTACTGGCATACGAAATTGTGGTGTTTACATAAGCTTGTTTCCCTGTAGACGCCCACTTCTCGATGACAAGACGACGATGGCGGTATTTTGGTTTTTTTCTTTTCATTAGTTAAAGGTATCGTACACGTTTGGTATTTACTCAAAATATATATTAGCATAAAAACTGACTTGGTAACGAGCAACAGAGAGCTGTTGATAGTATAAAACATTGTGAGAAATGACTCCCTCTGAAGTAATGTAGTTTTTGAGAAAGAGGTAATTTCTCACTAAAATAATAAAAGACTTCTAGCTAGAAGCCTTTTATTCCTATCTGAAAGCACACAAATTTGTACAACAAGGGTGTTTTTTCTTTCATCATTTTCTTGCAACTTCGATGACCAATTGAGCCCAAATTTTCACAGGCTTGTTGTTTTATGCATATGTTGGGATACACCAAATGAGAACACTGGTCTTTGACAATTACCAAACGTGTACGATGCCTTTAAACAACAATTCTTTTACATCTATTCATCATTCATGGTCCATCTAATTTACTCGTCAGCCTACACTTGAATCCTGCAAGAGATTTGATCGTTTGTTGCATCCAACAAAACCATAAGCAAATAATAACATAGCAATTAAACCTGCATTCCATTCCACAGGCCACTGCGTCTGGTAACGCTTAAGCTATCCATGACATCACTGCCCAGTCACCGATAATAGCAATGCAACGTAACGGCAAAAAAATCCATATATATGAACATTGATGACTTGTTTTCATAAAGATATTGACGACAAGTACACAACGTAACTAAAACAGCCCCAGGCGGACGTAAATGTAACCACCAAAAAAAGTACGACTTAAGGTCAAAGGTTAGCTATTCATCTGGATATTTTGATTTTAACAGCATCGTTAACTCCTGCCCCCATTGCAAGCGGAGGTCAAAGCGGTGAGATTTTCAATTCAACAAAAACGGAATTATCGAAACCTGATATTTATAGCGAGAAATAAATTCCGGTGGACAACAGGTCCGCTATATACTCCGCAGCTGAATGCGCGTAATTCTTTAGACGGAAATTGAAAAGATCTATTATAGGGGAGCAAGACTTTTATCTCGAGGCAATAAAAATAAACTGCAGCCCTCTACGGATCTGTGTACAGCTTTATGAAGGCTGCGGTTCGTCCACTGTAAAAAAATATATATATATATAAATAGTTTTTTAAAAGCTCATTTAGAATGCCTGTGGGTATCGGTGTTACAATTCCGATCCATTCTAGGAGCTCACTGCACTGATCATTCCCCCGGGTTGACCACGTGGGCTTTTTGAAACATGGACGAAACATATGACGTCACTGTAGAGAGTGGGTGTGGGCATTTTTGAAACCACAGCTTCAACCGGGCCAAACTTTAGTTCCATCAGCAATTGTAAAACTGTGTGTTTTGGGGGCGTGGGGTCTTCAAACGGCGCGGGCCAAAGCCGAGTGATTTCAGTAATGTTCTTGCTACAACTAGGCCTATATCACAACTATATCCATCAAAGTCTTGCTATACAATGGTAAAGTAAACTTGGTTTTTAAAACAAGATCATGCGGTAAATGCCGATAATCCGGTGTGCACATGAGCTTTTTGGAGATTAACATTATTCCCTCTTGTTTGGTTTCAAGACGGCGTTTTCTTTGCTCCACATTGTTACATAACAGTTCCTGTTCAAATGTGTGTAACCCAGAGCTGAATTCATGAATACATTCCACCTTTGAGGTGGTTGTATGAATGAATATCATCAGAGTATGCGGCAATACTATAAAGCTTAATTAGCTATGGTTGTGAACATGATAAGGCTCCCATGACGAGCATATGGCGAATGCATCGTGCTTACAACGAAACGCACGCGAACATTGCTCCGTACCAAGGCCGTAATACTATGTGAAATCATGTTTGAAAATCAACACCCATGTGAAAAGTTGCTATAGTTTAACCTACTCCTCTATGATGAGTCGTTGAGCTCCCTATTATAGGTTTACCCGTTAAAATATAATTTGCATTTCTTTGTAATACTTTGGTCATATCACAAAATGCTGTGCACAAAGCAAGACCTCGATCCGGCTTTGTACGATGGCCTACTTCTTGATGATTCATTTTGAAGAAATGTGTACGAACCGTTGAAAGGGAAGCCTTTGTCGTTACGTATAGAAGTGGTTTGAGAATTGTCCTCGATTCCTCGGTGGGTACTAAATGGAATTTCAAGTAGTTTATTTTTTTGTCACGTCTATTGCTGACAGCTATTGGTGGGCTATTTCACCAAGGTAGTATGCGTTGATATCGCCAGCAGGTTCAAGTGTTATTATATACACTAAACCACGGCTCGTCATTCATGTTTGTATCCTTGTTTCGATGAATGGTGTTTGATCGATTGATGGACAAAACCAGCGCGCAGAGTAATTTTCTTTTTCATGTTGGGTTGGGTACCTTTTATTATAACGCACCCTTTTTCTGCAAACATATAATCTCTGCTATTCTCAGAGCTCGAAAAGAGCATTATGTCAACAGGCCCTACGGCGTGTTTCTTTAAGCATCAAAAGAAATGGAACACACGTTTTTACACCGAATCTGGTCCCCATCTTGCCTTTACACAATATTTCAAGCATACGCGAATCCATCATATTATTATACCCTTTAGAATACACATAGTTAAACAGCAACCACTAACGCATGCTCAGTTGATTGCCCATCACGTGATCTCATCGGGATCTGCTCAGACAACTCGGACGCAAGTCCAGGATGTTCTGTTATTGGAAATCACTTGTTGCTGGTGCCCATTTTTAGCCACAATTTAATGTCCGTATTTGTGTGGGAAGGCAGCACATGAGTTTTTCTGTAAAGCATTATTCAATTCATGTGAGTATTATGACGTCATTGGCGATTAGCCCTGCCCCCGAGTCATGTGTCGGGTGTTTGTATGTTCCTTTTTAAGCCTTTTGTATTTGTTGCCTAGGAAACTGCTTTACTGCTGAAGGAATTCCATTGTATAAAGCTCATTTTGGATAAGAACATGGTTCCGGTTAATTCCGGATTAAGCTATGCATGCATTGTCGTTCCATTTATACTCCATGGATTAAGTGTTGATTGTGCTTAAATATTTCAAAGTGCACTCCCTTTTTAAACCGGATCCGTCGTCTAATCATAATTTTATTTTTGTGTTACACAGGGTTCGGAATGTCTTCGGTTTTTTGACTGGACAAAAAAAACCTCATCAGATTGACCCAAGATCGTTTTCTAGTCTTCTTTCTGCATTGTTTCTTATTACTCCTTATCGTTCCCGCGCCCAGCTGCCATTTTGAAAATGCTGGACGGAGAACTGATAAGGGCTTATGGGAACACCTTACACTCGTTGGATTCTAAAGTAATCGGCAAGCTTCTGAAGAGAGTTCAATATGTGTTACTCGTGAGTTTTAGTTGCTAAACCCTATAGAGTATAGTCAGTCCTAGACGTTATTCCATTCATAAAGCTTCTTATCAATTACGGTTTTTACATCCCATCCTTCTCATCGAATACAAACTTCTATCACCAGATAGTGTTACTACCGTTGTGCCGCTTTTAAATACAGTATAATAAGTAATTATAATATTGTTTTACTAATATTGCTAAGTAACCCACCTGTTTCTTTTTTGTGAATCTTGGGTAGAACTGTCAAACGTGACGTCATTGTAACATAGACCTTTGTTAAACTAGCATTGTCTGTCTGTGAAACAAACAAAAAACATAATTAGTGGCACTAATGAATGTATTTAAAAAAATAATATTTAAGTTGATTCTAACAAATATAAATACACATTGAAACTGTAGGGGGTGGTGAGACTTAGCACCTCCCCATTTATTGAACAAATATTGGCCCTCCCATTATTTTTATTATTCAGACTAAAATTTGGACAATGTGTGTTTTCGGAGTGGCCAATGCATCCAACGTGCACTGAGTATATTCGCCCTATGAAAGAATCCTATATGCTGCCGTATATGCCAGGCGAATTTAATATGTTGCGTGCTCTATGCATATTCCGCTATATACAGCACGTCACCTGGTATTGGATTAACTTCAGTGTGACTCTACGTCACTGCTATACAATGCATGCAGGTGTTGTGAGTACGCCAATGTGTCAATTTGAACGTAGCCAACTTGACCAATAATTACTCTAAAAAGCACGAAAAAAGGGACCCCCTCTCTATTCTACTTTTTACAACTGCGTCTAAGTCCTTCTCTTCATTACGATTGATATCGGATGGGTTATCAGATAAAGTGCAAAATTGCATATTGATACCTGTTTTGTATTCGTGCAAGCATAACGAGCGCAGCTGTGGTTGTCTAAATTTTAATCATAGTCAGTCTATTTACTAGATGAGAACCACTCTACAGTCAGGCGTTCGCGATTGATACAACAAATTTCAAAGAAAAAAACAACGGGTATGTTATCTCATAACAGAGAGACCTTTTCCCGAGGTGATGATAGGACTAAACTGTGTGGCATTTGAATAAATTAATTATAATTGTTTTACCCTGTCAGTTTCACAGTGTTCGTTAGAATTGCATCAGTAAAGTGCTGTGTGCAACCTATAATGAAAACGAATATATATTGGGTTTTTTATAGCACTGTTTTGTTTTCCTCGATAATGAACCATGTAGGTCATCCTTCGAATCAGTGTTTTTAAATAATTATTATTGTTGTTTGAAAATAATCAAGCCTAGTTTTCAGATTACTGAACCAATGGAAACGAGAATTTTGTGACAGTGTGGCCATTTTGTTGTGTCTTCAATGCATGTCATTATAACAAAATACAAGGCTTTGAAAATATATACAGTCTGAGCCCTTTTAATACACCGATAATTAGTATTCATTATGCTATTGTACGCTGGGAACACGACATAGTTGCTGTCAGAGACAGTGTTCGGCGTATAATTGCATCAGAAATGTTTCAGAATAATAAGGCCACGGTGGACAAGACAGTGCATACATCGCTTAGCCATTTTCCCCCGTCACGCCTTAACAAGGCCGCCATCTTGAGTTGGTCAGCTCCTATAAAGCACACTATACTGCTATATCGTCATGGTACATTGGCGGTATACTTGTTCTACATGGGTGAACAGAATTACTAATGCGGGTATATATCCACTACATGCAGCAGGAAGACCGACCTTACTGTTTATGCAATTTATCATGAATAATGAATTGTCAATTTGTTCACACATGATATGAAATGAACGTGTAGAAATGTTGTATAGCTGGAATTATCAAAAAATAAAAATTGGTCCATATATATACAAACAGTTTATAGATCAGGCTGCACACTGCGTCGATGTAAACAATCTTTGCCTCTGTGAATAAATAATTGTAATAATATTGCAGTGAGTCACTAACACTGTATAGGCCTACCTATATGTCGTTTCCATCTTGTTTCTCCGATTCAAAGGCCCTTTTCGAAAACCGCAGCTCCGGCTTTGGCTCCGGCTCCGGCTCCGTCCGCCCATGTTCAATCCCCGAACCTAAAGTGCACAGACGGAGCCTAAGCCGGAACCCATAAGCCCAAAGTCTTGGTTTCGAAAAGGGCCATATTTTAAATATTCACCAAACTGAGGCAGGAAGGAAAAATAGTCTGGCATCTATTTAGTATGATGGATGGGGGACAGGATTTCACACAGGGTATCAGACAAAAGATAGTGGCAGTGCTATTACACCATGGCCCAATTTCATAAAGCATAAGCATACAAACTTGCTAAGCACAGAAAACTCTTGCTTAAGAAAAATAGGTTACCAGCCGAAATACCACACAGTTACCATTGCTGTGACTGGTACCCCACTTATTTCTTGCTCAAATATCAAACCGTATGTTAAAAATGCAAATTCCTGATTAGAAATTGACCCCAGCTCTCTATGTTGACCCTTCCGGATTGCAACTTGTCAGTAACCTTCTCCTCCGGAACCAATGTGGAACACAGTAGTCTAGTATTAGCGTCGTATAAACCTACCCGTGTATTATTCAAGATAAACGTTTGATTATTTACATATACGGTTTTTACACCGATGATAAGACAATCCACTCTGCAATTGGCAAAAGGGATTTATCTATTTTTAAAGAGACTTTGATCGTCGTTATCGCCTCATTATTCAACGAGCGCACCGTCTTGTGACTTAGTACTCCAAGACTATTATATAGGCTTCGTCCGAACTACGGCTATGGCCGATGGCTAGAGCCGTTGGCTAGAGCGACAGCGTTGGGGAATAGGACATTTCGGCGTTCCGGCCATAGCCACTGAAGAAGCAAGCCGTTCATTTATAACAATCAATCAAAACATTTATGTAGTAATTTCAATGTTTTTAAAAACATTTTTTTTCTGCACACCCACAAAATGTATTTGTTCTGCATCACACCTTCAAACTATCTTAAATGGCATAACAGGAGTGCTTGAAAGATTAGTTACGAAACAAATGCAAACGGACACTGCAGTTTTAATTAGCCAGAAGTGCCCCTCTATAGAAAAATTGTGCCGCTAACGTGTATTATATGACACTGCGAAAACTGGGGTGTTGAAATTTACAATATGGGTGTTGTCATATTATTGTAGATACCGAAAACAGAATCAACAATTTTTAGTGTTAAAATAACACTAATTTCTGCCAACACACAATTACATTGGTGTTATTTTAACAACCTACGATGTTAATTTTGATTCTCTCTTGGGTTTTTATATGTGACAACACCCATGGTGTTAATTTTAACACCCCAGTTCAAGCAGGGGGCAGCACTTCAACGAATAATAAGATTACAAACATTGCCGGAAAATATGAATGGTTATAAAGAAAATCCCTGTAAATGGGTGAAATTAGACTATTGTCATTAAATTGGCACATCAGCCAGTGTCATATAATACAGTGCCCTAAGCCTAAACATCGCTTTATTGAAAATTCAAAACGCAAACACATTTCTTTCAATGACATTCCACACGAAAAGGAAAAGTACATATTATTTGGGGGTTTTGAAGGGTCATTTAATTTCCATCCTCTAGTTTTCAAAATGAAAACTGTAATATCAAAACTGCAAAAACTGGGGGTGTTAAAATTGACACCATGGGTGTTGTCACCTATATATACCTAAGAGTGAATCAAAATTAACATTATAGGGTTTTTAAATAACACCAATGTCATTGTTTTTTTGCAGAAATTAGTGTTGTTTTAACACCCTATGGTGTAAATAATGATTCTTTTATGGTTTCTATTTATGTCACCACACCCATGGTGTCAATTTTAACACCCCAGTTTTTGCAATGAACCTGTGAAATATTCATCCATTTCGGATAATAATAATAATAATAATAATAATAACTATAATAAATCATTTCTAGAGCGCAGAAACTATGTTTATATATTTTACTGCGCTTGAATTAAATGTATTTGGTAAGGATAAAAACATCATTGTTTAATTTTAGTCTGAAAGCTTTTACTGATAATAAAGTTCACACGAGAATAGTTTTTTTCTGTGAAATATTTCTCCCTGAAATGAAGTAATACTCGAGAAAACTGCATCTGAAAACCTTTACAAAAGGCAATAGCAGATTAAACCAAAATTAAGGACAATTTGTTTAATATATGCTAAAAATTGTGCATGATTTTTCACTATTTTCTCCTGACTCGTTAGGGATTAAGCCCAAATGTTCACAGGTTCATTCTTTCATATATATGGTTGATCACACATAAACATGGAACACTATCTGCAACTAGTTTTGTCAGCTCTAACATTCCTGTATAACACCTTTTTATGAAGACAAAAAAAGGGTTCAAGTGATTTGGTGCAAGTCTCATGTTGACTGCTGCAGTCCAAATAAGCAACGGTGATTCATGGATCTTAAAATTCTATTTTCTCGAATTTGACAGTATTTCGATGAAGACACGTCACCACCACCACCACCCCCTCCCCTTTCAAAAAAGGGACTGCTACCGGGTACCCCAGTGTGCTTAAAACCACTGAATGTGTTGAGACATAATATTCTGTTCCAGTGCCACGTTTGTTGCAGTTATAGCACCTTGTGTCTGTATACACGCCCCCCCCCCACCACCACCCCCACCTTCAAACCCCTAAAAATCTGCGGGTCCAAAATGTTCAGCCGCAGATTTACGCCCCTAAAATCAATAATATCAAAGTATTGCTGAGTTATTGCAAAAAGTACAGGCAGTACCTTCGCCCCCAATAGAAAAATCTTGTTAATTCCATATATAGATCCTCAGTAATCCGTGAAATAAAATTATACAAAGGGCGTGGGGATTTGATAGGGAAAGAATGCGCTTGAGTGGTGGCATTCACCTCCTGCACGCAAAGCAGGAATTTGTTGTAGTTCAATTAACAAGCGAAATAGGTTGTTTTTGTTATAACAATGTCAGATCTAGGCTGTGGGGTTTTATTTTGTGTTCACTTTCCCTCCGTCTCCTTTCATGGCCATATGTGTGCCCTTCAAAACGGGCCACCTTGACCGTGTTAGTCACGATTCGAAACTTTACAATGACCCAATCAATGCCGGAGGATGTGGCTTCCTCCAAGGACAACAAGTGTTGACTTAGAAGATGGCTTTCAAAAAAAGTTAGTAACGCGTTCGAGAACTCCAAAAGAACTTGCGAGGCTTTCGTGACCCTCCAGGAGTTTCAAAGGCATTGAATAGAATGGTTTAAGGGCAAGTCAACATTACGGTAATTTTTATCAAAAGTTTTTTTTTTTTAATAGGTTGATATTTTTTTTTCAATGGTTGCATTTTTCTCTGACGTTAAGACTTTTTGTAGTATTCGGTTTGCGGTAACACCGTGTGTATATCTAATTTGCTGTGTAGATTTTGTTCTTTAAGAACTTGTCTTGTTAATTTTGTTCTACTGCCGCGGAGTAGATTTCGGACTTCGGGAAACTACCTTGTTCTGAAAAGAACTGTCCTGCTTATTAACTACTTACCTGGGCGGAAGGTAGGAAATCGGCCGGGACTACTTCTTTCGCTTAGTGAAGACTTTTACAAAATAAAATATAGGCCTATGGTGTATTTTAATGTAGGTTGACTGTCGGGAATGCCGCCTTATTTTGGACGCACAGTTTTGGACCCCCACCCCATGTATTGATGATATTTATATATTTATATACATAGATTTCCATCTAAGGTTACTTGGTTTAAAGTTTTTTTTGGGGGGGGGGGTTGTACCGGTATAAGTCTTCAATAAAAAAAGACATCATTCGAAAAATTAATGTATGAAATTGATCAAATATTCTTTGACGTCCATGCACAGACAGCGTTTGGTTTGTTTATGGATGGGTTTTGTTTCCTTCTGCCGCCCCCCCCCCGAAAACTGGAGAATCTACAGACCGATGAGATTTCAAAAGTTAGATTTCATGATGATAATTTTGGACCTTGGTTTGAGTCACTTTACTTAGGCCTATTCAATGAAAACAATGTTGTTGTTTTTTTACATTCCATTAAACTCAAAGCACACGGACAACATTTTGTAATTGACAGAGGTATCCGCACTTTGTGTGACCCAACGTACAGACCATAATCCTTTGTTTACAAAAAGAGTGACCTTGTACATTTCAGAACCCTCCTGGCAGGCAAGATACTACACTGGTCATGAGAAATTGTTCATTGCGATCGTAAGTTAAACATAAATTCAAGAGCTATAAAAAAAATAACAGCTGCACAAGTTTTTGAAATGTGCCCCTTTCTTCATATCAAAAGTTGATGAAAGTCGCACCGTCTCCAGAAGATTTCATGTTTTCTTCCATTGAGTGTTGTGCCTGCAGGAAGTCCAGGCTCTGTGTCTCTTATGGTGTCACATGGTCTATACATGGTCTATACATGAAGCAACAATGAAAGTTTAAGCTCAATTAGTCATCAGAGTCACGAGAAAATAGTGTGGGAAAACCTTACAGATTTTCAAACATCGAGTTTTGAACTCGCGAGATCAGAGCTAACTGTTATACTCATTTCTCAAAACTGTAGCATGTCAGGCAATAATATTCAAAGCAAAGTTTGCCACCATAACCATCTTTATACCAGGTAAGTTATGTGCAAATATGTGAACATTCATATTTGAATCTTTGTGCACATTCAACCCTTTGTGGATTCGCAGAGGGAAACCAGCTTTGCTTTTGAACACAAATATTTTGTTTCGTCACAAAAAAAGTTTGAAAGTTTCGCAAAACGTGACCAAAGCTTTTTGTACTTTTTTGTCGCTTCAATAAACCGATGATTGAAAACAAATCAAACTCAGGTGATAAGTTGATGACAGAAAATGCATTATTTAAAACAGAATTGGTCTTTTGGTCACAAATACCGACATATACAAAAGACATGATCGATGTGGGCTTATCATAAGCACCTCACAAAGCACAGCAGTCTTGCTAAGTTGGATACCAAATATCGGCATCATGGAGTTGTTAGAAGCCTCTTATTATATGATGCGCTTTAACCAAATTTTACGCTGAAATAGTTTGTAATATTTTCTTATTTTAATTGAACGTCCAGAAATGAATCTGTATTTTTTTTCAATCTTTCTATAGTTTTCAGATCAAGTTTGAAAGAAATAGCAAAGTGTCCGTGCAATGATTTTCTTTTAGTCTTGTTATTTTGGGGGGAAGAGGTGAGTTGCTGAATAAAGAGACTTGCATCAGTCCGTCTATTGTTCCCGCCGATTGTTTTTTTGATTTGATTTTTTTTGAACTACACAAACCTTTCCATTTAGTGGTTTAAGTGCCTATTGTCATCGTCAGAGCGTTTCATGGTCAAACGGACTTGGATTGATCAGGGCACGGCCGTGGGAAAATACAAGCTCCTTCGGTAATTAACCGATTCACTGGATTCACGTTGTCCATGTTTTCTTTAAACATTGTATTTTCTTTTTCTAATTCTCCTTGAGATAGTCTGACAAAGAGTTGTCGCCGTATAGCGCAGCTGGGTGGGTTCCTGTCGCACAAACGGCTCGAGTTTTCACCTGGATTCACATGATCTGCTCCTAACGATACAGCACGATAGTAATTTGACATTTATTTCGACAACCAATAAACAAACAATACAACGTTTTGCACACACAGATAGAGAGTAACAATTATATCACAGGGTGTTTTTTTATTCGGCGTAGGTGAACGTCACGAGTGAGCTGCGAAACATTGGAGGGCATGGTCAGATGGACTAATATACGCAAACAAACAGTTTGAATGGGAACACGACATGAACAAATTGCGTCTCTGTGTGAGTTTATAGAAGATTCGGTTAAAGTTTCGAAAGGTTCTGTTAAAAGGTCCCCAATCATGTGATTTCATATATGTTTCCGGAAGATAAAATACTTTTTTTTAAATGTCGAACATATACGACCTTACCCTTTGGTTTGACTTTTCTGTTTTCTTTCTCTACTTTTTTTCCCCTTCCTGTTTTGGATCTATGAACTGAGCGACGAGGAACTGCCATTACCTCATGCGGTTGGGTGCGTTCTTTAACAAACTTTGGCAAAGCTTGTTGTTGATATTTCTCTTGAGTATACGTGGGAATTTATATAAACAAGTTCCAGATTGATTAATGATTCAAGTTCCCACGATTTTTTGTATACTCAAGTCACCAACATACATTGTCTAAAAACAAAGCTAATTGATATAATGTATATGTAACCTTTTGTATATGCACAACTGGTTGGTAGTATATACTCAATTCTATTGCAAATTTATCACCCAACAGTGTGGTTTTACATTGAACAGTTGGAGCTGTTCCGCATGATGTGGATTCAATGACATTTTAAGTTATAATAATAAGTATAATGACATTTGAAACTGGACAAGTTAATTCTCAACAGAGCGCATTATATACGAACAGCGTGTGTGCACTATATGCTTGGTCTACTCTAAGCAAGGGTAGCGACGGCCATAAGAATGAGTTTTTGAACCCGCTCCGGGTCGTCAACATCGATCCAGAATCCGGATCCAATCTTGGCCACATCCATGGTCAGTCTGACGCGGATTCCGGATCAAAGTTATTCGGAATTGAGTGAGGAAAACGCATTGTTGAAGTGAATTCAACCCAATTCATATAGGACATTATTGTTCCATGTTGGCAATTAAAGTATTTATACATAGATGTATATTTTTTAAGATTTATTTAATAGGCATTAAAGTACAATTCAAATTTTACAGCATGATGAAACATGGCCACAAAACCTGGGTAATTTTTTCTTTGAAACGAAACATGCCGACCTGGATGAAACTTTGTTTCCAAAATGCAGTTATGGCTTTTTCCAAAGTTAAATTGAATGTAACTGAATAGTGTGTTTTCGTCTTAACTTTTTGTCTTTCTGTTTGCCACTCTTTGAGGAGAACATTTCAACCAAGAAAATAAATCACTCTTTCTCTCTCTCCTTCTCTTTGGTTCTGCCGGGTGACATCTAACCCAATAGCTTACTAAAAAGATTGGTATCAACGTCACTCTAAAACTATCTAAATTTAATGTACGTTCACAGGGCTAAAACGAATAGACCCCTTACATTGGCCGCCATCGTCGATGAAACGTGCACGCGTGAAAGGCTCTCATTGGCTGAGAGTCGTGCGCAGCGCGTACACGCCTGCACTTTTCCATTGTTTGTCATAAAAGATGGCGGCCAATGACGTCATGTACAATCCATCCATTGATAGAGATCAATGAATCCATCTATATCGTCATTCCAGTGATTGTTTCCGCTTTAACATGTCCCTATACCGACCCTTTTCAATGACGTCACACGTGGCTCCTGCCCATGGTCTGCTGCTGAAAACGTTGAGCATCTCACCAAGAATGCGCGTCTCACCAAGAGTGCGCGTTCCTAATATGCGCAATGCACAGTAACGCACGGGGAATCTGACTCCCAAAATGGCGCAATCAAGATTCATCGTGGGTGATGACGTGTACCGTTTCAGTTTAAGGAAACGGGACAGAATTTTAAACAATTGCCACGTGTTTGCGTCTTCTTCTTCTTATCGTGTCCACGCATGCTAGATGCTGTGTTGAGCCAGAACTGAGCACAGTCGTTGGCACTACGAGTGGGTTGCGTTTATAACTTACGATTAATCAAGGCACACTGGTATTGGTTTATACGGTATTCTTTCAAAACATTATAACGTTATTTGTACAGCCTCGCTACCATGGGCAGCGCACCGTATTGGTACTTCTTGTCATAAGCGAGCAGCACGTGATGGGGAAAAAAAGACGCGGTGAGATTGATCACCATTGGGAACGAAGTTGCAAATTGTATGACTTGTACCCAGTAGAAAAATTAATGTAAGTCTACTCTGGCTTCTTTCTATAATTGGTCTTCAAATAGTCGTTGGCGCGAAAGTGAAATCCACACACCCGCAAAATACTGACACGCCCTTCGTAAGGTGTCGTACATTTTCATACCATTGAGCAACACCACTGGCCTTAAGTTTTGTACAAGTTTCACATACGTTCATTGTCATTTTCCCCAGAAATTATCCCCCCCTGAAACTTTTTGATCCCGTAACCGTGAGATAAATATCGTGTTTTCGTTCATTGTGTCAAGTTCACGCAGGCAGAAAGGCATGTTGAGATGGCGAGATACCTGAACAATGATTCGACAAAAAAAAAAAAAAAAAAAAATGAAATTGAATTCATCGCTTCGTTTACTTTCGTTATAACCGCACCTATTACAGCTATTTTGTTATCAACGCTTGTGCTATAGACTTACTACTTTCCATATAAACAAAAGGGTTTGTCATGCAAAAGATGGTGTAAAATCGTATCGATTTCACACGTAACAAAAAGAGGTCTCAGAATGACACTTTACAAGGATGGCGCCCTCTAGTGATGATAACCACATGTCCTACGTAACTCAGCATGTCCCTGTACATTCCAATCATAGCTTACTAGCAAAAACCTTTTATGCTCTGAACATATAATAGCCACACACAAAAAGTTAGGGTAAAAACTTGTTTACCTATACATAGGATTCTTCTGAAAGAGCGGTTTTGACGAACGCCCACTGATAAAGGGAGTTAAAGAAAAACAACTTTCTGGTCGAATTAAGTTTGGCAAAATAACTTTAACAATGCTGGCTCCGGAACCACTGCGTGTTGGCGCTCGCCATGGATCCTGTCCATCTAATCGAGCTCAGCCCTGTGTTGTTGTTGTTTGTTTGTTTTTTCAGATCGTTTCAAAAATACAACATTTTCTTTGCAATTTTAACCCTAACCGAACTGATATACACATTATCCTGGATACTAACGCATACAGCATTGATTCTCATGCTGGGAATATGTTTATTTAAACATTGATGGCAGGAAAAGTTCTTATCAGAATTCGAACTTAAAAGTAGTCTCCCGGATTTCCGAATCTGCTCCACGGCTCCGTAGACAAATAGCAAAGAGGAAATGCTTATTTTGAACTCGGTAGCCTATAGACTCCCGATTCCAAGTCTATGGTATTCCGGGGCAGTCGGTAAATAGGCAGGACAAGTTCTTATTTCGAACTTGATAGACTCCCGATTCCAAGTCTATGGTACTCAGGGGCAGTCAGTAAATAGCAGGACAAGTTCTTATTTTGAACTCGGTAGCCTATAGACTCCCGATTCCAAGTCTATGGTACTCAGGGGCAGTCAGTAAATAGGCAGGACAAGTTCTTATTTTGAACTCGGTAGCCTATAATTAGACTCCCGATTCCAAGTCTATGGTACTCAGGGGCAGTCGGTAAATAGCAGGACAAGTTCTTATTTTGAACTCGGTGGCCTATAGACTCCCGATTCCAAGTCTACGGTACTCTGGACAGTCAGTAAATAGGCAGGATAAGTTCTTATTTTGAACTCGGTGGCCTATAGACTCCCGATTCCAAGTCTATGGTACTCAGGGGCAGTCAGTAAATAGCAGGACAAGTTCTTATTTTGAACTCGGTAGCCTATAGACTCCCGAGTTCAAGTCTATGGTACTCCGGGCAGTCAGTAAATAAGCAGGACAAGTTCTTATTTTGAACTCGGTGGCCTATAGACTCCCGATTCCAAGTCTATGGTACTCAGGGGCAGTCAGTAAATAGCAGGACAAGTTCTTATTTTGAACTCGGTAGCCTATAGACTCCCGAGTTCAAGTCTATGGTACTCAGGGGCAGTCAGTAAATAGCAGGACAAGTTCTTATTTTGAACTCGGTGGCCTATAGACTCCCGATTCCAAGTCTATGGTACTCCGGGGCAGTCAGTAAATAGCAGGACAAGTTCTTATTTTGAACTCGGTAGCCTATAGACTCCCGATTCCAAGTCTATGGTACTCCGGGCAGTCAGTAAATAGACAGGACAAGTTCTTATTTTGAACTCGGTGGCCTATAGACTCCTGAGTCCAAGTCTATGGTACTCAGGGGCAGTCAGTAAATAGCAGGACAAGTTCTTATTTTGAACTCGGTGGCCTATAGACTCCCGATTCCAAGTCTATGGTACTCCGGGGCAGTCAGTAAATAGCAGGACAAGTTCTTATTTTGAACTCGGTAGCCTATAGACTCCCGATTCCAAGTCTATGGTACTCCGGGCAGTCAGTAAATAGACAGGACAAGTTCTTATTTTGAACTCGGTGGCCTATAGACTCCCGATTCCAAGTCTATGGTACTCAGGGGCAGTCAGTAAATAGGCAGGATAAGTTCTTATTTTGAACTCGGTAGCCCATAGACTCCCGATTCCAAGTCTATGGTACTCAGGGGCAGTCAGTAAATAGGCAGGATAAGTTCTTATTTTGAACTCGGTAGCCCATAGACTCCCGATTCCAAGTCTATGGTACTCAGGGGCAGTCAGTAAATAGCAGGATAAGTTCTTATTTTGAACTCGGTAGCCCATAGACTCCCGATTCCAAGTCTATGGTACTCAGGGGCAGTCAGTAAATAGGCAGGATAAGTTCTTTTTTGAACTCGGTGGCCTATAGACTCCCGATTCCAAGTCTATGGTACTCCGGGGCAGTCAGTAAATAGCAGGACAAGTTCTTATTTTGAACTCGGTAGCCCATAGACCCCCGATTCCAAGTCTATGGTACTCAGGGGCAGTCAGTAAATAGGCAGGATAAGTTCTTATTTTGAACTCGGTAGCCCATAGACTCCCGATTCCAAGTCTATGGTACTCTGGACAGTCAGTAAATAGGCAGGACAAGTTCTTATTTTGAACTCGGTAGCCCATAGACTCCCGATTCCAAGTCTATGGTACTCTGGACAGTCAGTAAATAGCAGGACAAGTTCTTATTTTGAACTCGGTGGCCTATAGACTCCCGATTCCAAGTCTATGGTACTCCGGGGCAGTCAGTAAATAGCAGGACAAGTTCTTATTTAGAACTCGGTAGCCTATAGACTCCCGATTCCAAGTCTATGGTACTCCGGGCAGTCAGTAAATAGACAGGACAAGTTCTCATTTTGAACTCGGTGGCCTATAGACTCCCGAGTCCAAGTCTATGGTACTCCGGGCAGTCAGTAAATAGACAGGACAAGTTCTTATTTTGAACTCGGTAGCCTATAGACTCCCGATTCCAAGTCTATGGTACTCAGGGGCAGTCAGTAAATAGGCAGGATAAGTTCTTATTTTGAACTCGGTAGCCTATAGACTCCCGATTCCAAGTCTATGGTACTCCGGGGCAGTCAGTAAATAGCAGGACAAGTTCTTATTTAGAACTCGGTAGCCTATAGACTCCCGATTCCAAGTCTATGGTACTCCGGGCAGTCAGTAAATAGACAGGACAAGTTCTCATTTTGAACTCGGTGGCCTATAGACTCCCGAGTCCAAGTCTATGGTACTCCGGGCAGTCAGTAAATAGGCAGGATAAGTTCTTATTTTGAACTCGGTAGCCCATAGACTCCCGATTCCAAGTCTATGGTACTCAGGGGCAGTCAGTAAATAGCAGGATAAGTTCTTATTTTGAACTCGGTAGCCCATAGACTCCCGATTCCAAGTCTATGGTACTCAGGGGCAGTCAGTAATTAGGCAGGATAAGTTCTTTTTTGAACTCGGTGGCCTATAGACTCCCGATTCCAAGTCTATGGTACTCCGGGGCAGTCAGTAAATAGGCAGGATAAGTTCTTATTTTGAACTCGGTAGCCCATAGACCCCCGATTCCAAGTCTATGGTACTCAGGGGCAGTCAGTAAATAGGCAGGATAAGTTCTTATTTTGAACTCGGTAGCCCATAGACTCCCGATTCCAAGTCTATGGTACTCTGGACAGTCAGTAAATAGGCAGGAGTCAGTAAATAGGCAGGACAAGTTCTTATTTTGAACTCGGTAGCCCATAGACTCCCGATTCCAAGTCTATGGTACTCTGGACAGTCAGTAAATAGCAGGACAAGTTCTTATTTTGAACTCGGTGGCCTATAGACTCCCGATTCCAAGTCTATGGTACTCCGGGGCAGTCAGTAAATAGCAGGACAAGTTCTTATTTAGAACTCGGTAGCCTATAGACTCCCGATTCCAAGTCTATGGTACTCCGGGCAGTCAGTAAATAGACAGGACAAGTTCTCATTTTGAACTCGGTAGCCCATAGACTCCCGATTCCAAGTCTATGGTATCTCAGGGGCAGTCAGTAAATAGGCAGGACAAGTTCTTATTTTGAACTCGGTAGCCTATAATTAGACTCCCGATTCCAAGTCTATGGTACTCAGGGGCAGTCGGTAAATAGCAGGACAAGTTCTTATTTTGAACTCGGTGGCCTATAGACTCCCGATTCCAAGTCTACGGTACTCTGGACAGTCAGTAAATAGGCAGGATAAGTTCTTATTTTGAACTCGGTGGCCTATAGACTCCCGATTCCAAGTCTATGGTACTCAGGGGCAGTCAGTAAATAGCAGGACAAGTTCTTATTTTGAACTCGGTAGCCTATAGACTCCCGAGTTCAAGTCTATGGTACTCCGGGCAGTCAGTAAATAAGCAGGACAAGTTCTTATTTTGAACTCGGTGGCCTATAGACTCCCCAATCCAGTACTAACGTCCAAATCTGAAGTCAGTAAATACCAGGACAAGTTCTAATTTTGAACTCGGTAGCCTATAGACTCCCGAGTTCAAGTCTATGGTACTCAGGGGCAGTCAGTAAATAGCAGGACAAGTTCTTATTTTGAACTCGGTGGCCTATAGACTCCCGATTCCAAGTCTATGGTACTCCGGGGCAGTCAGTAAATAGCAGGACAAGTTCTTATTTTGAACTCGGTAGCCTATAGACTCCCGATTCCAAGTCTATGGTACTCCGGGCAGTCAGTAAATAGACAGGACAAGTTCTTATTTTGAACTCGGTGGCCTATAGACTCCTGAGTCCAAGTCTATGGTACTCAGGGGCAGTCAGTAAATAGCAGGACAAGTTCTTATTTTGAACTCGGTGGCCTATAGACTCCCGATTCCAAGTCTATGGTACTCCGGGGCAGTCAGTAAATAGCAGGACAAGTTCTTATTTTGAACTCGGTAGCCTATAGACTCCCGATTCCAAGTCTATGGTACTCCGGGCAGTCAGTAAATAGACAGGACAAGTTCTTATTTTGAACTCGGTGGCCTATAGACTCCCGATTCCAAGTCTATGGTACTCAGGGGCAGTCAGTAAATAGGCAGGATAAGTTCTTATTTTGAACTCGGTAGCCCATAGACTCCCGATTCCAAGTCTATGGTACTCAGGGGCAGTCAGTAAATAAGCAGGATAAGTTCTTATTTTGAACTCGGTAGCCCATAGACTCCCGATTCCAAGTCTATGGTACTCAGGGGCAGTCAGTAAATAGCAGGATAAGTTCTTATTTTGAACTCGGTAGCCCATAGACTCCCGATTCCAAGTCTATGGTACTCAGGGGCAGTCAGTAAATAGGCAGGATAAGTTCTTTTTTGAACTCGGTGGCCTATAGACTCCCGATTCCAAGTCTATGGTACTCCGGGGCAGTCAGTAAATAGCAGGACAAGTTCTTATTTTGAACTCGGTAGCCCATAGACCCCCGATTCCAAGTCTATGGTACTCAGGGGCAGTCAGTAAATAGGCAGGATAAGTTCTTATTTTGAACTCGGTAGCCCATAGACTCCCGATTCCAAGTCTATGGTACTCTGGACAGTCAGTAAATAGGCAGGACAAGTTCTTATTTTGAACTCGGTAGCCCATAGACTCCCGATTCCAAGTCTATGGTACTCTGGACAGTCAGTAAATAGCAGGACAAGTTCTTATTTTGAACTCGGTGGCCTATAGACTCCCGATTCCAAGTCTATGGTACTCCGGGGCAGTCAGTAAATAGCAGGACAAGTTCTTATTTAGAACTCGGTAGCCTATAGACTCCCGATTCCAAGTCTATGGTACTCCGGGCAGTCAGTAAATAGACAGGACAAGTTCTCATTTTGAACTCGGTGGCCTATAGACTCCCGAGTCCAAGTCTATGGTACTCCGGGCAGTCAGTAAATAGACAGGACAAGTTCTTATTTTGAACTCGGTAGCCTATAGACTCCCGATTCCAAGTCTATGGTACTCAGGGGCAGTCAGTAAATAGGCAGGATAAGTTCTTATTTTGAACTCGGTAGCCTATAGACTCCCGATTCCAAGTCTATGGTACTCCGGGGCAGTCAGTAAATAGCAGGACAAGTTCTTATTTAGAACTCGGTAGCCTATAGACTCCCGATTCCAAGTCTATGGTACTCCGGGCAGTCAGTAAATAGACAGGACAAGTTCTCATTTTGAACTCGGTGGCCTATAGACTCCCGAGTCCAAGTCTATGGTACTCCGGGCAGTCAGTAAATAGGCAGGATAAGTTCTTATTTTGAACTCGGTAGCCCATAGACTCCCGATTCCAAGTCTATGGTACTCAGGGGCAGTCAGTAAATAGCAGGATAAGTTCTTATTTTGAACTCGGTAGCCCATAGACTCCCGATTCCAAGTCTATGGTACTCAGGGGCAGTCAGTAAATAGGCAGGATAAGTTCTTTTTTGAACTCGGTGGCCTATAGACTCCCGATTCCAAGTCTATGGTACTCCGGGGCAGTCAGTAAATAGGCAGGATAAGTTCTTATTTTGAACTCGGTAGCCCATAGACTCCCGATTCCAAGTCTATGGTACTCAGGGGCAGTCAGTAAATAGGCAGGATAAGTTCTTATTTTGAACTTGGTAGCCCATAGACTCCCGATTCCAAGTCTATGGTACTCAGGGGCAGTCAGTAAATAGGCAGGATAAGTTCTTATTTTGAACTCGGTAGCCTATAGACTCCCGATTCCAAGTCTATGGTACTCTGGACAGTCAGTAAATAGGCAGGATAAGTTCTTATTTTGAACTTGGTAGCCCATAGACTCCCGATTCCAAGTCTATGGTACTCAGGGGCAGTCAGTAAATAGGCAGGATAAGTTCTTATTTTGAACTCGGTAGCCCATAGACTCCCGATTCCAAGTCTATGGTACTCTGGACAGTCAGTAAATAGGCAGGACAAGTTCTTATTTTGAACTCGGTAGCCCATAGACTCCCGATTCCAAGTCTATGGTACTCTGGACAGTCAGTAAATAGCAGGACAAGTTCTTATTTTGAACTCGGTGGCCTATAGACTCCCGATTCCAAGTCTATGGTACTCCGGGGCAGTCAGTAAATAGCAGGACAAGTTCTTATTTAGAACTCGGTAGCCTATAGACTCCCGATTCCAAGTCTATGGTACTCCGGGCAGTCAGTAAATAGACAGGACAAGTTCTCATTTTGAACTCGGTGGCCTATAGACTCCCGAGTCCAAGTCTATGGTACTCCGGGCAGTCAGTAAATAGACAGGACAAGTTCTTATTTTGAACTCGGTAGCCTATAGACTCCCGATTCCAAGTCTATGGTACTCAGGGGCAGTCAGTAAATAGCAGGATAAGTTCTTATTTTGAACTCGGTAGCCCATAGACTCCCGATTCCAAGTCTATGGTATCTCAGGGGCAGTCAGTAAATAGGCAGGATAAGTTCTTATTTTGAACTCGGTGGCCCATAGACTCCCGATTCCAAGTCTATGGTACTCCGGGGCAGTCAGTAAATAGGCAGGATAAGTTCTTATTTTGAACTCGGTGGCCTATAGACTCCCGATTCCAAGTCTATGGTACTCCGGGGCAGTCAGTAAATAGGCAGGATAAGTTCTTATTTTGAACTCGGTGGCCTATAGACTCCCGAGTCCAAGTCTATGGTACTCCGGGGCAGTCGGTAAGTAGCAGGACAAGTTCTTATTTTGAACTTGGTAGCCCATAGACTCCCGATTCCAAGTCTATGGTACTCTGGACAGTCAGTAAATAGGCAGGACAAGTTCTTATTTTGAACTCGGTAGCCCATAGACTCCCGATTCCAAGTCTATGGTACTCTGGACAGTCAGTAAATAGCAGGACAAGTTCTTATTTTGAACTCGGTAGCCTATATACTCCCGATTCCATGTCTATGGTACTCTGGACAGTCAGTAAATAGGCAGGATAAGTTCTTATTTTGAACTTGGTAGCCCATAGACTCCCGATTCCAAGTCTATGGTACTCAGGGGCAGTCAGTAAATAGGCAGGACAAGTTCTTATGTTGAACTCGGTGGCCTATAGACTCCCGAGTCCAAGTCTATGGTACTCCGGGCAGTCAGTAAATAGCAGGATAAGTTCTTATTTTGAACTTGGTAGCCTATAGACTCCCGAGTATAGCCTATTATTATATAGACTCCAGATTCCAAGTCTATGGTACTCCGGGCAGTATAGGTAAATAGCAGGACAAGTTCTTATTTAAAAAATGTATACAATCAATGTAGCTATTATCACACAGTGTTACCGTACTAAATATATCTTAGTTTTTTTAGAATGTGCAAGTCTCGCCGGTATTCGAACATTGGAACCCGTTAAAGTGCGCGAGTTAAAGCAACGTACGTGGGACAAAGTGGACCCAGACATGTTCGAATACGCGCGAGACTTGCAACGTCTACAAACAAGACCGTCTAGAGACCGTCTAGACCGTGGAAGTCTTTGTACAATTTACCCCAAAAAGTAATTCAGTTTTCTGAAAGGAGTAGGCCTATCCAGCGCACAAAATGTCCCAAGATTACACTGGTGAAAACGATGTTCCACCAGAAATTGTTCCGTTTATAAGTTCGTCAACTAGGCCAAAGTGTTATTCTTTTGACCAAAACATTTCTATAATAGGGTATTTTCAAAGTCTAAACAACAAAACATCTAGGTTAGGCCGTATCCGAATTGGCGGCTAAAACACAGCTACGGTTACGACTGCTGCTGGTATAAGGCCACATAACAAAAGAAAATTGTTGGTCGTCCTTTTGGGGGGTGGGGGAAGTCGGGGTGGGAGGGCGGGTTTTTGTTTGTTTTTTGGGGGGTTTTTTGACATGGCAAAATATGAAATAAAGAATAAAGAAATCATCACAATCACTATAAAACAGAGGGTTTGTGTGATTTTGATGTTTTTAATTGCTTTGTTAAACCCATTTAACTCCTAGATGACATTTTCTGTAAACATTTAATAATATTTTTAAAAAACACAGTGTAGCCTAACTAAGTTATTGAATATTTGTTCTTGTTGTTGCCAACATGAATAACTTTTCTTAAAACATTTATTTCCAACCTATAGATTATTAAAAAAATATCAGCTGAAAAATCTGGGAGCCAATTTTGACTGAAAAGATCATTGAAAAGACCGTTTTTTATGAAGAAAAATATATATATATATAATTATATAGGACGTCCTACACTTCAACGCATGATGACTCGGCGATCCAGCAAAACGTATTAAAAATTGTAGTTCGTGTCTGCGCCGAAGCGAAGCATGACTTTCCTATGATGCCAAAAATGGCAGTAACTGGCAAAAGGGTGAGCATACGTCATTGACATCAAAATGTCCGATTAAACAACGTATTTGGAAGAGTTCTCAAAAAATACGTCATTCGAAGAAATTGGGATCCGAAACATCCATGATCAACAACTCCCCACCAACCCCCCCCCCCCCAACTCACACTCTGCCCGCAACAAACGCACACTTCACCACCACATAATCTGTAACATTTTGCTTTGCAAACTTCGTTTCTACACAATGCTATCGGTAAGGGTATTTTAAAATAGCAATACCTCCGTATCACAATACTAAGACCTCTCTATAGTCACAACCCATCCAGGGTTTAGCGAGTTTTTCGCCCCCAGTAGACTGAATCAAACAACTTTTGAATGTATAGGCTTTGTTAAATATTTGGTAATGTCACCCTCTCTATTTTCCCAAATTATTCTCTTTTCTGTAATGTTTATCCAAACAAATCGTTGCCTAGAAACCTAACCCCATAATTTACTATTATAATGTGCTGAGTAAAATCGGGTAAAACCCTCAGTGGAAAAAAAAACATTCGGTCTATCATAGCTTGGGCAACAATAGTACTTCTGTACGGTGAACAGAAGCTTACCCAACCTTCAAGTCCTTCATTGTCGGCTTCCGAATGAAGTTTTACGAAGCATATCCTTCAATTTGGATCATTTTTACACCTTTCCTATACAAACATTTACAAAATTAAATTACTATTATGACCCCGGGCGATAAAATGCTTGGGGAAAAGTTGTTTGTCAAACGTTTTTACAAAAAATTATGATGTGGGTTTTTAGTTCTGTAAAGCACTTTTGTCGTGACTATGTTTTATATGAAGCCTAGAGTTATGTATTACTTGTTCTTTTGAAATTACGCGTCTAAACTCAACCAATATTCTTGTATGCAACAAAAACATAATGGGCCCATTTTATCTAAAAAGGCAATGACGTAGGTGATTTGACTCTCCATGAGAAAACAGTATAATCTTTGGATAAAATTGGGACGGGGGGATTAAAGGCACTGAACACGTTTGGAAATTGTCAAAGACCAATGTTCTCACTTGGTGTAATCCCAACATATGCATAAAATAACAAGCCTGTGAAAATTTGGGCTCAATTGGTCATCGAGGTTGCAAGAAAATGATGAAAGAAAAAACACTCTTGTTGTACAAATGTGTGTGCTTTCAGATAGAAACACAAACTTCCTGCAAAAAGTTTTTATTATTTTAGTGAGAAATAACCTCTTTCTCAAAAACTACGTTACTTCAGAGGGAGTCGTTTCCTACAATGTTTTATACTATCAACAGCTCTCCGTTGCTTGTTACCAAGTATGTTTTTATGCTAATATTTGTTTTGAGTCATTACCAAACGTGTACGATACCTTTAAACAGCCAGTTTCCGGGTTCGGATATCTCCAATTTCTCTAGAGTCAGAATGTATTGTGAGACTCGAGACCAAGGAACTAAAACCGAAACCCTACGGCAAACAACCCGCCAATTCATGTGTGCCATTTCATTGTTTTGTCACACAACTGTAATGGAGGATACCCATTATGTTTCTGCATTCTTCAACTCCCTTGTAGAAGTAATGTCATCTATTTTCAAGAGCCGTTTGCTCAAATCCTGACACTCGGGATGTATAAATCATTTCCAACTAAGAAATTTTTTCTTTCATCAAATTGTAATGAAACCAAGGATGCCTCATAACTTAACTTAATTACTGGGGCTCGCACACATGAGGAAACCTGTAAACAAGCCGGTGCTTGATATGTGAACCAGAAACACTGGGGTTAACCATTACTCTTAGGGTAATATGCATGTGCCAATTTGTATGACTTGTACTTACAAATTGCCTTTACATCCAGAATGGCTTTTTGATTGCTTCGTGGCTTTTTACTCCCCTTCTTGTCCTATATTTTCCTTTGATAACCCTTAATGTCCCCTTCTCCCTTTTTTGATAAGTGAAGTCTAGTGCCTTTTTAAAGGCACTGTACACGTTTGGTAATTACTCAAAATATTTATTAACATAAAAACTGACTTGGTAATGAGCAACGGAGAGCTGTTGATAGTATAAAACATTGTGAGAAACGACTCCCTCTAAAGTAACGTAGTTTTTGAGAAAGAGGTAATTTCTCACTAAAATATTAAAAGACTCCTTGCAAGAAGTTTGTATTCCTATCTGAAAGCACACAAATTTGTACAACAAGGGTGTTTTTTCTTTCAACATTTTCTTGCAACTTCGATGACCAATTGAGCCCAAATTTTCACAGGCTTGTTATTTTATGCTTGGGAAATACCAAGTGAGAACACTGGTCTTTGACAATATTACCAAACGTGTTCAGTGCCTTGCTTTGTATTGTTAAGGTTTGTTGTTGTTGTTGTAATTTTCTAGTGAATTTTTTAATTGAATTGATGTAAATTTATAGGCAAATTAATCTTCTTATTGTGATGTCCTTTTTGTATTTTGAAATAATAAATAAACCATTTATCTATATCTACTCTTCCACTGTAAGTGTTCCGGTTCTTTTACGTACACTACGTATAGTACACGGTACCTGCGGCTTAATGTCCCATCCGAATGACAAAGCAATTATGGTAAAGTAAGTAAATTAGGTGCCACCACCGGGACTCGAACCGACACTCTACTGATCAGAAACACCGGAGCATCAGTCCGGCGCTCTTACACAATGATCTGATTTATCAATACTATCTGACCGGTTTCGCTCCAACAACCAATAGAGTTATGGTATTCCTATTGATTACAAAATGAAGAGGCAACACAAAAGGAAGCTCCTGCCAAAACACAACAACAACGTATCAACAACAAGAATCAAAACAACGCAACGACTGGCATGGTCCTATAGAAAAGAAAGGGAAAAAAACAGCAACTGCAAGGGCGTCAACACAGCAAACGACAACAACGCAACAATCAAACGCCACACCAAAAACACACAGAAGCAGGCTTGTCTCATGTATAGGTTGATGCACAGGAGACACATTGGAGGCGAACAACAAGCCACGGTCAAATTTCAAAGAGCTACTTGAGCGGAAAATAAAATTATTTCTGCTATATATGCCCAAAATGAGCAGGATCAGTCACAAATGGTACATGTAGTGACATGGTGTTTTGGTTGTGACACGCTGGTAACTTTGGTAAGCATAATGTAGTTGTGCTTAGGTACTTTTTGTGCTTAAATTAAGCTACTCTATGAAATTGGGCCCAGGTAGGAAAATGAGTACATCACCAAATTGAATTTGACCTTTGAGCCCCCTTTTTCAAAGCTCCCTAAAGACAAAAAGTGTAAATTTCTTTTCCGACGGAATTGTTTACTTTAGAAAAATCTATCACAAAACGATGGATCAGTCTATAATGTTTTCGCAAGCAAAGGTGACGAACACGTTTCTGGGGTTTATGTGTACTTTCCCGACTTTAAATTGCATTCTGGTAAACCTGACAGACCGTGAATTTACACGTATACTCAATTGAAATAGAAGCTAGTTTAACATTCACTTTGGAAGAGGGAAAAAAATATTGAAATTGATCCTTTTCTTCAGTGTTGTTTACAAACAAACAGACAAACAGTTTGCGACGATGTGAACTTTTGGGGCTTTTAGGAACACGTCTTGTGTATACTGACAAACAGTTGAATTTTACCGGAGGCGAAAAAGGGGATTTTATTTAGGTGAGGTGCGCTTGTCACCCTTTACAAAAAATGAAATGCATGACTTCCAAATAATAAAATATGTCATCGAGTGGAACTTCCTTCAGAATAACAAGGAACAAAGTCAGCGTATCACCCAGGTACACTGGTCCATAAAAGGCTTCTTTTTGTGTAGTTAGGAAAGCCAGAAACTTGTCAAAGTGCCAGTTACAGAGAAACTTTAGTTTTGTTATGAAGATGTGCGATACTGATTATTGTCTCGTGACAGGCATTTAACCCGCTTTATACACATAACATTGTATACATAAAATGGTATTTATTTCATCCTCTCCACGGAAACCTATACTTGCCAAATTGTGGTGGGTGTCTGTTAAGTTGATCAGATACGCGGTTAAAAATATAATTTTGTCTTGCGAAGCAAAATTAGGCAGGATACTAGCCACAGATGGTACATTGTGACTGGTCAGCATTTGTGTCCAGCTACTTTTTATGTTTAAGCAGCTCTATGAAATTGGGACCCGCTTGCCTCGTCAACTGTTTATTTCCCATTTTGGGAGGCAGAATCTCCGGGGACAGATTTCCCTGTGACATCGGAACAGAAGCCGAAATTTTCCTATGACACCGGAACCGAAACTGAAGCCATGGTTTCAAAAAGGGCCTATGCATAAACTATTGGGAGAGATTTAGGCTGTGTCCGAATTAGCGGCTGTGGCTACGGCTACAACTGTTGCTAAGGGTGTTGGTAAGCACTTCCTATTGCGACCAAGCCATATAATGCAGCCGTAGCCACCAATTCGGACACAGCTTTACAGGGAGCGACCTATCTTGACATGACATGACAACGAGATCAAACACTTACAATTATTCAGCAATCAAAAGGCTATCTTGTAGATAGGATGTGCGCCCTCACGTGTGAACTGTAAGCATTCGTGGACGAATTAGTTATTCTCACTGATAAAATAACATACCACCACGTCAATCTACATCAACAATACCATTACAATAGTTTAGTTTATTACCTTTATTGCACAAACATCAAACGTAGTGCAAAAGGGAAACCCTGAACAGGTACACAGGCCCACTAAATGGGGACCCTTGTTTACACATCAGAATAACACAAAGACAACAGCACAAATGCAAAAACAACTCTAGATTTCATTGGACATCCTTCATACAATCAACAGCATTGAATAACGCATTGAAATACGCCCACAGAAAAGTAGAGGCAAAATGCACATGAAACCAAGACATCCAAAAGAAACAAGTACTGAACATAGTAACTGTTTCCAATGACAATTCATAATGCGTAATGTGTACTTACTGCACAAGCCAAAACATGTTGTTTTTTGAAAATTTGTACACATGTACCTGTCGACTTCAAGCACATTAGAAAATAAGAAACCGATCTCTTCAACGTGATCTTATACAAGTTTTTATTTCTGTGAGAGTTTTATGCAAGCAACCTAGGAGCCCCCCCCCTCCTAGCCCCTCCCCTTCAAAACTCCCCCAGTCTGTGGGAAAGAGCTTTGGACGAAACAAACACCCTCATTGTAAGTCAAGCAATACAATTTAAAGTTCTCATAAATACACAATTCAAAATAGTGTCAAATAAAATACAAAAATCCATTGTTTGGTTTTTGTGGAAGCAATGCAATTTATGACTGTATCCATTATGGCATGTGTGACACAGGAGCCTCCGTTGAAATGTGGCCTTTTATAAGTTTATATACTATTTTTGTATTTTGGGGGGGTTTTTTGTATGAAAATAAAAATGAAAGGTTCATACCAAAATAACAGATGACTTCGTGGACCAAAAATGACGGCAAAATAAATAAAAAAGCAAAAGGTGATTCCGAATAACTCGGGACAAGAATCTTGGTAATCCTAACCTGAAAATGCATCCATTGTCAGGTAGATTCTTGCAAGAAGTTTTTATCCCTATCTGAAAGCACACAAATTTGTACAACAAGGGCGTTTTTTCTTTCATCATTTTCTTCCCTTCGATGACCAATAGAGCCCAAATTTTCACAGGCTTGTTATTTTATGCATATGTTGGGATACACAAACGTGTTCAGTGCCTTTAATAAACAACTCATCTGGTCTTAAAGTGTTAATGATGCAATTTTGAACAGCAATGTTTGACCCATTTTGTTCGGGTCGCTTATTTTGTACTGATCGTGTACTTTTTCGGGGCAATTTGACATTTGAAATCCGCTTTAGAAAAACCTGTTGAACCACGGGGCACCAACTGAATACGTTTAATTGTGAATTCGCCACCAAACATCACAACATGTAGGTCACGTTTTTGGTGGCGCGTTAACTTTTAAACGGAGTTATTTTAGAGCAGCAATTATGGGGCAACCAATCCAAATAAAACGTATGAAGGGCAGCATCAAAAAGCACATTTTTTTCTTGGAGTCTTCTGAAGATGTTCATTTGTGTAAAATAAATATTTCCTAAATCAATATCATCCACATATTAAATATTCTACTTCATACTCAAGGACTTTAAATACCCTTCTCAACGAAAAGTACATATATGGCAATAATAAAAATTCTTTTGTCCACATAAAAGTAGTTTTTTGTATGGGGGGGTTGGTGGTTGTCGCAAGCTGTTCCGCGTGCCTGGCACGCACACGACCCACGCAGGGTCACCGGGTCACGCACGCCACAATACGCCAGACGAGAACGACTGAATAGGGGTACCGCTGTATTCAAATCACCGGGTTCCCTGTGGATGGGTTTACCCTTTTTTCCCCTACATAATTATTGTTATCAACACAATTCACCAACTCTTGACAATAGCTGGATCAAAACCAACACGGGAATGTGGAGTATTTCCCCCACGTTATTGTTGTTTGTAGGCTGCATTGAAAAACTTTTCCTTTATTTGGGGAAGATATGTGGTCTCAGAAAGTTCAACAAAACAGTTTGCACCGAAACAAGTGTTAAAACTTCTACCACTCGACTTGTGCTATTTTGTTTATTAAGTCACAGACAGGCTCATTTGGGAATTTTCAAACGTTCTTTGATTTTGATTTTTAGGAGAAATTTTAGTGCAGATGTTGGCATACTTAAGAAACAGCTGATGAAATGTGCCACTGGTATAACAAGCTTGACTCGATCAAGCTTCACTTATGTCTATGACCCGGGCCGAATTTCATAGAGCTGCTTAAGCACTCAATAATGCTGAACAATTTTTGGGCTAAGCAAAAGTAAGCTGGAAACCAGTCGCAAAAAGTGTACATAACGACACGGTATTTTGGCTGGTAACCTTATTCTGCTAAGCACAAGTGTTTTGTGCTTGGTGACCTTTTGTGTTTAGGTAGCTCTATGAAATTGGGCCATGTTTGATACAGTTATCGAATGTGATCATGCTTTATTTGTGAGTATAAAAATAATAATACGCAGTTCTTATATAGCGCTTTACAGCCGATGGGTGTCTCAAAGGTAAGTGGAGTTACGTGTTAAAGTATGATACCTATTCCTTTGCATAGCACCATGTAATGGTTTACAAGGTGCTGTGGCGCAATGTGCAGCCAATCAAATCAGGAACACCGGGGCGAACCCCTTCTCTTTATACGATGCAAGTGCGCTGGGTTCTTTTACGTGCATTACACAACACACGGGACCTACGGCTTAACGTCCCATCCAAAAGACGAAGCATTTGTGGTTAATTGTCTTGCTTAAGGACACAAGTGTCACGACTGGGATTCGAACCCACACTCTGCTGATCAGAAACACCAGAGCTTGAGTTCGGTGTTCTTATCCGCTCGGCCACGACACGCCACAGTATGGCGTCCATTTCGATTTAAATTCCGTGGGATTGTCATACTCACATTAGATGTATGCGTGAACCAGACACAAGTAGACACTGTGTTCAGCTAAAACTTTCACAGTTGACTTATTATTGTATCTTTATTGACAATTTGGCCTTTAAGGGGTCTGTATACGTTTGGTAATTACTCATAAAATTAATGGCAATAAAAACTTACTTGGTAAGAAGTACAGCAGCTTCTGATAGTACAAAGCATTTTGAGAAACATTTCACTTTGCAGTATAGTGTGGTTATGGAAAAAGATATCACTTTTTATAAAAAAAACAAATTGAACCTGAAAAGCGTTTCTATCAGAAACGTTTCTCAGATTGTGTATTCCAATAGACACAATCGGCGACTCCAGCGAGCGGTGGTCACGTGATGTATAGCGGGTACAGAATCATAACAAACCCTCGCGCGCAGTGTTTAAGCACGGGGAGCTCAATGGGATTGTCGTAGTTTTCCGGCAGGTTGCTTGAAAACATCGAAGAAAAGCTCTGTTTTAACCATCACCTACTGACTTTTTAACCTACCAACTTGAACAATACACGAACTTGGTTATTTTCAGAGACCTCACCGGAGCCATGGGACAAGTTACAGTACACAACGATTCCTTGGCTACCGCCGTAAATAGTTATATTTAGTCCCGCACTCCCATCAACACATCATTAATTTTCTGCAGACTGTCTGGGCGGAGCCGGTGCTTGGGCACTCCTCTGGCTTCTGCCTCGGTCCGTCTGTCCTTTCCGCCCGCCCCTCCCGGCCCTCCCACGGTTTTTCTTTGCCCCTTCCTCTGTTTTTTCTCTTCTCCCCCCGCCTTTTTCTAAAAAGAACTATACTTGTCGCATCAATTTTTTTTTTTAAAGCTTGCACTTCATTATGATTCTCACTCGTTACGGGGAGAATCTTCATACAAACCATAACAAATTATAAGCCTTTTGAACACCTTGAGTGCGTATAAACCGGTCTTGACTAACTATTTTCTTTGCATGTCCACTAAAAATCCCTCATAAAATATGATGCCTTATATCGAATAAACAAAAATTCGTGGCTACATGATGATCTCATCCTCTGATTTGCTTGAACACGGCTACATGTATGATTTCACTCTTCCCTTTAAAACAAAACTTCCAGGATTGTTTGTGTGCCACTGTTTTTTGGAACTTTACCAAACCATTTCGACAACGTTTGAAAATTGCAAAACTGGCCATGCACTTCCGTCTTTTTTGGCGGATTTTGGCGCTATATAAGTTTACGTTATTATTATTATTATTAGTATAATATTACTTCAGATGGATTTAGAAAAGTTAAAATCGTGTTGCAACTTGCAACCAACAAATGCAACATGAATCATGACCCATTACAGCAGTGGCACTCGGATGCTGCCATGTTTTTCCACACCGCGCTGTTTGTTTACATTGTATACCCACTATAAGTCACGTGACGCCGGTCGCCGATTGTGTCTATTGCAGATTATTCTTCCTGTGTGGAGATAACTGCTCCAGATTTTCGGCAATATCTCAAAAACGCTACCACCTTCTGAAATGAAATTTTCACAGGTTAGTTTTATGGTATCTACAACTATAATGGATTGAAAACACAGTGGGTTCCAATTACTTAAATCAGCATTACGTAAGGTATAGGGTCATAGATTGGTTTTTGTCAACGTAATGTTGATTTTTAGACCAAAGTATGACACTATATCATTTACATGGAAAGTTGTTTAAAGTACCTATAGGCTACCATTGTCCCACCAATCAACCAATCAGTGGCGTAACTAGACATTTTCATTTGGGGGGGGCAAGTGGGGGCAAACATTAAATTTGGGGGGGCCAAAGAAGTGCAAGATTATCATTAAATATGTTAACTGATAGTTGGTACACACCAGCTGATACACACCAATGCAGTTCTAAAACAGTCTACATAGTTTGCAGGTAACAAAAGATTGCGAGAACAACCAAATCTTAGAGAACTTGTCATTTTTATAAGATAAAACTTTTCGACTGTACACAAGGATTAAATTACCAACAGTGATTACCAAGTATCAATTTAGAGTTGTAAACTGCATTCTCAAATTAGGCTCTGTGAGTGTGAGTACTAATTAAATTGTTGTTTGTATGCTTTATTTCGGTGTAAATACCCAAAAAATAATAATTGTGACAAGTTAGTGTAAGCCATTAAAAAAAATCAAAATCAAAATACAGGATTGAAATTGTGGGTGTGCTTGTCATGGCACTTGTGCTACTAGCGCTCCCAGTATTACTAACGGATACATCTTCTTCGAAATTCTCCTCGGCGGAATCCTCAGATGCAGAGTCCATGCAATACTCTGATGGTACCACATCAGAATCAGAATCTTCTGTATTTTCCCGTCTCTGCCTCTTAGGTGTTGGAGCACGAGGCAAAGACGGGCGCTTTGATATGGAGAAGAATGGTCTAAGGATGGTCTAAGCTACCTTTTCCGCTGGCCATTTTGCTGTTTAAATCTCTCTGTTGTGCATCTGACTACGTTGTGTTAACGGAGATTTCTGCACTCAGACCACCACGTATTAAACTGAACTTTGTGACTTCTGATCCTGCACTCTCTATAACCGCAAAACCACAATACATTTACCGCCAATACGATCGCGCGCGCGTTTCCATGCATTTGTCATGAATAAAAGCTTTACTTTTTACGGCAGCATTTTATGCAGCCTTAAACGATTTATATATTTATAAGAATATACTTTTCTGTGATTTCATATGGGGGCAAGAGGGGGGCAAGGGTTCTGAGCGGGGGGCGCAGGCCCCCCTTGCCCCCCCTTCTGGTGACGCCAATGCAACCAATCAACCAACCATTCAGCTTTAACAGGGGCTCCTAGGTCAAGTTCAATTTTGTGACGCACTCGTTTTCCGATAGATAAAGGCCTTATGAAAGTGGACAACAGACGATGTGACCTGTGACATCACATGTTTACAAAAGAGTCACCAAGCCTGGACTTCCTGCAGGCACGATTTGTACACATCAGCTCAATGGAAGAAAACACAAAATCCTATATTTTATGGAGATTGCACTGTCTAATTTTTTTCAAATTTTGATATGATGAAAGGGGGCACATCTCAAAACTTGTTCAGCTGTTACTTTTAAAACTCTTGGATTTATGTGGAAATTATGACTCAAAATGCAAACTTTCCCATATGACTAGTGCAGTATCTTGCCTGCCAGAAAGGCCCAAGAATGTACAAGGTCACACTTATTGTAAACAAAGGTCACAAGGTCTATAGTCTACAATACTTCACGATAAAACGGTGTAAAATGGCACTGCAATGTACACCCGTCCAGTGCAAAAAAATTTCTTCACGTCCAAAAAACATTTTCAAACATAGTGCATCTGTACATTTTTGTACGGCGACAGTTCATTCCTGAATTTCCATGATATTCAATCAAAACGGCGATGAATTTGACCTTTTGACTGACGAAAAAATGTATTTGTGCATAGCCCCATTGTTGACATCCATAATTATGTTTAAAATTTCGCCCAGTCTGTAAGAGTCTCAACTTATGATACTACATACCATTCTAACTATGAGTTTAGAGACTTGAATTTGTTTCTACGTTCACAAGGACTACCGGTATACATCTATTGGCAAATAGCATTACAAAACTGAAATTGCCTATTGTGAAAAACGTATACATGTAAACAAGTAGACTCTCAAAAATCCGGGTCAGGATTGACCAGGATCCGGGTCCCGCGGGGCTTGATCCATTTCTGTGTCAGTATGACCCGGAATCTGTGTCAAAATGACCCCGAAATGGGTCAAATTTATGTTGAATCCGGGTAAAAATTCCATAACCATGTTTAATGGGACCCCTGGGACGGACCCGGAATCCGAGTCAACTCTGACCCGGGTGTTTTTAGAGTGTATATACACACCCACACGTCACAAAACTAGAGCTACGAAAACCGATCCACTTTTTAAAACCTGAATTTGACATGTTGGACAACTAAAGCAAATCGTCCGTTCCTTTGGTAAGCCGCCCCTATTGTCCGTATAAACACTGATTACATTGTATAAGGGAGAGAAGGGAAACATAGCTTCTGTCGGTACCAAAACTAACTTAAAAGGTGATACCCATGAACTCTGGACCACTTATTAGCTGTATCCATCAAAGCTGTTTTTATGATTTTCTGTTTTCCTATTTTTACCATAAGCTGTGTGTGTCCCAGCCCCCCTGTGATCAATTGGGTCACACTATTCACTCTCAAAACGCACTTCGTATACTAAACACTTCTCTCTTTCAGTTATTTCTAGTCTGTTTGGACCAGAGAAAAAACGGTAATATAATCATAATAAAGAGAGATTTATAAAGCGCAAACAGTTGCAGATCGGTTCCGCCTTAAGGCGCTGAATACAAGCAAAATGGATTTTAAAAAATCAATTAAAAACAACGAAATTAAAACAATCTTACAAAAAATTACGTCTGGACCAGCCAAATACACAGTAAGCTAAAAAAGATAAACTATTTAACAAATAGTTGTAGAAAATGAATAATAGATACAAACCTTTCAATAAGTTGCAAGGTTACAAAAATACTGTTTGAAAAGATGAGTCTTAAAGGCCCTGTACACTATTGGTAAGACCGACAAACACAAATGTTCACAGATTCACACACAACTTACATGATTTAAAGTAAGTAATGGTAGAAAGGGTTCATTCAAATATTATTTCTGCCTAAAATGCTAGGGTTTCTGAGAAATGAGTAAAACAATAGTTTTTATCACGCGCGATATTTTGAAAAAACAGAAAACACATAAGATCTCTTTTCACTATTTTCTCGTGATCTCGATGACCAATTGAGCTCAAACTTTCACAGGTTTGTTTGTTCATGCATATGTTGAATCACACAAAATGTGGACACTGATTTTGAGCTGTTACCAAAAGTGTACAATACCTTTAAGGCCAAACTTGAACAACTCGATTGTCGATCCGACTCCCTGATGATCGGTGGCAGGCTGTTCCAAAGTGAAGGAGCTACAACGCCGAATGCATAAGAAAATCCAGGCTCAAGTAAAGTAAATCAACACGCTTATTCCCCGTTAGCTCAATCAGAAAAGGCTGATTTCATGAAACTCCAAGTGGTGTGGATCAGAGCCTGTCTCATCTTCACAAAAAGTTGCTTTGGGGTTTGTTGGGGTGTTTGTTGGGGGGGGGGTTGTTTGATTGTTTGTTTGTTGGGTAGTTGGGGTTGTTGGGGTGTTTGTTTGTTGGGTAGTTGGGGTGTTTGTTTGTTTGTTTGTTTGTTTGTTTGTTTGTCGGGGTGTTGGGGTGTTGGGGTGTTTGTTTGTTGGGTAGTTGGGGTGTCGGGGTGTTGGGGTGTTGGGGTGTTTGTTTGTTTGTTTGTTTGTTTTTTTGTTGGGGTGTTGGGGTGTTTGTTTGTTTGTTTGTTTGTTTATTTGTTGGGGTGTTTGTTCATTGTTGGGATGTTTGTTTTTTTGGTTTTTGGTTTGTTTGTAACGCTCAGAACACATCTTGTTATTTGTTCAAATTTGTTTTTGTTGTCAGTTCTTGTTTGTTTATTGTTTTGGATTTGGGTTGGGTTTTTTGTGCTTGTTTGTTTTGTCTTTTAATGGAAACAATTGATACTGCCACGATGCAGGTTTCAGTTGGGTGCCCAACAGCTGACCTTCAAACTAAGACAGGGGGGGGCGTCAAAAAAAATACTAAATTTCTGGTCCTGACATGTTTTTGTTACGGTTATTTAAGTTTACTAAGAAAAAAATGTATTCACTCAAAGAACGATACTGTTATTATACTGATATGTAACTCTATGACTCATAGAGTTAAAAACCAAATACGAACCCGTCAGTCATTGTATGAATGTCGAGTTTACCCTCGTATTAAAGGGTGTGTATATCTTGTAAAGACTGAAAATATATATGTTCACAAATTTACACAGAACTTACGGAATATGAACATGGTGAAAAAAACCTCCCTTGACATATTTTCGAGTTGAAGGTACCGTACACGTTTGGTAATGACTATGTGCCTGAAAGGGTTAAACAATTAGTTTTGATCTCGCGAGTCTGAAATCCGATGTTTGAAAACAGTGAAAACGGTTACTAGTGTTTCTTGTGACCCCAGTGACCGATTGAGCCTACACTTCCACAGGTTTGTTCATATGTATAATAATGCTGGGCCAAGTGCGGATACTGGTCTTTGACGATTACCATTGTTGGCCGCGTACTTTATGGATCAGCGAATTAATTAAACTGGGAAGAACTCCAGTTGGAGCAGATTTGGGGATTCGTCTACTCTTTTTTGATTGACGTGGGCCTACATGCAGCAGGTTAGTTTTTCGGTGTCAGTTCAAAGTTACATGAAGACCTTCAACTTGGTTACCTTTAACACGCACCCACATTCCTAGAATACCGGTATCACTGTGCTATATAAACCGATGAGGTAAACCACGAACCCTGGGAAAAACATTGTTATTATTGTGAACCACTTTTCTCTAAAAGCTCGATGTGACGGCGACACTGCTTTCCTCCAATCAGTGTGGGGATCATGTCGCACGCTATTTTGCAGCTTTCTGATTGGTTAAATGTTTATATAAGCGACGTGTGTTATACCAGTGAGTATCCATGGTGACCGAACAGGGGCTTTGTATAGGCTGACAAGAATAGCGTTTTCAACGAGGGGTGAAGTTCTATGACGTCATTGTGGAGCCTCTACTCTGACAGGGTGTAAACGGCATCATCAAGTATTTGCAAGGTTGGGGTAATATTATGCCAGCACAATTATTTGGGTTAACTTACACTTATGTCACTTGTTAAAGATTATTTAAAACAAATTATATTTACACACAGACGGTATATTTCTTTTTACCTCCGCGACAGATTGTCTTATAACAAAATAGTAAGCGGAATAACAACATTGCTGACAGGATTGTTTAGAAAAAAAGGCAAGCGGAAACTAACAGTTTTATTTGGCCGCAAGTGCCCCCTGTGGAAACAAATGCTGCACCCCCTTGTGCCACATACTTAAATTTTACCCTCGTTTCGCCGCTGAATACAAGAGAAGATGTTATGGTTTTCATCCAAAGACAGTTTGATCCGATGAGCGCCTTAGCAAACGTGTGTTTTCACATCGTCATCATGATACGCTTTATCATCATTCGCATTATCAAAAATATGACGTCTTTTGAGCAAGAGGGCGCTATTAAGAATCCCCATAGAAATAACCATTATTCAATGACCCTTTTCGAAACCACGGCTTCAGATTGGGCTCTGGCTCAGTCTATCTGTCTGAAGCCCCGTAAGGAAAGTGCACGTTTTCTAAATAAGTAACGGAGACTAAGGCCGTATCCGAATTGGCGGCTACAGCTACGGCTACAGCTGTTGCTAAGGGTGTTGCTAAGGACGTCCCATACTTCAATGCATGATGACGCGGAAATCTAGCCGTAGCCGTAGCTGTAGCCGGCATTTCGGACACGGCCTTGGCCAAGGCCAAGCCTTGGTTTCGAAGGGCCATTGGACAAAAACAAGGTAACTTTCCATATCTAAGCCAAACAACAGAGGGCGCTGTTAATAGCGCTGCACCAGAGCCGTATAATCATTATTGAGACCCCATAAACTAAAAGTCTCTCAGTCTCTTGAAATCAAATCAAATATTAAGTTTATTTTTCTTTTCATTTTTTTAGTAGGTTAGCCGTAGAATGAATGTTGAACTATGCTCATCCAAAATGAAAACAACCCTGAACGAGTACTGACCAGACGAGTAAAACGACCCTACACTTTTCAGCAAAATAGGGAAATTTTCAGAGGGCTGGTGTGCCCAAAGCGCTCCAGCCTGGAAGTCAACAACCCCAGGAGCATGATTTTGGAAGATTTTTCAACAATCCAAAAAGCCACGACCTTCAAATCATTGATCACAGAAAAAATGTTGCGGGTTGACATTTTATTCATGATGCTTTACCATTATTTTCTCTTAGAGGTAACACCCTGGTCCGTTTACAAAATCGATATGAACTGTGGAGAGAAGCTGTTACAGTGCCAGCTTGTTTTCTTTATAATAGCGTTTTACTTTATTGGAGTATTATTCTGTCTTCCTAAAAAAGGGAAATAATAATACGTAGGTTCTTTGTATGGATTTAATTAACATAACAAAATTACGATTAATTTGATTTTATTTATTGATTTTTCCCAATAGGTTAAGCATTATCTATTTTTTATATAATTATTTATTTACTTAATTTCTTTTATTTTTAATTTATTTATTTTTGGGGCAGAAGTGTGTTTTGTTTTTTCAGTTTTAAAATTTATCTTTTGTTTGTTTTCAAGTGTTTTTTTAATTAATATAGCCTAGAGAATAGCTTAGGTCGTTAGGCGGGTGTGCGCGAGATTCTGTCCCCCGGAATTTCTGCACCCCCCCCCCCCCCCCTCCACTCAAAACGGCAAACTGTGTACTAATTTTATTCCGATAGCGCCCTCTTTTGAATCAACCTCCTCCAGCCCATGTTCTTCTCTGCGGGACATATCAGAGTTATTCTTTATTAATAAGCCATGTTTGGATTCGTGGTCCCTATATTATGTTTTGAAACAATACAAACAAATAATAATGAGTGTATTTCTTTTCGATATTATATTTGATATGAAGTTGTGGGTTTTTTAGTGGGTGGTATACAATACATTGGTTTGTTGAAGCATGAAACAACAACTGATCAATCCATCGAGCAATCGATCAAGATCTGATGGTTCTAGAAGTGAGCCCTCTGCCGACGGTTCATAAACCAAACGAGTTCAATAAATTATTGTTGTCAGAAATCAAGCTAATAATAACCGTGTGCATGGTTTAATTTTATTCGTTTATTTATGTATTTATTTTATTACACATTCAACAGCACAATAGCCCAGATAACAGGTTAAATAGGAAACAAAAAGAAATGTTCAGTTTTAGATGTGGGAAGAAAATCCCAATGGGGAAATCCACGCAATCGGGTAGGAACTGAAAACCCAATCCACATGCAAGGCTCCGGTCTGAGGTGGGATTCGAACCGGGGTCCACAGAGGTGAAAGGCTTGGAAAGAAACCACTGACCCAACCTAATACAATGTGTTCAGGTTCATCAATCTTTAAAATTGTACCTAAAGTAGTAAACACTTACTCAGGATTCTAAAATTCTCCGGCTGTTCAGCTTTGTTTTGTCAATGGTCATGTTCGGCAAATTAAATACAAAATAAACAAAAAGGCACAAGTGCAATTAGTGTCTATGGCAAGACAATAAACACAAAACTGTGGATATATGCGACAAAAAAATCAATTGTCACAATAAATGGCACTCGATTCCAACGATAAAGTGTTGCTGACTTCACTTTGATGGGTTTGCAAAGGGCGCCATCATTGTTCACAAACGGACCAGTTGTTAATGACTCCCCATGATATTCGACATTCGTAGTGGGAACTAATGAGTCAAAACAATACATCACTATTATCCGTTATGTGGCATGTTCCCGAATGAGATCAAAGGTACAAAACAACATTAATAAAGATGCACTTTTCCAAACAATTTGTCAGGTATTATAACAAGCTTTTCAGCAAGCATTACAGGTATCGTACACGTTTGGTAATGACTCAAAACAAATATTAGCATAACAACTTACTTGGTAACATTGTAGGAAACGACTCCCTCTGAAGTAACGTAGTTTTTGAGAAAGAGGTAATTTCTCACTAAAATAATAAAAACTTCTTGCAATAAGTTTTTATTCCTATCTGAAAGCACACACATTTGTACAACAAGGGTGTTTTTTTCTTTCATCATTTTCTTGCAACTTCGATGACCAATTGAGCCAAAATTTTTACAGGCTTGTTATTTTATGCACATGTTGGGATACACCAAGTGAGAACACTGGTCTTTGACAATTTCCAAACGTGTTCAGTGCCTTTAAAGTCGATGCGTCTAAACTATAATTGTATTGACCTCGACTTATGTGCTATATTATGGTATGACCAATCCTGTGTGAGAGCCGTAACGTAGTTCCCACGTGAGGACGGACGTTACATGTTCCACTCCCCACCACTCATTTCCTTTCCCCGTCCAACAACAATAACCACTCGCAAAAGAACCACCACAGTAAACTACAGTTCCTGTGTTGCAGGAGATTCTGTCCCTCTGGAGAGTCTGTGTCCCCCCCCCCCCCATACGACGAACAGTGTACAAACTTCTTCTGATAGCGCCCTCTTTTGAATCCTCCTCCTCCAGCCCATGTTAATTTCCCATTTATGGGGGGACAGAATCTCCAGGGGACAGATTTTCCTAGGACACCTTCACTATGATCTCATAACTCCTATTGGTACTCGATATGGGGGCATGGTGGTACCCCACCCCCTTTTTTGTGTCTTCAGTGTGTGCTTGGAATCTCGGGATTTCTTTAAAGGATTTTAGGGTGGGTGGAACAGCGTTTGTAAAGTATGGTAACATTGGGGGCGGGTACCCTTTGCCCCCATATCGGGTATCGGGAACCTTCCTTCACATTTGGTGCTTGATATGGGGCATGGTGGTACCCCCTTCTATTGTGTCTTCATTGCATGCTTGGAATCTTAGGAATTCTTTAGAGGATTTTAGGTGGGGGTACTGTATAAGAGGAAACTAGTGCGTTCAAGTATGAGAACATTGGGGGGGTACCCTCTGCCCCATATTGGGCATGGTATATTCCTTCAACCATAGAGAAACAACTTATAATAATAGAGAAAGGACCATCAAAATCTGGCACCGAGGCGTTAGATCATGGCCAGAACATTGTTTTCCCAACATTATAATATCACACTGCACCTGCCGCCATGTCCTAATCATTACCGGTAGTGTGTTAGGTCGTAACCAATTAAAATAATAACATTATGTGTCTGTCATCGCTTCCCTTAGAATACTAGGGATATCGAAAAGGGATAGTGTAATTACTTTACGAAGCACCGCCACACACCTGTTATCATATGTTTACATTTATCTTTGATAGCACATCTCCATATGCCGTTCCGTAATGTTAAGACAACAGTTATCATAACCTGAGGCTGGATAGCCAATATAAAGACCCTTTCGAAACCACGGCTTTGCTTAGGCTTGGACTTCAGGCTCCGTCAGTTATTTTGGAAAATGTATGCTTCACTATACGGGGCTAGCTTCAATCAGCCGACGGAGCCGAAGCCGAAGTTGACATAATCTCATCATCACAAGACGACTTGGAGAAACTCTTTTATCGCTAATAATAACTGAATTTGGGTGTTAATTCTGTGTAATGGTGATGGGCAATTACAGCATGTTGTATTTTTGTCGAGAACGTGTGGATTTGTGTGATAGGATTTAGTATGAATAACGTTCCAACAACCTGTTCACATGTCAGTCCGTGACTGCCGGGAGAAACGAGAGCAAAATGGTGACGATTTTAATTAAACTGACAGACAAATCTTGTCTAAAGGTATCGTACACGTTTGGTAATGACACAAAACAATAGCATAAAAACTTACTTGGTAACAAGCAACGGAGAGCTGTTGATAGTATAAAACATTGTAGGAAACGACTCCCTCTGAAGTGACGTAGTTTTTGAGAAAGAGGTAATTTCTCACTAAAATAATAAAAACTTCTTGCAAGAAGTTTTTGTTATCTGAAAGCACACAAATTTGTACAACAAGGGTGTTTTTTCTTTCATCGGTTTTTTGGCAACTTCGATGGCCAATTGAGCCCAAAATTTCACAGGCTTGTTATTTTATGCATACACCAAGTGAGAACACTGGTCTTTGACAATTTCCAAACGTGTTCAGTGTCTTTAATATCCTTCAAATAAGTTCAGTGGTTGAAGTTCGAGATGACGACTAAGAAGGACTCCAAAGTGTATTTATTGTGACACGGATGTTTGTTCACTTTGGCCAACGGGAATTTTGTTTAGTTTCGCACAACTTCAAAGGCATTTCCATGGAATGAGCAACACAGTTAACGGATTTCCAATCTATGTAGGGCGCCCCCCACGGGGCACCATTATCTTTAAAAGGGCTTGCCAGTTTGAGACTGCGACGTCAATTACAAAAAGGGTTGCAAGGGAAATCAAATTCAAGTTGTTAACCCCGTAAGAACTTCGTAACGACTTTTTAAATGTCTTTACACGACCTCTTAGCTCACTGTCTAGATCAAAAAGGCACGCTTTCAAATTAAAGTGGCAGGTTTTTCCATTCATATCCAAAGAGCACCGCCAGCCGGGCGCCCGATGCCAAATCCTCATCTTCCGGCAACAATTTCCTTCTAATTTGGACAATACCCTCAACGGGACACGCGAGTAGATCTTTTTTATTTAAAGTCATTACGTATAGGGATTATGGACAAATTGAACTGGCAATGAGTTCACCTGTAATGGATGAGACAGCTTAAGGGTACAGTAAACCCAGGGTGTACCACCCCCTACAGCTATACTTATTCACGAAGTCGATGTTTAATAGGCACGGCGTCTGGAAACCGTTTAATAGATATGGCTCTTAAGTTCACTGACCCTCCATGCATGAGCTCCACCCCTTTAACGCCAAACCCCCTTCCACTAAACCACTACCGGAGAATCAAAATCTACATCTCTACGCCTTCTCATACTGTTGCGAAAATTCTAGCCACAGTATACAACTACTAATTTTCGATTATTTCCAGAGTTTCAGGCAGTTCTCGGCAAAAATCGTATAGCGTCACAGTTCTGCCCACGGCTGTAGTGAAAATTTATGGCATAAAAAGTGATGGCAACTGAATTATAAAACTACACCGTGGTAAATTGGGGTTAGACTGCAGGACTTGCAATCACAAGGTTGTGGGTTCGAATCCGGCCAATCTAACAGTTAATTTCACAATATTACTAGAATAAGTATTGTCGTCACATATACCGAATCACATTTATTGATTTGTGCAATTCATAATCATAGACGTTTAAACCAATGTTTGTATGGGAAAGATTGGCTGTTGCCAGCTTCGCGTTTATTTCCCCTTGTGTGAGCTTTGCCGAGTTCCCTTGTTAGGAAGATCATCTAAACAAACTTAATAGACTCGACATCGACAAAATCTCCTCCCAGCCTCACACTGAATACCCTTTTACTGCAACCCTTGTAACAAGTTCGTGCAATCAATGCCATCAGAGTCATCGTCCGCTTCACAGTTAGGCCCAAGTTACCACGGCCCAACTTCATAAAGCATGCAAGCACAAAAACTTGCTAAGCACGGAAAAAACTTGATTAGAAGAAACAGGTAACAAGCAAAAATTTCATAGAGATTAAATTGTTGCCACTGGTTCCCAATTCATTTTTTTGCTTAGCAAACAAATCTGCTGAGCAGTATTTTCTGCCTAACAGCTTTATGAAATTGGGCCCAGGGCCCGTAGCATGTATAAGCAGACGTTTTCTGCTTACGGAGCGGCCATTAGCAAGGCAAAATGCACGCTAGCTTGCGGTTCTTTTAAGCAGATGAGGAAACGCAATAAAGCAAACCAACTGTGAACGCGCACACGGGCTGTCAAATTTTTCTCGATCGTTTGTGAAAATACACTTTTCCTTACGGTTTTTCTGCTAAGTAAGCACACATATTTGCCTACCGGTTAACAGCTTTATGAAATTGGGGTCCAGATTGTTTTCCATTCCGGCTCGATCGATATGAATGTCAAGCAGCATCCGAATCAAGCGACTTTGGCTACGCCTATGGCTTGCAAAGAAAACGTTGAACAAGGACTATCCGGCGTTCCGGCTATAGCCGCATGCTGTCGAAGACATTAAAGCCCACACGTCTAGACTGTATAAGAACAACCATATGACAGTACTTTTTGAAAAGTCTACTACCTTTAACTTCCTCATGCCATCTGAATATCTAAAGGTTCTGTTTCCTTGTTAAACATTGCACTTACTTTGACCTCTATCTGTCCAGGTCTGTCTCCTTGTCTTGCTTGTCTAGGTTTTGTACCTATCTACCCTATTCTATAGGATTATCTCGTAATAATCAACGTGACCTGAAGAAATACAAAGAAAGAAACAATAAAATGCAGAGAACATTTTTGTTTAAGTGTTGCATATACAAAGTGTGTGCTCATATTCGATACCTTATGGAGACCAAGGAAAAAACAAAAAAGGGAAAATAACAGGTCTCCATAGGGGATATCTAAAGACTGGGGTGCTCCACAATAAAGTTTATGTGCAGAGTGTACGGAAAGATGTTAAGTACCGGGACAAAGGAGATAACAACAGAATGTCCCAAAGGGATGCATATTTGAGAATGTTTGGACCTGAGAACAAAAGAGGTCCACACAGTGTAGGGAATTGAAACACTATGTGGACTTACACACGTCCACACAGTGTTTTTTTACAGTGTTGAAGAATACGATTTTTCTAAGGTGTACAGAACAAAGGAATGTCCATAGAGTGTATGCAACATAGAGCTGCGTGTCTTGAAGACTGTGCGGGCGGGGGTCAAAAGGTTCTTGGGCAAACTTCCCAAAGCGGGAGATGCATTACGGTTGGGGGGAGGGGGCTGCACCTCACAAAGGAGGAAGGAAACTGCCAACTAACTGATCCAACAGGATCTGTAACAATTAAAATAATGATTCAACAACTTGAGAAATATCAACTCAAACACATTGTTGTTTAAAGAGAACACTATATTTCATTCTTTGTGAAAATCAAACGATGGCTTTACCACCGTATAAGCCGAAATCATAACTCTTACACAATTGCTGGGTCATGATGATACCAACCTACGTAAGTAAACTCGATCAAACCCTGTTATTTCCAAATAAAAAAATTACATTATACTTACTATTTATAAAAACAACAACAACAATGTACATAAAATGTTAAAATTATTAAAGTACTGTTCATGTGGCAAATTTATACATAAATAATTCAAAAACTAACAAAATAATCAAAAGTGCATCAAACAATAATTCCAGTTGCCATAAAAGTTTGTAGCATAGGGCTGGGAGAAGACCATAATTCTATATCCCCTTGCAATTATTTACATTTTAAAAACTTCTTCAGTGCCCCCACCCCTTTCAAAGTCATGCTTTCCTCTGTTCTCTCTGTGTATTTCTTGACAACATTTTAGAAAACCAGTGCATTTAATGCCAAGTTCCCAATATTAATAACCACCACAAACAAACTCATTTGGTGCTCGATATGTGGCATGGTGTACCCCCCCCCCCTATTGTGTCTTCATTCTGTGCCCAATTTCATAGAGCTGCTTAAGCTGAAAATATTGCTTAACAATTTCCTGCTTAGCAGAAAAAAGCAGGGTACCAGTCACAAATTGTACACGCGACGTGGTAGTTTGGATGGTAACCTTAGTCTGGTAAGCATAAGTTTGCTGTGCTTAGCCACTTTTTGTGCTTAAGCAACTCTATGAAATTGGGCCCTGTTCTGGGAATCTCGGGAATTGTTTGGGGGGTACTTCTGTACAAGAGGAAAAGGGTGTGTTAAAGTATGGGAACAGTTTAGGGGAAACCCTCTGCCACATACTGGGCATGGAATAAAAAAATAATGAAAGCAACTTGTGATAACAAAATCAATCAATAAAAATAATTAAATAAAACAGAAACAATAACATTTTAAATGGAAAAACAACAACATCAGAATCTCTCAAAAACTTCTGTTGCAACGACTAGGGAACTATTTTTGTTCTCTGTTCATAAGATAAGGCATAACATCCCAAACAGTAGTGATTGTCACAGAAACATGAAGTGGGTCAAATAGCTTGAAAACCTGAAGCACTTTTTGCTTCTTGATAAAACTGAGATTATTTTAGCTTTGATCAAACAAAAATGTTCCCATCCTATAGAATACCAATAAGATAATATAAAAACAAATTGCAAATGCCCTTTTGTCTTTCTTACAAAGAGCACCATAGCTAACATAATCAAAGGTTGGTGGTGGAAGACTGCGTTGGAAACACGTGGAAAGACCCAGTCTTGATTCAAAACGAGTTAACACAAGGCCTGTGGGCCTACACAATGCACAGTGAGACTAATTTCAAAATTAGTACTGCATTCTCTTATTTTGGGGCTTTACTCAGTGATCTACAAATCACCTGGGCACAATTTCATAGACCTGCTTAAGCAGATAAATATTGCTTAACAATTTTCTGCTTAATAGCAAAAAGGAGCAGGATACCAGACACATATTGTATATGTGACATGGTACTTTGGCTGGTAACCTTATTATGGTAAGCATATTTTGTACTAAGCTACTTGTTGTGCTTAAGCAGCTCTATGAAATTGGGACCAGAGCCTAATTTCATAGAGATGCTTAAGCAGAAAATATTGCTTACAAATGTTCTGCTTAGCAAAAAGGAGCAGTATACCAGTCACAAATTGTACATGTGACATAGTATTTTGGCTGGTAACCTTATTATGGTAAGCACATTTTGTGCTTAGCTACTTTTTGTGCTAAAGCAGCTCTATGAAATTGGGACCTGCTCTAGACTGCAGTTGTGGTTTGAATCCCACCAGAGTTGAGTGGCCTGTGGAATTGTGTTCCACAATAAACCTTTTCGACATTCTCAAAGCATCATGGGAAATAACTGAAATGCCCGGATGTGGATGACAAACAAAACTTCGTCGTGTGCGTAATTCGAACGGCGGATCACGTAAGTTGGCAAGTTTTTCACGTTTTTCTTTAATATTTTAAAGAGTTTAGTCGTGATGTTTTCATAGTTGTTTACTCTTAATACAAGAAGTATAATGAGTGGCTGATTTGGTATAAATATAGGTGAATCTGGAGAAATCATTGGGGATCCCCTCGGCCAGTGCTGCGCTGCCAACGAAAGTCACAATAGTTGACGTGCGTTGTACATTACGTAAACAGGATGTACCCATACCATGTACCATGTATTTCCGGTCCTAATGCCGGGTCCTACGCACGCTGTTGCAGCACTGGCCGAGGGGATCCCCAATGATTTCTCCAGATTCACCTATATTTATACCAAATCAGCCACTCATTATACTTCTTGTATTAAGAGTAAACAACTATGAAAACATCATGACTAAACTCTTTAAAATATTAAAGAAAAACGTGAAAAACTTGCCAACTTACGTGATCCGCCGTTCGAATTACGCACACGACGAAGTTTTGTTTGTCATCCACATCCGGGCATTTCAATTATTTCCCATGATGCTTTGAGAATGTCGAAAAGGTTTATACTCAGACAGCACAAATACAGTGGTTATCATACAATGGTGTCAGAAACAAAAAGTAACCTTATTAATTTACCCTTGTGCAATTAATTAATAGAACATTAACGGGACTGTTTCATCGTGATCACAGCAGGCCTGTGGCTGTACATGGACTTATGAACTCAGAATGGAATTACGAATTTACAAATTATGCGTTATTGCACAGACGCTTCCTCCATCCAAATCTGTGGAGAACGCGCACACGTGCAGGAAGTACTATTGACACCTTGCATAATGCGCAACGCCTTGTGTGTCTATCCTGTCTGCCATTTTGGGAGTCAAAAAATACACGCAGGAGTTGTCTCCCAAAATGGTGGAAATGGCCCTCGATGCGCATTGTTCAGAGGTGCGTTCAGCGTTATGCAAGGGGTCAATGCAGCCACAGGCCTGCTTTGATCATGACCACACAGCTCCTTTAAATTATAACTTTGTGGTGTGATGTTTCACCTTTATCTGTAACATCAGCGTGTACACACACTTTGGTGGAAAAAGTATAAAATCTTTACATAACAGTGCAAAGAAACATTAACAAATAAACCAAACAATAACAAAAGTAGGGGTGGCAACACATTCATGGTAAACACCTTTCAGTTAAAATATAATGTTGAGACATTCTGATACAATAGTTTTTTGGGGGCAACAAATACCTCAATGAATGCCAAGAAACCATAATTGCTTTGTCCTTTGGATGGGACATTAAGCCATAGGTCATGTGTACTACTCGTGGAAGAGTAGGGGTTATACCCTGGTGTTTCTGGTTAACATAGCAAGCACCCTTGTTTACAGGTTTCCTCAGGCTTGCGAGCTACAGTGATTAAGTTCACTTATGAGGCATCTTTGGTTTCATTACCAGAAATATATAATAATAATAACAATAATAAACCAAACTGATCAAAGGTCAATCCTGCAGAAATCCCGTCCTTTTCATCACCCTTGAAATCCTTGTATGAATTTATCAACATGGTAATATCATTCACCAGAGGACAGTCAAACTAAAGGGGTTACACTGCTGAGATGGTATGCCAAGGTAACATGAAAAGCAATAAAAACAACATACAAAACAACTCAAAGCAACAAAGTGATTCCATGTGTCAAAGCTAATTCAAATATATGTTTTTCATTTTTAGCACCTGTACAATATTGTTGCACCTTTTCTTGCAGTCCCGAACGGAACAATAGTTTACTTTCTATACAAAATTCTTTTTCCAACGATTTGCGGTATTTTTCATAGTGTTAGGTCTTATTGTTGGCTAGTAGTGAGCCAGGATAAGGGAAATTAGCAGTGACAGCTATTCAGCAGTTGTATAAATGTTTGATTTATGGTTCAAACTCACGCTCCAATTCTGAAGTCCCCAAAATGATTCATCATAATTTCATTTTATGAAAAACAAATCACTCAAGCTGCACACGTATACAAAATACATATAAATTCTACCCAGAAATAATTGGCACGAACTGCTTTCGAAAGAGATGATGCATCAACAAAATTATAATTTAACTTTAAAGGGTGTGCAACATTCATAAAATTGAAAAGATAAATGTTCACAGATTTGCACATAACTCACATGGTATAAAGATGGTCATGGTGGAAAACTTCCCTTGACTTAGTTTTGCTTGAAATGCTACATATTTTGGGAAAATGGGTAGAACAATTAGTTTTAATCTTGCGGGTCTAAAACCAAATGTTTGAAAACAATGAAAACATATCAGGGTCTTTTCACTAAAATCTTGTGACAAACATATCTCTGCAAGATTGGTACTGGTATGATTTAAAGTATAGGGTCATAGATTGATAAATACTCCAAAGATTAACGACCATAAAACTTAATTGGTTAGAAGCACTCCAGCTGTTGATAGTATAAACTATTTTGAAAAAGGATTTCCTTTGAAGTAATATGGTTTGGACAATTTTTCACCCAAAAACATTTTAATCTGAGAATTTATGAATCCTTTCTCAGATTTCTGAGGGTTGGTGTCCATTCAAGAATGCTACGGCCAGAGATGCGGTTGGTACCCGCTGTCACCTCGCTAAACACGGATGGATTCAACACTCTTGAAGAAAAAAACCGTGACAGTTTTTTCGCTGTTTTCTCAACAAGTAGGCACTGTATTCAGCTGGAACTTTCAAAAGTGACTTTTATTGTATCTTTATTGATATTTGGCCTTTAGATCAGCATGACGTTGACAAAAACCAATCGATGACCCTACCTTTTAGCTTTCAAACTTCCATTTTTATTTTGATATTTATCAATCCAGCACTCAGTTTGTTTTCATTTTTGATTTCAAAAGATATTTAATTTCTATTGTAAATCCAGTTTTGTACAACTGTATGACTCATTTGGTAATTTTACCAACTTCTTGTTAAGTTTCACAGTAATTTATTTGGAGTTAAGCAATGATGTACCATCTCTTTGCCCTCAATTTCCCGTCTCGGTTTACCTCAACTCTACAGCCAAGAGAAAATCACTATAAGTGCTTGAGAAAAAGTGTCTCAACATTGCCAAAAGAAATTAATTTCGAATGAGCCCTTGAGGCTCAAAAAACCATCAGAGATTTACCAGCGGAAAAGGGCAGAGTTTGTTGGCATTATACGTCCATTCCTTTGAGGACCTTACTGCGTGAGATGTCTTCCAATCGCCTCCAGAAGTCTCTTTATAATGTTAGCTGATTGGAGCCTCTGTCCTGGTATGGATTCAAAGACACAGTTGAAGAGAAGGTTGGACAGATTTGGCTCAAGAACATCTGGAATGTCATGGAGAAGACCGACTGAAATGGAAAAAAATAAAAATGTCAAAGTACATAACACTACTGTAGATACTGCAAGTACAGCTACCCCCTTCGAATTCTGACTGAACCCATTTTCCTGTTTGAGGTCTTTGGCGAACCTGACTTTGATAATCTCACAAGATAAACATGTTCTGATTGCAGAGTTTGTTTACTTCAGAGATGCGGTGGATAGGCGAATTCTATCTCAAACAAACAGCAAAACAAGTTAACGTCCGAGAAGGAAAAACAGCATGAACATTCATCTTAATTTCTGCAAGGCTCCTTTGAGATGTTGGATAATTAATTTCCTACTGCCCTTCCTTGATCCAGCTATAAAAACACTGCAAACACTTCCTGGATCCCTAATGGATCAAAACTAATGGGAAGAACAAGATTTAGTTAATCAATCTCGTTGAATTTTGAAAAGTGTGGTTAATTTAGAGGGCTGGTTTTTTCACAGGACGCACTATTTTCCCCCTTCCTGGTTTTATTTCGAAAAGGTCAAGGACATAATCACCCCTACTCCCAGGTTGAGCAGCCCGGTTGAGGACGTAGAAAAGCAGACGAGAAATGCTCTTGCTCCGACTTTGATTATGAAAATTCATTTTGACGCTTGATTTTGGAAAATGTTTGACATTAAAATTTACAACAGAGCCAAATTCAATGTTGATGTGGAAAAGTCCTTAAGTACCCTTAATTGATTTGGGTGGCAAAAAGGGGGGTGGGGCTGGTGGTGAGGGCCATTGACCCCCACCCAACCTTTAAAACGCTAGCTATTTTACACTTCCCCCCTCCCACATTCTGCCACGCCATTTAAACATTTTCCTTAACAAATGGAGGAAATGGCGCATGGAAGTGATTTGTTATGACTTTGCTCTCCCCCCCCCCTTTTAAATGTTCCTGTCACTGCTTCATCTGTCTTTGTCAGATTCCATAGATACAAAGTGAAAATTATAATTTGTTTTTCTCTTTATGTCCATCAAGACTATTAGGCTAGTTTAACTAGATTGAGTTGAATCGGGGATAGTCCCAATTTGATGGTGCTGAATTTAGGCGTTTACGGTACCCTGTTAAACACATTATTCTATTGGCTGTAAGGAATCGTATTGTCATCACAGATGCACTGGATGTCAATAGTGGTAAAAGATGCTTCACGGAATCACCAATTTTCTTTGGATGGAATAGCACTAAATTTCAAGGTTACATGTAGCAGTGCTATGACATTGGGCCAAAGGACTATTGGATCATTACTCCCCTCTGATCAGCCCACCTTCTCTTCCTGTGGAAAGATTGTCAACAAAATAAAGCCCTATACTAATTATCTCACCCTTTGGTTTCTGTTTCTCGCTCTCCGGGTAGAAGAATCGGAGGTACTTGGTGGATTCTAGGTCAGATAGGAGCTTATGGCAAGCGTGAAGCAGCATGATCTGAGAATACTGAGGAACGTGAGCGCAGTCCTTGCCACCACTCTGGTACAGATTCGAGACAAAACTCACAAAACATTCCTCGTTGCACGGCTCCTTAAACGGAGGAAGTTTCTTGGCTGGGGTTAACAAATTAAAAAAACTTGAAATGTTTTGTTTACCAAACATGTATTTATGAGTGGCACAATTTTGACACTTTTACTTCCAGTCCACTGAAATTTAAATTTATAAATGACAAGGCTAGTGTTTAACAACTTGTCAATAATGTGACTTTACCAGGAAATTATTTTTAGGCCTAGGCCTAAATGCCAAGCTGGTAAAAATAATTATTTGGCATTTGGAAAAGGGCAATTTTAACGAGGCGTAACTGTTTTAACAAGAACAGGAGCAGAAAAATAGTCAAAGGTAATATTGTTAAAAAACCTGTTATTTGTTTGGAAGAGAGGGTGTTGTTGCCTGGCAGACCTCATATTTTGAAAAGCAAAGCCAACATCTTTTTTCCAAAGTTTACAAAAACTTTCCGTGTAATACATTAGAAATCTTTTAAGTCAGTGAGACTCATCTCCAACATTAGTTGCACTAAATAAATGGGTATCAGGTTGGCTCAGTGGTTTCTTTTCCTGCCTTTCACCTCTGTGGACCCGGTTAAAATCCTACCTCAGACCTGGGGGCCTTGCATGTGGATTGGGTTTTCAGTCCCTACCTGATATCGAAGGTTTTCCCCATTGGGGTTTCCTTCCCACATCTCAAACTGAACATTTCTTCTTGTTTCATATTCATCCTGTTATTGGCACTACTTGTGCTCTGGGATGTTTAATAAATAAATAACATAAAAATAAAATGAAATAGATCGAGAATTGCTAAACAGCATAATTAGCGCCAATAACAGGATGAATAGGAAACGAGAAGAACAGAAGAACCCAAGGAAAATAGTTGTAACATGTAGGTTTCTTATTCTCATCTGGAATCATTTACGAAAGTGTCAATCTTTTCATTCGTGGCTAGTCTGGACTTAAAAAACAAAACTCACCCGAAGCAATCTCCTGTTTGTCAACGATTGAAATATCCTCCAGATCGAGAAGTTGGATGCGTCGGTCTGGCGTCACGGCAAAGTTATCAAAGCTGAAATCAGCAAGTATGACCATCCAATCAGGACTGGCGTGCTGGAAATCATGAATCATCTGAAAGATCTGTCTGGCAAGATCTGCCCGGATGTCCCAGGATGCATTGCGGTAGTCGCTGAGTGGTGCACCTGCTTCGGCCACTACGATCATTCGACCGCACTCTCCCAGGTATGCAGGGAAATACTTCTGGAGTTCTGGAACCTTCTGCTCAAAGAACTATAAGATGAAAACAAAAATTGATTAAATTTCAATTCAAAAGATAAATAAATAACAGTTGCTCACAGAACTCTGAAAATCTGAAAGACATTCCCTTTTCAGCTTTGAATAGCTTTGCTCAGTAACAGAATGCACAAGACAGTTGAACAGTTCAAAAAAAAAGGGAAAGTGCTTGTATAGAGCCCAAAGAAAGGGAAATTTTGATTTTAATTTACTATAATTGACACTATTGGCCCCCAACAAAGTAAGAGTCAAAGAAAACTAACACGATCTCATTTTTAAAATAAAATTAAAATGATATCTTGAAAAACTGATTATATGATGGACATGATGACATAATAATAACCTAGTGAATCATTGGTGTGTACCCTTGGGAGCTATTTTCAGCCAAGGCGGTAAGAAGGGTGTTTCTCATCCTTCTCAATATCCTGTCTGTAACTTCAGAGAATATATAAAATGTGTGGAAACCTGCAACCTTCTATATGCTCCACTTTTTTTGTTAAAGTATTTGATGCGGGGTGAAAGTCTCTTCACATCTTTTTCTTTAAACTTTCTACAGGCTTTGAGAAACATTAATGTCTTATTGATCATAATCTTCTATAGGCCTATGCTGAACTGGACTGAAAAAGCCTACACCTTTGGGTCCTTCTAGGAATACCTGTAATCTTTAAATTCTAAGGAGATCAGACTGATCTGGTCTAAGACTGTAATAAGTTCCTTATGTGATTCCTTTAAAAGATGCTTGTGCAGGTTTTGTTTTTCAAGTTGTTGCATGCTTGATCAAAGTCCTTTTCAAAGCTTCATCTGCATTCTACCTACACCATTGTTAAATCTAAAACTGCTACTGAAATTGAAATAAAGTCTTCCAGAAACTGCAGGATAATCGAGACTGAATGAGGACCTTTTGTTGGAGATGTCCAATTGCTTGAGCCGAGTTGAAAAGGAAATTAGTTAAAAAGTCTCTTCTGGGAAACTCCTATTCTGTACTCAATAACCTTCCAGCTGTGACTAATAAAAGGTTCTGATCCTGTGACAGACTCAAGATAAATGCAGCTTAACTTATTTGAAAATTACAACAGGTGGTGCATCCTTTGATCGAGTCCCTTGAAATCAATGACAGGGTTTGACTTTCTCAGGCATGTTCCCTTTTTTTCTTGTCTTTTTTTGCTCTATCTATTGACAATAAATGGTTCTTGCAGGTTCGAATGGAGGAGCTCTATTTTTCATGGACAGTGGGCTTAAGTTGATTACAAATTTAATACGCAATACAGTACAATAACCCATTCAGTGGACAAGGGCGATCACATATAGGAGGTTAGCTTTGTGATGTCATTGTAGATTACAGGATCATCACAAGCTGATTAGAGGATTAGCATCTTTGTCTGATCACTTTCCCATTCAGTGATTCAGCACAGTCAGTAAGATTAGCCGCAACTTGGTGGGCAATCTACAGGGCCATGTTCCCCCAGGGTGTGGGCTGGGGGATTATATCTGACTGAAACGGCATCTCATTATCTCCAATGTCTATCATGCGCACAACCCTACCATCCCTAAAAAAAAGCACCTTGGGTTAATTTTTGTCCAGTTTCTTCATTTTGTTTCTTCTAGTCCTTCAACAATGACCTCGGTCTTCCTTTCCCTTGAGCTAAGTGTAGGAAACCAGAGGGATGCCATCATCAATTAAAAAGATCTTAATAAGTAACTAATACTTTGGGATTTGAGGAGTACGAGTACTTTCACAGCCTATAATGTTCTCTTCACAACATCCTTAGGGATCCAGTGGGATCAGTCACTTCCCCCAGCCCAGACATCTCAAAAAGTATCTTGGAATGAGCTTCAACCAGTTATTGTTTTAGGTGATTAATAATATAGGCCCTACTTGTGCTATAGCTCATACCACTTTGAAGTATGGGAGAGGCAAAAACGTCTCTCCAGTGAAATATGACTTTTTCAATTTAAAGGCCTGTTCTAGACAACATATGACCTTGCAAAAATGAGTGGCCTCTCACAGCTGCCACTCTAAAGTCAAGAGTTAGTTGGATGGGTCCCCCATTAGACCAACATGCATGGCCGATTATTGTGCAGTTCGTGACTGAGTCAGACTTTACAGTAAAGTTATATTGAGAACATCACATCCCACGTTCTAAGAATAGTTAAGTAGCATATCAATCAATAAGAAAGAAATCAAATCAAATCGTCAAAACAAAACTTTGGGACAAGTTAAGAACTTATACAATTTCTTTTTGGTATATTGTTGTATTGTCATTTATATTCCAAATTTTCAATATTTTTAATGTCCTACAGAGACTAGGAAGACCCACCTGACCTCCCCAAAGTAGAACTTATCAACATGCATTAATATAGGCATACTGTTTAAAGTTCAAAAATCCTATGCAAAAATAAACATATCGTCACCGAAGCAACGAAGTAGCACAGAGGTATATACTAGTAAAAGGTAACAATCGGAGAAAACGGCGCTTAAAGTTGAACGCTTTTTAAAATTAAGCTTTCCTACAAAAGGTTCGGGTATTTTCAACTAGTTTTCTTACAGTGGAGACTTGATGCATTGAACTTCATATAAACAGTGCTTTTTAATGTTTTTCGTCCTAAATTAAGAAGCTATAAAGTAAGAAAGCTGCGTGCTACTTCGTGACGTCGAAAATTAACGAAAATTGCCTTTTTTCGTTTTCACGAAGTAGCACTGCCATGTATTACTATACGTGTTTGTGACCTAGATAATCTAGGTCACACACGCGCGCTACACACAAGATTGCAGTGCTACTTCGTGAAAACGTTTTTTCACTTTTGAGGTGTGTGCGCGCCGTGTGTTTCAATGGTAAATTGAATCTCAGTGCTACTTTGTGGCGTCAAAAAATGTCAGGTTCGGTGCAAAGTTGCAAACCCTCATTACCGTAATTAAAAAAGTAAAGCTCATGAAGCGTTGAAACTTCATGAAGTTGTAGGCCTCGGTTAACATTGTTTAAATATGTAAAAATCTGAAATCTGAAGAAAAAAAAGTGGTTTTGTACACTGTGTGCTACTTTGTGGCGTCGGTGGCGATATAACAATACACTCTAATGCTTTACCATTGTCAAAAACTGACTTCAATGAATACCTTTAAAATACAGCGCTGGCATCAGTAAACAACTGTTCACTAGGGTGCAACAATATTGTGGTCAATACGGTATACCATGCTCAAAAGATATACAGTTAATAAACCAAGCTGCAGCTAATTTTAACTGACTCATGACTGGTTATAAACCTAGAAAGCTTTCCCTCAACTCTTACAACAAAATCATCATTCAGCAAGTACACCCAACCCTATCAGCAAAGTACACTTAACACCGTAGAGCATATTGGGTTATACTTTTTGTTAACGATTTAAACAGGCATAGTTGGTTGTAGCCTCTGATTAACTCAAATAAACTCTCTGCACAAAACTATTTTAATTTGTTATTTGGATTACCAGGAGTAATTTTGTTTCTTCCACATATTTTTTCTATATTGTTTGTTATTTATAAAACTACAGGTATAACTTGGTCAACTTTCACTGAACTGAAAAATTGTAAAGAAAATTTGCCAAGATCGTTGCCTGTAGATTTTTTTTTTTTTTAATGGGATGAGGTGGAAGTGGAGGTAGGAGATAGGGTGGAACCAATAGTCTTTGCACAAAAATGTTTTACTTTGTTGTTTAGATTGCTATGGGCAATTTGGATAATTTGTTTTAGCAATCATGAGTTGAAAACTGTAGCAAGTACAACTTGATAAAGTTGTCACTGGACTGAAGACTGTTAAAACATTTGTCTAGACTTAATCACTGACTAGATAATTGACAAAAAACTATATGGGAAGGAAGCATGGAGCTAGAAATAAGGTGGAAGATACATAACACCAATGGCCAGTGTTTTTAACCTATATGGGAATGTTATTGCATGAAATTGCCCATGGGGAAAAATTAGCAACCACAAAGCATAAAGTTCCATTTCCTGGTAGCCCCTCAAGGGCTTCGTTACTGACCCTATTGGTTCTGGCTGTCCATAAATTAAGGCCTATACCACCCTCATGGGTCCCAGGGGCTAGATAATAGGATCAGTTAACACCTGGTTAATGACCTCGTTTTGACCTTAATGGCTCAGGCCAAGTCTCTTGCCAATTACTGGATTATTGCAGTGACAGATGAGCTATGCTGACCATGCTTATACTGTGGCAATTCCTCCACTGCAAAACAGTCAACAAATTCTTGAGGTTAGGCTTATGAATATCTTCAGCGTAATTTTTTTTATAGCGTGCACTTTGGGGAAAAAAGTACAAATTTTAAAGTACAAAATGTGGACTGCTGGGCTTATAAGCTAAAATATTTTACTGGACTAGAAATTGTTTTACAAGACCAGAATCAAAATGAGAAAAAAAAACTTGCTACACAGTTTAAAATATAATCTGTTTTTATCTGTAAAAGATAGAGTAGCTTTATCTCCTTTGTCTAATTGAAAGATATTTGAGACTCAAGTCAACATTGAACATAATTTGTTTTTGTTCAAGATATATTATTATTCCATTGAAAAACACAAGACCGCCAGACTTGTCCAGCCGTGAATTTACTCGCTCAAAAAAAAAAACACTGGCCTTGGGCCTATGGTCCAGTGTAAATTTTGAGACCTGCATCTGCATTCATGATTTGTTGCAACCTAAAAAATTGAGACACAGTTTTGATTTTTGAGATTACCAACTTAATGAATTTAAAACTAAGCCCCTTTTCAAAACCTTGGCTTGGGTTGCGGCTCCGGCTTAGGCTCTGTCCACCTGTTTGCACCTGCATACCGAAAGCACAAGTTTTCAAATTAACTGCATTAGTCAGAACCCAAGCCAGGCCGTGATTCTGAATAGGGCCTATCTTTCTGTTCAACAGTGATCTAAAAAAGTGGCATGCTTTGCACTTATCATTTTGACAACATTATAATTTGCACATTTTATGGACATAGTTTTCTATAATTTCTTAAGCAAAATTAAAAATTTGATGTATGTCTAACTGTTCATAAATGCAAAGAGTACCCCAAGCATGATTAACTTTCCTGAATGGGCACTTAAAGCCCCCAATAGAAATCATTGCCCTCTCTGTTTACTAAAGTAATAAAGCACCTCAGTATCCAGGGAAGGGGTGTCTAGCAGGAGCCTACGGATAGAGATAAAAGCAAGCCCATGGATAAAGTGAAGCAACCAAGCAAAACATGTTGCCCTACTTATTGAACAGGTTAACTGTAGAACTTTTAAAAACCACGCCTGAAATTTCCCGGAGGCGAAGGAAGCTCGAGTAGTCAGGCTGCTGCCAAAATTAGTCTGGTTTTGATTGTGATTGCCCCCATAAATGTCCCCATAATTGTGATATTAGGGAAGTGTAGTTTTTCTCAGGAAAAGTGGCCTTACTCTTAAAAGAATGAGACCCATCCATACATGAAACATTTCTATACCTTTCATTTTCCACACTAAATATATGGGCCTTATTCTTGAGTTTTCCATATCAAGTCTAATTATTCCCTAGTTACAAACTAAGGATTTAAACGCGTGCAATTTTGTTGTTGGGTGGGGTGTCATTCCAAACAGGAAGGTGTCTGCATGCTATGCACTGGTGCAGCCAATACATTTGCATTTGGCACAATGACTTTTACGTTACTCACTGAGGTAACCCAGACAAAACATTTTGTCTGTTTGCAGTGGCAAACTTGATTTCAAAATCAAAACATCATCTCTGTATGGTGAAAAGATTCTTCTTCTTCATGTCAAGCAGCTACACTTTTCCTGCCCACATTGGGACATGATTGAAAAGATTGAAAAGGTACTGTTTCTATCAGACTATAGGCCTAGTAGTTGTGTGTTAGGGGCAGGGCCTAGCTAATGAGGGGGATTCTTTATACAGCCTCGCTTTCAAATCATCTGCAAATAAGGCTGGCTAGAGGGAACCATCTGTTTCCATGGTAACTCAAAAAGTTGCTATGCATCCAGGCATTCTTATGTTGTTTCAACTGTGTGAACACTACTTTTTTTCATTTACTAACATCTGTTGTAAGAAGTGAGCATATACATAGATTGCCCCTCTTTTTCAGCAAATTTTGACATCCTCAAGCTGCCACTTGTGGTAAGATCTGTATTTAGGTATTTGATATGCACAGCTAAATCCAGCAAAACTAAGGGATGGTTTCCATGGTATTTGGTGAGTTTTAGGGCATGTTCTTTCCTCACCGCTTAGGGTTACTCTTAACAAGCACAGTTACATTTTATTCACTGTTGGTTTATTTGTTGAAAACATCATATGGCAGCCAAGGCTGATTTTGTTGACTTGTTCTTTTACAGCGAGCCAGGTTTCATTATATGCAGCACCCTGACATTACCTATGCACCTTTTATCTTCCATTTAACCCTTATTTTACCAACCCATGAGTACATGTACTAGCCCTCTTCACAAATTACAAATCTATAGAGTACCTCTCTGTAATGGATCTGACAAAAGCTATAAACGCTGATATGCTACCACTCGTACAGCATGCAGGCATGTGAATACCTACAGCAGCCACGACATGTACATCAATCACTGATCTGAACAATCCCAACAATACGCTTTGTTACTTCAAATTCCTAAGTCTAACTTTAAAAAGAGAAAAATCCAAACAATTAAACAAGTGGATTCAATTTCAATAGGCCCTATATAGGACGGGAATAAACACAAACACAAATACAGTGTACACAAGCTACAAGGACCACGTACTCAAAACAAAGAGACAGAAAAATGCTTGACCTAATAAAAAGAGGTTTCCAATTGTGACGTCAGAAGCTCAAACAGCGCCCTCACTGAGGTCAGTAAAAGACCTTTCATTGGCGTGGCGCGTACACACACATGGTGCGTATGCCAGGAGTCTATTTAACTTTAATTGCTCCCTGTACTGACATTTTTTATAGTCGGGTGATTATGAGCTACCAAAATCAAAGGAATGGAGGGGAGTGTCCCGTGTGCTTGTTTCTCACAAGACGAACTCACATGTACCACACCCTGTGTGTTGACAGGCCTGTTGTGTCTCTGTCCAACCCCTCCATTACTCCCACCTGAATCTCATTTCATGGCCTAGCCTAGGTATGTATCTTGTTATTCGCCATCTTGGTAGCATCTTTACGACATTGTATTTTTCTATATTTTTAAAAATAAAACCCTCATCAATGAACCACTCCTTTCCTTCTCTTAACGACCATCTTGGTGATGCCATATGTGTTCTGACTCCTCTCAACATCCCCAAGGATGAATCTGTTCCTGAGGCAGAACACCCTATACTCCCTCTTTATATACCAGTGAGCCCGCCTCAATTCTCAGATTAGTCTTAGTTCTCAAAAACCCATGCTTTGTTGGAACCAATTGGGTGTTGTCAAGTGAGCATTTACCTTTAGTAGTAGCCCTTCTGGGTTGAGGAGAAGTGATGTCATAAGGGTAGCCACCTCAGGGGAGGTCTCTCGGGTCCACTTGCTCAAACCATATAGCTCCTTCAACTGGCCCAGAAAACGATCACTGGCACACAATGCTATGCTGCAAGGAAGAGAGGAACGGAAATTAACAATATTCATCCATGGTTTGGTTTTTATGGATTGTTGTGCTGACATATCCACCTCTCATTATTTATGACCTTCCCCCACTCAGTAATAATAAATAACTGTGATATCTGTGGAATATGGTTCAGGCCCCACGGGTTGCATGCCACAATAAATGTCTTCCATATTTGCCATGGATTGTTAAATCCCAAGACAGTCATAAATGCTGAACTTGATTCAACTTGGTTCACAAAAACTGTCAAATACCCTATTTTTACAAGAACCATTTTCAGAGTTTAAGGTCAAGAGAGCATAGCATTAAATTGAAAGATGTCACTGTATTTGCCTTTAAAATGTGAGCACAAATTAATTTTGTGATCTATACTTATTATGTAAGGTACACAAATCCCAGTTCCGTACCCCATTTCTAACAAGAAATCACTATCTACCTAAATTCTTCAAATGTCCCTTATTATTCAAAATTATCCAAGCAGCTGAGATGTAGAACAAAGAGCCATTTCAACAGCTTTTTTCCCACATACTGTATCTCTTTGAAACTCCTTGCCTGGTGCATGTTTCCCTCCCTCTTACACTTTATCTAGACTGTGAAGAGGAATTTCAATCCCCACCTTCAGCTCTTCTTGGTTATTTTCATCTTAATTGTTTTCTTCTTGTAGCCTCTTAAAACGAATGGCTTTTAGCCTTGTTTGGGACAAATTTGTATTACAAAAATTAAAAAGCAACTGACCTCTAGAGGTTCACAACAAGTAATAAACAGGCTTCAGATTCAAAGAGAGGGAAACGAAGTACAAATCATGCCTTTCATTGCAAATTCTAACACAACTTTGGATTTCAGAAATCCCTTTAGTTCCTTCATAAAACTTTCTTTTCAGTGGATCATAACCTCGTAGGAACCATTGTCACTTTGCCATTGATGGCTAGGGCAATCGCCATGACATCAAAAGCATTGGGACAGAAATGCACTCCTCAATTTTCAAAGTTCTATTTTATTTCCGGAATGAGACACAATAAACAAATCCCTGTCAAAGAATTAAATCTTCATAAAACCCTGTGAAATTTGTGACCTTCCGAAATAATTTGTTCAGCCTTTGAAAAAAAAGGTTGAATTGATAATCCAATTACACAATAGACTTGGCAGGTGTGAACAGGTCACTCTGCTAAAAATACAGAGCTGTGCTCAATCCCAGAGCTTTGTAATATTTTCCTTTGCCCCAAATTGATGATCACAAGCTATACATGTATTAACCAGGATCTGAAAGTATTTGGGTGTCAAAATTTGCAGAAAAAGCTTTTTAAACTTTTACATGTAGCCTAAATAATGGATAAAGCAGGACATCCAGACCAAAAGATGCCCAGACAACCCCTCTGGCTAACACCATGGATTGACACACATTTCTCTCTCTATGCACACCACTTATGTTGGAATAAACAAGAATCCTAGAGACATTGACCCGAAGTGTGAAAAGTTTGCATAGGAAAAAATTACTAGAATACTGATAAAGAAGAATCCACACAACGTCATCATTAGTAATTTTGCTCTCTCATAAGCTGTAATATCAGAGGTGCTTTTACCAAGGTTCTGGGGTCTATAGGTCTTAAAAAGTCAACATAGATTTATAGTGTATTACCACAATAAAATAACTGGTGTGAAAACAGATTTTCTGCCTGTGACTCTAAATTCTGCAATCTTCATGAGGAAGAATCACATGTTCCACTTTATGCCATGTATTACCTGTTAGAATTCACTCAAAAGAAGGCGTCCGTCTGTCAAACTAAAATGTAATTATCAACCACAATATCCACCTTTTCCCCACTAATATCATTCCCCTTTGGCCTGAATGCTTTAACATGTCACTTAAATTCCCTTGTGTGAAGGTTCACCACCCTTTGCCAAAGAAAAGCACACTTTTACCGACACAATGTAACTACACAGTACCAACAGAACTATTGTAACAGTGGGTTTCCAGTCACAATGGATCACTTAAATTTAATGGTACTCCACAAGATATTACTCAAACAACCCACAGGGACACCTAGCTCCCATGCTCTGAACCAAAACCAGTCTAGAAACTAAGCGATAAAAAAAGTTATGTTTCAAAAGTAACCATGGAAACTATTGTTCTCTCAAGAACAAGTTGTCCAAGAAAGTTGCCCCGGTTTCGTATTTTCACATAAGCCCTGCAAGTTTATTGTTTATTTAGTTGTATACATGATGACTCACTGTGTGAAAACTGAAGCGTAAAATTTGTAACCTAACAACATTGATTTGAGTCGTTGCTGGGCCCCAGAAAAACTTTGTACGGTTCAATGTTATCTTACCGGTTATCTGGAATGTGACCCATGTAGGTCTATAGGGGATTAAAATCCACACAAAATACAAATTAATTACCAACTTGGCTGTCCATTTTCAGCTATTTAGTGGATAATGGTGCCTGGCTGGATTATTTATACATTTGTTATTCTGAATAGTTTTAATTCTTCTCAGAATTCAGTAGGTGAATAAACTGAAATCCTGCTGATATTAAGTCAAGGAAGTTGTAAAAATAAAAAGATTGTCAAACCACATCCCAAAAACATAACCATTTGTGGTTAGAGCTTGTTTTGTTTGTTTAACTACAATTACTCATCCACCTCATGTAATGACCTCTGCTCCACATTCTAATTATAAATATATCCATAGAGGTGGCAATCGGCACCAATATTTGAAGGTGAAATACAAACAAATGTCCTCCTAAAAAAAACGTGTTTCTTTTTGCCAATTCAAACAATATCAGGAAAGACAATTCACCAATATACTCAATTTAATGACCTTACAGTGAAATAACTAGCCAGCGGTAAATGTTTTCACTTCAGGAAATGATAACTGACAGAACCTTACATTCATACACTTGAAAATTAATTATGTGTAAAATACTTTTAATTTTGGGATGAACAACGCACAATTTTCTACAGCAGTATTTGAACCTGCAACTTCCGGATTAACGTGCCGGTGCTCTACCAACAGAGCTATTTAGTCCTGAAGGTAGTGGTTTCATGATTTTGTTATCGTTTGTGGGTGCCAACTGCCAATAAGAAGCAACTTTTACAAGCGGGGATGATACTTCACAAAGGCATTGGAGGCAATCGTCTCCATGCCTCTGGTCATTGCCTCAGAGCCTTTTGAAAATGTTGAAGTAGAAATGTAAATGTCCCTCATTAGAGATGTTCTTGTTTATGAAATTCTGCATCAGGCCTGTAGTACAAAAAGCGACTACCTGTTTCTCAATAATATGAGCAGGCAGTGTAATGAAATATTTATGGGATGTTTTCATTTATTTATTGTGGTGGGATTGGATTGATTTAACCCTTCCATGAAGCCTCTGTTGTACCATCCCAAACAAATGGACCCTAATGCCTTTTATTGTGGCACAGAGAAAGGACTTTAAATCCACTGACACAACAGATCCAGCCAGCCTTGTGTACTAAATGTTTCCTTTCTCCATGCACACATTCACATCCCAAAACAACAGGTTGGTCCCTGGGGCATAAACCCTTTGAGATCCTTTGGGTGGGGCCAGTATTAAATAATCCCATCATCCCAAAAACAAAATTGGAAAGTAGAATCACCTACATGTACTAGCATTGTCTCCGCACTGAAATGGGGTTTGTTAGTGTTATAAATTACTCCATGGCGAAAGATATTTCCTGTCATTTTCTGACAAGTCTATCTTCTCCTCCTGTGTTTTTTCTCTGTCCAAGTCTGTCAATTCCAATGAGACAGTTTCCTACCGCCCAGAGGGGAACATTGTCACTAATCCCTTGTCAATTAACCTTGGTGATTCACCAAGGTTTATGGCCACTGATTCAGTGGATATAAACCAACTGAGGCGAAGACATTTCGCTAAATGCACACACCCAAGGGGTCATTCAACCCACTTTCCCTATACCAAGCCTAGCCACACTATTCTGGATCCGCTCTCTGGCTATTCTCAGCTCAACCATCTCAACCAAAAGCATTGTTTAGTCTTTGTTCCTGGGCCAATGGTCTGATTGACTTCCTTTGTCATCACCCAGTAGGGTTGTTTACAAAATACTGTAGCCATTAGAGGCCCAGTGGGTCTGTTGGATCCATAGAGATCAGGGATTCCTTTGGGGCATGGACAGGGTGACAGTGGTCACTTTTTCACAACAGACACACAACAAATAAGGGAAGGAAATCCTAAGACATGCTCTATACAGCCACCACAGGAATATGAGCTGTTAGTCTGTATCCTGCCAGGCAACACCAAGAAAGAAACCTATTCAACGATCATCCACACTTTTTGCAGACCTGTTTTATGTAAAAGATAAATTATTAACTTGGATTCATGGTTTTAATGAAGTTTCACTCTTTGACTGAGCAACATTTGAGTTGGATCATGACTTGTTTTTTCATTAAATATAATATTTCCTTTTTTTATATCAATGAAAACACTCCCAATATAACCCCTACTTTCCTTCCCTTACCAGCATCATCAAGTAATACCATGGAGCAATGGACCATTGGTGCCCAGCTCTGAAACTAGAGTAAAATTTTAGGGGGGGGCACAAGGGGGGTGCACCATTTTTACAAGGGGAGCACTTCTGGCCAAGTTTGCTTTTTTTCTTAAACAAGCCCCTTTCAGGGGTCTTGTTATGACATTTACTATTTTGTATCAGTGCAAAAACAATTTACATTGTCTGTGTGTAAATGGAAAAATAGTTTTTAAAAGCGTTGAAATTATCACATTAAAATGTAACATTTTACTCTGGAAATTTTCAATTTCAGAAATCCAGATTTCAAATGGGGAGGGGGGTACCCGGATATCACACAAGCCCCCCCTCCCCCCCCCTTAGTTGCGTCACTGATTGTTGCTAACCCAGTTTTGAAATTCCAAACACATCTTTTACAAGGAGGCGTATGCAGGGCTTGAAATTAACAATGGAACGCAGGCCCGAGGCCAGTGATTTTAGCGTCGGGCCAGTAAACTCAAGACTGGACAAGCACGGCGGTCTTGTGTCTTCTTTCAATCGAATAAAATACATCATTGTGTAATAATAATATCTATGTGAAAGAACAGAATCTAATATCTTTCAATTCTGTTGAAGCATTGAAGCACACTTACACGTAAAAATAAATAAGATAAATCCACTCATTCAACTAACTTAGATCATGCTTAGCTTATGGTCTTGTAAACTAAATTCTGGTCTAGTGAACATTTTGAGCTACAAGCCCTGTGGTCTTGTGTTGTCTAGATAGAAATACAGGTACCTCTGAATATCAGGTGTCAAAAGGGAGCGTATTGTCACTCAATAATGTACATGTACCAATCCCAACGCCAGACATTCAGATGTCAATAATAAGGTGGTTTGTGTTGTTCACCCATGCTGACATTACAAAACTACAGTAGTGAGAACTAAACAGAGAAGAAACCAGTAAGTTAATCTTTTTGACATGCAAAAAGTCCTAAGAAGGCAGCTGTGATTGATGTTGCAGTTCAGATTGACACCAGGAACCTAGCCCTAGATTGTGTTCCTTAGTCAATGTCCAACTACTTGATTGCACTCCATCAGCACTCCAGCAATAACAAACTTAATACCTCTTCAAGCTCCAACTAAAAGGTTGACCTAAGAAACAAGTCGGAAAGCTTGTGCAATTAATTCTGGACTCTGTCAACGCCCCCCCCCCCAACAATACCAAGTCAAGAGTTTGTTGCCACTGAAATTTAGTTTGCTTTTTGTATTTTTCAATCACTTCATGATCAAAGATAACAAGCGGTGTAAGAAATGCAAATTTGTGGGTGTGATTTCTTTTTCTAAATCGATCCCTGTAACGAAGTGTTTTTACACAGGTGGCTAATCAAACAAGTGGCAGTCATTAAAAATTTCAGGTCTAAGAGACATATGCTAACCATATCGGTCACTGAGCAGACAGACACTGCCTAAAACCTTTACCAGGATCTACATGGATGGTACAGGAAGAATCGATGTTGTTGCGGTACACAACAGTTTCGCTTCCTGCTGATTGGAACTTGGACATGATTATTTAAAAACATTCATCCATAAAATTCAATTTACTTGTTTCACTGAGGGTTTTCACCATCAGGGGAAGTGAGCACCAAGGCTATTGCAGCCTTCACAGGTGATGCTTTTAGACTAAAGAACCTGCAATTGCCAACCTGCCCTGAAAGCCTGTCATGTCATGGTTATATTAGTTTCCTGTTTTGATATTGATGTATAGATCAAATTTCTGCGCCCTACAGACTGTGTTACTGAAGCCTGTACTACCCTCCTCTTTCTTTCACCTCAAAGAAAGGATCCAACTGACCAATTTAATCAAATTAAATTCGGCCCTTTACAAGCTTGGATATTCAATAAATGCCGTCAGGATGGCTGGTTTAAATACCAGGCTTTATTCCTAAGCCACTGGATTTCTTGATGTCAACAATGGGAAATGAAGGTCTGATGTCATTGTCTAAGTCAAATTTATTTACTTTGATTTTCAGTCAGACTTTAGAAGTTTATAAAGACTCGGGTCCAGAAGTACAGCCTCATATACCAGAATACCAGGTTCCATTAAGCATTTAGGGTTTGATTGTTGGGATAACCCCAATTTTTACTTCTTTTTTTTTTTTTGGGGGGGGGAAACAAAACTGCCTTATTAAAATTGCCTTGAAATACAATCAACAAGAGCAAACTAAAAAAAAAATTTCAAATTGACAGCATTTTATAGCTGGGCACGTTACCCTTGATTGGTAGCTTGTCCAAAGTAAGGTTTTTGATTAACGATCATACTTTTTTAAAGACTAACCTCAAGGAAGATGCTTCTCTTTGCGCCACCTTGTGTAAATCATTTCTTATATACTGGACATCTAATGCTGCCCTTTTAGCTAGATGTGAGTGCAGAATGTCCCAGCTTACATCACACGGCTGATTGGGTCGGACTCTGCGGCTACTGTTCTGACAAATGAAATGATCCAAACGTTTGAACTCTTGCTGGTTAGCCAAGTATTTCCCAACGACCTTCTGTCCATCCATCTCACCGTAGAAGACGCCTTTCTCCTTGGTGAAACCTGCTGTCTCCATATCCAGTGTGATGTTTCCAGCGTAAAATTTATCACAGAGTGAAGTGCCATAGCAGCCAGGGCATTTCTCTTCTTGGAGGGCTGCCGGTGGTACCTTAGAAAACTGTCTCATCAGCGAAGGAGTCTTTCCAGAAGCTTGCAATGAATCAATATGTTCATCCTTCTTGGACACTTTCAAAGTTTGATTTTTTAAATTATTATCAGCTTCATACAACCGAGCATGTTCTAATAATTCTGCTCTGAATAAATTCAGATCCCTGCCAACGTTTTTTCTTCCTTCACCTTCTTGCCTGGTATCAATGTTCCATGGGTCTAGTGAAGTCGGCAGGGCGTGGTTATGGGAGTCTTTCACCTCCCGCTCATACGATCCAAAACTGACGCTGACAAACTGTACAGCAAGGAGACAGCATAGAAGAAGCCCTATCAGATGTGTGAGCTTCCTCCGTATCCGAAAAGTTAGCATCTTGTTATAGAGTCTGGTCAAAACATCATGCTTTGAACATCTGTGACATCAGAGAGCTTCAGGGAAGTGTTGGGTCAAGGTGAATTCTAGAAAAATGAAAAGGATTGTTTAAAAGTTTAGAGTTGCATGCTGAACATGTCTGGCACCTTGTGAATTTTGTAGATTGGTATTAAGAATCATCCAGAATGTTTTTCAAGTTTACTTTCATCTTCTTCTTTTTAGGGCTTCGGCCGAACACCTCCTTGATCATGTTCTGGGGTTTTTTCGTTTTTGTTTTTTAGGGTGCAGAAATAATGTACATAACTGGGCTCAAAGCTGTTAAACAGAAACACTTGCTCAAAGACACAGGACACCTTTGGTAATTGTCAAAGACCAGTCTTCTCACTTGGTGTATCTCAACATATGCACAAAATAACAAACCTGTGAAAATTTGAACTCAATTGGTCATCGAAGTTGCGAGATAATAATGGAAGAAAAAACACCCTTGTCACACGAAGTTGTGTGCTTTCAGATGCTTGATTTTGAGACCTCACGCGTGAGGTCTCGAAATGAATACATTTATTTGCTGCCGTATCAGTGTAGCACAGAAGTTGGCATGAGTATTTTTCAACATCAAATTGTTACACACGAATCATTTAATGACAAATGGTGCATTATTAAAAATGAAGATTATAAAAATCGCTGCTTGATCTTTCTATTCCAAATTTCCAGAGACAAGGAAACATCTTGGGTGTGTGCATTGTATTGTATTTGGTTGAATTTCCTGTGTTTTCGATATTGATTTTTTAACTATTTATTTATTTGGATCTTTGTCTTTCCTGGGTCTAGATTAATTTCAGCATGTGGATGCAACTTGAACAAACATACTGAAATCCTTGAAGAGCTGAAATTTAAACTATGATAATATTTACATTTGAACAGTAGAGAATAGGCCTAGTAGAGAACCCCATGGGTTAACCAGAGGTATAAAAAACTGCTATTTTTTTATGTGTCTCCCAAATAACAATTTTCAAGGATGTCAAAATAACACTGAACCACAAGAAATAATAACAGCGTAAAACTCATGTGAATACGATTTTGTTGGAGGTGTTGGGGGTTTATACACCAGACAGAAACTAGACTGTTTGTTTTGGGTACCTGCATGGTTATCAGGCCTCGAAGGGAAGTGACTCAAACAAAATTGAACTTCCTGATCTGTGGGTGATAGTTTTCCCAGACAATACATGGAGTACATCAAAGGAAAGCATCTACGGACATGCAGGGGTTGTCTGATCTGAGAAATCAGTTGAGACTTCGCGTTTTTAAAAGAATCTGGCGACCATGCTTAATGGGACGGTACACTATTTGTTTTCCGAAGAATACAGTTTTAATCCTAGTTTCCAAGAAACATACCCTCACAATAAGCTATGAACAATTCATTGATACACAGTTTGAAGAAGTCTATTTCATAAGGTATTGTTTTTGTACAAAATAATAATGTCCTTTACCTGTGGAAAAAGTTTGATTAGGTTCAATCCAGAAAATCACTCATTATAAAGTTCATAATCATACCAGTACCAATCCTCCAGAGAAAATGTTCGTCTTAAATACAGTAATAATCAAGAAAACAGCATTTGAAGACCCCACAAATCACTTGCCTTTTTCAACTGCTGCAATTGAAATAAGCCAGACAAACAATTAATTATGTGACAGACCTTCAAAACAGGGATAATTCGTAGATTTTGTTGATCTTCCTTAAATCCATTTTACGATGCCCGTCAAATTAGTACGCCGCCTTTAGCAATAGGTGGTCACCAATTTGTGCAGCAGGTATTGTCCCTGGAAATCATGCTTGTTGCTTTTGTTCAATTGATAAAATGGTTGTAAACTATCCAGCTTATGCGCGTTAGGTACAACTGTACGCCTAGCTGCACCCCTACACCTCGCCAATTGTAGGTATTTTCTTATAAAGGAAATCTACTCCGGCAAACAGTTTAGATGTAAATACTGCAGGAATGCTAATCTTTCAGAACATTACTGGTAAATTTAGGACTCTGAATAGTTGCTTTACAGGAGAATGCATAATAGTGAACAAACATCAAGATGCTAAAAGAGGAATGGTACAAAAACATCCTCAAAGTTCTTCCACCTGATTTGTATACAACAAAATACTGCATCGTGAATGGATCACCAACCTGCTGTATATCTGTTTCAAAACCAAGGAAAAGCCGAGTGCAATGATACTCCAGTCAAAAAGAAAAACTTATAAAGAAAACACATTCAAATATGCTGAAATATTATAAGTGTCGGGGTTTTCAAGGAACTAAAGCTCTTTTCACCTGACAGAAAAAGAAAATAAATTCAGTCCAGCAGGACCAGTTGGCTTGTCATTTCACTAATCTGTCAAGTTTTTCAATCATCCATTCTTTATAATTCAATAGGGATGCTTTTCAACACTAGCGAACCGGATTACCTAAGACTGAAGTTTGACTAATCCTCAGGTCCTTTAACTAGCATTTGGCAAGCGGACCAATGTTTACAGGAAAACGCAGACAGGGTGTCTAATCATTACAATGTACATTTACTACTTCTATAATTCGTAAATTTCGATTTAGTAGTTACAAATATTTTACAATGTGAGCATTGTAATCTTCATAAAATGAAAAAATAAAATGTCTTTGTAGATAGTAGGCCTACCTACTCACAATGACAAATTACTGCTTTACAGCTCACTTAAAAGGACAAGCTTTTCCCACTATGCGCTCCTTTTAAAAATTTGCTTATAAAATAAATATTTATATCAAACAAATTTTCAGGGTCACTTAACATTCTTTTGTGGTTTTCCCTGGTGCGCTATCTGGACCTCTGGCAAGTTTGATATCCGCCTTATCATCATTGACCATTGCTATAGAAACTCCCACAAAGCCCATTTGTATCAACAAAGGAAGGTGATAAACTATAGATTCCCTAAATGGTACTGTTTACATTACTGATGACCATGATAACTGGTGCAGTATGACATTTTGTTTTTCCAAAAGGCTGGCCATGACTGAGTATCCAGACATTGATGTACATAATAATATACATCCACCTATTATTCCCCACTAATGGGTGGTGGGGTCTAGCAACAGCTAGCTATAAGCTTTAGGTTTTTTTATTTATGGCAACTAAAAAAATGAACTGACAAGCTGCAAATCTTCAGTCGAAAATGACTGTTAACCCTTAACATATCCTCCCTCCCACGAGGATGAACAATCTCAACGATTGTTTCAAGAACACGGTCACATAAAAAATAAACAGGACAAACAATTTATGTACCTGAATTTTATAACATTATTTGTATTATCAGAACAGTTTGTATTTCTTTGGAAAATGCTTGAACAGTAAATCCCCCACTGCTTGAAAAAAACTTATTGGTTTATGGCAAAACACCGTTTGGTAGATTTGAGGAATGTTTTCAAGTGGTTGGTGCCAAAAAGAAGGTAATTAGTTTGTGACGGCAGTGGGGTTCCATAAACACACACCAGCTGAAAAATTGTGTTTTAACAAGTTTTGTTATCAGGGTTCGACAATACCATATACTGATGGCTCCGCCTCTCTTGGTATAAAGTACTGCCATACATCTGGCCAGAGTGTTTTAAGTACTGATTACCAACTGTAATTGCTGGATTTATCTTGCTTTTCTGTCGATTTGTGTAATCACAACTCGTTATCTTCCATTGGACAACAAGAATTTTGATTTATTTCCAGGTGCTGCCTGACATAAAGTTACCAACACAATCAACATTTTATTTAAATATATATAGGCCCACTCCACATACATAATGTTCAATTTATATTCATTGATTCAGAAATGAAATTGTCTTATTCATATCTAACTTTACAATATAAGCCTATAGGCCTATATGTGAACCATAGGCAATGAAGGGTGTAAAAAGAATTTTTGAAATACAATTGCAAACTTCAAGTGAGCTTTTCTTCAAAGGGAAAGCAAGATTTTAGATGAAATTTGGTTGGGGTTTTTTCCTTCAAGTTTTGCAGTTGTTTTTGGTTTTTCCTTCATGTTTTTATACATCTCTTAATGTCAGTTTACTACCTCCATGATTGAATAAACAGTTAGGCCTAACACTCATGAACATTCATTTGAAGTGGTTACAATTCAACACAAGGTTGGGGAGTCAACTATTTTCCAATCTTAACTGGCGTAAGATCGAGGACAAACCCTAAAAATTTAATTTGTAAAACATACGTTAAATCGATCAAATCTAGTGATATGATCTTGTTGAACTTAAGTTGATTGATCGGCCCATTGAAATTGCGTTCAATAACACATTCAACCTGCTACATTCCTCACCAAAAGTTAACAAAACCCACATGACAAAAATGAATCTATAAAGTGGTATAACTGTCCACGTTCAACAAACGACAAGGGTAGGCCCCGGACAAGGTTGAACGAAACGTATTCAATGTCACAAACACCATACGGTTCGCATTGTCGAGCTTGGTAAACGAATAATTGAGGGGCATACACTGTATTTTGTAGACTGTAGTTATAGCTGCCATCAAACTTTAGCTAAGTTGAGAAGCATTTCGAGTAAGAACTGTCTCTCCGAAACGTTTATAGTTATAGCATGCATTAGATCTAGGCCTGCTGCCAACCAAATAAAAACATAAATCAGGAAGAGGTAAAGTTCATGTACCATTCCCAAGATAAGTGACTTACCATCTGACAATGTGAAAACGATATTGCAATGTTGTCTTCGGAACACTTGTTTTTAAATTTTCCCAGCAACCGTATTAAGCACGTGTTTGTATGCTGTCTACATGGTCTAGCTCGACCTACATGCCCTGGAATTGTGTACATTACTTGCGTTGGAAACTAACCCACACTACAATGAACGGCTAACACACGAACTTGCCACAGTCTACCTTCGTGTCTGTGTGTTTATCACGTGCGCATAGATAAATGCATGCAAAAGTTTTGGCGTTTCAACTATCAGTCATTGCTGTCGTCCAATAGAAATAAAGAACTAATAAAATAGGCGTGTGCTACATATCGCTTGGCCAATAGGAGGGCCTCGTTGGTCAACATAAATTTTGATCACTTTTGCATGGTTGTTTGGTTATCGTCTGCTAATTTGAGAATAATGTTCTATGTACCCCGTCCCCCAAGGTTAAAAAGACAACCAGGTAGGACTAGAAGTTTCTTATAAACTTGTCACAGAGTGGGATGTTCAAAATTATGGGTATTTTAAAAGCATTCTTTTCTTCTTCATCCTGAATGTTTTGAAAGGGTTTTTTGTACTGGTAGGATGTTGAAAGGATTCGTTATTGACATAAACGTTTTCTGGTTTACAAACCTTGAAAATCTGCACTTGAAAGTGTTTTCAAGTTGTTGCACTCGAACAACAATGCCCGATGACCCTAAGGTTCAGATCTTGTAGAAGATAACTCTGCCATCTGAATTGGTTCCGCAAGGAGGTTATCTCCAAACAAACTTGGGTGCGTCTTGTACGCATGAAACCCGCGATAAAAGCATGCAAGCGTCGCATTATGATTGAAACATCGCAATGGTGGGGTGGAGTAATTATTGCAACTCAGTTTGGGGGTTGTTCAAAACCGTGTGCCGTGACTTAAGTGTTTCTTTACTTTTAGGATTTTATTGAGCGTTTGTATGATGTAGACAATTCCATTTGTCCATTACAATGTTAGCTCAGAGTCTAAAAAAATGTATCCATGTAAGGGATTATCCAGATAATCCCTCGTTAATCCGATTGGGTTTATATTCTGTTTGAGTGAGAGTGGGGGTGTTACGAGTTCTTGTTTTTTTCAAACCAACAGTCAATCTATACGAAGATGATTGATTTTCTTCCTTGCTTGGGAAAGCGTTGTCTGTTTTGCATTGCAAACCGGAAGATTTTTGTTTTCGTTTTGTCAGACCATAATGACTCGTCAGGGCGCTTTTTTGGCAACAATCCAGCTTAGGCAAAGGATCCCAATTTAGTTCCTAGACTATCATCAAAGTCTATAGTGGTCCTAAATTAAGATATGAACGGTCTTCACTTAAAGATTATGATAAATGGTTTGTGCTTATCGCAGGTTTGTGCTTATCGCAGGAAATTCATTCAAACCCTCCATATTTTTTTTTAACAAACATCAAAAGCTGTGAAGGAAAAATTTATCTCATTTGGTGGTGACGTTTACGAAAAAATACTGAATATGTATGTTTTGTTACGAAATCTGTGCATCATCGGTCATAAACGTATCAACGTCTGCCAACCGACTTTTGAAAAGAAATCGAGTGTTCGATTTCTCTCCCTTGGCAGCGTTTCTGGAAGAAAGCTTTAAACTCTTCCAATCACATTGACATTACAGTCAGATGAATCAAAGAGTTTATCATTGAAATCTGATGACTAAACAGAGACAAGAATGCAACGTACAAAAGAACAGATTAATTTCAACTTTGTTCCTACCTTTGTTGGAGATAAAACGAACGGGATAACGAGTATCTTCGAGCAACTGTGGACAAACTGCAGACACGTTTTCCAGTATTGTGAAGGATACCATTCTCTGCTCACAGCTATAAACCAGGAGTATACATGTATAAATGTCTCAATTCATTGCGGCTGGATAAAAGATCTAGAAGTCAAAAAGTACTTGCACAACATGTTTGTTATTGACCACATCTGGTGTAGGTCTCTCACATTTCCTATCGGCTGGTAATTCATCACAACTGCAGACCGCGAAATGATCAAACACCCAAGTGATCGAACACGAGACACCGAACAAAGTGATCGAAAGAGGAGTTGTCAAATTCCTTCCTGTCGGTGTTTTACAGAGAGCAACAAAAAGATCTCCCCCTCATATTTGCTCCATTCAGTATTATAGAGGAGACCATCCTCTGTGTGTGGAGACCCACAGTTGCTTGGGGTTTGGGGAAGAACAAAAAGTAAACCAATACCCCTGTGTCTACGTGATGATATGACACCAGACATTGGGTTAGCACTTCATTCGGACGTGCAAGCGATGATAAAAGCTTTATACTTTAATCTCCAGCGAAGTGATGTCACTGGACCGGTTCTGGGATTGTCTGGGAGAGAGCTTTTGTTCACCCCCTAAGACCACCATGGGAGGATGCTGTGGTGGGGACTGACAGTACAAGAAGAGAAGTGAGCGGGGATTGGATGAAGCCATAAAACTTTCTGGGCACTCCTCTTTGTATTGTCATTACGTTTGGTGAATAGCGGTGCCCCTTTCGCCAGGCCAGCTATAGAGTTTGAGTCTTAAATTGGTGTTGGGCCCCCGAGTCACGTCAAAGAACTTTTTTCTTCTTTCTATCCGGGGCGAGGGGAAGGTAAACTATCATATTCAAAAGTATGACATCTTCCTTCAGGGGAAATCATTAAAATATATGTTTGAGGGTAGGCCTTTTTGCAAGATTCGCTTTGAATGCCCTTGTAGAGCAAGACTGTGTTTCAATCAAACAACTCAAAAAATGGAAAAATGGACGAGCAACTCGTCATCACAGCTGACCGATTGAGGGCAGTCTTTAAAGGGTGTGTACAACATTGGTAAGAATACAAATATAAATGCTCACAGATTTGCACAAAACTCACATGGTATAAAGATGGTCATGGTAGAAAACTTCCCTTGAAATAATTTTGCTTGAAATGCCATAGTTTTTACGAAATGAGTAAAATTATAGTATTTATCCTGCAGGATAAATTCCGATGTTTGAAAAAAAGTTAAAACACATAAGGGGGTTTTTCACTGTTTTCTCATGACTCCGAAGACTGATTTAGCTTAAACTTTCACAGGTGTGTTATTTCATGTATATGTTGGGTCACATCATGGAGGAATAAATTCCTCCATGGTCACATCGAGTTTGGATACAGGTCTTTGGCAATTACCAATGTTGTACACACCCTTTAATAGCTATAAAACCAAACAGAGTCGCACAGTTTTTTGTAAACTTTAAGAGAGTTGCCTCATCTGAGCTTCTAGCTAGCCCTATGAAAGACATGTTCTTCTGTTTTCTTTGTACAATGACATGGAAAGCCAATTCTATGATACAAAAGACTCAGCTATCCGACGTGCTCAGCTATCCGGGTGACCAAATACGGTAACATTACGTCAATCATGTCATGCCTGCGCAGTGGCAAGCGTAATTAGTCCATTTTAGTGCCGTGCTCTCCCCCGTGCTCTACTAGAACTCTACTCGACCCTCGATCTCTGTCATGGCGGCGCCCACAAGCGGAATGAGTGCTGAACGCGTGGATCGTTTTAGAGAACTTTGTGAGAAGACCAATAATATTATCATATATTTAAGCAGTGGAACATATACAGAAGGGTTGACAGATGTTCAGAAGAGGGTTGTTCGTTGCCAATCCAAAAATTATACGTATGATGAGACCAGTAAGTATATACACTCAAAATCAAATCGACAAGTACATTCATCGCAATAGAGAAAGGACCCTTCTCTATGAATGATGATAGGTAGGCTACCTACAACACATGGAGGTAGGAATGGTACTACGCTAGTGTGTACGTCTACGTGTAGGAAACGTGTACTGTACGCTTATATTATATAATTGTTGTAACGAAATTGTACTTTTACAATGTGCGTTTTGTTATAATTACCAGTGCATATCACATCAGGGCATTGTGTGAATTTCCTATTGATAATGATATGACTATCGTAGGAGGTCCTGTTTTCAGGGCGTCCCTGAAATCGATGCAAATCTTTTACCTCTCTGCGCGCGATGTAAACAGTCCCTAGATACAATTTTTGTGCTTTGACTTGCCAAGCAAAGAGTCTCCTCTCCTTTGACCAAAACTTAGAATTATGTGAGGCTCCACTGGCAAGTTGCACTTGTATTACAAAAATTTGTGGTATTTTAGGCATTTCTACAAGGTACAAAAATATGTCGTACTGTCGGGGCCATAAAAAAAAATTGCCCGCCGAAAAAGTTTCATCGAACAATTTTTCAATTCACAATTCACGATGATAACATCATGTGACTTAAAATTCTGCTGAGCATTCTGGGGAAAAAAATACAGAGGCTTAATGAAGCCATGTGCCTTACATCATTTTCTAACAGTCTGGAGAATTTTTTTTTAAACCCTCATAATGAGTCATATCATTTATTATTAATATCATTAAAATTTAAACATTGGCTTGGTGATTCAAATATCACTGTTTATTGATATGCTTTATTATAAATGTTAAGAAACATAAAAAGATTCAAAACTTTTTTTAAAAATCAGATTTAAAAGCCAAGACTTATTGACACTTTTTTTTTTACTTTTTTTTTTTAAAGTTTTTGCAAATTACCATCGTAATTTTTAAAATTAAATAAAAAATATTTTGAATAAAATGAAGACAACTGCTGGCTATAGAGTCATACACAACGTCTCACAGAACACTTGAAGTCACTGCAGATGTTTCTTCTGTGTATGGCTTCACCAGGACACCATACTTTCTTGTTTGCCTCGAAAACAGGTCAAACTCAAAACACGGGGACGCTATTGAAGTCATCGAAGATTGGTGCGTGGTGTGAAAGTTTCAATGTCTATCAAGTTTTAATATATTTTTACATACTTCTTATAAACAAAGGAAGGTAATTAGGGCATCAGTTGATATATGGCATCATTATTTGTTTTTCAATTCAAAGAAAAAGGCATAGTACATCGAAAACGGGACATGGGAGGATATATGAGCCAAAATCTCTGAATTCCACTCTTATTTTAAGTTTCACTGTTAGTTTGTGTTACTCTTTTAGTCTTTTATCAGCTGTATCAGAAAAGTAAATTGAGAGAAGTGTTATATAGGGGAAAAGTAGACCCAGTAACTGGGGCACTGTACTCCTTTTTCGAAATTTTGACATCATCGGTCGTACTAGCGCCCCAGCGTATCGAAGTATTTTCCCCGAGCAAAACTCATCCAACTCTCGGTTGGATTTTAGACGGGCACCCGTGCCTCAACCGTGATAACAGCGCGGTTGAGGCAGGACACCCGTCTAAAATTTGACAGGTGCCCTGCCTCAACCGCATGGTCATCATGGTTAAGGCAGGGCACCCGTGGATAATTGAGTTTTGCTCGGGGAAAATACTGTACTTCGATATGCTGGGGCGCAACTACGATGACCGATGATGTCAAAATTTTGAAAAAGGAGTACAGCGCCCCAGTTACTGGGTCTAGGGGAAAAGTAGAAAAAGGGGGAAGGAGAGCTCGAGGTAGACGGTGAGTTGTCATGGAAAAGAAAAGAAGAAAATGAAAGAAGGAGAGGAGTAGGGAAGATGGAGAGTGGTTATTGAAAGACAGAATAGTGGGCTGGTTTGGTAAAGAGGAAGATGTGAAAGTAGGAAGAGGACTTGGGGGGGTAGGCTGGTTAAGTGAAATGATTGGAAAGAGGGATGAACAGTGAAGGTTCAGTTAGGTAAGCTGCCAGCTGCTGCTTGCTGTTTACAGTCATCGCAGAGGGAGGGGCGGTGAGGGGTTGTATTAAATTTCTTTCTTTGCATCTTTTGGAGGCCATTGTTTTTTTGGCTACACCCCTATGTTCCGACACCCCTATGTTCCGACACCCCTATGTTCCGACAACCCTGGTGTATTTTCCTATTCCTAACCCTAACCCTAACCCTAACCCTATGTAAATCATGAGGGGGCTGTCGGAACATAGGGGTGTCTAAACCGCTATTGTCACATTTTTTAGATTACTCAATTAAATATAGTTTTTACTTTGGCCCTGGATGGTCAGTAATTGCTTGTCCCTTTTTCATTTTAAGGAGGTGAACTGTTCTACACCGGTAACAAGGCAGACATCAAGAAGATGGTAGTACTGCAAGAGAATGAAGCGCTAGGCATCCTGAAATACTACCACTCATCACCGACAGGAAGACATCGTGGGATAAATGCCACACTGTCCAAAATTTCCATGAATTATACATGGAATGGAATAAAGCGAGATGTTATGGAGTTTGTAAGTGGGTCTTTCCATAAAGTAGGGGGCCAAAGCAGGACATGGTGTTATTTCTCAAAATGTAATTTACTTTCTATATTCTTTGCATGTTCATATGGTGGGAATAGCTCATACGTTTAATGTATAACTTCAATTTCTCGAATCAGATTTTTTTTCTTCATATACGATCCAAAACTATCCATCACACTGTAACGGAGACACCGGTGTCTCAGTTACAGTGTGAAGTGTGAAACTTGTGACTTGTTTTGCCATAAATTAGTAGGTAATTTATAAACATCATTGGTATACTGTAATTCAGCTATTTTCAATGAAAACCTTCAAACGTTGGCCAAGCAGTAAAAGTCGACAGTTTTATGCGTAACCGTGTCACTGGTGTCTTTGTTACACTGTGACTCAAAAAGTCCTGTCTCTCTTATTATGCATCACAAATGTCTGAATCGAGCAAAATGCATATGTAATACCTGCTACATGTACATGTATGTAGCATGTATCACTATGCACTTTGCTAGATTCAGACATTTATGATGCATAAGAGAGACAGGACTTTTTGAGTCACGGTGTAACAAAGACACCAGTGTCACGGTTACGCGTAAAACTGTCGGCCTTTACTGCTGGCCAACGTTTGAAGGTTTTCATTGAAAATAGCTAAATTACAGTATACCAATGATGTTTACATATTACCCTTTGAAATTTAAATTTTCAATGAAAACCTACTAATTTATGGCAAAACAAGTCACAAGTTTCACACTTCACACTGTAACTGAGACACCGGTGTCTCCGTTACAGTGTGATGGATAGTTTTGGATCGTATATGAAAACAAAACATCTGATTCGAGAAATTGAAGTTATACATTAAACGTATGAGCTATCCCCACCACGAACTTGCAAAGAATATAGAAAGTACATTATCCTTTGAGAAATAACACCATGTCCTGCTTTGGCCCCCTACTTTATGGAAAGACCCAAGTGGGATATCACTTTATGAAATTATCGTGTTGTTTTTCATGTAATGGCACCTTTACGTTTCTATACATCTTTCTTTTGTTGTGCCCTCTGAAAGAGTCTAAATGACTACGCCATTGTCACATTGATTTCATTAGTGTTTTCTTAAAAGGCACTGGAGACGTTTGGTAATGACTCTTAAATATATATTAGCCTAAAAACTTACTTGGTAACGAGCAACGGAAAGCTGTTGATAGTATAAAACATTGTGAGAAACGACTCCCTCTGAAGTAACGTAGTTTTTGAGAGAAAGAGGTAATTTCTCACTAAAATATTTGAATCTGAGAAAGACTACAGGCCTGAAGCCTTTCTCAGGCATCTGAAAGCACACAAATTTGTGCAACAAGGGTGTTTTTTCTTTCATTATTTTCTTGCAACTTCGATGACCAATTGAGCCCAAATTTTCACAGGTTTGTTATTTTATGCATACATGTATGTTGGAATACAGAGGTGAGAATACTGGTGTTTGACAATTACCAAACATGTCCAGTGCCTTTAAGGTGTAGCATTTCTAGAAAATGAAATGTCTTACATTCTATCTTTTGCAAATGACAGTTTTCCTTTGTTGTGATTTTGGTTGAAAGAAAATTTCCTCATTTGGCCCCAGATCATTTTTCACATGTTCTCTCAACCGTTATCAAGTACAAATTTCAGTCTGATTGGCAAGTCAAACCTCAAGGTATTACTTATTTTGGAACGGTTAATTGTGCTTGATAGATGCATTCGCACTACATAAATGTACAACAAACATTGTGTATGCAGGGTTCGAATTTTACACTGGACCGCAGGCCCGAGGCCAGTGATTTTAGCATCGGGCCAGTAAACTCACAACCGAACAAGTCCGGCAGTCTTGTGTTGTGTTTAATGTTGACTTTCATTCTTATATTCTTATAATTCTGTTGATTATTGAAGAATACTTACCCATAATACAAATGAGATAAATCTTCTCTTAGTGCTTTTTTCAAATTCAAAACAAATTAAATTGTGTAGGCATTTTTTATTCTCATTTCAATTGTAGTCTAGTGTACAAAATTCTGGTCCAGTAAATATTTTGAGGTACATGTACATACAAGCCCTGCGGTCTCGTGGGTTTTTACCCCAAATTCGAGCCCTGTTATGGTTTCTTGCTGAATATTGCTTATTCTTTATTTTTAAACAGATCAAATCCTGTGACGGATGCCAGCAGTCTAACAAAACCAAAACAAAGGCTCCACAGTTGAACGTAGTCATGGCGGACGAACCACTGCAGCTTGTGGGAATGGATTTAATGGGTACATAGCTTTAACAGATGTGTCTTATTTTGGTATTAATTTCAAATGGATCAGAGTATTGTACTTTGTGTTTTTCTCTCTTTATCTTTTGGATGGCTTTTTGATCTTACTCGAAATTTTGTATTTACCATTATTTAACTAACATGTAAAGCATACGAATTTGTTGTTGCACTAATGCATTGTTTGGCTATTACTTTTGCCCAGGACCTTTGCCGACCACACAGGAAGGCTTCAAGTACATTCTGACGTTCACCGATTATTATTCCAAATTTGTTGAATTCTTCCCACTGAAGAATAAAGAGGCTACTGAGATAGCATCCTGTATACAAACATTTGTGTGGCGATGGGGTGCCCCAAAGATACTTGTTTCAGGCCAGGGGCAAGAATTTGGTGCAAAGGTCAGTTTTCCAAGTCTGTTGAACCTGCTATATTTTTAATAATTACTTACAGCACACATATGGTCACAGTTAATTTGTATAAAGGCCTTTTCACACGAGGGAAATAAGCAGGGGGTCCATGGTCCTAAGAACACAACGTTGTCAAGTCCACATCGTGTGAAATGTACCTCTGCTCTGCAAAAGCATGGGCGATCCCTAGTCTTTTTCTGACCATGATCGAGACCAGCAACAGCAAAACACAACCTTGTGAAAATTCACCATGATCGTCTGTACATGCTGTTAAAGCCCCTTTCACACGAGAGCAATTTAGCAAGGGTCCCTTGCTTAATTGTAGCATGGTTGTAAAATTTTACAAAATGTACCTCGTGTGAAAGCACAACAATTTTTACACTGACCAGGGTCCCTAGTAAAATCTTGTCCAACATTGCTACATTTTGTCGGGAGGTCCGGACAAGAGACATTTTTTTAGTCATGTAATTTGACAGTACATGTTTTTAAGATGCAATCTTGGCTCTTAATCCTTCATCACAGAGTTGAAATTAACATAATTGCTTTAGAAATTTCCTTGATTGATTGTTGTTTCTTGGAAATTGTTTTTTTTTAAAGTAGCATTTTTTCCATAGGCGGGTCGGTGTTAAAATACAAACACATTATGTATCAATCAATTCTGTACCTCAGGTAAACACTGATCTGTGCAAGAAACTTGGTATTGATCGTTCAGGAACGAGCGCATGTCATCCACAGACGAACAAACTTGCTGAGCGTACTAACCAAACTTTACGCATTCGTCTTAGTAAACTTGTGAACGATCACCAGAATGATTGGACTGAGTACTTAGATGGGGTTGCCTACTCCATCCGAACACAGAAACAGGCCTCAACTAAGTACACCCCCTTTTTCCTAATGTTTGGACGTCACCCAAGAACAGTCCTGGAAGTAAGTTTGTGTTGCTCTTGCTGATTCTTTTAATTACATATCTTCATCTACTATCACTTGGTGCTCAGACTTTCAATTTATTTTGAAAGAATAGTAGTTTAGGTATTAAGACTATGATTATTATTTATTGAGTTTGAGAACTAATTTGAATGTTAACAGATCCAACATCATGCAATTGTTCTTTAGATGGAACTTGTAGATGATGACTTGACTCTCCGATTAAATGAAGAAATTGACAATGAAGATACAGACAAAGCTGTGTCCAAAAGACAAAAAGTGATGGCTGCTACAACCTCACAGGTAATGCATTTATACAAGATTTCCCCCCCCCCACCCAATTTAACACAATGAAGTTAAAGTATACCTTTGGTTTTTGGAACTGTTCGTTTGTTTTAATCGTATATATAAATAAAGATATACAATAAAACTAACCTGTGAAAATTACAATTCAAAAGGTGGTCGCGTTTTTGAGATATTACCAAAAATCTGGAGTGGTTATGTCCACGCAGGAAGAATAATCAGTAACTGGAATACACAATCTGAGAAACGTCACTGACAGTAATGTTTCTCAGATTCCAATTTGGGGGGATAAAAACTGATATCTTTTTCCATAATCACATTACCTCGAAGTGAAATGATTCTCAAAATGCTTTATACTATCGAAAGCTGCTGTACTTCTAACCGAGTAGGTTTTTATTGCCATTAATTAAAGGCACTGAACACGGTTGGTAATTGTCAAAGACCAGTGTTCTCACTTGTTGTATCCCAACTTATGCATAAAATAACAAGCCTGTGAAAATTTGGGCTCAATTGGTCATCGAAGTTGGAAGAAAATGATGAAAGAAAAAAACACCCTTGTTGTACAAATTTGTGTGCTTTCAGATATAGGAATAAAAACTTCTTGCAAGAACTTTTTATTATTTTAGTGAGAAATTACCTCTTTTTCATACTTCAGAGGGAGTCGTTTCCAACAATGTTTTATACTATCAAAAGCTCTCCGTTGCTTGTTACCAAGTAAGTTTTTATGCTAATATTTGTTTTGAGTCATTACCAAACGTGTACGATACCTTTAAGCCCTTTGTAGGGGTTTTCGTGTTTTGAGTTAAAGGTGTTTTACCCCATTACATCTGTTGTTAATTCTCTTCCTAAATTCAGGTGAAGCAGAATGTTGCTGCTGCCCAGAGCAAGAAGAAGATTGCTTTTCAGCGACGGAAGTCAAAGGGAGTAAGAACTTTCAAGCTTGATATTGGTGATCTAGGTTTGTCGTAACCCAAATACAAAAAAGCGATTAACAAGATAAACTCAATCAGAGTTTTCTTTTTATTTATGTTTTATTATATGCCACTTAAGGCACTGAACACGTTTGGTAATTGTCAAAGACCAGTGTTCTCACTTGGTGTATCCCAACATATGCATAACAAGCCTGTGAAAATTTGGGCTCAATTGGTCATCGAAGTTGCACGAAAAAGGTTGAAAGAAAAAACACCCATGTTGTACAAATTTGTGTGCTTTCAGATAAGAATAAAAGGCTTCTTGCAAGAAGTTTTTATTATTTTAGTGAGAAATTACCTCTTTCTCAAAACTATGATACTTCAGAGGGAGTTGTTTCCTACAATGTTTTATACTATCAACAGCTCTCCGTTGCTTGTTACCAAGTAAGTTTTTATGCTAATATTAGTTTTGAGTCATTACCAAACGTGTACAGTGCCTTTGACTCTTTACCTCAAAATATAATGTGTAATATGTTGCCTGACACCCTTTCAGGAAACTGAAAATTCCCTGTATTTTTGTGGATTTTTTCAAATTAATTCATTGTTTTCACGCCATAGGATGTATTTAAAGTGCTATTTGGAAACCACTGAGGTGTCACAATAATGTGTGCATAGCCTTTGCAACGGGGAAAATCCCCCATTTCATTACTTACGAATTAGCATAGCCTACTTAAATTGTCCAACCCTGGGTGCAAATTGGTCGGTGTACAGGTGGCATGGCTGACGAACCTTTATGCCTAGTTTGTCACTATAGATTTGGAGAAACAAAGGGTGTCCATTAATGAATTTGGTGTGCATGATTACTAAACCCACCATTTTAAGAATTGTGTCCTTCATTCAATGGCAGTCACATTTTTTTCCAAAAGTAATGAAACATCAAAGTTTGACTGACATAAAAGACGACGGCAGTTTACTGTTCAAGCATGCTGCAACAATAGAGGGCGCCCAATCCAATCCTGAGACGGGGGAACACCAGGGTTACTTATTGTGTTTGTCAATGAACTGTGGCCTTTTTTGTTTGCAACTGACTGTTTGGAGAAAAAAAATAAGCTGAATGTAATTTACAATGAGGAAATCATTATTCAACAGTTTTCTTCACCATCGGTTTGTTACCATTCTGCCAGCGACGACTACAACATTGGCTGTCCTAGACTTGAAATCAACCCGTAATTCTAACATTTTCTTTATGAGACCAGAATACTGTCACACCGACAATGTGTGATAGCTGTCGTGGGCGAGAGTCTGGGCGCTGTGACCAATAGGCAGACCGACAAAGGCATTATTAGCGACTTGTTTTCAAGTCTAAGTTGTGTATGGATAGTCATATAGTTTTAGTTTACCAGCTTAAACAGTAATTATTTCAGTTAATACAGGGAGTTTTTGAAGTAAAATTATTTAACAAAAATTATGTTGATATTGGACCACCATTATAAAGTCACTAGCTTACAAAGTGTTCTTTGTTCAAACATTGTTTATTGCTTAAAGGGATTGTATACGTTTGGTAATTGGAACGTACTGTTTGTTTTAATCCTATGTTGTATATATATATATATATAGGAAGAATAATCTTCAAATTCTCAGATTCAAATTTGTGAAACAAAAAGTGATATCTTTTTCCATAACCGCAATTCTTCTAAGTGAAAAGTTTCTCAAAATGGATTATACTATCCAAAGCTGCTGTACAGTAAGTTTTTAATGCCATTTACTTTCAGAGTCATTACCAAACGTATACAGACCCTTTAAAAACAAAATTATGTCTGAACTATTTGATATTTATGTCATTACTATATTTCTTTCGTCGGTACAACATTTTGATCTGAGAGAAAAGTTGTTTAAGGCAGGGTATACTTTTAGTAATTGTCAAAGACCATTATCTTCACTTGGTGTATCCCAACATTATGCATAAAATAACAAACCTGTGAAAAGTTAAGTTTTTATTGCCATTTATTTTCAGAGTCATTACCAAACGTATACAGACCCTTTAAAACGAAATTAATAAAAACTCGGATTGCAGACTCAAGCATAAAGGAGGTATTGCATCTAGTTCAAAGCCTTTATTAAAATTAAAACCGTTTCATAAACGAGATAAACATGGATGGAATAAAATTATCTCAGTGCAAACACCACTTAAAATAATATTTTCTGCATATTCATTGTAACAAGCATCACTATACCGTTTTAACACCTTTATATGATTACTAAATATACATTATATTTTCAAACTAAAGTTTAAGAAAATTTGATGTGATTAAAAAAATACAAGTTTACAATCTTTTTAAACATACACCTCTGTAAACGATACTAATTTGATAGTGCATTTGAATGGTAATAAATCTATTATAGTTCAAATTTCAAGTTCAGTCTTGGTTATAAATTTGTAAATATCAAATAATTGTTAAAAGGCATATTTGTATGAAATGTTAAGCCACAAAACTATTATCTGAGTAAATAAACGAGGACCCCAAAAGCAAAATACACATATATTATTATCTCAAACAAAACTTCAATAGAAATACTGCTTTCTGCGTATTGCAAATTATAAGCGAAATGGTAAATGAATATACAAGTACAAAAAACAACACAATTTACATTATACTTTCAAAACATTTGTGTACAGTTTTAAACTTTAATCCGTTTACCTTCCATCTAAATCTTTAATTTGTTTACCTTCAATCTGAAACCTCGGTGATTCTACAGTTTTTGTCAGTAATAGAACTTGAAAATATTTCAGTCTGAATTACTATTGCATTCGAGAAAAATGCATTCAAACCCCCCCCCACCCATCACCACTGTTGCCCCCCCCCCCCCAATCAAAATGTACACGCCACCACATTGTGAACAGAAGAGTTTTTCAAAATAAACATTGAAAAAACGGTACCATAACATTTCAGTTTCGTTTGATCTTTTGGTCATAGAAAAACTATAGGGGAAAATTCAATATTGTAAAAATACAAGTAAAATACAAAAAAACGTTATGAAATCACAGAATGTAATGTTAACATTGGTGCTATGTAAAAACAAACCTGTGCATTGGTAATCACTTCTGATTCTATACCCTAGAAGAAAACAAACATGCAATTGCAGTGGGATATTGTTGACTGCTGGATTTACAGGACAATGGAAGTTGTCAGTTTCTCGAAAACTATTGAGAAGAGGGAAATTGTCCCTTTAATTCTATCTTTATCACACTCTTGTCACAATGCATGCCAATTTAAAATCTCTAAACTACCCTAGTGATTTGCCTGTGGATTTTTGTTTTCACAGAACTCGGGAAAGTACTGAGTATATAGTGCTTAATACACATCGGTGTAAGGGTAAAAGCTAATCGTATTCATTATCCCCGTTGCAAAATTAACATCAAAATTAAATATAATACCCCATTGTTGTTTTCCATGGCTTCAAAATATACAGACGATCCATGTTTGTACAAGTTGTTCATGTGAAGATTCATTTCCTGGAAAATAAAGACGACTGAAAAATATACATATACTGAATGTTTATGAGTTCAATAGTGAGAATATTAATTTCACGAGTTCAAAGATTAAATGTTCCATTCAACGAGTCGAAGCCGAGTTGAATGGAACATTCCATCTTTCAAAGAATGAAAATAATCATGAATGCGGTGTGACCTCCAATCCCCCAATAATGACATGGATCTACTTGAGTAGGTGTTACAACAGTATTGTCAACCGAATTTGGGGAACCTTTTTTTTTTACTTGCAACATTGCGCAAATTCCTTGCTTTAATTTGAGAGAAAAAATTATTTTTCTTTTTTTTATTTTTTTATCCCGGGGGATTCTTATTTATTGATTTGTAGGTTCACACCGGAAAGTATATACAACAAAAGTATTATAATAAATGAATCATGCAAAATTATGTCACAAAATTAAGTAAAAGACATCAGTCATGGCACAGTGCTGTAGAATTAAATACTATACTAATTATATTACTATAGAATTTAGGGACGGTTTGAGGAATACATAAATTTCTCAGCAATGAAATATTTGTTGAAACCCTTCTTCAGTATCGGTAAAGACGGACGTTGCTCGTTCATTTTCATTTTATAAATATGAAACCGGCAAATTAATAAAAGGAGATTCAGGTTCTTCCACTGAGCTTCTGTTTTGGGGGACATTTCGTAATTTTATTTGCATTTTTTTTTTTTTTTTAAGAATAACGAAAATTCTTTATTCGGGCACCGACAAGAAATATCTTTCAATTTTTCATATACCTGAAAATAAGAGGATCGAGGAATCGACTGGGCCATAAATTGTCTTTATAACAGGTGGTTAATTAATGAACCTTTGTCTGATGAATTGGAAATCAGTTCAGTTTAAACTGTAAAAATAATATTTTTACGAGGTAAGGATTAGAAAAAAACACTTGTCATTTGAAACTGGTAGAAACTTTAAACATTCTGCCCAAATTCTAAAGGATCAAGAGTGGATTTCAGTTGACCGGGCAAGATTCGCGCGTAATTATTCAAATATTATTTTTGTTGAGAGCCTTGAGTTACCAAATACACTGCTTTATCGTGTGAAGGAAACCAAATCTCGTATTTTAACGTTTAAATATGCGGGAGACCTGCAAAGTCTATTTAAAGGTATGATGTAATACGATTGAAAAGAATAACAATATTAATATTTTCTTCTGTCTCAAATGTTGTTTTTTAACAAATTGATACCACAACCATCGTCTTGGTTATTATTTTTTGTAATACCATATTCTGCTATTAACAACAAAGCCACTAAGATAATTAAACTATTGGTATAGACCTAAACTCGACCAAACTGTAATAACCATCACCCTCATAACTAAAGATTTTAACACAATCGACATATTTGTCAGTTTGCCACAATGACATTGTATACCATCTCTACAACTTAAAAACACAAAATTTTATGCAATCATGTGTGTAGTTGCAATGGGGGTGTCTACCAGTTTAAACCGCGGAACAAACGGGGTCCGGTCCGGGCATGCTTAGATGGACCGAGAACAGCCTATCGTATGGAAGGACAAAACTCTGCCAGCATCCTTTGTTTACAAAATTGGAAGATGAAACAAAATTCTCAAACTTAATTAATTAAGCAAACAAATAAGCAGGTCTTTATCATGATGAGGTCAAGTTAATGCCTATACCAAACCGAGGCTGGAAGGACAACAATAAATAACCCGACCCCTTTCTTGGTATGATGAAAATCAGTCGCCATTTATTGCTATAGCAGGCTGGCAGACAAGGAACATGTCAAAGTTTGTGGTAGCATAATAATCAAATATATTTGCCAAAGCTCACTATCTCCACCATTCTGGTGGGCGTGGTTTTCTTAGGAGCATGACGGACACTGTGCCGCGTTCAAGCGGTTCGAATCCAGTACGTAGTTTGATGGACCTCATGACGGGTGAACTTCCCAAAGATGGCAGCCTTACCTCCCCATGCCATTCGAATAGTAGTTCGGTTACTCCTGCAGAACTAGCCAAACGCTGGAACTCTCCGTGTTGGTCAGCGTAACGATTGTCAATGTACAGCACCAGAGCACCCGGGCTAAGTGCTCGGAAGATTTCACGAAGTAAATCTCCGCGAGTGGAATCGTTCCTGATGAAAGCAGCAACTGTGGAGAAAAACTTGACAAAGGTGATGATGTCGGCCTGAGAAATTACAAGGCGGCTCCACTTTCTAAGACGATGCCCTGATAGTGTAATGTTTCCATGGCCGTATCTAATACTTGGCAACTCCATTGGATTGGATTGTCTTATCTTTTGCCAGGTCGTCGCCCATTCAAAGTAGATATCAAATATTGAGCATTCTAAACGGTCAGTTGGAACCAGTCCGGTGTCCCGTAGAAACTTTGTCAGGCCAGCGACGTCCGATCCGGGACCTCCACCTATGCAACACACACGGAATGCCGGCTTGTATTTCCATGTGCCCGTAACATGCTCCTTATCCGCCAGTGCTAACTGCAGACTTTTATAGACCATGTAGCTGTGCATCGCAAAGAAGCGATACACGTAGGTACATCTGTTACCGACGTCGTTCCAATCCGGTCGACTGCCCGTGCCGCGGAGCCCCTGCCTATATGTCCGCGAAATCGACTCAAAACATGACCGGAGGTTGTCTATCAAATTTACATCGCCTTGTCTGATCATACTGGAAAAATAATCGCCAACTACTCGATCAAAATAAGCTGCTGCTTCCAATGACCTTAGTTCATCCCTCATGAAGGAGAAATCGTACCGAGACGCCATTTTGTACAATGACTGTGTGTCTTACAGCAAAGTCATGTACCAAAATGAAGAATGCCTTTCGTTTAACCTTTCTACTGTGTTGTTCTAATTCAGTTGCAAAATAGTTATGGGAATAGACTGTGCAAGTCTCTCGCGCATATTTGAACTTCCGGGACCATTGTGGTCCCAACCATATGGAGATTTACGTGGACGAGATTTTGTTTTGTCAATTATTTTAGTTTAACGTAGTTTATGACCATGAAAATTATATATGTTGTTGGAAATGTAATACTTAGTGAAAAAAAATAGGAAAGTAAAATCAAGTTGACAATATAACGAAGAAAACCCGAGAATTAAACTTGACCTCAGCTTCCGGTTGCTGCAAAATATTAATAATTTTGTGCTTACCTCCGATCACAAAACTTATGTAAACGCTTGTTTTTGATGCGCGATGATTAACACCAGATGGTGTAATTGCAACGCAAAGCCTTTTCATTGCAGTCTATGGTTGTTGAGGCGTCAGCGTCCTCTATAAACTGCGTCAAGCGTTAATTTTATGCCCGTGTGACCTTCGCGAATCCACGTAAGTGGTTTCTGAAAAGTAAAGATCAAATAACCATTCTTGTCCCAGAGTTTTAATTTTGCTTCAGTAATAATTAACAAATTATTTGTGTATTTATTATAGAAACTAAAACTGTTTTTATACACATGTAATGAGTATTTTCGTTGTTCAGATTTTGTCATTAGATATAATTTAAAACAAAGATTTTTATTTATAGAAAGAAATGTTCTTCGTTTGACGTGTTTTTTCGTTCCGACACGCGCGAGACTTGCACAGTCTATTCCCCCAAAATTGCGTCATTGCCTATTTAAGGGACTCTCGTCTGGGCTTGGTCAAAGGACAGATGAGGTCACAACATAAATTGGTCACTTGTTAATATACAAATAACAAGTGCGGTATCACAAGAAGTTTCACGACAAGCTATCCAAGTTCCTATAGTCTTGGTTTCAGCTTTTAAAAAGTGTTTAATTACGAAATAATATGAATCAATGCTTCCAAGTTCTGATTACCGACTGAAGGCACTGCGTGGAAGGCACGATGGTATCAAGTCATGTATCAAATAAAGGAGCAAAGTCCGCCCTCTGTCGATGATTGTGATTGACGAGTAAACAATGTTTGTTGCGATGGAGGGGGGATTCCCCTGCCCAGAAATCAGCGGATGAGCAATAAAGGAAAAACAGTCGCTTGTACATGACCAATGTTGAGAAACACCTCATTGAAGAGAAATAATGTGCACTACAGTTATGACACAATTGACCTTTGCACAAAAACGCCTAAATCCGACGCCTTTTCGCATCACAAGAAATCGAGGAACTGTAACAATGAAGTGCTGACTTTCATAATGGAACAGTTACAGTGCTGTATGGGGGGGGGGGGGTGGGGGTGGAGAAAGAATATTCCTTTTTTTTCTTTTTTTTTAAAGCCCCCACCCCCTTACTTGGGGTTTGTTTTCAAATCACATATGTCTCTCTGACGGACTCTATCCTTATGAAGACACTGAGTGTGTTTTTCCATCAAAATCAAACCGAGGCTGGAAGAACAAAAATAGTCTGATCCTTGTTTAGTTTCACGCTAGTCAGTATTCATTAATACTAAAAACATAACAGGGAACGCGACAAAAGAGGGTCTTCGATCATATATCACTCAGTTTAATTCCAAACATTTAGGAGAACATTCACATTAAAATATATTGTTTTTTGAAATAAACTTTTAATCCAGAATTCAAGCTAGTTGAACGAATAAGCACAATTAAAACGTGTGTGGAATTTTGAGTCATTACGGACGTGTCTAGGCCTACTTTTCTTTGAATTGTTTGCATAAAACCATGCGTGACATATTTTGAAGGCATGATATACTTTTGGTTATTGTCAAAGACCAGTATTCTCACTTGGTGTATCCCAACGTATGCATTAAATAACAAACCTGTGTAAATTTAGGCTCAATTGAAAATCGAAGTTGCAAGAAAATAATGAAAGAAAAAAACACTCTTGTTGCATGAGTGCTTTCAGATGCATGAGAAAAGCTTCGTGCCCGTGAAGCCTTTCTCATTCAAATTTATGGGTGAAAAATTACCTCTATCTCTAAAACTACATTACTTCAAAGGGGTCGTTTCTAACAATATTTTGTAATATCGACATCCCTCAAGTGCTGTTTACCAAGTAATTTGTTATGGTCATTGCCAAAAGTACACCTTGCCTTTAAGGGGGTGTGACGGTGGGGGTGATGGACTATTATTTGATTGAACACCTTTTTTTATAACCCCACTTTATCAGCTAAGGAACAATTTGTCTTTATTAATTTATTTTTTCTCCAAAACGACAGAACCTTTTCAGGGACGGCTAAACTAGTAAGGAACAAAGCGAATTGGCGGCTTGCCTCGGTTTGCTCTGACCGGTAGCGTGGTGCAGGCCGGGCACTCTCTCCCTCATCCGTGGGTTGACCGATGGGCGTGATGTCCGTAGGTGTGCCCGGGCTCGGGAGTTCCTGGTGGTAACCCATCTCCTAATGATAAATCATGTCTGTCGCTGATGGATTGTTTTCTCAGGAGCATGACGGTCACACAACAGCTTAAGTAAGGGGGCAACTTTGATCGCAGTGTCGAATGATGTACTGCTCCCTGAACGCTCCGTAATCGGCATGGAAATCGAAAAGTTTATATTTTCGAATAGCACATCCGTGACTCCACCAGAGCTCGCGATTTTCTTAAACTCTCCGTGTTGATCACTAAATATATTGTCAATGTAAAATACGAAAGCTCCTGGTTTTAGCTCTCGGAAAATTTCTCTAAGTAAGTTTCCGCAAACTTGACAAAGGAGACGATGTCTGCTGATCTAACTTTATCCAGCTCGTTTATGCTCAGACGGTTATAACTACGGGTCATATCACCCGAGAAATACGTCATTGGTGGAAACTCATCACTGGCATTGCTCCGTGTTATCATGTGCCAAGTGTCCTCCCATTCCCATTACTTTTATGAGTAATTACCAAACGTACCCTTTAAAGGCATCGTACACGTTTGGTAATTGGAGCCTATTGTTTGTTTCAAACCTATATATAGTTGTAGATGTATACCATAAAACTAACCTGTGAAAATTTCATTTCAAAAGGTGGTTGCGTTTTTGAGATATTGCCGAAAATCTGGAGCGGTTATGTCCACGCAGGAAGAATAATTTGCATTGGAATACACACTCTGAGAATTAGAAGCGTTACTGTCAGTAACGCTTCTCAGATTCAAATGTTTTTGGTGATAAAAAGGGATATCTTTTTCCATGTAAACCGCAGTACTTCGAAGTGAAAAGTTTCTCAAAAAGCATTATACTATCCAAAGCTTCTGTACTTACAGTTAGATTTTAGCGTGTAATACATTTTTGTTGAGAACCAAATCACTTTGAAATCGCCCAAAGTATATATATAGACCCTTTTGACTTAAAATCAATTCAAGCAAAGTTTATTTTAGGATGAGCCCACATGTGTCTCTTTGTAGAGTTTATACCACTTTACCTGCTGAGTAATTGCTGTACAATTCCTAAGGGAATTCCGGAAAAGCTGGTCATTGATGGATTTTTGTTTGTGAAAAAAACAACCTAATGGTAACAAGACAATTGGCATGCTATTTGGCTAGGTGTTAATGTTGAACTTGGAATTTTTTAGATTTGAAAAAAAAAAAATTGGCGGAGTACCGTAAGAGACGTCATTTTCACTGGTGCTTTCTTTAATTAATACGGCGGTCGGAATCATTCTTAATTTCAAGTGAGCACGACATTAACTGACGACAGACAGCGAAGTCAACCGATATCAACAAGACCAGTGCTTCAACGGTCAAAATAAAAACTTCCTTATCCTGAGAGGCAAATTTCCTTAAATTTGAATGAATTTTCGAATAAATCACAAAAAAGCCTAATGTACCACCTATCTAGTTTGCTGGAAGGTATTAAACAGAGGTCGGTGCAGAGTTCAAAATATTATCCGGTCTCTTTTGAAGAACATATACATCAAACCTTTTATTTTACTCGCGGACTGTTTAGTACCCGGTGGCTTGACCCTGACAATACACTGTGAATCACTGTACAGTATTTCAATAACACCAACACGCACAGATATGATGGGGGGGGGGGGGTGACAGACACAAGTTTTACCAAGGTGTGACAAAAGTAATGTATTAACATTAAAATTTGACTGACATAGAAAAGACGACGGCAATTTACTGTTCAGGCATGCTGCATCAATAGAGGGCGCCCAATCCAAAACAGAGACGGAGTGGAAACCACAGACAATACCTTTAGGAATCAGTCTGATACTGATAGCAGGCGCGGATCCAGGGGGGGCGTGGGGGCGCACGCCCCTTTTGCCAGGAAAAAAAAAAAAAAAATGGAGAGAGAAAAAAAAATTCAGAAGTCATACTCATTAGTGCATTGGCAATTTCGCAGTGCAGAACAATAAAATGCTGTCTGGGGATGGCGCGGTCTTTCATTCTGAAAAAAAAATCACGCCCCCCCCCCGTTTGGAAAATCCTGGATCCGCCCCTGGATAGGAACGTCTGTGCGAAAAACCATGTTCTGTCTTCAGATTAACTATTACAACAATTTGGTGAATGTTTAATTAATGTGTTTGTCAATGGACTATGGCCTTTTCGTTTTTTGCAACTGATGAATGCTGTTTGGAGAGAAAAAATGCTGAATGTAATTTACAATGAGGAGATCATTATTCAACATTTTTCCTGGGTTGTTTACCATTCTGCCATCGACGATCCAGGCATGGACGGCTCGACTAAAAAATTGGCTGTCCTAGATTTGAAGTCAAGTCGTAATTCTAACATTTTCTTCATGAGACCATAATACTGTCACACCGACATTGTGTGATAGCTGTCGTGGGCGAGAGTCTGGGCGCTGTGACCATAGGCGAACCGGCAAAGGAATTATTAGCGACTTGTTTTCAAGTTTAAGTTGTGTATGGATATAGTGATAGTTTTAGAGAAGTCGCTAGCTTACAAAGTGTTCTTTGTACAAACAATGTTTATGGCTTAAAGGGATCGTATACGTTTTGTAATTGGAACCCACTGTTTGTTTCAATCCTATACAGTTGTAGATATACCATAAACTAACTTGTGAAAATTTCATTTCAAAAGGTGGTAGCGTTTTTGAGATATTGCCGAAAATCTGGAGCGGTTATGTCCACGCAGGAAGAATACTAATCTGCAATTGGAATACTGAGAAACGATACTGTCAATAACGCTTCTCAGCTTCAATTTTTGGGGGATAAAAAGTGATTTGTAAGTGAAAGGTTTTTCAAAATGCATTATACTATCCAAAGCTGCTGTACTTCTTACCAAGTAAGTTTTTATTGCCATTAATTTTCAGAGTCATTACCAAACGTATATAAAGACCTTATAACGAGTTACAAAATGAGACACATAGCCTGTACTTCCTGCAGGCACAAATTGTATACACTCTAAAAGAAATTCCCGGGTAAGCATTGACCCGGAAACCGGGTCTCATGGGCCTCGGCGGTTATTTTTAATTTTCTGGTTTTTTGTGGTATTATTGTATCACAAAATGTAAACTTTCTCCATGACTAGAGTATTCTTTCCTGCTGGAAAATGCTCTGCCAAATCCACATGGTCACTTTTTAAGATTGGACACGGTCTCATTTTGGGGGGAAACCTTGTGATCTTGCAAATGAAATGCATGTATTCATGTCTTTAAAAAGAAATTAATAAAAACTGAAATTGCAGACTCAAGAATAACGAAGGTATTGCATCAAGTACAAAGCCTTTGTTACAATTAAAACTGTTTCATAAACAAGATGAACATTGATAGCAAAAATTAAATCAGTACAAACACCACTTATAGTATTTTCTGCACATTTAATCACAGAATTCTGAATGTAATGTATAGGCCTACCTAACATTGATGCTGTGTAAAAACAAACCTGTGCATTAGTAATCACTTCTGATTATACTCTACATCTTAGAAGAACACAGGCGTCAATTAAATTGCAGTGGGATATTATTGACTGCTGGATTTACAGGACAATGGAAGTTGTCAGTTTCTCGAAAACTAGAGAAGAGGGAAATTGTCCCTTTAATTCTATCTTTATCACACCCTTGTCAAAATGCATGCCAATTTAAAATCTCTAAACTACCCTAGTGATTTGCCTGTGGATTTTTTTCCCACAGAACTCGGGAAAGTACTGAGTATATAACTAACTATATTCATTATCCCCGTTGCAAAATTAACATCAAAATTAAATATACCCCATTTTTGTTTTCCATGGCTTTATAATTAACCTACAGATTATCCATGTTTATACATATTGTTCATTCGAAGATTCATTTCCTGGAAAATAAAGACTTGACTGAAAAATATTATACAAACACTGAATGTTCATGAGTTCAATAGTGAGAATATTAATTTTACGAGTTCAAAGATTAAATGTTCCATTCAACGAGTCGAAGCCGAGTTGAATGGAACATTCCATCTTTCAAAGAATGAAAATAATTATGAATGCGGTGTGACCTCCGATAAAATGACTTGGATCTACCTGAGTGGGTGTTACAACAGTATTGTCAACCAACTTTGGGGGACTTTTCGTAATTGTATTTGCATTTTCTTTTGTATAAAGAATAACGATAATTCTTTATTCGGGCGCCGAAGAGAAATATCTTTCAATTTTTCATATACCTGAAAATAAGAGGATCGAGGAGTCGACTGGGCCATAAATTGCCTTTTAACAGGTGGTTAATTTAACGAACGTTTGTCTTATGAATTGGAAATGTTGTTCAGTTTAAACTGTAAAAAAAAAATTGTTATGAGGTTAGGATTAGAAAAACACAGTTGTCATTTGAAACTGGTATACTGGGAACATTCTGCCCAAATTCTTAAGGATCAAGAGTGGATTTCAGTAGACCGGGCAAGATTCGCGCGTAATTATTCGAATATTATTGGTTTGAGAGCCTTGAGTTACCAAATTGCTTTATCGTGTGAAGGAAACAAATAAAATGCAATTAAACTAATTAAACGAAATTGGATAAAACATTAACATCGGCAAAACTGTAACAAAAAACACCATTTTATCTTATCACTCAAAAAATTAACATAATTCAACATAGTTGTCAGTTCGCCATAATGACATTTTACACCATCTTTACAATTAAAAACAAACTTATTCTATGCATTCGTTTGTGGTTGGGGCAAATCTCACCAGTAACTTGTAGTCCAGTTATAATTTTCCACGCGAACAATCTAAGTCATAGTACTTAAAGAGAGGGTATACCTTTGGTAATTACTCAACACATTAATTACCATAAAAACGTACGTTATACTTGGTAAAAAGCACTGGAGAGCTGTTGATACTATAAAACATTGTTAGAAACGTACCCCTTTGGGGGTTATGTAGTTTTAGAGAAAGAGGTAAATTTTCACCCATTATACATTTGAATCTGAGAAAGGCTTCAGGCACGAAGCTTTTTTAAGGCATCTGAAAGCACACATGCAACAAGGGTGTTTTTCTGTCATAATTTTCTTGCAACTTCGATGACCAATTGAGCCCAAATTTCCACAGGTTTTTTTTCTTTTTTCTTTTTTCTTGGATTCACAGTTATCTGGCTGATAGACAGCAGAGGGTTGTTTTACATGGTGCAATCTCCAACTGGAAACCTGTCACCTCGGGTGTACCTCAGGGTTCAGTTCTCGGTCCATTGTTTTTCAACTTGTTTGTTAACGACATTCCCAACATTTTTTTTCATTCTGATAGTCTTTTATTTGCGGATGATTTGAAGCTGTTTCGCATTGTTCGCACACCTGGAGATGCGCAGCTGTTGCAGGATGATCTGGACAGGCTCTTTGATTGGTCATCTACATGGAATTTAACCCTTAACCATATAAATGTAAAGTGCTTACTTTGTCGCTTAAGAAGCAACCTATTTTACATAATTACAATCTTTCGTCTGCCAATCTAGAAAGGGTTACACATCACAAAGACTTGGGTGTTTTTATTGACTGTAAATTAACCTTTGTCCCTCATGTAGACTACGTTGTTGCCAAGGCAAACCGTATGCTTGTTATCTTTTGACGTCACTGCAGAAACTTAGATCAGGAAACAAAGCGTATCCTTTACTGCTCTCTTGTTAGACCTGGTCTTGAATTTGCCTCTGTTTCTTTTAACTCACTATCTGCCACGCAAGAGACGCGTATTGAGCGTATTCAAAAAAAATTCATCCGTTTCCTTGGCAACAACGTATATATTTCACAAACAAATTCTCTTGCCTCACTCAAAAGTCGTAGGCAAACTATAGACTTGACTTTTCTTTTTAAATGTGTCAATTCTAATTTTTACTGTATCTTACTTTGTTCTCGTTTCCCCCTTAAAGTTCCCCGTCCTAACCTCCGCTACCCTGGTCTGTTCATTGTCCCTAAAAACAGAGTCAATGCAACTATACAAAAGGCTTCATACACCGTCTCACTTCCCTGTTTAATTCAATCACCCAAACCAACCCCTCCATCGACATTTTCCACCAATCCATCTCTGCCTTCAAAGTCCAAGTCAAGCAAATGCTCCAGCCCACCCCTCACCCATCTTGCCTCCCTAGTGTTTAGTCAAATAATTGTCCTATTGGGTCTTTCCTGTTTTCTGTCTGTTCTTTTTATGACTTTTCCCCTCTTGCCATGTGTGTATTTGGGGGTTTTGGTTTTTTTTTTACTTCCTTGATTTATTGATAAATTTTACTGTTTTTATACTGTTTAATATTAATATTTTTATCCGTCCTGTAATTGGCGCTTGCGCTGTTGGATGTTGTATAAAATAAAATAAAATAAAAAGTAATACACCACGTGAGGATACTGGTTTTTTGACAACTACCAAAAAAGTATACCCTGCCTACAATAGAGTTTTAGCCCCCTGCTGATCTATATCATGATGTGGCCAAGTCAATGTATACCAAACCGAGGCTGGAAGGACGAAATAGCCCGATCCCTTTTGGGATATGATGAAAATCAGTCGCCATTAGTGCCTTAGCAGACAGGGAACATGTCAAAGATTGTGGCAGCAGATAATCAAAATTCTTTGCCAGCTCACTACATCCACAGGTACAGAGGTTTTACAGTCACGTGATGTTATGACGTAACTACGGTGTTTGAGACGCCATATTGCCGGTCAATGACCAGCTGCAAGATCCTAACCCTGACCGGCAAGATGGCTGCCGTTGCGGTAGGCGGGGCTATAGTGGCGTCAGCTGTAAAACCTCTATTGTAAGGGTGGTTTTCTCACAGGACAATAGAAGATGTCAGTTTTCAAAAAAACTAAAGACGACGGGAATTTCCCCGACCCCTTTATGGTATGATGAAAAACAGTCTCATTTATTGATACAGCAGACAGGGAACATATCAAATACTCACTACAACCAACAGGGCCTGGGGCGTTGTTTTCTTAGGAGCATGACGGACACTGTGCAGCGTTCAAGCGGTTTGAATCCAGTACTTCGTTCGATGTCCCACATGACGGACGAGCTTCCTGTACATGGCAGCCTCATCTCACCATGCCATTCGAATAGCACTTCGGTTACTCCTGCAGAACTAGCCAAACGCTTGAACTCTCCGTGTTGGTCAGCGTAACGATTGTCAATGTAAAGCACCAGAGCACCCGGGCTAAGTGCTCGGAAGATTTCACGGAGTAAATCTCCTCGAGTGTAATCGTTCCTGATGAAAGCAGCAACTGTGGAGAAAAACTTGACAAAGGTGATGATGTCGGCCTGAGAAATTACAAGGCGGTTCCACCCACTTAAACGTGAAAGTATAAGGTTCCAACGGACGTATAAAATACTTGGAAATTCCCTTGGATTGGATTGTCTTATCTTTTGCCAGGTTGTCTCCCATGCAGAGTACATATCAAATATTGAGCATTCTAAACGGTCAGTTGGAACCAGTCCGGTGTCCCGTAGAAACTTTGTCAGGCCAGCGACGTCCGATCCTGGACCTCCACCTATGCAACACACACGGAATGCCGGCTTGTATTGCCATGTGCCCGTAACATGCTCCTTATCTGCCAGTGCTAACTGCAGACTTTTATAGACCATGTAGCTGTGCATCTCAAAGAAGCGATACACGTAGGTACATCTGTTACCGACGTCGTTCCAATCCGGTCGACTGCCCGTGCCGCGGAGCCCCTGCCTATATGTCCGTGAAATCGACTCAAAACACGACCGGAGGTTGGCTATCAATATTACATTGCCTTGTCTGATCATACTGGAAAAATAATCGCCAACTACTCGATCAAAATAAGCTGCTGCTTTCAATGACCTTAGTTCATCCCTCATGAAGGAGAAATCGTACCAGGACGCCATTTTGTACAATGACTGTGTGTCTATCAGCAAAGTCATGTACCCAAACGAAGAAAAAAAATTCTATTTGCTACTATTCTGTTCAAATACATTTTGTTCAAATGCCAGTTGCACAACAATTTGGGGAGTTCCCCCCAAATTAGCGTCATTGCCAAAGGGACTCCCGTCGGTCACAGTGCAGTTTGAACAAAAATATGAAAAAGCGCCTTAAAGGGTGTTTGTAACATTGGTAAGAGTAAACATATAAATGTTCACAGATTCACACATAACTAACGTGGTTTAAAGATGGTTATGATGGGAACTCTCTTTGAAAGATTTTTGCTTTAAATGCTACAGTTTTTGAGAAATGAGTAAAACAATTAGTTTTGATCTCATGAGTCAAAAACTCGATGTTTGAAAAGAGTGCAAACACTTAAGATTTCCCCCCACTTTTTTCTGGTGATTGCAATGACCGATTGAGCTTAAACTTTCACAGGTTTGTTGTTTCATGTATATGTTGGGATACACCAAGTGAAGATGGTCTTTGACAATTACCAAAAGTATAAACTGCCTTTAACACGAAGTTTCACGACAAGCTACCCACTTCCAATTCTTAGTGTCACCTTTAAAAAGGGTGCTTAATTACTCAATCTGTAAATCAATGATTCCAATTTATGATTGCCGGTTAAAAGCACTGCGTAAAGGCACGATGGTATCAAGAATCAGGTGAGCAAAGTCCGCCCTCTGTCGGTGTTTGTGATAGACGAGTAAACAATGTTTGTTTCGATGGAGAGGGGGATTCCCCTGCCCAGAAATCAGCGAATGAGCAATAAAAGGAAAAACAGTCGCTTGTACATGACCAATGTTGCGAAACACCTCATTGAAGAGAAATAATGTGCCCTACAGTTGAGTGACACAATTGACCTTAAACGCCTAAAACCGTCGCGACGCCTTTTCGCGTCACAAGAAATCGAGGAACTGTAACAATGAAGTGCTGACTTTCATAATGAAACAGTTACAGTGCTGTATGGGGGGAGGGATATTCCCCCTTTTCTTTCTTTTTAAGCCCACCCACCCCCTAAATTACTGGTTGTTGTTTTTTAAAACGGACTCTATCCTGATGAAGCCACTGAGTGTGTTTTCCCATCCACATCCGTGACTCCACCAGAGCTCAAACTCTCCGTGTTGATCACTAAATATATTGTCAATGTAAAACACGAGAGCTCCTGGTTTTAGCTCTCGGACAATACTTATCTGTGAGTAAGTTTCCGCAAGTAGCATCTTTCCTGATGAAAGCAGCCACAGTTGAGAAAAACTTGACGAAGGGGACGATGTCTGCCGATTTAACTTTATCCAGCTCGTTTATGCTCAGACCGTTATAACTACGGGTCATATCACCAGAGAAATAAGTCATCGGTGGAAACTCATCACTGAAATCGCTCCGTGTTATCATTTGCTAAGTGTCTTCCCATTCCCATAACTTTTATGAGTAATTACCAACGTACCCTTTAAAGGCATCGTACACGTTTGGTAATTGGAGCCTATTGTATGTTTCAAACCTATATATAGTTGTAGACATATACCATAAAACTAACCTGTGAAAATTTCATTTCAAAAGGTGGTAGCGTTTTTGAGATATTGCCGAAAATCTGGAGCGGTTTAATGTCCACGCAGGAAGAATAATTTGCATTGGAATACACACTCTGAGAATTAGAAGCGTTACTGTCAGTAACGCTTCTCAGATTCAAATGTTTTTGGTGATAAAAAGGGATATCTTTTTCCATATAAACCGCAGTACTTCGAAGTGAAAAGTTTCTCAAAAAGCATTATACTATCCAAAGCTTCTGTACTTCTTACCAAGTAAGTTTTTATTTCCATTAAATATTAGAGTCATTACCAAACGTGTACGATGCCTTTAACCCTGCGTGACACCATCAATTTGTTTTTTACAATCGGACAGCATCATTGACTCATTGAGTAACAGTTAGATTTTAGCGTGTAATACATTTTTGTTGAGAACCAAATCACTTTTAAATCGCCCAAAGCATTATATAGACCCTTTGGACTTAATAAAATCAATTCAAGCAAAGTTTATTTTAGGATGAGCCCACATGTTTCTCTTTATAGAGTTTATACCACTTTACCTGCTGAGTAATTGCTGTACAATTCCTAAGGGAATTCCGGAAAAGCTGGTCATTGATGGATTTTTGTTTGTGAAAAAACAACTAATGATAACAAGACAATTGGCATGCTATTTGGCTAGGTGTTAATGTTGAACTTGGAATTTTTTAGATTTAAAAAAAAAAAAATTGGCGGAGTACCGTTAGAGACGTCATTTTCACTGGTGCTTTCTTTAATTAATACGGCGTTCGGAATCATTCTTAATTTCAAGTGAGCACGACATTAACTGACGACAGACAGCGAAGTCAACCGATATCAACAAGACCAGTGCTTCAACGGTCAAAATAAAAACTTCCTTATCCTGAGAGGCAAATTTCCTTTAATTTGAATGAATTTGCTAATAAATCACCAAAAAGCCTAATGTACCACCTATCTAGTTTGCTGGAATTGGTATTAAACAGAGGTCGGTGCAGAGTTCAAAATATTATCCGGTCTCTTTTGAAGAACATACATCAAACCTTTTATTTTACTCGCGGACTGTTAGTACCCGGTGGCTTGACCCTGACAATACACTGTGAATCACTGTACAGTATTTCAATAACACCAACACGCACAGATATGATGGGGGGGGGGGGTGACAGACACAAGTTTTACCGAGGTGTGACAAAAGTAATTTTATTAACATTAAAATTTGACTGACATAGAAAAGACGACGGCAGTTTACTGTTCAGGCATGCTGCATCAATAGAGGGCGCCCAATCCAACAGAGACGAGGTGGAAACCACAGACAATACCTATAGAAATGTCTTTGGGAAAAACCATGTTCTGTCTTCAGATTAGCTGTTACAACAATTTGGTAAATGTTTACTTAATGTGTTTGTCAATTAACTATGGCCTTTTTTGTTTGCAACTGATGACCGCTGTTTGGAGAGAAAAAAGCTGAATGTAATTTACAATGAGGAGATCATTATTCAACATTTTTCCTGGGTTGCTTCCAGGCATGGACTGCTCGACTAAAAAATTGGCTGTCCTAGACTTGAAATCAAGTCGTGATTCTATCATTTTCTTCATGAGACCATAATACTGCCACACCGACATTGTGTGATAGCTGTCGTGGGCGAGAGTCTGGGCGCTGTGACCAATAGGCGGACCGGCAAAGGCATTATTAGCGACTTGTTTTCAAGCCTACGTTGTGGACGGATAGTCATAATTTTAGTCATTATTTCAGTTTATACAGGGAGTTTTTATGATAAAAAAAGTACTGATATTGGACAATCATTATAAATAAGTCACTAACTCACAAAGTGTTCTTAATTTGTACAAACAATGTATAACCCTTTGACCAAGTTACAAAATAAGTCATAAAGCCCGAACTTCTTGCCGGCACAAATTGTATACACTCTCAAAACTCCCTGGTCAGAATTGACCCAAATTCCAGGTCTCAGAGGGCCTGACCCGTTTCCGGGTCAGGCTGATCTGGAAAGTGGTTAAAAATATGTGATTTTAACTCGGATTCTGCGTCATTTGGACACAGATTCCGGGTAATTCTGACCCAGAAATGGGTCAGGCCCACGGGACTTGGATCCGGGTCAAGCTCAGTTGGGAAAAACATCAAATGTATATTTCAGAGAAATTGTACAGTGACTTGTATTAACTTTTGATATGAAGAAAATGGGCACTGCTCTAAAACTCGTTCAGCGGTTATTCTTAATTTTCTGCTTTTATGTGGTATTGTAACACAAAAAAGTAAAATTTCTCATTTATGACCAGGTCCGTAACCAGGATTTCTTTTTTGATTTTCTTATTTTATTTTATTTTATTTTATTTCTTTCTTTCTTTCTTTTTTTTTTTTTTTTTTTTTGGGGGGGGGGGGAGGGGGAATATGAATTTTCGGGGGGTGGATATGAAAAGAAAGTACATCTGCGCGTTAGCGCTGCCCGTCTCGCAGCGACGCAGGAGAGTTGGAAATCTTTTGAAAACGAAGGCCCATAAGTCATTTGGTCAATTTTTGCGCTTTTTTTAAATTTTGGGTTGACTTTTTCTTCTTTTTTTAAATTTTTATTTTGGGTGACTTTTTTGGGGGGGTCCGCCCCCCCTAGTTACGGGCCTAATTACGACTATAGTCTTGCCTGATTGAAAATGCTCTGAAAAAAATCCACAAAGTTACTATTTCCATAGGTAACAGTCTCATGGATTTGGGAAACCTTGGTCATCTTGAAAGTTGAAATGCATGTTGAGGCCTACTCATACTGTCTTTAAAAAGTTAATAAATACTTTGATTGCAGGCTCAATTATAACGATAGTACTGCTTCAATTTCAAAGCCTGTTTTACAATTAAAACTGTTTAATAAGCAAGGATCAACATTGATTGCAAAGAATATTTCAGTTTAAATACCCCCTTAAAATAGTACATTCTCCATATTAAATATAGGCATAATGAGCACAATTATAGGATCACAATTTTCAAACCAAAGTTTAAGAAAATATTACAATTTGTATTAAACATGTACACGTTACACATGTAAACGGTACTAATTTGAATTTGAGGTCAGTCTTTGTTTTTAACAATTTATTAAAATATCAAACAGTTATTTAAAGGGATTTTGTACGTTTATTGGTAATTTGAACCCACTGTTTGTTTCAAATCTATATAGTTGTATATATATAATGATTTTGGGTTGAACAAAGAATGAGTAGGGTAGATGGCCTTAGCTTTCGATCCAGACCGGACCTTCTTCAGAGGCATAAAACAAGTACAAACAAATTCATATCCATTTATAGAAAAAGAGAGGGGAAAGGGATTATATACCATAAAACTAACCTGTGAAAATTTCATTTCAAAAGGTGGTAGAGTTTTTGAGATATTGCCGAAGATCTGGAGTGGTTATGTCCACGCAGAAAGAATAATCTGTAATTGGAACACACAATCTGAGAAACGTTACGTTACTGTCAGTAAAGGCCCTGTCACACCATGGCGTATCGCCTGAACGTATGCCGACGTATACACAAAATAGTTCGAAAATTGTCGAAGTCCAAGAACGTCCAACTTCCCAACGAATTGCATCGGAAAAGTCGACATCGGTGTTGGACAGGACGTATCCATAGCGGTTTCATAGCGTATTGAACGTATACATAGCGTATGACTAATGTATTGATAGCGTATCACTAACTTAAAACAAAGTTATGACAGCGTATCACAGCGTATGCAAGCGTATGAGTAACGTATGCTTAACGCATTCGTAGCATTTGTCTGCCGTGTTCAACGTATCCTCAGCGTATCCTCGGCGTACAACGAACACGTGACCTATGCCGCTGTACAACGTATAAATACCGCTCAAGCAGCCAACATGCCTCCGACGTACACCAACGTATACCAACGTTTACCAACCTACGAGTAACGTTCCTCTAACGTATGCCAGCGTATGTCAACGCATGTCAACGTATGTCTAACGTACCACGAACTTACGGGGAACTTATGCAGAACGTATTAAGCACACGTTCAGTACGCCGAGAAGTTTTGAACATGCTCAATAATTTTTCGCGGGCTCGACGTGTTCAAATTTTAACAGCGTATCACAGCGTGCTCTTTACGTAAACGACGTATCCCAAACTTACCCCAAACTTTTATCAGCGTACACCAACGTACACCAACGTATTTTCGCTATTTCGCATACGTTGGCATACGTTCAGGCGATACGCCATGGTGTGACAGGGCCTTAACGCTTCTCAGATTCAAATTTTGGGGGATAAAAAGTGATCTTTTTCCATAACCGCAGTACTTCGAAGTGAACGGTTTCTCAAAATGCATTATTCTATCCAAAGTTGCTGTACTTTTTACCAAGTAGTTTTTATTGCCATTAATTTTCAAAGTCATTATCAAACGTGTACAGACCCTATAAAGTCATTTAATTATAAAATTGTCAAACAAAATCTGCGAAAATAAACGAGGACCTACATTGACTACAAAAAGCAAAATGTACATATATCTCAAATCAAGCTCCAATAAAAATACTACTTTCTGCATAGTATTGCAAATTATATGAGAATTGCAACATGACAAATGAATATTACAATACAAAAAATAACACAAATTTACATTATTATACTTTCAAACAATTTTGTAAAGTTTAAAACTTTGTTTACCTTCAATCTGAAACCCCGGTGATTTTAAAGTTGTTATCAGTCTTAGAACTTAAAACAATATTTCAGTCTAATTTACTAATAATTGAATTCGAGAAAATTACATTCGACCCCCCCCCCCCCATCACCAATGCTTATTTTAGCTCCCTCATCAAAATGAGCACACACCATGTATACGTGCACAAAACCGTTTTCGGAACTTTCTAGAAAACGGGAAACGGGGCCATAATATTTCAGTTTAGGTGGATCTTTTGGTCATAGAAAAAATAGGGGATGGCAATGACTTTACACATTATTTTCTTAAATTCACTGATGTAAAATACGATACAAATTATACGAATAAAACCTTCAACAGAATGCTGAGTGTACGCACTGTGTATGGAAATGCTGAGTGTACTGTTTATGGAAACGTAATAATGATGCTATAACCAAATGTGCACCAGTTAGGCCTAATCATTACTCTAGAAAAATACAAACATCAATATAATTGCAGTGGGATATTTTAACTCGTGGATTCACAGGACAATAGAAGATGTCAGTTTTCAAAAAAACTAAAGACGACGGGAATTTCCCCGACCCCTTTATGGTATGATGAAAAACAGTCTCATTTATTGATACAGCAGACAGGGAACATATCAAATACTCACTACAACCAACAGGGCCTGGGGCGTTGTTTTCTTAGGGCCATGACGGACACTGTGCAGCGTTCAAGCGGTTTGAATCCAGTACTTCGTTCGATGTCCCTCATGACGGACGAGCTTCCTGAGCATGGCCGCTTCATCTCCCCATGCCATTCGAATAGTACTTCGGTTACTCCTGCAGAACTAGCCAAACGATAAAACTCTCCGTGTTGGTCAGCGTAACGATTGTCAATGTACAGCACCAGAGCACCCGGGCTAAGTGCTCGGAAGATTTCACGGAGTGAGTCTCCGCGAGTGGAATCGTTCCTGATGAAAGCAACGATTGTGGAGAAAACCTTGACAAAGGTGATGATGTCGGCCTGAGAAACTGCAAGGCGGTTCCGCCCTATTAGACTTGACAGTGTAAGGTCTCCGTGGACGTATCTAATACTTGGGAATTCCATTGGATTGGATTGTCTTATCTTTTGCCAGTTATCCTCCCATGCAGAGTACATATCGAATATTGAGCATTCTAAACGGTCAGTTGGAACCAGTCCGGTGTCCCGTAGAAACTTTGTCAGGCCAGCGACGTCCGATCCGGGACCTCCACCTAAGCAACACACACGGAATGCCGGCTTGTATTTCCATGTGCCCGTAACATGCTCCTTATCCGCCAGTGCTAACTGCAGACTTTTATAGACCATGTAGCTGTGCATCTCAAAGAAGCGATACACATAGGTAAATCTGTTACCGAAGTCGTCCCAATCCGGTCGACTGCCCGTGCCGCGGAGCCCCTGCCTGTATGTCCGCGAAATCGACTCAAAACATAACCGGAGGTCGTCAGCTATATTCCTTTTGCCATATAGGCTGATCAGCAAGGAAAAATACTCCCCAACTACTTGATCAAAATAAGCTGCTGCCTCGACTGACCTTGTTTCATCCCTCAGATGGGCTGCTTCGACTGACCTAAGTTGAGCCCTCATGGGGGAGAAATCATACCAAGACGCCATTTTGTACAATGACTGTGTGTCTGTTAGCAAATTCATGTGCCAAAATGAAGATTTTTTGTTTTTTTAACCTTTGCTACTGTTTTGTTCAAATTCAATTGCAAAATAATTATGGGAATTCCCCCAAAATTGCGTCATTGCCTATTTAAGGGACTCTCGTCTGGGCTTGTTAAATATACAAATAACAAGTGCGGAATCACAAGAAGTTTCACGACAAGCTATCCAAGTTCCTATAGTCTTGGTTTCAGCTTTTAAAAAGTGTTTAATTACTAAATAATATGAATCAATGCTTCCAAATTCTGATTATCGACTGAAGGCACTGCGTGGTGGAAGGCACGACGGTATAAAGTCTTGTATCAAATAAAGGAGCAAAGTCCGCCCTCTGTCGATGATTGTGATTGACGAGTAAACAATGTTTGTTGCGATGGAGGGGGGATTCCCCTGCCCAGAAATCAGCGGATGAGCAATAAAGGAAAAAACAGTCGCTTGTGTTGCGAAACACCTCATTGAAGAGAAATAATAACCTTTGCACAAAAACGCCTAAAACCGACGCCTTTTCGCATTACAAGAAATCGAGGAACTGTAACAATGAAGTGCTGACTTTCATAGTGAAACAGTTACAGTGCTGTATAGGGGGGGATATTCCTTCTTCTTTTTTCTTTTTCTTTTAAGCCCCCCACCCCTTGCTGTCAGTTAGGGGGTGGGGGCTTGTTTTAAATTCACATACGTCTCTCTGACGGACTCTATCCTTATGAAGACACTGAGTGTGTTTTTCCATCAAAATCAAATTACCGAGGCTGGAAGGACAAGTCTGATCATTGTTTAGTTTCACGCTAGTCAGTATTCATTAATACTACAAACACGACAGGGAACGCGACAAAAGAGGGTGGCAGTTCTTCGATCATATCACTCAGTATAATTGCAAACATTTTAGGAGAACATTCACATTAAAATATACTATTTTTTGAAATAAACTTATAATCCAGAATTCAAGCTATAACGTTGAACGAATAAGCACAATTAAAACGTGTTGGGATTTTGAGTCAATACGGACGTGTCTATGACTACTTTTCTTTGAATTGTTTGCATAAAACCATGATATTGAAGGCAGGATATACTGTGGTTATTGTCAAAGACCAGTATTCTCACTTGGTGTATCCCAACGTTTGCATTAAATAACAAACTAGTGTAAATTTAGGCTCAATTGAAACTTGAAGTTGCAAGAAAATAATGAAAGAAAAAAACACTCTTGTTGCATGTGTGCTTTCAGATGCATGAGAATTCGTGCCTGAAGCTTTTCTCAATCAAGTTGATGGGTGAAAAATAACCTCTTTCTCTAAAGCTACATTAATTCATAAGGGGGTCGTTTCTAACAATATTTTGTAATATTATCGACATCTCTCTAGTGTTCTAAGTTTTTTATGACCATGAACTTATGGAGCAAAAAGTACACCTTCCCTTTAAGGGGGTGTGACGGTGGGGGTGATGGACTATTATTTGACTGAACAACTTTTTTTATAATCCCACTTTATCAGCTAAGGAACAGTTTGTCTTTATTAATTTATTTTTTCTTCGAAACAATAACCTTATTCTTTGTTTGATCTAATTTAACGACAGAACCTTTTCAGCGACGGCTAAACTAGTAAGGAACAAAGCGATTTGGCGGCTTGCCTCGGTTTGCTCTGACCGGGTAGCGTGGTGCAGGCCGGGCACTCTCTCCCTCATCCGTGGGTTGACCGATGGGCATGATGTCCGTAGATGTGGCAATGGGCTCGGGAGTTCCTGGTGGTAACCCATCTCCTGATGATAAATCCTGTCCGTTGTTGATGGGTGGTTTTCTCAGGAGCATGACGGTCACACGACAGCTTAGTAAGGGGTCAACTTTGATCGCAGTGTCGAATGACGTACTGCTCCCTGAACGCTCCGTAACCGGCATGGAAATCAAAAAGTTTATATTTTCGAACAGCACATCCGTGACTCCACCAGAGCTCGCGATTTTCTTAAACTCTCCGTGTTGATCACTAAATATATTGTCAATGTAAAACACGAGAGCTCCTGGTTTTAACTCTCGGAATATTTGTCTGAGTGAGTTTCCGCAAGTAGCATCTTTCCTGATGAAAGCAGCCACAGAAGAGAAAAACTTGACGAAGGAGACGATGTCTGCTGATCTAACTTTATCCAGCTCGTTTATGCTCAGACCGTTATAACTACGGGTCATATCACCCGAGAAATACGTCATTGGTGGAAACTCATCACTGGCATTGCTCCGTGTTATCATTTTCCAAGTGTCCTCCCATTCCCCATAACGATCAAATATCGTGCACTCTAACCGGTTTGTTTGTACCAGTCCGCTGTCCCGTAGGAACTTGGTCAGGCCGAGAGCGTCTGATCCAGGCCCTCCACCGATGCAACAAACACGGCAAGACGGCTCGTTGTTCCATGCTTCTGTGAGATATTTCGTATCTGCCAATGCCGACTGCAAACTGTGGTACACAAGGTAGCTGTGCAACGCCAAGAACCGGTGCACGAGACACCACGGTAGCAAGGATCGCTCCAGTCGGGTCTACACCCAGTGTTGCGCAGCCCTCTCCTGTAAGTCTGGGATATGGATTGGAAACATCCCTCAGCTCTCGAGATCACATCGGCATTAAGAGTGGAAATCAAGCTCAAAAACCTGCTAACAATATTGTTAAAATATTGTGCGACTTCAGTTGATTGTGAGTTAAGAGACGTCATTTTCACTGGTGCTTTCATACGTTCATCCCTCCCCGCTGCTGCATCCAATGACCTTAGTTCATCCCCATAGTCTGCATCAATTGACCTTAGTTCATCCATACAGATTGCCCGCAATGACAATAGTAGTTCAGCCCTCAATAAGGAGAGATCGTAACGAGACGCCATTTTGTACAATGACTGTGTGTCTATCAGCAAAGTCGTGTATCCAAACGAAGAATTCCTTTTCTATTTGCTACTGTTTTGTTCAGATACATGCCAGTTGCGCAATAATTTTGGGAGTTCCCCCCAAATAGCGTCACTGCCAAAGGAGATCTCGTCTAGGCTTGGTCACTTAGTACAGTGTGATAAAGCACCTTATCACGAAGTTTCACGACAATCTACCCACTTCCAATTCTTGGTTTCACCGTAGAACAAGTGCTAATTACTAAATCAATGTGAATCAATGCTTCCAATTTCTGATGGCCGATTGAAGGCACTGCGTGAAGGCACGAGGGTGCACCACACTAAATAAGCCAGAATTCATGCGCCAAGCTACTTATCATAATTTGTAAACCCACAACTTATTTTTAATTATAACGTTTTGGGGGTCATGCAATTAATAGACTGTGTAATTATAACAATCTACCAGAACCTGAGGGCTCTGTGCTTCAACTTTTGAGGAGATTTGATAAATTTAGGCTTAAAGTTGGTCCTATTTGGCTTGGGAATTAGAGGAGTGCCTCGATGAAAACTGGCAGCAAGTCGGTTTGTGAAAAAGCACATTTTGGGTTTGTTTCTTTCTTCTGGGGTAATTATCAAAAATTCCAAACGGCTTCTGGGGTAATTATCAAAAATTCCAAACGGCTGACCTGCCAAAAATTGAAAAGTAATCTTAAGTTTAGTTGTCTGGAAATATATCTGATTGGTTTTCAAGAGGCTGAGAGACTTTGAAATATTTTTTGAGTATTTTTGAATATTTAGCATTTAGCGTTGGTTGCTATGTGAGTTTTTTCAGTGTGGTGCACCCACGATGGTATCAAGTCAGAGCTGTGTATTGAGAGAGTTGCGACATGGAGGGACCAGCTTTCTCCGGTCACGTGGTTGCTGGACGCCATTTTGTTCCCAAATGCAGCACAACCCAATGGGCAGACTAGTCTGGCACCCTGTATTCGCCAATGCATTTTTTGGAGACAAAATGGCTTCTAATCGCAAGTTGTCGCAACTCTCTCAATACACGGCTCTGTATCAAGTGAGCAAAGCCCGCCCTCTGTCGTTGATTGAGATTTACGAGTAAAAAACTTGTTTGTTGCGATGAGTTAGCTCACGATTGCGTGCGGAGGGGATTCCCGCGCCCAGAAATCAGCGGGTGAGCAAATAGTAAAAACAGTTGCTGGTACATGACCAATGTTGCGAAACACCTCATTGAAGAGAAATATTGTGCGCTACAGTTTAATATGACACAATATTGACCTTTGCACAAAAACGCCTAAAACCGACGCCTTTTCACATCACAAGAAATCGAGGAACTGTAACAATGAAGGGTTGACTATCATAATGAAACAGTTAGTGCTGTATGGGGGAGAAGGAATATTCCTTCTTTTCTTCTTTTCTTTTTAAGCCCCCCCCCCCACACACCCCCTACATTAGCTTGTTTTCAATTCACATGTCTCACTTGTCCCTATGAAGCCGCTGAGTGTGTTTACCCCATCCAAATCAAACCGAGGCTGGAAGGACAAAAATAGTCTGATCCTTGTTTAGTTTCACGCTAGTCAGTATTCATTAATACTAAAAACATGACAGGGAACGCGACAGAAAGAGGGTGGCGGTTTCCGATCATATCACTCGGTATAATTGCAAAAACTTATGAGAACATTCATATACATTACTTTAGCAATCAGCTCCGAGCCAGCCTGGCAGAGTTTTTTAAGTAAACTTATGATCCAGAATTCAAGCTATAGTTGAACGAATAAGCACAATTAAAACGTGTGTGGAATTTTGAATCAGTTGAAATATTCAACGAACGTGTCTAGGCCTACTTTTCTTGGAATTGTTTGCATACATATTTAAAGGCAGGGTACTTTTGGTAATTGTCAATAATTGACTATTATCCTTACTTGGTGTATCCCAACGTATGCAATAATAACAAACCTGTGAAAATTTTGGCTCAATTGAAAATCGAGATTGCAAAATAAAAAAATTAAAGAAACAACACTCTTGTTGCATGTGTGCTTTCAGATGCATGAGTTTTTCTGACACAAACAGACACGTTACTCAAATTAGTATATAGATAGGTAGATACATACATACATACATAGATAAAAACACCCACTTTTTATGCACGCGCACCAACTTTCATCCCACTAGTCTTGTTTCGAGTCATTCTTAATAGAAAGGATATTCAATCAAACAAACTAAATGAGAAAATATTGTAGAAATTGCTCAGAATTTTAGAATTTCCTTAATTTTGAGGATTTTCTCAAAATTTCTTTAGATTTTTTTAGTTTCTTAGAAATTCCTTTGAAAGCAAAAATTCCCTTATAAGTTCAGTATTTAACTGTTTATACTACCAAACATTTGAATCACAAGAATAATACAAAATGTTATATAATCAAATTAACAGTACATGTGCATCAATAATTTACAAATTGATATATTAGTGAACTTTAAACAAAGGCAACATCTATAGGTCCGGGGTGAAGTAACAGCTTTTGTTCCCCAGCCTATGGACGGACAAACAATACATGAAAATAAAGCACATAAACGGGTGTAAGACAACAATCAAGGCTATTAATATTGTCCCTATTAGTATACATACACAATTACATACAGTATTTTAGCATGCAATTAAAAAATTAGTTTATGGTTTTCTAGTAAAAATAGAAAGAGTGGGTAATGATTTAAATGAGTCATCCAGACTATTCCAATATAGAGTGCCACGCTGGACAACGTCATTTTTGGACAACGTGGTTTTACGACAATTAACATCAATATTTCTTTCTAGCTGTACGTCTGCGGGTTTTGAAGGTATGTGTTCTAAAGACGGCAGGACTCCAGTAGTAGCATTCGCTGAAAGTGGTTTATTTATAGCACATGACATCATCATCGTACAGCAAGGCTACGGTGGCCTTTTAATGCCACTCCATAACAGTATGGATGTTTCAAGGTTAGAATAAAAAAGTGGTTGAAACAAGCATGTAATATTCATATTGTACATTTTTACTAAGTTAAGATGATAAAGGTCAGTGAATTGTTAACCTTTTAAAATTTGTAAATAGAGGCCCAGAGTGTTCACAACAGCAAGTTTTAAAAATTACTCGAACTGCACGTTTCTGGAGAGTAAGCAGTTTGTTACATTTAGGAGTTCGACTACCCCAAGTCAAAATTGAGTAATTCAAATACGGTAAAATGAAAGAGTTGTAGAAGATTAGTAACATGCTACTTGATAGAAAATATTTTAGACGGTTCATTATACCAATATTTTTTTATATTTTAGCTGTTATATCGTCAATATGTTTCTTCCAAGTTAAATTCTCGTAAATATGTTTCCCCTAAAATTAAGTACCCTTTCATTTAAAACCAAAGAAACAGACTGAGCGTACTTGTACTGGCTAGCACAAAATATTATATAATTTGATTTGAGAACATTTATGCATAATTTATCGGCTAAAAACCAAGTAGAGATTTTCCAGAGATCAGGATTAAGGTTCTATAAAGCTAAGTCTACTTTTTTATAAGTATACAATAAACTTGTGTCTGCTGCGAATAAGCAAATTGTAATAATGTCTGAAGTATTGCAGATGTCATTAATGTGCAAGATAAATAATAAGTGACCCACTACAAAGCCCTGTGGTACACCGCAAGTATCATGGCCGTATAGATTTTACAGAATTATACACTGGGCGTTTTCCATTGGTTCATCATCATTGATCTATCAATAATGGAGATCAATGTTCATCATTATTAGCTCTGATATGGCGGCGTGATGACGTCATTGCATTAGGTCCATTCAAGCATGAAGGTTTTTATGATTCATTTTGCTCAAAAGGTGGAAATCTTCAGGGTGATAATAGAGTTTTTTAAATAATGTGTTCATCATGCAAGAGTGGTCAAAGAACTTTACTTGTTTATGTCAAAACAATTTAGTAACGAGAGGATACAATTCAAATAGGCCTACATCTGTAAGTCAAAATTTTGAGCTGTTTTGCCAACTGAATAACTTGTTTTGTGGGGGGGGAACAAGAGCTAGTAAGGAGTATAGCGACCTGGCTTGCCAAGGTTTGATCTGGTATACCGTTTTAGCGGGTTATACTCTGCTTCTGAGTTAGACTCTGCTTCTGAGTTATCTGATTCTGAATTATACTCTGCTTCTGAGTTATACTCTGCTTCTGAGTTATCTGCTTCTGAGTTAGACTCTGCTTCTGAGTTATACTCTGCCTCTGAGTTATACTCTGCTTCTGAGTTATCTGATTCTGAGATATACTCTGCTTCGGAGTTAGACTCTGCTTCTGAGTTAGACTCTGCTTCTGAGTTATACTCTGCTTCTGAATTATCTGATTCTGAGATATACTGTGCTTCTGAGTTATACTCTGCTTCTGAGTTATCTGATTCTGAGATATACTGTGCTTCTGAGTTATACTCTGCTTCTGAGTTAGACTCTGCTTCGGAGTTAGACTTTGCTTCTGAGTTAGACTCTGCTTCTGAGTTATACTCTGCTTCTGAGTTAGACTCTGTATCTGAGTCGTCAGCTTTAACGTGGATGAGAGGCAAAGGCCAACCACTTGATACCGCCAATGGCTTTCTCAAGAGCATGCTGGTGGACACACTAAACCATTTGCGGATCTTTGACTTTGTCTTTTTATCGAAACATCTAAGGATTTCTGAACGCTTCGTCTCAGGCAAACAAATTCGCGTACGCCGTTCATACAGCACACCCGTGACTCCTCCAGAGCTCGCAATGCTCTTAAACTCTGTGTGTCTCTGGCCGTGATGATTGTCGATGTAGAACACCAGAGCGCCCGGTTTTAGTTTCCTGAAGATCTCACGGAGTAAGTTTCCGCGACGAGAATCTTTTCTGATCGCCCCAGCCACGGTAGAGAAAAACTTGACAAAGGAAACGACGTCGGCTGATCTAACTTTCAATAACTCGTCCGAGCTCAGACCCGTGCCTGTACGGGTCATGTCACCCGAGAAATACGTCATTGGTGGAAACCCATCACTAGCATTGCTCCGTGTTATCATTTTCCAAGTGTCCTCCCATTCCCGATGAAGATCGAATATCGAGCACTCTAAACGGTTTGTTGGTACCAGTCCGGTGTCCCGTAGGTACTTGGCCATGCCGAGAGCGTCTGATCCAGGCCCTCCACCGATGCAACAAACACGGAAAGACGGCTTGGATCTCCATATTCTTGTAAGGTTGTTTTCACCAGCAAGTGCTAAATGAAGACTTTGATACACCATGTAGCTATGCCCCGCGAAGAAGCGATACACGTAGGTACATCGATAGCATTCATCACTCCAATCCGGCCTAGCTGTTCCATCAAGTCCTTTCATGTATATTTGTGTAATTTTCTTCATACATGTTTCCGAATTCAATATCACGTCGCCATTTTGCTTTAAACTTGAGTTCAAAAAGTCACTCACAACACTTTCAAAATGTTCGGCGGCCCCAGTTGTCAGCATTGCAATTACTACGCAAAATGATAACTTTTTCCAGAGAATTCTTTGTTGACTCTGTGCTTAAGCGTTCGGAAAAGTTCATAAATTTCAAGTGACCACGGCACAAACCAACCACAGAAACCGTCCTAAGAATGATAGTCAAACGAAACCAACAAGCAGACTATATAGTAATATTTTGCTTCCTTATTGTAGCAAAATAACATTATAGCATTGTAGTATGTATGGAGAGCAAAGTCTGACAAAGTCTATTATTATTATTTTAAATCAATGAAGACAATGATCTTGTTATTGTGTGCACTGGACAAATGCACTCGACTTAGCACTCAGTTTTATTGCCTGTCAGGTGTGGGAAACAAGAACAAAACAAATAGAAGTACCCCCCCCCCCCCATTTGCTCCCATCACAACAACCATTGTAAAACACCCATATATAGAGCTCATTAGTATAATGTGACACCTTCAAATACAAACAAAGGAACGACTTGAGCTTGAGTCTAAGGGTTCACCGGATGCATTGTCAAGATCACCGGGCGTGATTGCGAAAGAGAAAAAATCCCCTGGCACGAAATCCACGCCACATGAACCAAACAACAATCCACACAATGGTTGTTCAACATTGTAAAAAATATCCTATCTAGGTTGCTCGAATTTTGTGTTCTGAAAAATTCTCAGAAAATTCTCTTGTAAAACAAAAAGATATAGATATAAGAGGACACCAGAGTAACACTTTGTATTATGTGTAGAATCTCATTCCATAGTTCTTAATGATTCAAAATGAAAACTATAGACCATGTGACCTGTGACATCACATGTTTACAAAAGAGCCACAGAGCCTGGACCTCCTGCAGGCACGATTTGTACACAGCCCAATGGAAGAAACATACAATCCTATATTTTATGGAGATTGCACTGTCTGATTTGTATCAACTGTTGATATAAAGAAAGGGGGCACATCTCAAAACTTGTACAGCTGTTATTTTTATAACTCTTGAATTGATGTGGAAATTATGACACAAAATGTAAAATTTCCCCATATGACAAGTGTAGTATATTGCCTGCCAGAAAGGCCATGGAATGTACAATGTCACTCTTTTTGTAAACAAAGGTTACATGGTCTATATATTTTTAGAAGGGATCGGTCCCTGGATGTGTAAGTGATTGCGTGCCATGGGGAATCCCCGGTGAGAAATCTGCGGATATTATTACCTGCCACCCTGAAAACTACGGAGCCTCTAAAGGGACAAGTAAAACAAAATTGAAAAGGTAAAACAAATATCAACATTTGTTCGTTCCCTCGAAATATTATTTTGTTCCCTCGAAATGTTATTTCGGGGGAATGAAATAATATTTCGAGGGAACGAAATAATTTCAACATTTTTTTTACCTTTTCAAATTTTATTTTACCTGTCCCTTTAGGGGCTCCGTATCATTGGGCGAACGGCGAAGTTACACGTATGTTCTCTATTGTGTGTCATGGTATTGCCAGCAGAGTTGGGACAGCAGAACAAAGGAACACAAAAGGGACAATGCTGTCCTCACTTTGGAATCCTTTGTATTTTGATGTCCTCACATTTTTTCGTGCGCTAAGTTTATGGAGTGTGTTAAGTTAGAGGGACAAATGAAAGTCCTCACATAGATAGCAATAAATAGATGTGCGTACATGTACATGTATGTACAAGATTTGAATGACACGGTTGCTTCCCGCTGCATGCCGTTGAGACTGCCTGAACGAGTCCTTGGCCCAATTTCATAGAGCTGCTAAGCACAACAATTTGCTTAGCATGAAATTTCTTCCTTGATAAAAACAGGATTACCAACCAAATTTCCATGTGTTTGCATATTGCTTGTTACTAGTATTCAGCTGTTGTTTGCTTATCCTGAAAATCACGTGGAAATTTGGTTGGTAATCCTGTTTTTTTCAAGGAAGAAATTTCATGCTAAGCAAATTGTTGTGCTTAGCAGCTCTATGAAATTGGGCCCTTGTCCGTGTAACCATGGTGTAACTAAACAACGTAACACAAACTGCACACAGCTTGAGTCTATTAGGTTCACTGGATGCATTGTTACAATCACAGTGGGTGATTGCGAGAAAAAGTGGGAAATCCCGTTGCCCTGGAAACCCACGGCACATAAACCGACGATCGATACAATTTTCGTCGACCATTGTGAAGAACAAGAAAAATATTTAACAAGTTGCTTAAAAAATTGTGTTCTTAAAATGATCTTTAAAAAAAATATGTATAGAAAAGTAGACACCAGATACATTTTTTGTCTGTGTGTAATATCACATAAATGTTAACTTTCAAATGAAAACTAGACTAAAGCCGTAAAGGAATTGCTCTCTTCATGTTATGTGTGATTGCGTGCGACGGGGAAATCCCGGTGAGAAAAATCGCGGAAATTTCCTATTTTTTCATTTACAAAATGGCGTGAACAGAAAACCTATGAAAATGCAATCTCTGTCTTTATAGATTCATAGGCCTATTAATGGAGAGGCACGGGAAGGAGGCCGGCCATCTGATTAAAAAGGACGAGCATTCACTAAAAAAAATACTATTCTACAGAAAAATCCATACGATGACCTCTAAAATAATATATTTGCGATTAATCTGCTTCATTTAATTTATTCTTCTCAAGAAAATAGCACCACGTAAATGGCACAGCATAGTCACATAACAAAACTACAATGTGAAGGTCAAGGGTCAAAGCATGTAGCCACTCTACCGCACATACAAATTCACAATACCCAATTCAACTAGCCCATACAATTATAATATTTCTCTGATAAAAAGATTTAAAGGGTCTGTATATACGTTTGGTAATTACTCATAAAATTAATGGCAATAAAAACTTACTTGGTACGAAGTACAGCATCTTTTGGTAGTATAAAGCATTTTGAGAAACATTTCACCTTGAAGTAATGTGGTTATGGAAAAAGATATCAGTTTTTATCCAAAAGAAGTTGAATCTGAGAAGAGTTTCTGTCAGAGAAACGTTTCTCGGATTGTGTTTTCCAATTGCAGATTATTCTTCCTGCGTGGACACATAACCGCTCCAGATTTTCGGCAATATCTCAAAACGCTACCACCTTTTGAATTTAACTGTTCACAGGTTAGTTTTCTGGTATATATCTACAACTATAGGATTGAAACAAACAGTGAGTTCCAATTACCAAACGTATACAATCCCTTTAAACACGAAACAATACTCACAAGTAAACGGTAGGTTCGGAGCATGCGTGGTCATGCTTTCTACAAAATACAAAGAAATAACTGAAAAAGTGGAAAAGAGAGGGAGTCAAAGTTTAAGTCGCGGACACAAACTTAAAGTTTTATTGTAAATATGCTAATTAAACGCTTCAGAAATATTCAGAGCGTACTTGGTCTCCCTACATTGAATCAATATTAAACATCTTGAAAAATACAAGCTGTGCGCTGTTTTAAGGTTGACGTAAAATTTCGAGGATTACATTTGCAGAATAGGTTTTGTTTAGTTGGTTTTTTATTTGTAGTTTTTTTTTAAGTGAAAATTGATTTCACTAATGCACGATGAATTTAATTGAGGTAATTATGTTATACTGCAGATTTGGTGTAAACAAAATAACATTCAATCTTTTTTAGTAACAATAGAAATGGGTTCTTATAATAGCAAACATATCCGTATACTTAAAGGGATTGTATACATTTGGTATTTGGAACCAACTTATTGTTTCAATCATATATAGTTGTAGAGATATACCATAAAACTAACCTGTGAAACTTTCATTTCAATAGGTGGTAGCTTTTTCTGAGATATTGCTGATAATCTGAAGCGGTTACCTTTTTTTTTTTACCTTTTCAAATTTCATTTTACCTGTCCTTTTAGGGGTTCTGTAGAAAATGATTCGAATGGAAACATAATTTCTTTGAAAATACGAACTATTAGTATGGTTTTTATGCGCCTTCCCTGGGTCATATTATTGTATTGTCCAAAGAATTAAAAGAACTAAAATAACTAAAATAACTACATTAACAAAATATACCTAAAAGAATTAAAATAACAAGAATAACTAAAATACCTAAAATAACTAAAATAAATAAATAAAATAAAACAAATAAAATAGATAAAAACCTCACTTGGTTATTTTCAATTATAAAGATTACATCAATTGCCTTTGGTATTATTCATTGGTGTGAATTAAACAGAGATTTATTCTTACAAGATGAAAGATGACCATAGACATCGTGCGTATTCAAATGCGCCTTTTTGTTTCATTCTCGTATCAAAGCGTAGTACTTGGAACGTGAAGTAGTCAAAATGTTTCGATTACGCACAAAACTTCACGGTCTGTGGCGTCTTGAGACATAAGACATCAGACGTAAAAAACCTGTATTAATCTCAACAACAACAAAATAATAATAAATTACATTGCCCTCACAACAAAGGTTCATTAAGTTTAAAAGGTTACAAAAAGCAGCTAAAACGTTGTCAACAAACAATGCACAAGGAGCCTGTCTCGATAGCCATACAGACAATAATAACGAAAATTTATGAAACATTCGTTCGAGAACATTTTTTTAAACATTCATCTCATAACATAATTTTAAAAACATTCTTTTGAAAACATGATTTTTAAAAGCTTCATATTACTACTTATTTACCATGAGGTTAAGTCACAATTTTAAGATAAAACAAAAACAAAAACAAAAACAATGGTTGGCTATCTCTTAAAGGGATTGTATACGTTTGGTAATTGGAACCCACTGTTTGTTTCAATCCTATAAGGCCAAGTAAAATAAGAGACGAGTTTCTCGTCCCCGCCCGCCTCCTTTTTGGCCGCCGCCTCCTTTATTAACTATTTACTATTTGGGTGGAATTTTTTTTTTTTTTTTTTAAGATTTAAAGCTGAAATCAAATTTTTGGGATAAAACTGAGTGGTATCTCTGATTTTGAATCTACTGAATCCAATTAGATGGGCCAAAATAACAGCTTTGCCTCAATAATTCCCAACTTTCTCATTACAATATCTCAGGTGTGCAGTCCCTAGCTAGCTGAGGGCTAAATAAAAGGGTGATTCTCCTGACTTAAATATCATCAATGTCTTGGCACCAAACCCAGCTGGGCGTTCCTTTCAGATCGGAGAGCAACGGTTGTCGAAGGTGATGGTGCTGCGATTCTGCATTGAAGGGTCTTACAAATCATTTGTTTTGTCATAAATTGCATCAGTATACTCAGAATACAATGATCCACACAAATATGTCTCAAAATTGCGTGGTTTTCCTTTTACATCGTGAACAAACACGGTCGGCCATTTTGTGGAGTCAAATTTTTGACACAAAGTACAACATTTTGCACCAGCAACAGGCTACAAGCAAAACCGAGGCTCTTTTGAAGAAAAAAAGTAGGGCGTGAGTGTCGATTTGTTGCTAGAATTACTCCTATAAGACATTTCCATTTCAATGCGGAATTGAAATTTCATACAATGACAGAAAAACGACCAAACTTTTACACCCAGTTTTCTTGAAACTAATTGAAGTAATTGCTTATGGCCTTTTGCCGGTCACACTTCTTCTGGGCACACGACAGAGTGTCATAACCGGGATTCGAACCCACATTTCGATGGCTAGGCCATCAGAACTTGAGTCTGATGTGCTAGAATGCTTACCACGATACGCCACAGTTATAACAAATACATCAAATTCATTGGTTTTATAATTCAAGAAAATAAACTCTTAATAAGAAATTAATAGACAAAAGATCAAGTATTCACAAGAACAAAGAATACCAAAAGGCGGTGCAAGTTTCGCCCAAACTCATACTTTGTAACCCGTTAAGCGCAATTTAGTTTCCTGTACGAAAGTTGCACATAGTACGCCTTAAGAAAAGGACTTGCTCGTCATAACGTTGGGTCATCATTTTTAGATAAACATTAGAAATCTAAATCAATATTTGACGATCAAACAGAAACTGTTTTTCCAACCTGTCAAAATGGCTTCATCAATAAGGAGTAAAGCGACAAGATGATTTGCTTCTGCCTCTAAGTTTCAGAGGCGTTGTCACTTGATCTGCGTCTTGGACATCTGATGTGTTGTCTGTCATGACCATCGGAGATGTGCTCCTTGAAGGAGTAGACTCCACTTCGACTGCTGTGTCCATGGGAAGTGTGTTTAGTGAACGAGTGGACTCCACTTCGAATGCTGTGACCATGGGAAGTGTGCTCGTTGAAGGAGTAGACTCCACTTCGACTGCTGTGACCATGGGATGTGTGTTTGTTGAAGGAGTAGACTCCACTTCGACTGATGTGACCATGGGAAGTGTGTTTGTTGAAGGAGTAGACTCCACTTCGACTGCTGTGACCATGGGATGTGTGTTTGTTGAAGGAGTAGACTCCACTTCGACTGCTGTGACCATGGGAAGTGTGTTTGTTGAAGGAGTAGACTCCACTTCGACTGCTGTGACCATGGGAAGTGTGTTTGTTGAAGGAGTAGACTCCACTTCGACTGCTGTGACTATGGGATGTGTGTTTGTTGAAGGAGTAGACTCCACTTCGACTGCTGTGACCATGGGAAGTGTGTTTGTTGAAGGAGTAGACTCCACTTCGACTGCTGTGACCATGGGAGGTGTGTTTGTTGAAGAAGTAGACTCCACTTCGACTGCTGTGACCATGGGATGTGTGTTTGTTGAAGGAGTAGACTCCACTTCGACTGCTGTGACCATGGGATGTGTGTTTGTTGAAGGGCTAGACTCCACTTCGACTGCTGTGACTATTGGATGTGTGTTTGTTGAAGGAGTAGACTCCACTTCGACTGCTGTGACCATTGGATGTGTGTTTGTTGAAGGGCTAGACTCTGTTTCAACTGTTGTGACTATGGGAGGTGTGTCCATTGAAGAAATAGACTCCGCTTCAGGTACAGAGATATCAACTTCAGGATGAAGGTCAGTGGGAGATGCAGAGATTGATATGCCAGCGGTATGTTCGGATGGTTTTCTGAGGAGCATTACAGACACGTCATTTTTTCTGAAGGCTTTTTTATTACCAGCCATTTGGTCATAACAAACCAAACTTGCCGAATGTTTTGTCTCAGGCAAAATATAGTTGTTCGAATACGGCATATACACCACATCTGTAACTCCTCCAGAACTCGCAATATTCTTAAACTCATCACATTCTTCTCCATAACGATTGTCAATGTACAGCACCAGAGCGCCTGGTTTCAGCTCTCGGAAGATTTCACGCAGTAAATGTCCTCGAGTAGCGTTTTCCCGGATGAAAGCAGAGACCGTGGAGAAAAATTTGACAAACGAGATGACATCGGCCGCTCTAAGTTTTTCGATCTCGTCTATGTTAAGCCCACTTTCCGTTCGGGTCATATCCCCAGAGAAGTACGTCATCGTTGGAAACTCGTCACTTGAACTGCTTTGTGTTATCACTTTCCAAGTGTTCTCCCATTCTGGTCGGAGATCGAATATCGAGCACTCTAAACGGTTTGTTGGTACCAGTCCGGTGTCCCGTAGAAACTTGGTCAGGCCGAGAGCGTCTGACCCAGGCCCTCCACCGATGCAACATACACGGAAAGACGGCTTGTATTTCCATATTTCTGTAAGATGCTTTTGACCATCCAGTGCTAACTGGAGACTTTGATACACCATGTAGCTATGCATCGCAAAGAAGCGATACACGTAGGTACATCGGTAGCATTCATCTCCCCAATCCGGTCTAGCTGCGTTGTTGAGACTTTTCGAGTATATTTTTCTTATTCCGTCCATACATTTGACTGTCACTGAGACATTCTGCTTTGACCTTGAGCTTAAAACTCACAAACGACACTTTCAAAATATTCATCGGCTTTAATAACTGTCGAGCGCCTGCCATTGTTCAAAGAAAAAACATCACCATTTACAGACGTCATTTTTAACTGGAAACCACTGCTTACAGCGTTCGGAGAATAAGTGAGCCCAGCAGAAACTGACTGAATAGCCAATGTAATCAAGTCAACGGAAAATCAGTGTTGACGTATGAACGGGGAATCCCCGAAATATTAACCGACCGAGGGCGCTGTTTCATATAATGTTAAGAGCCAGTCACTAGCAAGAGCCACAATGTTGCATATACTTTTCCACTTAGTTACGATTTTGTTGTTTTCTTTGAATGCTATTTATAGCCCTCCATAACATTTAAGAAAAGAAGTCTCCAGCTCCAGACGACACGAGCCGCCTGTAAACAACAATTGATGCTGCACCACAACTGCAACGATCCAGTTGTACAGTATGTGGGGGTGCAGGGGATTATGAACAAATAATATAATAGTGGGGTCAAATATCTTATTTCTAAATGTAAATTTAAAATAATATATTAAAATAATATAGGAACATACTGATATTGGATTACTAAATTACTGTATGCATAGCAGTGAAGACACGTGGAAGAACAAGGGGGAAATTAGGTAGGTTGACCCCCCTTTGCCACAACCAACCGTATAATGTCCCTTCTGAAGTCAGACGTTGTTGTTGGACGACATTTTAACCAGTGTTGGAGGTCTCCCCACCGGTCTTGGTCTTGCACTTGCTGGTCTTGGTCTTGGTCTTGGTCTCGGGTGTACTGGTCTTGACTACAACACTGATTTTAACCCCACCCCGTGCTTTAACTACCTCTGGCTCAGTCGTATTCCGATCACGCTCACATCGCGCCCTTATAATCAAAATGTGACCTTTAAAAACACAACACAAGAACGGCTTGAGCTTGAGTTTAAAGTTCGCCGAATGACTCATGCGTGATTGCATGAACGGGGAGAATCCCAAGTTGCGCAATCTATACAAGTTGTATTCACGGGAGAATCCCAAGTCGCGCAATCTATACAAGTTGTACTAATAATTAACCATTGTGACGAACAGAAACAAAATAAATGGAATTTCAACTGCTTGAAATTCGTGTTCTTTAAAACAATGTTTAATCAAACCAGTATGTGTAAACATCGTTGTAGGTCTCGAAACCAGGACCCAATTTCATGGCTCTGCTTACCACGTAATTCTGCGCTTACGACCCATGGAACTGGCTCGGTAAGCGCATAATTCCGCGGTTAGCAGCGAGCCATGAAATTGGACCCTTGTCTCGGTCTCCCCCTCCGGTGAGGGCTCCCCTCTCCTTGGCGGTTTCGGTTTTAGATGTCAAGGTCTCGACTACGGCACTGTGTGCAAACAAGAGTCAACAACAGTTGGTATTATTTGGTCCAAGCCTGAACGCCGAATCAAAGATTTTCAAGACAAACATCCCCAACCTACGGAAGCGTTAAAGGGGAATTGAGAGAGAATGAAAGTGACAGTCCTATAATTATGACTTACATTTCATAATATTATGACTTACAAGTCATGACTTTTATCTCATAATTATGACTTAATAAGTCACAACTATGACTTGTACTAAGTCATAATTATAGGACGTTCAACCCCCCCCCATGTCCCTTTAATAACGCGTCGTACTAACCACTTTCCATGATACACTCTGTTTTTGTAGCCCCCCCCCCCCACCCCAGTTCATTTTCAATTTAAAGTCAACCTAAAGACTTAGTGGCTATTCCGAGGATACTAGTACACTAAAGGCCACTATCTGCTCGTCTATTCTCTCTGAGATAAACTGTTCAGAAAGTAATCCAGATGAAGGAGATGTCAGTTTAAAGAAAATTATGGGTGAAATGTTTCTTAGAGTTTAGACTGATACAATAGTGATTGACAAAACACACCTTTAATATTTCATTCAAATAAATTTGGTTTAACAACTTGTTCTGAGACCAACAGTCCGTGCTAAAAATTTAGTTAAGATATTTAACCCACATACCAATAATTTCACATTAAAACATTTTGCACACTCATAGAATGGGAAAAAGAATTTAAAGAATTAACCCCCTTGTATGTGACGCCCTCACTGATGTCAATGCGACCTATATCATTGGCTGAGGGTATTGCGCGGCGCGTACCCATTTGCACGTTTCAATCATGTTTGCTCCCAGCGATACGGCCAATGCAAGGTGTCTTTAATAGGAATATTTTAGGGAATGCATTTTACAACATACATTTCGTTCAAAAAATAGTTATACATGGCAAATATTGATTTAACATAATTCATTTCAAACTATTCATATTAAATGGAGGGAATACCTTTGGTAATTACTCCAAAAATGAATGATCATGAAAACTTACTCGGTAAAGAGCACTGGATAGCTGTTGATATTTTAAAACATTGTTAGAAACGACCCCCTTTGATTAATGTAGTGTTAGATAAGGAGGTAATTTTTCACACAAACAAAATGAATCGAAAGCACACAGTTTTATGCAACAATGGTGTTTTTTCTTTCATTATTTTCTTGCAACTTCGATATGACCATTGAGCCCACCTTTTTACAGGTTTGTTATTTTATGCATAATGTTGGGATACACCAAGAGAAGATAATGGTCTTTGACAATTACCAAAAGTATACCCTGCCTTTAACAACTTTTCTCTAAGATCAAAATGTTGTACCGACAAAAGAAATATAGTGATGACATAAAAAAATATCAAATAGTTCAGACATAATTTTGTTTTTTAAAGGGTCTGTATACGTTTAGTAATGACTCTGAAAATTAATGGCAATAAAAATTTACTGAAAAGCGTTACTGACATTAACGTTTCTCAGATTGTGTATTCCAAACGCAGATTATTCTTCCTGCGTGGACAATAACCGCTCCAGATTTTCGGCAATATCTCAAAAACGCTACCACCTTTTGAAATGAAATTTGCACAGGTTAATTTTATGGTATATTATCTACAACTAGGATTGAAACAAACAGTGGGTTCCAATTACCAAACGTATACAAACCCTTCAAGAATAGCCTACCAACACATTTCACATTAAACAATAACATTTCTTCCAAATATACTTTTCTTTTTCAAAATTCACAAATAAAATGTGTTATTCTAGTATAGCACGATATTATGTTAGTATCAGTAATTCAGTATTAAAATTCATCGGAGGTATAATTAGCTTCCACAGCAATGCCAAAAGGTTAAAACTGCTTAACAAAAGTTAAAAAAATTAAAAATTAATAAAATATAGCTAATTATTGTTAGAAAAAAAACTCTTGAAGTAGGTGGTCCTACGCCCAGAATTACGCTGATGCTTTTAGGTGATTGACAAAAATTTAATGATTAGGCCTAGATGTAAACTTAAGGTTTAAAGTAGGTGGGTCTACGGCAGGCATTCCTTTTTTAGCCTGAAATTGTACCAAAGCCTCCTGAATTGTGACATAATAATAAACATTTCAGATACCTAACACGAGCTCAGCAACACTGTCCAACTGGCAAAACATTTAGTGTTCATTGGGGGTGGGGTAGGGTGGCGGTCGACAAGCGGGGGCAACGGCATCCTGGCGGCTAATTCATGTGTCTAACCCGTTCATTAATAATTGTGCATTTTTTTTTTCAGATCTATGGGGGGCGGACAAAGGGGACATGGTGTTGTGATCATGTCCCTATGGTTTCTTCAATAGCATGATGGACAAGAGACATGAACTGAGTGGTTCGAAATTAGTCTCGTTCTCGATAAGTTTGACGGAGTCAGACTTCTCAATCGCAGGCTGCCTAATGCCGCCGTTAACTTCAAACAGCGTCTCTGTAACGCCTCCGGCTGAAGCCAGTTTCTTGAACTCTTCCGTCTGGCTGCCGTACCAGTTGTCGATGTACAACACCACAGCTCCCGACTTCGTCTCCTTGAAGATTTCCTCGAGTAGGTTTCCTCTGGAATCGTCGCCCCTTATGAATGCTACAATGGTGGAGAACGACTTCACGAAGGTGACGATGTCGGCCGACCTCACAGCACAACGCTCGCCGTAAGTCAAACCAGTGTCTGTGCGCGTCAAGTCGCCTGAGAAATAGGACACTTTTGGAAACCTTACATCTGGGTTGGCTTTACCAAGTTGTTTCCAGCTTTGCTCCCACTCCGGGTAAAGATCAAGAACGGTACACTCCGATAAACGCCTTGCAAAGTATGAAATGCCAGGAGTGTCGGTGAGAAACTTAATCAACCCAATTACATCTGAGCCAGGTCCCCCACCTATGCAACATGCACGGTAGGAATATTTGTACCTCCACAAGTTCTTCAATTCTTCTGAAGATCTCTGTAGACTGCGGTAGACCATGTAGCAGTGCAGTGAGAAATAACGGTACATGAAAGTGGCTCGATAATGGTCGTCACTCCAGTCAGGTCTGGGTCCCTGACCCCCGAGGCACCTCTTGTAGATCGACCGAATGGACTGGAAACACGATTGAATTGTCTGTCCCTCGTCAGCGTAGCTTTGGGTGTACATAGCCGTGAAATAATTGCTGGCAATTTGGTTGAAATACTTTGACGCCTCTTCGGCAAGAGTGTCATCACCGTCAGCGTTGAAATTCATTGTACAGAAAGTGTTCATTTTGCCACCAATGTTGATGTACCGGGATACACTCGCTAGATTGTGCCACCGATCGTCTTACTGACAACCACTGAACAGTGTTGCCTATATAAATATAATGCTCAGACTATTATTTTCAAAGTACATGTACATGTAGGCCTATTACTGATTTACGGGGGTTTCCCGGTGTTGCTCAATCACAATAGTCTCCACGTCAAGACGTAAGCGCTCGGGAAGCATAGGCCTACCAAGCCACATTATCAACCAAGTTTCACGCTGCTTGATTTTGTCTTGAAAAGCGGCTAATAATCCAATACAAATCTGCAAGATTTCAAAGAAACTTCTAGAATGGTTGTTGTTTTCAACTTACGTGTAAATAATATGGGATTCGTTCTCGTCTGAGTTCCCCGCGCAGTGTGACCCATGACCCGTGATAACCAATGTTTAACCCCGCCTGTACCCACCCCCCGCCCCAACCCTGTACACCAACCCCGGCTTGACGCTTAGTATGATTCGAAGTCATGCGAAAGCAAACGTGAAGCAAATTAATTTCGTGACCTAGGAAATCAATAAGTGCTTTTGTAATTTTGATGAACTTGGGAAAATAATGCCTCGCCATAGATTGCGATTAAAATAAAAACCGGGCTCTATACAGCTGCAGCACAAAGAATTAAAGCATATAACTATATTATTTGGTTATGTGTATTATTTGTATGATAAATTCAGTTTACCTATAATGCGTAAAATAATATTTGATTCTGTAAAAAAGACAGTCTATGATGAAACGGCGTTTAGGACCGAGTCTTTGTAGAATCTTTGATGTCCAATCAACAGAGGGCGCCAGATAACTCACTGTTCAAGGGATCGCCGGATTTTCGCTCTAATTCCCTCGGACGAGCCTCGTCCCTATTATGGAAGTTCGAAGTTTTGGGGTTTTTTAACAGAAGTAAATTTACAAAAAAAAATATTCGGTCATGTGGTAGGGCAGGGATTTAATTTGTGCCTGTGTTTAATTATAATAATGAGTATTGTAGATAGCTGCAGCTGTGGTCATTGTTGCACCACTGACGTTTTTCAGAATAATAATTTAACAAAAATAAGTCATCTAATTTGTTGTTTTGGGTGGGGTTTTTTCAAAATAGGCCTTTGCAGAACATTTTGAAATAACGGTTTGTATTATTATCATTATTTGTTTTCTTTATATTTCCACGAATGAAAAAGTCAATTCAATCGAGTAGGTGCAAGCATGGAGGAAAGAAATACACTGTATTTCCTTCCTCCATGGTGCAAGGAAAACCAACAACAACTTGAAGCGCAACGAAGAATTTCGGAAATTCTTAAAATTTGAGCTCAAACTAGACTACTATTAAGTTACATTGAGGCCGTCGCTGCTAGACCGTTATGCATCGCGCTTAGTCTTTCTCTTCGCACAGTTTATGTGCTCTTGTATTAATTGGATTATTCTAACTGCACGACGGGATAATAATCTCCCCAAAACTCACATAGAATCTAGACGAAAAGGAAGGGGGTATTGTTGAGATAAAACATACATGCCCCTCCCATTAGGGCATGCGCTACCTTCACACGACGCCAAACATGATTGGTCTAGCCTTCACAGCCTCGTCCGAAAGTCTTTATATTATTTCTATTGTATCGCCCACACAAAGTAAAAGTAATGTAATAAAATATATAAATTGAGTCACAGATACAAAATAATCCCATGGTATGTTTAATAAAATATATTTGCTTTATGTAAGTATTTGATTGCAGGCAACATCACCGTAAATGTTTTAGAGTATTTGTGACTGAGGACATATACATGTGTGCATCGAACCAAAATGGCGGAACACACCGGTCAATACGACGCTGCTCACCCCGGAAAACGGAGCCAAAACCAGGCCTCAATGGCAATTAAGAGCTCCAGTAACCGCCACAAACAGGCCCAGAAATCCACCAAAAATCAGGAGCTGGGAAATGAGGTGGAAATTGTCGCCTATGATGGGTCTGAGTCACAGAGGTTTCCGTCAATGTCTGGTGCGGTGAAGGGCTTGCTTACGTTTATCATACTGTTCTTGGCCTGCCTTGCTGCGTTCAGTTCCCGTCTGTTTGCCGTGATCCGCTTCGAGAGTATCATTCACGAGTTCGATCCTTGGTGAGAAAACGTTTCTTTTCTTTAATACGATTCTCGGACAAGACGCTGAGTCTGAACGCCACTTTGTATCTTTCCCATTTGCATCTGTATCTCTGTTGACTACTGACTGTACAAACTGGATTGGATTACGCACAGACACAGACACACACAGACAGAAAGACATGACAAGAGTAATCACTGATCAGTCACTCAGATCAGACAGTAAGAAGACAAAAGACAAACCATATTTTGGTAAAAAATAAGATCATTATTTTGATCTTGTACTTTTTCACACAATATGGAGAATATAATTGATTTTTTAAAATGATATTGATTATGCGTTTAAAAAAAAAGTGGCTTTGGGATTCCAAATTACCTTTTTCTTTGTTTGCATTCTATTTTCTTCTAATCAATGCTATCTCATTCTCATTCATGATTCTTTAACTCCACCATGTGGTTGAAAACTTAATAATAATACAAAATGATTCAAAAATACCTGAAATATGTTTGATGTATTAAATTAATTGTTATTATTTTTTAATTTGTGTGTACTTTGTTTTTGTTTTGTCAAGAAACTATGATTGGACTTTTTGGCTGTTAAAAAGTTTATGATGTACAGTAAAATTGATATTTGATATATTTATATTTGTTTTTCTTCATTATTAAAAAAACCCATATCCCCATGCACAACAATTTTTATTGTCCTACATGTATTTGGCAAAGTTTGAACACCTCATTCTTAATCTTAGGCAATACCAAATGTTCTCAATACACAGTAGTGCCAGTGTAGTGTTCATCCAATGACTGAGTGTCAAAATCGGTTGACACCTAGATTCATACCTACCTCCATGCCTAGACCCAGTAAGTTGAGTAACTGGGGCACTGTACTCCTTTTTTTTTTAATTTTGACATTTTCGGTCGTACTAGCGCCCCAGGAATCTTCTCACTCTTTCAACACAATCGTCATTTCGCTCGGATTTTGCCACAAAAATATGCCTCAAAATTCCAAAAATACCCCCCCAAATAGCGTGAAAATCGCCTACTGGATTCTCACTAGGTCTAAGATGCAACATCAGGTATTTAATTGTTAATCAACGTTATTTCAGGCTAGTATTATGATAACAAATACACAACTGCAAAATAAAAAGTGAGCAATACAAAAAAAAGAGAAAAGAAGTTAGCTGGGCATAATAATAATAATAGTATTCACAAATGAATGCTTGTCGAATATGAGCCTGAAGTATCGTTGATAAACATTCTGAATATCCCTCAGTTGTAACCATTGTTTGTACAAATATTGGATATATATGTGAGTGCATTGTCGCAGAATATAATCACAAGGTGAAATCTGGACCGAGTGATTATATTCTGCGACATTGCATAAACAAAATGCATTCAATATTTGTTTAATATAGCTCACACATACATTGTACCCTAAATTGTACTATTTGTAGATTCTTGTCATTTGAAATTTTCACAATAGACACAAAATAGACACGGAAACTTGCCACCCCACACTCCGAAGATTCTGTTCTTGTGAAATAACTTATGGGGCAAATTTCATAGCGCTGCTTAATGGTAAGCAAATTTTCATGCTAACTACACTGTATACATGTAGCAGACAAAATTTGCTTAAGCGTACATTAAGTGTATTTTACTGGTAAGCAAGAAAATTAGGCGGCCAGCTTGCGCATTCACCATGGATTTGCATTGTTACATACAGTAAGCACCGGAAGGATAGCGTGCCTTTTCGTGTGCTTATGGTTAGCAGCACAATGAAATGGAAACTCGCACAGTAAGCACCAATCGGCTGTTAAGTATTTCTATGAAAGAAAGTTCTTAGAAAGTTCAGCAAAGTTGTTATTTGACACCCTGGATAAATGTCTATAAAAGCCTGTACCATACGTAGGTTAGCCCTTGTGACATTTTTCTACTTTTTACCAAGAGCCAAATATCAAGTCTGACGTGCAGTAGAAGATGTCTTGAGTGTTCCTTTTTTTAAGGTATTTCTGAATGTTCTGTTATAACTTTAAACCGCAGACATAAACACTACAGACTACTGTAATACAACCTGTCCAAAATGTACTCTACTGGTGAGTTTAGATTTGTTTGAGTATACCCGACACTTGTACGGTCATTCAGGGGAAATTATTCAAGGGGTCAATGGCTCCCTCAATGGACACTCAGTACAGAGATGTCTTACCACTCCTGCACACTGCATTAAAACAGTGCACCATGATCACCCACTCTTGCTACAGTAGATGTGATTTTTTTCTCTCCTATGTTTTGTTCTAAAGAATACTCCAGAGTTTCCCCATGCACAAGCTAGCCTATTGTGCCGAGAAGCGAATTGCGGCAAAAAATGTTGGCTTTTAGAAGAAGAAAAAGATTGTACCAAACAAACAAATATTTGTATAACTAGCTAAATTCTCTCAAAGCTACTAAATATTTGATGTTAGTTTGTTTTGCTTTAAAATAAATAAAAACTAATCTCAAAAAGATTGTTTTCAGCGAGCTCACCAACCATTTGAAACTATTCAAATGCTCGACCCCAGTTACATACATGTACATGTATGAGCTGCTTAAGCACAAACAGTAGCTAAGCACAACAAACTCATGCTTACCAGATTCAGGTTACCATCCAAAATATCATGTCATGACTCATGTGTTCCTTTTGTGACTGGTATCCTGCTCCTTTTTGCTAAGCTAAATATTGTTAAGCAATATTTCTGCTTAAGCAGCTTTGTGAAATTGGGCCCTCCAATTTCATAGAGCTGCTTCTAAGCACTAACTGTAGCGAAGCACACGAAACTTATGCTTCACAGATTAAGGTTACCATCCAAAATATCATGTCACATGTACCTTTTGTGACTGGTAACCTGCTCCTTTTGTGACTGGTAACCTGCTCCTTTTTGCTAAGCTGAAAATTGTATTGTAAAGCAATATTTTCTGCTTTAGCAGCTCTTATGAAATTGGGCCCTCCAATTGGGCCCTCAATTGGGCCCTCCAATTTCATAGAGCTGCTTTAAAAGCACAATCGGTAGCTACTTGTAAGCACAACAAACTCATGCTTACCAGATATGGGTTACCATCCAAAATATCATGTCACATGTACCTTTTGTGACTGGTATTCTGCTCCTTTTTTTCTTAGCAGAAAATTGTTCAGCAATATTTTCTGCTTATAAAAGCAGTGGGTCCAGGTGAATGCCATGTCTGGTGGCACAATATTGTGCATACATACATGTAGTGCAGAAATATCATAGGCCTACTGTGTGGTCGTCATGCAGGCTGGTAGAGCAGTATTAATACTATTATTATCTGTTTAAAACATGAGGATGATCATACTATGGTGGCCCTGAAGGGACATCACAAAGTGCAAATACGTATGCGATGTTGTGAAATTTTTCGCAAATATGTGTGCATACTGCATACGGACAATTTGTTAGTGACCTAGCAGTGTTCTCCAACTTTGAAAATTAAAGGTTGGTGCTTGGTGTGGTGAAAACTGCGAGTGCGTAATGCGAGCGCAAAGCACGAAGCCCCTACGGCGTGGGGTCCGGGGCCCGCTCTAGGGCCCCGAGAAAAATTTTGATCCTAGATGCTCTGTGGTGCATTCTAAGGTGAATCCTGGCCACTTTCCTCAGACTTTTTTGAGGAAATATTTTTACAGTTTTTGAGAACACAAAGTAAAATACTGGTTTTCTAAACACTTACTTGAAATGAAAACCAATTTAAGTTAATTTATTGGTACCAATTTATCTAGAGGAAACGTATGTGTCCGGTAGCCCGACCGCATTTCTTTTTCTTACCTTGTAATTTCGTGTTACAAGTGTGCTAAAAAAAAAAACTAAAAAAAAACAATTTTTTTTTTTTTTTTAAATAAAAGCGTGGCGCGCGCCGCAGAAAGCGTGGCGGTGCGCCACGTCTTTTCTATAGGTTGGAGAACACTGACCTAGGGAGGACGTTGCAAATGTACCAGGAAAGTAGTCAGACCCCTTCATGTAATGACTGTGAAGTCTGGAATCTCGACTGGATACAAGAAACTCCCCAGATCATTAGAAATTGTATTCAAAGGTACAATGTATACGACCAAGTACATGTGTGCGACAAATTTTACGACATTGCATATGCGCACATTTGCGATATATGCGATGTCCCTTCAGGGCCACCATATAATACTGATTGGTTAGACAGTATGTAAGAGGATCAAATCTGCAATTTGCTGAACTAAACTGTGTAAAAGCAATCAACCAAATTTCTATGTTTGATCAACAATCCCCATTTTAAAAAAAGCCTCTGGGATTGAAAACACAAACGTCCCCCATCCTCTCATATGTGTTTACACCCTTGCGCAAGTAAACTCATGTGTAATTTGAAGAGAAAAAAAATCCCTGCATATTTGAACTTAATACTAATTGTTGACTTATGGGTTTTCCCAGGGCTATTTGCCGGTGGAAATTTGTGTTTATTTTGAATGAATGACAATTATGCCTTAGTCTCTTGTGGTCTGAGTCCTTCAATAGATGATTCGTACTAGTATTTGAGAGGAACTGTGTTTTTGTTATAAATGTCGCTGAACGAAGTAAATTTTGAAACTGTGTTCAGGGTTAGCCCCATGTACATAAGCTGGTCGGTACGCGTGAATTGAGGGCTAATACAAACTGTACACGCAAATTGCGACCAATACTCGCAAAAATCATCAAGATAAAACCATTTAGAATGCCCCAGATTGCCAAGTAGGGCTTTTGAAGCTACCAAAGATCAACACTAAGGGAAAAAAAAACACTCCCAAAGGACCTAGTTTCAAATCAGCTTGCTCAGGCCAAACTTCCGAAATTTGGGTCCAGAATGCCTGACAGTTTGAAAAATCCTGGGGAGAACCCTGTCACCCACCTTCATTCTATTTAACCCCAATATTATTATGTAACAATCCTGCATACACTATGCACATTAAGAATGCACACCACGCATTCTGAAGACAATTATTTTTCTGCTACATGTATAGTACTTTGAAACTTATTTTCAATGCATAAAAAAAAAAAAATTAAAACTTAAAGAGAATTGTCCTGCATATCAAACTCAAACTGTCCATTAGGTTTTGAATGATAGGTTAAGATACAGCCTGAAATATGACATTCATGTGGTGAATGCATCTACACAGTATAGTCAACCCTCCTACTGTATCACCATTCAATACCATCCCAGCTGTGGTTTTGAATGATAGACTATAAATGCCAGCCTGCAATATATGATATCATCGTGAATACATAGATCTACACGGTACACAGTAAAACCTCCTACTGTCTCACCATCCAATATCATCCACTGTGGTTTGAATGACAGATACATGAAGTATTCAAGCCTGCAATTTAAGTTCATTGGGTGAATGCATCTACAGAGTACACAGTGAACCCTCCCACTGTCTGACCATTCAATATCATCCACCGGTTTTTGAATGACAGATACCGGTACACTATGCCAGCCTGCACTACAATATCAACGTGGTGATCGTATGTACACAGTACGCAATACCAGACCATGCATTCGAAGGAACTCAAATGGTTGCTCCATTTGCTGGAAACTGTTACAGAGAGTAACCCCAAATTATTTAAAATTTACCCAGTCAGTTTCCCTTGTGTTTTATTACTTGATATTTGAAATAAAAAGTTGCATTCTTTTACAGGTGTTCTCTCTGCTGCCGCTTGCTTCCTAGGTTGTATCGTTAACTTGGGTGTAATCCCTGGCTAAAGGCAGTTAGAGGTTGAATGGCTTATGACTGGCAACTTCAAACAAAGATATTGACAAAATAGGGAGAACGCCAACAGAGGGCGAATGTAGTCTCAGTTGGTAGAGCGCCTGCACGTTAATTTTTCTCTGTTCAATTCAAAATTCAAGACAAGGAGAGTGAACAAAATTACTTGAAGTGCACAAAAATAAAATGTCTCTCTGGATAAAAGCAGAGTGATGTATTTTAGTTGACTTGAGTGTGCCGTTACAAAGAGGCAACTTAGTGCTACATCAATCTCCCACACACAGATCAGTAGGATTTGTTATCCAGAACAAGGGGGAGAACAAATCCGAAATAAAACAAAACAATTGTACGGATGTTTGGAAATCCATGCCAATGTATTTCCTTTCAAGCGGAGTGCACTTCTTGCACTGTGTTTGATGTTGAATAGGCAGTCAAGAGCCTTGAAAGTAATGCGCGCGAACGAAAGAATGATATTCATAATTGAACACATAATACAAAAAGGCTTTATTTCCATCTTTCTTGCTTGTGTAAAATTCAGGGTTCTCCCTAGGTTTTTTCAGAACTGTGGGGCATTCTGGGCCAAAATTTTGGGATGTTTGGCCGTAGCACGCTGAATTGAAACAAGGTCTTCAGAAGGTTTTCTTGGTTTTCAAAGCCCTACTATGTAATTTGGAGCATTCTATAGGTTTTCTTTTCATGTTTTTTGTGAAACTACCGTACTGGCACGCAATTCTCGCGTATGGGCCGCTATACGCTAGCTTGAAATTGGTCTTGTTGAAGACAAAAATTAAATGAATTTTCAAACTCAGGTGTGCTCCAAAATTATCCAATGTACGTAAGTCTTAGGGTTCTCTCCAGGAGTGTTTAAAACTTGTAGGGGGGGGATGGAGAATTTTGGACCCAAATTTTGCAAAATTGACCGGAATATGCTGAATTAAAACGAGGTCCTCAGAATATTTTTTAATTTGTTATGTTTAATGTTTGGTTTTAAAAGCTGTCATGTGGAATCTCTCCCATTGTTAAAAGGTTTTATTTCATGTTTTTGTTGAATTATTTTGATCTTAAATCTAAAAAAAGATTGTTTTTGGAAATTTTGTTAATAAACAAAATATAAAAATCCCCCTACTGAATCGACCCTCATTTCGTGCGTATCACTATCAGCCAGATACGCTACATGTACCTTGTGCAATGGGGAGAACGCTGACCAAATTTAGTTTAATCAAATTTAACAGATCCTTTGAAATCTGACAATAATTTGCAGGAGAGCGAAGATTTTATACGACACAACAAAAATATTTCCTTGATTAAATGCCCCCAAAAACGGATGCAAAAAATCCCAAACCAAAACCAATTTTTGGCACCGGTTTTAGAAAAGGAATCAAGTAATTTATTTTAATTTTTCGCTCACTAATGGAATATTTTATGCGTGTGTCATATAACGATCGTACTCCTGCATAAATGTTTGTATTTTGATGAGTATGCAGTAAGTGACTGATTATTGGCAAATTAGCATTCTACTGCCAGATGATTTTAGCAGTCTGTCTAGATATTTGTAGGCAAATTAACGTATACATCATGTGCATGTGTGTGCTCCGAGAGCGGACAAAACGCAGGCCTCGGTGAACGCTACAGTCCTCTTTCAATCATTCACATGAGGTATACACTGTTAAATTAGACTTGACAGTGCTTATATTATCACTAGCCGGCACAATAGCTGGGAAGATGGGGGTCAGTCTAATGAACCTTGCTACCCAGAGGGTTTCCCAGATTGTCTTTAAAGGTGTACTACAAAGACCTTGCTCTTAACCCTGTATCCACCAGGGTAGTGAATCAGGGATTAAATTTGGGTAATCTTGGCACCAAATTTTCACTGGACCTAAATTTATTTTACAAGAACAGAATCTTAAAGAGAAAGAATTGTCTGACAAAGTTTAACATGTTAACTGTTTTTGTCGTAACATTAACTTTCCATTGTGGCTTGATAATTAAAAAAAGATGCTCAACAGGGCTCCAATTTTACACTGGACCACCGGCCCGAGGCCAGTGATTTCAGTGTCTGGCGAGTAAACTAAAGACAGGACAAGTCCGGTGGTCTTGGTTTTTTTTAATTCAACATCTTTGTCTCAAAAGAAGGATGTTCAAATGTTGAGTTTTAAGTCTCACAAATATCTTTTAATCCTGCTGAGTATCTGCCATAAAACAGAAGAGATAAATCTTCCCTTAGTGTTTGTTCAAATAAAACATTTCAGAAGATAAAACTGTGTTCTCATTTTGATTCTAGTCTCTTCTCATTTTGATTCTGGTCTTGTAAATAAAATCCTGGTCCAGTAAAGATTCTGAGCTACAAGTCCTGCGGTCTTGTGGATTTTTCCCCCGAATTCAAGCCCTGCTCATTAATATTGAATCTTAGTCTAATAAATAACTTTCAATTCCATTGAGTTTCGAACTACTTGCCTACATGTATAGGCCTACATGAAACAAATGAGATAGAATTTCTCTTAATCTTGCATGTTCAAATACTAAGAACAGTTTGCATAAGAAACTGTGTAGATGTTTTTTAATCGTTTTGATTCTGGTCTTGAGAAAATAGAATTAGCTGTTGTAAATTGGAGAACCCTGATAAAAGTAATTTTTTAAGAGAGAGCATCTCATTCTGTTTTCTTTTGTGACACAAAATGTTTCATAACATAATGTGAATACCTTTTGAGTTTGACAACAACAACAAGAAGAACTACAACAAGAACAAAATCCACAGACTATAGTACTGGGAAAAAACATTTAAACACTATCAGAGGGAAACAAATGTTCAAATGTGCCAGTCATTTTTCCATTAAAGGGGATGTCATGATCAAAGCAGACCTGTGGTTGTACATACATAGATTTATGAACTCTCACCCACTTACTGCACGCGCGACCTCCCTCCGTACCATATCCATGGAGAGCGCGCGTGTGTGCAGTATTAGGTAAGAGTTCATAATTCCATGTACAGCCACAGGCCTGCTTTGATTATGACGACACAGCCCCTTTAAAAGAGGAGGACAGGAGTATGTTCAGGTAACGTAAAAAAATGTTGAAATTTGAGCTTTTTTCCTTGTGTTAATTTATTTTTTTTTACCAAAAATAAACAGTTGGTAGTTGTATTTTTTGTCTCATCATATTTTTTGTGTGTGACATTGGATCCCTGAGTTTCAGGATCAATGCCATTGCAAAGATTAAATCCATCGCTGAGGTCAAACAATGGAAATGTGCACGGGAATACGCTACGAGCACAACTCTCAGCCAATGATAGGTCTTCAATGACCTCAATGAGGGCGCTGTTTTCGGCTTGTAATGTCATACGCAAGGGGTCTATTTCATGGCTCTGCTTACCGCGGAATTCTGTGCTTACAGGTCACCATTTTCCGATTACACTACAGGGTTAGCGGCAGATTTTTGGTGCTAGCTGTGTAAAAGTGAAGATAGCAGAAGTTGTTAATGTACATAGTACACAGTACACACAATGAGCATAGTTTCTTGCTAAATGCTAACCTGTGAAATACCCTTACATTCAATGTGGATTTTTCTGCCTGTTATGCACCAATTTTGCGCTTACAGTAAGGAAAGCCATGAAAATGGGGCCAAGCACAAGCACAAAAATTTACTTAGCATAGATAAATATTGGTTAGCAGAAACCGATTACTGGCCAAAATGCCATGTCGTTCACATTGTTGTGGCTGGTGCCCAATTATTATTTTGCTTTATGGAATTTGGCAAAGGTCTTCTGCAATTGTTGATAGAAAGTTGTCATTGATCAGAAAATTGATTAGCAAATCTATAAAAAAAAATTGAGAAAAAAAAAATACCAGGCCGGGAGTTTCATCTTTGAAAGGGCAAGGCCATTGTCATTTTGCAAAGGGGCACTCCTTCCATCGAAAAATCTTAAAGTCTGTGAGAAACTTTTGAAGGGGCACCAAGGTGAAGACCCAGGCCCAATTTCATAAAGCTGTTAAGCAGAAAATACTGCTTAGCAAATTTCTTTGCTAAGCAAAAAACTACTGGGGCACCAGTTGCAACAATGTAAACTTTATGGAATTTTGGCTGGTAGCCAGTTTCTGTTAAGCAAGATTTTTCTGTGCTTAGCAAGTTTTTATGCTTACAGGCTTTATGAAATTGGGCCCAGGGCAACAGAGGTCATGGCCTCCGCATAGTTCCAGGTCCCTCTTAATGATTTGATGAGAAAGTGTACCGTGCATCAATTATTCATTTCCTTTAACTCCGTTGTATTTTTCTCACTATGTGTTAAGGTTCAATTATCGCGCAACTCATCACCTTGTATCCCATGGATTCTACAACTTCCTCAACTGGTTTGACGAGAGGGCGTGGTACCCTCTCGGGCGAATCGTCGGGGGCACTGTAAGTTTCCTCTGGTCCTGTTTTTCGGGTTCTAGAATCAGGGTGTCCCAAATTTTCTGGATTTTATAATCTGGGTGTCAGTTTTGTTCACCTCAAGACGCTGGTCCAAATCATTTAATCTAGTCACGTTGTTTAACTCAACACCTAAATGCTAAGAGTAAATTGCTTGGGGCCCCTAACCCTTTAGTGTATTTGGCTTGAGATCCCCGCATATCCTCTGAAATACTCCACTCTACTGTAGCTGAACACCCAAATGTTTGGATTCTGATTCTGTTTGGCTTCATTTGAATTGTTCATGTTTGTAGATAGCTAGGAGCCCCAACCCTCCTAGTGTCTTTGGCGAGAGACCCTCCCATATCCTTCAAAACACCCCACTCTCCCAGTAGCTCAATCGTGTCAATACCCAAATGTTTGGACTCTGATAAGATTGGTATGCCTGGCCTCACTCTAAGAGTACATAATGTAGATGGCTAGGAACCCTAACCCTCTAGTTTCTTTGGCTAGAGACCCTCCCATATCCTTCAAAATACTCCAATCTACTGTAGCTCAACCCCAACTGTTTGGACTCTGATAAACCTGGTATGCCTGGCCTCACTCTAAGAGTACATAGTGTAGATGGCTAGGAGCCCTAACCCATAGTGTCTTTGGCTAGAGACCCTCCCATATCCCTCAAAATACTCCACTCTACTGTAGCTCAACACCCAACTGTTTGGACTCTGATAAGATTGGTATGCCTGGCCTCATTCTAAGAGTACATAATGTAGATGGCTAGGAGCCCTTCCCATAGTGTCTTTGGCTAAAGATCCTCCCTTTCCTTCAAAACACTCCACTCTACAGTAACTCAACACCTAAATGTATGAACTCAGATAAGATTGGTATGCCTGCACTCATGTTAAACAACGGATGGGGGGCGGCATTGAGGCACATCACTAAATCTATTGAATTCAAGCCAATTCATGATGGATTTTGAAGGATTTGTGATGGCTGTGATCGTAACAGTCTGTAGACACCAATTATTTTATTTTTAAAAAAGCACTTCATGCTTTCTAGTGTTTCCAAACATCCAAAGTAACTCACATCAAAATATTCACAAAGCCATCATGTTATGGAGTGAAATTTTGCTGAATTTAACGTACACATTATTGTGAAATTGATTTCTTGTGAAGTATTTTAAGTTGCCATTTTCGACACAAGATAATCTCATCTTCTTTACAGACTAATTCTAAAATGCTGTTATGGATGTGTTTGTACTCCTAGGTGTACCCTGGGCTGATGGTGACCTCCGGTGCTATCCATTGGTTTCTTCATTTACTCAACATCCCGATCCACATACGAGATGTATGCGTATTTTTAGCTCCACTATTCAGGTAAAAGTTTGAAAAAACAGTTCGTCGGTCATTAATTACAACTTCATACTCGTAATGATCAGAAGGTTATTAAATGAAATTTGTTTTATTATCAAAATCAACAAATAATTGTTTGACTTAGAAAATGAATGTTTCTTTTTGCCAAACAAATACTCTGAAGACCACTCTTGATCAATAAACCCCATTTACCAGGAGCTCCAAAATATGTTAAACAAATTTTATGAAATTCATACAAATTGCACTGATGACCTTATTGTCCTGAGCAGAGGAGTTGGGTGTGTGGGGGGCGGGGGATTTGCAGCATTACCCTTAATGTGTCGGGCGTCAGATTTTAAATGACAAGACATTCGGGCGGGGGGGGGGGGGGGGCTTGGGATACACATAACAGAGCTGCTAACTCTTCCAGATTCTGCAGAGGTTCCTGAAAATAAACCAATCCTTCCATGTTCTGATATGAACACAAATTTGAAAATCTCCCTGATTATGGAAACTTCTTCACTGTTGTTGAATGTCTTTTCTAAATATCGCCCTGACTGTTGTACAAAATCTCCCTGATTGCAAGACGCAAATGTTCAGTGGAAGTTCTGAGTTAGAAGACCCTGCGGGTCCAGCGGAGATCTTTGATGAAGTTCGGGTCCTGTATTTATTGACGACCTCATTTTGTTCTTCCCCATGCTCTTTTCTCAGTGGGTTTACTGCTCTGGCTGCCTATGGCCTAACCAAAGAGTTGTGGAGCCAGGGAGCAGGGCTGTTGGCTGCGTGCTTCATCGCTATCGGTAAGTCCTACATGTTATCTTATCTGAGTTTCCAGGCTTAAATTTGGACAGAAATAGTCCTCCCCCCTCCCTCCCTCCCTCCCTCCTGTCGAGAAAAGCCCCGCAAACATGTACATTGAGTAAACCAAAAAAATTGAGTTAAACAAAAAACCTGATGAACACAAAGATTTCCAGAATTGTTGGTGGATGTTTTTATCAATTTTGGGTTTTTTTCATCACGCAATGTCTGGCATCACTTCACATTTAACAGAGGATTGTCAATCACTCTTGACTGACTGATGTTCCTACATACTGTCATCATTTTATTTGTATTCGTGTTTGAAGTGCCTTTATAAAATTAAAATAAATAATTTATTAATATATGAGAGATATTGAATGATGTTGCTCTACAATGGAGATGCAGTACCAACTAATTAATCCTCCAATGACTAATTAAGCTATTTCTCCAAAGTGTAATGACCTGGCAGAGGGAGTCATATTCATTGATATCCTAAACTGGGCCATTCCATATATCTAAAATGGGGGGGGTCAGGTTTCTGAGATGTTTTTATTTTTTTTATTTTTTGAGGAGCAGAAAACTATTTGCACTCATGTACTTAGCACATAAATATCCCATGTCAAAAACAGACCTACCAAGATCTAAAAAAAGGAGGGAAAATTCCCTAGATGCACATGATGCCTGGAGCTTTTAAATTTGTTGTATTCTATTATTTTTTTTCTCTCTCTCTCGCATTTTTATGTCATTTTTAATCCACACTGTACAATTTTTGGTCACTTGTTTTATTCCTCTTATTGTTGTGTACGTGAATCTTGTGATAACTGATAGCACGAAATGTCTATACAAGGGCCCAAAGTGATCAACTTGCTGGATGGGTTATCCACAGTACAGATAATAAGACCACATACAAAAAAAACAATTGTTGATCGTCCCCGCCCGAACCTTAACAAAAAACCTGACCCCTTTTTTTTCTTTTCTTTTTTAAATCATAAAAACGGCCTTTTTAACTTTCAGCTGATATATTTTTTTCAAAATCTATAGGTTGGAAAAGATATTTAGAGAAGGGTTATTCATGTTGGCAAAAACAAGAACAATTCTTCAAATATTTACTTAGGCTACACTGTGTTTTAGTTTTTTGAAAAAGTTGACAGAAAATGTCATCAAGGAGTTTTAAATGGGTTTAACAAAACTATTAAAAACATCAAAATCACAGTAACCTTCTGTTTTATAGTGGTTGTGATGATTGCTTTTTTTCTTTATTTTATATTTTAAAACTTCAAAAAACCCCAACCCCCCCCCCCTAAAAAATGGACACTCAACATTTTTTGTTTTTATGTGGCCTTATAAAAAAATAGGTTAAACATTAGTTAGTTGACTGTGTACAGTCTAGACACACAGGCCTAATCTGATGCTTCATGGGGGCAACAGAGACATTTGCCTTCATGCCCCCCCCCGAATCATTGCCCCTGATCATTTGCCTTTTTAAATTCAGAACTCCCGTAAAGAGGTGACCTAAGAGGGAAAAAAAGACGTTGCCCTTTGAAAAGAACGAAGCATCAGGGCCCAATTTCACAGAGCTGCTTAAGCAGAAAATTTTGCTGTCAACAATTTTCTACTAAGCAGAAATGAGCAGGATACCAGTCACAAATTGTACTTGTGACATGGTAGTTTGGCTGGTAACCTTGTTCTAGTAAGCATAATTTTGTTGTGCTTAGCTACTTTTTGTGCTTTTAAGCGGCTCTATGAAATTGGGCCCTGGTCTGCATTCAGCACATGATATCATAGAGCAGAGGCTGGCATTATTGCTTTATCAATCGAAACTATTCCAAACGATCAGTGAATGGGGGGAAAAGTTGGGCTCAAACTGTGCATTGTTCGGATGCATTCACCATGTGATGTCAATTGACATGACTGGCTCAGCCCCCCCCCCCCTTCCTTGATGAAGTGCAAATCCATCATTAAGGAGGCTGACGATTCAACGGCTGACACGTATATTTATGGCTTGTCATGGTCATACGTGCATGATGTGTACTGTCATGTACACACTAGTTTCACCCGAAGTCAAATTGGCTTGGAAAAAAGAAAAAAAAACATGGATAAACCCTGCAGGCATTTTGGCATTGAACAAGGCATTTTGCCATGATCTGTAAAGAGATATTCACATGGTGTTACCGCAAACCTTGCAAAGTTTCAAATCCTACTCATGATCTGTACATTGGATGTCAAAATTTGCTGGAAATTCAGAGGCGGGGCGAGTGCATGTAAATCATTCTCTTCCAATATTTTAACTAAATGACGAATTAAAGGGGAGGGTATACCTTTGGTAACTACTCCAAAAATTTACGACAATAAAAACTTACTTGGTAAAAAGCACTGGAGGAGCTGTTGATACTATAAAAGTGTTGTTAGAAACGACATCCTTTGAAGTCAAATAATGTAGTTTTAGAGAAAGAGGTGAGTTTTCACCCAAACATTTGAATCTGAGAAAGGCTTCAGGCATGAAATGGAAGTGAGAGCAAAAAAATAACAATCAACGTCCAAGAAGAGTTTAAATTTTCTTTGCTTTTACAGTTTGTTTGGTGTATTTCTGTGAATATTGCTTTTGTTTTTTTATTTTATATAGTTTTGGAAGAATTTTTTTTTTAATTGGCAAATAAAAAAAATTTAAAAAATTGTACTGTCAGTATTTTTTTATTTTTCGTATTGTTTTGTTTTAACCATACACTGATGTGTGTTATTAAAGCACTGTGTAATCAGTAATTTCCCAAGTCCTGTGACAAAAAATTTTACGAGTAATATATGATTCAAACTCACGAGCAGATGTCTTACCACTGGACCACCGAGCTTGCCCGGCAGCTACAGGCAGTTTGAATCCTGTTTTTTCAGCCAGCCGGTACCCGCAACAATTGTAATAGATGTTAAATTTGCACTGGGCATTGTCCCAACGGCTACCTGTTACTTTGGTAACGGTAAGATATTCAGAATGATCTTGTTTGCTCCTCACTCAAAAGTGCACAGTCGGTAATTGTAATAATTTAGTACACTGAACGGATATATTGCTGTCCGCCTGGACGTTCGTGTGTTTTTTTTAAACCAGAAACCAACAGATGCAAATAGCTGGTGTGAGTGTGACAAACTCCATCTTGTCCATCTTATTTGTCCCTTTTTTTTTTTTTTTTTTTTTTTTTTTTATATATTTTCTCTTTCTGCTTCTTTACAGTGCCGGGCTACATTTCTCGCTCCGTTGCTGGTTCCTATGACAACGAGGGAATTGCTATATTTGCTCTTCTCTTCACCTATTATCTGTGGGTAAGAAATGGCGTAGTGTCAGGAAAGACGTAGTTCTGCAAAATTAGCGATTATTGATCGAAAATGCAGGGTCCAAATTAGTGCTTTTCACTGCATAATGTTTTGTTTGTGTAGTCATGGTAATAAAGGTAAAGTTAAGCTCAGGAACAGGAAGAAATAACACTTTATATTTTATCAAGGTTGAGTTTTATAACTGGTGGATATTTTATCCTAAAATGTTACCTGAGTGATAGTTTTTTTGGGGTTATAGTGTATTATTATTTTTATTTTTATATTAAAAACCATTTCATCCACTCTGTGGTAACTCAACACCAACATGTTTGGACTTGGATAAGATTGGTATACCTGGCCAAGTGATCAGCAATTGTTATTTGAGCCTACAGTCCTCAATCCTCCACTATCCTCCACTCTATGGTCACTCACCACTAACATGTTTGGACTTGGATAAGATTGGTATGCCTGACCCAGTGTTTTTAATAGTATTGCATACAGGCAGTGCCGTAACCAGACTTTAACATTTGATCTACTTCTATTTTTGAAATCTGTAACTCCAGAGGCTACTTAAAAAAAGGTGAAAATGCCATCATTTTGTCGTTTCAGACCTTTTTGTAGGCAATGCTACTCACCCCTAAGTCAGACTCTTTCTATGTCTGTCGGGTGAAACAAAAAAGTAGCTGTTATTTTCTTCAGCTGTAAAGAAACCCTGCTCTTTGATATACTTCTCTTTTTGAAATCTGTAACTTCAGAAGTTACCCCCAAAAAAGTGGAAATGCCATCATTTCAGCATGAATTCCAACTCATGGATCCTAGTAAGGTTTTAGCCAGGATTTGGTAAAAGGGTGTCCAAATTTGCTGGAAATTTCAAACCTGGGTGTCCAAATTGTTCACTTACAATATATTTACACGTAAATGACAGATAAAACAGGGTGTCCAGAATTTAAAACAGGGTGTCCAAAAGACACCCAGACACCCCTCTGGCTAACACTATCGATCCTGTTTTCAGACCTTTTTGTAGGCAATGCCACTCACCCCTAATATGTATGTTTTTATATATCGTCCGCACACACAGATCTTTGTCATTCGGTTGGTGGAACACTCGGTGAAATCTGGCTTTTTCCATTTTTATCGGGCTAAGCCTCACGAAATGGAATAGTCCAGATTTCACCTCAAGATTATTTTCTGCGACAATGCCACCCATGATGCATTTATTATTTGTTTAATAATGGGCTTACAAGAGCTCAATTGTGGCAGGTTTCTTAGGTAATAATAATATCGAAGTCTTATATAGCGCACGTATCTACCAAACAAGGTACTCAAGGCGCTTAGTATATACTTTTTAAACAGAAAGATGGGTTATTGAAGTTATGAATTATGAGACCCAATTATGTAGCACCTTATATTGTTTTTTACAAGGTGCTATGGCGCATTCAGCAGCCACAGCCAGGAACACCGGGGTGAACCCCTTCTCTTTTCGATAAGTGCACTGGGTTCTTTTACATGCGTTACATGCGTAGGAACCGTGTTGTTTTTTACATTATGGGGTTAACCCCACAATGTTTTTAAATGAGAAGATTAAAGAAAAGGAAAAATAGAAAGCCAATGGGGAAACCCCACAACGTCGCTATATTAAAGATTAGATGCCTGGGCATGTATAATGTAATTGTCTGCAATATTTTCTATGATAACAAGAAAAACTGCAGTGAGCCGTGAACGATATATTTTTGCATCCATTGCATTTTACTGCTTAATTAAGTGTCATCAGACAGTTTGTGCTGGCATAAAAAGGTGTTAATGCGTTCTCCTTGTACACATGGCATATTACTACACATGGCATAATACTAGCACGCATGCATGCATTCACACTTAAGAAAGCACATGTGTCACATTGGTAATTGTCAAAGATCAGTATCCACACTTGATGTGACCCAACACATGAAATAACCAACCTGTGAAAATTTAAGCTCAATCGGTCATTGGAGTCACAAGAAAAAAGTGGGGAAAAAAACCTTAAATGATTTCACTGTTTTCAAACATTGAGTTTTGGACTTGCAAGATCAAAACCAATTGTCTTTTTTACTCATTTCTCAAAAACTATTGCATTTCAAGCAACAAAAATCCAAAGGAAGTTTCCCACCACGACCTTCTTTATACCATGTACATGTATGTTTGTGTGCAAATCTGTGAACATTTATATTTGTACTCTTACCAATGTTATGCACACCCTTTAAAGGGTCTGTATCATTTGGTAAATAAGTGGGAAACCAGTCACAGATGCTCATGTGACATGGTATGTTGGCTGGTAACCTTATTCTGGTAAGCAACCTCAGGTCATGCTAAGCTTTTCTGCTGAAGTAGATGAAATTGGGCCCTCGTCACAAGTGAACAATTCAATGTTGATTCTTAAAGGAATCATACACGCTTGGTAATTACTCTGAAAAATAATGGCAATAAATGCTTACTTGGTAAGAAGTACAGCAGCTTTGGATAGTATAATGCATTTTGAGAAACTTTTCACTTCGAAGTACTGCGGTTATGGAAAAAGATATCACTTTCAAACCCCCAAAATTTGAATCTGAGAAGCATTACTGCAGTAAGGTTTCTCAGATAGTGTATTCCAATTGAAGATTATTCTTCCTGCGTGGACATAATGGTTCCAGATTTTCGGCAATATCTCAAAAACGCTACCACCTTTTGAAATGAAATTTCCACAGGTTAGTTTGATGGTATCTACAATTAATAGGATCGAAACAAACAGTGGGTTCCAATAACGAAACGTAACGTATACAATCCCTTTAAGCTTAACATGACCCAAAATATCGTTCTGCAGGGTGCCATAACAAAAATTAATTTCATTTTATTTCAGTCATTGAAATTCCATGGGTGAGATCAGGAAACTATGTTAATAAAAATCCATTAAAAAGTTAAATTACATCAATGAAATTGTTCAAGATATTATATGAAATGTGCAAGAAATTGTCGCTAGTGGTGACTGCCTCATGACGGGAGCTGGCTGACATTGATGGTATTAAACTACATAATTGACCCCTTGCGTGATGTGGAACGTGCCTCCGCACAAAGCAGGTCTACCATTTCTGCCATTTTGGGAGTCAATTCCTTGGAGTCATTGGCATCTTAAAGGGTCTGTATACGTTTGGTAATCACTCTTAAAATTAATTGCAATAAAAACCTACATGGTTAGAAGTACAGCATCTTTCGATAGTACAAAGCATTTTGAGAATCATTTCACTTCTAAGTAATGTGGTTATGGAAAAAGAGATGAGTTTTTATCCCCCAAAATTTGAATCTGAGAAACGTTACTGTCAGTAACGTTTCTCAGATTGTGTATTCCAATTTTGGATTATTCTTCCTGCGTGGACATAACCGCTCCGGATTTTCGGCGATATCTCAAAAACGCAACCACCTTCTGAAATGAAATTTTCAGAGGTCAGTTTTATTGTATATCTACATTTAAATTTAAGATTAAAACAATCGAACGGTTCCAAAAACCAATGGTATACTTACCCTTTAAAATGGGTCAATAGCTGATGTGGCAAGGTAACCTATTTTATTCATACATGTAAAGGGCACTTCTTAAACATAAAAAAATGAATATTTACTGGAACATTTCAAGGGGCACCAAGGCAAATGCCTTTGTGAAGTTACGGGACGGCAACCTTTAAAGCATAAAATTAATATGTGGTTTTTAATAAAGTGCATTTTTATGGTTACATAAAATTGTCGCACAAATAGTCCCTGCACACGGCCTTCCTACCAGGTATTCTGAGCTTGCCATCTGGGGCTATATTTATAAACAGAACAATCACTTTGCTCGTTGCTCAATCATGAACGCTCACGTGGCGGCAGTCATCAAAGGTTTTATGCAGGATTGGTAATGGATAAAAAACATCAATGTTTAATTTTAGTCGGGAAAGCTTATTGATTATGAAGTTCATACTAGAGCCATTTTTTTTCCTGTGAAATATTTCCCTCTGAAATAAAGTCGTATTCAAGAAAACTGTATCTGAAAACCTAAAAGAAAACCGCAACAGCTGATTTTGGTTGACTTGTTACAACCAAAATTAAGGACGATCTGTTTACATGCTAAAAATTGTGCATGGTTTTTCACTATTTTCTCCTGAGTCACACAACAGATTAAGCCCAAATTTTCACAGGTTTGTTATAATAATAATAAAAGTGGCTTCTTATATAGCGCTCATATCCGTCACTCAGTGACGTTCAAGGCGCTTCATTATTCAGTATTTCCTGCAAGGTATTGTGGAGCTACGTTTTTGAAGTATAAGACCAATTCCTTTACATAGCACCATGTAGTGGTTTACAAGGTGCTGTGGCGCAATATACTGCCGATCAGCATTGCCATTTATTGTTTCATGTGTATTGCTGATCACACAAAACATGAACACTGTATGTGACTATTTTATCTGCTCTACCATTCCTGCATATTAATACCTTTAATATTCTGAAGGTTTATTTGTTATAAATGAAGAGAATCCAATGGAAATTTTTCATTAAGAATTGAGTTTGGTTGGCATTTTTGCTGTGACAAACAGGTGCTTTATCTTCGGCAAACAAAATGTAGCGTGGATGGAAAACATAATCGGCCGTTCATGTGTGACATGTGAAGTATGGAATACTTAATCAACTAAAGTGACGTTGTTGATGTATCCCTAGGACTGTAAGTCATTAAAGTTGTTTGCATTGACACCCACCTCCCCCCCCCCTTCCCATTTTTATGAAAAGATGAGTCAAAAATTGTGAAACAAAATTATAGAGAAAAGGTTAGCTTTGGTTCTCGTTGTCTCGTTAACTACTGCAGTATTGTGACAGTTTGTGTAAGGATAATTTAACTTTATATTAACATGGTCACAGGAATCAGACATCAAAGTAATTTTTTTGACTTGGTTTGTCGGGTTTTTTTCTCCTGATTTTAAACATAAATTTCGTTACACATTTAAACGTGTCTAACAGCACAATTAGCACCAATAACAGGATGAATAGGAAATGATAAGAAATGTTCAGTTTTAGATGTGGGCGGAAAACCCCAAGTGGGGAAGCCCATGCATACAAGTAGGGACTGAAAACCCAGTCCACACGCAAGGCTCCAGGTCTGAGGTGGGATTCGAACCGGGGTCCACAGACACAGAGGTGAAAGTCACGGAAAGAACCCACTGAGCCAACCTGATTCCCAAAACCTGATTTCATATTTGTCCAAGATCTCCCTTTCCCTTCAAGCTTACATTTAAGATGACAGCAGACATTGAACAAGACAACGACAATGCCCACTGGGTGTCCCAAAAACCAATAGACTTTCTTTTGTAGCGATGTGGAGAGTCTGTAAATCCTCTTAAAATGTGACATCCTGAAAGCTCGGAGCGTTTCTTCTTGTCTCCAAGAGAAAACCTCTTCCAAGTTGTCAGCATTTTTTTCATTCTTGTACAATAACACCACTCCTTGATCCTACAGTCTAGACTGTTTTGAGAGGAATATTCATTCCTACCTTCAGCTCCCCTAAGTTATTTTCATTTTTGTAGCCCCTTTACCAAGACTGGCTTTTAGCCTTGTTTTGGGGCGAACTTGCATTAAAAAGAAAAACAAAAAGATCTCAGCATATTAGTTCACCAAAATCATTCAGAAAAAAAACAGGTTTCCGTTCCCTGTAGTCCTTGTAACACGAGTATTTTATGGAATTGGCATTAAATCATTGAAAACACAGGAATACTTTTTAAAGCAGCAAATTGTGAACATGTGTATTGAATCAATCCCTTACTAGTGGTTCTACATGCACACATTTTTAGAAGCCATCTCAACGCAGAATATGTTTGAGGCATATCACTCGACTGAGAAACGTATTTTTTCATTGAACTTACTTTTTTGATGAAAATGACACACATTCATATGCGGGTATGCACTACTCGCGCATGACTGATTTATTGCGTTCCATTTTATGGAATCTATAACACACCGGAATTGTATAGAGGCACTGATATGGAAGCGTACCAAGCTTTTGCAAAGGTTTGCACACAGACATGGATGCACTCAAATGGCGGTAAATTTTCCGCTACATGCCACCAATTTATCTCACGTAAATTTGTTCAAATTGTATCCTTACCTGGGTTGACAGAATGTATACAGAGAGGCACAGGCACTTAGAACGGCTACAAAGTTTCAAAAATCATGAAAAATGAGCCATTTTCGGGTCTACGGTGGTCTTGACAATGCTGCTTGCTTACACTCCGTTTTAGTCACTTCGGTTCGAGTACAGTGCGCGCGCGAGAGTTCCGTCCGCGCGATGAAATGTGCGCTTGATTTTTCATTTTTAAAAGGTCAAATTTTGGGTTTAAGCTACCAATTCCTCACAAGGAATATTACAAAAAGGGAAATGAAGTCCAACACCCATTACAAAATCAATTAAATCCCTTAGAAAGTGGTGGCATGATACGGAAATTTTTCCGAAATGGCTTAAAAAAACTAAGGTTAAGTTAGTGCTCTAGTTAGAATAATACACAGGGCTCGAGTTTTGGAGGAGAATTCACAAGACTACACAGGGCTTGATGCTCATTATGTTTAGTGGTCCAAAATTCTTTTTACAGAACCAGAATCAAAATGAGAAGAAAAAACTACACAGTTTAAAGGGATTTTATACATTTGGTAATTGGAACCCACTGTTTGTTTCAATCCTATATAGTTGTAGATATATACCATAAAACTAACATGTGAAAATTTCATATCAAAAGGTGGTAGCGTTTTTGAGATATTGCCGAAAATCTGGAGCGGTTATGTCCACACCGGAAGAATAATCTGCAATTGGAATACACTATCTGACAAACGTTGCCGTCAGGAACGCTTCTCAGATTCAAATTTTGGGGGATAAAAAGTGATATCTTTTTCCATAACCGCAGTACTTCAAAGTGAAAGGTTTCTCAAAACACATTATACTATCCAAAGCTGCTGTACTTCTTACCAAGTAAGTTTTTATTGCCATTAATTTTCAGAGTCATTACCAAACGTATACAGACCCTTTAATATATAAAACTGTATTCCTGACAAGGCAGACCTTTTTTTTTTACTCGAGGATAACTCAAAAACTAGAGGATGAGATTGAAAATAACTCTCCCCCCCCAAAAAAAAAAAAAAAACCCAACAAACAAGCAATAGTGCAATATTCCACCAAAGGTATAATCAAAGGTATTATACAGGATTGGTAAGGATAAAAAACATTGTTTAATTTCAGTCTGAAAGCTTACTGATTATGAAGTTCATACTAAAGCCATTTTTTTCTGTGAAATATTTCCCTCTGCAATGAAGTCGTAATCAAGGAAAATGTACATCTGAAAACCGAAATTAAGGGCAATGTGTTTACATGCTGAAAATTTGTGCATGGTTTGTTCACTATTTTCTACTGACTCACACAACGGATTAAGCCCAAATTTTCACAGGTTTGTTATTTCATGTATATGGTTGATCACACAAAACATGAACACAATCCTGTATAATATCTTGTATAATATTGTGTATATTCGGTTTGCTGTGTAGATTTTGCTCTTTGAAAACTTGTCTTGCTATGTATTCTACTGCCGCGGAGTACATTTTGAAATTCGGGAGACTATTCTACTGTAGAATACATAGCAAGACAACACCTCACCATGCAATGCCTCAAACCTTTAATATTCTGAAGGTTTATTTGTTATAAATGAAGAGAACCCAACGGAAATTAATGCAGTGTTCTGGTACTCTCTTTCATTAAGAATTGAGTTGAAAATAATAGTGCAATATTCCTCCAACAGGAGTCTAAGTTACAAATTAAATGTAGTGACGCCAAACCTACATGAAATTAAAAGGGGATTAAAATGTCTAGTTTCAGTTTTGGATGTTAGCCTATAAGTTGATACATGATAGCATCGTTTTACTTGATTGCATCCAGGAGAAGATAAACTATGAAACTTGAGTCGTATTTTTTTTTCTTTCTTTTTTCAGACATTATGTGTAGGCAGGCATGATATTTATTCTATTTTAATCAGATTCCTTCTTTGTCTTTCTTTCTTTTTTTTCGTGTCCCTCAGAAATAGCACAAAAAGCCTATGCAATATTTTCCCTTTTTTGGGGGGTGTTTTTTCTTGCTTTTTTTTTTTCCAAGGGTTTGATATCACGCCTGGTAGGTTATTGATGAATTACACATGAAGCGACAAATTAGGCAAGTGGCCACAGCGTTCAGGTGCCTATTATCTATGGCCTCTGATGGCATTAGGCAAGTGGTCACAATATACAGGTTCAATGTCATGGAGTGAGTAAATGGCCACAAAATACAGGTTTCCCATTATGAGTTACCTTCAATATATTTGGTTTGCGGTAACACCATGTGTGTATCTACTTGCCAGGTAGAGTTTGTTCTTAGAGAACTGTCTTGCTTAATTCTACTAGGAGACTCCTGACGATGACTAGAGCAAGCTAGTCGAAACGTTGAGACCAATCCAAGAACTGACTCCGCGGTAGTACAGTTAATTACGATCCTATAAGCTAAAGTAGTAGTCCCAACCTATTTCTATACCATCCGCCCAAGTATAGTTAATAAACAGGACAGTTCTTTTCAGACTGAGAAGTCTCCCGAACACCCGAACAATCTACTCCGCGGTAGTAGAATTAAGCAAGACAGTTCTCTAAGAACAAACTCTACCTGGCAAGTAGATACACACATGGTGTTACCGCAAACCAAATATATTGATACCTCACCATGCAATGCCTCAGAGTTACCTTCAGTAACTTTAGGCAAGTGGCCTCAACATGCAGGTTCCTCTCATTGAGTACAGCATATAATAATAGGTAGTTGGCCATAATATACAGGTTCTTTAGATCAATCAGGTCCAGTGACATGACTGCAAGTGGTCACAATACACAGGTTTCTGTCACTAGATACATGTAATAACATCAGACAGTCGACAACAATCAAACGTACGCCTATAATTTTTGGGGTGGCTGATGGCTCCTGTGCCCAGGGCCAAATATCATAAAGCTGTTAAGCAGGAAATGATGCTTAGCAAATTTTTCTGCTTAGCAAAAATTAACAGAGAACCAGTCAAAAACAGTATATACTACATAGTATTTTGGCTGGTGACCTGTTTGTGCTAAGAATTTTGTTTTTCTGTGCGAAGCACTTTTTTGTACGTACGAGCGTTATGAAATTGGACTCTGGTAGCTGCGTAGTACGAGATATAATTACATGTATAAGGTTTTGTATTGTTTTCTTGCGTTTCACAGTTGAAAGCTGTCAAGACTGGTTCGGTATCATGGGCAGCAGCCACGTCACTGTCGTACTTCTATATGGTAAGTCTCAAACAATACACCAAACCCTTAATTTCTTACAAACTTTGTCTGTTAACTTATCATGCCCTTAATGACTTTGCCCCTACTCTACATTTCTTGCCTCATTCATTCTCCCTCAGTCACTCGTCCTGGTCTAAGATCATCTAGAGCCCCTAAACTTGTTTGAGTCTCGTTCCAAAAGAAGTTTGGGGGGACACAGGGCATTTGCAACAGCTTCTCCTCGTTTTCGGAATTTGTTACCGCTGCACATACAAACATAAAGCTCAACTTAAAACGCATTTTGATGTCTCTAGCTTTTTCTCACTCATTGTAATTTGCATTTTTCATTGTCATTTTCCATGCATGTAAGTTGTAAGTTTTTTTATAGGTATTTTGTACTGTGGAGGCGCCTTGAGCACTCTTAGGGTGGAAGAGCTCGTTATAAATTTTGTTATTATTATTGTTATTACATATTTAGTTGCAAAAATAGTATTTAATGGCCTGACGTTTCGACTTTTGCAGAGTCTTTCTCAAGGCTAAACAAAAACACCATATTTAGTTTTGTGCACTGTTGTGCCGCCATATACAACCCGTGCAGTTAAATGGTTTCAAATGGTTGATCAACTCACTGGTAAGTTTTAACAAGAGTAGGAAGGTTAAAGTCTTTAGGAAGAGTTTGAAATGGAATCAAGATCAGGGACCAAATTGTATTCCAGGGCCCAAATTTATAGAGCTGCTTAAGCAGAAAATAGTGCTTACAAATTTTCTGCTAAGCAAAAACAAGCAGGATACCAGTCACAGGTTGTACTTTTGATTTGTTGTCTTGGCTTGTAACCTTAGACAGGTTAGCATAATTTTGTTGTGCTTAGCAACTTTTTTTTTTTTTTTTTTTGCTGAAGCAGCTCTCTGAAATTGGGCCCAGGTTTTACGACAAATATCATGGAGAGGTTTTCGGCATTTAAAACAAAATGTTTTATTTGTTGCAGGTGTCGGCATGGGGAGGGTACGTTTTCATCATCAATTTAATTCCCCTTCATGTATGTGTGTTACTGCTGATGGGTAGGTTCTCATACAGGATCTATGTAGGTAAGTGACTTGACCTTTAAAGGTAGGGTCATAGATTGGAAAACTACTCCAAAAAGTAATGACCATAAAAACTTACTCAGTGATAAGCACTGCAGCTGTTGATAGTATAAACTATTTTGAGAAAGGATTCCCTTCGAAGTAATATGGTTTGGATAATTTTTTCTCCCCAAAATATTTGAAGAAACGATTCATGCATGTATCGTTGTGTGTTGGTGTCCGTTCGCGAATGCTGCGGCCAGAGATGCGGTTGGTACCCGCTGTCACCTCGCTAAATGTTGGAAGATTCGACATTCTTGTGAAAATACCATGACACTTTTGACAGTTTTTTTTTGTTTTCTCAGCCAGAAGACCCTGTTTTCAGCTGAAACTTTCACATGTGACTGTTATTACATCTGTCTTCAAAATTTGCCTTTAAATCAGCATTATGTTGACAAAAACCAATCTATGACCCTACCTTTAATAATAACAATAATAATAGTGGTTCTTATATAGTGCTCTATTCTGTCACTCAGTGACGCTCAAGACACTCCAACATTTTCACCCCTGGTCACTGGGCCATTTATTTCATTCCTTAAACCGTCTCAGCTCCCTTTGGAGTATACAGTGTGTGTTGTCAAATATTATGTAGCTCACCAAGCGAAATCAATCACAAGAACCATCTCTGCGCTCACAGGTACCCATTTACCCCTGGGTGAAGAGAGGCAATTAATAATAGTTAAGCGTCTTGCTCAAGTACTCAAGTGTCCTGACCAGGATTCGAGCCCACATCCTGATGACTTAGCCACCAGAACCTGAGTCCAATGCTCTAAACTGCTCAGCCACAAAACACAATTCAGCCAAGGTCAATGACCCTCATAAATACAAACTACAGGGGTGGTAATTAACGAAAGCTTACTGATTGTAAAGTTTATAGCGATACCATTCATCCAGAGAATTAGTTCCATCTGAAATACTGTCAAACCAGAGAAGATAGCATTCGAGGACCCCACAAATCACCATACTTTGATGGGAAGTTCTGAATCTGCGACTTGTGCCGGCGCTCTACCAACTGAGCTATCTAGGCCTAATGTTGGCAGTCTCCTTATGTTGTCAATATCTTTGTTCGGTGGTGCCAGTCAGAAGCCATTCAACCTGTAACTGCTGTATAGCCAGGGATCACACCCATGTTTACGATACAACCTGGGAAGCGGCAGCAGAGGGATCACCTCAAGGGGATGCGACTTTTCATTTCAAATATCAAGTAATAATTCACAAGGGGAAACTGACTGGGTAAATTTAAATAAGTTGGGGTTGAGCACTGAACAAAATTGACTCGAGCGGACTTGAACCTGTGACCTCCGGATTAACGTGCCTACTTTTCTTTTCTTTTTTCGCCCACAGCTTTTACAGTGTTCTACATCTTAGGGACAGTGTTTTCAATGCAGGTGCCTTTTGTTGGGTTCCAGCCTGTACGGACCAGTGAGCATATGGCAGCCGCAGGTGTGTACTGAATAAACTTACGAGGGCCCAACTTCATAGAGCTACTTAAGCACAAAAAGTAGCTAAGCATAACAAAATTACGCTTACCAGATTAAGGCTACCAGCTAAACTACCTTGTCACAAGTACAATTTGTGACTGGTATCCTGCTCATTTCTGCTTAGCAGAAAATTGTTAAGCAATATTTTCTGCTTAAGCAGCTCTATGAAATTGGGCCCTGCATAAAGCATGTAAGCACAAAAACTTCCTAAGCACAGAAAACTGTTGCTTAAGAAAAATGGGTTACCAGCCAAAATACCATAAAGTTAACATTCCTCTGACTGGTACCCCACTCATTTCTTGCTGAGCAAAGAAATTTGCTGAGCAGAATTTTCTGCTAAACAACTTTATGAAATTGGGCCCTGATGTCATCACCTGCGATAAATCTTGGGTGTGCCATTTTGGGAGTCAGATTCTCTATGTGTTACTGTGCAGTGTCTTTAAGAAATTCATCTTCATGTCAGATAATGTCTTTTACAAAAATTTGGACAGACTTACAGCGGACGTTTTTTAAACGCCTGGAACAACTTGGGATTTTCCAAAACTTTTTGCTGACAGCTGGACAGCTGTCAATTTTTTATCCACCCGAACTTTCCATTGAGTAGCGAGCTCAGGCAGGCACCTACCGTGATACACTTCGTTTGACCTGTACAAAAAGTGACAACAGGTTCTGGAAAAAGTGCCTTGTAAAATCTCTTTCCGGGGGTTATTGTGTAATCACAGATTCCAGACCTTTGTCCTATTGTTGTACAAATGTGGCAATTAAGAATAGACAGGCTGCCATCATTGTTCATCATTATATTCGGCTCAATGGTAGGTAGGTCTGAGCATTCTGAGATTCCAGCATACCATGGCAGATTTTCGGCCGTGTCTCAGGGTCGAGGTTCTGTGAATCATGGTGAGTGCCTACTCAATTTTCTAACACGACAACATCAAAGCCCGGAACTAATTATGAGAACCTTTGTTGTCTTTCCTTTGTCAAGTCAGGGTTTCATTGTGGCAACGATATTTTCAAACCAAAATGTTTACTCAAGAAGCTTCAAAAGTTGTGGAAAATTACTACCGACTAGGTATTAATTTTTTCATAAAGTACTGACAAGAAGTGGTTAAAATTGTTATTGCATCTGGTGCTAATATTTCAGAAGGAAAAAATGGCACATATAACAGATTCATGGGTTGTTTATTCTCTTGCCTTTTAAAGGCACTGTACACGTTTGGTAATTACTCAAAATATATATTAGCATAAAAACTGACTTGGTAACGAGCAACAGAGAGCTGTTGATAGTATAAAATATTGTGAGAAACGACTCCCTCTGAAGTAACGTAGTTTTTGAGAAAGAGGTAATTTCTCACTAAAATAATAAAAACTTCTTGTAAGAAGTTTTTATTCCTATCTGAAAGCACACAAATTTGTACAACAAGGGTGTTTTTTCTTTCATCATTTTCTTGCAACTTTGATGACCAATTGAGCCCAAATTTTCACAGGCTTGTTATTTTATGCATATGTTGGGATACACCAAGTGAGAACACTGGTCTTTGACAATTACCAAATTGTACGATGCCTTTAAGTCTTGAAAAGTAAGATAAGATTTAGACACAGTTTACTTTGCACATGACAGTCTCTCACAAAATTGGCAAAACTTTGCTGTGTCTTTAAAGTCTCTGTGATGCACAGGTGCAGTGTCAGTCGGGGGAAAAAAACAATATGGGAAATCATCAATTTTTCACTAAGACACACCCTAGTTTGACATGGTTAATAATGCAGTCAGGTCCACAGTTGTCATAACCAACTCTAATACATATTTAATAGTACCTTATTAAAGATGCGAATAGGACTTTTTTCGTCAGAATTTCTCCTCATTTCAGGTGGGGTTTTGAAGGGGTTTTTTAACAGGTTTTTTTTACAGAACTCACTTGCCCCAAATGTGTTTCAAAAATATTATTGAATTTGCCTTTCAAAACAAAAAAACTTGTGTGTGTCCCAAACTCCGATGACACATTTGCGGTGATGTAGAGAGTCTGCAAACTATCAGACAAATTTTTAATGCACTGGAAATTTTATTAATTCATCTCCAGATCAAAAGAAGACTGCTACCCACTGTTCAAAAATGTTGTTTTTTTTATTCACAATGTCTTCCTTGTGAAGTGCATGTAATTTTAGTAAAAACTGAGAAAGGTTTTTTTGTTTTGTTTGTGGGGTTTTTATTTTTATAATGAACCTTATTTCTATAGCACACATCTCCTGTGCTCATGGCGCTCATACCAATAGACCTAAATTATAAAGAAAATGATCTAAGCAATTTACAAAACTATTCTTACAAAAAATTCAATAAGTACTAAATAAAAGATAAAGATAAACAATTGGCAGTAGACAAAAGATAAACATATTAACTATGAATGGAAAAACAACTGAACATCAGAAACTTTTTTTACAAGGAAATCAAGAAGCAATGAGAAATTGCTTAACTAGGTTGGTCTTCAGACCCCGTTTAAAACTGACCGTGGAGCTTGATTTTCAAAAATTCAATAAGCACAAGATAAAAGATAAATATAGACAAATTTTGGTTTCGTTCTCTCCCCCTCCACCCCAGTTTCAATTGAAGAAGACTACTTTTATTTCAATCATCGAGTTGACAATAAACACACATGTACATTGAACTTACTTGCCAACACTTGCATCGAGAAAACACTGAGAAAACTGGATTTGTTTTTTTGGGGAGGGGTTTTTTTTGTCAGTGAAAAAATAAGAAATTCCTTTTGGGAGTCAATTTACCAAAACATGACAGTATTTTAGACAAAACAATTTTTAAACAGTTATTGATATCATTGCCAGTTCAGAAATGAATTAACCTTCTAGACCTTTTTATAATCCTTGTTTAACGTTTGATTTCCAGTCCTTACAAAAAATTGTAGACTCCCTTTAAAAGCAGATCTGTCAGAGATGGTGACAAAAGCACCTTGAATTTGAGATGCGTAAACATCCATTTCCCACGGCTCAAAAGTGGTATTCTTGCATTTTAATTTAAGTAGTGAAATTGGATAAGTCAGTGACAAATCCAGCAAGTGGGAAAAAGAGCCTAAAAAGCATACTGTGGAATAGTCAAAGCCTTAGGCCATGTGGTCACATCCATACAAAGCAGGATTTAGGCTTAATTTTTAGAAGGAAGCGGGATTCTTTAAAGGCACTGAACACGCTTGGTAATTGTCAAAGACCAGTGTTCTCACTTGGTGTATCCCAACATATGCATAAAATAACAAGCCTGTGAAAATTTGGGCTCAATCGGTCATCGAAGTTGCAAGAAAATGATGAAAGAAAAAACACCCTTGTTGTACAAATTTGTGTGCTTTCAGATAAGAATAAAAACTTCCTGCAAGAAGTTTTTATTATTTTAGTGAGAAAATTATCTCTTTCTCAAAAAATACGTTACTTCAGAGGGAGTCGTTTCCTACAATGTTTTATACTATCAACAGCTCTCCGTTGCTTGTTACCAAGCAAGTTTTTATGCTAATATTTGTTTTGAGTCATTACCAAACGTGTACGATACCTTTAAAAGCCTTGCTGTCTACTTAAATGGGTGGCAACTTAGTCTCACACGCCAGGAGTTAATAACAGGTTTGAAAGCTACTCTGGGGAAATCAATATCACCCAGACATAATTATGGAATATTATTTCTCACAGCTTGGCGTGATTTGTTTTGATATGTTTCTCGACACACCCAGGTACCTTTGCGTTACTCCAGGCGTACGCATTCCTGAAATACGTCCAAGATTTCCTGTCCAAGAAGGAGTTCAGGGCCTTGTTTTTCTTTGGCGTGGTGGGAACCGCTGGCGTTGTGTTCCTAGCCGTCGTTCTTCTTACTTATGCAGGTAAGACTGGCTTGAAAGCAGAAAGCATTGGCAGGGAATGGGAGGGAGGCTGATATAGACCTAGTCCTTGAATATCTGTTTTGATGTTTTAAACTGTTAGGGTACTTTGCTAAGCATGATCAGTTTGGCAGTACAGTCTAGCTGTTTGGGCCCCTTGCTAAGCATGATCAGTTTTACAGTACAGTCTTCACTCAGACTGTTTGGGTCCCTTGCTAAGCATGATCAGTTTGGCAGTACAGTCTAGCTGTTTGGGCCCCTTGCTAAGCATGATCAGTTTTACAGTACAGTCTTCACTCAGACTGTTTGGGTCCCTTGCTAAGCATGATCAGTTTGGCAGTACAGTCTAGCTGTTTGGGCCCCTTGCTAAGCATGATCAGTTTTACAGTACAGTCTTCACTCAGACTGTTTGGGTCCCTTGCTAAGCATGATCAGTTTGGCAGTACAGTCTTCACTCAGACTGTTTGGGTCCCTTGCTAAGCATGATCAGTTTGGCAGTACAGTCTTCACTCAGACTGTTTGGGTCCCTTGCTAAGCATGATCAGTTTGGCAGTACAGTCTTCACTCAGACTGTTTGGGTCCCTTGCTAAGCATGATCAGTTTGGCAGTACAGTCTTCACTCAGACTGTTTGGGTCCCATGCTAAGCATGATCAGTTTGGCAGTACAGTCTTCACTCAGACTGTTTGGGTCCCATGCTAAGCATGATCAGTTTGGCAGCTGAGACTGTTTGGGTCCCTTGCTAAGCATGATCAGTTTGGCAGTACAGTCTAGCTGTTTGGGTCCCTTGCTAAGCATGATCAGTTTGGCAGTACAGTCTTCACTCAGACTGTTTGGGTCCCTTGCTAAGCATGATCAGTTTGGCAGTACAGTCTTCACTCAGACTGTTTGGGTCCCATGCTAAGCATGATCAGTTTGGCAGTACTGTCTTCACTCAAACTGTTTGGGTTTGATTATTTGAGTGTACTTGGCCCCTTTCTAAGCCTGATCACTTCTTCAGTGCAGTCCTCAATCAAGCAGAATCAGAACCAGGACTTCAAATGAGTTCTGGGGGAAGTCGGAGCTAATTATGATTCTGCAGATGCGTAGTGGTATAATTCTGTTGATTTTTCTTCTCTTAGGTTATGTTGCACCGTGGAGTGGGAGGTTCTATTCCCTGTACGATACAGGGTAAGTATGCTCTCGGTAAACTACTCTTAATTCAACGAGACGCTTCTTAATCTCCAGGGTAATCAAACTTTAATGAACCAATCCCAGCAGTGATGCCGCAGGGAAGAGGTCACTTTTACAAGCCTCTGAAATTGTGGGTTACCGACTATTTATCTAAATAAAACTCTGTCGTATTTGTTTATCGATGCCTCATACATTTTTAAGTTGTCTTGTTAAGGTTTCTGAACCCTAAGGGGTTTTTAAATAAATATCTGTACTTCCTACTCTGGAATAAGTAAGTGTACAGAAAAATGAGTTGAATAGTGGGGAAAATGTAACGATTCCAGCAATATTTTACTCAAGTTTTTGCTCAGTAATTTCCACAGAAAATGGGTCACACCGATTGATTGGTGGACTTAAAGGTAGTGTCATCGTTTTGGGTTTTTTCACTTAATTCTGATTTATAGGCAAGATTATCAAGAAAGATACAATAAAAAGTCACCTGTGAAAGTTTCTGATAAATACAGTGTCTACTTGTTTGGAAAACTGGAAAAAAACTGTCACAGTATTTTCATGAAGAACGTCGAATCCATCCACGTTTAGCAAGGTGACAGCGGGTTCCAACCGCATCTCTGGCTGCAGCATTTTTACAAACGGACACCATGGAAATTTGAATCCCCAAAAGTCGCGATCTTTGAAGAATCAAATTTGTCAACATACTTTTATTGATTTCTAATCAACGGGGGCACTTTAGACGAAATAATTTTGCAGGATGCTTACTACCAATGCTAGCTTTATAAAGCCTGATTCATGCATATTGCCATTGGTCCTGTGGTGTTTAAACAGGCATTTGGCCAGCGGACCACTGTTAAGGGAGAAAACTGACCTTACCTTCAAACAAAAACATAACTGAGAGACTTCATAGGCTTTTATTTTCACTTTTCCACTGAAAACCCCAAATGAGACAGTCATGGCATAAAAAATTAATGACCAACTCTCCCCGCACCCCCTACCCCTCCCAAATAATACAAAATCACTGAGTCACTATTTTCAATTTGATCCAGAAAAATTGGAACTATACTGAGAGACCAATTAAGAACTCACTCTGCGGCAGTGAATTTAATAACGAGAAGTCCCCTCGATCCACTAAGCGAAAGTAGTAGTCCCGGCCGATTTCCTACCTTCCGCCCAGGTAGTAGTTTTAATAAGCAGGACAGTTCTTTACAGAACTAAGTAGTCTCCCGAATTCCGAAATCTACTCCTCGGCAGTAGAATAAATAGCAAGACAAGTTCTCAAAGAACAAAAATCTACACAGCAAAGTAGATATACACAGGGTGTTACCGCAAATCGATTATATACATTGATACCTCACCATGATTGCCTCAACACCTATAAACTGTTTTACTTTGATGTCTGTAGATATGCAAAAATCCACATTCCCATCATAGCTTCTGTGTCCGAGCACCAGCCGACTACTTGGGTCTCTTTCTTCTTCGACCTCCACATCTTAGTCTGCTTCTTCCCGGCCGGTCTCTGGTTCGTCATTAAGGAGATCAACGACGAGAGAGTCTTTAGTAAGTGCCAGAATTCTTGGATCTGATCGTCGCAATTAACTATCGTTTTGTGCCCGCTGATTGGTGGGCCGAGTGGTCTAAGTTCACTGGACCCAAGCTCTCGTGCTGTCAGCAGCAGAGTGTGGGTTTCGAATTCCGGTCATGACACTTGTGCCCTTGAGCAAGGCACTTAGTCATAATTGCTTCGTAAAAAGTTGGGAAGGTAGTGGGGCTTCCCACGGAACGCAGTTTGCAAAGGCTAATTCCATGTTTTGATTCACAATTGTGATTGGTAAGTGCATTTACAGGTGAAGCTTGGATCAGTTTATTCCATGCCGATGCCAATTAGCCCACGGCAGGAATTATGCTAAATCACGCATGCGTACAGACACTATTGATGGGCAAATGCCATGGAGTTGTGCACTAAGCAGACGCACAAACGCATGTGCGTCACGCCACCATCAGCCCCATTTTGGCCACCACTAGTGTGAGTGCGCAGGCACGACTTGCAGTTTACCTGTTTACATGCAAAGGGTGTATTCTACTTGTGGCAAATGTTCTGGAAAGTAGGACAGCTTTAATACAATCAGTTTTAACTAAACCCATGAAAACATGAACCCATCACCCCAGGAATGCAATCACTCCATTGGCTTCCTATTCATTCTCGCATTATCTTTAAGATTCTCCTCCTAACATTTCAATGTCGTCATGGAATTGGTCCCATTTTAACTTGAATGATCTGGTCACCCTGTACATGCCTGCAAGAAACCTCCGTTCTGCAAACAAAGACGATCCTTGTTAGTCCAACTGCTGCCACCCAAGCATATGGTGAACGTAGTTTACAGTTTGCTGGACCTCATTTTATGGAATTATCTCTCTCTTTACATCAAACAAGCTACCACCATCTCACAAACATTTCTGTTAAAGCATGTAGTTTTTTCTTATTTGGTCTTTATTTATTTATTTGATTACACATCCAACAGCACAATTAGCGCCAATAACAGGATGAATAGGAAACGAGAAGAAATGCTCAGTTTTAGATGTGGAAGGAAAACTCCAATGGGGGAAAACCCACACAATCGGGTAGGGACTGAAAACCCAATCCACATGCAAGGCTCCAGTCTGAGGTGGGATTCGAACCGGGTCCACAGAGGTGAAAGGCAGGGAAAGAAACCACTTAGCCAACCTGATCCCCTAGCCAACCTGATCTTCTGAGCGCTTAGAGACTTTCTCCTGAAGGTGTTAGGCACTATATTATTATTATTATTGCCTGTTTTCTTCTCAGTTGTCCTGTACGCCCTGAGTGCGGTCTACTTCGCTGGTGTGATGGTACGCCTGATGCTCACCCTCACCCCTGTTGTCTGCATCTTGGCGGCCATTTCAATCTCCAAGACCCTGACGGAGTATCTGGCCGATGACTCAGAGAGGAAGAAGAAAGACGAGGACGAGGGGGAGGAGACTGAGGAGGATGAGGAGGAGGTGGATCGTAAGAACAGGAAGCTCTATGACAAGGTCAGACAGAAGGCCGTTTTCGCGAGATAAATTAGGAGGAAATTTTTGATGCGATTTTGAAAACAAATTCAAAGAGACAGAAATGGTTTGACTACTACTTACTGTTTTCTCAAAAATTGTCTCCAATCCCTTTCTGCCGGTTATCAAAAAATATCTTGTTAAAGGCATCGTACACGTTTGGTAATTACTCAAAATGTAATTAGCATAAAAAACTGACTTGATAACGAGCAACAGAGAGCTGTTGATAGTATAAAACATTGTGAGAAACGACTCCCTCTGAAGTAACATTGTTTTTGAGAAAGAGGTAATTTCTCACTAAAATAATAAAAACTTCTTGCAAGAAGTTGAAAAGCACACAAATTTGTACAACAAGGGTGTTTTTTCTGTCATCATTTTCTTGCAACTTTGATCACCAATTGAGCCCAAATTTTCACAGGCTTGTTACTTTATGCATATGTTGGGATACACCAAGTGAGAACACTGGTCTTTGACAATTACCAAACGTGTACGATGCCTTTAAAGTACTAGTTTGTAGTTGGCATTCATACAACACCCCTTTGCAGCACCACCGTTAACAATCTTGGGGTTATTTTTCACCCGAGCCATCCCATGTGGGATACACTTGACTACCCCCACTGCATTTTGATTATCTTAATGGTTTGATTCCCCTTTGACGTAGGCCGGTAAGGTACGCAAGCCCAAACTGGATCAAGATAAATACGGCCAATTAGGGACCAACCTGAAGGGTTTCGTCATCATGGCGATTCTGATGTTGCTGATGATGTTCGCCGTTCACTGTACATGGGTCACTAGTAATGCATACTCCAGTCCGAGCATAGTCTTAGCAACGTACAACAACGATGGGTAAGAATCACGCTCCAGAGACCATTCATTTCCTGTTCAATCATCACGGTACACCCAGACATGGCTAATGTTTTCGTCTTCAAAATGTTGATAGAAATGCGGGGCGCATTCGAAAGTGTCAGTTCTAGACATAACCTATACTTTATAGACCATGTGGACTTTGTTTACAATAAGTGTGACCTTGTGCATTCTTTGGGTATTCTGGCAGGCAAGATACTACACAGGTCCTATGGGAAAGTTGACATTTTGTGTCATAATTTCCACATAAATCCAAATTAAAAAAAAAAAGCAGGTTTTTTTGAGATGTGCCTTTCATCATCATCATCAAAACTAAAATTAGACAGTGCAATCTCCATATAAAATAATAAAAGTTTTTTTTTATTTTATTTTCTGTGGTGTGTGTACTGCTGCAGCAAGGAGCAGGCTCTCTGTGGCTCTTTTTCTGTTTGTGTTGTGGTCACTCACATCATCTATAGTTCTGGTGGTTTAGTCATTGGGGAGTAATTCCAGGCCTGCGTTGTATCACAGCCAGTTGCCATAAATAATAATAATAGTGTGCATTTATAATGCACTGTGTCGGTCATAAATTACACCCCTGGCCCCGAATTATCAAATTTGGTGGAGCTGGTTATAATTGATTTTATGAGATGATGCAACCATAAAACAACACCTTGAAATGGATACAAGGAAAGATGGTACATATTGCTGCCAGAACGTGTCAGTAACACCGAGTTAAAGGTATCGTACACGTTTGGTAACTACTCAAAATATATATTAGCATAAAAACTGACTTGGTAATGAGCAACGGAGAGCTGTTGATAGTATAACACATTGTGAGAAACGACTACCTCTGAAGTAACGTAGTTTTTGAGAAATAGGTAATTTCTCACTAAAATAATAACAAGTTCTTGCAAGAAGTTTTTATTCCTAACTGAAAGCACACAAATTTGTACAACAAGGGTGTATTTTCTTTCATCATTTTCTTGCAACGTCGATGACCAATTGAGCCCAAATTTTCACAGGCTTGTTACTTTATGCATATGTTGGGATACACCAAATGAGAACACTGGTCTTTGACAATTACTATACGTGTACGATGCCTTTAAGTCCCTTCTTTTTAAGATAAATGCACTGGGTTCTATGACGTGCATTACACAACACACAGAGCCTACACCTTTAGGTCCCATTGGAGGGGTTTAAATGGGTACCTGCGAGGGTAGAGGTTGATATTGTGTTTGAAAAAGCCTTCTGAGCGCCACGGCAGCCCAGGCTGTATACTCCCCAGGGAGCTGAGAAAGATTAAAAGAATGTTATTGGCCCAATGACCAGGGCACTAATGTAAAGCGCATTGATATGTTATGGTAAAATGCGCTGTATAAGGACTAGTTATTATCATTTATTTATTATTTAATGGTCAAGTGTCTTGCTTGAGGACACAAGTGTCATGCTTGAGGACACAAGTGTCTTGCTTGAGGACACAAGTGTCTTGCTTGAGGACACAAGTGTCAAGACCAGAACTCAGAACTCAGAACACCAGAGCTTGATCCCTCGGCCACGACACGCCACATATATATATAAATTTTTAAAGAAAAATAACAAATAATAATTGTTTTCTTTGCAGTACTCGCAATATCTTAGATGATTTTCGGGAAGCTTATTACTGGCTGCGTCAGAACACCGAAGATCGCGACCGTGTGATGTCTTGGTGGGATTATGGGTACCAGATAGCGGGAATGGCCAATAGGACAACGCTAGTTGATAACAACACGTGGAACAATAGCCATATTGCATTGGTAGGTTTCGCCCCGTAGAAATCTTCCCCTTAGAAATGCTGTGTGAATTGTGGGCAAGCATTGCATACAAAGTGTGGACCTGAGAACAAAAGAGGTCCACACAAGGCAGGGTTTTGAAACACTACGTGGACTTACACACGTCCACACAGTGTTTTCACCAGTGAAAGTACACAGAATAAAGGAATGTCCACAGAGGGTATATGACACAGAAATGTGTGTGTTTGTGCAGGTTTCCACTGTGAGGCTGTTCTTGTGCACAGTCTTTAACGCTCGAATGAAGAAAAAATCGCTCCCTGGTTGGTCCAGTAAATTTTGACCAAGCATTTTTCATATGTTAACTTAAAGATATATTTTCTTGGAAACAAGTAGGTGTGAGTCGGGACATCACTCAAAAAATGAGTGCACTGACTGCTGTTCTTAACTTACTGAATATTCATGACCTACAGGTCGGCAAGGCCATGTCGTCCAATGAGACGGAGGCTTATAAGATCATGCGTGCCCTGGATGTCAACTACGTCCTGGTTATATTCGGCGGTGTGATTGGCTACTCGGGTGATGACATCAACAAATTCTTGTGGATGGTTCGCATCGCTGAGGGTGAACATCCAAAGGACATCAGAGTAAGTGTTTAGATTTTGATGCGGAAGTTCCAAGCATCTGACTTTAGAGATCGTGTGTTTTTACTCATACACCGATGAGTAAGTGTTGAGCACTGCATACTCAGTACTTCCCGAGTCCTGTAAAAAAAATTCACAGACAAATCACTCAGGTGGGATTCGGGCCCATGACCTTTGCAGTGCTACAGCAGATGTCTTACCACTAGACCACTGGTAGGATTCAAACCTACTCCCTACGTTTTTTCACAGGACTCGAGGGAATGTACTGAGTAAAACACAAATATTATTCTTTATTCCTGATGCAAAGTTAACATCTACTAAAAACCGTTGTGGTTCCAACTGCTCTAGCCACCAGGATAGCTCGGTGGTCTAGTGGTAAGACATCTTCTCTAGAATAGCAAAGGTTGTGGGTTCGAATCCCACCCGAGTAATATGCCTGTGGATTTTTTTTCCACCGGACTCAGGAAAGTACTTAGTGTGCAGTGTTTAACACACATCGATATATGGGTCAGACACAAATAATATTTTTTATCCCTGATGTAACTTCAACAGGAGGTTGAACACCTAGATTAAACAAATTAGGAATAGAAACAAAATAAAACATCTATCATAATTTAAAAACTGCTAGGGATAAAGAGGAAGTGAAGTAGTAAATTCACCCGTCAACATTTTTTGTGAACACAAAACAAAAACAGTAAAAAGGTTCTACTCAAAGAAAACATGTTTTTTAAAGGGATGGAAATTTGTAATATTTTACAGGAATAAAATATGTTTTTTAAGGGGATGGAAATTTGGTAGTATTGTACAGGAATAAACATCTAAAATTGATTTTTTTAAAACTGGAAAGGGAACTTAAGAGTAACACCAGCATTACTTTATCATAGATTAACAACATTCAAATTTTACTGTAAAAACATATGTTTTGCATCTTGAAAATTTATTCAAGTGGGGATTGACGTGACGTTATTCTTTCTGCTATTTTTAGGAGTCAGACTATTTCACCGTAAATGGTGAATTCCGTGTGGACAGCTCTGGTTCCCCGACTCTACTCAACTGCCTCATGTACAAGATGTGCTACTACCGCTTTGGTGAAATGCAGGTTTGTTTTTAATGAAAAACTGAAGAATTTGTTTTGAAATAGTCTTGTTTGGGGAAGAATGTGTATATGACTAGGACAAAGTACGCAATCTCACAGTGTGACCAGAGCAAGCTGCTCAAACTTTCTGTTATTTATTATAAAACAGAAGTTCTAGTGCAACGCTTGTCATCTCCTCTCTTTTTGTTAGTTTGTTTGTTTGTTTGTTTGTTTGTTTGTTTGTTTGTTTTTGTTTGCATAAGAGGGGGCGATTGTTGCAGGGTTTCATTTTTTGGTTGGGGAGTTTGTTTGTTTGTTTGTTTGTTTGTTTGTTTTATTTCTGATCTTAGTATAACTGAGTTAAAGTTATGTTTGTTTTCCTTTTTAAGAAAGGCACCAAACTGCCCGTCATTGCTTATTCAACAGCGTTGTGTCTCCAGTGAACTTGTTTATGAAATAATGTTATGAACTATTCTGCATGTGAACAACATGTGAATGTAAATATAACGTTTAATTTGTTCTCTGCCTATGCTAAGCTTTCAATCATACTTACTTCCTCCCCCCCCCCCTTCCATCATCAGCTGGATTTCAGGAGTCCCCAAGGCTACGACCGGACTCGCAAATAATTTAAATGTAATTTATTATAACATTTAATTTTTTCTCTGCCTACGCAATGCTTTCAATTATACTTACTTACCCCCACCCCAATCTCATTATTTTTTTCTCCATCATCAGCTGGATTTCAGGAGTCCCCCAGGCTACGACCGGACTCGCAACGCCGAGATCGGCAACAAAGACATCTCCTTCAAGCATTTAGAGGAAGCTTACACGACGGAGCACTGGCTCGTCCGCATTTACAGGGTCAAACCCTTGGACAATAGAGAGCCTATACTGAAGGCCACCACCAAGAAATCAACCAAGAACAAATTTGCCTCCAAGAAGGTATTGATGGCTGGTTGATTCGTATCATCATAGGAAGAAAAAAAACGTAGACTCTTGGCTAATTTGATTTTTCTTATGATTTTCATACATAAATACATTATAAGTAAAGTAAAGTCTGTCCCGAGCCAATATGGCTCATCAGGCCGGTGTTATACCCGGTTTCCTTGGCATTGAGAATATTTCTATTCCCCCTGGACAGGATGCCAGTCCATCGCAGGTTACTCCCCAGCTCTCGCCGGTACCCATTTGTACTCCTGGCTGGAGAGAACAATTATGTTAAAGTGCCTTGCTCAAGGACACAAGTGTCATGACCGGGACTTGAACCCCACACTCTGCTGATCAGAAACCCCAGAGCTTGAGTCCGGTGCTCTTAACCGCTCGGCCACGACACGCCACTATATACATACATACAACTATCAATTTATTGCTATCAATGATAACTTTCCATTGTCCCTCTAACTTAACACTCTCTTGTAGACTAAGCGCACGAAAAAATGTGAGGACATAAAAATACAAAGGATTCCAATGTGAGGACAGCATTGTTCCTTGTGTGTTCCTTTGTTCTACTGTCCCCTCTCTTCTGGTAATACCATGATACACATACACACACACACACCCTTACATATAGCACTTACGGGGTACTTCGATTGTTGTTCTAGTATTCCCTTTTCTGAAGAAATTCTCTGAGGGGTACCACTAGAAAAAAAGAAAACCTTGTGGGGTTAACATTGTTCTATTGTTAAAAGTACCCCGTAAGTTGGTGTGTGTAAGGGCATACATAGGTACATACATGCATCAATTTATTGCTATCAATGTGAGGACTTTCCTTTGTCCCTCTAACTTGACACTCTCCATAGACTAAGCGCACGAAAAAATGTGAGGACTTAAAAATACAAAGGATTCCAATGTGAGGACAGCATTGTTCCTTGTGTGTTCCTTTGTTCTACTGTCCCCTCTCTTCTGGTAATACCATGACACACATACACACACACATACAGGCATTTTATAGAGCCCCCACAAAGATCCGAGCGCTTTACATAAATAAAAATACAAACAAACAATGCATTGATACAGATACAAAAGAAGACTCTTTGGAAAACTAGTTTATGTTTTTGACAGTGTTTCTCTTATTTTGATCTCTCTTGCAGACATCCAAAAGAAAGCGTGGGTCCATCAAGAACAAGCCATCTATCAAGAAAGGTAAACGCAAGACGACCACACGTAAGACGTCAACCAAGAAGCAACGCTCCAACTAAGTAAGCTTTCCAGACACTAGGTGTCCATCTTTTACAGAAGTGCTAAAAGCACAGACAGATGCTGCTCCAGCCTGATTGGTTCCCCGTCCCTCCTATAATGCAAAATTTCTGTAGCTTTGGCTGGTTGTCTGTTTGAAGTGAAGGATTATAAAGAATGTTTTCTCGGCCGATTTTTTTTTCTGATTCAGAGCTTGTCTTCTGAGGTTTTACTTTGACAACGTTTGTCGTGGCAGAAAAGCTTGCCCTTTCATAGTTTGAATGTTTCTGAATATAGACCATGTGACCGTGTTTACGACGAGTGACCCTTGCTCTTTGCAGTGACCTTTGCACATTCCAGGGCATTTTCTGGCAGGCAAGATACTACACCGGTCATAAGAATTGTGTAAACAACAGCTGAACAAGTTATGAGATGGTCCAATTTCCATAAAATGTATGATTTTCTGTTTTCCTCAAATGAGCTGTTTACAAACCTTGCCTGCAGGAAGTACAAGTTCTGTGGTGTCACAGATGAGCTGTTTACAAACCTTGCCTGCAGGAAGTACAAGCTCTGTGGTGTCACAGATGAGCTGTTTACAAACCTTGCCTGCAGGAAGTACAAGCTCTGTGGTGTCACAGATGAGCTGTTTACAAACCTTGCCTGCAGGAAGTACAAGCTCTGTGGTGTCACAGATGAGCTGTTTACAAACCTTGCCTGCAGGAAGTACAAGCTCTGTGGTGTCACAGATGAGCTGTTTACAAACCTTGCCTGCAGGAAGTACAAGCTCTGTGGTGTCACAGGTGAGCTGTTTACAAACCTTGCCTGCAGGAAGTACAAGCTCTGTGGTGTCACAGGTGAGCTGTTTACAAACCTTGCCTGCAGGAAGTACAAGCTCTGTGGTGTCACAGATGAGCTGTTTACAAACCTTGCCTGCAGGAAGTACAAGCTCTGTGGTGTCACAGGTTACATGGTCGATGCATTCCACATTGTTTATAACACGAAAGGACAGGAAGTCTACTGCCCTCTTCTGTCCAAAAGTTTTTGCAACAATTATTTTACACATCGTCAGTTTTAATTACTTCTCCTTTTAATTACCTGTTTTCTTTGACACAAACAAACAATGCAGAGTTTATTATTTGTACACAAATCTTGCCGGTAATCAAAATCTGCTAAGCACCATTTGTTTTTATCAATTTTGCTTAAAATTGCTCTGTAAGAAATAATCCCTTAATCCTTATTAGGCCTTCACAGGTGTTTGGAGAATTTAAGTTTGTTGAAACAAAACAAAATTAGACAGGGCTTATAAATAAGTTTCCCCATTGTCGCTTTTTCAATTCACTGATGTAATGATTACATCAAAGATTAAGAACAATCCAGGCGAGCTTGGCTGTCTAGTTGTTAAGACACTGGTTCCAGTCCCTATCGAGGCGCTCGTCGGTTTGTTGTTCCCCACAGGACCTCAGGGGAAAGCAATGAAGTGCTTACTGAGCGTTTGGTGAAGGCAGGAAAACTAAAATTGTAACATTGCTTGTTGCTGCACCAACACCTGTTTACATATTTATGAGGTCCTCATGAATATGAAACAAGGACCATATGAATATGCAACAAGATCAGAGGTGTGTACATCTTGTCGGCCAACTGTAGTATACTTTACGTAGATTAACTTTTATACACTTGTCTGCACTCGGACAAACTTGTCGTGCCAATCATGGGAGCTTTTTTGACACTAGGTGGCAGTAGACAAACCAGGTAGTTTTTTTGTTCTCCAGTGTTTACGTAGTTTTGAGCATGCGCACACTTCAAAGAATGGTAGATTTACCTGGTAAGTCTGCTGCCACCTAGCGACTAGTGTCCCCCCAAAAGTGGCCCACAGACCCCCTTGCATAGGCTGCCATCGCTGAAGTCAAACAATGGCAGCGGTGCGCCATGTTGAGCTCTCGGCCAATGATAGGGTCTTCTTTGACCTCAGTGAGGGCGTTCTTTGAGATTATGACATCTTATGCAAGGGGTCGATTTCTTAGTGTGCAGTGATGACAGACAGAGTTCACATCGAAATTCAAGCTTTGACGTTTTTATAGTTGGTTAGAAAAATTACATTAGAAAAGCAAAACTTTTTTGTGTAGCACTTTTGAAGGGGATGTTGTTTCTTTTTTTTAATTGTTGGTGAAAATACCCCTTGTAATTTTGTATTCTGCAAAAATTGCTGATTAAAAAACCCCACATCTTTTTGGAGGGAATGGGTTTAGATGCGATTTTAAGCATAAAGTGGTCAGGGAAATCTTGCCTGTACACTTTCTATCTGTATGGTTTGTTTGTGTTCTTTGGTGTTTTTTTCCTGGAATCTGAGGACGACAGATATATGAAATTTGTTAACACAACTGTAAATAGGTTTAAATGACTATAACCTATCAATAATATTTGTCCGTCTGTCTGTCTGTCGGTATGAGCTTACAAGAGCTACATTGAGGGGCTACTTGTAAGTAGGATCTGTACTTGTGGGCTTTTCTCGTGTTGTGGGCTCATGCCCACAATGTTTAAAACAGAAAAGATTAAAGAAAAGGGATCATAGTCACAACCTGTGGAATGCCCACTATGTCACTCTCCTAAACATGTCTGTTTGTCTGTCTGTCTGTCCAATTTCTATTTGTTCTATTAAATAATTTTGACAAAGTCCTGGCATTCGGTTCTAGGCAAAAGGGTAATGTCAGTCAGCAAAGTGTGTTAGGTTCAGGGGTGGGGTTGGGGGTGCGGAATAAGAGAGGGACTGGGAGGTGTCACTAGACCTGTACGGGATATTTATTTCTCTCTTTTTTTGTTTACAGAATTTCAACAAAACAAAAAAAAGCTGGGCATTTTAGGTTCAAAGTGCAAAAAGAAGCGGGCACTGAAAGAGTTAAGATGGAAATTGAGGATTAACTGGTATGAAATTAAACAATTAGTTTTTTGTCCAGATAATTTCAAAATGTTGTCTTCAAATCAACTTGACAATGACAGTAAAACTGGCTCAGGAGTATGAGTTTTTGTCCAAGTATTTTCGGTAACTTGAAGATTTTTGTCGAATAATAAGAAATGGTTATGTTTGGACGTTCTTACGGCTTTACTTAAAGGTATTGTACACTTTTGGTAACAGCTCAAAATCAGTGTCCACATTTTGTGTGATTCAACATAATATGCATAAACAATCAAACCTGTGAAAGTTTGAGCTTAATTGGTCATCGAGGTCACGAGAAAATAGTGAAAAGAGACTTATGTGTTTTCTGTTTTTTCTCAAATTATCGCGCGTGATAAAAACTGTTGTTTTACTCATTTCTCAGAAACGATAGCATTTTAGGCAGAAATATTTTAAGGAACCCTTTCTACCATTACTTACTTTAAGTCATGTAAGTTATGTGTGAATCTGTGAAAATTGTGTTTTTCGATCTTACCAATAGTGTACAGGGCCTTTAAAACAAAAATAATAGGTACATAATTTTATTATTTTTAGTTTATCAGAGAGGCCGAGGCTCAGTTTCAACCGGAAAAATGTCCTCTTACTCTATGAAATTTGGCCTGATCATTCAATCAATCATCAGGCATTTATAGAGCGCCATCATTCTAGTTGCCTATTCCACCTTTAGCAAAGTGAAGAAACATTTAAGACAAAAGAGTTCATGTGGAGATGACAAATGCATTGGACTAAATGTAAGCAGATTTGAAGAAATGAGTCTTAAGTTGGCTTTTGGAGAATTGTAAGGAGTCAAGTGTACGGAGTTAGGGGAGACCATTTCATAGCTTTGGTGCACATGAAACAAAGCTTTTATCACCTGATGAAGAATGAGATCTAGGAATGTTCAACAGTAGTTTGTTTGATGATTTCAGATTGGGCTGAGGATGGTTGAGAACTTGCAGCATAAAGTTCTTTGGAGTTCCATCCATGAAAAGGAATTATTCAAAAAGAAATGACATGAATAATTTGTTTCCATGTTTCTTATTTCAAGCAACTTCTTTGTCTTTGACTGTTAAAGTGTTTCGCTCCTACTCACGCAAAAATCTACTCACAGACTTGGACAGTGTACAGATAGTTCAGTTTGTTAAATATTTTTAAAATACCCAACGAAAATTCATGCGAAAGCAAACGAAAATACCAAATAAAATCACAAAGATTAGTGCATCTTTTATAAATGAATTCATCTTCTGCAGAATGTTTATTTTAATCTCTGGTTTGTTTTTTGTTTTGGGGGATTTTTTTTTTTTTTACTTTGGCTTGTTTGTGTTTTGTAGAAATGTTTACCGTCAAGTGGTACTTACACTCTTGTTACTTCAAATGAATCTCTATTGTTCTTATGCCTTGACTGTTTATTTTAATCTCTGGTTTGTTTTTTGTTTTTTGGGATTTTTTTGTTTTTTACTTTGGCTTGTTTGTGTTTTGTAGAAATGTTTACCGGCAAGTGGTACTTACACTCTTGTTATTTCAAATGAATCTCTATTGTTCTTATGCCTTGACCGCAGAAGTGAAGGCATGACCTCATCCATCTATCAGTTCCTAATTGCACAATTCCAGAGCATTAAAAAAAAAAAAAATCGAATTTTAAAAACAAGCTGTACAGTTCTGACAACTTTATGAATGTTTAATTTCTACATAGACAGGTATTTTTAATTCCACTTAAAACAGTTAGCCATATATTCGTTTTGTAGGTGTTTACATTTTTCAGAAAGTATTTTTGTACTCGATCTTTTTTGCTTGGGTACGAAAGGTGGTTAATTACGTGTCGTAGATTATGTTCTAGTGTACAAATTTAGGGGAGTAGAAAATGTTATGGGTAGATACCAACCGGGTTGGTCTTGTACCTATAGGCCTTTAGTGTGTAGCTGCCGTCTTTTTCAGATACCTTCAGTACAGTAACCGGTTATGAGTTGAACACTCTGATTGATGCAAGGGACCCGGCTATTTTTAGTTTCCAGCCTCGGCTTAAGGCCGTGTCCAAATTGGCGGCTAAGACTACGGCTGGATCGCTCTACCATCATGTGTTGAAGCATAGGGTGCCTTAGCAACACCCTTAGCAACAGTCGTAGCCATAGCTAAATCCGCCAATTCTGATATGGCCTAACTCAGTGGTGCTCTATGGAAAGAAACTCTAAAATGGCCGCTCAGGGTCAAAGGTCATTCATAAGTCGGGGTCTGTGTGTTTCATTTAGTCAACTTTTGAAGATAATTTTCTTGTACTGTGCACACATTATTCTTCACTTTCAGCCGAGCACTGTGCATTTTATATCTTCAGAGGTCAACAATAGAGATAGCCGTGTTAGTCTGACAGATAAAACAAAGAAGGTAGTGGTAGTCTTAAAGACTAATAACTAACGACATTAAAAAACTGCATGAGCTTTCATAGCAACAACAACATGTCCCCTTCATTGCACCTGATGAAGTAGTGGTTGATATGAAAGTTCATGCAGTTTTTTATGTAAATAGTTAGTCTTTAAAAGCACTGGACACGTTTGGTAATTAATAAAAATATATTAGCATAAAAACTTACTTGGTAACAAGCAACAGAGAACTGTTGATAGTATAAAACATATAACGTATGAAGTTTTTGAGAAAGAGGTAATTTCTCAGGACTTTAGGCCTGAAGCCTTTTTAAGGCATCTGAAAGCACACAAATTTGTGCAACAAGGGTGTTTTTTCTTTCTTTATTTTCTTGCAACTTCGATGACCAATTGAGCCCAAATTTTCACAGGTTTGTTATTTTATGCATATGTCGGGATGCACCAAATGAGAACACTGGTCTTTGACAATTACCAAACGTGTACGATGCCTTTAAGTGCTACCACTACCTTCCTCAGAGGTAAGAGAAACTCAATCGGGTTGCCCAATTGGGAACTCCCATTCACCAATTCCCACATTGTCAAAGAAATGCATCATTATGATTATGTTGTACTTGTTGTGGACGCTGCAGTTTTCATGCTAAGTTGTGAAAGGGTTTTCAGTTGGGGGACATTCAGCCTGGTTTTCTTAATTGTCAGGTTGTAGGAGTGTAGTGCAAATTCGGAAATTAGTCAAACAATTAGTTTTGATCTCGTAAAAAAGTAAAAAAACATAGGGGGTTATTTGGGGGGGGGGTTTTCCCCCACTACTTTGTTGTGACTATGATGACCGGTTGAGCCTAAATTTTCAAAGGTGTGTTATTTTGTTACATATGTCGGTTCGCGTAAAGTTTGGATACTGCTTTACTGGTTTATGACAATAACCAATGTTGTTCATGTGCTTTTAACCGACTCATGTGACATGTTATGGTTAAAACAAGTGATCTAACATCCAAAGTGGCAATCATGGATGACTTTTGTTGATTTGTTTTGTGCGTTTTTTAATTTAGTTTACAATTAAAGCTTGTTTTATTATACAGCGACGTATTTAAAAGAAAATCTGAAATTGTATAAGCAGAACATTCTATTTTGGGTTTGTTTTAAAATGGGGATAAATGCTTGATTTGAAAACACTTTTAATCAGTACAAGAAACAATGCTGCAACAATGTGTAGTGCAAAATTTCACGTAGATTTTCCGTTTTAAAGGGACGCCGACCCTGTTGTCATCTTTGTACGGTTCCCTATCCTTTACAGCCTGAATATCAGTGCTAACATGGCACCAGCCTATTCCTTTGGAAGCCTTGGTTTTGTAGTCGTCTAAAGCACTTTGATTGTCTCAACCCTAATTCCATTATGTCGATATATAGCTATGGTCAGTCTATGGTTTTCAAATAAAACATGATATTCCTGTTTGCAGTTTGATCGTCTTGTCCTCGGGAAGTCAGTAAGATTGTTACTGCACTCTAAAAACTATCCGGGTCAGAATTGACGCGGATTCCAGGGCCCAATTTCATAGAGCTGCTAAGCACAACAATTTGCTTAGCATGAAATTTCTTCCTTGATTAAAAACAGGATTACCAACCAAATTTCCATGTCTTGCATATTGCTTGTTACTGGTATTCAGCTGTTGTTTGCTTATCCTGAAAATCACGTGGAAATTTGGTTGGTAATTCTGTTTTTATCAAGGAAGAAGTTTTCATGCTAAGCAAATTGTTGTGCTTAGCAGCTCTATGAAATTGGGCCCTGAGGGGTCGATTTCACAAAGCACTATGATTCCTCTTAAGATGAGTTATCAGTATTACCATAGTGATTTGTATTGTGACATCACTCTTTGCTAAGCAACTGCGATGGATTTGCAGTTACGATCAATCTGAACTCTTTGTGAAATCGAGCCCTGGTCCCAGGGGGGCCTTACCCCCAATTTCTGGGTCAGGCCGGCTGACCTGAAAACTGGTTTTAAAAAATGGGATTTGAACATGGATTATGCATCAGTTTGACCGATTTCTAGGTCATGTTGACATGGATTCCGGGTCACACTGACACAGAAAAGGGTCAGGGCTCCATGGGACTTGGAATCAGGGTAAATTCTGACCCAAGGGTTTTTATAGTGTAAGTAATTTGCCTAATCCCTTAACCATGTTGGTCACTTTTTCAATATTCCCCCTTTTTTGCAAGAGTAACATTATATTGCTAACAAACGATGGGAGAGTGAGTTCCATCCCTTGTTACCCACCAACAACCCTCCCTCATCATCACACTTTTAATGTACAACCTCAATGGTGAATTCTTACCATAATATTTTGGGGGGTTTTGTGTTTAATGATATTTTTTGTCAAGTTCTGTTGTAGAAATGTTTAAAGGAGATTTTTTTAATTAATAATAAATACACCGGGAATGGTTTTTTTGTCAGTATAATAGAATAATAATTATGGCTTTCACTGAAAAAAAAATGATTTTGTTAAATTAAAATATCAAAGATGTTAGTTGTAATGTTAATGTTACTTTTGATGTACTCATGGAGTACAATGTGTCTGAATCTATTGACGTTAATAATAAAGAAAATTTAATTAAAAGTTATCTACGGATCTGTGTTTTCACAGAGATTTCAGTTTCATTTATCCCCTCGTGATTTGTTATATATTTGTGTTCAATTTTGTTCTTCTTTTCTTTATCTCTCGTGTACAGTCAGGTTTGTTGTGTTGATTCTGTTATGGTTTGTTTGGGGTGGGGTTTTTTTTTGGGGGGGGGGTCATAAAAACTATACATTTTTTCGAACTGTGTATGGTATATCAATCAGAAAATCATTGTTTCCATTTTTCTGAGTTGCTGAATGCCGACTTGCTGTATTTTTCCAGATAATTGTTAACTTGTCCCGATTATGTCTGTTTGTTAATTCAATTTGGCAAATCGTTTTAAGAAGTGAAAAAGCCCAAAAGACTGTTTCAAAGGGCATTTTTCTCGCATTTGCAATTATTTCACTTGGCATAATTATTGGTATATCGGAATAAAGTTTATAGACATAACGCCTAGATTAGAATAGCTCCCAATCGTGGATCATTATTCCCTAAAAACAACTCTGAAAATCATGGTCCTAAAAGGTGTGATCATCAACATGAATAAAAACAATTTGTTATGTTTTCTGTTGATTAGATTGTTATACAATAATTTTCTAAACAATTCCCCCAGTAATTGTGCCCACCTTTCACAACCTTTTAACCGCAGCGTCACCCACAGGGTGCCCCCGTAATTAGTGAACAATTCCCGGGCTGGATTTAGACGCTCACGCGTGGACAGCTTCGCAGTTGTTGTATTGTTGACAGGGATTACTTATTTCCAGGGGGTCACAACTTGGGCAAGTGGATTAACAGATTAGCTTGGCCTGGATTAGTGGATTAGCTTGTCTTTGTAATTGATAGCAAACAAGATCCACAATCTATTTCGAAATATGGCCACGTTTAAAAAAATTAAATACTATTTTTTAAACCTCTGTAAACTCAACAACAAATGAACCGTCTGACATAAAACATACTTAAAGGGATTGTATACGTTTGGTAGATGGAACCCACTGTTTGTTTTAATCGTATATAGTTGTATATATATACACAATAAAACTAACCTGTGAAAATTTCATTTCAAATTCAAATTTGTGGAGATAAAACGTGATATCTTTTTTCCATAACCGCAGTACTTCTTCTAGTGAAAAGTTTCTCAAAATGCATTATACTATCCAAAGCTGCTGTACTTCTTACCAAGTAAGTTTTTATTACCATTAATTTCAGAGTCGTTACCAAACGTATACAGACCCCAAATCAATACCATGCCATAAAATCGGGTATTTACTTATAGAAAAGTATAAACAAACATTACAAGTAAGTAAAAATGCAGAGGAGCCCAAATCAAAAACTTGTTCAAAGTCATTTTGCAATGAGATTGTTGAAACAAATTTTATTTATGTATACATTTTCTATTTAGCAACCAAATCCGCATAACGAAATTGTGCAATATTTTCGAGTCACACTTTTTGATATTCACATCCTAATATAAAACTATTCAGGCTATAACTTTTTTCCATTCCCCACCCCTTTTTTGTTGGTGGGGGTGGCACGCCTGATGTGGACCCCCTCAAGTTAATAGTTAAACAAAAACGTGCGACTTCTTGGCGATCTTATTAAATGCTGAAACGGATTATACATGGTTTCCCACACATTGACATGTTATTTGTTTTCTAAACTGGAATTGGACTGTTTCAATTTGAATATACTTTTAGGTGCCGAAACCTATTCAAAATATGCCAAAATATTGGTTCTGGGATTCTTATTGTCCTGACCTTTGAGACATACAATTGGCAAAGAAGAAACATGTTTGTTGTTGCAGTTTTTAAAAATAACAAACACAAACATAATTGTTGTAAATAATAACAGCCTGCGCCAAAACTCAATATCAAATGTATATCTTTGTACTTGTTGTTTCCTCTTTTTTTTTTACCCTGAGCTATTAACTTCCCTACAACCCGAGCAGGTATGCCCAACAGGTGTCCACCTGTTGTCACATTGTTATGCAAATTACAGGTACCCAATCAATTTGCAGGTGTCCGCGTCTCTCGCAACAACCAGGCCAGCGCGAATTTTGACAGGTCTGGTTTTCTGCACGAGCGAGCCCGGCCACTTGACGCTTCATTCGGGGGCACTCATCCAGTGGACACGGCAGACTGGAGTTTGGTACACCGTGGTCGTCTTCAGTTGTCAAGACGAGCTAATAGTAGTGACTCTGAATTGTTCCTCTTTATTCTTGAGTTGCAAGGGTACACAGAAAGTTGATTCAGCTCAAAACCGTTGATCCTGCAGAGTGACCACTTCTGATTTGATAATCGTCTAAGTACATGTATCACGTTACGATTGTCACTTTGCTGTGAAACATTGTACCAGTGCAGAGATCACCAACTCATGTAATGTTTTCATCGGGTAACACAAGAGATTCTGGAGTGACAGACATGTCAACCATTGAGTCAATTTTGGCCAGCCTCATCAACTCACCGCCACTGACTTCGAGTCCTTCGACGACTTCGAGTCCTTCGACGACTCCGATTAAGACCAACTGCGGGGAGACAGCTCGACCTACAACTTTCGACGACGATGATCGTCCCAAACACAGCTACCTGGCTCTCACCACAATGGCATTACAGAACCAACCGGGGAAACAGTGTAACCTGAAAGCAATCTACGAATACATATCGACTTCTTTCCCGTACTACACCAAGAATCGCAAACATTGGAAGAACTCTGTCCGCCACAACTTGGCCCTCCACAAATGCTTCAAGAGACTCGACACCGAGGATGATTGCATCGAAGGGGCTCGAAGAAAGTTGAGGAGCAATCCTCTCTGGGCCCTGGTGTCCGTCCCTGACAGTTCCAAGCTTCTCGTACCAAGACGAGCCCGAAGCAAGACTGCTGGATTAAAGAAAAGGAAAAGTGTGAACTCCATGGCCAACGAGAAATCAACAGCTCCTAACAAACCAATCATCAAGGCGAACAGTCCTGAGTTGAATTCTCCCACTGCTGCAGGCCTCTCAACTTTATCTCCTCTGACGAGCATTTCCATGATGCTCCCAAAGATCGGTTCCGCTAACGCTTGCCCACCGTCATCATCCACCTCTATCCGGGGTCTTCTTCAACCGCCTGTCACCCCGGAATCAGACTATGGCAGCCTGTGCTCCGATCGCTGTAGCCCTCACGTTCCTGAACATTCCTTTGAACACCCACTCAACAACCCTGCCCTCCCATCGCCGTCCCCCGGGCTTCAAGACGGCGACGGCTTCAGTCCACTCCCCCGTCTAAGCGTGCAAGACATCTGTGCCGTCCTTCAGTGCGACGAGTTCCCCGGGAGCCCTGACAGCGGGGCGGGCATGGACCTCCTATGCGGGTTCGGGTGGATGGATGATGAACCCGCTCAGGGAACCACCGAGGATCAGTATTTTTACCCCCAACCATGCTTAGCAGACACACTCCTCGAAGACTCTGTGTTCGCCCCCGGAGATTTTGCCCCAGAGCCGGCAGCCGTTTCATACTTCGTGCCGTCGGTTCCCGTGGAACGTCCCCTGTCAGTCAGTATTCGGAACTTTCCTTTCTGAGCGTTCAAACTTTAAATTTTAAATTGCCAAATTCATCCGTTAAAATGATACAACTGTAACCATGTTACATTATTTTGCCCGTTTGACAATCAAGTATCCGATTATTTAATCAAATCGTTGTTTGTTTAATAACTTTCCCAAGTTCTTGACAATGTAATTTATCTTTGATGAACAAAACAATGGATTTTATTTATTTGTTCATCTATTTATTTGCCGTATTTAGTTTCTTTATTTATTTATTTATTTATTTATATATTTATGTTGTTTTATTTATTTGCCGTACTTATTTATTTTTTCATTGATATTTATTTTTATTTATTTATTTATTTATTTTATTTAATTGCCGTATTTAGTTTATTTATTTTTATTTTGTATTCTTTGTTTACTTATTTATTTATTCCAATTTTAGGGGGTCTTAAATATAGATTTAGGTTTTAAAAAAGTACTGTCCTTGAATGTGTCATATCTGAAGCGCATTCATCATGAATACATGATTTGCTTGAAATCTCTGCATCATATAATTAGATTGTTCCCCCTTTGTGTAGTGTGTGTAGCCAAAATTGTTTGTGAACAGTTTGTGTTTATACGTTAGATATGCAAAAAACAATTATACTTGCCTAGCCTGTGCCATTTTGAATGAAAGTGAATACCTGTCACCATCATTAAGACGGAATATGCTTCTCAATCACTATACCGTACCATCGATCATTACAACACGGTCAGTCCTGATTACTAAACATTGTTTTGATATTAAAGAATAATGCTTGCCTGAAATTTGTTGTTCTTTTCGACGATATATTACACTGCGTCAGGATTGTTGATTTGTAAAAAGAAGCAGGCCTTTGTGAACAAAATAAACTGATAACAGAAGTTTTGAAGTTAAATTGTTAAGTCAGTGTTTGAGTTCGTAATTTTTATCTCCAGATAAAGTCTATCTGAAAATTAACGGCAATAATAATTTACTTGGTAAGAAGTACAGCAGCGTTGGATAGTATAATGCATTATGAGAAACTTTTCAATTAGAAGTACTGCAGTTATGAAAAAAGATATCACCTTTTATCCCAAAAATTTGAATCTGAGAAGCGTTACTGACAGTAACGTTTCTCAGATTGTGTATTCCAATTGCAGATTTAATTTAGTCTTCCTGTGTGGACATAACCGCTCCAGATTTTCGGCAGTATCTCAAAACGCTACCACCCTTTGAAATGAAATTTCCACATCAGGTTAGTTTTATGGTATATATCTACAATTATATTTGTACAACAAGGGTGTTTTTTCTTTCATCATTTTCTTGCAACTTTGATGACCACTTGAGTCCAAATTTTCACAGCTTGTTATTTTATGCATATGTTGGGATACACCAAGTGAGAACACTGGTCTTTGACAATTACCAAACGTGTTACTGTTAAGTGCCTTTAAAGAAAGTAGCCTAAACATTAAGAATGGGTAAAGTCAGTACAGTCTCATCATATAATTGAAAGTTCAGAGATGATTGTTTGTCATTAGTGAAACATGATTTTGACGAACAAAAACTATTATCTTTGTTGGACCGATTTAATAAACATGACTCAAATCGGCTGAGTCATGTGAATTAAAAAGCTCTTACGCACGCCGCGGCGATGCTTTACAACACCCCCATAGCTTAGCCGTATAATATCCTTATATGGCCATTTGTTGTGAACACAAAGGACTGCCGTCGTGTGCACACAGAACTGGCACCATTTTTATGGGGTTATGTACACTGAGAATATGTAAGGAAATATTGATTTTTTTTCTTAAGATAAAGATACAAGAAAATGAATCAATTACAGACAATCATTATTTAATTAGAAAAAATTGCCTAAAAATATCGAGAGGTCTTACCGAGATTTGAACTCGGATCGCTGGATTCAAAGTCCAGAGTGCTAACCATTACACCATAAGACCGGTTGAAAACTGTGGGTCATTTTAAATTATTTATATTATAAATTTGAGCATCATCTTTTATTTTTAAGTTAATTCAATGGAAAAAGTAGTTTTTCAACAGATATTCTACAGTTATGACAATATGATTTCACACTAAAGACTTTTACAGACATAATTTTTGTAAAATGACTGACAGCTGAGGGGTAACATCTAGTCGTGATAGTGACTGGTGGGTGGTTATTCCTCGGCGTTGAGGGCGTCATTTATGGTACATTTACCTGGGGCCCGCCTCGAGTTATGTATTCCTATGACAAAATATTGTCGTGCACCAGACTTCATTTCCAACGCAAATTGAGATCGTGTTGCGGATCAAATAAATGAGTGAGACCATCTAAGTTTACGAACGTCCCGTTGTGCTGAAGGAAAGAATTCGTCACATTTGAAGTTGTAACCCGATCTGTATTTTATCACATTGAATGTTGTTCGGCAGATTGGTGAGAATATGAACTTCTATGAAGGTAAATATGTCATCTGTTGCGATATTGTGCTTGAGTGGTTTAGACAAATCTCATCATAAATTCAGTTGTGAAAAATAAAAGTCAATTTTGTTCGTATCATTTTGTTTGGGGTGAAGACTTTGTTGTTCAACATTGTCCATAACACGCTGACAATTGACTTTGTATTGTTTAGAAACATTTGCGTGGACTTAGAGTCAACAATCTTGAAGTTTTTTGTTGTAATTCTAGGAAAACTGAATAACTAAGTTCCTTCCTTCCTGAGAAGTAAAGTACACCCTCACCCACAATCAAGAGGTCTCTGAGCTGACTGAGCTGATGATGAGATTGCGTCTTTGCGATGCGGTGTTGCTCATTCATGGGTCCTAGCCAAAAAATGCAATAAGTACCATCAATTGCCAAAAAAAAGTTCAGTGTGCGTACAAAAAAAGGTTTGGTTTTGATGTGGTACCCCCGTTTGAAGGCGTCAAGAGATTTGTACTCACGCTGGTGTTGCGATAACGTAACCCTCCTCCCGACGGCGAAGCCGGAGGGTTACGAGCCAAGCTCGAACAGCAAACGGCAATCTGGTCCAACACGTACAATTGCGACAGCTAGCTAGTCACCAGGTTTGCTCCATTTTTACCACTTTTTAAAATCATGACACAAATTCTAGGAACACAAACTTAATCCTCAATGTCTAATGAATCCTTCCATATCACTCAAAACACCATTGAGAAAATATTTTGAAGAAAAAGGACAAAAACTTACCAGATCCCCGAGCGAAAGAGCGACAATGCACCACACGCAGCGCTGAGACCATTGACCCCGTTGACCTGCACACACAGCCCACTCAGATTCAAATTCTCAACCTGGGACATTTTTTACTCTTTCGCTCGGGGATCTGGTAAGTTTTTGTCCTTTTTCTTCAAAATATTTCCTCAATGGTGTTTTGAGTGATATGGAAGGATTCATTAGACATTACAAGTTTGTGTTCCTAGAATTTGTGACATGATTTTAAAAAGTGGTAAAAATGGAGCAAACCTGGTGACTAGCTAGCTGTCGCAATTGTACGTGTTGGACCAGATTGCCGTTTGCCGTTCGAGCTTGGCTCGTAACCCTCCGGCTTCGCCGTCGGGAGGAGGGTTACGTTATTGCAACTTTCCCGCTGGGTGTTCAAGCTCCTAGTGTCGGTCTCTTTTTCTAACTTGACTCAGACTTCATCTTACTTGTGTGTACATGTCACCACAATCACTACATGATCATGTAGCCCGGCTATGCAGATTTTGACATACCAGTTGATCCTCAGACACACATCCTCGTAAATCTGCCCTGTGGTGGGAGACTCCAAAGTTTTTTGCAGTGGAGTATTTAGTACTAGTGAGTTCCAGTACGCCGGCCCTCCGCTTCTTGACCTGTCGAATGAGAGCTCACATTTTTTTGCTGAAATTTTCCCCCAATGTTCGCAAACCCAAACACGTTTGTGGTCAGTACATTTATTAGAACAATTTAGTGCTGGCTTGTTTTGGTGTAATTTTATGAAGAATCTCCGAGCTGAAAATTGTATATTACCAGTTTCTAGTCGCTGTTTTAGTAGTCTTTAGTCAAGGCGCTCATGGCAACCCATTTTTAAGAAGGGCGAACTGGTCTGCAAATGCAATTATTCAATGAAAAAGGAGGTTTCTCTTTTAATAACCACTTTGGGTCGTTCTTCAACAAAATTGTCCATGCCTATTAATATAGGCAGTATTATTTTTCTCAACATTCTCGAGCTTCCGGAGAGATGTTTTCCTATGAAGATGTCATTGTCAATGTCCTGAGAAACCCTGACTTGACAAAAGAAAGACAATACAGGTTCTCATAATAAGCACTGGGACTTGTTCTCGTGTGAGAAAATATGAATTATGCGTTTACTGTGAATCGCAAAACCTTGGTCGTAAGCCAAGGGCAATAATCTGCCATGATGTGCATGTATGCTCCAACTTACCTACATTGAGCCCAATACAATGATAATAATAATACGCAGTTCTTATATAGCGCTTTATACTCTCGATGTGTGTTCAAAGCGCTCAGTATTTTTCCTACAAGGTAAGTGGAGTTACGTGTTGAAGTATGAGACCTACTCCTTTACATAGCACCATGTATTGGTTTACAAGGTGCTGTGGCGCAATATGTAGCCAATCAAACCAGGTACACCGGGGCGAACCCCTTCTCTTTACGATAAGTGCACTGGGTTCTTTTACGTGCATTACACAACACACGAGACCTACGGCTTAATGTCCCATCCGAAGGACGAAGCATGTGGTTAAGTGTCTTGCTTAAGGACACAAGTGTCACGACTGGGATTCGAACCCACACTCTGCTGATCAGAAACACCAGAGCTTGAGTTCGGTGTTCTTATCTGCTCGGCCACGACGCGCCACATAAACATTGATAAACAATGGTGGTAGCCTGTCTATTCTTGTATGCTACATTCGTACGAAAAGACAAAGGTCTGGTATCGGGAATTTCACAATAAAAAAAGGGAGATTACGAGCATGAGTTCCAGTACCTTCTGCCCCTCTTTGTACGGGGGAAACAAAGTGTAACACGATAGGTGCATGCCTGTGCATGCTACACAATTGAATGTCCGGATATTCACATCAGCCATCCGACTGACTGCAAAAAATTGAGGGCACTCCAAAATCTGTCCAGTAAGAAAAAAAACATCCATAAGGCATAAGCCAAAGCGTATTGTGGTGGACGGTTGCTAATTGTTGTTTTTTTTATAGAGATCTGCCTATATGTAGGATACTCTAATTTAGTGGTTTGATTTGAGTACGGGTATTTTGTTCCAGTGGGATACACCAGTTCTTGGAAAGAAAGAATTGGCATAGGTACAAATTATCCCCTCCTATTGTCTGATTCATTCAGTATTATCCTAGGCGTAGCATACATAAAGGCCACGGAGGCCATGGCCTCCGTTGTCCTGGTCTTGGCCTCTGTGGTGTCCTTTCAAAAGTTTTCCATAGACTTTAAAATTTTCCAATGGAAGTGCCCTTTGCAAAATGAAAATGGCCTTGCCCTCTCAAAGATGAAATTCCAGGCCTGTATTCCACTGCAACATTTAGAATGATAAACTACACCGGCTTTCAATATGATGCGTGTCTATTGGCCATTGGGTGCTTTACACAGTACACACACAAAGCACTTCCCCCCCCCCCCCCACACATCTAAGGGGAATTTTAAAAAACAAACATGTTTAGCGTCCCGCCCGCTTCCTTTTTGGGGGGCCGCATGGATTTTATTTTTACCAATTCAAAATGAGATTTAAAAACCAGAAAATGTCAACTGATACATCAGGAAATAACATTCTTGCAAGTCAGAACTAAGCCTGTGACGGTAACACGGTTAAAAACATACCATTTAGTTGTTAACACATTTACATTTATTCTTGTGAAAGTGAGCTACAGCAGGATTTCCTGGTATTCATTCTTATCATTCATAATCAAAATGGAAACATAAGAAATCCTAAATACAAAACATGTGGTAAAGAAATACAAATTAAAATTTAAAAAAACATGTAAAAACAAACCAGTTTTTTGTTTTGTTTTTAAATTGGGTTACAGAAACAGATGATTTTACTTGCGCTGGCAATTTGTTCCATAGGCGTGGCACAGCATGTGAGAAAGATCGGTCTCCCCATGAATGATTGGATATGGGCTCAATAAGAAGGTTAGAATTGTAGACCAGAGTTTGCGAGGAGGATCGTATGGTTTGAGAAGATCATCAATATATGCAGGGTCAGTGTTAGTGAGTGACTTATACACAAAAAGCAGAAGTTTGTACTTAATCCTACTGCTTACTGGTAACCAGTGTAACTCTTTTAAAACATGCATAATATAGGAGGTCTTTTTAGTCAAGGTAATAACACGAGCAGCAGAGTTCTGAATTCTCTGAAGACGTTCAATTTGAGTACAAGGAAGAACATATAAATTGCCATTGATTGAATGGTTTCAAACTGTTGGTCAACTCCCTGGAAAATGTGACCAGTAGTAGGAGGGTTAAGCTGCAGGTTGACCCCTCCCCTTAGCTCTCTCTGTCTCCCTTATTCTTGCTGTGTGTATGTTGTATGATGGGTGCATATTCCACCATATATCATCCTATATCCAGACATGTTATACTAATAGCGAACATTTATAACGCGCCATGTCTGTCAGACTTGACACTCCTGGTGCGAGACTAAATTTTTCCTGCAAGGTATATGTAGAGCTACGTTTGAAGTATGAGGCCTAGTCATTTATAGCACCATGCAATGGTTTACAAGGTGCTGTGGCGCAATATATGCTGCCGATCAGACCAGGAACACCGGGGCAAACCCCTTGTCTTTACGATAAGTGCACTGGGTTCTTTTACGTGCATTACACAACACACAGGACCAACGGCTTTACGCCCAATCCGAAGGACGAAGCATGTGGTTAAGTGTCTTGCTTAAGGACACAAGTGTCACGACTGGGATTCGAACCCACACTCTGCTGATCAGAAACACCAGAGCTTGAGTCCGGTGTTCTTATCCGCTCGGCCACGACACGCCACAGGTCCGATACTTCCTGGGGGCAATTGCCTCCATGCCCTTGGTCACTGCCTCGGTGCCCCTGGACATGTTCCGGTAGAAATTGTAATTTCCCTCAGAGAGGTGCCTTTTACAAAGGATAAGCTGCCTTGCTCTTACAAGAATGAAGTATCAGGCATAATATACAGTGAGCCTGTCTGCACTCCTGTAGGCTGCACCACACTAAGGCGCCTAGCTCCACCCCCCCCCCCCCCGGCCTGGATTTACAAATTACACGGAGGCTATGTAGGCCTTGGCCTCTGTTGCCATGGGATTGGCCTTGATGCCCTTCATAATCTTCCCAAACCTTCAGATTTTCCACTTGTTATTTTTTTGAAGTGCCTCTTTCAAAATGAGGGAGGATGACCTTGTACTCTGAAAGATGAAATTCCAGGCCTGCCCCCCCCCCCCGCCCCACATTTGTGAAACACTGGATTTTAGAGTAATCATTGGTATAAAACAAACAAGCTGCATCTGCGCTATTTAAAAAAAAAAAAAAAAAAAAAAAAAAAACCTTCAACGGAAACAATTTGCGCCAGAAGAGTAACAACTTTCTTACAGTGCAAGTGGTGTTTGAAGCTTTGCATGGCGTGGAAAAATAAGAAGTAACTGTAAAAGCCAACACTCCTCCAAAAGAGATTTTACACATGGTTGTACCCGCAAGTTTACTATTTATGGTTACTTTTTATTTCTTACAGCATGAACATGCATATGTTTTTCCCCCTCCTTGTTATTTAAAAAGATGACAAATTCCAAAATCTTTACACTTTCTACTTTTGTCTTTTTAATGAATTGCAGGGATTCAGGGAATTTACAGATTAATTTGAAGTGACGGTTTTCTCTCCATCACAACTGTCATGATCGGCTGAAAAAAACAACCCACCATTGCTGTTGTATGACTCACAAAATTGACAGTTTGATTTCTGCATTCTCTGCCGTTCCCTGTTTTGATTGACTCTCAGCGCTGAGTGACAGTACGGTCTCCGGAACAGACAAGTAATTTATTCCTGATTTCCTTGAGTCGGGAGAATAGACGCTCCCCCGTCTCCCCCTAAATCCTGACAGGGATGTCTAGGGGACCTGGAAGGGGTCAGAACCCCCATGGACTCAAACTGACCAGCCTGGACAACATCTGGGACGACCTCAAATCTGGCATCCAACATGTCTACTCCAAACATGCCATGCCCAAGAAGAGATATATGGAACTTTACACGTATCCTTTTTACAAAGCAGTAGATAATATTCACTAGAGGTTGAAAGCCCTGAAGTAGTGCTATGTGTTTGTTGCAAAGTATAAGCCAGGGCCGGGAAAATTCAAAATTCAGAGGCATCCAAATGTTTCACTTTCCACAATATCCCGTTGCCTTGCATTCTTGTGTATAGAGCAAAGTCGAGTAGATAGCGGAATGGTTTAACCCTTTAGAAACCAGTCATTTCTGTATAATCATCACAAAATGCCCAGACATTGCTAAGATTGTTCATTTCTTTAATCACATTTTGTCAGTAAAAATGTCAACAGAAATAACATGAAACAGAAAATTTATTTTTGTGTTTAGAAATTGGGATGCTATGTTAACATACTACATTGGAAAATTTCATATCCGGACATGACCTTTACTTTGACCTCTTTGTGTGAATGGAAGTAGGTCAAACCTTTGCAGCCATTTGCGGCTGCCATGGGCATTTTGGTACAAGTCGCGTGTGGCCGCTACGGTCTCTGAAGGGTTAAATATGCACAGTGATCAGGAAGAAGACATGGGGCCGGGACAGTTATGAGAGCAAAAGGATGGTACAGCCATGCGCCAGTAGAAATATGATATTGGTGTTATTTATTTGTACATTTTTATTTGAACATGTTAAAGGAAAACTGGAGGGAGGTGTCAAAAGTGATAATCTGGTGGACAATCGTTCAAATCCTTTGATTGTTTTTATATCCTTAACTGTATACCCTAATCAGGCATGTGTATAATTACTGCACAAATGTACACCAGCTACAGCAAGCAAGGAGCTCGTCGGCAAAGAGCAAGAAGGGCCCCGCCCAGGGCGGGGCACAGTTTGTCGGCCTAGAGCTCTATAAACGCTTAAAAGACTTCCTCAAGACCTATCTCATCAACCTACTGAAGGTGAGTGTTGAAATCTGTCGACATGGAGAAGAATTTGTTTGAGACTTTGTGGCCCATCCAGAATGTGAATGTGTACTTTTTGTTTCTGTCCAAGAAAAAAATAAAGTTTAGTGTATGTTTTGAGCATTTCCATTGATCAAGTAAGGTTAGGCTATTCTCAGGTACTTGTTCAGGTTCCTAATGGAAACTAAAGAGTACTTTTAATATGTCGCCTAAAGATCTTGATCCGAGTTTAAGACTCTAAGAAATACAAAATGAGGTGCAAGAATAATACGCAAAAACAACACATCCAACCACATCTTCTCAACAAGTTCTCAAAGAACAAGTTCTCAAAGAACAAAATCTACCTAGCAAGTAGATTTCAGAACTGAAAAGTCTCCCGAATTCCGAATAATCAACTCTGCGGCAGTAGAATAATAAGCAAGACAAGTTCTCAAAGAACAAAATCTACCTAGCAAGTAGATATACACATGGTGTTACCGCAAACCAAATATATATTGATACCTCACCATGCAATGCCTCAAATCCTATATACAACCACATCTTGCTGTATAAGAACCATCCTATTATTAAAATTTAAGATGCCATGTATTTTCACTGATGTGATGAAATATATTCTCCTTACTCAGGATGGATCTGATCTGATGGACGAAAGCGTACTAACCTTCTACACCAAGCAGTGGGAAGACTATCAGTTCTCTAGTAAAGTTCTAGACGGTGTGTGCGCATATCTCAATCGTCACTGGGTGCGCAGAGAGTGCGACGAGGGACGTAAAGGCATCTATGAGATATACTCGGTGAGAACATCTGCAATATTTAGAAGATCTATGTTTAAAGGTATTACACAGGATTGGTAGAACTGACAAAATAGTCGCAGACAGTGTTTTCATGTTTTGTGTGATCAAACATATACATGAAATTTCAAACCTGTGGAAATTTTGGCTTTCCGTTGTGTAATTCAGGAGAAAATGGTGAACAAATTATTGCCTTTTTTTTTAGGTTTTCAGATACAGTTTTCATGAATATGACTTCATTTCAGAGGGAAATATTTCACAGGAAAAAATCTTTTTAGTATAAACTTCATAATCAGTAAGTCAGACTAAAATTTAACAATGATGTTTTTTATCCTTCCCAATCCTGTTTAATACCTTTATTTAACCGTAACTACGTCCGAATTCCTTGAAATCTTCTCCTCGATCGAACCTGAATTTGGCGGATTCTCTCCTGCAATTCCAAACAAACCATAATTTGAAACGGAACAAAGCACCATTAATTGGTGCAAAAATGTTACATACAGGTCGTCTGCCAGATCACGCCCGACAAGTTGAACAAACTTTTTAACTTGGAAAAATTTCAAAATATCCCCGTCGGGGGGAAAACATCAGCGTCGCAGTGTTGAAAGCATTCCTCGTTGGGTCTCGCCAATTTGTATTCGTTGATTAATAAATAATTTGTTTACTTTCAGCTCGCACTTGTGACATGGAGAGAGCATCTATTCAGACCACTCAACAAACAGGTAAAGTAAACAATAGTTTTTTTAATTTTAAAGATGTAATAATTGCATAAATGCTTGCCAACCGAACCATTTGGGAAGGTGTTTCAGCTGGTCCGCCACCGTTTCAACTGGCATTTGGCCAGCGGACCACCACTAAGGTCAAGCCCTGATGTGTACATATAGGTCAATCCTTATACTCAACAAAATGTTCCTACTTTTTTCCAATGACCAAATATCTTGCCTGATGGCATGGAAGTACCTACAGGACAGGCTGCAGGAAGAGACAGATCACCGGGCGGGTCATTTTGGCGTAGTGGTATCTTTCCTCGCCTTCCATCTCTGGGACCCCGGTTCGAATCCCGTCGGGGGCACTATTTGGATTGAGTTTTCAGTCCCTACTTGAGTGTGTGGGTTTCCCCTGGAATAATTCTCTGGGGTTTTTCCTTCCTCATCTAAAACTGAAACTTCCTTCTTTGTCTTCTCGCCATGGGGGTTCTTGGCTATGTAGTGATTAAGTTTGCTTTTCTGAGAGTCCTTGGCTTCACAACCAGAAGAAATGAAATGAAATGAAATCTAACAGAAGGAGGTTCTAGAGATGATGCCAGGTCTAATTCTATCGAGTTAACAAGCAGCCGCTGGATTCTGTCAAGAAGGTGTACCACAGCAGGCTCGAAATCTTCCTAAAGCTGTGTTTTGAGTCCTACTTTATCTGTGTGTTTTTTTCCCAGGTTACAAATGCTGTGCTAAAACTGATTGAAAGAGAGAGACACGGAGAAACAATTAACACACGGCTCGTCAGTGGGGTCATCCAGTGCTATGGTAAGACAATGATTAGTAGACCCATTGCAACCATTTTTGTTATTATCGTACAATAAGCACCTTGACAGTAATATGCTCCACCTTTTTCAAGGGGCAGATATATTTACTTCTAACATTCAAACATTTGTTCACTTCGAACGCATCTTGCAATCAGGGAGATTTTGTGCACCAATCAGGGAGATATTTAGAGTTACACTCAACATAACAGGGAAAAAGGTTATCTATATTTGTTCATCAGAACATGGAAAGATTGGTTTATTTTCAAGGAACTTTCTGCAGAATCAGGGAGAGTTGGCAGCTCTGCAAACACCTTGAATCATTGAAAACTTTCACAAAGCCCTTAATTTTCATTCCCGTGTGTCCCCCTTCAGTTGAGCTGGGTCTAAACGAGGACGAGGTGACAAGCAGAGGACCAACGCTAAGTGTCTACAAAGAATCCTTTGAGAGTCAGTTCCTGACGGAGACGGAGTGTTTCTACATGACGGAGAGCACCGACTTCCTTCAACAGAACCCGGTTACAGAGTACATGAAGAAGGTAAGCGGATCGTGGCCGAACAGTTTCGTACATTGGACTCAAGTTCTGCCGCTGATTTCACAAAACTTTACAAGTAATCTTGCACAAGTGGACTTACGCAGTTGCGCAAAGTTTCATAAAATCGGCTGCTGGTGGCTAAGTCATCAGGGTGTGGGTTCGAATCCTGGGCATCAGACTTGTGTCCTTGAGCAAGACACTTAACTATAATTGCTTCTCTTCACCCAGGGGTAAATGGGTATCTGTGAGGGCAGAGATGGTTCTTGTGATTGATTTGGCTTGGTGCGCTACATATTTGGCAGCACAGGTTGTATACTCCCCAGGGAGCTGAGATGGTTTAAGGAATGAAATAAATGGGCCAGTGACCAGGGGTTATAGTATATGAGCGTCACTGACGGATTTGAGCCACTATTATTATTAGGACCAAGGACCAAATATCATGCCTGATGGAGGCACTAGCAACCATGCCCCTGGTCATTGCCTTGGTGCCCCTTGAAAAGTTCAAGTAGACATTTTCCTCATAGAGGTGCCCTTTACTGGGGTGCGTTCGATTAGCTTCACCTGGTCGACCCTTTCTCCCCCCGGTGCGTTCGAATAGCTTCTACGTCATTATCGGGGTCAGCCCCAAGTACCCTGCTTGTGGAGCGGGTCACTTGGGGCTGACCGAGGTGCATGACGTCATGAAAAACTTTCTCAATGGCCACCATTTTGTTTGTAATTCAGCGAGACACTTTGAGTAAGACCCTTTTCGAAACGACCGGCTTCGGCTTGGATTCGGCTTCAGGCTCCGTTCTCTCGTCTGAATCCCTGAACACATAGCACGCGTATAGTCAAAACAACTGAGGGGCCTAGCTAGCCTGAGCCGAATCCGAAGCCGAATCCGGTCGTTTCGAAAAGGGCCATAGTTTGACACACATTTCCACCCTTAAAACAGCGACTTTGTGAGCATTAAGTATTTTTTATATTCGAGGACAAGAACTTGTGATTCAACGTGAGCTTGTACAATAATTTAACGTTGCAGTTTTACCTTGAGAATAATTATTTTACGATCTTTTTGTGAATCCACGGACGTAATGCTCAGCATGAAAGTAGTTCCGGGTCGGCTGTCCCAAGATGCATTGGTGTGAATGCTGGGGGGAGTTGGCGTTCGATTAGCTCATGTCAGGGGCTCACCCGGATGAACACACTGGGGTCGACCCGGGGAAGCTAATCGAACGCACCCTGAAGAAGACTGCCTTGCCCTTACAAGAACAAAGTATCGGGCCTGCATTTGATAAAGGGAAAAACTAACAAGAATTGTCCAAATCTTGTTGACAGGCTGAAATCCGCTTGATGGAGGAGAGGCGGAGAGTCCAGGTTTACCTCCACGAGAGCACTCACGACGAGCTAGCCAAACGATGCGAACGGGTACTTATAGAGAAACATCTCGATATCTTCCATTCGGAATTCCAAAATTTATTAGATGCAGACAAGAATGAAGGTCAGTCCCTACTTCTTAATATTTAATTATTACTTTATAATTTAATGTTGGGTTGAACAAAGACAAAATTGACTAGAGCGGGACTTGAACCTGAGACCTCCAGATTAACGTGCCGGTGCTCTGCCAACTGAGCCATCTAATCCAGAGGTCACAGGTTCAAGTCCTGCTCTTGTCAGTTTTTTCTTTGTTCAACCAAAATGAAGCATGTAGCGTTTCAGCTGGGCGCATTTTCTGAAAGATGTTTAGCATAAACAAAGTTACCAAGCACTGATTTTTGGGTTACCAGCCAAATTACCATGTAATGTACATTTCTCATGACCGGTTCCCTGCCAATATTTGCTCAGCACTTTATGGATAAGGCAGTAGACCTTTCCCATCGCGCATGTGCACTAACATTATTGGTGGGCAAAATGAGGGAACATGGCACCTTTTTGTATGGGTTAGGGTTAGTGTGTTTGCCTCGTGCACAACTCTATGGCGTTTGCCCACCGTTAGTGTATGTACGCATGCGTGAATCTAATTAGCATTTAACACAGGAAGGGAAAACTAACAACTCATTTAAATGGGAAAGTGTCCAGTCCGATTACCGATAAGTTAGGGGTAGTTGAGTAAACAGCATTTAAACATCTCTTCTGCTCTTTATAGAGACAGTCATTAAAATTGTTTTTTGGCAATTTTCCATCCTGCAGATTTAGCTAGAATGTATAGTTTGGTGTCGCGAGTTCCTAATGGCTTGAATGAATTGATGACCCTACTTGAGCAGCATATCTACAACCAGGGTCTGGCGGCCATAGAGAAGTGTGGAGATTCAGCATTATCAGTGAGTTTCCTTGTGTGATTTTTGTTTTCTCTTGGTCACGACTGTTTTCCTATGCGGTAGTGTGTACATTTGAACTGTTTGTCGTCTACTTTCCATACTTACTTGTATGTGTTTAAGTCGCCAAACGTTTCACTTCACAGGTTGTGCATGGTGGATAACCATGTGGTTCTCTGAACCAGAGTGCATGATGTTAATTGTCATGCGTACTGTGTAAATGCATTCACGACATGATATATCAGACAGCAGTAGGGTTGACTGTGTACTGTATAGATGCATTCACCAATAGTTTTCACCAATCACTCAAAACCAGAGTGGATGATATTAAATGGTCAGACAGTAGGAGGGTTGACTATGTACTGTGTATGCATTCACCACATCGTATTATATTGCAGGCTGGCATAGTTTATTTATCATTCACAACCACAGTGGATGATATTGAATGGTCAGACAGTTGTGTACTAAGTAGATGCATTCACCACATGATATCATATTGCAGACTGGCACAGTTTATCTATAATTTGAAACCATGTAGGATTTGAAACGTTCAGAGCAACCACAACTCATCAGAGATCATTACGCGGTGTTACCGCAAACCCTACTACACGTAGATGGTATTAAATGGACAGACAGTAGGAGGGTTAAATAATCAATAATATTTTGTTCTGATTTCCAGGACCCTAAGATGTACGTACAGACAATCCTTGATGTCCATAGGAAGTATAACGCCTTAGTGCTAAGGTCATTCAATAATGACTCTGGCTTTGTAGCTGCCTTAGACAAGGTAGGTCTCACCAATCTAAGATGACATTTTAAAATGTCTAGTATCCCTTTGTGTGATCCAATTCCACCTACAAAAGATTTTATCCTACCAGGCTAGGACACCCCCACCACTGAAAAGAGTTTGGCAAAGACAGCAAAGGGTGAAACGAGTCATACCTCCTTGTAATTAACCACTTCGCGTCGGATGACGTGTTTACACGCAAACACTTTTTGGACAGGCTTAATGGCAGATGTATGCCATTGCAGATTTTCAGCCGTGGCTCACGGCTGAGGTTCTGTGAATCACAGTGAGTGCCAACTCACACGACAATATCAAATCAAGGAACTAATTATGAGAAACTCTGTTGTCTTTCCTTTGTCAAGTCAGGGTTTCATTGTGGCAATGATAATTTTCACAGGAAAATGATTACTCAAAAAGCTCAAAAAAGTTCCCCCCAAAAATACCGCGGGTGGGCAGGGACAATTTCTTTTAAATACCGACGTGAAGTGGTTAAAGGTAACGTACACGTTTGGTAATTACTCAAAATATATATTAGCATAAAATCTGACTTGGTAACGAGCAACAGAGAGCTGTTGATAGTATAAAACGTTGTGAGAAACGACTCCCTCTGAAGTAACGAAGTTTTTGAGAAAGAGGTAATTTCTCACTAAAATAATAAAAGACTTCTTGCAAGAAACCTTTTATTCCTATCCGAAAGCACACAAATTTGTACAACGAGGGTGTTTTTTCTTTCATAATCTTCTTGCAACTTCGATGACCAATTGAGCCCAAATTTTCACAGGCTTGTTATTTTATGCATATGATGGGATACACCAAGTGAGAACACTGGTCTTTGACAATTACCAAATGTGTTCAGTGCCTTTAAGCACATGTTAAATCAGCAAACATTTTTGAAGAATTGTTTCTCTGAACATGCAAAACTGTTTGTACATGGCTGATGGACGTGAGATAATGTCCGGATCCCGACAATTATTCACTTTTAATTTTTAATTAACTATCACTAATCATTGGCGGATTTATAGAATCTATAAAAATAGCTATTTTAAAACAAAAATCTAAATTTCAGGGTTAATTTGGCCAAAAAGTGTACCTAGCATCTTTTAATTTTGAAAAATCTGTGACATTTCTTGTCAGGCCTGCGGAAGGTTCATTAACAGCAACGCAGTGACCAAGATGGCAAACTCTTCCAGCAAGTCTCCGGAGTTACTGGCCAAGTACTGCGACTCCCTCCTCAAGAAGAGCTCCAAGAACCCTGAAGAGGCAGAGCTTGAAGATACCCTTAACCAAGTGGTAAGAAAGATAGTGGCACATTAGCTTCTTGGGTGATCTATCTGTCCAGTGTACTGACTTGCGAGGATGCTTTATATTCTATACCATGCTGGATATAAGGCAGAGGGTATCCCCCCATGGTCCCATACTTAAACACACAATTTTCCTATTGTGCAGAAGTTCCAACCCCTCCCCCCAAAAAAAAAACAAAAACAAAAACAAAAAAACCTTAAGAATTCCTGAGATTCCATGTTCCAATCACACAAGGAAGACACAATAGGGGTGTACACCATGCCCCATATCGACCATATCAAAGAATTTAGCGATTGATGCTGCGGCCATTATCTGCAGACACACTGCAATAGTTTTGGTCATACAATCGCATCCCTGCAAGCCTGTCAGGATTTCTTTGAGTAATTTAATAAACGCTGATATTGACTGCTTCCCTCCGCTGCATAGCAGGAGTTAGTCTAAATCAATCAGCACTTCGGGATCAATACTTCCCCACAATTTTCCTCAGTCTCTCATTTCCTTCCTCTTATCTCCCCTGTAGATGGTTGTGTTCAAGTACATCGACGACAAGGATGTATTTCAGAAGTTCTACTCCAAGATGCTCGCTAAGAGACTTGTACATCACAACTCGGCCAGCGATGACGCTGAGGCTAGCATGATCTCAAAACTTAAGGTGAGATGCAAAAGCGCTCATAGTGTGTAACTCAAACATTGCCCTGTATTAAAGCTAGGGTCATAGATTGGTAAATTATCAAAAAATTGATAATCCAAAATTATTCTTTATTTTTCTAACACAAACATTTCGTAAAGACATTATAATAGTGTAGTTCTCAATTTTATTTTGAAGAATAACTGTGGTGAACTCAGAGAGCTTTTAGCAGGCCTGTGAGATCTCCGCTTTAAAGCGGATATCCGCTTTAAAGCGGATATCCGCTTTTTCCTGTTTTTGCCGATTTTGGGGGGTTTTTTTTCCCTCACTTTTTGGCCTTATATATGCTTGGCAACAATAATGTACAACTACAATAATGTGAAATAAGCCTAGTTACTGGATCAATGGGGTGCCCCAATTCTACCAGCGTAAATGCGTGACCCGCGCTCACTTGACGTTCAACGATCATTCTTACATCATGTAGTGTTTCAGCTCTTTTTTTAACGGTCCACTCACAGGCCTGTTTTAGATTGATTATTTTCCATAATGACCAATTAGGTGCTTCGTCTAATCCTGTGATTCAATTAAATCTTAACACATTAACAGCAAGCCTGTGGGTTTGAGTACACCTCCAAGCTCCAGCGGATGTTCCAAGACATCGGAGTCAGCAAGGACCTGAACGAGCAGTTTAAGTCCCACCTGACGAGCAGTGAACCTCTAGACATCGACTTCAGCATACAGGTCTTATGTTCGGGCTCTTGGCCCTTCCAGCAAGGGTTCACGTTCAATCTACCAAGTGAGGTAAGAAAAACGGAGGGGGTAAACTTTACGGAAAAACACACGCTGATGAGTTTTGGTGGTTCTTAAACGCACTGAACAGGTTTGGTAATTGTCAAAGACCAGTGTTCTCACTTGGTGTATCCCAACATATGCATAAAATAACAAGCCTGTGAAAATTTGGGCTCAATTGGTCATCGAAGTTGCAAGAAAATCTTTGGGAAACTTTTAGGGGGCAACAGAGGCCATGGCCTTCATGGCCTCCGTGTAAGCCCAGGCCTCTTAAGCAAGTGAACATGCAACTAACTTGTTTCGCCTGTCTAACTCTTATACCAGCAATTAAACCCATTTTTGTTAAACCATTGTGTACCACAGTTGGAGCGTAGTTTTCAGCGATTCACAACGTTCTATGCAAGCCAGCACAGCGGTAGAAAACTCATGTGGGTCTTCCAGATGTCCAAGGGAGAACTGGTCACAAATTGCTTCAAGAACAGATACACGCTACAGGTAAGTACAACAGCGGCCACACACTTTGGTCTTTCGACAGTTGTTTTATCAGACAAGTAGAAACTGAGTTTTACAAGTTTCATTTTGAAAAAGTGTTGTCAGTCTTTGTGAGGTTAGTAGAGATTCTGCTAGTTTGGGATGAAGGTCGTTATCACGTTTAGGCTTTAATACTTCTAGTCATTTTGCTCGGTAAGAAGCTTGCAACAGCTTTTTTGAGAGATCTTTTTTACAATTATATTTTTGGTCGTTTTGAGGCATTGTTGTTAGAGCAGGAGCCCAGGGGAATCAGCCTAGCTGAGAAGTTTTCATGTTTATAGCAATGGTCCATGTAGATGCCCGTGTAAGGAAATGGACGTCTGCTGAGCACACTCTCATGGGTGTGGTCATGGGGGCTATGAGAAAGGGGACCCCCATTTTGAGCTAGATCAGCTTGAGAGCTAATCTGATGAAACCTACTGGAAAATGTTCAGCATAGTCGCAGGTATCAGGAATGACCTCTGCCAGAAGTTTTCAGTGGGGTGTGCCCGCCAGACTTACATAACCGGTACCCCAAAATTGAGCTAGATCAGCTTGAGAGTTACCCAATGGAACCTACTGGAAAATATTTGGCATAGTGCCAGGTATCATGAATGGCCACTGCCAGACAGTTTCAGTGGTGGGGTGTGCCCGCCAGACACCCCCAAATGGCCCCACCCCCATATATTGCTACAGTTGTACAGTCTTTTCCTTCGTTTTTTTTCTTGTACAGCAAATTTAATAAAATTGTTTCTCCGTCTTTCTAGGCGTCCACATTTCAGATGTCCGTATTGCTACAGTTCAACGTGTCTGACTCTTATACGATACAACAACTACAAGAAAACACGCAGATTAAAATGGTACGTCTCGTTACTTTGATGCCTTGTTGTTTGAGAGTGTCGTGGCCGAATGGTCCAGTCCACCAGACTCAAGTTCTGGTGTTGTCAGGGTGTGGGTTCGAATCCCGGTCATGGCATTTGTGTCCTTGAGCAAGAAACTCGACCATAATTGCTTGAAAATGGTACAAAGAGTAGGAGGGTTGGGGAGCACCAGGGCAATACCAGGGTGGCAGAGACAATGGCCCCGTGGGCCTCGGTAAAATACCAGTAGCCCCCCCCTCCCCCTCCCCAATTGTTATCGGTGACTTTGCCCGTAACTTCAGAAAGTTTTAACACAGTTCTTCCTGTATTGTTTATCTACAGGATATGCTACTTCAAGTTGTGCAGATTTTAGTCAAATGTAAACTATTGGTAAGTCTGGAAGATTCAATACAAACTAATCATAACAACTGTACCTGCGATTAACGATCTAAAAACAAATGACTAACTTAAATCCATGCACACCGCCAACCTAGCCATCCTAGATGGCTGTGATTTTTCAAACCGGCCGCTTCTCTCTCGAAGGCAGAACAGAGGATGTGCAATAATGCGCACATACTCAAACCCAAGAGTGAGTAATATAAGATTTAGTCAAAATATTCAAGAACTATTTCTCAACACCCAGTTCCAACTAGAAGAGATCAGTTCTACAGAGTTGTCACCCGCAAGCAAATTATTCTACACCATACAAAGCGTCAAATCGTTTTTGGGTTTTTTGGGGGGTTTTTTATCAATCTAAAGAATTTCGCTTTGCTGTTGCTTCACTGGCAATGATAAGGGAGCGTCTCAAAAGCCTGTTCTAATTGGATTGGAAAAGTATTCCAGCGCGTGCTCATGGGCCGCCGGAACGTTCCATTGGAACCTTCAAAATACTTCAGCACAATAATGCGGTCCAGAGGAACGTTGTGGCGGTCCAATGGATTGTGGGTGTGTACCCACGGGTCTAGAATGTACTCTGACTTTTGAAACGCTTTCTAAAGTCCAGGCAGGCAGGCACAGTGACCTAGCCAGGCTACTTTTTCTCTGCCACATAGCTCACTTGAAAATAAGTAACTCTGAAAAAATACTTGTTCGTCTGTAATTAAAAACAATTTTCATGATTTTGGAATTTTTATTATTATTTTTTTTTTTAGGAATGCGAAGATGGAGAAGACGACCTCAAACCCACCTCAGAACTCAGGCTGTTCACTGGATACAAAAAGTAAGTGTCTCTGGTTTGAACCCCCACTCACCACCTCAAATTCATTTCCATCCTCTGTCACTGAACACAATCCTAAATTAACCTGTCGTTTGTCAGCAATTCTGTTCATACATGTGCTTATATCAGTTGTGGCAATCAAAATAGGCAGCGGGTCTTTAAATCAGGGAAATATGTTTCTCTGGATGATTGGTGCTGGTGTGAATGTTGTTATCAGTGAGCTTTCAGATTTAAACTTATCAAGTTTTTGTTTTCAAAGATATTCATTGTTTCTGTACTCTGTCTTTAGAGGTTTTATCAATTGAACCTGTGAACCGTCCTTAATGCCCCCACGCAAAAATTAGGCAGTTTTTGGAAAAAGTGAAAATGAAGACAACTGAAAGATCAGCCTTGATATTCGATGTGATGTGATGTCTTAAACATTCTGTATGATGAGAAATACTCACATTATAGGGCCCTAATTGGATGTTATTTGAAAGCTTCTTAGGTAGCGTCTCAAAAGTCGGGCACGTTCTGGGGGCAAAAGAATGTTCCCATGGGCACATGCCCCGTAGTCCATTTGACCGCTAGAACGTTCCGCTGGACCGCATCATTGTGCCGAAGTACGAGAGCAATCCTACTAGGGTGACTACGCACTAGTATATTGAACATTCCGGCGGCCCAACAGAACAACAGTCCATGAGCATAAGCTTATCTGATCCTATTAGAACGTTCCTCCCGTTCCGACTTTGGAAACGTTCCCTTATTCTCATGTATTTGATGAGCAAATGAAAAACAGTATTTAGGTTTTGCAAGAAACTGCCTTGGTTTGGCATGGAGCGTTAATTATGTGGTGTGTCTTTGAGCTATCAAAACTGGCTCATCAACTGAGATCTCATTCTTATTTACAAATAATTCTATGTTGTTTCTGTGTGTTAAGAAGCTCAGAGTAAATATCAACATAACATATGTGGTGTTCTTGAGAGATCAAAACTGGCATATCAACTGAAATCTCATTTTTATTTACACATGTTTTGGTGTTGTGTCTATGCAGTAAGAAGCTCAGAGTAAATATCAACGTTCCGATGAAGGCAGAACAGAGGCAGGAACAAGAGTCGACCCACAAACACATTGAGGAGGACCGCAAGTTACTCATCCAGGTGAGTTAGAATCAAGTCACTGATGAGTTTGAGTCATTGGGTCAAGGCAGTTCTCCCGTCACTCTGCTTCCTTTACCACATGTTATCATACATGGTTCCGAGTCTCTGATGAGTCTGAGTTATTAAGTCACGTCACTCAGTCACTTCTCCCGTCAGTCTGCAACCTCTGACACATCTCAACATACATGGTACAGAGTCATCACCCAAGAGTTAATGGGTACCTGTGAGGGTGATTAGCCTGTTGGTGTGAATTAGTAGCAACTTATGTGCCCCTTTGGCTGCCGGTGCTGCATACACCTAAGGAGTTGAGATGGTTTCAGAAATGCTTGTGATCCAGTGAAGATTGGCAGCAACCGTGTCGTGGCCGAGCGGTCTAGTTCACCAGACCCAAGCTCTGGTGTTGTCAGCAGCAGAGTGTGGGTTTCGAATCCCGATCATGACACTTGTGCCCTTGGGCAAGGCACTTAACCATAATTGCTTTATTGGAAAGGTATCAGTGCATTTTGCTCTACCAGCCAGGCTCCTATTAGATGATAGCCATGCCTACATCCTTACGGACTGTGAAGGGGGTAACCTTGTTTCAGCCCCAGGAGTAGGTGGCAATGTGCCCCTGGTGACAGTTGATTTTGGTCGACAGCCCAAATCAGTTAAGTGTAGCCCTCACCTTGTAGTCCGGCCTTGTGATGTTAGGCAATATCTCATAGAAAGGGGAAGAAAAAAAAACATGTTTTAAAGGTGCTTTGATACCATTCGTGTTAAAGTGCCTACTAAACGGCCATTATTGTATTATTCGTCTATTTGTGTTTGGTGTTTTCTTTAGGCTGCTATTGTAAGAATAATGAAGATGCGTAAAGCGTTGAGACACCAGCAGCTTCTTGGAGAGGTACTGAACCAGCTCTCGAGTCGCTTCAAACCTAGAGTGCCTGTAATCAAGGTAAGAGACCTTTCTCATTGGATAAGATCAGTGGTCAAAGGTCAACATAAGCCAAAGTTCATACAAATTGTTGGTTAGCAAATTGATTTGCTAAGTAAAAAAGTTGCGTGGCACCAGTAGCAAGAATGTAAATCACACGGTTTTCTGATTGGTAACCTGTTTCTTGTAAACAAAATATCTTGGCCGACTCTTCGCTGACTTTATGAAATTGAGCTTAGGGCTTAAAGACAGGGTTTCCTTTTGGTAATTGTCAAAGACTAGTATCCTCACTTGGTGTATCCCAAACGCATACACTGACAAACCTGTGAACATCTGGGTGCAATTGGTCATTGAAGTTGCAAGAAAATAATGCAAAAAAAACACCACTGTTGCATAGAATTGTGTGCTTTCAGATGCTTGAAAAACGCTTCATGCCTGAAGCCTTTCTTAGATTCAAATTGTTGAGGTAAAAATTACCTCTTTCTCTTCAACTACATTACTTCAAAGGGGGTCGTTTCTCACAATGTTTTATAATATCAACAGCTCTTCAGTGCTCTTTACCAAGTAAATTTGTATGGTCATTAACTTGTAGAGTAATAACCAAAAGTGTACCCTGCCTTTAAGCACAAAACAATTTTGCTGACCAGAAAGAAGTTACCAGCCAAAATACAATATTATGGATACTGGAAGTGACTGGTCCCCTGCAAATTTTTCCTTTGCCGAAATTTGTTTAAAGAGCGGCTCCAAGGTCGAATTCAGTTTTGAGAAGCACCCATTTTCCAATAGATAGAGTCCTCATGAAAAGAGGAAAACAAATTACAAGTCTCTTGTGGGGGGGTTCGAATCCCACCGAAGTAGCCTATGGATTTTTCTTATAGGAAAGGGAAAGCACTTAGTAAACAGCGCTCTCAAACGTTGGTAATTGTCCCAAGGTCAGCATCCACACTCTGTGTGACCCAGCATATACATGAAATAACAAACCTGTGAAAAGTTTAAGCTCAATCGGTCATCAGAGTCACATGTAATAGTGAAAATCCCATCATATATTTTCACTGTTTCCAAAGATCAGGTTTTGCACTCCTGAAAGCGAGATCAAGACTAATATTTTACTAATTTCTCAAAAATTATAACATTTTAAGCAAAAAATGTTTAAAGGGAAGCTTACCACCACCATCTTTATGCCATGTAAGTTGTGTGCAAATCTGTGAACGTTTATATTGTCAACCTTACTAATGTTGTGCACACCCTTAGACACATTGGTGTGTTTGAGTAAAACTAAAATAATATGTAATGATTAGGGGTTTTGAAATTATTATTTTGTTACTTCGTTTTTTTACAGAAATGCATAGATATCCTAATTGAAAAGGAATACCTGGAAAGAGTGGACGGGGAGAAAGACATGTACAGCTACCTGGCATAGCCCTCCCCAAGTCCCATCTGTAGAGCCCCCCCCCCCTCCCTCCAGGCTTGCCCCAAGCCAAAGGTACCCCTAAAACTCTCTGACAAATTAATGAGTCAACTGTTAAGCACGCCACGGATCTTCTGTCTTTGTCAAATATTTGGAAGGCCTTCTTCGTCTTTTTTACAAGTTTGGGTTAAATATATGAATGCAAAACAATCTTCAACTCTAAAGATGTTAGTGTTGGCGTTAAGTGCAATGACTTATGGGTCGGTTTGATTAAAAAAAATACTGTAAAGCACACATTTAGTTTCATATGAACATGGGAAGCAGATGTCGTCATACAAAATTTGTTGGGTTGGTTAAAACTGTTTGCAACGGATGAACTAATATATTTCAATATGGGGGAAATAAGTTTCCTCAATTTTTTGATGTCTAAAGATCTTCACTCTTTGCATAAAAATCAAACAATGCTTTTCCATGTGCTCGGCAAAGCTTGGGTGCGTATTTAAAGTTGTGGCGATGTGGGAACACTGAATCGCAGACTGAGCAATTGGGCAGCATTCTGTCATAACAGCTGGCCAGATGCCAGTCGCATCACCTTCGGACGTGTACAAAATTCTGTTGAAGCGGTCCGGCTGGCTAGTTATAGGTAGGGTCATAGATTGGTTTTTGTCAACATAATGCTGATTTATAGGCAACATTTTAAAGAAAGATACAACAAAAATCACATGTGCAAGTTTCGGGTGAATTCAGTCTCTACTTGCTGAGCAAAACACTGTCTATTTTCACAAGAAAGTCGATTCCATCCACGTTTAGCGAGGTGACAGCGGGTACCAACCGCATCTCTGGTCGAAGCATTCACGAACGGACACCAACCCTCAGAAATCTGATAAAGTATTCATGCATGAATAGTTTCTCAGATTCAAATGTTTTTGGGTGGAAATTTTTTCCAAACCATACTACTTGGAAGGGAATCCTTTCTCAAAATAGTTTATACTATCAACAGCTGCAGTGCTTTCCACCAGGTAAGTTTTTTTGGTCATTAATTTTGGAATATTTACCAATCTATGACCCTACCTTTAATTGCTTCCAACAGCTACATGTAAAACCACTGCCTGCACAGATCTTTTCTCAGCTTAGAACACAAGTCTTCTGAAAAATTACAAGGGAATCTAAAAAAATATAGACCAGCGAAAAAGCTTCCGGACGTGTCAAACGACAAGCTAACTGGTCCCGCTGGCTAGTCGCTAAAAAAGTTAAGTAGGACAAAACAAAATTGTTTTGGCAACACCCTCATGCTGTTACCTCTTTGTCTGTCTGTAGCACCAACAGTTTCAGGCCTTGAACTTAGTTCTTGAAGAGGCACCGGCAGTTTTCCCCCTGGTAAAGGGCAGTTCTTTGACGTAGTGGTCATTTCATAAGGGCACAAGTCTTTTTCAAATCTTTTTATAGCATTTCTGAATTCTGTAGGAAAGACGGCTTTTCCGTAATATCTGGTCACTGATGCTGAAGTTTGAGAAAAGGCACGCACTCCAATTTGGTTCACATTTTATAAGGCCTTACCTGCTGAGAACAAGGTGGGGGCACGTCATGCATTTCCCTTGTCAAATACTGTGTGGTCTCCCCTACCCCCTCCCCACAACCCCTTCCGTTTCCCCTATAGTATGTAATACAGGGCTCAAATTTTTGGGGGAAATCCACAAGACCGCAGGGCTTGTCGCTCAAAATGTTTACTGGACCAGAACATTTTGTACAAGACCAGAATCAAAATGCGAAAGAAATTCCTGAGTCCAGCAGCCGATTTCACAAAACGCTAGGATTAATCCTATCTCGAGTTAGGACGAGTAACTCGTCCTAACTTAGGATTTAAACTTAAGGTTTACATGTTACAGTGCAAGGCTGGGACTCGTCCTAAGTCCTAAGATTAATCCTAAGTTAGGAAGAGTTTGGTGAAATCGACGGCTGACAACATGCATTTAACTGTTTTTTATTTGAACGATAATTGCACTAAGACATAAGAGGAGATTTACCTCATCTGTCTTTTGGGGTATCATGTAAACTTCATTACTCAATAGAATTAAAAGCTATTTTTCAGACTCAAGGTCATAGCCAAAGTTTTGATATAATTTGTTTCTGTTTAACAGTGAGGTACGTGTGTTGTTATTCAATTGAAAAACACAAGACTGCCGGACTTGTCTGATTATAAGTCTACTGGCCAGACACTAAAACCACTGGCCTTGGGGCTTGTGGTCCAGTGTAAAATTTGAGCCCTGTAATATGCATGGAGACGAGACACTATCGAGTTGCCAAAATATCTGGAACTGCTCTGTCAAAATCTTTCTGCTTGTGCCTTATGCCACTATGATTTGCATGTTCTGTGCCACTTCAAAGATTGCTTTTAAATTGTACATGTGCCACGCTTGTGAACAGCGCTTCGAGGGTCTAATACACAACTCAATTGCAAAAATAATTGTTAATTTCTGGAAACATCGGCTGTGTTTGATTGGATAAAAAAGTATCAAAACAATGAACAATGGTGCGTTTAAATTTACCAAGATTCTTTCAGATTGTATTCAAAAGTAACCTTTTTTCCCGATGTGCACTACTAAAACCGACTGGCGTGTGAATTTGGAATGTAATTCCAGAAAGCTATGTTCAGTGTTAACATCTCAGTTTTGAGATTTTACACAAACACGGGCAAGCAATATCAACACCAGCAAAGCCCAGAAATCTTTTGGTCCATACACATTTTTCGGAAATCAAATAATTGTGTTTTTCCTTTTTTTATGTATTTGTGTAAAAACTTGCCCCAACCTTTGTGTTACCTCAAACTGTCTTGAGTCTTAAAGGTGCTGTATACGTTTGGTAATTGGAACCCACTGTTTGTTTCAATTCTATATAGTTGTAGATAAATACCATAAAACTAACCTGTGAAAATTTCATTTCAAAAGGTGGTTGTGTTTTTGAGATATGCCAACAATCTGGAGCTGTTATGTCCACGCAGGAAGAATAATCTGCAATTGGAATACACACTCTGAGAAGCGTTACGGCTGTAACGCTTCTCAGATTAAAAATGTTGGGGATAAAAAGTGATATCTTTTTCCATAACCGCAGTACTTCTAATTGAAAAGTTTCTCAAAATGCATAATACTATCCAAAGCTGCTGTACTCCTTACCAAGTAAGTTTGTATTGCCATTTATTTTCATAGTCATTACCAACTGTGTACGATACCTTTAAGAATCAACATTGAGTTGTTCACTTGTGACGAGGGCCCAAGTTCATCTACTTAAGCAGAAAAGCTAAGCACGACATAAGGTTGCTTACCAGATTAAGGTTACCAGCCGACATACCATGTCAAATGGGCATCTGTGACTGGTTTCCCACTTATTTTTTGCCTAGCAGAACATTTTTAAGCAATACTTTTCAGGCCATTTTCATTTTGCAAATTGCGTTTCCATTTGAAAATCTTGAAGTCTATGGGAAGCTTTTGAAAGAGCACCAAGGCCAAGACCAGGTAAACAGAGGCCATGGCCTTCGTGTAATTCCTGGCCTGATTTGTTTGTGTAAATCCTTGAGAGAAAAAAAAAACAGAAAAAAAACAGGGTAGTCAGAAGCAGAGTAGCACTTTAAATATCCACTTGACAGTCTGCTAATAACAGTCTTCATTTTCAAGGTGATCATTTATTTTATCGCTGGTGCTAATAAACTGCTTTACAAATCCAAGCTAAAACCTTTGAAAGAAAGACAACAACTATGTCTGTAAAAATTCAGCTAAAAAACATTCATGATTATTGTACCATCTGACTTGTAGAGTAAAATACATACCTGTTGTTATGGAAACAGTTCATCAGTACAGTCTCTGATAGCTTTTTGTCAATGCCTTCGTGTCTTAGACAGCTGTGTTGCTGGAAAGCGACTGAAACCAAAGACGTAACGCGCGCAAGTGGCAAAGCCATGAGGGCCTTTTCCAACTTGTCAGGAATTTCCAATGTTTTTCTTCATTTCTTGATTTTTGCTACCCTCCCAGGGGTAGCAAAATTCCCAACCAATCACAAGCGATGAGGTCAGCATACATTAACCTTTTATGCCTTGTGATTGGTTAACATACAAATTATGAATAATTTATGTTTGAATATTTATGAATAATGCAACAACAACAACAATTGCAAAATCAAGTTGGAAAAGGCCTTTGCCACTCGCGCGCGTGCACGTGGTCTCCCTTTCCTGACGTTTCGCGGCTACACAGCTTTGTCTAAGCCACAATGACCTTGACGAAAGGCTAAGCCTCTGATGGTAATCCTTCATAATGTAAATACTATAAATAAAATGTTTTACAGTAGCAAATGTGTACTTTTTCCTACAGACATACCAAACCATTCAGAAGGCGTTAATAGTTTTGATCCGATACAACATGATTTTTTTTTTCTGTCACAACACAGACGTTTTAGGGATTAAAAATCACTGAGAGACTTTGGGGCGCTAGTTGGCAAGAGACACACCGGGTAATTTTTCATCGTTTAAGTAGTTCTAAGCATGCGCACATTTCTGAGGGAAAACACATATTTACCTCAAAAGTCCCCCCAAAAGTCTCTCGTTGGTACCCATTGTACATTTGTTGACTAATAACTAACTAACACACAAACTGCTCAGTCTGTATATTGGATTACAGAGTGACTGCCCTGCCTTTACCAAGATAGAAATTTACATTTGTGGTTTTTTTTCCAGACCCATATCTAAGCAGATTTTGTTTCTTACCCATTGATTCTCTAACATCACAAGATACAAAGTGAGAAACAAAACTTCTCTTGATGAAGACCAATGCATGCTAGTGGAATTGTCTGAAAGACTAAGCTGGTTCTTACAAGAACCATATCTGATAACTGTTTCTATAAAGAACTATATCAGATTACAGTTCCTGTGGAGAACCAAGTTCGATAACAGTTCCTGTGGAGAACCATCTTCAAAAGAAGTTCCTGTTTAGAAATGTTTCTTGTAAAGAACCATTCCGTCAAATCACTCTCAGTGACAGTGAGATTACATACATGGTGTACCTCCGATAAAAACCAATGGTTGTTGTAAATCCGAATATCTTTCAGAGAAAAATATTCTTTTCACACACGTCTCGCCACATTTCTATTCAAAAAGCCAAGACTGGCAACCTTTTTTGTTAAATGACGAAACAGTTGATTGGGCCTCACTACCAGAGTTTGGTACATTTTGGCTTGAGTAAAATCCGTTGCAATGGGTGACTTTGAAACACTAGGCAGGTAAATTTCCATTGTTTACGTAGTTCTGAGCATAGGCACATTTTCGAGAGCAATGGATTTACCTGGTAAGTCTGCCACCACCTAATGTCCCATTGAGTCTCCCATTGGCAGTTGTTTGTTGTTGTACATGGGGCATTATATTAGATTTTAAATCACTATTTAACTGTTTATTTGGTTTGAATATCAGGCCGTATCCGAATTGGCGGCTACAGCTACGGCTGGATCATCGTGTCATCATGCATTAAAGGATAGGATGTCCTTAGCAACACCCTTGGCAACAGTCGTAGCCGTAGCTGTAGCCGCCAATTCGGATACGGCCCAAGAATGAGTTGGGGGTTGGGTTTTTTTCCTTCTGAATTTTTTGTAAAGCCTTTTTGTTTTTGTTATTATTGTAATAATATTAATTATTAATAAAAGAAAAACTGTGTCATGTAGTTGTGTGGAGTTGTAAATTCTGCAATCATATTGCACAATCTGTATTAAACTTTTGAATGGAAGTTACACAACTTTGTGTTGTCTTTATTTGGCTCAGTAGCATAACTAAGTGGCCAATTGATGTTGCGTGCCTCCCCCCCCCCCCACCCCAAAATTTGAAATCTGGACTTATGAGATTAAAAATTACCAGAGTAAATTGTTACATTCTACAAGCTTTAATATGATAAATTCAATGTTTTTGATACTAATTTTCCATTTACGTACAGGCAATTTTTTTGTTTTTACACTCATGTCAGAATATTTTATTAAAAAATAGTGAAAAATACAAGCGGAAACTGCAGTTTTAACTGGCCAGAAGTGCTGCTGCCCCCCCCCCCCCAACCAGAAAAAAATTGTGCAGCCCCTAAATAGTTACCCTCGTTTCGGCACTGGCTTGTGTACTTTGTACTTATTCCAGTGTAAAAACAATTTCACAGGGAAACTTGGCATTACAATTTCGTTGGGGAAATTTCAATACAATTTCATAAAGGAAATTTTGAGTTTTTGTTTCCAATATTCATTCCCAAAGAGTTCACCCAAATCTTTCTCATATGCTTGGGGGGGGGGGGGGGGGCTCTAATGAAATGCACTAAAGACTATAATTATTATTATAAGCAGAGCAGCTTGTTTTGGGGAGTGTGCCACCCCCCACCTAGACTCTGGCAAACAATGGTTCTTCAATCCTTTGATAAGTTTTTCTTTCCTCAGTTATTTTCTGTCGTTAAAATTAAAAGCAAAAAGAAAGATCTATTTCAGGGGAAAGGTGGCCTGAGTGAACTGCCCAAAACCCAACATCACTCGAATAATGAGTTTAAAACATAATAATACGCAAAACCGACTAGCATAAGTCTATTTTTGGCAGCAGCTGCATTATCGGCGGGTCACATACCACAACACACGTAGACTTGATTTCAAGTCTGAGCTTGCGGTTATTTCTCTGCATCAGCCACGCAGAATTCCCCCGCAGATTTGCTATCACGCGCTAACTCGCAATCCGTAGGTTCAAGACGGAGGTTTATCCACAAGAGGGCGCTGTTTCAGCCAATATAATGTATCGGCTATCAGGACAACTAAAAACCACGATCACAGACTTGGAACCAAGTCTACAACACACGAGACGACGACGATCTGTAAACGTTTGCAAACGTTTCTCCAACGTTTTAAGGTTTACGTCATGCAACAAAAAATAGCATCCAATGAAATTCTCGAGAATTTACCATGTGATCTCTGTTGGCCAATCAACAACGTTTTTGAGACTATTTTCGGCCCAGCTCGAAACTACCAATTTCATTTTATTACCAATTGCCGAAGTATATGGTCGTGTGTGGAAGGATTCCCGCTACAGCAAGTGTTGAACAATCTCGTTTTTCTTCTAACATTGGTAAGAATTGATGGATTGCATGTACAATATTGTTCGTAAGAGAGTTTGTGGTTAAGAAAACAGTACAATATTGTAATTTTTATGTAACGTTGAGTTCGATTCAGAGAAGTCAAAAAATAGAAATTACAATTCAATACCAAACCAAAAAACAAAATGGCGTCGATGCCAAATTTCTTTGATGACGACGATGTGAAGTCTTTGTACGACGATACATGTCAGTTTAACAATCTAGACGTAGAGGGTTCAGAACCGTCGGTTCTTGAGTACACAGAGCCTAGCGCTCTCATGTCAGATTCGGACATCACTCTAACGAGACTAAACACTGACAACATCCACAGTGAGCAAGAATATAATTTCTTCAGTCTTGATTTTGAAATTGAAGGTAATGCAAGTTGTGAAAGCAACTTGATTAAAACAGAGATTCTACCAGGAGAGCAGACAAACTTGAACTTGCAGAGAAACACTAAATTTGGCGGCGAATCCCCAATGTCCTGGACAGCATCAATGTCGGGTTCGGAGCCACGCAGTCCCGCATCATCGCACAACTCTGATGACAGTGGCGATGACTTGCTGGAGTATCTTTTGAAAGACTCGAGCATCACTATTGAGCCGCCAGTGCCTAAAGTGAAGACGGTAGATCCAGCAACGGGTCTGTCCAGCAATATCTCGTCCAGGACAAGACAGAGGCAAACACGCAGCAGCAGTGATGCCACCCACGGTGTTGCCAAGCAGAAAGGCCCATGGGGTAACACCAAAATGAGAAACACTAGCAAGAACGCCATTATGGCCCGCGAAAACCGTCAGAGAAAAAAGATGTTTGTACAGAACCTGATAGATTCCAACAAGCAGCTCACCGATGAGAACGCCACTCTGAAGAAAGAAGCTGGTACAGTCAAGAAGAAGGTCAGCTCCTTGGAAGAAGAGGTCAAGTATCTCCACAAAGTGTTGTTCAACCAAAGTGCCCTGGCTGGTTTACTGAAGAAGTTGGATCAGAGAGAAGTCCGACTGACCACCAGTCACCTTGGAGATGAGACAGAGGAAGGAGCCTCGCCTTCTTGCAGCGGAGGTGTATGTCTTCATGTTAACGGCACCAATGCTACCCTGAAGATGTGCGCCAATTGTGCTAGAGACGACCAGCCTTGAACCAAAACAATTCTGTACATGTATATATTAAACCATGTATAGGCCTAATGTAAGTATAAAAGGCTTTTTTCCCCCCAAGCAAGAAAACCTGAGATGATGGAGAGCTAAAGGGTCGGCATTCTTCAAAAGGAGACGAACCAAGATGAAACTGAACTGAAGAATCTTCCAAGTTCTAAGATGACGGGCGTCCGAGGACTTCAAGACGAAGCAAGCAAAATGAGTTGAGATGTCTGCACAGAAAGATCAACAATTGATAGGCTTAAGGAGCATTTTGTTACTCTTCCAAATTATTTTGTGCCAGCTGAAGGGAAACTTGACTTGAAAGTGCTGGTTTTTGTAAGTGCAAGTAATTTAATTGCTCCTTAATTCTAGTAAAACTTAAGAACAGTTATGTTGTTTTTGCCCTGTTTTGTGTGGATATATTGTGTAAAATAATATTTTCTTTTTGTTCTTTTTCTATAAGGTAAGATATTGAGTTGAAGTGAAACGAGAAGTTCGTGTTTTAAAAGCAGAAAAAAAACTATGTTGTTAAAATTGAATTTCTAAGTTATGTTGAAACTGTTAAATGTTTGGTATTTCAATCACTTATCAGACAGCATTAAATTGGCTTCCAGCTCTTGTACAAACATTAAGTTTACGACTTGAAACATTGTAGCATTGATGTTAAGAAACTGTTTGATAAAAAGCAGGGAGTTTTCAAATTGTTTTACTATTACAGAAAATTTGTGGCACGGATGTTATACGCTTTGTGAGAGTGCACGGGTAACATTTGCTTTCTGGTAAGTGGTTGTTGTAATAATGTGGTGATAAAGCATGGCAGTAAATGTAAGGTTCCATAGACAAATGAGCACTTGCAAGCCGCGCAACCATTGCTGGGGTGCTTGGAAAATTGAGTAAATCATTGAAGAAGACACTCAATTCACATACAAATTTAAAATGACAACAATTTTACCATGTCTTTTTAAGTACAAAAGCTTGTGCTGCCAGCACCCTAGAAATGGCTGCACGGCTTGCATAACTTAGGTGTACAGATTGTTCTATAGAAAAGTTAATCAACTTGGGAAAAGGGTTGCTTAAAAAAGGTTTCCAAAAGCATGAGAATTTGATGTGAATCAGTTGTCACATATTGGACTTTGTGATTGTAGATGTGAGGCAGATAATCCTGATGCGTTGGGGGAAAAAAACATCTTTGTGTGTCAAGCATAAACAGCATCTTGGAAGTGAAATTTCTGTGACTTCTGATGTCGAATTCCGTTGTGCATTTGGAAGCCTTTCTACTTTGTGTGAAAAGCTAATCTAACCCATGGAGTTACGTTGTGTTTTAATTACAGGAAAGCGTTAACCGTATGGTTGATGGCTTACAAGACCTTGCACATAGTTGGCCTGCACCTTTTGCCAACTAAGATCTTTGGTAAGCATCAGTTACTACAAATTGCCTGAAAATAAAAGCCACGTTATGTTTATTACAAAAACCTGATAGTTTGTACTCGCTACTCGGTATGTTAAACAAAATGTATACAAGATTTACATCATGTATACTCCCTTACAGTACTGTAAATACTATGTAGATATAGAGCAAGACAAAGGGAGGCTTGAAAAAAAGTTTAACGGTAAATCCTTAGAGGCAAAATTCATGTTTATATGAAGTAAATATGGCACAGTATGGTTGGGGGGGTTGTGTTGTTGAAAGTGTTAATTCTTATGTAACATTTTTTGTCAGATTGGAAATATGGGGGGAAAAAAACACATTTAAAAATACAAGAAGTGGGACCAAACAAGTTGGACCAAACAAGTATATAAAGTAGTAAGATAATTCAAACTTTACTTTTTTTTTCCCAAAAAACAAAAATACATACAAATGAATGTTAAATGATCCATAAATATAGTTGAACAATTGGAATACAAAGGCACATTTTTCTGGGGAACCTTTATGATACAGGGCTCGATTTCACAAAGCACTAAGACGCGTCTTAAGATGAATTGTCGACATTGCCAAGGTGATTTGTACACACTTTGCTTAGCAAGTAAGATGATACACAGTTAAGATCAATCTTAACTCTTTGTGAAATCGGCCCCAGGACAACTAAGTAAACAATGTAGTGGTTGTAAGCCATACTATTGATAGTTCGTTTATTTTTTCCCCGCCTGTGAAGCTGGAGCCTAGTGATACGGTATTGCCGAGAGGTGGTAGCTTGGTGCGGTCTCTTGGACTTTGTTACAATTTCATCAACTTTTAAGACAAAAAAGGTAGTATTAATTAAAGGTAATGTATACATAATCACCAGGGCATGTAGAAATTTGTTTCTCAACCTATGCTGTGTCCATCTTGAGTTTTGTTTCAGAATATAATTTCTTTTTGTACTAGCTTTGGCAGTTTGGTTTTTTGCTGCCGCCCAAGTTTTTATTATAAAGTTAAACAAATTCTTCCCTTAAAAAAAAGAAATCCAAGATGGCCACTTCATAATGTTTAAAGTTCACTGCTGAAAATGGAAATGTTTGAGCCAAGCAAAGAGATTGGCGTATTGAGTATTTCTAAATGTTTGTATTGCGCGTTCCAGTTGAATGGGGAAAAAAGCTCTTTACTTTTCTTTTGTCATCAGAGAAGTGGAATGTTGAAATATTTAGATCAACCATTAAAGTTATGTCCATACGACTTTGTCATGAGCACTTTTCAAATGCTCGGTTTGTTCCAAGACCGATGCTTCATTAATCACTTGTACCCTAACAATTTGCATGGCTCAAGCATCTTGAGAATTAAAGACTTTCATTTTGTGTTAATTTAGCCCAAATGTCTGAAACCCAGTTTAGCTGTTAGTACTACATGTTTTTTGTTTACCGACTTGTTAAACGTTCTAATGTTTTCATGACTCTGCTTATTTTTAGTAGCTTAAGCAGTCAAAAAGATGTAAGTATTGATTAATACAGTACACAGGTATTCAACTTTCTTCAAGGACTTCATTGGTATACACTGTTTGGTCTTTTTGAACCGTTCCAGGTTAAAGGGATTATGATACAGCATGTGTTTTGTTGAAGGCTTGGTCGATTACTGAAAACATGCATAAATTTCAACGGCTGTTCATGTGGGGGGGGGGGTTAATTGCAAATTGGCTATAATTAATGTTCCTTTATAAATATATATATTTTGTGATGCTTATGCTAATTATTTTACTTTAGCATACAATCAGTGACCGATTGGAGGAGAGCTGTTTTGTGAATAGAATCTCCTTCAGTGACCAATTCTTTAGCCAGTGCAACTGATGGTTTATCAAGTACAGTTTAACCTCTACAAGTGAAAATGGCTCCAAAATGTAATGGAACCTACTGATTTCAAACAAATCTGCAGTGAAAGTAAGCACTGCTGGGGACAAAGCATTGGGGACTCGCTCACGTCGTGCATTTTGTGTATAGAATGGTCATCTTGTCTTTCAGATTTGTACAAGTCTTCAAAAAAGCAATGTTGTATTATCCCTCTAGGCAAATTGTCTTGTATGAAATTGGTGTACACATTTTAAAATTGTTAGCAATTTTTCTTGGCTAGATTCCGACAACATGCAGCCTCGTTAAGTAGGAGTCCACTCATTTGCTATATCATGTTGTCCTTGGAGAAAGGTATGTTAATTGATGTAATTGAATGTATCGTGATCAAGTTATCCAGAACTAACCAGAACAATGTTTGCCAGTCATTCTGTTATAGAAATTCCAGCTAAACTCCAACCATTTCCATTCAGAAATTTGTATTCTTATTTGTGTCGAGTTCAACATGCATATTCATACGATTCCCTATTGCAGTGTAACTTCATCTTTGCCCGAGGCAACAAGAAGCATTTCCTTGTTAGTTAACCTGGGCCCAGCTCATATAGAGCTGCAAAAGCGCTGAAATTATCTAAGCACAACAAAACTATGCTTACCGGAATGAAGTAATCGGCCAAATTAGCATTTCTCATGTATCATCTGTGTCTGTTATCCTGCTCGTTTTTGCTTAGCAGAACAATTTTAAGCGTTTTTTTTTTTCTGTGAAATTTGGCACTTCCGGTCAGTGTTGGTGCCCTGTAACAAATTATTAAAGACTGTTGAGTTTCCATCAAAATATTTCTTACTTCGGAGTTCATGGCCTTGTTCCAAATAAGAACCCAAGCATGTGAGATGCACTTAAAAGATTCATTTGCAACATATTTGCTTTTGTATTTAAAATCTTGTAGTTGCAACAGATTTGTGTTTTATTTAAATTCTCAGTTAAAACAGGAAACAAAATTATCACCAACAAATTTCAAACTTAACACTCAGAACTAAAACATTTACACATGTGTGTATTACTATTGAAATGAAAAAGGAAACTAACTGCGTGTACCTGTGCATAGATAATTAATTAATCATTTATTTCCACAGATCTCCCATTCAAAATAACTTTTTATTTAATCAAACTTAATCAAACCTAATTGTTTTCTCACCTGAACAAAGATATTGACAATAGTGAGACCACCAACATAGGGCATAAATGCTATGCACAAAAAAAATCACTGACATAATGCTCTGGTTGGTTCTGGGTAAACATTTGGAGCCCTTGTAAATGTGTTATTTCTTAAAGCATCGTACTGTTAAAGTCTTGTTGATGTTCCAAACACTTTGTAAAATATGTAAACAAAAATATTACTTGAAACTGTACAAATAAACCAACTATTCTGGTATTGAAAATGAATACAACTGTAGCTGTGGTGTTTTACTGGTGTTAGATACAACTATTGTGATTAAAAGTAATGTGTCCACTGTCCCCCCCCCCCCATTGAAAAAACCTCGTTAGGGCAAGTTGTGTTTTTTATTTTTCCTCCACGGTATAAGAAGGTTCTATGTACTTGAGAAAGAGATTAGCAAGGAACAATCTTCTATTCTATTAGATGGACTCCAAGACCTGGCGAAGGCCAGGATATAGTGAGGATCACCCATGTCAAGCAACCCCCCACCCCCGTTTCCCAATATTAATCTCAAAATTTCGAATACTAAATTTTCTTCAAAAAAGTATTTCTGTAGAGTGATTCTTGCTATGGCTGGATGCAAAACTTGCTGTTAATTTTACACTGGGGGAGGGGGCAGACATAAAGGTTTCAGGACACCATCCAGCAGTGGCGCTTCCTGAAAAAAAAACTTGGAAGGGCCCGGGGGAAATTATCCTCGGATGTGGATGAGGGTTCAGTGCGACTAAAGCACTAAATGATACAGATGCACGGGTTCTCGTGGTGTGCCAATTCCCCTCCCATCCATGCCGGTCCCTTTCTTCAGTGTCCTTCCTTTTTTTCACTTACAAAAACATTTTTATTCAAAAAATGGCAGTTTGGATTGGGGTCCTTGGAGCCTCTCAGTGGGTGCAAGTTGGAATAAACGTCCTTCACAGGGCATTAATGGTCTTTCTGGTTCAGTTTCCAAGGCTTTCACTGAGACAGGCGCCCTCTATCGACCAATATTGACGAAGGCAAAGCTATAAATAATTATTTTCAAACCCTTGGCCTACATATTTCAGAATGAGCACCAAGTTCTGCAAGAACATTAATGCGATAAATGGCTTTTGTGTTGTAAATAAGAATAAGGTTCTTTCGTGTAAAAGGAAATTGGGCGGTGTCTTGGAAATCTGTTCCCCGGAGATTCTGTCCCCCTAATTAACATGGGCTGAAGGAGGTTGATTCAAAAGAGGGCGCTGTCAGAAGAAATTTGTACACAGTTTGCCGCACAGTCATTGTCTGTGGTTCGACGTATGGAGGACAGAATCTCCTGCCACACCGGCAATGTTGCGCAACACTAGTCAGACTTGGGGTGGTAACTTAAATAATGCAGTTATCCGTGTTTTCACAATCTACCTCTAGGATAGGGGCGTAGAAGGGCAATTGCTTATAGGGACGGAAGTGTTTGGGTGCCCATTTTGCCGACTTGCCAACAGAACCAATAATCTTCCCTGTACCATTACGGGATTAGACTTCGGTGATGGTGTAAGCATGGATGGTGCATGGAGGTAGGAACAGATTCCTACCTCCATGGATGGTGTAAGTCATTGTCACATAAATTAATGGTGCTCCGTTTCAACATGGAGGTAGCTCCATGTTTCAACATAAAGCTTGCTCTATGGTTTCAACGATGTGAGTGATGAAGTCACCATGACCAACTTAGTAACAAAACAACAAACCATAAACATAGGCTTTTTACATTCAAGAATACTGTGACTCTTACCGTTGGCGGCGCCCTTCTGTTGTCTCCCCGGCAAGGACCCACACGCAGATTGAATGCAAGGTCACAGATAAACCAGTGCATTGACAATTAGAAGATAAAGTACGCTGATCATGTAGCCTTTTGTGTGTTTTCCCGCAAGAAAACGCATTTTAAAAAGGTCGATTTTGGTTTATCCACAATGATAGGCTCGCTTTACATAATCTCCATTGACGCACATTCGTGTTATGCTAAGAATGTAGGCCTAACTTGATGGGTTTCTTGGAATGTTCTCGATCTGTACTTCGTCTACAGAGATTAATCAATGAAGTTCACTTTTTCAAATCTTGACCTCTATGACACATCCAGCACGATCCGTCGAGTTGTTAACAGGTTATTTTCTACAAAGTCAATAATTTCCAATACATAGCCTACAGAGTATGTTTTGTGTAATTCTTTTTGAAGGCCTCCAAACTCCGGGCTACGGCTTCTCCTCCACCAAATCGACAGCACAATTTTTTCAAAACTGCTGACGGTCCCAAGCCGTATACCATGGCCGATATGTGGCAGAGGATGTGCCTGGTGTCCCCCACCCCCCCCCCCCAATGTTCACATAGATTCCCGGAATGCAATGAAAACACAATAGGGAGGTACACCATGCCACATATCGAAAACCAAAATTCCAAGAGTCGAAACCGTCGTTTCCGAAACGCCCTGAGAGTTCCAGCCTTATCCAAAAACAAAAACAAAACAGCTATCATTGTCGGTTCACGCTGGTCCTTGCTCTATGGTTCACGTCAGTAAAGTTTGTTGTATGTTTTAAACTTCCACGTCTCTTCTATCCTACAATCACAGAAACTAATCTTTTTATTAACAAACTCCTTGTGAAAATTTCTTTGCACTTCAATTTCCTTTTTTTACTTGCATATAGGCCTACTTTGTCAAATTCCAAGGATGTTTTATAACACCGAAATCTCCCGATGTTTATTTAAAGCTCTTTTAGTGTGGTTTCAAAGTCACCAATAGCTCATGATAAAACCCTAATTATGTTGCCTTGTTGTGAGCTAATTATAAAGTCCTGTACAATACCGAAGACGTATAAAGGAGTTTGCTTCATGTCTTTTGCCGCTTTATAAGCCATTATCCACAATCATGTCACCCAGCCCTATTTCACAACTCTTTCAATCTAAGAATACTTTTAACGATGTCAGCCGAAGCCCTTCAAATCATGAATTGGCTGTTCCAGGAATTGACACAAATGGCGAAGGAGATAATTCCATTATTCCACTCTGACGAGAGACGAGAAGTGGCAGCCCAAGCTCGCCAGCTGATCTCTTGCAGCCTCACGGTCTCCATAGAGCGTAAAACCGGGAAGTGATGTGGGTGGACAACAAGGGGCACGCACGGTCCGGCCATCAGCGGTTGACGCACAGTTGGGAATTGTACCAATTCACTCAAGCCATTTAGCTCTATGATCAATTGATCCATAACGGTAGTCCTGAAAGTATGTATAGATGGTTTACACAGCATTTATAGTAGAACACAAAATCCATTAAATTTTGAGTTATGAGAGGATGAAAAGTCCGATTTGACACAAATATCCATATTCGATCAAATCTAGCATGATGCGGAGCCCCATCAATCCAATTAAATTCGACGGTCGTTTATGGAAAGACAAAAATACTCCCGACGTTTCTTGGAAAATGATACTGTTACAAAAATAACGATGATAAACGCGAAGGGGAATTGGGTTGTACTATTAATCTACTGGGACAAAAATAAAATACTTCTGAGAACTTATACCATAAAACTGTTTTAATAATTAATGTCAACTTTAGCGATCCACACACTGACATCGAAACCGTATGCACATTTCGAGAATGGTGACTGGAAACTCTCATTCGAACCGCCTGTGGTTTAAAAAAAACTTTTGGAAAACGTTTGCAATTTTCACTAAAATGTAATGAGACGATGATTACGTCTTGTGTGAAAACAATCATATGCAACCACTGTTTGTATCTTAGACGTAAAGGCACTGAACACGTTTGGTAATTGTCAGAGACCAGTGTTCTCACTTGGTGTATCCCAACATTATGCATAAAATAACAAGCCTGTGAAAATTTGGGCTCAATTGGTCATCGAAGTTGCAAGAAAATGATGAAAGAAAAAACACCCTTGTTGTACAAATTTGTATGCTTTCAGATAGGAATAAAAGGCTTCTTGCAAGAAGTCTTTTATTATTTTAGTGAGAAATTACCTCCTTCTCAAAAACTACGTTACTTCAGAGGGAGTCGTTTCTCACAATGTTTTATACTATCAACAGCTCTCTGATGCTCGTTACCAAGTCAGTTCATATGCTAATATATTTTGAGTAATTACCAAACGTGTACAGTGCCTTTAAGACCTCAATTTAGTTTTTCTGGCAGTACCAACAAACATTAACCGTTAAACTGCACTGCAAAAACTGGAGTGTTAAGATGGACACCATGGGTGTTGTCCATAATTATAATTACCGAAGAGAGAATCAAAATTCACATCTTAGGGTGTTAAAATAACATCGGTGTAGTTGTTTTTTGCAGAACTTGGTGTTATGTTAACACCCTTTAGTGTTAATTTTGATTGTTTGTTTGTTGGTATTATGTGACAACACCCATGGTGTCAATTTTAACACTTCAGTTTTTGCAGTGTATACCGTTTTACGAAATTTCAGGAAACAAGCTGAATACGAGTCTCCTCTTTCTTGTTAGTGTCATAATGCGTTTAAATCCACTGTAGCTTTGAGTGTGTGCGGTTTTTGTTTCCCTTTGTTTTGTGTCTCCATAGAGTCTATAGTTTGACGTAGAAATAGAAAGTTCACAAACCTTTAAGTCCTATGGCGATATTGTTCCCCGCCTGCCCATGAGAAAGGATTACGGTGTTTAATTTGGTTTAAGTAGCAGACATTCTTACGTACGGTGCTTCAGAATGTCAAGAAACCCATTTTAACCATTTTCTTGTTAAACATAAAACACCAAGGTTTTTACTGTGGCACATTTTCCAAGAAATTGTGTTTGGTAGTTACGAGGTACGTTATAGAATGTCTGTGTGTTATAATACTTATCCTCTCTTTTTTTTTTTTTTTTTTTTTTTTGGTTTTTTTTTGGGGGGGGGGCGTTTCTGTTGTTTTAAGTTTGTGGAGACCGAGAACAAAATAAAAAAGGGAAAACAAAAGGTCTCCAGAGGGGAATTCTAAAGACTGGGGTGCGGGAATTTTGTGTAATAACAATAATGATGTAGATTTATATAGCGCACAGCTCCACCTGCAGGTGCTCGAGGCGCGATTACAAAGAAACAACAAAAAAAACATTAAATAATCAATTAATTGATAAACGAAATAAACAGCAAAAAGTAAGGAGAACAACAATTATGAGACAATTATAATTATAATACTTATCCTGACTTTTTTTTTACAAAGTCTATGGGAGGATGTTAAGTACAGAGACAAAGGAAATAACAAAAGATGTCTCCACATGCAGGGATGTGAAAAATAGAATAATATTTACATTAATGAGAATGTGTGTTGTATATACATGTATAATGGATCTCAGCGGATTTGATCCTCCACCCTCCGGCTTACAATAAAGTCAAGTTCCTTTACATTGGGGAAAAATGAAATCAGATTATTATTAAACCCCATTAGTTTAATTATGATCCATCCAAAATCATTAACCAAAACATTAACAATGCACACAATCACACGAGCATGTTGTCATATACCGTCCGGGGCTGTTTACTCAACGGGTTAAATTTTAACCGGTTAAATCGCCGCGTGGTTTGTGTGTAGTCAATAAACAGTATATATAAAAATCCGTATGTATGCTTTCAGATGAGATCGGTTTGCATTTGCAGTGATTGCGTTTCCGTCCAAGAAAGTAGTTGAGGCTTATTATCAGTGGAGCTGTGAGTAGCAAGTTTCATCGTCATCATAGCCTCATACATGTAGTACGAGTAGCAGCAGCACGGTGAACAAGACGCAAGGCGGGACTTTTTGTCTGTCCGCGGGAGAGAAAATAATAAGTGTGGGCGACGAGCGCAAGACCGTCATAAACTCGTGTGAGGAATGAGTGAATAAGAAAAACCTGTTTGTGTAAAGTGGAAAACATCTTGTTGAGCAAACAGCGCACCACTTGTACAGAGAATAATGAACGACGTGCATTTTAGAAGGCGTAATATAAGGTCTCGCTTGTGAGCTTATTACTTGTGACTGGGACTCGGTTCGCCTTTGAAGAGCTGTTGTTGTCATTCGATTTTGGAAGAGGTAGATGTCAAAAGCTTTTCTTCACCTTGTACGTTAGAGTGTAATAATCGAGGTGAGTGAAACATGTTGATATTATTCCAAGCTGTATAGGTCAGGTTTACTTTTGGTTTTTTTTTTAACCGTTCAATTGTTTTAATCCTATATGTATTTAGATATATACAATAAAACTAACCTGTGGCATTTCATTTCAAAAAGTGGTAGCATTTTTGAGATATCGCCGAAAATCTGGAGCGGTTATGTCCACGCATGAAACGTTTCTCAGATTGAAATTTTGTTGAATCCCTTTTGTGGAACTCTCTAAAGCCACATTCCTTTGAAGGGAATCGTTTCTCAAAATGTTATACATTATCAACAGCTGCAGTGCTTCTTGCATAATTTGTTTTTAGTACTGAGGCCTACCAAAGGTTTATCCTCCTTTTAAGAAACGTATCAGCTATATGCTAAGTCGTGTCTCATCAGCCAGAGCTTATAGTCGTTCCTCCAAATCGGTTTAACTTTCAAGCCTTGGGAGTAACGGTCAGCCCCCAAAACCGGCTGGGGGTCAAAGAGACTCCAATAGCCGTGTAAACTATGTTTCGTTCTAAATAAGACGTGTATTTAGATTCTACGTTGCTATTTTGAAACTACCTATACAGTAGCCTAGTGTTAGTCTCAACCATGGTCTCAAGAAGCCATTGAGCCAACCTGAATGCCAAGAAATTGGGTATCGGTGTCAATTTGATAAACATTGCAATCATAGGCCTACAGGCTTAAAAAGTCATGTCTTTTCGTAGAACCAGAAGTTTATACATCCCCATTACTTGAAAATAAATACTTTTTTTTTACAAACAGAATGAACAATTACACCAAAATGAAGTCAAAAGGAAGTCTGGTTTCGATTGCTCTTTTCTACAATTGATAATCCAATTAATTCGGTTGCATCTCTATTGTTAAGTTTGATAGTTCGAATTGGCACTGAGTATTGTTAATGTTAGAATTTTCTTTGCCTTCGAAAATTTTGAAAAGAAACCGAGTCCTGTAGCTCGAAGGCTGATGTGCAATCATGGTAAATCAACCACTCGATTGAATCTCATTGCAGATTGAATGAACACACCATCCCATGCATGGTGAGGTTTTGATACGTCTGTCTGTTACGCCATCTAATCACACCACAAATGACACATTTTCTGACAGATTTTTAAATAAAGTGTTTGGTTGACAATATGTCTCCCCATGCAAAGATAACTCGACCTTAAAGAGACTAAGTGGAGCTCAAGTTTCGCACACACAGTGCCGGATACTTTATTCATGATGCGTAATTTGCTGTGTGGCTGTCGTTTTTTAAAAAGGCATGGCGTGAATACGTGAGGTGTATTGTGGCATGTTTTGTACCTATAGCCCTCGCCACAGTGCGATGTGGGGGTTTTTTTCCAGTCGATTCAACGAGCGTGGAATAACATTTATGTGTGTCGTCCGTCCGCTCGACTCCGTCATAGCACTCCAGCGTGTCAATCAAACACTCCACAACAGTCTAGCTGTCAAGAGCCTTGTTGTGATGTTCGTTTTAGTCATTTAATGAACCACTTGTGTTATTGTCACATTATGTAGAGTGATTGACGGAGATGGTGCCGAGTTTTTGTTTAGCGATGAAATTCTGTAGATTTCATCATGGTGGAAGGTGGTTGTATTGATGATAAATGATGGGGAAAACACCGAAGAATGGAGCACTCTGTTGATTGGCCTCGAGTTTTCTTCCTTTATGGTTCCATGGCAACAAGAATGATGCTGATTCTGAGCGGACACAGCAGGGGGAGGGGGCGGGGGATGGAGGGTGGGGTCACTTGACGAAAATAATTTGATAAAAAATGTATATGGCAATTTGTCATTGAGAAGCGTGCATTCCTAACATTCCTGTGATTAGCAGGAAACAAAACCTGTCATAAAAATTATAACCCGTGTTTGCACAACTCAGTGGGTATCTTGTTAATTGGGTTTCTTATGGCTTTTAAAAAAACGTATCGGTCCTCGCTCATATGATAATGGCGTGTCGTGGCCGAGCGGCTAAGAGCACCGGACTCAAGCTCTTGTGTTTCTACTCAACAGAGTGTGGGTTCGAGTCCCGGTCGTGGCACTTGGGTCCTTGAGCAAGATTGCTTTGGCCTTCGGATGGGACGTTAAAGGCAGTGGACACTATTGGTAATTACTCAAAATAATTGTTAGCATAAAAACTTACTTGGTAATGAGCAATAGAGAGCTGTTGATAGTATAAAACATTGTGAGAAACGGCTCCCTGAAGTAACGTAGTTTTTGAGAAAGAAGTTATTTTCCACGAATTTGATTTCGAGACCTCAGAATTAGATTTTGAGGTCCCGAAATCAAGCATCTGAAAGCACACAACTTTGTGTGACAAGGGTGTTTTTTCTTCCATTATTATCTCGCAACTTCGACGACCAATTGAGTTCAAATTTTCACAGGCTTGTTATTTTGTGCATATGTTGAGATACACCAAGTGAGAAGACTGGTCTTTGACAATTACCAATAGTGTCCAGTGGCCTTAAGCTCCTGTGAGGATTGGTAGGACACGTAAAAGAACACCTATTGTGGAAGAGTAGGGGTTAGAACCCTGGTGTTTCTGGTTCACTTAGTAAGCACCCTTGTTTACAGGTTTCCTCAGGCTTGCGAGCTACAGTGATTGAGTTCACTTCTGAGGCATCCCTGGTTTCATTACCAGAAATATATGTTATAATAATGGTGTACAGAAAAACCAATCGCCATGTGGCAGAATCTGTATAAAAATTATCCCGAAATTGGTCAAACTGACGCAGAATCCGAGCTTAAATCCCATTTTTTAAAACAGCTTCCGGGTCCGCCTGACCCAGCCCTCTGGATCCCGGGTCATTTCTGACCCAGACGTTTATGGAGTGCCTATTCATTATTGAGAGCAAAAATATTTCACGATGAGGGCTAATTAAGAAGTGCATCAGAAACGCATGAGCGGTGATTTTCAAGACAGGCTTCTTCAAGATTTCTATTCCTGTCTTTTAATCCGGTGTCAGTCTCCGGATTCACCTCCTTTTCATTCACGAACATAATTCGCAACCTGCCGGGGGGATTTATGTATATTTTCGCCCACAGCTCCAAATCAAATAGCACTTTACATGGCTTCTAATGCAGATAAACAACCTTGTTACGAGAGCTTGTTGAGTGTATAGCAGAAAGCAGTGGTGTGAGGGACGTTAACAGACCATGAAGAGGGGGCCGGGGTAAGGTATGGCATCTCCCGGGGCAAAGTACTGATGTATTCACGCAGCACAAATCTCTCCTCGTAGTAGTCCGAAGTGATGACTTTTTGTTTCCCTCTCTCTCTCGTTGTCTCCAGTAGCCTTGAGAGGATGTCAAGCCGGTTATATTCTCGTAACTGATTAGTGTGCTGTAAAGGGGGGAAAAGACAACTACACAAAAAAACTGGCCATGCTTGCCACGGACCTGGGCATGTCTCCCCTAAACTGGTCGTAATGCCAACAAAGGGAGCTACAAGACTGGAATTCCACCTTGGGGGCTAATGCATTGAAACCAACGTCCTTCTGCCCGTGTTGTTTGTGCAGTCACCGATCTCCCGTTGCATAGCTGGGGGTATTACCAAGTTGTCAACAAATTTCAAAGAAACGTCTACATTCTCAATTGCTTTGTGGAGTGCCTCTCAGCAAGGCTCTGGGATTGGTTCTCTAGAACCACGCAAGCTTTCGGAGAGGTGACACGCTACTTTGGAATTCTCCCGAGCTGAAGTTAAATTTTGTACAATTTGTGAAAGAATTTATTTTAGATTGGACTCTTGTAATTGACTCAGATGGCACCATTATTGCAGAGCATGCCTGAAAATTCGTTATACGACAAGTAAGTTTCTCTTTTAATAAAGGAGGTTGTCTCTTTTAATAAAGGATATTGATTCTACAAATTCGTTTAAAAACTTTGTGGAGGAATTTAACAGGGATAGTTCACAGGAAAAAATGCTGACGCTGACCCGCCATTATTTCCATAACAAGAATCTCGTTTACCCCCAAACAAATGAATGGTCGTGTTTTGGACATGAGTGAAAAGGTGGCAGTCGGACAATACTCTTTTCCCTTTTATATTTTAATATTTAAGTACATTTTTTTTGCCTTCTACTTATTTTCAGCCCACCAAGTCCGGTGGAGAAACTCAAGAGCTTGGCGAAGCAATTTAGTCGCTTCTACACGGACGAGATGAAGGCCGACAAAAGCGCCCATGGATTTCGTCTCGTGCTTCTCGGAAACGACGGAGTTGGGAAATCTGGTAAGAACAAAAACACATTATTTCGAAATTTCATTTAAGGGCAGGGTATACTTTTGGTTAATGTCAAAGACCAGTATCCTCACTTTGTGTACCCAAACATACAATGTCAAGCCTATGAAAATTTGGGCTCAATTGGTCATCGAAGTTGCAAGAAAATCATGAAAGGGAAAAACACACTTGTTGCATAGAAATAGAATATTGTGTGCTTTTGCCTGAGAAAGGCCTGAAACCTTCTCAGATTCAATGTATTGGGTGAAAAATCGCCTCTTTCTCTAAAACTACATTACTTCAAAGCGGGTCGTTTCTAACAAAAATATCAACAGCTCTCAAGTGCTCTATTAACTTGTGGAGTAATTTACCAAAAGTACACCCTGCCTTTAACGCATCAAAACTGATTGCTATCATACAAATACAATCAGTTTTTGAGCATCTGTCTAGTAAACCGACAATGGTCAACATAAATGCTTCTGTTGTGGGGAGAATGTTCGTCACCACACATAAGACCTATTCAGGGGTCTACAATCACTAAAACATCCGTGTATATACGCAAATGGACCCACATACGTAAGTCGACAGCCCAAAGGCCTTCTGCAGTTTACGACTTGCGAAATGCGGGCGGTTTATAACCATAACCAATTAGGCTTAGAAATACCCCACGGTTTGTTTTTATCACGATATAGATTTGTAGATTGCTCGATTCTTAGTTAACCCACTTGCTCCACGGCCGTCTCTGATGAAGAAAAATCATAAATATTTGAAGGACGTAAATCGGGTTGATGACGCACGACACATCAGCTTTTTGGACATTACGGCGTCTGACCCATACTCTTCTCTCGGGTAAACTAAGTTAGGCAGTCGAGTGACATTATTAAAGGGAGGGCATTGGTAATTACTCCAAAAATAAATTACCATAATAACCTACTTGTATAAGAAGCACTGCAGCTGTTGATCGTGCATACAATTTGAGAAACAATTCCCTTCAAAGGAATGTGGTGTTCAGAGGGAGGGATTCAACAACATTCAATCTGAGAAACGTTTCATGCATGAAACGTTTCTTCCTGTGTGGACAAAACCGCTCAAGATATTCGGCAATATCTCAAAAACGCTACCACCTTTTAAAACGAAATTTCCACAGGTTAGTTTTATTGTATACATCTACATTTTATGTAGGATTAAAACAATCGAATGGTTAAAAAAGGGTATACTTTGCTTTTAAACATGGACCTTGCCGAAAAAGATGTGTCAAAGTTGAAAACCTTATCAACAGCTTGACACCTGGTATCATCAATTGCTACACGTAGGCTTACGATAACGGTTGCGATTAATAACTCCCGGCTATATATCACAGGCGAGCTGACCCCAAAACCAACCAATTAAAGAGTATTATCAGCAAACAAATCCATTTTAATTGTTGGGTACATCCTTTGAATCAACTGTGATTGTTTGGTCATGATTTATTGTGGGAGCGGTGTTCAGTTGTTTCGGCATATTGCTCTTTGAATGTGATTAAAATGCACAGTGATGTATGTGAGTTTGCGTTGGGCAGCACCGTGATAGGCATCGCACACTTAACATTGAATCAACAAATACTTATTCGGATTGGAGGGTGACCCCAAAGGGTGAAGTTGAACGTTTATAACCCGTTACATTATTTGAATCTTTCAACGATTAATTGCTGTATGGAAATAGCTGTGGACATGGGCTCCCAGTTCCTTATTGGGTTAAATCTGTTGTCTGTATAATTTTGTGTGATGTACCACTTGAACCAGGAATGTCTGTGAAAGGTCAGAGGGTCGGGAAATCATTTGGGGAAAAACTAGAGACCTATAGCAAAGAGTGGAACTCTGGAAGGCCTACAACATATTGTTTTTTTAAATTAACACATATACATGTAATTGTTTAACTCGTTCTTAAATTGCACTTACTTAAAGGCATCGTACACGTTTGGAAATTGTCAAAGACCAGTGTTCGCACTTGGTGTATCCCAACATATGCATAAAATAACAAGCCTCTGAAAATTTGGGCTCAATTGGTCATCGAAATTGCAAGAAAATGATGAAAGAAAAAACACCCTTGTTGTACAAATTTGTGTGCTTTCAGATAGAATAATAAAAACTTCTTGCAAGAAGTTTTTATTATTTTAGTGAGAAATTACCTCTTTCTCAAAAACTACGTTACTTCAGAGGGAGTCGTTTCTCACAATGTTTTATACTATCAACAGCTATCTGTTGCTCGTTACCAAGTCAGTTTTTATGCTAATATTATTTTGAGTAATTACCAAACGTGTACGATGCCTTTAAGGCCGTTACAAGTTCCATTCACCCTTGTTTCTGAATAGAAACTCGTAGCATTAAAGATATGGTTACGGGTGACAAAACGAGTGCAAAAAGTACAATACAAAATAAGTGTCTGACAATAATTATAGATGTCGGGGACATGTACAAAGAAATGTCATACCATGAGCAGTCTATCATCTTTTTGAGTCAACAAAACAACAGCAGAACGTCATGGTTTACCGTTCGGTGCTTCGGGCTGAGTTTATTCGACCAAAGCATTGCATGCTTCTACCCCATGCCCAGAGCTGGAGGGAAAAAATATTTCATTTCCTCACGAAATCCTACCCTCCTTACGTCTTACTAAAAACAACAAGTTTATCAAATCGACTGTTACGAGACTTTTGATTCTCAAACAATCCCTATTTTTGTATTCCTATATTGTCAAACGCGTAGTTGATAAGTTTTATATCAAAATTCCATTTCGTAGGAGTTTCTTCTGCCCAATATCAATGTCATTTATTATTGAAGAGAATGAGATTGTAACTGTAGAAATGTTTACAAAGTTACTATTTTTAGTTGCTTAGTTTTCCTGTACACACAGATTGTTTTGACGAAAATATAGTAATTAACAACAGGTGTTCAAAAATCACACCTGAGTTGTCAAACCAGTGGTCTGTTTGGTTTTAACGAAATAGTTATCTACAAATTACATCCACTGTTTGATGTAACAACCCTGATAGTGCTGGTTGCCAAGGAAAGGTGCCGAGCAATGCCCGCGATGAGCTTGCATATTTAAAGGTTGACCGTTACAAAAACACCTCTTTGTGTTTTCCAGAGGTGTGTTGGGCTTACGGATTTGGATTTAGGATTGTACACCGAATAACTGTAAACCGCTATATACGTTGCGTCTAAGGTGGAAGATACTCCCATTCCTTGTGTATGATGGGAAAGATAAACTGTTCTAACAACGAAATGATGCATTTCTGTTGTTTGTCTGATGATGAGACATTATGTTGACCTGTGCACTCTAAAAGCTTCCGGGTCAGGGATCTGACTCCCATAGGGCCTGACCCATTTCTGGGTCAGTATGACCCGGAATCTGCGTGTCAAAATGACCCGGAATCCGTGTCTAAATAACCCAGAAAAAGGTCACATTGACGCAGAATCCGAGTTGAAATCACATTGTTTAAACACTTTACGGGTCAGCCTGACCCGGAAATGGGGTCAGGCTGACCCGGAAATGGGGTCAGGCCGACCCGGAAATGGGGTCAGGCCTCCTGGGACTGGAATCCGGCTCAATTCTGACCTTGAAGGTTTTTTAGAGTGTGAGTAAGAGTTCCACAACTTCGTCCTGCGTTTCATTAAAAAACAAACAACAAAACAATCAACAAAAAGGAATAATTGAGAGAAAAATATTTAAAATTTGCTTCGGGAACAAACCATCTTGCGCCTTAATAAAAGTCATTTACGAAGATATTATGAAATTTCTAAATGAGTAGGAACAACTTGAGAGAGTTATTGTCATCAAAGATTGTATTTGTTTGTGTAATGTTAGAATTATTATACTTTTGGTACTTTTTAGCAAGTATTGCAAAGTGGTATTTTGTGCTGCTTGTGTTTCATTTAACTAGATTGGTTCAAAAAATACTGCACCCTCATTCTGAATGACGTCACAAAATGACACCATCTAACTACATTCTACATTACCATTTTTCAAGAGTTCTCGAAAAGTGACATAACAAATGTCTCTATAAACTTGTTTGCACTTTGGTATGAACTATCGCGAAATCGCACTTTTCCAAAAAGTCCATCAAAAGGCTTCTTACGTAATTCCACCCCGTCTCACTAAAAAGGAAAGGTCATTTAATTTAGCTGGACTACTGTTGACCATCAACTGATTACCTGGAACGGACCCCTTCAGGAGTAACAAAAGGGTCTTTCCACATAAAACTTGAATTATTGTCACCCTGTCCTTCTGTAAATAAAAGGCGGTCTTAATGGTGTCGTTTTCCCTGGAGATTGCGCGCTAAACAACCATTGTTGTCGACACACCGATGGTTTATTTGCAATTGAAGATACCATGGGTTTTTTCACCCCAACGGTCTCTCTGTGGGGTTATATAAATGAACCACGGGACGTATTGTGTTTCGCACGGAGGTAACAGTGTATGTCTATACACTCCATTCACTGTTGAATGAAAAGTCATCAACCTCAAACTCAATTGATGTTTCCCGTTCGTTTAATCTTTTACTAAACTTAACTATTATCGAAAATCTACTATGCGGCAGTAGAATTCTCCCGAATTCTGAAATCTACTCCGCGGCTTGTAGATCAAATAGCAAGACAAGTTCTCAAAGAACAAAAATCTACACAGCTAAGTAGATATAATGTACACATGGTGTTACCAAAAGCCAAAATACATTGACACCACACCATGCAATGCCTCAAAATCTAACTATTATCATCACACAATAGAATCTTACAATAAATAAAACTTAATATAATCTACAGACTAAAATTCCTTAGATGATTGCCAACTAATAAAATACGTTTTTTTAATGGACTCAGCAAGGGCGGAGCTACCCCCCCCCCCCGCATTGTGTTTTTTTTTAGTTGAAGTTTCTGTGAACTGTTGTCTAACGTGTTGATGTCTTAGATTTTGTAACTATTTAATTAATTTATTTAACTTTTATATTTTTCTTCTTTAGAACCACTGTTTATTTCCCCCCTAATGTATCCCCCTGGTTACTATCGAGAATGTTTTTAATAATAATAGATCATGAACAATAAATTAAAGTTATGTCTTTCTTAAATACAATCTGGTCGGTTGGGAGAGGTTATACAGCAAGTTAGCTTCGGCTAAAATCCCGCCAGCCCCCCCCCCCCTCCTCTCACCCCAAGTCAAATTGGAAACACTTGATTTGTTTTGCCATTGTTAGTAACTTTTGTTATTCCCCCTTTATTGTTAACCAGTCAAATCAAAAGTACAAAGTAATAAATTTAACCTTTCTACAATTCTTCCTCCGTGACGTAGTGTTTTTATTACGAAAGTGACAGCCATCATTCCCCAAGGTGATATGACAAAAAGTATTAAATTGAAATTCTATAACAAATCGATCACTTAAAATATTGTTCTGCCTTATTTTTCCAGCAATCGCAGTTCGATTTCTCTGCGGGAGGTATCTTCACGAATATGACCCAACATTAGGTAAGTTGTTTTTGCAATAATTGTCCGATGTTCTGACTTATGATTTTATTGTGTTTTCATTGTGTGCTTGGAATCTCATAAATTCTTTAGAGGATTTTAGGGGGAGGGTACTTCTGTACAAGAGGAAAATAGTATATAGTATTTTAGGCATTGCATGGTGAGGTATCAATATAATTTGGTTTGCGGTAATAACACCATGTGTATATCTACTTGCTAGGTAGATTTTGTTCTTTGAGAACTTGTCTTGCTTATTATTCTACTGCCGAAGAGTAGAATATTCGGAATTTGGGAAATTGGTATTTTAAAGTATAGGCACATTGGGGGGGGGGGGGGTGTATGGTATATTAGTGCATGCTGGTCAAGTTTACTATGGTCACCAGGGGTAAACCGGCCACAGTGTCTGGGGCACGCTGCCGCTCACTGGATTAGTGTGTGACTAACCACGATATCCATAAGACAAACACTGTCATGGATCAAAAAATATTCCATCACTGTCTCCACGCGCGATTAGAGTTATACTAAACTTTGTATAGAGTTCATGTACTGAATTAACTCTGTACGGCTTTTTCATCAGTGGAGAGTACAAGTTAATTAAAGCAGTGATTGGCGAGGGTTATTAAAGTCTAAGATGAAAGGTCACGTTGTTTTTGTTTAAGTTTAATCAGCCGCGCTGTACAGGTAGGTGTATGATGGAAAACAGAATAAATTTAGACCAAGACAAGAAAAGTGAAAAAGTGTGTGAGTCTGTCCAAATGTCATTGGCTGTTTTCTCAAGGGGAGACATGCCCAATGTACACCCACTAGCTGCCGCCATTGACGAGGACAACATCTACCTGGAATTCAGCTTCATATACCCGCTCTGGTTCCATGGTTTAGGCAGGGTCTACCTCAATAATGGGCTAAATAAAAAGGGTATCAGAACAATCAATGTTAACACTCGGATTATAAATAGTTATAATATCTCTGCTGTGGAAAAATGATAGTAAAATATTCCACCCATTCAGTTATTAATCTCCCTCTCCAAGTTTAAAATAAGAACAGCAAAGTCTTTATTTATAATGACATTTGTCATGTTCCCGTTGCGCGTTAACAATAATAAATACGGGTTCTCTGTAGACATGGGTCTGACTATTTTGCCGTTGCGTTTTCGGTTGGTTTGGTGACGGCTTCAAAAGTGGCTACATGGCCGGATCGCTGAAAATGTGCGTTCTTCAACCTTGTTGTTGCAGCCGATGGTCAAAGCCGTAGCCGCCAACGGCCATAGCCATATCCGTAAATAGCCATAGCCGTAGCCGCCAACGGCCATAGCCGTAGTCGAAGTTGTATGATTCAGACACGGCCCATGATTGAAGAATTAAACAAAATGTTCACAGTCACCGAAATAAAGGTCTCTAGTTCAAGCATAGAGCAAGAGTTCAAGAAACCTTGCTCTATTACATGAATCTTTTACGTAGGTTAAACGATGTCGAAGGCTACACTGCACTCCATTATTCAAGTCAACAACGCGTACAATTTTCTTTTTTAATAAGAACTCTCGCTTCTACACCTTCAGAACGTGTAATTGGCCCTTCGCTGACGTCAATCCCTCGCAGGTTTTTTTTCCCTACCTCAAATTTCACAGCATTAGGGAAAACAATCTTACGCAGTCATTTCGATTGCCCTGGGACACCGACCCTCTGAACGATATCGCGGGATCGGTTCACCATGTCAAACCATGCAATCTCGATCATTATCGCAATGGAAAGTGGTGCTTTTTCTTTCCATTTTAAAGATAAACTGCAGGTTTTCTAATTCTTAAAAGAACAAATTAATGATTAGTTTCAGTTTGAAAGTTCACTGATAATAGGCCCTATCAATTTCTAATACCGGGTAAAATGGTCGGTTTACTTTCTCTGTCAATTTTTTTCTTTTTCCTGCTGTGCATGCCCGAATTTCCCCCACTGTTTTGCCCGAATTGGGGGTGCATGTTCCCCCTCTGCTCCTTTGGTCGTACGCCTATGACAACCACTAAGTTTGGAGACATTTTCTTAGATTTGGTTTATGATTGTGTGTTTATTGAGAACTAGCGGATATCAATTATTTTACTTCTTCGGAAACAAGTGACATACTGATTACCTAATATTTACCATGACACTATCATCATGCGTGTTGTCATTGATCCATAATGCTGGTTCGTTTTAACAACTTATTTATTGGCAAACAATTTTGTATTAATTTGATTTTAATTGTATGAAGAAAACATGTTGTAAGGAACGACCAACATAAAAATGTGGATAGTGTTCCTCAAAGTGGCGTGGATTTGGTTTCCAGTCCCTGCCTGATTACGCCGGTTTCCCCCAGTTTTAGAAGGAATCCTCTTCTCTTCACAAGTATCTTTATGCCTATAGGGGCCTACGGGTTTCGTTCGTGGAAAGAATAATAATAATAAACTAGAAACTCGAGTATAGGTGGGAGTGGTGAACCTTATAATTAATCTTTCCTTTGTTTTCTTTTCTTGCGTAGAGAGCCGGTATGAGAAGCTGGAAACAGTAGACGGGAAGATGACGAGAATAGAAATATTCGACACAGCTGGACAGGTGAGAGAAAAAAAAGTTCATTGTTTAGATTCATTCTTGTATTATTTTGTAATATACTCATATTGATATTGCTATGCATGGGGATGGAAACAGGTGAAAACATTGGTGAATTGTTCCCTTACAATTACTTTTAATTAATTGAAATTGCTATAAAGTGTCCAACTTGGCTTTAGTTCTAATCTTTTTTCAAAAAAGATAACTGAGGAGACTGGTATGTTACTATCTCAAACAATTTGTCTGAAGGGTTCGCAATTTAGATACCTCTCTACTTCAAAGCCAAATTTCGTAAGCAGTCTTTATGTTCCTGAAGTGTCTATAGTTCGTGCTGGTAACACAATTTTATCATTGATTACGTCTCGTTTGATCTTCTTGTAGACAAATCTTGAAGATTACCTACAGTCTGCAGACGCCGTCATGTTCGTCTATTCCATCACGGACAGACTCAGTTTCGACGCCGCCAAATTCTTCCGCGAGCGGCTGCAGTCCTCCCTCAAGTCGCACCTACCCATCCTCCTCGTTGGCAACAAACGTGAGCTTGAACAAGGCCGTAAGGTGACATACAAAGAAGGTTACTTCCTTGCCAGGGGAGCCGGCTGGAAGTTCCATGAACTCTCCGCCGCCACGGACAGCGTCAGCCTCAAGGAGACCATACTTGAGTTTGTCAGAGACGCGCAGATGGAGATGAGAAGGTTAAAGGTCAAGAAAGGGTGGAACATCCGGCGAGCCGTGAGCGTTCTGTACGGACATTCCAAGACAAACCCAAAGGAGGAGGCAAACAACAGTGACGATGAGCCCGTGTTCACGACGCAACACAGCACAAAGATGTTTCAGAGACGACAAACATGCCCGAGTTTATGAGCTCCTATAACTATCAGAAACTCATCGACAACCGCGACTTGTCAAAGTTGCGCGGACTGTACTTCCCCGTACATGACGACGCTCGCGTGGTGAGCAACGTAGCCCTGCTTCCCCCTCTCTTGGTCTGAAGTAACGACGAGTTGTGCGCTGTGATTGGCTAATTGGCAATTACATCAAACAATGGGATCTAAACAACGTAGGGTGTATATTCTGACAAGACTCAATGGTGCTAAAATTGTAAATATCCGAGTGGTCTCAAAGTGTGACTGTTATTATTAAAACAATTATTTGGCAATAGTTTTGGTTTAAGACCGAAGCCGTTGAAAGAAATGGCAATTTAATTTGGTTGTATTGTATGTAAAAGTATACTTGTAAATATTGTTTGACATTTGTACACAAAGTGCAAAGATATTTTATGCCGGTTTATGCGACATTGATTAAGGATGATTTTATCATTCATTCACATAATTATAATGCAAATTTTATGATGAGGTCCCTTGTTTTTTAAGGGACTGAAATCTTGTATGGTGAGGGGGAGGAGATTTTAGGGGAAGGAAGGGAGGATGTGAGAGGGGAGGGAGAGGATAAACAAAGGTGTTTTGTTCATCGCTTTCTCATTGAAAGAGTCTTTCAAAATGCTCGCGAAATTTAGGCTCGTGACTGAGAGATCATATTTGTTTTGTTGAGTTTTCATGTGGTTTTCCTCAATGTGTTTTTGGCATATTGTTGAAATACTTTCTTTGGATAAAACGTTTGTTGTTGTGTGGTGCTTTTTGTGTGTTTTTATTTTTTATTTTTTATTTTTTTTTATGAACAAACATGTTTGTTTACCGTACATTATTGTTGTTTGTAAAATATTTGATTATCTCAGATTTTGTCAAAACATAACTGCTGTTCTCGCTATGGAGAAAATCCACTGTTTGCTTACAACGTCTAGACAGGTGACAGTCACGTTGTGTTACTAGTGCGGTATTTAGCCGATCGGACGTCCTTCAAAGTGTTTGACCGTGAATTTACGAATGTGGAGATATTTATCAAAGGGAGGTTTTTTAATACAATCGTGTGCAGGGTCGTATAGTACATTTACCCTTTAGGCTGAGTCTGTGGCCCTTTCGAAACCACGGGATCCGTCCGCCTGATTGAAGCCCAGAAAGGAGAGTGCACATCTTCTAAATAACTGGCGAAGCCTGAGCTCAAGCCCTAGACGTGGCTTCGAAAAGGGCCTATGAGGCAGACACTCCATGCACGCACGACGTCACAACGTTGCAAATTGTAGTATAAATGGCGCCCATCAGATAGGAACGTTATTCAGTAAACGTTCGCAATTGGACAAACTAACCATCTTTTGATATGGCATATGGCTAGAATATGCACGCGTAACAAATACCCTGACTTTTTGCATTATTTGAAAGGATACACATTGATTGTTTTGTACAATTATCATATTTGATGATGGGCGTAGGCGTTGTGAAATGGTCTTACTGGTATGACGTCACGGAGTACCTGACTTACAGCCTCAGCCGTCACGGACCGGCCATGTTGTTTTTTTTAACTTACATTGAATTCAATGTAAACCGAATCAAGGCTGGACTCATAGGGCATTTTCGAAACCACAGCTTGGGCTTGGCTCCGGCTTGGGCTCCGTCAATCATTTTGAAAGTGTGTGCACTTTCGGTACGGGTCTTTGAACAGGCAGACTCGACGGTGCCTGAGCTGTAGCCCAAGCCGTGATTTCGAAAAGGGCCATAGGTCTGAAGTACAAAAAATGGTGAAAGAATCACTAAGTTTCATTCAAACTCAGTATAGCAAAATCAAAAGCATGGGTTGATAGTGTGTTGTTGATTTGCTGTCCAACAACTTAATTTATTTTGATGGTGTTTTTTTATGTATTTTTGTTCCTCCCACGGAGAGGTTGTTTGCATGAAATTTGACCACAATATTGTACTTTTATTCATGAATTCTAAAACGGTTTAATGTTAATTTTTCTTTTCTTTTTCCCACATGCAATCCCCGTACCTTGACATTTACCTGATCTTTGTATTTCGGACAAAGAGTATTCACCGAAGCCCATACACGTAGTCTTCTCGACTGTTGCCGTCTTAATACGGATTACATTAACCTTTTCTTAAACAAATTGGCACCGACTTGTAGAGAGAAGCTAATATAACTTTTAGATGTGATTGTAAATCTTAACCATGCCCTTTTCGATGACTTCTGTATTTATTTTGGCCCAAATGCATCATCGGATTCTCTCTTTTTTTCCCCATGCAAATACTGACTTTTATTTTCAACTTGCAGTGAACTGCTCCGTAGAATGTCATAAATATACATTATACTGCAGGGTGTCTTTGCTTTATCTGATTGGTTAAAGCCCGAGGGGTTGGTCAGAACGAGCAAATAGTGTTGATACACTGCAATGATATGGCGGGAAACGTCAGTACGCACCAAAATGGCGTATTGCGTACGCAACTTTTGAAATTTCTACCGTCATGAATTTTGATTCATTATGAGGGAATGTGATTTAAGCTAATGTTTTTAAAAGGCAATTAAAATAGGATCATTAAGATTTATCAAGCTTTTCAATGTAAACAGGTATAAATAAACAATTTGTAAGCCTATATTTGTCAGTATTATGAAAAAACATGTCAATTTACTGGGAATTGTTGTTGTTTTTATACGAAAAATGGCTGAATCATCGCAAAGCAACGTTAAAGGGTCTGTATACGTTTGGTAATTACTCTGAAAATTAATGGCAATAAAAACCTAACTGGTAAGAAGTACAGCAGCTTTGGATAGTATAATGCATTTTGAGTAACTTTTCACTTCGAAGATCTGCGGTTATATGGAAAAATATATCACTTTTTATCCCCAAAGATTTGAATCTGAGAAGCGTTACTGCAGTAACGTTTCTCAGATAGTGTATTTAAATTGCAGATTATTGTTCCTGCGTGGACACAACCGCTCCAGATTTTCGGCAATATCTCAAAAAAGGCTACCACCTTTTGAAATGACATTTTCACAGGTTAGTTTTATGGTATAATTATATCTACAACTTTAGGATTGAAACTAACAGTGGGTTCCGATTACCAAACGTATACAATCCCTTTAACTGTAAACCATTTTCTACAAGCTTTTAAAACATTTTATTTCGGTATTAGTTTTTGAATTTTTAAAGAAACTTGTTCTTGATAGGCCTACATTTATGACAGGGTCGGTTCATTGATAAAAAGGCCAAAGTTTATCCTTTAGCACAGTGCCTGAGTGAACGACTTCAAGCAAAATTGATCCACAAAATATTTGCAAGTAAACTTAGGGAATTCGTGAATCATTGTTAATGCAAATTATTTATATTTAAAAAAAAATGCTATCCAAGATTGAAATGGTTCTCTTTGAGACTATTTGGCAAGGTTTGCTAAAATTTAAACCCCTTATGTTTTGGGGTTTGGTTTTTGTGGGGGGGGTCTTTTTTCTTTTCATTTTTTATTCATTTTACTATTATTTTTATTTTTGAGTTTTTTGCTCCTTTAAAAAAACAATTTATATTTCGTCATTTCAATTAAACTTTTGAATGAAAAGGATATCAAAGTAAGTCATGCCCCTATTACTCATTCACTATCGTCAAACATTGGTCAAGAGACAACTTGGAAACAATGTGGAAAGCAATTAAAAACACTTTCATAATTTTAACTTAGAAATGGGCCAGGTCCCACGGGACCAGGATCCGGTCAGTTCTGGGAGTTGTTTATTGAATATTACTCACATCTGGGCCCAATTTCATAGAGCTGCTTAAGCACAAAAAGTAGCTGAGCACAACATATGCTTACCAGAACAGGGTTACCAGCCAAAACAACATGTCACATGTACAATTTGTGACTGGTATCCTGCTCATTTCTGCTTAGCAGAAAGTGTTTAAGCAATGTTTTCTGCTTAAGCAGCTCTATGAAACTGGGCCCTGCGGACAGTAGGTCTGTTACCAATGTTTTCAAGATGCCATAAACAATATAATTACCGTATTGTTAACAATAAAATTTGCTCCTCATTATTATAAAGTTTGCTGTACAATAATGTCGATTCCCTGAATAAAACGCCCCGTGCATTCTTCAGTAATAATGATGTCTGAGTCGATGTATATGCAGCGAATCTTCGCGAAATGAAATACGAAGACGGCGATCAATTAAGCCAGCGTTACCATGGATACTCTTAATGTCGACTGGAACCAACCTTGAAACACTATAATCAATGCGTGTATATTTACTGGTTGAAGTGCATTTACGTATTCGTTTTGCGTAAATGAAAACCAAAATTGTCATCAACAACGTCATTTAGAAGGGGTTTAAATGTCGACGTGGAAACAGGAAGGGGAGTTCATTGTATTTTTATTTTTCTCAGATGTGAGTACTTCCTTCATTAGCCGTCTGAGTCTAATGCACTATTTTTCTTCTGAACTACCAAGCCCACAGTCACATGAATAATAGGCCTACCTATAATGGTTGGCTTGCCAGGCGGCAGTCCACCGAATACAGCCTGCTCTTTCTTTGATTGATATTTTATTTCAGTGGTCTGCCATGTTACGGTCTTTCAATCAATCATTGCTGCACATCACTACAACGCACCACGTTTGTCTTTTATTTAACACAAAATCCAACAACAACGGGATTAAAAACTAGAGATAAAACTCCATGAGCAAAAGACTGGAAAACATTGTGGCTATACCGACAAATGGTTTTGTTTTAATTTTAAAGTAACCTTTTTTCTGATCTGTTTTACAAATGCATTCCACCATTTTCTCGCCTGAAGTAGCAAGCTAGAATGAAAAAGAAAAAAAAGGTTTCTCTATTGGCCCAATTCACCTGACGTCATCGCCACAATCACACAGGCTTAATACCACGTGCAATTTAACTCCCAAATCAGCGATTGTGAGAGGACAGAAGCCATATATGTGACGTAGTCTTGATTGGCGACGCTGTTTTGCGCATTAGTCACCGGTAGAGGGCGCAACATCGACTGGCTCGCAGGCTGGCTCGGAGGGACTGGGCAAGTCTACGAATCTGGATCAAAACAGCCAGATGTTTGTGCGATACAGATATCTCTTCTCCAGTAATTGATGTTGCGATATCGGCGACTACGTTAACAAAACAAACGTCGCCAATCAATACTACATGTGACGTTGCAAGGGGTAAATTGAACCATTCTTCCCAAAGCAAATTAGTCTCCCTATGTAAATTAGACCCACCCTCTTTAGCCCACTTCTGAATTCGTTCAATTTACCGATCTGGGCTTAATTTCATAAAGCTGTTAAGCAGAAATTTCTGCTTAGTAAATTTCTTTGCTAAGCAAGAAATGAGTGGGGTACCAGTCCCAGCAATGGTAACTGTATGGTATTCTGGCTGGTAACGTATTTTTTCTAAGCAAGATATTTTTTAGCTGAGCAAGTTTTTGTGCTTACTACGGGCTTTATGAAATTGGGCCCTGTGTACGGTTTCATGGCTCTGCTTACTGCGGAATTATGTGCTTATGGTGCCCTAGCTGGTAAGCAGGGCCATGATTTGGCCCAGGTAAATGTTGCCTGCTAAAAGTACTATACAGCCGTAACGAATAAAGACAGTTCTCCAGTTCCAAATAAAGAGCTGTATACGCACACCACCGCATACCCTCAAGTCATTCTTTATGTCCACACGAAGCTGTAAACACACTTTTTTGTGTGAATGTTGTAGAATCGAGGACCTTCAAATTGTTCATCGTCATTGTTCCGTTGTTGGACTTGTAACCCCAGGACTATCTTGAAGACTTGGATAATTCCCAAGTATTTAAAAAAACAAAACCTCGGTTTCATCGAGTAGACAAAAAACAGTCAGTATAAATCGAGAACTTCTCTTTGTTCTCCCAGTGTTTTTGACCAATCTCTTTTTATTACAGCGATGTCCCACCGGTTTTGTCAAATCTCCTCGATTTCTCTTTTCAAGTCCTCGTCCACGATGGTAGAACACCCCCTCGAACAGACAACCTTTGGATCCGCCCATAATCCCTGTCCATTCGTGATACCGGTACCGCGACCGCTTTACATTTTTGTTCGTATTCACAAAGGTATAACTGGTCTATGCTTTAGTGTGACCCTTGTAATACATACGGGCTGAAACGGCATTCAGAGTGACAGTACAGGCCTACGTCATTACCGGTCTTCGGCCTACTCAGAATGATAACAAGCGGGGAGCTGCCAGAGGGCGCTAGCCATGCAATTCAAAGAAATGAATGGTAATACGTAATTCGAAAATAAAGGTAGGGAGTTCGCATCGCCCCTGTCACACTAGTATAATGTAAAACCTTTTTTCAAGCTTCCTCTTCTTTCCTCGCCTCTGAAAGGAATTTGAAATGTAAGTGGGGCACAACGCCAGCCCTGGAGTTATCGAATCAGTGTGTGGCCCCCAGAAAGAGGTCCTATTTGCACTTCATAATGTTGATTTTATAGATCTCCTCCCTTCTCAAAATACTCGGTGTGTCCTGATGACTGGAATGTAGCTGTGTCAATCCCTTAATGGACCGGTGCATACCTCCAGCACATGGATGTGAAAACACCATTTCCCCGGAACAAAGGCGGGTAAGAATAATGGAGGGTGATGGACAGCACTAACACAGCAAGTGGGTTTTGCCGGGAAACTGCCGGTGTCCCAGGGAAATCTGTCCCCGAAGATTCCGTCCCCAAACGGTAAATTAACATGGGCTGGATGCTGGAGGAGGATGATTCAAAAGAGGGCGCTATCAAAAGAAGTTTGTACACAGTTCGCCGTATTGGGGGGGGGGGCAGAATCTCCGGGGAGGGGGAGGGGGACCAGAATCTCCTGCCACACCGGTAAAACGTCCGCAGCAAAGCATTTTTATAAAGTTAGGCCGTATCCAAATTGGCGGCTACGGCTACGGCTACGACTGTTGCTAAGGGTGTTGCTATATGACGTCCTATACTTCAACGCATGATGATGCGGCGATCAAGCCGTAGCCATACCCGGAGACGCCAATCGGTTTTGGCCTTATCATTGATGGCGAGACGAATTGGGAATCTGTAAAATAATGGGCATAATGAAGGTGCGGACGTGGCTGCGGCTGCGGCTTGATCGTCACGTGAACAAACGCTGAAGCATTATGACGCCCATAGCAACACCCCTTAGCAACAGCCGCAGCCGTAGCCACAACCACCATTTCGGCTACGGTCTTATTTCATTGAGGGAGTGTCTGGCTTATAGCCCCAGCCGTTTTTGGTTTGCTATGCACCTCTCGTCTCATGTCTACGAATGAGGATTGTGGGACTAAATATGACTTCATGCACAGTCCAAACTCAAGATTCAAAGATCCCGGTAGTCAATAGACAATGCAAGTCTCGCGCGTATTCGAACAAGTGCGTGAGTTTGTTTCCTTCACGCGTTAAAGGTATCGTACACGTTTGGAAATTGTCAAAGACCAGTGTTCTCACTTGCTGTATCCCAACATATGTATCCCAACATATGCATAAAATAACAAGCGTGTGAATATTTTTTCTAATAACGCGAGACTTGCACGGTCTATTCCACACACTTCATTAACGGATTGTACAGCCATTTTGACGTGAATGAAAATGAGATTAAAATTAATTCCAAATTTGCAAGTCTGATCGAAGGACTGACCCTCTTGCACTATCCAGTTGGCCTCATATTGCCTTGACAACTAGTAATAGAACTTGGATCGCGAATCGATTTCCATATTGCAAAATGTACGTAGGCCTACAAGTAATAAAGACGGTCAATTGAATGTATAAAGAACTATTATAATAATAACTATAATGAGACATAACGAAGCAGAGGCAAATATGGAAGCATATTCAACAGACCAAGTCTTGTAGAGAAAATGCCTTTCTATAAAACAACACACTGGACTTCTGAACAGAACTTAAATTACAACAGAAAGTACAGACAGCTCCCAGGGACGAAACAGGACAAACAAACAAAGCAAACACTACCTAACGAGCTGAAAAAAGAAGAAGCTACTCAAGATAATAGAGACAAGATGTTTTTGTATGAGTTCTTAAAAACAACCCACAATGCCAACATCGAATCGATTTACAATAAAAAAACACTCCGAGGTTTTGTCCTAGATTCCGGGTCCCGTGGGGACTGACCATTTCTGGGTCAGTATATGACCCGGGATAGGTGTCAAAATAACCCAGATGTGGGTCAAACTGACGCACAATTCGCATTAAATGTCAAAAAAAAATTAAACCCAGTTTCCGGGTCATGTATGCTCTAGAAATTGGTCAGGCCCCCTTTGACCCGGAATCCGGGAATTTTTAGGGTGAACACGGTTTTAAAAATTTCGGAAAGCATTCCTGTTTGGAAAACCATGAAGACATTTCGTTGGGTTTACACAGTGCATGAAAAGACTACAGTGAGGAGCAATGATGTCATTATAGACTGAACAACATTAATGTGCGGTGAATTTCAATTCAAAGGCAAAAGAGGGGAAACTCACCATGCCCACCCACACACCCAAAGGCACTTCGAAAAGCATTGCGTTTACATTTCCATGATGTTGGTGAAAGGCGAAATATATTCAAATGAATACCGTCAGTTTACATAATAGATCCCAGATTTTAAAAGTAGGCAACTTCAAGAGGTTTTACCTGCCCCCCCCCCCCTCCCACACACACACCCATCTGACGACCCGTCATCCCATCTTGATTACAACGCAAACTGGTCCTTCGACATCAAGCAATGAATGTTCCATGCTTGTTTGCTAAAAAGTATACCTTTGTTACAAACTAACGAAAGGGCAAACATGATGATTCTCAAACTCAAACATTACACGGAGGGGGACAATGGCGGAAAGGAGCGGGTGTTTAAACTGAGCAGCCTTGATAAACAATTTGGTTAAACACTGAGTACCTTAACTAGTTTGCTCCCGTGTTTAGCTGTGACTGTTTTGAGGACGGAGTGTTGTTGGCAGGGAGAGGGTTGATTATGATCGTGATGAATGTTAAAAGGTGATTTATTGAAGATTGAAGCTATACCGCGAGTGGATGCTGAGTATTCACGGTACCGCATTTAAGAGAGACTCCTGATGGGTAGATTTGCTTCAAGTTTTCACTGCGATCTTTTGACAGATGGACACCTAATTTCAAAATAATAACCAGTATTCTCAGACTGACTTTTGTCTCATCCTTTGCTCTACCCGCAAGAGGACATCTGTTGTCATTTCGGAGTATAAAGTTGTTATGTTTTTATGCAATTGATTTCGGCAAAACTCCAACTCATCTTCGTTGACTGAAGAGCCTTCTCGACTGAACGCTGATTTTTTGGACAGACTGTCTTTGGAAACTTAAGCTGAGAATCTTCGTCATGTCTCTAACGACTGGTCCCGCGATGGAGACCATCCTCCCATCAGACGCAGGTGAAGACATGGATGATGCAAGTTCATCGGCAGCCTTCGAGCCTTCTTACCGCATAGACGGACCTCAACGGAAATTCCGCGAGCTCCTCGTCGGTCGCCTCATCGAGGGGATCCTCACATCTTACTTGGAGGAAGAGACGTACGACCCCGTCCGCTGCAAGCAGCTCTCCCAAGACATAGCGGGGAAAATCAACCAGCGAGTACGAGAACTTCACTTCCCGAGGTACAAGTTGGTAGCGGTGGTGAGCATCGGGAGCGTGAAGGAGAAACCGGGGACGCACCTCGGCAGCCGGTGTCTTTGGGACGACCGGACGGACTCTTCCGCCACGGTGAACTACACCAATGGATCTCTGTATGCAGTGGCTATGATTTATGGACTGTACTTTTCTTGATGTTGAGGTTTTTTTTCTTCTCTGGATCATTTGTGGTTTCTAAGTTATATTTAAGAGGAACATATGTGGTAGAGGACAGTGTGAGGCTCAACCTCTCACAAAAAATAAACAATTTTGCAAATGGACAAGTCCGCCTGATGTTTCTCACAAGGACCTTCTCGTCACTGCAAACTTTCGCCCGCAAAGAGGATTGTAAAAGATGAGACAATATTTTTGGTCACCGAAAACAACAAACTATCAAGCTATTTTGGTTGTAATTGCGTGTTTAGCAAAACCTATTATAAGTTTTATTTCTACTAAAGTTGTTCGGACACAATCACAGCCTCTGGTACAAAAAATGCCGTTGCAAAAAGTTGCGTCTAGTCGCATACCCCAAGAAATCTATAGAAATATGCATGTAAAACTATAGAAGCATAATAATATGCAGTTATAAAGCAATAAAATGTAATTTTTCCATCGACTGATTTTTGATCTCGAAAACTAAGGGATTGGAATGAAATTTTTCTCCAATGTACCATCTGAAGCTTATCACGTTGAAAACTCTCATAGAGTGTGAACTGAAACTGCTGACTTTTCACCGATTTGTATAATTATCGCATTTTTGTAAACTAGCATCCCCTACATACACCCATTATTCCTTGAAGACTCGTTTTGTATTTGGAGTAATATAAGATTGTTCACCCGTGGAAATGTCATCTTGTTGGGTGCTCGAAATTCTTGAAAAAACGGAACTATCCCCATGGATACACATTTTTTTATATATTTGTTTGTAAATTTTATTTAAACATTATTCAGTTTCAAATATTCACTAGGAAACGATAGGACTTTACTGATGGATGAGACGTTCTTCCCAGTTAGTATTTATTTCCCGAGCTACGAATAGAAATGTAGACCCAGATATGTTTTTTTTATCAACAGCTTTGATTTTAATATTTGTTTCTCTTCAGAAAATAGCTGATAGTATGGCAATACTTAATACATTATGATTAATTTATATTGAAGACCACGAAAACAGGTGTTTTTTATTAATTGAAACACCCCCGCCATTATTACTGACCCGCCTCTTACGGGACAATGGTATGGACCATAAGTTCTTGACTATGAATGAATATTTTTATAAGACGTTCCTTTGTAGAATTTTAACTTTTAGCCATTAAAGATTTGTCGTTGAAATCGTCGTTATTGTGTCATTTTAATATATTCTTGCATGACCATTTACTTCAAGGGGTGGCGCAGAACGCAGATCTGGGTGGTGAAAAATAATTAATAAAAACAAATGACTTTTATTTAATTGTCAACAATATTGTCTTCAAAATAAAAAAAAATTACGATCGGAACTTACAAGAATTGGGTTAAACCCTTGTTTACCTAACCCCCAAAGAAAGGATAAAAGTCTATAAATACACAAAAGAAAGAAAGAAATCGACTCCCATCTGACATCTTTGAAAAACCTCGAAGAGAGTTCAGGACCCAACTTCATAAAGTCTGTAAGCATTAAAAACTTGCCAAGCACAGAACAATCTTGCTTATCGGATTCAGGTTACCAGCTAAAATTTCATGAAGTTTACATTGTTGCCACTGGTTCCAAACTCAATTTTTGCTTAGCAAAGAAATCTGCTAAGCAGTATTTTCTGCTTAACAGGTTTATGAAGGCCCAGCCAGGTGTCTACAATAATAATTGGAAACTTCGAGAGTTTATCTTTAAAAAGTAGAGGGCGCTGTTAGTAATAGCTGGTTCGCCAAAAGGGAAGGACACGGAACGTTGGTGGAATGCGACGTCGTCTGCCAAACTATTCACCTGTATGGTACCTCGCTCATTAAGCGACGACTCGTGTATTTATGCTACGCAAGAAAACCAACCAATGAAGCAGTGAACAGGCTAATGTTTATATTCGTAAAGCTCGCAAGTGGTGGTGTTTGTTTCTTCGGTAAGTTATTTCCGATTTATTCAAACTATTTAGTCACTAATTTTCACAATTGATTACTTTGTAATAAAAGGACAGAAAAGTGGAGCTGTAGTGAGGACCATGTTCAGTAAGAACATCCAGTCATAGAGATTTCAATGTCTGATGTCGAACTAGAATTCAGTTTTAATTTTGCGATATATTTTCCGTGTGTCACTGTGCTGTCCTCGCACATAGTGTGTTTCTTTTTCAGCATGTTCAATCCCAGTCACGTGAGTGTTAGTGATGGGTTTATGTGGTATTGGTAGGTACTGGTACTTAGTCAAGTCACGCAAAACTGCCCCACCACCAGCGGGCAGGTGGGGGGGGGGGTGTGGCAGTGGAGCATTGCTTTTCAAAAGGGGGCCCAAGGGGGGGAAGGGCCCTTTTTTGTATGTAATGTCAATGTGGGAATCATGTCATGCTTATTGTTAAAGTATTTTCTTTCTTTTTGAAGGGCACTAAGTATCCATTTATTAATTTTTTACTTTTTGGGGGTGCGGGGGGGGGGGATGCACCTGTTGGGCATTGGAAAAATGTGGGTGGGGGGTGGCACTGCCCCCCAAGCAAGCCCCCCCCCCTCCAATGGTCTATCAATAGACCCATACGGGTAGCACGTATGACACATACAGTCTTGCTCTCCTCACCCCCCCCCCCCACTCCTAGAACTATATGAGGTTCGTTCCAGTATCGTCTATAGTGGAAAAAACCTCATTCATAGTTCTAGGAGTACCCCCCCACCCCCCACCAACATGTCAAACACAAAAGGTGCAACTTTTCACAATACAGCAACCCAAAATGGTGGAAATTTGTTTACATTAATATTGTAACTGGATTCAATCTAATGTGTCGGTCTCCTGTCATATTTTTGGCCACGTGTCCGCTGTTGTGTAGCATTTCGAGGGCTGTCCACACAACTCAAGTTCTCGTGGCTGAATCATCGGAGTGTGGGTTCGAGTCCCCGTCATAGCACTTGTGTCCTTGTGCATGACACTGGAACTATACCATAATTGCTTCGCATCACCCAGGAGTGAATATGGGTACCTGGGAGGCTAGGGATTGTTAATGTGAATGATTAGCAACATGTGCCGCTATTTGGTTAACGATGCTGCATACTCCTAAGGAGTTGAGATGGTTTCAATAATGCTTAAAGGGGCTGTGTCGTCATGATCAAAGGAGGCCTTCGGCTGTACATGGAACTATGAACTCTCACCCAGTTACTGCACGCGCGCACCTTCCCTCCGTATTGAGAGTGCGTGTGCAGTAAGTGGGTGAGAGTTCATAATTCCATGTAAAGCCACAGGCCTGCTTTGATCATGACGACTCGTCCCTTTTAAGGCCCTGATGAATAAGGGTAATATTAATGAAAATTTTCAGGGCTCGAAATTAACACTGGACTGCAGGCCCGAGGCCAGTGATTTTAGCCTTGGCCGGACAAGTCTGGTGGTTTTGTGTTTTTCAATTGACTAAAAGTACCTCAGTGTGTAATAATATCTTTAAATGTCTTTCAATTGTGTTGAGTATTGAAGCATACTTAATACCGTAAGACAAAATTAATGAGGTATTTTCTTAGTGCTTGTTCAAATAAAAACAGTTAAAGGTACTGGACTCTTTTGGTAATTACTCAAAATTTATTTTAGCATAAAAACTTACTTGGTATAACGAGCAACGGAGAGCTCCTGTTGATAGTATAAAACATTGTGAGAATCGACTCCCTCTGAAGTAAAGTAGTTTTTTGAGAAAGAGGTAGATTCTCACTAAAATATTTGAATCTGAAAAAGACTTCAGGCCAGAAGCCTTTTTCAGGCATCTGAAAGCACACAAATTTGTGCAACGAGGGTATTTTTTCTTTCATTATTTTCTTGCAACTTTGATGACCAATTGAGCCCAAATTTTCACAGGCTTGTTATTTTATGCATATGTTGGGATACACCAAAGTTCTCTCTCATTGCATTCTGGTCTTGTAAAATAAATGCTGGTCCAGTAAATATTGTTACCTACATGTACAAGCCCTGTGGTCTTGTGGATTTTTCCCCTAAATTTGAACCCTGGTTGTTTTGAGGGGCCTACTTGGCTTGAAAAAGCACTATTGTGATTGGTCAATGGAATTAGAATAATGTTGTAGTTAAAAACACAATGCTATATCAGACCTTTAAAGAGGGGCTCCAAGGTCAAATTCAGTTTTCTGATGCTCTCATTTTCCAATTGATAGAGTCCTTATGAAAGTGAAACAAAACATTAAGTCTCTAAACCTCATGTGGACTGCGCACCCAAAGGTCTAACAAAATCTGACACGTCAAAACAAGCCACAATTCAATTAGCTGAATAATGCATTTTGTGTGTGAAGCCAGGGTTCGTGCTGGCTTGATGATCAGGGGGCAGTGATGCATGTATCTCAGATGATTAGTTACTGCATCGCTGTTATGATTGGCAGGGGCCAGGGCTCAATGGATGCACCTATTTTGTACTCTGGTGATGGACAGTTCTAAAACTGGAAAATCTAAATGTCCTATGGTCTGTGAGTTCCCAGGTAGCTTTGCGCACAGCCTTGAAATCAAGGCTAACCATCTGATCATTCACTGAGGTTTTGGATGTTAAGTAAGCTATGCAAGCCTGCAATTATGATATCATGTGGTGAATACACTACACAGTACACAGTCAACCTTCCTACTATCTGACCGTTCAATTTCATCCACCGGTTTTTTATGATAGATAAACTATGCCAACCTGCAATATAATAACATGTGATATGAATGCACTACACAGTACACAGTCAACACTCCTACTGTCTGACCGTTCAATTTCATCCACCGGTTTTTTATGATAGATAAACTATGCCAACCTGCAATATAATAACATGTGATATGAATGCACTACACAGTACACAGTCAACACTCCTACTGTCTGACCGTTCAATTTCATCCACCGGTTTTTTATGATAGATAAACTATGCCAACCTGCAATATAATAACATGTGATATGAATGCACTACACAGTACACAGTCAACACTCCTACTGTCTGACCGTTCAATTTTATACACTGGTTTTGGATGATAGATAAACTATACCAGCCTGCAATATGATATCATGTGGTGAATGCACTTCACATTCTCAATACACAGTCAACCCTCTCCTACTGTCTGACTATTCAATATCATCCATTTGGATGATGCATCATGTACATTAACTATACCAGCCTGTATGATATGTGAATGCATGCACACATCCTGTGCACAGTTGCTCCACCACACAAAACCCTTTCAGTTGAACGGTTTGAAATGGTTGCTCAACTCGCTGGAAAATGTTACCAAGAGTCTGTGAACTGGATTTTAATACGATTTGGTACAAAGACTCGCTGGGTCATTTTTAATTCCTCAGACTAAAGACAGTGTTGCTTGTAGCTTGTTTGGAGCAACCTTTTGAACAATCAAGTATTACATAAGAGACGGCAAACACACCGATTTCTAGCAATGGCTTTCGCCGATCCACAGGTTGCTTTGTAAATGCATGCTCTGAATATGTAGTGACACTGGAGTTCAAATTGTGCAATCACTCTTGTAGAGTCTTTTGAATTTTTTTTACTGGACAATTCTAAAAATAAAAAAACTCTTCCTTTCTTTTAGAGACAATTTCTGTATTTCAAGTCATCGCCATAGACCCAGTCAAGGCTAATTTTGTTTATTTTTTGACACAACTTTTCCCCAAAAATGTCTGAAAAAAATAATGCTGAGAATGCTTTGTGTGAAGTGAAATTGACGTCACAGCTCTGTTTCCGCTGCAGCTCAACTCTTCCGAATTGTTCATTGCAAATTTGTGACGTCAAAATTTGCATCGCATTCGCATTCGCACTCTCAGGAAGTATGAACCGGGCTTCAGCCTTTTGAGTTATGGTGGACGCTATAGAGGTTTTACAGGTTTAGGTTTTCCTACCGCAACGGCAGCCATCTTGCCGGTCAGGGTTAGGATCTTGCCGCTGGTCATTGACCGGCAATATGGCGTCTCAAACACATAGTCACGTCATAACATCACGTGACTGTAAAACCTCTATAGGAGTGCACTGTTTAGTTTTGGTGTAAACAGACAAATTTACCCAAACTTAAAAGTGTAAAAGTATTGTGTCCACCATATCTCAAAATGGCTAATTGGAAAATCTTGGGAGTCTGTGGGAGACTTTTGAAGGGGTACCAAGGCCATGACCAGGTCAACGGGGTTCATGACCTTCGTGACCTCCGATGTAATTCCAGGCCAAGGTCAACATGATAAATTTTGAATGTCAATTCAGGACACAATCTTTACTTTAATGTTTGGGTTGAGTGGAAGTAGGTCAAATCTTGCCGACGTTTAGGCCGCTTTGGGCATTTTTGGTTCAAGCGGCTTGCGTCTGTTACGGTCTCTAGAGGTTTGAAAACGTTGTTGAGAAACTTGAAGTTTTTTTGCAGCCTTCAAGATATGCAATTCGTATTTCATATTTTAAAATCAATGATCAACAGAAATGTATTGAAGTTTAACAAAAATGCATAGGGCCTACATTTTTGTTTTCTGCATTCCGAGATTTAATATCTATTTTTTTAAACGGGTCTCTACAATCAAAACAGAGCCAGCTGCTTTGTTTGGAAACAAATAAATCAAAATTAAAATGACAAAACAAATTTGAAAAATTAATTGCCTGTGCAGACATTAGTGTAAACATTTCAGAAAACTACGTCTGGAAAAAATATTATTGCAAAAAAAATATAAAAATAAAAATGTAAATAACATTAATATGCACACTAGATAAAATTAAAGTGATAATGATAGTGAGATTACCCCTTCCCCTGCTTATGATGCACGTGCACCATTAACCAAAACAATTTTTGATCCATATATGCAAAAGCCCTGCATTATAAAACAGTTTTTAGAAATATGGAAAAGAAAGCGAGGTACGTGATAAACAAGTAATGCAGTACAAGGAAACCCATAAAAGATTGATTGATATTTCAAACAGGTGTATTTAAAAAAAAAATCATCTGCTTTTCAGTTCAAAGGGACTGTACCTGTTTGGTAATGACTCAAAATATATATTAGCATAAAACTGACTTGGTAATGAGCAACAGAGAGCTGTTGATAGTATAAAACATTGTGAGAAACAACTCCCTCTGAAGTAACGTAGTTTTTGAGAAAGAGGTAATTTCTCACTAAAATAATAAAAGACTTCTTGCAAGAAGCCTATTCCTATCTGAAAGCACACATCATTTTCTTGCAACTTCGATGACCAATTGAGCCCAAATTTTCACAGGCTTGTTATTTTATGCATATGTTGGGATACACCAAGTGAGAACATACACCAAGTGAGAACACTGGTCTCTGACAATTACCAAACATGTTCAGTGCCTTTAAATAATTTTGTAAATTTTTGATTCTCAATCAAGTTAAACTAAAGAGCATAATTTTGATTGCTCCACAAAAGGTTGGCATGGTTTAAATTCCAGCATTCCAAGTAAACTGAATATGAGGAAATTTATTTAAAATGACATCCATTGAGCTTCAAGATCTCCTAAGCAAAATCCATTTTCCCAAATGTAAACAGATAATTAAAATTTGTCTCTGTAGATAAACAGTACGGGTTAATTAGATTAATATCATGTAAAAACAAACAGCTTGGAATTGCAATGCCAATTCTTACCGATTGAAAGCCGTTTTGTTCTTCTTCATTAAATCCAAATTTTAATTTTTGCTGGTGTACAATTTTCGTTTGGTTAGAATTCGGGGGGGGGGGGGGATGTTGCCTGCCAGGCCTCGTCAGCCTCCAGTTGAATAATTTGTGCTCATTTGCATAACAATTGTCTGCAGTGTAATCAAATTGAACAGCTTGAGTAGGAGGGATGGACGGGGGGATTTGACGAGCGTTGGTTGTGACGTTGCCAGACTTCTTATTAGATTCTATATCTCGTTAATATGTTACCCTGTGCAGTGGACGAATAGAGAGTGTGTGGATCTCTCTGAGTCTCATCTTGCATGCTCCTGCTATCATCCTCACTCCTGTCTCGTTGCTGCCGGCTAGCTGCGGGCATAGTAGCAGGACGTACTGTAGCTCTACCATCTCGTAGAGGTACTCTGACGAATTGGATTGGTCAGCAGACTGTAGCTGTAATGGCCAGTAATCATTCAAGTGGTGGGTCCAACCCGAAGAGTGCCATGAAAAAAGTGAAATATCTCGGGTAAGTGTTTTTTCCACACAATTTCTTTTTTAATACTAATATTCAATAATTTGGTGTTCACAGATCAAAAGCTTGTCTGACACTATTGGATGTCAAAGTGTTGCAGGTACCAAGTATGAGCATGTATGAGAATGCGGTGCATGACTTTGAAGGATCCAAGATAAACGCATATTTGTGGTTGCGCTTTTTTTTGTGGTATCTATCTAACTCCCTTGAGTGATTTACTAGGATCAAGGCTCAAAATGTACACTGGACAGCAGGCCTGAGGCCAGAGATGTTAGTGTCGGGCCAGTAAGTTCACATCCCAACAAGACCCTTGTGTTTTTCAACTGAATAACAACAAATCAAGGTATTATTTTTAATAAACAGTGTTAAGTGTGTAGAAAGTTATTTTCTCATTTTGATTCTGGTCTTATAAAAATAAAAGTTAAAAAAAATTGGAAGCTCTTAGCCCTGCAGTCCTGTGAATGTTTTCCACAAATTCAAGTCATTAGGTTCCCTCCATACTCGAACAAAATCCAATGTCACCATATTCATAGTAACTCCACACCCAAATTTTCAGACTTGGATTATAATGTACTGTGTCTGATCCAATGTAAAGTTAAATAAACAGTTTACAAGTCTAGTCCAACAGAATCACAAAGGAAACGAGCAGATTTGGATAGCTGAAGGGTTGGGGATGGTTATGGATTTCTCATCTAATTGTGCTGAATTTTATCTAAGGTTAAATGTTGTAATTTTTTACTAAACCGTGTATTTGTGTAAAGTTTTGCCGCGATGTGAGGGATAAGATAATTCATCACAATCCGTAAGGATGTAGGCATGGGTATCATCCACTAGGAGCCTGGCTGGTAGAGCAAAATGCACCTACCTTCCCAACTTATTAGGTAGCAACTATGGTTAAGTACCTTGCTCAAGGGCACAAGTGTCATTACCGGGATTCGAACCCACACTCTGCTGCTGATAACACCAGAGCTTGGGTGTGGTGAACTAGACCGCTCAGCCACGACACGTCCCAGAACAAACACCTCAATATCTCCACCTGGGGCCTTTTCCAAATCTTGGCTCCGGCTCCGGCTCTGGCTTTTGCTCCAGTCCTGGCTTGGGCTCCGTCATCAATTTGGGGAGCAGTGTTACGTTTTGCACGGTGTTTCCAACATCAAACGGAGTCGGAGCCTAAGCCGAGGTTTAAGAAAAAATCCCAGGCTTGGCTAAAATGGATTTGAGCACTACATGTATATTCCCAATGGCCGGAAAGAATTGATTGATTTTTAAACAGCTCGTGCAAGGAAGACCTTGGGGAATTGGGGTTGAACATAAAGAAACAAATTCCCACCCACTGTCATCATTTTATTTTTATTCTTCTTGAATGCGTGGAAATTGGATGCTCTCTCAAACAAAAGCGTTGTAATCTTGTTGAAAATTTCGATCAGAAATTGGGAAAAAACAATTTGTTCCAATATTTTTTTCTGATGAACATTTTCTCTCCTAGGATGTTGAAGTAAGTATTTTTAGTACATACACAAGAAAGCATCCAAACAGGTTTATACGTTTATTTTGAGATGCTTTTTTTCCTTCTATAAAAATTGTTCTTTAAAAAAAAAACCCAGGGTTATTCAAAAGTACACATTGCTATCAACTGTTTCCTGAAAACTAGAAGATGTTAAAGGTTTTATACAGGATTGGTAGAGCTGACAAAATAATTGCAGACAGTGTTCATGTTTTGTGTGATCTGAATTACCATAAATCATTGAAAACTTGGGCTTAATCCGTTGTTTTCAGCATTAACACAATGTCCTTGTTGTAACAACCAAAATCACCTGTTGCGTTATTTGTTTTGTTGTACTTAGATACAGTTTTCTCTAATATGACTTCATTTAGAGGGAAATATTTCAAAGAAAAAAAAATGGTTATAGTATGAACTTCATAATCAGTAATCTTTCAGACTAAAATTAAACAATTATGTTTTTTATCCTTACCAATCCTGTATAATACCTTTATACAAAAAATTGACTCGGAGACCACCGTTAAAACACATGTCACCATCTGACTTGCCTGAAAATCCACCAGCAAAATTGAATTTACATCACTCCTAAAAAAAACAGCCAGAACTGCAGTCAGAATAAGGCAGAAAAAAACCCCACCCAGAATCATGAGAAGAGTTTCTCGAAAAAAATATCTCCAATCCTCTGCTAAAATTAAATCCATGTTCTTAAATTCAACATATTTAGTCAAACGTCCTCAGATTTAAAGATTCCCCTTGTAAAGGTTATTATGAACAAAACCTTTTAAAAATATCTCTTCTTAGGAGGCTTAGATCTTCCATACATTCAAGGTCTTCAAACTAGCCAAAATATTTTCTGAAGCAAAATTGCATTTCCATATGCCATAAAAAAGATATATATTTGATGAAAAAAATCCCCTGAAGGAAACTGTATTGTGTACTTATATTTGCCCTTCCTTTGAAAATAAGACGAGCCACTCAGTAACGATCATGAATTATTCTGTAGTATCTCTGTTCGTGACTATTAAAGCTTATAATTCTCAGAATTGCAATCACCGTTTTTTAAAGGAATTTCACCATTTAGTCCACAACTCCCTCAGGCCCGGTACTTTATGGAGGCAATTGCCTCAATGCCCCTTGAAATTTTCCATTTCTTCATAGAGGTGCCCTTTGCAAAGGAGAAAACGCCTTGGTACCCTTGCACTTTCAAGGCCTGCTCCTTCATTCTGAATGTTTATTTTGTTTGATTATTTCTTTTTTAAATTGCTACTTTCTTTTGAAGGCATACTGCTGGAATGGTTGGCTTTGCTTACGTCCAATTTGATAATCAGAGAAACCCGAAGCCACGCTGGCTCAATGAAATTCATGTATCCATGTTTGATAATGGCAGTTTTGTCGGGATTGAAAAAATCAAACCACTTTGGGACAAATTGTAGTCTAACCAGGCACCTCTATACAAGCATTCTTATTAGATTGACAATCTCAAAATCTCCATGTTGAAGTTTGCCTGATAATATTATTTTTTTGTTAACATAAACAACAGGGGGAAAAAACGCAGAGAGAGACACTTTCAAGGCATGATTTTTCTTGATGGTAATTTTTCTCCTTATTTGGAAAGCCTGTGGAGCGCTGCAAATGAAAATTTTATTCTAAAAATCATAAATGTTTTATGGTGGCTGGCGCTTCTTTTTTACTCCTGGGTCAAATTATGTTAATGGTATTATAAAGCAGAGAAATGGGGAAATTCTCTGTGTTGTTTATGTTAGATTTAAAAAAGAATTTAGGGTGTCCAATGTTGCATGAAAAACATAAAACACCATAGTGATAGGAATTCCTATTCCTGATTAGGGTTTTCTTTCAGGGGGTTTTCTGAAAAAGGGAAATCCAAATGTTTAGTAACTCAGTTATTCCGAAGTAGGTGAATGTGGTTGGAGCAGTGAGTGAATTCTGTAGCTCATAATTTCAACAAAGAGGTCACCAGCCTGTACAATTATGAGCAGCAAAAACTGTGCTTGGCAGAGCTGTTTATTACAAATCGTTAAATCGTTAGATAAACCAACGTTTGAATACTTAATATTAAATACTGAGTCTTTCTGGTTACAATTGTTGTAATTTATTGTCTTTACAGTCTTCAAGAGGTACCTGTGTATTTAACACATTGTCAGGTTGTGCTGCCTTCGTAAAGTGACCTTCAACTATCAACCAGGGTATACACCCTTTGAAGTAATGTAGTTTTACAGAGAGAGGTAAATTTTCACACACAAATATTGAATATGAGAATGAAGCCTTTCTCAGGAATCTTTAAAAAAAATAAAAATTATGCAACAAAGGGTGGTTTTTTCTTTCATGGTTTTCTTGCAACTTCGATGACCAATTGAGCCCAAATTTTCGCAGGTTTGTTATTTTTTAAAAGCATATGTTCAATGTTGAGATACACCAAGTGAGGATAGTGGTCTTTGACAATTACCAAAAGTATACCCTGCCTTTAACAAAAACAAACTTGTGTTTGTTTTTTGTCCATCTTGCGTTTGGCAGATGCCACCAGTGAGTACATTTCACACCCTTTTTTCCCCGCATACTTAACATATTTGTTAAAAATTGTTGAACATCTTAAATTCAAAAGATTCTTCCTTCCTATATGCAAGTAAGGGTTTAATTTATTAGTATCTTGTTTTTGTGAAGCGCATTGATGCCACTGCCTTATGTGCTATATAAATCCTTGTTATTATTTAATTTATTTGTCCTACAATAACATTTAAGCAAATTCTTAAAAGAGATGATTAGTTTGTAGTATTTACCCGTTGAAGTGTTTTGAAATTTTCTGTTTCATGATTATTACTGAAATGCTTGAAAACCGTCATATCCAACTGATTGAATGAAATTAATAGTTCATAATAGAAATCAGCTTTTTCTTTTAACCACCTTTAATGGACATGTGTAACTCATCCTCATGTACCTCTTAGGAACGCCAGTTTGGATCAAAATCTAAGGCTGCCTCCCAGTTTCGACCGCAAATATTTCGGTACAATTCATCCGTTGGAAGAGTGATTGATATGTACCTGAAGCTTCCCAGATATTTACAACCCTCGCACAGCTATATGCAACCCCCGTCTGGTTAACACATCTTGAGATGTCTGACCCCGATAGCCCCCGATGTCCAATCTCCCGTTGCCACGGCAACTAGATGCTATGATTGAGGCATACGTTGATGCCCGTACCTGTTCATTTCGGCGGAATGATAATTTTTTTTTTTTGCAGATTCCGGTGCAGCAAATTGTCAGTAATGCCTCTCCTTATGTCATAGGCTGGGGCGATATAACCGTTCTTTGTCAAAGTCACCGTGACAAGAACACTTCTACAAATCCTAATCTTGGATTATCAAAGAGGAGTGGGGGTTGGGGGGGGGGTTCTCAAGTACCTTCAAACAGTCCCTTTCTGGATTGACAGTCATGCGTCATACCTTATCACGTCAAGCAAACCTAGCCTTCTGTGTTATGCAACACATGAGTCTGCCCTATAATTTGAAATCCCACGCCCCATACCAGCATTTGTGCGGATTTTATGATCACCAGTACATTATGTTTACTACTTAACTCACTAATTCGATTTGTGCATTTTTCAACCTGGGCTGGTAGTCCAACCTGCCTTTTTCCCAGCCACTCGGATTAAACGCTTAGTGGCCATCTCAATAGAAGAGCAAACAGGATTGGGAAGCCTGAAATTGCAAATTGATAATTTGTGAGCATTCGGGAAGTCAGTAATGCCCTGCAGTTTTTTGAGTGAAAGTAATTTTTGATTTTAGTTAAAAGAAAACTGTGCAGCCTTCTGAAGATGAATATTTGGATGTAAATTGTAAATATCTGTGTCAGCTTCGTATTACTGTCATATTTTGTCATTGTCCTGCACTTGTCATTGTCATGGTCCCTTGCTGATTATTCAATTACATTACAGAGGTGTTTCGCTTCACTGCATCGCTCGACCAATTTGTAATATTATTTTGTCTGCTTTGGAAATGGGGAGTTTTTGCTTCTACATGTATTTCTTGTTCAGAGTTAGTTGACAGAGCCCAGTTTGAGTAGACTGAAGCCCCAATTATTGCTAAGCACAGACAAATGTTGCTTATCAGAAACTGTTTCTAGCCATAATACCGTGTACATGTAATTAGGTTTGTCTGCACAAAATTCCTAGCTAATTTTCGCTTAGCTTAACAAACTTTCAAGCAATATTTTCTGCTTTTAGCAGCATTGTGAAATTGGACATAGACCTCTGTAAGTACACAAAAACTGCTTAAATCTTGATTAGCTGAAACATGTTGCCAGCCAAAATACCATGTATTGTATGTCTTTTGTGACTGGTCCCCTGCTAATATTTTGCTTAGCATAGAAATTTGACTAGCACCTTTTCCTGCTTGACAGCTAAATTAAATTTGGTTCGAACTATCATAAGAGACGGTGAGGTGCTATTTCTGACGCTGTCTTCTCCTTGGGCATCTGGAATTACAGACCTTAAATCCTCAGACCATTTGTCGCATTTTTTGGCTGTAATGCTCTGCAGGATTCTTTCAGCAAAATAAAACAGCAAATAAAACTTGGCGTAGATTTGACCAAGATAAGAATCCAAGAGGCGCCGGGGGGGGGGGGGGGACGGGAGGGGGCTAGGGTTATAGCTTCTAACCTGAATGGGTAAGCTAGCCAGCTGGGCCCAATTTCATAAAGCAGAAAATTCTGCTGAGCAAATTTCTTTGCAAGAATTGAGTGGGTTACCAGTCCAGCAATGGTAACTGTATTGTATTTTGGCTGGTAACCTATTTTTCCTAAGCAAGAGTTTTCTGTGCTTAGCAAGTTTTTTGTGCTAACCATGCTTTATGAAACTAGGCCCTGGTTTGACATTACCCCCCTGACATGAACGTATGTCAATAACCATCATGTTATAGCCCATGAAGCTGAAACTGCATTCTGCCGGCATTTCTGGAACGCCGGGGGTTTGGTGGCGGGAGGGGGGGGGGACTTTCCGTCTCTCCGAAATGCAAACAGAAGTCTAGCAGGTTGATGTCGTCGTGGTAAATTATAGCCCTTTTTCTATGATGCATGTAAGTTTTTTGCGAGCAATTCCAAAGAGAGCCTGTGGTCACAATGTTAAACAGGCGTGCTTTTGCAGCCAAAACTGCTCCCTTGTTTTGGGGGGGGAAAAAACTATTGATTTTCAAAAGGGGAATGTACATGTCTAGGTTTGTGACATGTAATTATGTCTGGGTACATTATAGCCACGCAGAGTACATGCACTACAGCCTGGATGGAAAGGCACATATAGCAATATATGCTTAATTTCCAATCAAGTCTTAAGTGAGGGTTTAATTGGCATATGCCTTGGACTGTATAGGCAAGTGTAAAATTTGTAATTACCGTTACCATAGTGACTGAAGCACTGGGGCTGATGGGTTGATTTCCCTGTGGTAAAATGGAACACATAGCTGTAGTGCCGTGCTACATTTATAAACTCATGGTGTTCTTAATCAGTCATGATTTTTTAAAGCACTGGATGCACAGGGGGTTACACTCCTATGTTCCGACACCCCTGTTTCTCTTTAGCTCTAAAACCTAACCCTATCCCTAACCTTAACCAGGGAGCTCATGCATAGCCCTAACCCTAGCGTGTAGATCATGAGGGGTTATCGGAACATGATAGGGGTGTCGGAACATAGGCCTTGGGGCTTCCACAATAAATTGTCTCTCTAATTGTTGCGGATAACTATGGAGGGGTTTGGTTTATCAAGAAACTCCCTTTCACCTCTGTGAACAGACTAAAAACATACTGAGTGTAATCTTTGGAATGTAGCTCGTAATCTTTTTATATGCATGCATTCATAAAACATTTTGAATTTCATCTCAAATTCATTGGAAGGTTTTAGTTGGTGTGGTGAATTAAGTCTACAAAAAAATAATATTTTTCAGGTCTTGTTATCAAATTTCGCTCAGCATCACCATTATGCCAAAAACGTTCGATCCGCCGTCATTAAGTCAAGGGTCCTTTGCTGTTCCCTCGAAAAAGATTGACAAGAGATGGCCTAGAGGGACACAGGAGGAAAGCAGCTGTCAGATAAAGTGTGGCGGTTCATACTTGAGAACAATTTAGTCATGGCAGATATCAACACCTGTTTCTTGTTTACAGAGAAAACCGAGGCAGAACACAGACGTTGTTTTTCAAGTTGACTAAAAAAAAAGCTAACTATTAAAGGCAGACAGAAACAGATGTGTTCCGAAACCGCGGAAACGGAACCCGGAGAACTCACATGCTTGGCTGTTTACCTGCGTCCACATTGCATGCTCTACATGTCAGCTGTGGTCATAGAGTATTGAGTACCCCCCCATGTCCCCCATTTTTGTTTTAATAACCAATTTTACAAAAACCGATCAATAGGAAAGTCACAGTTTTTTCCCAAACAGACAAAATGGGAGTGTATAAAATACAATCAGCGTTCTGTGTAAGCGCGAGGTCTACTTTATGACCAAAACAGGGGTCAATTTTATGGGGCTGCGTACCAAAGAATTCTGCGCTTACAACGCCCTGTAAAGCACGTACTTCTATGGGGCGTGGTAGGGTGTAAGCACTTATAGCACCTGTAAAGCACGTACTTCAATTAGCCAGGGTAGGGCGTAAGCGCAGAATTCCACAGTAAGCAGTGCCATGAAATTTGGCCCAGATAATTATTCTTTGAAATATTACCAGCAAAAGTACAATACCACAGGACTATTTTGTGTTTTATTTCAAAACATAAATTTTATACTTGTACATTAAAATTGTTCAACATTGTATTGGAGCCTGGTTTCGTTTTTATCTATGTTATAGTTTATTTATATATAGGACTCCAGGGAGAGCAGTTCTGTGACAACATGACGGGGCTACCCTGGTAAAACTAAACAAAATAAATGTAATACCTGTACATGATGGAAATGAATTATCTTAAACTGAATGCTGATAAAACTGAATTTATGTTGATTGGGTCAAAAAAACAGCTTGACAAAATTCATGTTGATCACATCACTGTTGGCGGCTCTAACGTTACTCCTGTCAAACGTGCCCGTAATCTAGGTTTTACGATTGATTCAACAATGTCTCTTCATCAGCAAATCTCTCAAGTTGTACAATCCACATCCAACAATCTCAGAAATTTAAGCAGGATCTGAAAATATCTTTCACAACAAGCAACAAAACAGTTGGTTCATGCTTTCATCACTTCTCGTTTGGACATTTGCAACTCGCTTCTTTATGGTATTCATCAAAAACAACTCGCCCGTCTTCAGTTAAAACAAAACACAGCAGCACGCCTAATTTCACGCTCTCAACGCTCTTCACATGTTACCTCAATTTTATGCAATCTTCACTGGCTTCCAATTAAATTTAGAATCATTTACAAACTCATGATTTTAACCTACCGCTCAATACATGGTACCGCACCATCATAAAATCTGAACTCATCAGGCCTTATAACTCCAGTCGATCTGGTCTTCGTTCAGCAAGTCAACATCTTCTGTCTGAACCGAGATCTTATCACTCCTGGCGAGATATATCCGGTACTGCTGCCCCTCGTCTTTGGAACAGCCTTCCTCATAACATTCGCTCTATTTCATCCCCCAACCCCTTTAAAACTTCCCTCAAAACCTACCTCATGGTAATTGCCTACAACAGCACAGTTTAATTTAATTGATATGGCTTTTTTTCTGTAAATTGCTTCTTTGTCGCACCTTGAGCGCATACTTGTTAGGTGGATATGTTTGCGCTTTACAAGTGTTATATTATTATTATTATTATTATGAATAATCAGAGAATATGCATACCTAACTTAAAGGGCCTGTTGAGAAGGGGTGTTAGCCAGAGTTTGAGACTAGAATGTCAGAATTTGCTGTAAATTAAAAAATATAGTGTCCTCAATATTTGCATGATGAAAAGGCATCACAGGGTTAGCCTTTTTCTTCTTCTAATAAATGGGGACTGCTCTGAAATAGTATTTTGTCTTTGAACAAAAGAATCTGCTGGTTATAAGCATTAGATTCTAGATTGGGCCAATCATTCAGGTTAGCTTTGTGGTTTCTTCCCTGTTTATTCACCGGAGCCGGGTTCAAGTCCCGCTTTGGACCGGAGGCCTAGCATGTGGAATCTTGGGAATGCAATCTAGTAAGGTTTGTGGTAGCACCATGTAATAATCTCTCTATGGGTTGTAGTAGGGTGTAAGTGCTTACAGCGTCCTGTGAAGCGCGTACTTCAATGAGCAAGGGTAGAAGTAAGCACAGAATTCCACAGTAAGCAGTGCCATAAACTTGGACCCAGATTATCATTCTTTGAAATATTACCAGCAAAAGTACAATACCACAGGACTATTTTGGTTTTTATTTCAAAACATAAATTTTATACTTGTACATTAAAATTTACCAACATTGTATTGGAGCCTGGTTTTGTTTTTATCTATGTAATAGTTTATGTATCCAGGGCAGGTTTGTGGTTCCTTCCCCTGTCATTCACCGGGCTGGAGCAGGGTTCAAGTCCCACTTTGGACCGGAGCCCTAGCATGTGGAATCTTGGTGTGGTGTTAAAGCAATCTAGTAAGGTTTGCGTTAGCACCATGTAATAATCTCTCTCTACGAGTTGTGGTTGTGAAAAGAACCAATGGTTTAACAACTCAGTGGGTTTTTTTTTGTTCATGTTCATCCATGCATCATATACCTCCTCCAATTAAATTTAATTGGATGATTATGTTTTTCAATTACGTGTACTTTTTAATTAAGGGCGCTGTTAGACTATGGTGGAAGGTCACTGCATGGTCGCTGACAACAACCTACTTTCAGGTTGTGGCAAAAATATTCAAAAAGCCTACTTGAGGTAAATTTAGTGATGACTGTGGCAATTTTTGAATTGCTTTGCCTCCCAACTTTTTACAAGAAAAAAATTGCATACTATTGTCACTACAGACTGGTTGCCGCACTCTGAGGATGTGTACTTTTGCCAAAATTCTCAAAGGTTCTCAACAAAATAAAAAGCAGGAAAAATATTGGTGAATTCTTGTTTATCAATATTTTGTCTTTCTTACTGTATGTTTTAAATTCTGAACAAATTGTCACTGTTCAGAAATAATGAATATGCCAAAATCATGAACATTTTGTACAGTTTTTGTACACATTTGTATACATTCATCGCTGTCTACATTTTCACTGCAACTTTCAGAACCTAAAAATGTAATAAGTTTCAGACATGAATGAGTTTGACTAACGAATCACTGCATTTGCAGTGTTGTATTTCACAACGTAACAACTTGTGATTGAAATCCAGAGTTCAATTCAACAGAGCTGCTTACAACAAGCAAAAGGTAGCTAAGCACAAAACAAGGAAACACGTACCAGTCAAAATACCATGTTACATGTACCATCTGTGACTGGTTTCCTGCTGTTTTTTGCTGAGCAGGAACCTGTTAAGCAAACCTTTCTGCTTTAAAAGTAGCTCTATGAAATTGGACCCCTCTTTATCAGAATACATAGCATTGGCAAAGTTCCAAGTATGCATTGAACACGGCTTTTACGTTCTCGCAAAGTGACAAATCTTGTGACCGACATATTTCGTTTCAGCGTTTTCACAAAGTGACAAATCCCTGTGTGCATAGTTGTGTACAATCAACAAAGTAAAGCCACTCAAGAAAAGTGGCAAGGCTCGAAATTTACATTGGTCCGCGGGCTTGAGGCCATTGATTCTTATCGTCTGGCCAGTAACCTCACGACCGGACAATTGCGGCAGTCGCGTGTTTTTCAATTGGATAATAATACCCGACTTTAGTCACTGTGTAAAAAAATCTTTATGTTGACTTTGAATCTGATAAATGTCTCTCAGTTCTGAGTATCGAAGTTTACTCACCCCATGACAGATGTGAAGAGATCAAGCTCAATGAGTCGATTGTCGGAAATATCAGTATGGAAAAACAAGCCAAAACAGGCCAGTAGGGGTGAAATTTTCAATAAAAAACTTTTTTTTGTAAATTTAATTGCCAAAATGTATCTTTTTTTTGTATTGGCAACTTCCTTCCTGGTAAATAACATCAAAAAGGGGTTAAATTAGCATTGAAAGAAAATGTGCGGATGTAGTTTCAATAAACAACTCAACTTTAAACCCCCTTTTCTCAGTTTCATTCTCTCGCATCTCTTGGTGTTTCTACTTTCACAACTTTTGAACCAAAGATGGTATCAACATGGGGTTTTAACAGTATTAAAGCATAGATTATGCTCTTTTCAAATGTAAACAAAAATTAAAATTTTCCTGGGTCGACAAATGACTCATTTTGCTTGATCAAATCAAACATGAGATAAATCTTCTCTAATGCTTGTTCAAATAAAGACAGTTCATGAGTTAAACTGTGTAGGCTGTAGATACATTTTTTTCCTCATTTTGATTCTTACCTTGGAAACATGTTTCTGGTCCAGTAAAAGTTTTGATCCACAAGCCCTCAAGTCTTGTGGATTTTTCTCCCCAAATTCGGGCCCCGAGTGGTGAAAACAGGAGCCATTTTAAACAAAACATTCAGCAACTATAATGGTTGTCCGCAGATGTGTTTTCCCTCCTACTAACCGCACTTTATTAAATAATCTTTAAATTGCCACAAGCTTATGTTATTGAAATTAAACCACATGTGAGCGGTATCAGCGTCAGCTCTATTTTTATTCCGACTGTCAATCGTTAGACCACGACATACAGAATCTAATTAAACCGGGATTATTGTCCGATAATTAGATTTTGTTTTCTTATATTTTCCGTTCCCTTGTATTGTTTGCCTCGGGCATCTGGGTCACTGTGCAAAAATCGTGTGTGACGCAAATTTTTGTGTATATGGCACATGATTAATTACCCACATGATCTAAGTTCCCTTGAACAAGTTGTCAATTTTGGTTTCCTGTCAGCAGTTGTCATAGTTATAGGATTGTTGTAAAGACCGTAACTATTTAATCTATTTTAATTCGCTTGAAGTCTTCACTGGACTGTTTGTTATGAGATATTGATTTAAAGGCCCTGTACACTATTGGTAAGATCGAAAAAGACAAATGTTCACAGATTCACACCCAACTTACATGATTTAAAGTAAGCAATGGTAGAAAGGGTTCCTTGAAATATTTCTGCCTAAAATGCTATTGTTTCTGAGAAATGAGTAAAACAATAGTTTTTATCACGCGCGATATTTTGAAAAAACAGAAAACACATAAGGTCTCTTTTCGCTATTTTCTCGTGATCTCGATAACCAATTGAGCTCAAACTTTCACAGGTTTGTTTGTTTATGCATGTTGAATCACACAAAATGTGGACGCTGATTTTGAGCTGTTACCAAAAGTGTACAATACCTTTAAAGTACCATAGCCCAAATGTCTTGACTTATTTTTTATTTTATTTATTTTTTTTTTTTTTGGGGGGGGGGTGTTTACTGATAAGATTTAATGAAGGCTGCCAGACAAAATGTCAATAATATAGTAAATTAATAATAAATTACGTGCATATAAGTAACCAAGATAAGTCAACAGACTCTTGTACAAATAGGGAGGGAAGCAGACGGATCACGAATTCAAGACTAGAGTCTTTGTGTTTTAAAGAACGAGACATTACTGTTTCTGAAACGTGTACATTGGGCAAATATTTGTAAGAGGTGACACAACATTGGTCTATAGAAAGAGGACATTCGTTCAAGTTGTCAAATTCAAACAATAATTGATCATAAAACTGACTTATAAGGAGCTTGTGATTTTGAGGAAACAGCACAGAGCATTAAATGGACGCATTTGTAGCTTTGGTATTTTGATAGAGGTTAAATTTGCATCAGGGATAACGAATATTAATTTGTGTTTTATCGATACACTGATGTGTATTAAGCACTATACTCGGGTGGTGTGGTTGGTGTAGAGGTATCTTTCCTCACCTTCCACCTCTAGGACCCCGGTTCGAATCACGCCGGGGGCGCTATATGGATTGGGTTGTCAGTCCCTTCCTGACTGCGTGGCTTTCCCCTAGAATAGTTCTCTTGGGTTTTCCTCCCACATCTAAAACTGAAACTTAGTTTTCCTCATCTTCTCTCCATTGGGTTCTTGGCTTCTACAGTGATTAAGTTCGCTTCTCTGAGAGTCTTTGGCTTCAAAACCAAAATAAATGAAATAAAATGAAGCAGTCGAGCATCAAATCCTCTAATATTCATATAGTCCCATTTAGTAAGAACTGAACTTACATCATATGTTTAGAATGTGTAAATTTTAAAAGATTTATTTTAAAAAGACTGACAATGGAGAATACAATCCAATAGTATTGATGCGCAGTCCAATAAAGGGATTGTATACTTTTGGTAATTGGAACCCACTGTTTGTTTCAATCCTATATAGTTGTAGATATACACCATAAAACTAACCTGTGAAATTTTTCATTTCAAAAGGTGGTAGTGTTTTTGAGATATTGCAAAAAATCTGGAGCAGTTATGTCCACTCAGGAAAAATAATCTGCAATTGGAATACACAATCTGAGAAACGTTACTGTAGTAACGCTTCTCTCAGATTCAAATTTTTTGGGGATAAAAAGTGATATCTTTTTCTATAACCGTAGTACTTCGATGTGAAAAGTTTCTCAAAATGCATTATACTATCCAAAGCTGCTGTACTTCTTATCAAGTAAGTTTTCATTGCCATAAATGTTCAGAGTCATTACCAAACGTATACAGACCCTTTAAGAAGAAAGTCAGTATGAAATGAGAGCGTTCAAGGAGCACCTTAACGCAACCGTTCCCGCCACCCCTCTGGCTAATAATATGTTGATCACAGCTACCTGAGATATCAACATTGAAGAGTATTTGTGACACACCAAGCCAAAACCAGGGCTAGACTCCACAAAAAGCCGAGATTGATCTTAAGTGCATATCAATATTAATAGCCAAAGCAAAGTGTGATGTTGCAATACAAATCACTATGGCAACTCGTCTTCAGATGAATCTTTTTTAGTGCTTTCTGTCCAGGCACTTTTTGCCCAAACCTCAACACTGGGTGTATTTGCTCATCAAATAGACGAGAATAAGGGTTTTCAAACAACACTTAATAAGGGCCTAAAAATTTACGTTAAAAGACATCATCCCAATGCAGGAATATAGTGCCTGATGTTTTGGTTACATTCACTCTTAATTTTATTTCGCTGTTTCCGAGAAGTGCTCGATTTCATGGCGCATCTCATTTCTAGTTTGCAGACTCTAATGTCATGCAACCCTCTAGACTTGTTTCACGTCAGTGAATTTAGAAGAAAAAAATTATCTCTCTGGTCAAAGGTGTGAAATGATCTTGCTGAATTTAGCCCCAACTCAACTGTGACAGTGAGTGTCTTTTAGTGATGATCTTTACTGCAAAATGATGCGATATTGCACAAATTTTTCCAGGGTAGACGGTAATGCGGCAGTTCTCATATTTCCATTTCAGTCGACTGACACCCCACAGCCTCCTCTCCTCATGTTATTGCTTTTAATAATGAGTCGCATCACAAACAGTTTTATGTGCGTGCCTCACACGAGTCTCGCATCGCGTGCAAACCGCAATTGAATACCCTACTGTCTTATTAGACAAGTCGTCACGTAATCTGTTCAAATAAACATCTTCCCCACCAATAGTACATCCACGACAGCTCCGATGACAAGTTCCAACATTGTTTAAAGGTAAAGTATAGGGATTGTGTGATCATCAAGTTTCCTGTAAACTAGTAGAGGCTGGGATTGAATTCACTCCTTTAAAAAAACAAAAAACCTATTGGAATACCATCACTTTAATATTGGGATTCACCCACCATGTAAAATTGTAATACTGGCGTTCCTGCACAAACAGTGGGTAATTAATCAACTTGACGTAGTCAAACAACAGCTCAATTATTGGCAGACGTGAAGGTCTGTCAGTTACTGCATTAAACCTTTTAAAATAACAGGCCACTTATAGCAATTGTCCCAGGGCTTTTTTTCTTCCCCTGCCAATTTACAGCAATTGAATGTTTGAGGCTCACCGGCGTTTCTTGTAAATTCGTGCTCTTTGAATATTTTAGAATTAACAGATGGTATTGTTTATTTCTTCACCCGCTGGATAGATGGTTTGCATAATAAAGCAGAAATGTAGTGCTGTTACACGGTAGCAAAGGGGGAGGGGAAGGGGTTGGGGCATCCCTCAGGGTCTTGTGCCCTGTTTGATGAGAGAAAACCTCTCAATGGTATATTACTTCTACAGGGTATTTATCTGTGCAACCATGCATGGAGGCGCAACAAATCTGTGCTTTGCTTTAAAGTGTTTTGAAAATAGACGGTGAATTAGGACGCATCAGAAAACCCTTCTGAAAGTGATTTTTTTATTTATTTTGTTCTGCGGAGTTGCACAACAAATCTGCTTTCTGTTGCATGTCTTTTGACATGTGCCCATTTTATACTGTGCCGGATTGTGGTGTGATCCAGCAGGGTTACTGTCAATTGCCTGAAAGGTAGTATACAGGATTGGTAAGGATAAAAAACATAATTGTTTAATTTTAGTTTGAAAGCTTACTGATTATGAAATTCATACAAGAACCACATTTTCTTGCGAAATTATTTCCCTCTGAAATGAAGTAATTTTCAAGAAAACTGTATCTGAAAACCTAACAAACCACAGCAGCTGATTTCAGTTGTTATACAACCAAAATTAAGGACAATGTGTTTACATGCTGAAAATTGTGCATAGTTTTTCACTATTTTCTCCTGACTCAGACAACGGATTAAGCCCAAATGTTCACAGACCTGTTTGTTATTTCATGTATATGGTTGATCACACAAAACATGAACACTGTCTGCGACTATTTTTGTCAGCTCTACCAATCCTGTATAATACCTTTAATAATAATACGCAGTTCTTATATAGCGCTTTATACTCCCGATGGGTGTCTCAAAGTGCTCAGTATTTTTCCTACAAGGTAAGTGGATTTACGTGTTGAAGTATGAGACCTATTCCTTTGCATAGCACCATGTAATGGTTTACAAGGTGCTGTGGTGCGATATGCAGCCAATCAAACCAGGAACACTTTAAGGTCAACTTGGAATGCATTTCCACAAAATGATGCAGCACCAAGAAAGGCATCGGCTTAAAAAAAAATTAAAAATTGTCCTGTGTCTGTCGAGAAACTTGTCTTCTCCTTGAGCCTCATAATTCATGCACGTTCAGATCTGTGACATTTTTATTATTAGAGCTGCAATGTGGCAGTGTTGATGGTGTGCTTGGCTTCAGGGCTGTAATATGTAAATCCTATGGAGTGATGAAAGAGATACCCTTCACTGATATCTCCATTTCATGAGCGCAAACCAAGGACCCAATTTAATAAAGCTGCGTTAACGGGGAAATTTTGCTTAGCAGGTAATGGCTCACCAAGGTATTGTGACTGATGATCCTTATTCTGGTAAGCACATTTGTTGTGTGCTATGCTAAGCTAATATTTTGTTTGATTATATAGCTCTTTGAAAATGGGCCCAGGGGCTGCTGAGTGCTTAAATGTGCTGAGCAAGGGATTTTTGCTTTGCAACCCCGCAACAAAAAACAAAAAAACTAAAAGCAAAAAACAAAAAACAAGCCAAGCCAAAATGCCATTAGTAATATGTAAGCTGTGACTGGTCCCCTTCTACTGCTCAACAGAAGATTCATTTATAAGCAAGTTTGTATTGTATAGAGGCGCTAGATGAGATTCGTGATTCTGCTATTAGGGAGACATACAATATGAATGCCTCTGTAGTAATCAAGGCCCAATTTCATGGAGCTGCTTAGAAGCACAACAAGTACCTAAGCACAAAACAATCATGCTTACAAGAGAAAAGGTTACCAGTCAAACCTCCATGTCATATGTACCATTTGTGACAGGTGTCCTGTTAATCGGTGCTCAGCATAAACTGGTTAAAAGCAATATTTTCTGCTGCAAATTGGGCCCGAGTACAATGGACAGTGAAATTATAAATGAATTATGAAAGTTAATGTCAAACACCTTGCCGATGATGTCGCAACCCGGGGAAACCTGGGACAAATATGATATCACCTCCCGGTAGGGTTTTCACCGTCTCACTTCACCCTGTCCCAGTTTAAATTCAACATCTACATAGCTTGAATTTCTCCTTTCGTCACTCCCTTTCACCCCCTTCTAATTAAATAAAAACCCAATCTTTTAGTGGGCTGTGAGTGGCCTTTTGAGGGCCTCAAGACCTTCATGATTTATTTTTAACTTTCAGCAAAGTAGTTTCTATTGTGACATCATATTTTCATTTCAGCTATAGTAAATATCAATTCATCATTAAGTTATCTGTCTAGATAACGTTTGGGAGTTATATGAAACTAGGTCAATCTATTGAATAAAAATGGCCCTCTGTGTAAAAAATCAATCGATTTTCCAACCATTGAAAAGAACTCTGTTTCTATTTTTACTCAATGCGTTTATGAAGAAAATTACTTTAGTCAATCCATTATTTGTACCCTGTTATCATTGAGCCAAGCCAAACGGTAACTTCAATGCCAACACTCAATGGATTAATTTCATGTCCTCGAAACCTCATTCAATCCATTAGTCTTCAGCTGTGTAAATTGATCTCGGTGCTGAGGTCAAGTTCATAGATCTGTGAAGCGCATTGACAATTTAAATACAAATGTCTTGTATTGCACAACAGGTTACCAGCCAAAATTCAATGTGATGCAGACACTTTGTGGCTGGTCCCCTGTTGTTGTTTTTTCTCTGGACGACAAATTGTTGCATTTTTGTTTTATATTTTGAATTTTGGTTCCTATACCATGGATTATTTTGGTTCCTATACCTTGGATTCTTTTGGTTCATGTACATGGATACTTTTGGTTCCTATACTGTGGATTCTTTTGGTTCCTATACTTTGGATTCTTTTGGTTCCTATACTGTGGATTCTTTTGGTTCCTATACTTTGGATTCCTTTGGTTCCTGTACATGGATACTTTTGGTTCCTTTACTGTGGATTCTTTTGGTTCCTAGACATGGATTCTTTTGGTTCCTATACTGTGGATTCTTTTGGTTCCTATACTTTGGATTCTTTTGGTTCCTGTACATGGATACTTTTGGTTCCTTTACTGTGGATTCTTTTGGTTCCTAGACATGGATTCTTTTGGTTCCTATACTGTGGATTCTTTTGGTTCCTATACCATGGATTCTTTTGGCTCATATACCATGGATATTTTTGGTTCCTATACCATGGATTATTTTGGTTCCTATACCATGGATTCTTTTGGTTCCTAAACTGTCCTTTGGTTCCTATACTGTGGATTATTTTGGTTCCTATTCTGTGGATTATCTTGGTTCCTATACCATGGATTTCTTTGGTTCCTATACATGGATTTCTGTTCCTATACCATGGATTCTTTTGGTTCCTATACCATGAATTATTTTGGGTCAAATAGATGGATTTGTTTGGTTCCTGTACCATGGATTCGTTTGGTTCCTATACATGGATTTGTTTGGTTTCTATACCGTGGATTCCTTTGGGTTCCTAAACCATGATACCATTTGGTTCTCATACCATGGATTCGTTTGGTTCTCATATCATGGATTCTTTTGGTATGTTTAATTCAGATTATTTTACAGTTCTACAATCCCTTTGGGAACCCTCAACAGAAGGGAACATTCACAATGTGACTAAAATCTCATCTGACACAAGAAAACAGGGCAAGAATACTTTTGTGAAAAAAACCAGAATACATACAGAAACAAACTGCAGTACTTCATGGAGGCAATGGAAGCAATTGCCTCAGTGCCCCCTGGCCATTTTCTTGGTGCCCCTTTGAAATGTTCCAGCTTAAATTGACAATTTCTTCATTGAGGTGCCCTTTACTAACACTGTCCTACCCTCGATGCCCATACAACAACAAAGTATCAGGTTTGTAAACCAGGGTTCAAACAATTTCATTTTCATAATGATTTGGTCTTGAGATTTCACAAAATCCGAAGAACTTCATAATTATTTCAGAATACTAATTAAACGTACATCCCATATGTCTGATCAAACCAAACACATTATGTATTATTTCGAAGGTCATTATGGTAACTCAGCCATTCAATTGCTAACCTACTTCTACGTGCCCACTTAATCCTGTTGCTTTATTAAATATTACCAGTCAATTTCGTATGGGTAAATATTTCTTCTTCTCGCAACAGCCTTGCTCATGAAAATCCGACGATACGCAACGACCTTGCATTAACGCAGCCAAGTGTAAACTTTCAAAAAATAATCTATGTGATGGAGTGGGCATAGCATTGTCGCTGTGATCAAAATCGCTAATGGAAAGGCAAAATGTTATAAAGAAAAACTTGAAAGGACAGAATAGAAGATTATGCAGTTAACTAACATGGATTTGAGTCGAAGAAAGGCACTGAACACGTTTGGTAATTGCCAACGACCAGTGTTCTCACTTGGTGTATCCCAACATATGCATAAAATAACAAGCCTGTGAAAATTTTGGCTCAATTGGTCATCGAAGTTGCAAGAAAATGATGAAAGAAAAAACATCCTTGTTGTACAAATTTGTGTGCTTTCAGATAGGAATAAAAGGCTTCTTGCAAGAAGTCTTTTATTATTTTAGTGAGAAATTACCTCTTTCTCAAAAACTACGTTACTTCAGAGGGAGTCGTTTCTCACAATGTTTTATACTATCAACAGCTCTCCGTTGCTCGTTACCAAGTCAGTTTTTATGCTAATATGTATTTTGAGTAATTACCAAACGTGTACAGTGCCTTTATGGATGAACAACCACAAATTATGCCTTTTGTGTAATTATGTCAACAAGTAAAATTCTGCCTTTGTCTCGATTTCTTTAGTACATTTTCGCCCTTTGTGTGTTTCGCAGGATTTTACAAATGAAATGATTGACATCTGTACGCAAACATACATGTGATTAGATTATAATAAGTCAGTATTTAGCAAATGTTTTGACTGACAACATAAGTGTGCCGATTATTATGAAACACTACATATCTGGCAAATGAAAACAAATCAAAGTAGAAAATCAAGATCACCAAATCCGTTTAGATTCTCTTCCGCTCTTTCTGATTTTCATGAATTCATTTACATAACCTAACCTTGCCCGTGGGAATGGGCAAGTATATGCATTACTTTGGAATAACCGAAATTGCATAATCCTAGGTTTGATTTTGTTTCTCGCGTTATTTTCTTTATTTTCTATGAATTGTGAGCAGGGTCGTACTTTAGTAATGACCCCGAAAAAAAGAAATAGTGTCATTTGTATCCGAAAGCGTACTTGTTATAAAAGATGGTAATGGTAATAATGCATCCTGTGAAAGTATTTTGTCTGAAATGTCTTGTTGAATAGAAATCAATAAAAGTATGTCAACAAATTGGAATCTCCAAAGATTCGTTTGAATGCTGCCCTCATTTTTTTTTTCATTCATAGAAAAAAAAAAAATTCTTTTGTCTAGTGCCAATTGTTTATCTTTATCTTTTATCAAGTACTTACTGAATTTTTTGTAAGAATAGTATTATAAATTGCTGAGATCATTTTATTTCTAATTTATGTCTATTGGTATATTTGTAAAGCGCCATGAGCACAGGAGATGTGCGCTATAGAAATAAAATTATTATTATTATTACTATTATGTTAATATGGCCAGAGATGCTGTTGGTACCTGCTGTGACTGGGCACAACGTGGATGGCTTCAACGTTCTTTATGAAGATACCGTGAAAGTTTTTTCCTGTATCCTCAACAAGTAGACACTGTATTCAACTGAAAATATCATGGGTGATTTTTATTATCTTTCTTATTGACAAAACCAACAATGAACTAAAACAATTTAACAAAATGGAAACAGTTAAAAGCCCTAGTTGGTCTACTTTATAGATTGTCCTTCCCTTAGCATAGACACTGCATTCAACTGAAATTGTCACAGGTGACCTTTAATGTATTTTTTTGATAATTTTTCCTATAAATCAGCATAACAGTGACAAAAACCAAACTATGACCCTACCTTTAATTAATTTTGTATGTCAATTTTGTATATATGTTTATTAGTCATTTTTTGAAGTTTTAATTGTGTCTTTGTCCATGCTAGGACCCATGGGAGACCAGTGGTTACCACTGAAGGGCCACCCATATGAAATAAAAAATAAATAATGATAACACTTGTCCGTACCTGGATTCTTTCCATGTTCAATTGTATATAAAGATGATAAATGAAGGCAGAAATCCTTTAAAAAAATAATAATTGCTGGAAACTAATCAACATATGAATATACATTGTTTAAAAAAAGCCATTAAAATCATGTCTTTTTTAGGAGTTGCATCTTTAAATAATCTCCCAAAGCCCTCTATTGATCCTTGTCTTGATTTGATCTGGTAGTTAATTGATCATTTTGAACCATTGCACTTCAATTAAAATATTCATGGCCTTGATGTAGCATGCTGTGGTCAAGTGGTCCAGACCATTCATCTTAAGTTCTGAAGGCAGAGCCGTCAGATTGAGCCGTCGGTTATTACGCTTGTGTCCCAAGACACTTAGGTATCATACACATTTGGTAATGACTCAAAACAAATATTAGCATAAAAACTTACTTGGTAACAAGCAACAGAGAGCTGTTGAAAGTATAAAACATTGTAGGAAACGACTCCCTCTGATGTAACGTAGTTTTTGAGAAAGAGGTAATTTCTCACTTGAATAATAAAAACTTCTTGCAAGAAGTTTTTATTCCTATCTGAAAGCACACAAATTTGTATGACAAGGGTGTTTTTTCTTTCATCATTTTCTTGCAACTTTTGACCAATTGAGCCCAAATTTTCACAGGCTTGTTATTTTATGCATATGTTGGGATACACCAAGTGAGAACACTGGTCTTTGACAATTACCAAACGTGTTCAGTGCCTTTAAGCATAATTACATCTCATCACCTAGGAGAAAATGGGTACCTGGGAGGGTAGGGATTTTTGATGTGAAATGATTAGCAACCTATGCGCCAATTTGGCTGCCGGTGCGTCATACTCTAAAGGAGCTGATATGGTCTCAGGAATATTAAGGCCGAATGAGCAAGGGTAGTAATAGTGGGTGGTCAGGTTGGCAGAGTGGTTTCTTTCCTCGCCTTCCACCTCTAGGACCCCGGTTCAAATCACGCCGGGGCACTATGTGGATTGGGTTTTCAGTCCCTACTTGACTGCATGGGTTTTCCATGGAACAATTCTCTGGGGTTTTCCTCCCACATCTAAAACTGAAACTTCATTCTTTGTCTTCTCTCCACTGGGTTCTTGGCCAGTACAGTGATTAAGTATGATTTTCTGAGAGTCCTTGGCTTCACAACCAGAAAAAAAAGTGAATTTAAATTTAACGATTTTTTTTTGTAAGGCGTTTTGATACACTGTTTAAATCATCATCTTGGCCTAATCCCGTCGTGAACGACGATGAGTTTGGCATCGGTCACAATCATCAATCATCTCCTCCCAAAACCTATGTTGAACCTCGTCTTGATTCAGGACATTAATTGGTTATTTTGAATCATTGCACTTCAATTAGAATATCCATCGCCTTTATGGACCTCCACACAGTAAGACCACATCTGAATCAAGCGACTTTGGCTATGGCTATGGCCTGGCTACGGCTATGTTTATAATTACGCCCTCTAGTGGCAGCTCATACAAATTGTGTTACACAAATTATAGAAGGTTCAAAACACATCGAACGCCTTGAGGACAGGCTAGGGTGAACCCCGCCTACACAATTTTAGAAAGGTCTACAGGGTTTGATGGCTTTCAGGCCTGATGCTTTGTTTTTGAAAGGGCAAGGGCACCAAGGCGTTTTCTCCTTGATGAAAGTGAACCTCCATGAGGATATTGTAAATTTCTATTTGGACATTTCAAGGGGCACGAAGGCAATGACCAGGGGCAACGGAGGCAGTTGCCTCCGTATATTTAGAGTATCAGGGCCTGGGATTTAGCCAGAATTAAGGATTTTCTTGGATGTTGGAGTTGGGATTGTTCTTTTACCAAACATCCGAACGGACTTTGAACGTCTTGCTCTTTTATGATAAATCATCTCAGACAAGGTCGAGATTGTACACATCATGAGAATTAGATTCACTCCGGGATTTTAATTATAAAAATCTGGAAGGATTTCTAAAGGAAACTAAGTGATGTGTGTGTGTGTACGTGTGCTGCATTTTGAAGGAGGGTGCGTGCCACGAACCATCTGACATGGTAACTGTCTTTATAGTCCGAGGAATTCAAATTGAAGCGTTAAAGGGTGTTTGTAACATTGGTAAGAGTTAAAATATAAATGTTCACAGATTCACACATACCTTACGTGGTATAAAGATGGTTATGATGGGAAACTCCCTTTAGAATATATTTGCTTTAAATGCTATAGTTTTTGAGAAATGAGTAAAACAATTACATGTAATTTTGATCTCATGAGTCAAAAACTTGATGTTTGAAAACAGTGAAAACACTTAAGGTTTTTCCCCACTTTTTTCTGGTGATTGCAATGACCGATTGAGCTTAAACTTTCACAGGTTTGTTGTTTCATGTATATGTTGGGATACACCAAGTGAGGATACTGGTCTTTGACAATTACCAAAAGTATAAACTCCCTTTAACTTGAGACTACAAGCAAGTCATTTCACCAGACAATTATTCAAATCTAAACTCGCAAAGGGCTTTATGGTCTCCCTGACAATTGCATTGGTGTCCCTCAAAGTATTCCAGTAGAAACTAACATTAAGGGCAGCGTTTTATATCAAAGAAAAAAACCCTTGCCCTTTCATTTCAAGAAGGATGTACTCAGACTTAATGAAATATCAAGGTTCAAACTTCTCTGTTCTTGACTATAAAGTATGTTGTTCTTGCTGTACATAACTATTATATACCCCCATCGTCAATTCAGTATGATGGATAATGCAGAGTCTTAGTGGGTGTAGAAACCACATTAGTTTACTGAACGTCTTGAGATAAGGCCACAGACAAAATTTGTTTGTTTGTCCTTTTTTTTCTTCTTCCAAAAATGTTCATTAAAATTCTCAAAATCATTTGTCAAAAAAAGTTGAAACAGCAAGAAACTATATACTGAATATAAAGCAGTTTACCAACTCACGGTGTTTATACATTCCTGACTTCAATTCCAATCTAGTCTCGATTTGGTTTTAAATTACTCTGAATGGAATTGTGCATAGCTACTTTTTGTAAAATTCGCCGTATTTTTGACCGCGTGAGGGCGTTTGTGGACCAATGTTTACGTGATGAAAAACAAGTAAACAAACAGGTTTTTAAATTTTTTGTTATTATTATGTTTGTGTATTTCGTCATTGATGCAAGAAAACTACATACAGGCAATAAAAATAAGATGAAACTGTAATTGTGTTGCAAGACATTCCCTGAAAAAAGCGCCCTCATGCGTTCAAAAATATGGTCAATTCGCCGTATTTTTGACCGCGTGAGGGCGCATGTGGACCAATTTTTACATGATGAAAAACAAGTAAACAAATGGGGTTTTTTCATTTTTGTTATTATTAGGTTGATGTATTTCGTCATTGATGCAAGGAAACCACATACAGGCAATTAAAATAAGATGAAACTGTAACTGTGATGCAAGACATTCCCTGAAGAAAGCGCCCTCATGCGTTCAAAAATATGATCCATTGGGCCTCTGGTCTGCAGAGAAAGAGTATTAGCCCCCTCTTGTGTTAGGATGAATCCAGGCTCTGTACTTCTCTTTTTCTTCTGGAGTACACTGACAGCCAATTACCGCTAGAGGTCAGCCTTGGGAATTGTGATGGTGCAGTCGGGGGAGATGGGGGAACGAGTTTGATCTCGTGATGGGATCTGATTCATTATACGGACGCTCTCCGAGGGTTACTGTTTGTGTTATGCCCCGGGTATAACCTTACCATCTTTGCTAAATTAACATGGGAAAGATAATCCCACACTTTGTCAACTACTGCTCATATTATGTTTGCCGCTGGTTGTTCATTTACATGCAGGACGTGTTCAAGTCTGCAAAAAAACAAACCCACGGAAACTGGAGCAAACAACTTTTTTTTGTGTGTTATAAATTTGACACTGAGGTTTGCACTTTTGTGGTGTTATAACATGTTTACTTTTGGCGCATCCGTTTTGAACTCGCTGCCCTGTATGCAGTAAATTTGTTTTTCAGGCATGTAATTTTTCAGGATTTTTCAGGATTTCCAACATTTTCTCAAAATCTCTGTAAGCTTGTTACTTTTCTTGTCAGAAGTAGAGCAGTTACAAGAAGAAAAGGCGCAGTCCACATTATGTCCAAACATGAAGTCTTGTCAGCGTTCTCGATTAACAGTGGTCCGCTGGCCAAATGCCAGCTGAAGCACCTGAGGACCAGTCGAAATTCACTCCAAGTGGTCCGGCTGGCTAGTTCAGTGTTGAAAAGCATCCCTAATTCATTTGAAATATTGACTAGTGGAAAAACTGGTGGACTAGTGAAATGACAAGCTAACTGGTTCTGCTGGCTAGTCACTGAAAAAGGCAAACCCTGCTTGTATTTCTGGTGATGTTCAGAGTGTGTTAAACACCTTAATTTGTGAAAATCTAGGAAGTTCTGGGTCTAGAATGAGGGGCTACCTGGGCCTGCAAACCATTTTCTAGGAATGTTCACATTCGTCCAGTCTCAATCCTGGGCCCAATTTCATAGAGCTGCTTAAGCAGAAAATATTGCCTAACAATTTTCTGCTTAGCAGAAATGAGCAGGATACCAGTCACAAATAGTACATGTGACATGGTATTTTGGCTGGTAACCCTGTTCCAGTAAGCATAATTATGTTGTGCTTAGCTACTTTCTGTGCTAAAGCAGCTCTGTGAAATTGGGCCCTAGTTTATCGCTAATAACTCCTATGCAACGCAGCTCAGTACTCCTACCCTCAATTCGAGTCGGGATGTTCAGACCAACAGACTATCACCCTTCAGGGGTCAAAATTGCAGAGATCAAAGTGGAAGCTTAGTTTCCTCTTTTCATATGTAATTTTTTTTCAGTGACATTTAAAACTGAATAAATCTGTGCCCTATTTCATAAAGCCCTAAATCACGCTAAGCAGAAACAGGCTACCAGCCAAAAAGCCTTTAAGTTTACATTGTTGCGACATTTCCTTTTTTGTGGTAATCAGCACCAACACCATAATTTTGACTCCATGCCACAATCTGATGTCGGGGTGGATTTTGTCCTGTCCCCCCCCCCACCCCCAGTGTGTGTGTGTGTCCCCCACACAGTAAATTAACATGGACTGAACGATGTTGAATCAAAAGAGGGCGCTATCAAACAAAATTTCTACACAAATCGCCATATGGTGTAAATCAATCTCCTGCCACAGCATTATTATTTTTCTTGAGACACCTTTTTTTCAATCTCATCATTTTATAAGGACCTTCTTGTCCCTTATCTTCATGAGATTCAATCTCGCATCGTGCTTTCTTGTTTAAAGACGGTCAGATTATTGATTTGACCTGATTTTTTCTGAAGTTTGATCCGATTCTGAACTCTGGCATGAATTATTTTCAAAGTACCTCACTCTCAAATGCAGAATTTGTTTATTATCTCAAGTTAGAAGAGGGCATTTTTAAAGGATTCTTGTAGTGTGTTCTAAACAGGCTTGCAATAAATGCTACAGTAATTGCACTCTTAATCATTGATGAAGGTGATAAAGATAACAAAAGCGCATTGACCTTTTTCTTGAAGTCGGAAGATCCTGTCTTACTCATCCTCTGCAAAATGAGGACAGATGATGAAAATGGCTTTATCACAGTCACGAACAGCGGAGTCGCGTTAGTGCTCAGGCCCGTTCCAAAGAGGAGAAAATGATGTCAGCCCGGGGTGTGTCTATCCTGACAAATATTTCCCCTCTTCCTATGCAGACCGTAAGTAGCCACCATTCATTCAGCCTTGGAGTGTGTTCAGATGAAATAGAGAGATTCCACGATGAGTAATGAATGCAATCGGTTCAGGAATTAATTGTGGCGGGCTGTTCCATTTTTGCAGCAGTGCGTACAATTACCCCTCCGTTTTTTTGTTTGCACACATCCCGGCGGTTTGGAGACAGATGGAGCAGTCCAATGTGATTTCCAATGGAGGGGGTATCAAAAGATGCAGGTAATTATGAGCAAGTTCAAGTGAGCTCAACTACACGATGCAGGAGGTACAGCTAAGTGAAATGTGCCAATCTGGACGAATAACCAGCCAAAAGTTCCTGTCCTCACTCCGTGGTTGACACAGCGACCACAGGGCACCGATGATGCACTAAAGACGTCCAGAAGGAGATAGATGCGTTAGGCCATTCAGGGGCCAATTATCTACACTTGTTGAGAGGCTTACTTGTGAGGCTCTCATCGGGCGAGGAGGATTAGTTGGTTGGACATGGTGAGAGGAAATTGATAACAGATCAGAAATCGTCGAGATTTGGGGGAAAAGCACTGGAGACGAACTCATCAAACTGATGAGGAGTCCATTTACAATATTCTTAATAAGCCAAAAGGAATATATACTAATTTACCACTGGCGGACCTTGTGTAAATTTGGCAGAAAAAAATATATCGTCTGATGTAGCGTGTAGAGCCTGCAAAAGAGATCAGAGGAACTGATAGGCGGAGTTGTCCGCAGAGAGTCAGAAATATTTACTCGGATCTATAACTGGTGAGGTCGCTGACTAAAACAATAGGAAAAATTGGAGAGACGACGCCGGAGGAGATATCTCTAGAGTCCATTACACTCTCGCCCTCCATGGATAATCAAGACGGCAACACTGGACCGACGCTGACGGTGTCTAAGATGACCGATAAGAAAACACGTTTCTCGTTTCGCCGGAGGTCTGTTAGAGACAACTCGGAGTCGGGTGATGGAGGGCCCAAGCCCCAGAGTATTTCAACTTTTATCAGGTAAAGCAATAAATGCGAGTTCTCATGGAGAAAATGAGTATAGGATGTCCCCCTAACCTGTGTAGACCTTTATCACCAATTTTGCTAATTGATTGATTGTTTGATTTATTTATTTTCTGATTGATTGATGGGTTTATTGATTGATTGACTGACTGTTTGGTTGATGGATTGATGGATTGATGGATTGATTGATAGTTTGTCTTGATTGATTGATGGATGGATTGATTGATTGATTGATTGATTGATTGATTTTGTTTTTTATTTATTTATTTATTTGAATATATATTTATTAATTTTTTTACTTTTTTTTGTTTTACTCATTTATTTATTTATTTATGTATTTATTTATTTATTTATTTATTTATTTATTTATTTATTTATTTATTTATTTATTTATTTATTTATTTATTTATGTATTTATTTATTTATTTAGTTATTTTTTATTTATTTTTTTTTCATTTTTTATTTATTTAGTTAGTTATTCATTTATTTATTCATTCATTCATTTATTCATCAGGCTTTACAAAAACATTACATTACATACAGAAGACTTAGAATAGCAATCAGAACAAAAAGGATGACGAGAAAAGAATATGTGGAAATATACAACAACAACAGTAAAAACAGCAGCCCGTGGATTGCCCAAAAGCAAACTAAATCACTGTCTAAAAAAGCAACCCCTGTAAAAAAAAACATTAGAACAAACAATAACACCTGATAACAGTTTTCAAAGACAAGTAGAGTAAACGATAAATCTGGGATCGTTTAAATTAATCCATTGATTGTGTTTCAGTTGTATTTTTACAACTGCAAAGCGATTGGCCATAAATTTAAGAACTGTGACCTCTAAACAAACAAAATCCAATATAGGCTTTCGCCTCTCTCTTTCTCTCTCTCTTTCTGGTCCAATATCCCTCAAGTAACTTGAAGTTAATAGAGAATAAGAATAAGAGAACCACCACTGCTAATTAGGCCTACTGCTAATATTGATAGACATTTTGGGTCTCCACTTTCAAGTGTATAATCGTCATATGCGTCTTATTGGCCAGCGTTTTTCGTCTTGGGCTCGTGGACAAAAATCCATAGCTCCCCCTGAAGCACTGAATGATATTGATTGATCGTGTTTGCTATTGGCCTTCATAATGCTGGTAAAGGTGCTGCAATGGGTATTGAAACATCATTTCAGGGCATCAGGTTGGCTCAGTGGTTTATTTCCCCGCCCTTTTCACCTCTGTGGACCATGGTTCGAATCCCACCTCTGTCCTGAAGCCTTGCATGTGGATTGGGTTTTCAGTCCCGACCTGATTGCATAGATTAATCCCCCCCCCCATTTAGGTTTTCCCTCCCATATCTAAAACTAAACATTTCCCTGTTCACTGTACTGTTATTGGCGCTAGTGCTGTTGGATGTGTTAAATAAATAAATAATAAATTTCAAATCACCAATCTGCGAGAAAACACAAATGCAGACAGTACGTGTGCAATATGCTTGTTTTTGGTGAACACGATTCCTTCTCAAATGGTCTAAACAAATGGCTATAAGCCCTCTAGACCCCAAGAAACACTTTCAATCCCAAAATAAATTCACACATGCCCAAGGGACAATATTGCAATATTGTAATATGTGCAATGTGGCACATTGTCAAATTTGTAACCATCACGTAGCTGATGTTTTTGTAAAATCTTCGTGTAGGAACTTCCAAATATTTTTCTCGATGCCAATGAAATATTCATTGAAAAGTGATGGGGCTACCCTGGTAATATGAGACAAAATAAATAAAATAAAGACCTTTGTATCACTGCAGCCATCTTATGTTGTGCACCACTCAAATAATTAGATCGTTCTAGGGTACACCTCACTAAATAAACTCCCATAGCATAGAGTGAAAAATTCTAAATGTTCAACAATACAAAAAAATACTTAGAAGTCTCACAGCTTTGTACAGTAAAGGGAAAAGGCCCGGAGAGTTATTGAAATTAATTTTCCAAATGTCCGAGCGTCAATCTTGAAAAATGTTCCTACACCTCTCGGCAAATAGAGCCATTTTTTCTAATATATAATATTTTGAGGGCCTACAAAATATAAATGAGGTCGACGCTCTGTTTTCTCCCTATTTAGTGGGGTGCACCCTCTATTGCAACCGATAACAGCCGTGAGTTTTACCAACCAGTGTTGAGCATAAGTATGGGCGGCCTTCACTGCAAATATTTACAACAGTTTATCATTTAATACAACAATGCTATCAAATTACCCACATAACTGATGAATCAATTGTGCTACCCAAAACAAAAATGAACACACATTCTTCATAAAAAAGGGAATTTAAAGGCACTGTACACGTTTGGTAATTACTCAAAATATGTATTAGCTTAAAAACTGACTTGGTAACGAGCAACAGAGAGCTGTTGATAGTATAACATATTGTGAGAAACGACTCCTCTAAAATAACGTAGTTTTTGAGAAAGAGGTAATTTCTCACTAAAATAATAAAAACTTCTTGCAAGAAGTTTTTATTCCTATCTGAAAGCACACAAATTTGTACAACAAGGGTGTTTTTTCTTTCATCATTTTCTTGCAACTTCGATGACCAATTGAGCCCAAACTTTCACAGGCTTGTTATTTTATGCTTATGTTGAGATACACTAAGTGAGAGCACTGGTCTTTGACAATTACCAAACGTGTTCAGTGCCTTTAATACAACAATGCTATCAAATTGCTCACATAACCAATAAATCAAATGTGCTACCCAAAACAAAATGTACACACATTCTTCATAAAAAAAGGGAATTTAAATATTGAACAAAAAGGGCAAATTTATGCCAACCCAGGTATATATTGTTGTGATACTCAAGTCCACCCATACAAAATGGAAGTCTGTGTATGAAAACAAAATAAAAGTCTTCACTGCCAGACTGAGTCCGTATCCGAATTGGCGGCTACAGCTACGGCTACGGCTGTTGCTAGGTGCGTTGTTAAGGATGTCCTATTCTTCAACGCTTGATGACGCGGAAATCTAGCCGTAGCCGTAGCTGTAGCTGCTAATTTGGACACGGCCTGAGGCTGGACAGTGCAGTAGTCTGACCCCTTTTCGACGTTATGAGAATCAGAATACATTATTGCTATATCGCACACAGGGATCCTGACTTTAAGGTGGTTGCAGCATGGCTAATTTTAGGTTTTTAACTTTATCTATGTAGAGGGGGGGGTTCTTATACCATGGACAAAAGACCTTTAAATTGGCGTGCCATCGAAAGCGTTTCACCAGTGAAGCGTTAACAGCAAATGGAAGTGTGTAATGAAACTAAAGGAATCTGGGACAATTATCCTGATGTAGTAGAACCTAGCACATTTTCCTCGACGTAGACGTAGAATCTGGGCCATTTTGTAGGACACTGCAGAAGAGAAGAAACAAAATCTGGGACGCTTACCACATAACATGAGGTTGATGCCTTGTTTTTTTCTGTTCGGTTCCAACAACAAAGTGGTCCACAGTGCTCCACTTTTACACATGGTGATATATATAGCACCTTACACTAGACTCTTGCTTTTTGATATTAAAACAGCTGTGTTATTTCTCAGGATCTTTCCTGATTTGAGGATTTTTTTCTCAAAATCCCCTTGAGCAAGTTTAAATTGTCTTGAAAGAAGTAAAGCAGTCACCAGAGGGAGAAAGACAAATTCCACATTGTGTCTTAACTTGTGTATATGGTGATGCATAGAGTCTGTAAACCTCATGAATTGTAACATCTGGGAGTTTCTGGGTCTAGAGTAAGGGGGAGCCCAGGCCAGCAAGCCATATTTGAGGAATTTTAACACTCTTCAAATCTCATCTCTTTTTCAAAATAATTGTTGAACATTGTGACGGTTGAGGGAGAAAGAAAAAGTCCATTTTGTGTCCAAACCTTTGTATTTATGGTGATGCATAGAGTCTGTAAACCTCATGAATTGTAACATCTGGGAGGTTCTGGGTTTAGAATGAGGGAGAACCCGGGCTGGCAAGCAATTTTTGAGGAAATTAAAACACTCTTCAAATCTCATCACTGTTTTAAAAATAATTGTTGAACGTTCTGAAGGTTGAGAGTGCCTAAGAGCTGTTCTTAAACTAATAAGCTGACGGAAACTTTGTGATGCTCGCAAAAAAAAAGACTACAGTTGTGCTGTAGTGTTTTTTAGAATGGATTTATCGCTCAAATGCAAATATAGGCTCTGACTTGGCTTTGACTACAAGGCAAAGTATACCTTTGGTTTTTGGAACCATTCAATTGTTTTAATCCTATATAAATGTAGATACATACAATACAACTAACCCGTGAAAAATTCATTTCAAAAGGTGGTAGCGTTTTTGAGATATTGCCGAAAATCTGGAGCGGTTAATGTCTATGCAGGAAGAATAATCCGTAATTGGAATACACAATCTGAGAAACGTTTTATGTAGAAACGTTTCTCAGATTGAAATGTTTTTGAATCCCTCTCTCTAAAACCACATTCCTTTGAAGGGAATTGGTTCTCAAAATGTTATACATTATCAACAGCTACAGTGCTTCTTCCTACCTCCATGTTCTTACCAAGTAAGTTTTTATGGTTGTTAATTTTTTGAGTAATTACCAAAGGTTTACCCTCCCTTTAAATTTGGGGCATTGGGTAGGCCTACAACTCCGTTAATACCATCCTTCTATTTTCTCACCAACGGGAAATATTGTTGATGTTTAAGTTTGTATCCACTTACCTAAATGTGCTGGAAACAGTTGTGAGATTTTGAATGCCTCAAAACTGCCTCACACATGCAGGCATCAGAAGTCTATCAATGACAGCCACGAACTTCAAATAGTACACTACTCAAATACATCGTAGTCTGTTACAAAGTGTTCATTACTCGGAAATCTACGACCACGAAGTTCATTAAGAAAGTGGTGTGATTGAACAGATGGTGTTGCCAAACAGTCTTGGAGACTTCATGCGAAGGTCGATCACTCGGGCTCCGGCAAGATGCCACTTGACTCTCGCAGCCCAGGGCTCAATTTCATAAAGTTGCTTAACGACCAATTTTGTGCTTACTCTACAATTTTGCTCACCGCAAGCACAGGAAAAGGCATGCTAAGCTTTCCGGTGCTTACTGTAACAAGTGCCTGACATTGACAATGCAAATCCATGGCGAACGCGCAAGCTGGCTACCTAATTGTCTTGCTTACCTGTGAAATACGCTTGCTCTTATAAGCAAATCTTTCTGCTGAAGTGAGCAGAAAATTCTGCTTGCCAATAAGCAGCTTCATGAAAGTGCCCCCTGCCGACTCTTAGTAATATCTTTTTGTACATTTAAAACTGTACTCAATGCCCTTAAGACTTCACCCACTCCCCACTTAAAAAAAAAAGATCACATCACTACACAAAGTTTCCCTGAGCCCCCCTAAAATATTACTTACCCAGTTCACCCCCCCCCCATCTCATCAAAGTTACTTCATTGCATTTAGGATTAACATCTAACCTACCCATAAGAAAACACCTGCGGAAGACTCGTGAAATTAAAGTCAACATTAGTTTCCTGAAGCAGGTGGACGATACCCTCTGCGGTGTTAAAAATCAACCTACTCCAGTAAAACTAGTAAGTCCACAAATATCGTCGTCCCCGGAGCATGGCAAACAGGCATCTGTTTTAAGACCAGCTGTTAAAACCATTAAGCGTATCCATCTTCAGTTTCTGTGTGTACTTTAAGAGATAATAACAATCGCCCAGCTGCTACATGTAACTCTGTAGAAAGACTGATCGGTGATAAGATGTTTTAATCAATTAGTTTTTGTTAGTTTTTTCTTCAAATTTTCATTCCACCACTGAATAATAATATAGTAGCAACATTTATAACGCGCACATATCCACCAATAGAGTGCCCAAGACGCCTATAAGAATACAATACAATAACATACAAAAACTTACAAACACATACATGGAAAATGACATTGATGATGCAATTACAATGATCGAGAAACAAATGCGTTTTAAGCTGAGATTTAATAGTACTTAAAGAATTAGATTATGCAGCGCTAACACATTCACATTCCACAAGCAAGGAGCAGCTGCACAGTAGCTGAACCTTAAAGGCAGGGTGTACTTTTGGTACTATTGTCAAAGACCAGTGTTCTCACTTGGTGTATCCCAACATTATGCATAAAATAACAAACCTGTGAAAATTTGGGCTCGTTGGTCATCGAAGTTGCAAGAAAATAATGAAAGAAAAAACCCCCACCCTTGTTGCATAGAAACGTTTGCTTTCAGATGCCTGAAAAAAAGGCTTCATGCCTGAAGCCTTTCTCAGATTCAAATTTGTTGGTGAAAAATTACCTCTTTCTCTATAAAACTACAATACTTCAAAGGGTGTCAGTTTCTAACAATGTTTTATAGGAGCAACAGCTCTCCAGTGCTCTTCACCAAGTAATTTTTATGGGCATTAAATTTTGGAGTAATTACAAAAGGTATACCCTGCCTTTAATGCCTGTAATTATCCATATATAATTTTTTTGTGTTGGATACACACTCTGAAGTACATTGTTAGACCATGGAGCAATAGACCGTGTCCAAATTGGCGGCTACAGAATTGGCGGCTAGATTTCCACGTCATCATGCGTTCAAGTGTAGTACGTCCTTATTAACGCCCTTGGCAACAGTCGTAGCTGAAGCTATAGCCGCCAATTCGGATCCGGCCTTAGGGTGGTATCTAGGACCCAATTTCATGTCTTGCTTACTGCAGAAATCTACACTTACGCTCGCCATTCTCTGCTTACAGGATGAGCGCAAAATTTCTGCACTAGCTGTGTAAGCAAAGTACTTACATGCACAAGCAAAATTTCCTTGCTAAACTGGGAATTACGCTGATGTTAAATGTGGTAAGCGCCAATTTTTTCACCAACGGTAAATGAGCCTTAATTTGGTTCAAGTTGTTTGATGAATATGGCTGTTTATCTTGAAGCAAATTTGAATTCTCGATTCTTATTGGTCGATCCAGGGCAACAACAGTATGATGTTAACCCATATTGTATGGTCCATATCACACCCTGTGTATTGCGCTGTTCTAACTCTGCGTATTGTGCTATTTTAAGCTGAGTGTCAAGTTTGCTTGAAGATAAAATTGTTACCACACACGCGTTCGTGGAATACAGAAAAATATAGCACGTCTGTATCCCATAGGCCTTCGTCCTCATTAAATATGGGAAGCACTATATTTTTCTGTACTCCACCCGCGCTTGTGTGATAAAGGAAACAGTTAGGGTCCTATTGGTTACTGATGTCAAAACATATCCCTGTATAGCCAAGGGTTTGTCTTCCACCAAATAATTTATTTGAAGAAAGAAAATGCTCAGGTTTTCTTTGGGGGATTTGTTCTCTGCTGTAGGTCCTTTTAAAGCTGAAACTTTCACATATGACTTTTATTGTATCTTTCTTTATAATTTTGCCTATAAATAAGCATTATATTGACAAAACCCAATCTATGATGCTACCTTTAAAGAGAAAGTACTGGTTTTTAAAAAAGAGAGGGTATTATCGGGAAAATATTGATTAGTTTCAGTCTGCAATCACACTGATTGTACAAGAAGCAATCCTCTAGAGAAATAGGTTCACCTTAAATACTCTCAAAGTCAATTAAGTAGCTTTTGAAGACCATCCCCCCAATCACCATTGCTTGTTTCAGTTGCCGCAATTAAAATAAGCTTGTTTTGAAAATGAACATGCACAAAATTCCCTATCAAAAGGTTTGGTGTTTTTTTTCGTTTTTTTCCTCTGAAATTGACCATGCTGGATGCGTGTTGTGAAAAGCAGTGTACTTTCTCTTTAATTCAAAGATTCTCATTTCTATTCCAGTGAATATATAATTGTGGCATGTCGTGGCCGAGCGGTCAAGTGCACTGGACTCAAGCTTTGGTTTTTCTGATCAGCAGAGTGTGGGTTCGAATCCCGGTCTTGACACTTGTGTCCTTATAAGCAAGACATCAAATCCATTATTGCTTCGTCCTTCGGATGGGACGTAAAGCCGTAGGTCCTGTGTGTCGTGTAATGCACGTAAAAGAACCCATTACACTTAATCGCTAAGAGAAGGGGTTTGCCCCAGTGTTTTTGGCAATGGCTGTTGAGTGCGCTGCAGCACCTTGTAAACATTTAGAAGGCGCCTAGTCGGCATACATAAAATCGGTCTCATCGTTCAAAAATTTAAAAAATCTGTCTTAAAAATATTTCTCTTTGTTCAAGCACCTTGAGGTACCTTATTTGGTAGGTACGTGCGCTATATAAAACTCCGGCATTATCATTAAAAATGCAGCATCTGAAAACGGATGGAAGCTAGCTGTCACTTACTTCATTCACAGATTGATGTAATGTATGTTTACCCTAATGGATAATCCAAAATGGACCTCCGTACTGTTTTACGTCTCTTTACCATAATGGACTGGATTGTTTAAGTGGTCGCCACCATCAAGTTAATGAACACAGCGAGTGAAAGCATCCATTTGTTGCTAACAGATTGACAGATCTCGTAGACACACGCCTACGACCATAATATTAAAATTTATAAAAAGTACGTCCTGACTCTGACCCCCCCCCCCCCAGACTGTAGATTTACGCCTTTTGTGAAATCCGTGCGTAATCTTTCATGCCGGGTACAATGGTTTTGTGTTCGATTCTTCTATAACGCTACCCTGAGGGTTGTGGGATGGATGGCAGGCGTTTGAAAGAACGATCAAATTTCCAAAACAACATGTGGACATAAGGGAGGGATATCGGTTTGTGTTTGCGAGATTGGTTGATATGAGGGAATAAAGGAAATAGGTGGAGCAGTGAGAAAGGACGACATCATAATTTCAGAAGAGGTAGGCGAGGCCTAGGTAGGGGAGGGGGGGTGCATTTCCTCTAGGGAGTACATCATAAAACACCTGTTGATTTGAGTGATGTGAGAGTCCAGTCAGTTTTTAACAAATCATGAAAGGACAACATCACAATCTCAGAAGAGGTGGGTGGGGCTTGGGGGTGCGTTTCCTCTGGGGAGTACATACTAAAACACCTGTTGACTTGAGTGATGTGAGAGTCCAGTCAGTTAAACGAAGCATGAAAGGACAACATCACAATGTCAGAAGAGGTGGGTGGGGCTTGCGGGTGCGTTTCCTCAGGGGAGTACATACTAAAACACCTGTTGACTTGAGTGATGTGAGAGTCCAGTCAGTTAAACGAAGCATGAAAGGACAACATCACAATGTCAGAAGAGGTGGGTGGGGCTTGGGGTGCGTTTCCTCTGGGGAGTACATCCCCTCCAGATTTTCAGCAATATTTCAAAAACACTACCCCCTTTTGAAATGAAATTTTCACAGGTTATTTTGGATATATCTACATTTATTTGGGATTAAAACAATCAAACGGTTCCAAAAACCAAAGGTATGCTTTGCCTGTAAGAGGAATTTGATTAAATAGGCATGAATACTAGTAGAAAATGTGCACCCCCCCTTGCCCTAATTGGCATTAAATGTGAAGACAACCAACATCAGCTATGATTTCAATGTGATGTGATGTCCTAAAATTATGTTGAGAAATACTTACATTATAGGCCCCTATTTAGATCTTATTTGAAACCTCTTATACTCATCTATTTGATGCGCAAATAAAACCCAGTTTTGAGTTTTAGCAAGAAGTGCCTGGGTTTTTTTTTGCATAGAGCGTCACAAATGTGATCAATTTAAATTTATAACTAAGACATATATGTAATATTATTTCCGATCAAGAAAAAAACGGAACCTCCAATATATACAGCTTAGCTGCACGTTTAACATTTTACGTGGAAACTTGCTTTATTTTATTGAACGAATCGTCAACGCCAAGCGCTATGTGTGCTTTAAAACCTGAGTGCTTTGTAACATTACCTGAGCTGTATTCTTTCTCACGTCTTATTTAGCATTTTGAAGGGGGTTTGGAGATCCAAACCCAGACTGTACACCAGACTGTACAAAACCTACATGTTTCTGCCTTCAATGCAGAAACATGCACACCTACGAGAACGCAATGAAGTAAATGCAGTCGCTCACCTACATCTCCAATAGTAGAGTGATTCTTCAAAACACCCAAATTTCTATTTGGAATTTCCGTCAGACAATCCCCCCTGGCCCTTGACCCATCCCCACACTAGTTGAATATTACAGTCTGGTACCGGGTAACACTATAAATGTAGATCCAGTAGATAGAGCACAGTTTAAATAGGCCAAACCTGTTATTGCCCATTTTTCATTTGCGCGTTAGATCAATAATCCACACATGTCCGTGTGAGATTGCGGTACATGAGCGATTATATTAAAGCTCAGAAATTAAAGTATAGGACTCAAGACTCCACTCATTTTCAAAGTTTATGTTTAGTAGGAACGAGATATCTCTGATCTGAATGTGCATGATGTAAATAACGATTATATGAAGATGACCATGGGTTATTAATGAGTTGTGTTCGCCATTTTTAATTACAAAAACTTCATCATAATTCTATAAACTTTACATCAAAGAGAGAGGCATCTTTGGTGCGTTTTTGAGAGTTGTATGCCTGATTCCTCAGTTTTTCAGTATTTCAGTATCTTCAGTTTTTTGGCTCGGTTAGTTTGACCAGATTACCTTGGTTGCCTTAGCAGAAGGTGGCCGGTCAAACTACCCATTGGACTCTGTTAAGTTACCTGGGAGAAATTTTCATGGGCTGTTCGCGCGGTACTTAAAAATGGTAAAGTTACCCATTTGCTTGGTTAGTTTACCCTCCAAAAAGTCCAATGCAAACACGGCTTATGACCAAGTCAATAATTTAATAGATGTAAACTTTGCATCGGGGATAAAGAATATAATTTGTATTTACCCTTACACCGATGTGTGTTAAGTTAAGCACTGTATACTCGGTACTTTCCAGAGCTCTGTGGAAAAAGAGAGATTTTCTTTTTTTTTAAATCAATAATGTTCAGAATGAGTTGTGTATAGATCTGAGAAGAACTGTGGCAAGTTGATGATTTGATGGGTATGCTCTGATCATCCTCAGGGAAAATCTCATGTTGTGCCGTCCTAAAATTAAAACGTTTTGTGGGGCTCTTTCTTGTTGTATTTTTATCATTGATTTGATTATGAAATAGTGTCAAGGTTTGGATTAATGAACTCTATAGAAATGAAACGTGATTCCATGCAGTAAGGTTGAATCTCATTTGCCATTTGCCTCTCTGCGCATTTTTTCTTCTTTGTACGTATCTTTATGACCTTGTGCCAAGTAAACAAATAATGTGACAGCGCAGACTTTGTGATGTACTCTTCAACCAATTTTTAGTAGCTATATTTCACAATCAGTAATAACAGGGAAATATTTCTCTGACCCAATTTGCTTCCATGACGTACAACGATACTTGACTTTGATTATCGCCTGAAGATTATATTTTGTTACCCTGGATCCACAAACTGAAGGCCAAGAATCCTTAAGTAGGATTCAGAGCAGAGCCGAGCATTACCCGCCCCATTCGTTGTCGGACACAATTTCCACTCAGGTAACATAGTTAAGACTGTATGTGTACCTGCTGTGTGCTTTATTCAATGTGCGGCGGTGAGTTTAATGAGAAACGCAGCACCCATAGATTCTCATGTGATAAATGATGGAGGTAATTTTAACTGACGCTCGGAGTCGTCCCAATGCAGTGATCCATCCTCTGCTTATATTAATATGCTACCAGGGGAGTTCTTTTGATGCCCTTGTTTCTTAATGGAGGTCCTGTTTGTCTATGCATAAGCTCCAGAGGAGAATAGTGACCAATATATAACAGCTTCACGCTCGCTGGCTTTGTACGCCGTGTTTTACAGAACAAAATGTTAAACGAATCATGGGAATAACGACCAATTTTAATCTTAACAAGCATGTGTTGCCTAATAAATAAAATTTATTTTATTTATTTGTAGGTTTGTCGGTTCAATTTTAAGACCTTCCTTTTGTTTTATGAGCCCACCCACAAAAAACAAATAACACAATGCCTTGGGTATCCATCATCACATTCGTCAATACCTCGTTAAACATCAATTGTTTTTGGAAGAGTAAATTAATTCCCCTCCTCTAGTTTTTCTATAAACAAACCAAACTACCAAATAACACGGTGCTCACATTTTAGTATAAACAACGGAAAACGGTTTCCTGTTTCACGTTCATAATGGGGGGGGGGGCGCAGTCAAAAATAAGCAATGGTGTCGGTGTGGTCTATAAATGCAATTTTCTTGAATTTGACAGGGTTTTTTTTGCAAAGGGATGTTTCTCTGATGAATTGGTACTGATATGAGTTTGATTTTAGGAATACTTAGATTAAAACTATAATTTTTACAGATCATTTTATTTTAGAAATCCTCCAAAGATCTGGGCCCAATTTCATAGAGCTGCTTAAGCAGAAAATATTGCTCATCAATTTTCTGCTGAGCAGAAATGAGCAGGACACCAGTCGAAAATTGTACATGTGTCTTGGTAGTTTGGTTGGTAACCATATTCTGGTCAGCAAAATTTTAAGCAGCTCTATGAAATTGGCCCCAGGTTTTACCTTGGAGGGTTATTCCCTCACAGTTCATCTTGATTTCTGAAAACCTCTCAGGGCTGCAGATAATTTGCACGGATTAAACTTCAAAAATGTCTCAATATATAAATTTATCCTTTTGAACACGGGAAGACAAACATTTCAGGTATTAAGTCCAAGCCTTTTGGGAGTTATGGTGAGGTTGTGATCTCCTGTTCAGAAAAAAAAGAAGTTTTCTTTCATATTGATATTAAATATAAACTTCAAATACATGGTTTTCAAAAAATTAAAAAAAGGGAAAAAGGCACCTCTGGACACTTAAGTGTTTAAATCCTGCTGTTGCAGGAAGAAGGAAATGAAGAAACTTGTCCACAGCAAAAGCTTGAAGACTTCAGTCTTAATCCTCTTTAATGTATTAACTGACTCAAGATAAATGGGTTTTATTGTCAAGAGATTTACATGTAACAGTTCACGAGAATAACTATAGTAGTAAACTTGTGGGTACTACCATGAATAGCACTCTTTTGGGAGAAGTGTTTCTTTCTGAGAAGAAACCGTTGCGGTCTCGATGTTTTGAACAGTATGGCGCGTCGTGGCCGAGCGGTCTAATTCACCGAACCCGAGCTTTGGTGTTGTAGGCAGCAGAGTGTGGGTTCGAATCCCGGTCGTGACACTTGTGCCCTTGAGCAAGGCACTTAGCCATAATTGCTTCGTAAAAAGTTGAGAAGGTAGTGCATTCTGCTCTACCAGCCAGGCTCCTAGTGGATGATACTAATGCCTACATCCTTACGGACTGTGAAGGGGGTAACCCTGTTTCAGCCCCAAGAGTAGGTGGCAACGTGCTCCTGGTGACAGTTGATTTGGGTCGACAGCCCGAATAGGTTAAGTGTAGCCCTCACCTTGAAGTGGCTGTCCGGCCTTGTGATTTTAGGCGATTATCTCACAATTCTTTTCTTTTTTAAAGTATACTCTGCTCATCTTCAGGAGAAGAATCCACTGTTTCTCCTGAAGACGAGCAGACTATAAAAACGCTTCTCCCAAAATAGTTGTATACATGGTTTTATACAAGTTTACTACTGTATTTCTGATGATATAATTCTTCTGATCCACACCGTGAAAAGCTTCAAACTTCACCTTACAGGTCACTGTTGGTCTAAAGTTAAGAATCCACAGACTCACTGAGGGTTAGGATTATTATTTATTTGTTATTTGCCCTTACACCGATGTATGTAAGCACTTTATGCTCAGTGCTTTGTCGAATTCTATGAACAAAAAATCCACAGGCATATTACTTGGGTGGTATTCGAACCCACGACCTTTGCCATTCCAGAGCAGATTTCTGGCCACTAGACTATCACCAAGATTGCCCGGTAGCTAGAGGTAGTTCAAATCCTATATTTCAAAAGAAAGGCCATAAGCAATAAAATGACTCCTTACAAAAAAAACTTTGAGATCCTACTGTGTCTATGGGTTGTTTTCCCTTCAGATATTCCTCCCACCTGAATAATGACGAGAGAAAAAAAATCAAGTCGAAGTTTGGCATATCAATAACTTGTACTTGTTGCTAAAGTCAACCCCACAGACAAGTTCTCCCATTCCCATTCAGAATTTAACCTTCCTATAATGACTTATGAATGGCAGAAAACTGATCAAACATTCAGTTTTCTTGAAACACAATTTTGCACATTTAATTGCTTACGCCCTTTCTCCGGTACGACGATATATCATCGGCTTTAGGAAGGTAGTCAATCCATTCTCATTCTCTAGCTTTCAATAATTACAGCATACAACGAACTGCAGCATGTGAACATTTTTGCCTTATTTAGGTGGTCGCATTTCAGTATTCATGCAATGGATTTTGTTCATTTTGATTGCTGCAAACAAAACAAGCAAAGCCTGTTTTGGAGGTGTTCAAATGCTTTTGACTTCAGACAGTATTTCAGACAAGAAATATTTCTCCAGACGATTGGTACTTGTAATGAGCTTCTATTTTATTATCAGTAGGCATTCAAACTGAAATTTTGTCAGTCAATCTTCTCCGGTGATTCCCAATTCTGTACTCTGTCTGTAAAAGCTTTTGCTGACCCAAATTTCTGGGGCTTTTTTTTTTTTTTTCCCCCGCCAGTGTTAGCTCCGTCTGAGAATGGCGCACAGGAATTCCATCAGCATTTTGGTATTGATTAGAATCTTGAGTCAGTACACGCTCCAAGCTGACTGTCACGAAGTAGCTTCTAGAGTAAACTCTCCCTCCCTCTCTGTCTCTCAGTCTTGGTTCTGCCTCTGTCTCATCTCCAGGGGAACATGAGAAACCCACTCCACCACTTGGAGGTGTAATCGCAAAAGAACAATTTGTCTTCGGGAATATGTTATTTATCATATTATCCTAATTTATTTAAAGGTATTATATAATATACAGGATTGTATGGATAAAAAACATCAGTGTTTTCACAGAAAAAAAATGGTTCTAGTATGAACCTCTTAAAGGTATCGTACACGTTTGGTAATGACTCAAAACAAGTATTAGCATAAAAACTTACTTGGTAACAAGCAACGGAGAGCTGTTGATAGTATAAAACATTGTAGGAAACGACTCCCTGTGAAGTAACGTAGTTTTTGAGAAAGAGGTAATTTCTCATTAAAATAATAAAAAACTTCTTGCAAGTAGTTTTTATTCCTATCTGAAAGCACACAAATTTGTACAACAAGGGTGTTTTTTCTTTCATCATTTTCTTGCAACCCAAATTTTAACAGGCTTGTTATTTTGTGCATATGTTGGGATACACCAAGTAAAAACGCTGGTCTTTGACAATTTCCAAACGTGTTCAGTGCCTTTAAACAGTAAGCTTTCAGACAAAAATAAAAACAATGATGCTTTTTATCCTTACCAAACCTGTTTAATACCTTTAAAAGTCCTGGATTTATTCTAGGCTACAGGGTGTGCGTTTGATGCATAGTGATATTTTAACGAAAAAATGTCCAAGACCCAAATCACGAAATGTGACATACGTTTGGGGGGTATAGGGTTGCTAGAGGTAGGGCACTGAACCCTTCAGGCAGAGTTTGCCCGGGCGGAAGCCGCATTCTGTTTCCCCACCTGCTCTGTAGTGCAGAAGCGGGGGACTCCTCAATTCTCGTCTTGAGAAATGTCGTATGGGGAACATTAAGTGAAGATGTTAATCGTGTTTTTTTTCCCTTTTTTTTCTTCTTCAATTTTCAACCCAAGATGTAATCAAACAATCGGGCAAAATAGTCCGCTCCCCCCTTTTCACTTAAAAAAGATGCTCAATGCTGATATCACTAACGGGAAAAGTGACAAAGGTAGTAGCTACAGAAAGGATAAAATGTCTCGGTCTGGAGGCCTGCTCATCCAAATTATGCCAGCAACACCTAAAATAATATTGAATCTATGAGAAAATGCATGTAAAAAAGAACCGCGTATTGTTTGGTCACTTGACTCGCGTCGAGGGCCGCAATCCTATTCAAACTGAGTAATTTGTCTGATTGTGAACGTTAAGCACGCAGAGTTGATTTTAAACAAGCACACTTAATGAAGCGGGTTCTCTCTTGAGAAAACTGATCTTACTTTCATCTAAATTATTTCATTATCTAAGGAGATAACATCATTTTGTAAATTGTTCACCTGAGGGAGGAACTTATTAGATATCGTGGAAGTAAAATACAGAAAGATTGTATGTGCATCTTACAATGTCTTACTCTAAGGGCAAGGGAACTGTCTTAAAAATGCCGAGGTAATGTCCTTTGGAAAGAGCAAAGAGCCCTTCTGACACTAAAACCTTTACAGGCAATCAGAAAAACTTCCATTAAGGAGCCAACATGAAACATTCAATGGTGATTTTCTTTTTCTTCTTTTGGGGGGGGGGAATGAATGAGGGATTGGAGGAAATCATCCATTAGAAAGGCACGCAGTCTGTTGTTGTTCAAAATAAACGTGTCGATAAAACACTTGCCTTGGCAACCCTTTTTTTCTTTCTGGTTAACTGTACTAAGTGCTGCAAATCAGCAATTAGAATCAGGGCATGTGAAGTGAGAAGGGCCCGGGACGCTTTTTTTAGCTTGGGTCGTCCACTGGCTGCATCAAAATCGCTCAAGTGTCAGAGAGGAGACAGGGAAATCGACGCGGGTACTTGACTCAAACATACCAGACCAAACCTCGGTTCATCCGTCGAGATGCTAAGTCAATAAATTTACACAGCGAGCTTTTTCTCTTGTTGCTGGTATATTTTATTGCTTGCTTTTAAAGGTATCGTACACGTTTGGTAATGACTCAAAACAAATATTAGAATAAAAACTTACTTGGTAACAAGCAATGGAGAGCTGTTGATAGTATAAAACAATGTAGGAAACGACTCCCTCTGAAGTAATGTAGTTTTTGAGAAAGAGGTAATTTCTCACTAAAATAATAAAAACTTCTTGCAAGAAGTTTTTATTCCTAATCTGAAAGCACACAAATTTGTACAACAAGGGTGTTTTTTCTTTCATCATTTTCTTGCAACTTCGATGACCAATTGAGCCCAAATTTTCACAGGCTTGTTATTTTATGCATATGTTGGGATACACCAAGTGAGAACACTGGTCTTTGACAATTTCCAAACGTGTACGATGCCTTTAAAGGAATGTCACATCATTGGGGGTTTTTTTTCGCAGAGTAAATTTATTCCTGCCCTCTTGTTTTGACAAACCTGTGAAAGTTTCATCAAAATAAAAAGGTAAACTGCAGGTTGGTAAATACTCCAAACATTAATGATCATAAAAACTATACTTGGTGAGAAGCACTGTTGGATTCCCTTTGAGGTAATATGGTTGGATAATTTTTCACTCAAAAACATTTGAATCTGAGAAACAATTCATGCATGAATCCTATCTCAGATTTCTGAGGGTTGGTGTCCGTTCATGAATACTGTGACCAGATATGCGGTAGGTACCCGCTGTCACCATGCTAAACGTGGATGGATTTGACGTTCTTGTAATAAAAACGTGCCAGGTTATTGGTTGCTGTTTGTTTTCTCAGCAAGTAGACACTGTAATCAGCTGAAACATTCACATGTGACTTTTATTGGATCTTTCTTCATAATGTTGCCTATAAATCATCGTTACGTTGACAAAATCTAATCTATGACCCAGCCTTTAAGAAGAAATGCTAAGCTATCTCTCTACAATATTATTTGGGAAAAGTGGATCGTCCCCTTTAATGAATCTTCAATGTATTTCGTTACATGCTTGGTTTACAAGTGTCCTTGCTTTTTTGTTCTCCCTTCCCTCACAGTGGTATGTGCTTTGTAAGAAGCATTACTACACAGACCTTCAGCAATCTATAAAACGGAAAAGAAAACCTTTTACATGATTTCAAGCTTGAGATTCAGTTGTTCCTATCCATCTGATGTTAGATTGGTTCTGCTTGTCCCCCCCCCCTCACAATTTATTCTATCACATTGAAGATGCAGAAAAGCAATTTCATGGTCATTCGTGCTTTGGCCCCTGGTAGAGTCAATGTCTGCAAGATTGCCTGACATTGTCAAGGTTGTCGAGTTATTAAACCAACCGGAGGAAGATGTCTGTCAAGGAAACAAACACCAGCGTCGCTGTTTCTTCCTGCACAAAACAAAATGACCCATATGTTCCGTGAACCTTTGGGAAATGCTTTAATTTCTGCCACAAGTAGAAGGGTCTTTGATTAAGTTGTCATTGATTGTTGGTTCTCTGTGCAGAGGGGGGAAGGATGTTGCAAAGAAGCAGCTGCGATCAAAACGTCTGCCTCTCTGATGGGAACATGAAAGGTACTTGTTTCTGCATAATGCTGCAGAGCCTCCACCCCCCCCCCAAACCATGCTCTGAAAATATACACAGTTCGTTTGAAGGTAACAATTTATCTTTCCCTGAATACTAAATAAAAATTAATTATAATTTTTTTTTAATTGCTCAGAAGTGCATGTATGTTGCTACTGGTAAAATTGTTATGACAAAATTAGCCATCAACCGTGATATTGTATGATTCAATTCAATTCAATTCAATTCAACTCAATTCGGGATTGTTATTGTAAAAACACCGAACAAAACGCCAAAGACTGGGAATATTCCATTTACAGTAAGAATAACAAACATGAAGAGTACAGCAAAGAGCCAGGCCATTGCAAGAGAGGAATTACTTGATAAAGGAAAAGAAATGCAAAAGTCAAAAATTTGATGGACATAGAAACTATACAATTCCAAAGTACAGTCGCATTAAAATACAAAAGTTTAATCACAATCAAAATCTGTATACCCCCACCCCTCCACCATGTCCCATGTTTATGCGAACAAATATATGTAAACCCCAGCCCTAACTAAAGAACATTACCTGAATGATGACTAATCTAAAAGGGCAGTGGTATGTTTTATAATCACATAATATATAGTATCAATTTTGTTGTATATTTTGTTTTATCTCAGCTCGATTTATGTATTATTATTATTGGTTTACTAAAAATATTCAAACATCGCAGCCAAAGGCTGAATTGCGTCTAAAATACAATCAGAGTAACATAAGAATAGATTAAAGTAACAATAGACAAGATAACCAAAAATATAAATAACAATTAAAAACATATCCAATTGGGCCTTAACATAACATCACAGATTATTGCAGGGTTAAGCAAGCACATATGAAAATACATTGAATAGAGAAGGGGACAATAAGGCATGTTTAAAAAAAATTAATCAGGAACTTTTGTTGAGTGTTTCAACGAGGGATGGAATGCAGTACGACATCTTAGAGGGCACATTTGGTTGGCGTTACGCAAGTTGTTGTTTCTATTTGGTGGGAGCCAGTGCCTATAGTTTTCAGATTCTTTCTCTTTCCATGCAACACATAGTCAAACTTATTTTGAGTCTTCAGTCTTCAACCTAGATTTAATCTATTGTAATACTTCATTATGATGGTGTTTTTGCCGACTCCTACCAGAAACATGTTTGAGCTTCGGTCATTGGTTAAGCATTTCCGGATGTTCGGTTTCACCACGGTGAGGCAGCTGTTCCTGACCCCTACCAGAAACATGTTTGAGCTTCGGTCATTGGTTAAACATTTCCGGATGTTAGGTTTCACCATGGTGAGGCAGCTGTTCCTGACCCCTAATAATAATAATGCAGTTCTTATATAGCGCTTTATACTCCCGAAGGGTGTCTCAAAGCGCTCAGTATTTTTCCTACAAGGTAAGTGGAGTTACGTGTTGAAGTATGAGACCTATTCCTTTACATAGCACCATGTAATGGTTTACAAGGTGCTGTGGCGCAATATGCAGCCAATCAAACCAGGAACAGCGGGGCGAACCCCTTCTCTTTACGATAAGTGCACTGGGTTCTTTTACGTGCATTACACAACACACAGGACCTACGGCTTAACGTCCCATCCGAAGGACGAAGCATGTGGTTAAGTGTCTTGCTTAAGGACACATGTGTCACGACTGGGATTCGAACCCACACTCTGCTGATCAGAAACACCAGAGCTTGAGTTCGGTGTTCTTATCCACTCGGCCACGACACGCCCCCTACCAGAAACATGTTTGAGCTTCGGTCATTGGTTAAACATTTCCGTATGTTCAGTTTCACCACGGTGACACAGCTGTTCCTGACCCCTACCAGAAACATGTTTGAGCTTCAGTCATTGGTTAAACATTTCCGGATGTTCTGGTTCACCGCGGTGAGGCAGCTGTTCCTACCAAACCGTAACCGAGTTGTTGGCTCGGTTAGGCTTGGTTTCAAGATGGCGGAATCTACAAACTAATGAAGAAATGTCAACGGGATTCTTTCAAAAATTAAAAACCTTGAAGCGTGCCAGTCCAAAAATTATAAAGACCCAAGTTCCATTACTTGAAAATAAAATAATAACTGTTTCCAGGGTATTTTTAGAACATTATTTTTCAAGTACCTACGTCACGAACTGTTTCTGTGAATTTTCCATCAAACAGATCGAGGTCACAAAAAACATGCCCCTAATGCATGTGGTAAGAATGGGACTGTAGCAATAAGAAAAGACTGTTCCATTTCTTTGTATAAGAAACACTTATATAGGCCTAAGGGGAAACAGACAATGAAGACCACTGTGGTGATATTAAGATGGTAGAGCTATCCCCCCTACCTTGTCAATGTAACCAAACTGAAGCTGGAACGGCAAACAGTCTGGCCCCTTTCTATATCACCAATATTTAGTATCTGTTACTGTCATTGCATGTAGGGAACAAGACAAATATGGCTGCTGCATGATGAAGGTCTATCTTGATCTCATCTATGTGTAGCCACAAAAAAGCCATTTCTATCCCAACCGCAGCCGATTGTGGCAGATGGCATCCCCTGACAATCAAATTAACCAGCCAGGGTACCGTATTTGGAGACGACCCTTTCCCCCCCCCTCGTTTTAATGGGGGCAGCATTAGTCAACTTGTCCCTGGATTAGGAGTGCCCTAGCATGCTGCCTCTGCCTACCTGTGATAATTCAATAGGTTTAGTGAATGAATATAGTCCTGTGCATTGGAAACTGCAATTAAAAGCTGGTGCTGGTGATGTATTTTGGGATTTTGTATTGTTTGACATTTTTTTATCACATATAGAACTGAACACTTTATGAATTAACTCTTTCATGCGCCAACCGGTCGCTAGCGACCGGTTAAAATCCCTTCAACAAAATAGTTTTAAAACAAAAAATAAAGATCGCACGACCACGCAGTTTTCAGAATGAGAAAGAGGACTCTTGATGGTGCTATTGTGACCTATTTTTGGGGGTGTCGCCACTTTGCAAAAAACGAACTAACAAATAATGTGTCCATATGATCAATTTATCACTAAAATAAATACTTATTTTCCTGGGGAAAACAATATCTCCAAGTTGATAATAGAGATTGTATAAATGGCTTTTGAACAAAAGTTTTCTGTTGTGCAAGAATGTGTGCTGCAAGCTTGAGTGGTCAAACAATTTGGTCACCAGCGATTGTTTATGTCAAAAACAATTCGGTAACGAGAGGGTTAAACAAAAGACATAATCTTAAGTTAGACAACGAGTACTGATGCTGATGGCTGATTCCTTGTAAAACTCTTCATGGAGAACACTTTAGTGTCTTTACCTTCTCTCATTTTCATAATCCCCCACTGGCAGTTTTGTACGATATGTAAATTAATCGTAGTGAATTATAAATACGCCAAGCCTCCTGCCAAGACACGCCAGCTAAGTCTGAATTTGCAACACGTAAAATTGATGTCACTTCAATTATTAAAACCCTGATTATGCAGTCTGGAACAGGGAGTAATTGATTTAAGAATGCCGGGGGGGGGGGGGGTGGGTGGTTAGGAGGTGGGCGTTCATAAGAACCCCTTGGATGGTTTAAATTTTGTTATTTATCAGCAGTTTTCATCAAATTTATTTGTTTTAAGGTTCATTTTTGAAAGGTGTTTCTTATAGAAGGGGGAAGCAGGGGGAAATGATCTTCAGCACAGCCTCTGTCTGAATAATTCAAGGACTGTTGAAAGCTTAGCCTGTGCGACAAGTCGGGTTGTCGCGACCATTGACTGCTATGTCTCGTCGCAACTGCCGCTTTTTTTACTACCCGTTTTTTTGTGCAACCTCAACTATTAAAAAAGTACTCACGAGTAGTTGCCTCAGCAGTGTTCTTATAAACTGGCTTTCAAATTTATTTGCGTGTTGACGGTAGTCGTGTCAATTCCAGGTCTCATGTGGAGAGACGTTGTTGCGGATTGCGCTGTTACAGGTAACTGTTTGGGGGGCCCTGCAAACAATGAACAGATTATCTCTTTTGATTGTTTTGCGTCTAATGCCTTTGGCGAAGACCTGTTCTTTTCACATACCAGCCAAGACTTTGTAAAGACAGATTATACTGCATTGTCATTGACATTGAGGACTTTCCTCTCTCTATGGGATGCAGTCTGTTCGACCGAGCGTGGGTCAATGATCAGCCGTTACATAACAGCTTACAAACGGTCTGATTGTGCTTCAGAAACACAACCGTAAAAAATATTTTAAAAAACATTAAAATCTGTAAAATGTCAACGAGGAAATGTCTATAATATAGGTCTCCAAACTGAGTTGCATTGACTTTTGACTGAAAATAATCTGGTAATGGGAAAAGGATTTTTAATACGGAAGCAAACTGGTGAATACTGTCATCATCACCAAAATGCTGTCGTCTTGCATCAAAGTCTCCCTTGCTTTTCGAGACATATATTCATAAGTTCTTTAATTTATGCAGAATTCTATAGCTTCTAAGACATGCATCATGCTTGCTTTAAGATGCCCGCCTTGCCTCTCCGCTTCTTGGTATTTCAAGTGCATGGATGCACCCTCAAGCCTTTGCTGTTGCGTGACTTTCTCTCTACTTGCTGAAATTCTCACAACATGCAACTAGAAAATGGCGTTATCTGTCACACACAAAGGTAATTTTAGTGTACAATCCGCTACTCGGACAACCCATTAGAGGTTATGTGTTGGAGGGACTGGTTTCTGTGTTTGTTATGGGTTTTCAAAACAAATCTTGTTACTATACATTTATTTATTTTTATTTGGCAAGGTATGATTACGTGTCTTAAAGGCACTGGACATTTTTGGTAATTACTCAAAATATATATTAGCATAAAAAGTTACTTGGCAACAAGCAACGGAGAGCTGTTGATAGTATTAAACATTGTGAGAAACGACTCCCTCTGAAGTAACGTAGTTTTTGAGAAAGAAGTAATTTCTCGCTAAAATATTTGAATCTGAAAAAGACTTCCTCTGAAGTAACATATTTTTTGAGAAAGAGGTAATTTCTCACTAAAATATTTGAATCTGAAAAAGACTTTGGGTCTTTGAAGCCTTTATCAGGCATCTGAAAGCACACAAATTTGTGCAACAAGGGTGTTTTTTCTTTCATTATTTTCTTGCAACTTTTATGACCAATTGAGCCAAACTTTTCACAGGCTTGTTATTTTATGCATATGTTGGGATACACCAACTTAAGTGAGAATACTGGTCTTTGACAATTACCAAACATGTCCAGTACCTTTTATCAGGTTCATAATGAACTGAATTACAGTTAATGGTTTTAATTTGTAAGAGTATTTGATGATGCAAATTTAGTATATATAAATATTCCCTTCTCTGTCTGGATTTTTTTTTATGAAGCAAGCATTAGTAAAAAGGTAGTTTGAGAGAAAAATTCACACAAATTTGTTTTTAAAGCACATCTGCTCTTTCATAATGACACAATGGCATAAACTTCAAATGACTAGAAGTCTTGTCCACAAACTTCCTCCGAATAAAAAGCATTGAAGAACCTGAGAGAGTGCCTGTTCCTTATGAAATGCTTTTGAATCATGAAAACAAAAATCTTCCGGAGAAATGAAAAGTCCCAAAGTGCACAATGAAAGGCGGTTATTGTTTGAGCCCGAGTCCACGTTTTTGTCTCTTGACATTCATGACATCGTCAGCAGTCAATGTTTTTCTAAAGTGCACCAGATTTACACACTTTTATCCTGGCAACGTGTAACTCCGTCCATTTTCCATGTTATTGCCGTCCGAGGGGCCAACATATACCTGGAGATAGGCGCATAAGCAAAGCCGGAGCACTTTGCGTTTATTGACCTGCAACTACATTAATGTGCCCGACGTGGCTACGCAGACTTCGCCTTGAGTTATTATCATTCGATAGCTCCATAATAGTTTTATTTTATTACTATTGGCAACTTGATGCAATAGACGATTTGTGAATCATTTAGATGTCTTGGATGTTCGTCCTGCCGTGGCCTCTAGTGGCGGGATAAAGTAACCCTCTCAAGCTCATTCACTATTCTAGCTTTGTTTTCAATTACAGAGCCGTCGTCTAGGATGTGAGGTCTTGGTTAACATGTATGTGCTCGGCCCAGTTAAAGGGATTGTATACGTTTGGTAATTGGAACCCACTGTTTGTTTCAATCCTATATAGTTGTAGATATATACCATAAAACTAACCTGTGAAAATTTCATTTCAAAAGGTGGTAGCATTTTTGAGATATTGCCGAAAATCTGGAGCGGTTATGTCCACGCAGGAAGAATAATCTGCAATTGGAATACACAATCTGAGAAACCTTACTGTCAGTAACGCTTCTCAGATTCAATTTTTTGGGGGATAAAAAGTGATATCTTTTTCCATAACCGCCAGTACCTCTTAGTGAAAAGTTTTTAAAAATGCATTATACTATCCAAAGCTGCTGTACTTCTTACCAAGTAAGTTTTTATTGTCATTAATTTTCAGAGTCATTACCAAACATATACAGACCCTTTAACTTGGTACACAGACATTCTGTCCCCATGCTCAGTTCCTGTTTCAGGATCTTTACCAGCGTCTTAAAGCATCCAGCATTTGACAATTTGATATCTTGCTAACCCAACTCTCCTTATAATGTTCATTTGCATATCTTTCTTTTTTCCCCCAAGAGAATTCTTTAATTCAAATGTTTCTTGCAATTAAAAGACAATTGGCATGTAAGGAAAATTCTTTTTGGTGCAAGTGTAAAAAATATAGGGAAAGAGACACTGTGTGATGCCCTCCATGTGAATTTTCTTTCTAATTTTAATTGTAGAATTTGAGGTGTATACATTGATGAGTTTCACTGGTACGATGGAAAACCTTGGACAAATTAAAAGCATCAACAATTAGCATTAATTTGAGGAAAATGCTTTAGGTGCAAGTGTAAAAACTATAGTGAAAATTGACATTGTGTGATGCTCTCCATGTGAAAAATGTTATAATTTCAAATGTAGAATTTGAGGTATATATTGTTAAATTTGCATCGGGATAAACAATTATTTGGTTTTACCCGTACAGAGAGGTGTGTAGAGCACTGTATACTTTAGAATGGCAAAGGTTGTGGGTTCGAATCCCACCCAATTAATATGCCTGTGGAGTGTTTTCACAGGTCTCGGGTGAGCATACAGTGCTTTACACACTGTATTGGTGAAAGGGTAATACCAAATAATTTAGCTATATACATGGATGAGTTTCACTGGTACGATGGAAAAACCTCGGACAAATATGTTAAAAAGAAATTGTTACAGCATGGTTTATACACTCGCCACCTCTTAGTGCACGCAGGTATCAGCAGGTGGACCTTGAAACGATGGCATTAAATACTGCACAGGCGATACACAGATTGCTTCTGCCCGGTGTCTCGTTCACTGGGTTTTTTGATATTTTATGTTTCATTTATTAGAGAACTCGAGCGAGGCCTGTTTCCTCCGGCCGATGGTGATTAAGCACTTCTAGATCTTGTCTGGGGGTTTTGATATTGGAAGCGCAGAATTCATGGGACGTCTCTTCCCCCGGGGGACCCGATCAGGAGTAATTAAAGCATCTTGGAAGTGCATTTCCAACCTAATAAGGCATTTGTCATGTACATACATGTAGTGCATTTAGCATATATAACAATTTGTAATTATTGAAGAAGAAAAAAACGTAAATATGTAACGTTTCAAATAACCATTGTGGTCCCAATGGAGTTTTATATGGGCGAGATTTTGTTTCGTCAATTATTTTAGTTTAACGTAGTTTATGGCCATGAAAATTATACATGTTGTTGGGAATGTTATACTAACTGATAAACAATTCAACAAAATAACAAAGAAAACCCGAGATTAAGACTTGACCTCCGTTTCCAGTTACTTGTAAAAAATTAAGAATGCTGCCCAACTGACGGGCATATTGTCATTAAACCTATGTAATAGACGCACACATTCGGGTGTGATTGGCAAATGGGGTTTCTAACAATAAGATTCTCGTCCCAAGTTTTAATTTTGTTTCAATGCTAATTTGAACAAATTATTTGTATTATACAAAAATTTGAAATTGATCTATAACAACTTGCTAGGGGTATTTTTATTTTCAAGGATTTTGTATGAATATAATTTTAAAAGAAGATTTTAATAGATGTTAATTTTGCATGGGGGATGAGGAATATAATTTGTTTTTAACCTTTCACCGATGTGTATTATAAGCACTGTATACTCAGTACTTTTCCAAGTTCTGTGAAAAAAAATCCACAAGGCAAATCACTCGGGTTGGATTCGAACCCACAACCTGTGCTTGCTAGAGCAGATGTCTTACCACTAGACTATCGAGCTAGCCCCGTGTATTGGCAGCGGGTACCGCAACGATTAATAGATGTTTATTTTGCGTTGGGGATGAAGAATATAATAATAATAATAATAAAGAGAGATGTATAAAGCGCAAACAGTTGCAGATCGTCCGCCTCAAGGCGCTGAAATACAAGCAAACAAAAATGGATTAAACGACATAAATTAAATTAAAAACAATGAACAGGTTCACATTTAACTACACATTTTCACATTTCACCGTTTTTTGGAAAAATATAGCATTTTTTTCTTATATAATTTGTTCTTACCCTTTCACCGATGTGATTACATAGAAAATTATAGTCTTCGATCAAGTTTTTTTTCTTGAGTTTTCGATATGCGTGAGACTTGCACACAGTCTATTGTAGTCACAGTGGCTCTTAAGCCTTTACCAGACATTAATGTAACTCCTTCGAAAACCTCACGGTAACCTCATATGAACGGGAGGTTCCCCCCCCCCCTCGGTATGTTTCAATCAGTCTCTTGGTCTTCAGTTGCACGACAGGTGTTGTAATCATAGAAGAGAAAAATCCATGATTACAGTGACTTTTTTTTCAGATTGTTTGCTTGCTTCATTGAGCAGCAGAGATCGTAGACTCTAGCATATATTTTATTCATTGCGACATTTTAAAGATGATGACTGGATGAAAAATGATCTCTGCATGTAGCCATTTTCACGCAATATTAAAAGATTGCTGCGATCTGTTGTGTAACTAGATATTTCATTTTTTGGGGGGAGGGGCTTTGAATGTATCAAACCATTCATTTATGTATGTTTGCGATCTCATTTGGGGGGGGAGATTGGGCGGCAAGGGTCCTAAACCATGTGACATAGCAACACTGGATGTATTTTGAAGAATTTAAAGGGACACGTTGCCTTTGATCGGGCGAGTTGGTCTATGAAAAGCGTTTGTAACCATTTGTTATAAAATGCGTATGGTTAGAAAGATGTTTTAAAAGTAGAATACAATGATCCACACAAATATGCCTCAAAATTGTGTGGTTTTCCTTTAACTTTGCGAACTAACACGGTCCGCCTTTTAGTGGAGTCAAAGATTTGGCTCTACAAAATGGCGTGCCGTGTTAGTTCACGGTGTAAAAGGAAAACCACACAATTTCGAGGCATATTTGTGTGGATCATTGTATTCTACTTTTAAAACATCTTTCTAACCATAATGCATTTTATAACAAACAGTTACAAATGCTTTTCATAGACCAACTCGCCCAATCCATGGCAACGTGTCCCTTTAAATTGATCATTGTGACCATTGTACCAGACTTCAGTCAAATTTAACTTGCAAATGGCTAATTTTCTTACAAAATAATCCTGTTCGTCCCCAGTGGGACATTTAAGGCCTGCAAATGGCTTATTGCCATCTCTTGTAAATTCCTCTCCACATCAACCTCGTCCCCATGGTTTACTTTATTTCCAACCATGTTTACAATAGTAAACCCTGGGAGGGAAACTCTCCTTACTTGGACCCTGATTGGACAACGACTGGTGTACAAAAGTCTAACGTAAACATGTTAAGTTGTACTCATTCAGTATTCACCATATTCACCATGTTCACAGCCAGACTATTCTAATTCCCATACATATCCAAAATGTTTGGATATGCAAATGATCCAATACCAGGGTGAGAGAGCGGTCAACCTCCTACTGCTCGACACACCATGGGGACGAGGTTGCTCTCCACATATGAAACTTGAGTGGAAGAGAAAATAATCAGGTGTCTTTAAGCAATAAAACTGCTGCTGTCATTACGGTGGTCAGGGAATATGACACATAGAGTGCACAATAATTATGGTATCATTTGTTTTTACCCTTACACCGATGTGTATTAAGCACTGTATACTCAGTGCTATCTCGAGTTCTGTGAAAAAATCTACTCGAGTGGGATTCAAACCCACGACCTTTGTATTGCTAGAGCAGATGTCTTACCACTAGGCCACCGACCTAGCCCGGTGGCTAGAGGCAGTTCGAATCCAATGTTTTAGCAACGGGTACCGCACAATTTAGTATACAGTGCTTAATACACATCGGTGTAAGGGTAAATAATATATATATTCTTCATCCCGATGCAAAAATTAACATCTATTAAATAATTATGATTCTGTATTTTCCCCTTTCAAGATGATTTTTTGCACTTGTACTTTGACCTTGTCCTTATTGACCCCATAAGGTCATCAAGCACAACCTGCAGAGTGGTGGTTGGAACATTTGCCCAGGGTCATATTAATCCCCTCTGACAGGTGGACTTTTAATTGGCTCAATTAATTGGCTCCAAGTAGATGGGGTACTCATGTCCACTCCATTCTCCCCCCCCCCCTCCCCCGCGAAAATAAATCCATGCTGAAAAATTCTGATTATGATAATAAAGGGAGCCCTGAGGGGGGATAGTGGTGTGTTCTCTCAATTAGAGCTGATGATCAGTGGCCAGGGACAACTGTAAATGTATAGGGGGAAGGAAGCTAACGAGTATAGGAACCAGACCGAGCAGAAAGCCACAAATATGTCGTGCTGTCACTTAAAGCTGATGATCAGTGGCCAGGAACAACTGTAAATGTATAGGGGAAGGAAGCTAACGAGTATAGGAACCAGACCGAGCAGAAAGCGACAAATATGTCGTGCTGTCACTTAAAGCTGATGATCAGTGGCCAGGGACAACTGTAAATGTATAGGGGAAGGAAGCTAACGAGTATAGGAACCAGACCGAGCAGAAAGCGACAAATATGTCGTGCTGTCACTTAAAGCTGATGATCAGTGGCCAGGAACAACTGTAAATGTATAGGGGGAAGGAAGCTAACGAGTATAGGAACCAGACCGAGCAGAAAGCGACAAATATGTCGTGCTGTCACTTAAAGCTGATGATTAGTGGCCAGGAACAACTGTAAATGTATAGGGGAAGGAAGCTAACGAGTATAGGAACCAGACTGAGCAGAAAGCGACAAATATGTCGTGCTGTCACTTAAAGCTGATGATCAGTGGCCAGGAACAACTGTAAATGAATAGCACGAGTCAAAAAACCAGTAAAAGGAACAAGACCCAGCAGAAGGCGACAAATATGTCGTGCTGTCACTTATAGCTGTTGATGGGTGGCCAGGAACAACTTTAAATGAATAGGGAAGGAAGCTAACGAGTATAGGAACCAGACCGAGCAGAAAGCGACAAATATGTCGTGCTGTCACTTAAAGCTGATGATCAGTGGCCAGGAACAACTGTAAATGTATAGGGGAAGGAAGCTAACGAGTATAGGAACCAGACCGAGCAGAAAGCGACAAATATGTCGTGCTGTCACTTAAAGCTGATGATCAGTGGCCAGGAACAACTGTAAATGTATAGGGGGAAGGAAGCTAACGAGTATAGGAACCAGACCGAGCAGAAAGCGACAAATATGTCGTGCTGTCACTTAAAGCTGATGATTAGTGGCCAGGAACAACTGTAAATGTATAGGGGAAGGAAGCTAACGAGTATAGGAACCAGACTGAGCAGAAAGCGACAAATATGTCGTGCTGTCACTTAAAGCTGATGATCAGTGGCCAGGAACAACTGTAAATGTATAGGGGGAAGGAAGCTAACGAGTATAGGAACCAGACCGAGCAGAAAGTGACAAATATGTCGTGCTGTCACTTAAAGCTGATGATTAGTGGCCAGGAACAACTGTAAATGTATAGGGGAAGGAAGCTAACGAGTATAGGAACCAGACCGAGCAGAAAGCGACAAATATGTCGTGCTGTCACTTAAAGCTGATGATTAGTGGCCAGGAACAACTGTAAATGTATAGGGGAAGGAAGCTAACGAGTATAGGAACCAGACTGAGCAGAAAGCGACAAATATGTCTTGCTTGTAGTTTTAGAAAAGCGTGGTGCTCGGCTTGTCTTGGGAAAAGTGTGAACGAAACAAATTATGATGGCTCCAAGTCGTAATATGGTCGTGTTGTGCCTATACAGTGAGTTATTGTCATGCCTTTTTTAAAGCAAGTACACTGGTCTGAATGGATGTGAACAAATAATGGAGCGGTCTGCCATAGTATTTTCTGCTGCATTGTTTTGTTCAATTTCTATGCTAAAAATAAGTCCTCAGAATGATGATCAGTTAACATGCCGTTTGGCTTCTAGATCGTATATGGATCTTCTGAATGCAGGGGAGTGTAAATGCATGGGTCTTTGGAGACTGTTTAATAAAGCATGGATGCTAATTGTTGTAACGTTAATACTTGGGAGTATCTGCAGACATGATGCAGTAAATTTGTGAGGTCTTTTTGTGCTTTAAAGCCTCCATTGATTGGACCGCGGAGGTTGACCAAAAAATATATATTAAAACAACAAAGACAAGAGAGTCATCCATTACCAAAGTACCTTCCAAGTGTTTTCATTGCCGTGCAATTACTGAGCAATCTGCGCTCGGCATCAATACACAACGAGTGGCCAAGTTGCGGGACGTTTATCAATTTGAGGCTCTGCCTGTGGATAGAAAACTTGTTTTTTATTTCCAGCAATAAATTATTTCCGGGGTTTGCTGTCATGAACTATTACGATCAAGACGATCTGCACACAATTCCGCCTGATTTGTGTACACCTGAACTAGTCTGTATTTGAACTTCCGGGGGACCTTTGGGAACGTTGTATATGACTTTTCTTAAATTTGTTATGCCTTTTTTTTTTTTCCTGGTAGCTATTAATTGAAATTGGCTGCATTAAGTTCTTTATTTTTTTACTTTAAGAACAACATTTTTGTGCAAGTTTTTAAAGAATCTACTTTCAACTTTGGGGTGAACCCAGACAAATTGACCAGGGTGGGATCTGAACATGCAACCTCTGGGTTTACGTACCCATGCTCTACCAACTGAGCTATCTAGCCCTAATGTTTGCGGTCTCCCTGTTTTTTTTTTGTATTGTTATTGGTTTATTTACATTCCATCCGTGGCTACAGGCCAAATTGCTAGAATGTTACAATAATGTAAAACAAAGTTAAAATGGCACAGAAGATACATGTATGCAAAACATTAAGACAATACAAACAGAAACTACATAATGAAGGTAAACAAGTTATGTTCCAGCCACAACCAATGACCACATTAATATAATTCAATACAAAAGGAGAAAGGCTGACACCAAGAAGTTGTGAAAAAAACATACTGTATATATAAATCCTTAAAAGCAATGGTTCAGCCACCATACAAAATTACAAATTTTGTCATTATCTTTTTTCTGGAGTGTTAACTTTCGTTATCTCTGTGAATAAGTTGGGCTAGGTTTGATGGGGAATCAGTCAACTTTAGCTTGATTCACAAAAATGTGTGTCGTGGTCGTTACATGGAACTGTGTGCAGTGTTGCACAAAGTGTTTGCACCTTTCCAGGATGAGCCTGTAGGAACTTGCCAACATACATATCGATTTATCAATAAAGATAGAAATCTTTCTAGACCATGCCGAGTTAAAGAGCGGAGGTGAACGTTCTGTTGAAATATTTGACAACAAACAGAGACAGCAGCAGGATTTCATTTGTGATGAAGACTGTAAGTGTGAAAGTTTACTTGATTCAATTTTGCTGTCGGGTCACTCCTGGATTAAGTCACCTCCTTATCTTTCCATCGACTGCTTCCGAGATTCTTCATTAAAACGTGCTACAGCTAAAAGTATAGTTCAAAATTTGTTTTCTGAGAATCAAGAAGAGATGGGGGAAAGGAATTCCCCCTGGAATTCGATTAATTCCATGTTTTTGATTAATTCCATGTTCTAAATAGATTAGAGGACTGACGAAAAACAAATGGCTTTTGAGAATGTCAGGTTGATTAACTTTGAGTCTGTTCTTCATATTTTCAGTTGGATACCTGAGAGATAAGGAATTTTATTGACAGCGTCGGGGGTGGGGGGGGGGAAGATGTTTCTGTCGTGAAAATGGAAAAGCAAGAATCCTGATTCAATTAATATGCTTCTTTAAGTTATCATCAGTCACGTTTACAGAACACTCTGTGGCCTAGTTTTTTTATAAATGCGTCTCTCAATCACATTTATTTGTCGGTATCGTTAGATTCTGACATGCTTTAATTACAGTCGTGTTTGTTATTTACTCACAGTGACTTAGTAGCTATGACATGAAGTGAATTAGTACCATCAGGAATGTCCTCCCCCGCCAGTGTTCATGTAGGGTTTGTGATGAACTGAAAAAATTTAATTTCTGCCCAGTTAAATTGTGACTGCATTATGGGAAATGTTGGAAAGATCTTTGACTGTTAGAGAGAGACTCAAATTGGGATGAAACTAGTATCACAAAGAAGATACAAAAAAAAGAAGAAAACATCAACATTTTGACAGTTATTGCATCGACACAAACAACCTGAAAAACTTGAGTACAAGTTAAAGGTATCTTACACGTTTGGTACTGACTCAAAACAAATATTGGCATAAAAACTTACTTGGTAACAAGCAACGGAGAGCTGTTGATGGTATAAAACATTGTAGGAAACGACTCCCTGAAGTAACGTAGTTTTTGAGAAAGAGGTAATTTCTCACAAAAATAATAAAAACTTCTTGCAAGAAGTTTTTACTAGCCTGTTCTATCTGAAAGCACACAAATTTGTACAACAAGGGTGTTTTTTCTTTCATCATTTTCTTGCAACTTCGATGACCAATTGAGCCCAAATTTTCACAGGCTGGTTATTTTATGCATATGTTGGGATACACCAAGTGAGAACACTGGTCTTTGACAATTTCCAAAAGTGTACGATGCCTTTTAAAAACAAACAAAATTTGGGTTTTTTTTAGTGCTTGTGGTATACCAACCACCAGTTAACCATTGGTCCTTGTGCGATCTTCCTCAAAGCTTCCCAGTAATAGCGGAAAATACTGGTACTGGACATAATGACATTAACTCGAGGCGTCGACCATCGAGCATCGAGCTGTTCAAATCTCGCCTCAAACAGTATTTTTATAACCGTGTAAGTTTTTATCTATTATTCAATTTCTACAACTATTTTTTAATTAGTTCATCTTTTTAGCTTACTGTGTATTTGGCTGGTTGAGACGTAATTTAATTTTTTTAAATTGTAATTATCGTTGTTTTTAATTGATTATGTTTAATCCATTTTGCTTGTATTCAGCACCTTGAGGCGGAGCCGATCTGCAACTGTTTGCGCTTTATAAGTTTATCTGTATTATTATTATTACTATTATTGTTATTATTATTATTTTTCCAAACCTTAGCTTACGCTCCATCTCTGGCTCCAGGCTCCGTTTGATGTTGGAAACACCGTACAAAATATACACTGCTCCAAATTTGATAAGCGGAGCCCAAGCCGGAGCCGGAGCCCGAAGCCGAGAATTGGAAAATGGATTGGTCTGTAAATTGAAGTAGAGGTTAATCAGGTATCTAGGCCTACATGTGAACCTTGGTCAAGATTGGACAGGGATCAACCTTCACACTGAAATATAAGTGTACCTCATTGACATTTGGCGCCATGCCTCTCAGAACCAACGCGATCAAATAAATCGGTGCACCACTGATACCGCACATCAGTAGAGTATCACATTGCCATTGGTAATAGGCTCTTCAGATTACTCCAGGCACATTTCATTCCGTTTTGCTTCTCTTTTTTCCCCTTCAAGTATCAGATTTCTTTGAAGTGGTTGCATAAAAAAAAGTACTTTATTCGGTTTTTGATGTTCTCATATAGAGTGAAACTGAAAACAGCCACAGAAGTACCAGGAAGATTTAAACAAGGCAGCTGGTCTGGTGTGAAAAAATAGTTGCAGCTTTCGTAACCTCATTTATAACTGGGTTTTATCAACCTGATAGAAGCCTGCCAGTCTTGCTCGTCATTGCTGGGTTTTTTTTTTGTTTCCCCTTAGAGGAGGTATCAACTAGCATATAATGTTGTTATTTACGACGTAGTAAGTGTTATGAAGGGTCCTTAAGTTTCTCAGGTTTCATACACCATATGACGAGAAAGGAACTGCCCCACTGCATGAAAAACAAACAAACCTATCGATCATGGGTGGAGCTGTGAAGAAGAAGGCTACGTTGAAGTACTTCATTACGATCAAAATTATGAGTTTAAGTCTTTTTTCAGATGCAATTTTGTTTTGACGCCCATGGATGGAACCATTCAAAGGTTTTCTATGGAGGCTGTATTTGTGCATAACTGGACGTGCAGTTTGTGATTGGATAATTTACTTTGAAGGGTGCAAGGGCCATGCCACACTGGGCAATTTACAGGCAACTAGTTCCAGGCGATTTCCAAGAAGAAAAGGCACTCACATTTAAATTGCCAGAATTAAAAAACTCACTCAGCGGCAGTGAAGTTTATAACAAGAAGTCCCCTCGATCCACTATAAGCGAAAGTTGTAGTCCCGGCCGATTTCCTACCTCCCCAGGTAGTACTTAAGAAGCAGGACAGTTCTTTTCAGAACTAAGTGTAGTCTCCCAAATCCCGAAATCTACTCTGCGGCAGTAGAATAAATAGCAAATCAAGTTCTCAAAGAACAAATCTACACAGCTAAGTAGATATATACACAAGGTGTTATCATAAAGTGTTCGCTTTACATGCAGTGCAGTTGGTAATACCTCTAAGTTGTCAGTAAAAATTGCCCTGAGTGACAAGGCCCTACAATCATCCTTACTCCATATATGGTGTAATAATAATAATAATAATAATAATAGTGGCTTCTTATATAGCGCACATATCCGTCACTCAGTGACGCTCAAGGCGCTTTTAGCGTTCATTATTTTCTTGCAAGGTATTGTGGAGCTACGTTTTGAAGTATGAGACCAAGTCCTTTACATAGCACCATGTAATGGTTTACAAGGTGCTGTGGCGCAATATGCTGCCGATCAAACCAGGAACACCGGGGCGAACCCCTTCTCTTTTCGATAAGTGCGCTGGGTTCTTTTACGTGCATTACACAACACACGGGACCTACGGCTTAACGTCCCATCCGAAGGACGAAGCATGTGGTTAAGTGTCTTGCTTAAGGACACAAGTGTCACGACTGGGATTCGAACCCACACTCTGCTGATCAGAAACACCAGAGCTTGAGTTCGGTGCCACGACACGCCACAAGGATGGCCATGCTGGCAAACTTCCCTTAAAATATTTTTGCTTGAAATGCTACAGTTTTTTTCCAAAATGATGTTTGAAATTTTCACAGTTTTTCTCTTGACTCTGATGGCTGATTGAGTGTAGACTTTCACAGGTTTTTTTTTTCGTGGAAACTTTGGGTCACATATAGTGTGGATATTGGTCTTTGGCAATTTTACCAATGTTCATTCGCCTGCTTTAATGCATTATTAGCCAGATGATATGACATTCAAATCCTCATCAAAAAAAGTAATTAAGTATGTTTTTTGCTGCTTTAGTTGTGACAACAACTTTTTCCCTGTAAAACATTGGTTTTAACCATCTCACATCCGATGACGTGTATATCTGCCAATTTTTTCTAAACTGGTGTACAGCGGATGGTTTTGGTCGCCAAGAACAACTTCGGAGCATCCTTAATTTGTTGCAGTGAGTTGGACACTGACATAAATATCCACTTGGAATTTCCATTGTGTAATGTGCAAATACATGCACCTACCCTGCAACGTTTCATTTCACCCATACAAAGAGGGCCAGAGGTACTGGAAACCATGCTCGCAATCTCCCTTTATTCCATGAGGGTTATTGTGTAATCCCCAATTCCAGACCTTTATTATATAAATGTGGTATACAAGAATGGACAGGCTGCCTTCATTGTTTATCATTGTATTAGGGTCAATGGGAGGTAAGTCCGAGCATTCCAAGATTCCAGCCTATCATGGCAGATTATCAGCAGTGGCTTTTGGCTGAGGTTTGCAGTTCATGGTGAATGCATACTCATATTTTCTCTTAGAAGAACAACAAATCCCAGTGCTTATTATGAGAACCTTTGTTGTCTTTCCTTTTTCAAGTCATGGTTTCATTGTGGCAAAAGTATTTTCAAAGGAAAACGATTACTCCAGAAACATCAAAATGTTCCGAAAAATAATACCGTGCAAAGGCACAGAATTTTTTTGTTTTAATACCGCCCCAAAGTGGTTTAACCCTTATAAAAATGTACCATTCAGTACCATTTGAAATACCATTATCATTACCATTCTTATTACCATTGTATGGTATTCAATGGTGTTATCGGACATCTACCATTTGTGGTTTTGAATGGTACTCTTAATGGTAGTTTGAATGGTACTCTTAATGGTACTTTGAATGGTACTCTCAGTGGTAATTTGAGTGGTACTCTTAATGGTAATTTGAATGGTTTCTGTACCTTTCAATTACCGTTCAACCTATGGTGTTATCGGACATTTATATGGTAAACTGAATGGTATTATGTGGTAATTATTATTCGGTATGGTAACGAAGGTATTTGGAAGATTTATCCAAATGGTAACCTGAATGGTATTTGAAAGAGTAATTTGAATGGTAACCTGAATGGTATTTGGCAGAGTAATCTGAATGGTAACCTGAATGGTATTTGGAAGAGTAATCCTAATGGTAATCTGAATGGTATTTGGAAGAGTATCCGAATGGTAACCTGAATGGTATTTGGAAGTGTAATCCAAATGGTAACCTGAATGGTATTTGGAAGAGTAATCCAAATGGTAACCTGAATGGTATTTTGAAGAGTAATCCGAACGGTAACCTGTATGGTTTTTGGAAGATTTATCCGAATGGTAAACTGAATGGTATTTTGAAGAGCAGTCCAAATGGTAACCTGCTAATGGTATTTGGAAGAGTAATCCGAACGGTAACCTGTATGGTTTTTGGAAGATTTATCCGAATGGTAACCTGAATGGTATTTGGCAGAGTAATCAGAATGGTAACCTGAATGGTATTTGGAAGATTTATCTGAATGGTAACCTGAATGGTATTTGGAAGAGTAATCCAAAAGGTAACCTGAATGGTATTTGGAAGAGTAATCCGAATGGTAACCTGAATGGTATTTTGAAGATTTATCCGAATGGTAAACTGAATGGTATTTTGAAGAGCAGTCCAAATGGTAACCTGCTAATGGCATTTGGAAGAGTAATCCAAATGGTAACCTGAATGGTATTTGGAAGAGTATCCGAATGGTAACCTGAATGGTATTTGGAAGAGTAATCCAAATGGTATTTGGAAGAGCAAACTGAATGGTACTCTAGCCCTGGAAGAGTAATCGGAATGGTAACCTGTATGGTATTTGAAAGTGCAAAAACTCATAATGGTATCATGAATGGTAATTAAAATAGCACTCTTAATATAGTATCCTGAACGGTAATTTAAATGGCACTCATGGTAACTTATTGGAAGTATCCAAATGGTATCATGAATGGCATTTTGAGTAGTGACTTCAATGGTTTCTAAAAGGGTTGGATCGAGAGCAATCAAAATGGTATCCTGAATGGTTTATGAATCCAAGAGTAATCGCCACGGTAATCTCAATGGTATTTGAGAGTATTTGAGAGTGTTATAACAATTAATACCAATTGGAATATTTCCAGTTAGAATTTATCAATCAGATTTTGTTAATGTTATCCTTACTATGCCTGAATTCTATACAAAAAAAACCCACCCAAAACAACAACAAACCGATACTTAGTTTTATAGTTACTGCATCATGTCTGGTATAAATTAATCAATGTAGGCTACTTCAAAAATGAGACGTTTTGTTACAATAACAGAGATGTGGCACAACAATTCTTTTAATATGACTGTTTTTAAGGCCAACGAATACAAATTTGTCATCAAGGTCTGTTTGAAAGGTATTGTACACGTTTGGTAATGACTCGAAACAAATATTAGCATAAAAACTTACTTGGTAACAAGCAACGGGGAGCTGTTGATAGTATAAAACATTGTAGGAAACGACTCCCTCTGAAGTAACGTAGTTTTTGAGAAAGAGGTAATTTCTCACTAAAATAATAAAAACTTCTTGCAAGAAGTTTTTATTCCTATCTGAAAGCACACAAATTTGTACAACAAGGGTGTTTGTTCTTTCATCGTTTTCTTGCAACTTCGATAACCAATTGAGCCAAAATTTTCACAGGCTTGTTATTTTATGCATATGTTGGGATACACCAAGTGAGAACACTGGTCTTTGACAATTTCCAAACGTGTTCAGTGCCTTTAAGGCCAACATACACAAAGAAAGTTGTCATCAAGGTATAACATTTTAAAAGTTCAAGAAAGTAAATGAGGAATTACGCCTCAACCAAAAGAAAAGATGCATCTTAAATCTCGACACCTACATGTACATGGAGATTTTCTCTTCTTTTCCTTCGGAATTCTCAAAAAAGACAATATTTACAACACTAGAAACGACAAAGAGAAACAGTTGTTGTATTCAAGAATGGGATTGGGGTATGGAATACATGTAAATTACCCATCTGGCAACTGCAGTGTTTTTCTAATTACATCCCATAATTTTTAAAATTGTCCATAAATGATAACACGCTTTTCTTAAAATTGTCTGAAAGTAAAAAAGTGTTAATTTTGTTTTGTTTGATCTATTAATATTAAATGTGATTGTTTTAAATCACATTTTGTAGTACAATTTCAAGCACTTAAATTTTCCTAGTGTGAAATTGAGGGATATGGGTGTTTTTTACATGTGAAATATTTTTGCTGCCCTCTACCGATTGAAAAGCCTGGAAACACCATTTTCAAGACTTATTTTCTTAAAAATTACTAAAGGTTAAATCTATTTTTAAAACACATGAAAGTTCTACATGAGTAAACAAACTTCAGCAATATTATAACATGAGAAAAGTATAACATTTGGATATTAACCTTTGGATGTTTTACCTATTGACCCCAGCATGCACCAATGTCATATGTGACTTCCGTCTGCCCCGCTTGCCATTTTGTTGGTCAAATTGCAAGTAAAAGATGGTAGGCATGTAAACGCTGTGCCAAGTGTGTGGCCTAAAATGCACACTTTGTTATAAGAAACAGGGAGCATATAAATAGGATAACAAGATATTTATAGCACAAAGCTCCCAATCCAATGGAAACGTGTCCCTTTAACTTTGAAAAGCAGAAACATTTGGCAAACACATTTCCTGCTCAGTCACTCTATGAAATTTGATCAAATAAAAACATAATTCCTCTACTTTGCTTTTCTTTTACATAAATCATTCACATTTTTTTTAGGGATGTTTCTGTAGAGTTCAGCAAGCGTCACTGAAGGGAACACTTTCTGAACACAGTCTGCCGAAAACAAAAGGGCAGCAACAAAAATGTCCTACATTGTAATTCCTATTGTTGGTTCGGCCTGCTTAAAGGGACACGTTGCCTTCGGATTTGGGTGCTTTGGGCTATAAACAGAGTTTGTTATGAAATGAATTATGGTCAGGATGGTTGGAAAGATGTTTTAAAAGTAGAATATAATGATCCACACAAATAAACCATTAAATTGTATGGTTTTTATTTACTTCTTGAACTAGCACAGTCTGCCATTTTGTGGATCATTATATTCCACTTTTAAAACATCTTTCCAAACAGTCTGACCATAATTCATCTCATAAACACTTTTAATAGCCCAATGCACCAAATCCAAAGGCAACGTGTCCCTTCAATTTTGAAACGCAGAAACATTTGGCAAATGCCTTTCCTGGTCAACAGCTCTACGAAATTTGACCAAATTAAAAAAAGTTGTCTACTTTGCTCTTCTTTTACGAGACTCATTCGCAAGTTTTTCAGTGATGCTTCTGTGAAAATCAGCAAGCGTCACTAAAGGGAACACTTTCTGAACACAGTCTGCCAAAAACAAAAGGGCAGCAACAAAAATGTCATACATTGTAATTCTTTTCTTGGTTGGGCCTGCTTAAAGTGACACCTTGCCTTCGGATTTGGGTGCTTTGGGCTATAAAATAGTGTTTGTTATGAAACGATTACTTTGTTTTTTTCTCACGAGACTCATTGACAAGTTTTTCTCTGATGAACCTGTTGAGATCCGCCAGCTTCAATGAAGGGAAAGCTTTCTGAACATAGTCTGCCAAAAAGAAATAATAATAATAATAATAATAATAATAATAATCATTATAGTACTGGTAGTCTGGATTCGGCTCTACAGGATGTATATTAAATTGCATAAAGGAAAACATATGATAATAATAATAATAATAATAATAATAATAATAATAATAATAGAAAGACCCTTGAGATCTAAGGCTACGGGGCGTAGCCTGACTCCAGGAGTTACCGGCACAAAGGAAAATGTTATCTTTCTTTTGCATGCTGCATGATAAGATGAAATAATAATAATAATAATAACAATACTTGTTTTGAAGAATAGGATATGCCTGCTTTGGCGCCAGAATATTTCTTTTTATAAGATACCGGTAGTACAACTATAGCCCAACACCGGCACTAGTGTTTTTCTTTTAACTGTTGATTTTTAGAAATTATCACATGCATCTGTTTTTAATGCATACAAGCTCAATACAATTTCACTATTTTTTTTATAAATAGCAAACAGAACTGGCTGAAGTTTACAATAGCTCACTTCAATCATTATCTCAAAGGGCAAAACTGCAAAATTTAGCAAAAACTGTACTGTATACAAGAAACATGTGCATGAAAATATTAGTTTTGGCTAGCAATGCTTATGAAACTGTACAAATTCTCACCTCTTAGGGCGTTAACTTTAACTTGAGGGAGAGATGGCTTGCTGGGCTTGTCCTTATGGATATTACAGCTTCCCCCAGTTAGGGAAGATGTCCTTAAGGTATCAGCAGAGAAGGCTGCAAGCAGAAGGTCATTGATGACTTTCCTTGGACCTTTTTCAAGGGAAATCATGGCAAGCTTCTCTGATGAAACCAAAATGGTACCATCTTCCAATTTGACCTGTAACATAAATAGCAAGTGTTATCTTTTTTTCTTACATGCAATATAACACCACTTGATACTTCTGTAAGGGATGTGTTTTATAGATTATTGGTTTATAGAGAATTATTCTTATATTTATTAAATGTTACTATATATATAATACAATAATAATTTTAGAGGCTAATCATTCTTACTAGCAGCTGAGAAGCTGAATTGCAAAGGATACGGCTACAACGTGTTCAAGAAGCAGGCATGCAGGGCGCCTTTGGCAGCCAGCCTCATCAACCCATGCGGAGCACAGCCAGAGATCAAAAGTGTTTGGTATTTCCGGAGGGAGGAAAACCGGAGCTAGGGCCCAAAGAAAAACCCATTGTGGCATAGGAGAGAACCAACGCACAACTGTACTCACACATGGCCTTAGCTGGGATTCGAACCAGGGCCACACTGGTGAGAGGCGCTTCACGCACTACTGCACCCATGAAATAATCACAGCAAACCAATAAAGCAAAGTAAAGCAAGGCAATGCATGGCAAAGAACTGCAAAAGCAAAACAGACCACAATACAAGGCACTATTCCACATTAAAATAAAATAAGAGTAAGAATAAAATAAATTTAAATAAATGTAATTGGGTTTTTTAAAGTGAAGTAATATATAGTAACAAGTAAATAAAAAACACAAAAGTAAAGTATTTTTGTCAAATGTAGTGGGAATGAGATTGGAGTGGGAATTTGGTGAGCAGAGTATAGCTGAGGAAAATGGGATGTAGAACCAACAATTTTGTTTAGTGTTCCTGTTGCGCCTGTGTGATAATAGCATCAAATTCACTGCACTGATCAACTTTACATATTTTGGTGTAAATAGGATTCATAATACCTCAGAGTCCCTTGCAGGTGGGCATGGGTCTAGTGGGTGTGGTGATGACTGCAATGTTGGTGTCGAATGACTTGATGACTGACTGTATGACTTCATAGCTTGTGGTGAAGAGTTCTGTGAAGCTGGTGAGCTTGTGTTGAAAAGCTTAGTTGAAGAGGATGATGAACTAAATTTTGTTTTGTTGGCAGTCATTTTCCGAACATCATATAACAGTTGGGGTAGAGCTGAAAAGGGAAAAGTTAGGCGAAGTAAACAAAAATACATGTTTAGCGTCCCCGTCCACTTCCTTTTTGGGGGCATACGGATTTTCTTTTTATTTTGACTAATTCAAAATGAAATAAAAAACCCATTAAATGTCAACTGATCCATCAGAAAATGAAATACTTGCAAGTCAGAACTTAGCCTTGTGTGCCGATTATGGTTACCAACCAATGGTCCAGCTACACATTACATTGTTACAGCTCCTTTGGCTGAAAACTACATACTGTGTACTCTCTTACGCATAATTAACTATTTATGCATATTTTCTACTATTTTTCCAGACTATAACTTTGGAATATTGGTTTAATGCATTGGTCAATTATATAGAGATCAATGCATGTACCACTGAGCTACCTTAAATTGATACATTGTCTGCGCGTTCACGCCTGCGCGTGGTATGCGGCACCATCTGCCCTGTTCACAATAACACTAAAAACCAATCCCACAACAAAATGAGTTGATTTGATACCGGTAGTTTCCCGCACAACAAGCACATGGCATGATGGTTCATAGGACTTTTACACAAGGGCCATTAATTCGCTATTTCACAGAGCGGGTCTTTATATCACATGTTAAATACACCCCCACATGACAAGTCTTCGACCAATTAGAGTGCATAAACTCTCCAAGGTGTTTATTATTTTTATTTATTATTTATTATTTATCATTTAATTATTCTTTATTTTTTTATTCTTTATTCTTTATTTATTATTTTACAATTAATTTTGTACAGGGAGAATATTCAACAAGGTTTCATTTATGTTTAAATTTACTTTGACTTGCTAAAGCGTGAATGAAATTGGCCCTGAGTACACTTTTCTGTATTCAAATGTTTGGGGTCAGGATAATGCAATCCTAAACTTACCATCCAAGGTAGAAAGGGTTAATCGCAATGCCCTGTTTTCCTTCTTCAGTTGTCTATTTTCCCTGAGAAGTTTAGTGGATGTCTCAGAAGTGTCCTCCGATATTTCACTATCGGATGAGTCCCTGTGCACTTGCTAATAACAGAGCAGTAAATGAAATAAAAAATAAAATATAAAGTGACAAAATAAACATTTTATGCACATGTCAAAAACAATTAAAGTGAAATAGATACTTAAAAGTTATACATATTTATAATTATACTACAAATTAGTGTGTTTTGGTGGTTTTGGTCTTACCCTGTCGTGTCAGTCTCAGACTTTACCTTTTTCATAGCCTTTACAATTTCATTTGGGCATAATCGTTAGAAAATTCAACATGGGGTAATTTACTTTTAACACATGCAATTTGAATTTTGTAAATACATTATATAATTTAAACACAAGGTCTCAAGGACATGCTGTTTTGCCCCAGGTCTCGGACTCAATCTCAGACTTTCAGGTCTTGATGGACTACAATTACACTGCAACAATAGGCTTATGGCTGTTGAACAGCGATTATGGACGTATTCATTACCTCCTGTAAAAGTGTCATTAAAAAAAGAAACTGTCTTCCAAACTTACTTGTTTTGTAGTCATTAATTTCTGGACTAACTTTTCTGAGATGGTCTTGTTTTCCTCCGTCAGACGTGTCTTTTTTGTCTATAAAGGAATAACAGGGAAAACAATTTTTCACAGTAAATCAGTGTATAGCTCTGTCAATATCAGTGAAACTTTCATGCCAATATAATATAGTTAGAAATATTTATTTTGCAGGGGTGGGAGTGATTTATTACAGGACTTTTGAGCTACTTGGCTTGGTGACAGCAGACATACCGGTTGTTTTCTGTTGTTCCACCAGTCGTGTCCATGCTCAGAAGACGTCACTACAGAAAACAGAGTATGTCTGCAGTTACCAATCATTCTGAAATTTTCCCATTGGATCGAGCAGTAGTTTGGAGCCAAATTGCCTTCTTCATACACATTAGTTTATATGTTGCGCAGATCAACTATGTAATTGTAATGACTAAGTCCTTAAAAATGATCAGTGAAAACAAATTATCGTGAATGTTGCAGACCCATATAAATAAGAGAAAGTGGAACACTAAGAAATGAAATAGGGTGACTATTTCTGAAGAACAGAATGATATTGTCATGACCAGTGTTACTGTGAGTGTTAGGAAAGGAAAGGATATTGCTAGAATGTGATTTCGTAATGTGCTCTGTAGTGTTAAATTTTGACTTACTTTTCTTTTTCTTTGTTCCCAATTGTAACGAACTCGTCATCGTCACTGCTGGAGCTGATGAAATCGTCAAATTTTCTTGCAATTTTTTGTTTCTTTTCCCTCTTCCAAGGGGAGTTGATGAAACCTCATCCGATACTACAATTGGTTTTCCAGCCAGGGCACAAAGTAGTGATGGTTCCAGATCAGCCTTTGTATCTGAAAGTTGCAATTGGCCATTTATCATGTTTATATTATTATTATTATTATCCTATATAACAATATGCGAGCTGCCAATTTTTAACAATTGTTTAAAAGGGCAGGGGCACTGTCATCCTGAACACGGCAAGTCCATGAAGTCTGTAGCCAGACTTTAAATTATGAACTCTCACCCAGTCGAGTCAGTCAGTGGGTCAGGGGGTAATAAACAATAAATTTTAAAAACTGAACAAAATAGTTTAAAATAGTTGCTGTTTGGTAACAAATAAATGACGTTATTAGATATTTAAAAATTCTTACCTCCAAACCGCAAAACCTTCGCTGTGTACCGTTTCTTTCCTTTCAAAAAGGTCACAGTACCGTCGCCTTTGAAGTCAAAGGAAGCGTTTGTCAAACTCAAAATGCTGTCTTGGTCAGTAACCTCCTCCAATTGTTTAGTTTTAACAATGTCAATGCCGAGATTTACACCGAAGTCTAGCAATACCCATTCCATGTAATCAGCTGCTGACATGATGAAATTTAAGTGGAATTTAAGTACTCGAAACACGAAATCGTTGCGTAAGAAAAAAATTAGTACTCACTTAAAACTTGCAACCAATCGAGTGTGGCTACCTTAAGCTGGTACCCGGCGTCCGTCCGTCCCGCGTATACACTCGTGAGTTAAACGCGTACCTGGTTGGTTAACGACGACGAAACCAGCAAAAGTGTGTACAGTCATGGGATGATGTTTTCCCGCCTAAATTAGAGGTCATAGGCCGGCCGTCCCCTCGTCGTCAGGCAGATCCAGAGCAGGCTAATCTCAACCTCATCTCCATTACGAGGGCTTGCGAGGGCACCGCGAGGAATTCGCTTGTCCCTGCGCCTTAGAACGGTGGGGGTGAGCGAAGCTAGTCAAGTCTACCGCCGGCCGCTGCATGCTAGATACAGCATGCACCGTACATGGGGCGGATGCTGCGTGCCTGTGTGTATGCACAATTACATTGGCAGCAAAAAAATGATGTATGTACGGACGTCCCGTGTACTGTGTACACTGTGTGTGTGTGTGTATGTCCGTCCGTCCGGCCGGCCGTGCACACTGGGTGGTGGTGTTTCCCCCCCGCCCGGCGCACCATGGCAGCTCCGAACGACATGGAGGATCCACTCGCTAAAAAACGCAAAAAATATCTCAGACAGGAGTATAACGACATTGAACGTTTCAGAGTGATCCCAAGAAGTACGAGGCACGACAGGGGCCACAGGGCCAGGGCTAACGTTGATGGTAATGAACACCATATGATGTAAGTGACGTCGTTACTCGTAGACGTAGTGTTGTAACTTTGTTTAGTTTTATTGTTTGCTATCTTAATTCATGCATAAACTATAGTATGTCTGGCGATCCTAACCGAACCAAATTTCCAGCCGCGTACGTACCGCACTGCAAAACATACTGTCAGACTGTGTATCAAAGTCAATGTTTTCTCCTTTCTTAAAGTTTTACACCCGTACAAAGAAGATTACAAACGTGAATCTATATCCACCTAAAATATTTGCCCGTATTTAAAAACAAGAAGTCTAAAACTAAAAGTAAATTAATATAATAAGGCTGGGTAGAGTCAGAGTGTCAGTCATGTCAAATGGAGAAAACTTTCATTTCAATTACACATATTATTTAATTATTATTGGGCAATATTGTGCCTTAATTTTAAAGTTAAACTGAACAGATTCTCTTGTGACCATGGTGACTAGGTCTACTCTATTTTCGGAGGATTCAATTGTATTTTAAGACAAAAGTAGCCTCATTTATTGAGGTTAGTTACTCAGAGTCGAGGAATGAGTAGGACTATACAGTTTTTTATATAGGACATGAGGAACTTTAAAAATTCATGTATCGTTAATGATCATGACATTACTATGAATAATTTGTGTGCTGAGCTGGGACTGATTAAAGGACATCAGTCACTAATGAAACAGCTGCATTGCCTCAGTCAGAGTCAGAATAAAGATGGCCTGTAGCCGGCCTACATAAAAAAACCTACACAGTATTTGCATTTTGGCTCAAAATTGCCTTTTCTTTTGTATAAGTTAACATGGTTAAAAGCCTACACAAACAAAGTTTATAGCCAGGATAGCCCTGTTTAAAACTAAAAGTATTTAGGCTACTATTCTATTTAGAAAAAACACAAATTGTTAGTCGGAAATCACCACCATTCCCTCATGAATGCTTTATGTGGGGATGTCTATCGTTAGTGGCAGATATTGATTCAATCAGAAGATAGATTAGTAGAGCATCAGTTTTCTTTTCCTTTTTTACTGATATTTATATATATATATATATTTTTTAACAATCAGATTTGAGGACAATGTTGTGTGTATCAACAATGACGAAGATGAAAACATCCATGTGAGTAACAACACCCAACAATTATATTTCTCTGACATGATTTTCTTCAAAGTTGAACCAACACGGCTATGCAGTGTGTTATGTTTTGAAAAAATGACATTTTAATAAATGGATCATTTTGAGTGTAATTATCATATATCCCACAAAGCACTAGGTAATTTCGGAAGCGTGCTTTGCGTTTTGGTCACTCTGGAGACGGACAGAATTTCATTACATGTATGACCAGTTTCTTCACCATTGAGTGGTTATTAAAATGTGTTGTTATGTTCACAAAGGGTAATTTTTCTAACCACCAGGATGAGGATGAGGATGACCGTGAAGCACAGATTGCGACGGACTTCAGTGACTTGGAATATGATGTTGCTGAGGATAGTGATGGCGCTCTTAAACTTGTCGAAGTAAGTTTTACACACTAGAATTTAAGCTATTATTTCAACCTGCTGTATACATACGTTGGGCAAAATGTATTTACCTCCTTTTCAATGTGTAATTAATTTTCCGCAGCTAATTACCTTTATTGGGTTTTATCCAGGCTAAATATAGTCTACACGTCTCTGACCATGATCCGATTTAAATTCAAAATTATTTCTTCTAAAGGGTCATTGCCTACGTAGTTGTACCTGTCTGAGGGTGGCACTTAAAGGGGTTGACCTGTGGCTAAAAAGTTAATGAGTACGTAATGAAGTAATTTGTTTTCGGACCATTACCTGCAGAATGACCACACCTCATCAGGGTTCTAATTCACAAACATACTAGAAATACTCTCACCAAAAAAAAATTCTGTTTCATTTCATTTTTGTAGAAACAGGATGAAGCACAGATTGAGAATGGCTTCAGAGATTTTCAATATGACCATGCTGAGGATAGTGATGGCGCTCCTCATCTTACTGAAGTAAGTTTTTAACGCAAGCAAAGCTATTAATTCAAGCTAAATCACAAACACGGAAAGCATACTCTCACACACAAAAATCTGTTTCAATATAATTTTAGAATCACCACCAGCAGGATGAAGCAGAGATTGCAAATGACTTCAGTGACAGGGATCTTGATAACATCAATGACTTTCAAAATGATGTAAGTACCTGTACTTGCCAAATTTTGTTCAACAATAAGGTTGTTGTCTTGCTTGTAAAACAAACAAACAGAGAAGGTATTTTGTGATGTATTAATTGTGCCAACGACTTCGTAATTGCCTAACCTAAAAAGATTAACCTTAATGCCTGTAGTGTGGTATGGCAATAATATTGATCCTTCCATAATTAAAAATAAGTACTTGAGCTTGAGCATCAACAGCAGTCCAGCATTCTTAATAGGAGAGTACACTCCTCAAAACTTTGAAATCTGTCTCACCCCTGGTCCTTCTCAGAAGCACCTCTTCTTGCTATTACATGGTTGTTACCCTCAAACTAGTTACTTTATGGTAGAGCTTGTAAACAAAAATAGTTATACTTGAGAATCATGCATTTTCGTAACTACTTTTGTATTGCAGTGTGATGATGAAGAGCTTTCTAGTCAGTCCCAGTTGCTGTATGAAGGAGGAAGTGTCACTGCAGATCAGGCCAGCGTACTAATTTTGTCGTATATTTTTAAACACAAAATTAGTGGAAAAGGTGAAGATGACTTGTTGCACATACTGGGTATTCTTTTCCCAAACACTTTGCCTAAATCAAAGTATCTCTTTGTAAGGAAATATCAGGTGATATTAGAGGTTCACATGTTCACCTGTATTGTAGGGAGTGCCTCGGCTACATTGGAAACAAAACAGAGCTTGGTGGTGAGTGGTGTGGAAGTTGTGAATTGTGCCACACAGAAAACACCTTTAGGAAGAATGTTAAAGATGGATTTTTCTTTGTATGTATGCCACTCGAACCACAACTGAAAGACTTACTGGAGAATCACGGTGTAGCCAGTAAACTCATAACTAAATCTGATGTCACTAAAGATCCCGACTACATAGACATATTCAGTGGTACATTTCTCAGGAAACTGATCCATGATCAAACCATCAATGATAATGATATAACAATTCTGTTCAACATTGATGGTGTTCCTGTATTCAAGTCGTCTAACTACTCTATATGGCCCTTTCAGTGTATTGTGAATGAACTTCCCCACAGGAAAGAAAAAGAAATGTGCTTCTCACAGGTCTTTGGTTTGGATCAATCAAACCAAAAATGCATACGTTTCTAGAACCACTGAAAAAAGAGGCTGTTCGACTTGGTGAACAGGGCTTCCATTGGATTCATCCACATTCGGGGTCTGTGATCCAAAGTAGAGTGTTTTTCATCTGCACTGCATGTGATGCCGTAGCTAGACCCATTGTACGAAACTGTGTACAGTTTAATGGAATTCATGGTTGTGATTGGTGTTACCATCCTGGGGAGGTGGTTGAGAAAGGTAGAGGGCATGTACGTTGCTACCCATTCATTGATCCAGAGCCACGGCTTCGCTCGTGCATCTCATGAAACAGAGAGTATTGAGGCTGTAAATTCTGGGCGAAAAGTCAATGGTGTAAAAGGACCAAGCCTGTTGATGTTTTTCCCACTTTTCAACATTGTGGAAGGCTTCACTGTTGATTATATGCACTGTGTAATGCTAGGTGTTGTACGTCAATTTTGCTCACTTTGGTTCGATAGTGTTAATCACGGAGCTGAATGGTACATTGGTAGACAAGTAACAGAAGTTGACGCAAGACTACTTTCCATATCCCCACCACAAGAGTTAACTAGAGTGCCCAGGAGTCTCTCACAAAGAAAGTTCTGGAAAGCATCGGAATGGCGATCATTTCTCCTGTACTATTCTTGCCATGTTCTTAAGGGCGTTCTACCTGCTAGGTATTTGAATCACTTCTTTCTTCTGGTGTATGCCATGTATGCACTTCTCCGGGAAAGAATCACACAGAGAGATCTTGACTTGGCGGATCTAGCATTGAAAATATTTGTGATAATGACAGCATATCTGTATGGAAAGAAATATGTATCTTTCAATGTTCACCAACTTTGTCACCTGTCAGCTAGCTCACAGCGATGGGGGCCTGCCTGGGCAGCATCTGCATTTCCTTTTGAAGGAAATAATCAGGTAATCTTAAAATTGATACATGGTACACAGTGCATCCCACAACAAATTGCAGAGCGCTTTCAGCTATAGCGATACACATTGCAGGTAGCAAAACACTGTATGAGTAATGCAACATCTGAGTGTAAACAAATGCACAGAACGTTAACTCATAACGGTGCATATATGCCTCACAATTTCACAGTTGTTGGGGATATGAAGTTGTTTGGAAAGCCAATAAGTAAGCGACTAACTGTTGAAGACAGAGCTGCTATACAGGACCTTCTCTGTGAAGAGACTCAACATAAGATGGTCAAGTATTTTCTTAGATTTAAGCAACATGGCTTTCTATATAGCTCTGACAAATATCACAGGGCATCCAAGCGCAACAACACAGTAGTGGAGCTGACAGATGGTACTATTGGTGTTATAGATTCAATCATTTTGTATGCGCATGGATGTGCCTGTGAGGGATGTAACTGCAATTGTGTAGGAACACCTTTGTTGTTGTGTCAACTTGTTCTCGTGTTAGAAAGGTATTCTTCCAGGATTACCAGTTACACATCAACTCCAAAGAAATGTATCTTGAAGTTGATAATGATATTGCTACCAGGAGGGCCATTTATGCCCATGAAATAAACAGGAAATGTGTTGTTTGTTCCAAAAGAGGAAGTTGCATGACAATATCTGGGCTACCAAATAGGTACGAAACTGACTAAACAAAATGAGTATTGTTTTCATGACTAACGGCAAGAACCACCAATTTTGATTTTTATCGAAGTACTACTATTCTCTCAAATTTCCTCTACAAAGAGAGACAAACCTGTTGTTTAGCAATAACTAATGTTGATTTTAAGACAACAAATTTGTCAAATATATCATGTAAAAGTTTAAAGGGTTGATGGTACACAATCATCTGGACAGTTGGATATTGGATATTTATCATGAACTTATTTGGTCGAATGATGGTTATGTGACCAATCATTTTGCTACACCCTCTTATGTATTTATTTTCAAGAAAACTCGGTAAATATGTGGATTTTATGAGGAAATGGCAAAATGCTATTACTGTCATTCAGCACTTTGGAATGCATTGTAATGGATCCAAAATTTTACCATGGAATTTCACCATTTCCTTTTTTAAATCAGCATCTTGTCGTTTTCTGAAGAAGAAAAAATCTCATCCAGGTGGTTCATCTTTCAACCAAGTAATTAGTTTGTCTGCCCATTTACCATCCCTTTAAAAACACAAATGTGCGCGGAACTGCTGTTGAAATATGATGCCTAGTAGTACTTATTAAACATGCCCTTCAAAGAGATTATCCAAATGACTGTCTCCAGCAAAGGAAAGTAGTTTTGATGTTTTATACAGATGGCCTTAGAGGATTGTTTATCTTTGTTTATGAATTTAGTGATTGGAGGCTGTGCTGGATCCCTTGAAAAAATTGAATGCATTTTTTTTAATAGACCTTTTCATCTTACACAATACTTACCAAAGTGAACCGATGTACCACAGTAACAGTTGATATGCATGGTAGTTTGTTGCAGGCAAATTTATTATTTGATACTGAGGATTTGTAAAACAAATAGTTCAGCCTAAAACATGTTCACAAACGTTGCAGGTTGCTTGAAATAGCATGCACCTTCAAAATATAATGCTGAGACAAAGTGTAAGCTGTATCAACAGCTCTCACACAAAACGCAATATTTAAATTCTGAGACTGAATTGTCGTAAAATGCTTACCAACCAAAATGACCTATGGTATGAATTGCTAATGGTCTCAAGTTTCATCTCTGACTCTAAGATTTTGGCTTTTGAGAAAGACTCAGCTCGGGTCAAAACATGAGGGCATTAACAGTTTTTTGCATATTTAAATTCTGTTACATTTTGGCCTGTAAACACCCCCAAAAAGTGTGGAAAAATATCAACTGGAAATGTTAACTTATTTAATACATTGTACATAAAAATTACTCCGCTATATAGCATTGTACTATTTGAACAATTATGGAAATTTACATGGAATATCAGGCCTGGAATTAAATGTAGGTGATTGTTGTGAAGTGTATTTTTGTGAAGTGCTTTGAGGCCCTGCATATAAAAGGTGCTATATAATTGATTTCTTATTATTATTATTTTTAATAAAATGTTCGGTAGGGCCTTCCTGTTTCGGTTTTTAAACGTCCTTTTATTTTGTATACCTGTTTAATTGTTGTATTTTTTATGTTGGCTTGTTTGTGTGACTTGTGTGTTGATTGTACTGCTTTATGTATTTTTCTGTTGGATTGTTGTATATTTATCTATGAGCAAGTGGAAACTTTTATTTAGTTATATGATTTTCTTTCAAGTATTTTCCTCCTCTGCATTGCTCTGTGGACTCCACAATTTGCCATTTATCTTCAAGCAAACTTGATTCCGATTGGTAGATCCAAGGAGTGTGATAAAAAATAATATCGCATGGCCCATATCACACCCTGCGTATTGGGCTGTTCAAACTCCGCGTAATATTTTTCTTCTGCAATCAATTTTTTTATTTTGTATATTCTTTCTGAATGTAAGGTTTAAATAATTAAGTTAAAATACGTTTTAATAATTGTGTAAACAATATAAATACTATGCTGTATGGGGAGACAATTCAATGTTTATCTGTGGGTTACATTGTACATTAGTATTTTGTTTGTATATGATGTTATCGCATCTGGAAGTGTGACTCAGAGTTACTCTAATAAAATGAAGTTAAAAACATTACTGCTGCCTCATGTTCATGTCATTGCATAACTACTGTGTATCAAACCCACTGGTAATAACCATTGCAAAGCCACATACCATTATTGTTGCTGGTCATTACCATTACCAGTTATCTTTTCTTTTTTTTTGCAAACTTGTCCAAAGCGCACCTTTACTTTTCATCACTAAAATATTGTTTACCTTAATTACAATAGGCTACCACTGTAATCAAGTGATATATTATGTAAGTGAGAAAAGATCTTTCAGCTGAAACCATTGGTGAAGTTACAATTAGATGTGACCATTGCACCATTTAGTACCATTCAGTTACCTTAAATTACCATAGGCTACAACGAATGCCAGTGATGTACCAAATGAAACACAATTGTTTTCAGATTAAGAATTTTAATTATTTACCTACCATAGGAGGATATTACTATTGTACCATCCAGTACCATTCGCTTACCTTCAATTACCATAGGCTATACCACTGAATGCCAGTGATCTGTACAATTGAAATGATTGGTTTTCAGCTGATTATTGTATGTGTTTTTCTTACCATTTACCAACTATAAGATATTATCATTGCAACATTCAGTTACCTTGAATTACCATTGGCTACCCCTGAATGCCAGTGAGGTACTATTTATCAACCAATTTCTTTCACCTGATACCATTGAAGTGTTTTTCTTACCAAATGGTAAGAAAAACCTACCATAAGATATTACCACTGTACCATTCAGTTACCTTGAATTACTAATGGGTACCATTGGATGCTAGTGATGTACCATTCATCAGCAATTTTATTTCAGCATATACCATTCACCTGTTTTTCTTACCATTAGATATTACTACTGTACCACTCAGTACCATTAAGTTACCTTGACTAACCATTGGGTACCATTGAATTATATTGTTGTGCCATTTATCAGCAATTTTATTTCAGCAGATACCATTCACCTGTTTTTCTTCCAATTAGATATTACCACTGTACCATTCAGTACCATTCATCAGCAATTTTATTTCAGCAGATACCTTTCACCTGTTTTTTTACCATTAGATATTACCACTGAACAATTACCTTGAATAACCATTGGGTACCATTGAATGCTAGCGTTGTACCATTTATCAGCGATTTTATTTCAGCAGATACCATTCACCTGTTTTTCTTCCAATTAGATATTACCACTGTACCATTCAGTACCATTCAGTTACCTTGAATTACTATTGGGTACCATTGAATGCTATTGATGTACCATTCATCAGCAATTTTATTTCAGCAGATACCGTTCACTTTTTTTTACCATTAGATATTACCACTGAACCATTAAGTCACCTTGAATTACCATTGGGTACCATTGAATGCTAGTGGAGTACCATTCATCAGCAATTTTATTTCAGCAGATACCATTCACCTGTTTTTTCTTACCATTAGATATTACTACTGTACCATTCAGTACCATTAAGTTACCTTGAATAACCATTGGGTACCATTGAATGCTAGTGATGTACCATTCATCAGCAATTTTATTTCAGCAGATACCATTCACCTGTTTTTCTTACCTTTAGATATTACCACTGTACCATTCAGTACCATTAAGTTACCTTGAATAACCATTGGGTACCATTGAATGCTAGTGATGTACCATTCATCAGCAATTTTATTTCAGCAGATACCATTCACCTGTTTTTCTTACCTTTAGATATTACCACTGTACCATTCAGCACCATTAAGTTACCTTGAATTACCATTGGGTACCATTGAATACTAGTGATGTACCATTCACCAGCAATTTTATTTCAGCAGATACCATTCACCTGTTTTTCTTACCTTTAGATATTACCACTGTACCATTCAGTACCATTAAGTTACCTTGAATTACCATTGGGTACCATTGAATGCTAGTGATGTACCATTCACCAGCAATTTTATTTCAGCAGATACCACTCACCTGTTTTATTTACCATTTGATATTACCATTGTACCATTCAGTACCATTCATGTACCATTCAATACCATAGGCTACCATTTGAATTTTTTTTATAAGGGAACAGCATTCAATCACATAAAAGCAAAATTATTGAAAAATAACGTAATAATCAATTCTTCTCTGCCTGAAAACTTAGTTTTGAGAGTATTTTCGACAGGTGACATTTTTACACAGGTGTGTTACAGTAACAGATTGCATCTATGACTGCTATCAGTGTAAAAATAGAAGCAGTGAAGATAAATCTGGACATGTCTTCGTATAATCTCACAATCTCACGTACCAGATTCTTACATAGCCAGACAGCTATATTTGGGGCACGATTTTTTCTGCAACCTGAACCAGAAGCATGTTTCCGACAGGAAATTCGCTGACGAGTGCAGAGATCTGTTTTGAAAGTCGATGCAGAAGGAAAAACAATTTGCAACATTGCAGTCTGGCAAAACTAAACGATAGTGTTATACATCACTTACATTTTCATTGTTTCCAACTTCTTTTTTATGTATACTGTCTTAGTATTTATTACATAAATATAATACTTTTTAAACATCATCAACGCCAACTTATTTGAAATTTCAAGAATATTTTTTCGGTGAACAAATAAACATTGAGGGGAATGGGATTGGAACCTGGGACCTCCAGATTAACGTGCCGGTGCCTTACCAACTGAGCCATCTAGCCCTAAATAATAATAATAATAATAATAATAATAATAATAATAATAAGACTTGTAATGACTTGTAATGACTTGTAAGACTTGTAATGCGCACATATCCACCCTGCTGGGTGTTCAAGGCCCTATGATGGTAGGCTCCATTAAATCTATAATGCAATGCCAAATTCATAACAATAATAAGAGTAGAAATAATTCTGAGAAAAAAATAGGCATTTTAATATAGTGTAGTGTTTTTTCAATGGTATCACAATTCGCTTTGCAATAACTATATTTATTTTTTACCATGGAGGAACGTTCTATGTTTTTACACGCTGATAATGGTTCTGGTGAAGGATTATGATATTCATTTTAACGGCTGCAAGGTTTGACCTACTTCCATTCACATAAAGAAGTCAAAGTAATGTCCGGAGATGAAATTTTCCAATGTAGTATGTTAACATAGTATCCCAATTTCGAAACACAAAAATAAATTTTTGGTTTCTGGTTATTTCTGTTGACATTTTTACTGACTCAAAATTTAATGATTAAAGAAATGAACAATAATAGCAATGTCTGGCGTTTTGTGAAGATTATACAGAAATGAATGGTTTCTGAAAGGTTAAAACACCGGCAACTTTAGTCACTCATCTGATTTCTATATTTTGTTTTCTTCAAAAGTACCATAGAAACTGAATTTATTATTACTATTTTTTTGCAATTACAAAGTTGCATGTCTCATATAAGCTTTAGGAGGTGCTGTGGCGCAAGGTGCTGTCACTGCCAGAAACTCCGCGGGGGCAAGCCCCATCTCATTCACGTGCATTATACAACACAACACACGGGACATAGATACTGCTTTATGTCTCAATCCGAAGAATGGAGCAATTACGGGTACGCGTCTTGCTCAGAGGACACAAGTGCCATGACCGAGACCCGAACCCACACTCCTTAAAACGACCTGATTCCTCCTATCAGGATGTCTGGGCGTGAAGCCAGGCTTTCTGCTTCTTTTCACCTATACACTCTTGCTTTGCTGAGATGTAGAACAAATAACCATTCCAACAGGTTGGCAACAGCTTTATTCCACGTATTGCTTATCTTTGGAACTCCTTGCCTGGTGCATGTTTCCCTCCATCCTACAACCTAGACTGTTTTATGAGGAATATCAATTCCTACCTTAAGCTCCCCCGAGTTATTTTTATCTTAAATGTTTTCTTCTTGTAGCCCCTTACCAAGAGTGGCTTTTAGCCTTGTTCTTTGTTTGGAGCAAACTTGCATTAAAATATGTTTGTAATAAAATAAAAAACCACACGGCACGACCACTCCTCAGTACATCAGATAGAAAAAAATGCAGATTTTGACTATTTCTATCTTTCCTGATTAAAACATCCATCAAAACCTCCTCTTCCCCCCTTTTTTCCCTGTCAGATTAGAATTTGTTTATGTATGTACACAGCCAAGTCCGAAGGCTGTTTTTAAAAAAAAGCGTGATAATCCTCGCCCATCGTAAATTTTGAAGAATTACGTACTCTTCGTCACCAATGATTTCCCAATGTAAAAGCACACGTCCGCTTGGGAAACTCTTCGCTAGTGTAGACGATACAACAACAACAGCAGAAGAGCATTACGCATATTCCTATTCTAGATACTTATTCCCAACCCACTTCAGACATGCTTTGTGAACAAACACTCGGGAGTCCCTCGTGGCCGTACCACAGCAGATCATTTCCACCACCAAATTCCCAGCGCCACTGAAGCCCACAAGTTGCTTAGCGCCAAGCAATGCTTAGCAGAAGCAGGTTACCAGGCAGCATGCCGTGGGATATCAATTGTCTTGTGACTGGTTTCCCAGCGCTCATTCTTTGCTTAGCAGATAAATTTGTTGAGCAACAGTTTCTAGAACTCTCTTAAAATGCGGCCCAGGTTTGCCAGTCGGCAACAAGCTATTGCTGAACCGATTATTCAGTGCAACAAAAACTAACACGTGGATCGTATAATTTCCTAAGTTATTGCTCCATGGTTTAATTCACCTACCTTCTTAATTTCCTTTGCTCATTATAAACAAATCCAAGAGAGCTGGACAAGGACAAATTGAGCATACTTAAATGCAAATATTTGTCGACAGCAATCTCTATTCTTTAAGTGCAATGAAACAAACATTCAATTCAGCGACTGGACACCCATTTAATTTGTTGAAGGGTAATTGTATGCATTAGATTATAAACATGTCAATATAAAGTGGAAATTTGAGGGGCATCGCTGAGGGACAGTGGCAAATCAAGGCCGTCTTGTCATGATAAGAAGGGAACGGGACAGCAAAGATTTACATCGACAAAATGTTTTGGATGGATTATCAAAATGAACAGAAGCAGTTACAAAACGCATAGTATTGTGTGGTCCTTTTGTTGGGTAGTTTTCTTGTGTCCTTCCCCAGATTAACTTCTCGTACTTGCATGCTCCCTGCATACACTCATTTTTCATTTTTCTCTCTAGTTGCCCTCATGCCATCATCATTTTTGTACATTGCTGTTTTGTATGTTTTAGGGCTGGGCCTATATTTGTTGCTTGTTTGTTTCTTTTTGAGTTCTTTGATGTGCCCTGTATTGTGTTTTTTTGGAATAAATAATATTAAAAATAATAATATAACAATGCTTGTTTTTATTTTCTTACCTTTATTGCACAAACAGTCAAAATACAATGTGGTGTAAAAGGAAAAACCTGAACAGGCACGCAGGCCCACTAAATGGGGACCCCTTAGTCTCATAACAGAATAAAACCAAGAAACAAGACAACAGTAAAAGCAAAAACAACTGTAGAAAACATGGAAGTATATGTACATTAATAAAAGGTTTTGGATTATCAAAATTAATCGAAGCAGTTACAAAACAATGCTTATTTTTTCCTTTCTTACCTTTATTGCACAAACATCAAAATACAACGTGGTGCAAAAGAGAAACCCCTTAACAGGATAAAACCAAGAAAAAAAGACAACAGTAAACAAGCAAAAACAATTGTAGAAAACATGGAAGTATATGTATAGTATTAAAAGTCATAAAATCACAATTTAAAAAAAATATATACACAGGGATCCTTTCTCATTTTATCTGCATTGCGTGTTTGAGGGATGGCAAATAATAAACTCTTTGGTTGTAACAGAGCTACGAACTCTCCCTGATACTGCGGAAATGTCCCTGAAAATAGACCAATCTTTCCATGTTTTGATGAGCAAAATTGAAAAAAATATACATACAATACAATTACGGCTAGGTATTTCACATGCAAGATGGTAAAGAAAAAATAATCTACCCCAAATTACAGGTCACTAGTGAGGTAGTGGTCAGGGACAGGGGCGGATCCAGGATTTTCCAAACGGGGGGGCGTGAAAATATACCAAGCAGCAAAATCTTCCCTTCCCCATTTCTCCCCCCCCCCCCTTCTCTCTCTCTCCCTCTTTTTTTCTTTTCTCCCTCATTTTTTTTTTTTTATATGAAAAGGCGTCTCGCCCCCCCCCTGGATCCGCGCCTGAGGGAGACCAGATTTAAACTTGAGAAGTAGCTTGCAAAGATCTGAGGTTATTTTCTAAATCGTTAAAATTGAAGAAGAACAAAAAGTGTGAAGGGGAAATTATTCATACAAAATAAGAGTGGGATCACATGATGACCCTTGAGTGAACCCATCAAGTTCTTGAATTATGGACGGATCAAGATCATCCGTGTGATATAAATAAAAATTGTGAATTATTGCGTTCATCTCTGTTGCTCGGAGCAATGGAGTCCTTTCTCATATTATCTGCACAGCGTGTTTGAGGGACGGCAAACAATAAACTCGTTGGTTGTTAACAGAGCTACCAACTCTCCGTGATACTGTGGAAAGTTCCCTGAAACTAAATGAATCTTTCCATGTTCTGATGAAGAAACAAAATTGAAAATCTCCCTGATTGCAAGATGCAATTGATGGCAGCTCTGTTGTAAGTCAGCCTCAATGAATTCTACACCCACGTCCTGTTTTAAAGAGGTTCCAGAAAGGGTCTGGTTTTTTTCTCTAATAAAGCTCATCTTGGATGCCTTAATTTTTCTTGAATGACTTTGAACTGTTTATGACTCTATTGGCAGTGTCAGTTGGTGAATATTTTAAGGTTTTAAAGGCCTGTGATTTTGGGTAGAGGATGTTTTGGGCGTTCAGGTTGGCTCAGTGGTTTCTTCCCTACCTTTCACCTCCTGTGGAGCCCCGGTTTGAATCCCGGACGACGGGAGCCTTGCACGATATGTGGATTGCATTTTAAGTCCCTACTTTGATTGCGTGGGTTTTCCCCTAAGTGAGGTTATCCTCCCACATCTAAGACCGACATTTTCTTCATCATCTTCTCTACTCAGGTATCTTAGGGTATTTGAGGTGAGGGTTTCTGGGTTTCATAACCACATAGATATAAATAATACTTAAAATCTTCTTGAAAAAATGGTGTCTTATCTGAGAACACTTTGTGATGCAGTGGTGGATCCAGGGTATTCTGAAAGACCCCCCTCCCCACCCCAAGCTGGGTAAAGTTTGTAAAAAAAATAAACAAAATAAACAAAATATTTTGTTATTATGCAAGTTTGCCCCAAACAAGGCTAAAAGCCACTCTTGGTAAGGCGCTATACAAGAAGAAAAATATTAAAGATGAACATAACTCAGGGGATCAGCTTGAATTGATATTCCTCTTAAAACAGTTTAGATTGTAGGATGGAGGGAAACATGCACCAGGCAAGGAGTTCCCAAAGAGATGCAGTTCATGGAACAAAAGCTGTTGGAATGGCTCGATCAGAAGCCTCGAAGAAAAAAAGATTCATCCTTGTATTAAACTAGCTTTTCTCAACCTATCATCATTATTATGTTTACACACAGGCTTAGTAGAGTTGGCTGATTTTTCTAAGTGAAACTGACAGTTTTATCATTTAAAATGTTAGATAACATGGGGATCTTGTGATATTGTCTTCAGAGATCATGACATTGTACGTAACATTTTTGGCATTACGATTCATGCAAAAGTATACTGTATTTCATTTTAACAGGCCTGCAATTTTTCAACGGATTTCATCCTCTATTTTGTGTTCTTCTTTTGTATGATCTCTGGACCAAGGTGAACATTGTATTTAGATAGATAATTTGGTAACATTTGATGTTGTTCTTGTTGAGGTCTATGAATCCCAGCTTGCCTGTTAATTTTGCTGTCGAAAATTGAAAGATGCTGTACAAAGCTTTGTGTAAGACTTGGAAGGTTTGCATGATGGAAATGCAAGTAAGGATATTTGCTCAGTATCACCATGTAGTAGAAGCTCTCTTTTGAGTATGTATGGTTCCGCCGGTTCTATCAAAACCACACATACTCAAAAGAGAGTTGACTACATGGTGACACTGCAAATATCCTTATTTAAAATTGGGTGTATTAGGTTAGGTAATTTCCTCCTTTGTTATTTGCCATTGCAAAGTGGCATGTCTGGTGTAGCCATTTTACATTGTTTATCAAAATCATGAAGTCCTGTTTACCAATACATGATGGTCTTAAAATGTTTCTTTGATAAAATTACACGATTGACGTTTAACACACTCTTCAAATAAAAACCCAATGTACCTTTTGCTGTGAACACCCTCCCAATCACGGGATATTTAGGGAAGCATCTTGTCGTGAGTGTAGTTACCTCATGCCCCATTTCCTTAGTCCTATCTACGGCCCTGATGGATCGAAGATGGGAGTAGCTTACCCCGACTGAGAAGGAATTAATACTGCAACATTACCCTTGAGCGCAGAGTGTGTACGAGGACGGATTATTTTGGAGCCATAGTTGCAGGTGCGTGCGTTCTGTCCATGGGGGAAAGGTGATAGAGACACCCTACGATGTGATCTTAAAGGGAGCGTCATAGATATGGTAAATACTCCCAAAAGTTAACGACCGTAAAAACTTTACTTGGTGTGGAGCAAGGCAGCTGTTGATTAGTATAAACTATTTTGAGGAAAGGATTCCCTTCGAAGTAAATATGGTTTTGGATAATTCTTCACCATAAAAACATTTCAATCTGAGGAACGATTCATGCATGAATTGTTTCTCAGATTTCTGCAGGCGGTCTTTGAAGATTCAAATTTCTCAACATACCTTTATATTGATTTCTAATCAACGGGGTCACTTCAGACAAAATTAGTTCGTAGGATGCTTACTACCATTTTCATCTTTATAAAAATTACACAATTTCTTTTAGGGATCATTACCAAAGTATGTCCATAGCTTTAAGCAAAAACCAATGGCTTATAACATCATCAATTCTTATTTTCTCAAGAAACTTATCTGAAAAACTAACCTGTGAACATTCAGTTACAATACTTTCTTGTATTTATATAAACAGTTTTAAAACGAAACAGCTTACAATACAACCATATCTTGTCTTCTCCAGAAACACATCTTGAAATTGACCTGTGAACCTTTAGTTGGAGTGGTTGCTTGTTTTTATATTTCAAGAAACAAAAACAGCATATAGCATCGTCATTTTTCTCAAGAAACTTATCTTAAGATCTAGCCTGTGAACACTCAAATGAAAGACTTGCTTGTATTTATATTTTAATATAAAAAGAAGAAGAAGCTTATAACATCGTCATGTCTTGTCCTCTCAAGAAACACATCTCAAAACCTAACCTCTGAACCTTTCAAATTGGAACAGTTGCTTTTAAGTTGTCACATCTTGTCTTAATGATCAAAACGTACCCAATGCAAGAGGCACTATGAGCAGTGACTGTTGGAGAGGCGCCCTGTAAATTTTATGATTGATTGTTTTTGTGCCTGTTTCTATAAAGCCCTTGAAGTAAGGTTGCATACAGTCACACTATTTTTTTCACAGAGATGACCGCATTTTAGGTGGGAATATTTTACGGGACAGTTTGGGTACCAACTATTACCTTACAGATTAAAAATTCTCAATGTACTTTTCAGATGATCACAGAAATAGAGAGGAAACAAATTTGTAGCACTTTAATGTAGTAGCATATATTTATTTGCAACCTCAATATAAAAACGGTTGGATTTAAATACACTTGATAACAAAATTACTTAAAAACTACAATACGAAAAATTTATCTACACAAATTTTAAAAACATTAAAAAAAGAAACCAGGCAAGGCAAAAAAACAATAGCAACAAAAAAAATACAAATACAAAACAACACAGCAGCGACTGAAGAATTGTGTAAAAATACATTTAAGGACAATCAGCATGGAAATTACAAAATGGATCTTGTAAAAAAGTGAAATCTGTACAATGAGATCACTTAATAACAGAGCATAATTATTGATTAAAAAGGCACCAGGGGATGAGCGAATTCTTGAACCGGTTAGTTTGTGTCTGAGGTAAAGAGAATACTACATCAGATCGTAGAGAATAATTATTCTCTCTAGCTGGCGGTTATAAGAGATTTAACTTATGATCTCTGTCTTTCAACTTAGTGAAAGTTTGCATAATTCAGTGCGTCTCTTTTGCAGTGATTGCACGTTAAAGGTATTGTACACTTTTGGTAAAAGCTCAAAATCAGTGTCCACATTTTGTGTGATTCAACATATGCATGAACAAACAAACCTGTGACAGTTTGAGCTCAATTGGTCATCGACGTCACGAGAAAATAGTGAAAAGAGACCTTATGTGTTTTCTGTTTTTTCAAACATCAAGTTTTTATCAGGCGTGATAAAAACTATTGTTTTACTCATTTCTCAGAAACGATAGCATTTTAGGCAGAAATATTTGAAGGAACCCTTGCTACCATTACTTACTTTAAATCATGTAAGTTGTGTGTGAATCTGTGAACATTTGTGTTTTTCGATCTTACCAGTAGTGTACAGGGCCTTTAAGCTTAGGGAGTATGCTCTCATAATGGCTAACTAGTAAGAAATATCTGCATAAGCTTTCATAGCAAGAATTACTTCATCAGTGCTACAATCTATTTTCCTTTCTGCAATCACCTGACTAACACGGCTACCACCACTTATCATCAGGAATAGAAAGGGGCTCTGAAGCAGTGACTATACCCATATCAGGCCTGCTATGCCATCAAATATTTCTTGTTTTTAACAGCAACTTTACTCTCTCCATTTGCCAACATTTGCATCTTGCAATCAGGGAGATTTTGTACAATAAATCGGGGAGATATTTAGAATTACATTCAACATAATAGGGAACAAGTTATATGGGTTTTGAGGCATTGCATGGTGAGGTATCAATGTGTATTCGGTCTGCGGTAACAGCATGTGTATATCTACTCTGCTACTTTGCTGGGTAGATTTTGTTCTTTGAGAACTTGACTTGCTATTTATTCTACTGCCGCGGAGTAGATTTCAGAATTCGGGAGACTACTTAGTTCTGAAAAGAACCGTCCTGCTTATTAACTACTACCAGGGTCCAACTTCATAGAGCTGCTTAAGCAGTAAATTTTGCTTAACAATTTTCTGCTAAGCAAAAAGGAGCGGGATACCAGTCATAAATTGTACATGTAACATGGTATTTTGGCTGGTAACTGGTAAGCATAATTTTTGTGTGCTTAGCTACTTTTTGTGCTTAAGCAGCTTTATGAAACTGGGCGCTGGGCAAGTTTCCATGATCAGGGAGATTTTCAAATTTTGTTCATCAGGACACGGAAAGATTGGTTTGTTTTCATGCAACTTCCTGCAGAATCAGGGAGAGTTGGCAGCTCTGCTTTAAACTCCATGTAAAGGACAGCTCCGCGTTAAATGAATGTTAGAAATCGATGGAGCCCTAAACCAAGGCTGCGTGGGATTTGAAGAACTCCCTGGGTCTTTATCAAATTGTCGGCTGTGGGGAGGGTACCACCGGGAATTGGTTTTTAAATCAAACTGGCAGGGTAAACTATATACGTGAATCTATACCCTGCAATGAGGGCTGCTTCTCAAGTGATCACATTTTTTTAAGGGAGTATGCCATCGAGGAATTTGCCTGGAGAGGTTTGTTGTAAAAATAATAAATGGCACTCAAGAAGGATTGTCTTGGGGGGGGGGGGTGAGGTGGTAACTTTCAATTTCAACATCTAAAGCACCCTGTCGTCTCTGCTAACTTGTCGGCTGATAAACTTGAAGAGCATTTAAACATAAGATTTTTAAACATCAAGTTGATGTGATATTTTAAACATTCTATGTTTTGAGAAATACTTACCCGATTTGAAAGCTCTTGTTCTCTTTAATTTGCAAAATAATTGTTACCTGCTTCACGTTTTGACCCTTAAGCTTATTGCAGGTATCTTTCCCAGGCACCTCTATATGTGGACCCTGTTTCAGATTTCAACTTCCAACTGGAGCACACTGTGTGGTTTTTCAGTCTATTCTTAAGGAACACGGACCATTTTTGAAACCATGGCTTTGGTGTGATTTGGGCTTCGGCTTCCGTCAGAAATTCAGAAAACATGTGCTGTCCTCATTGGGTTTCAAACAGGCAGGCAGAGCCCAAGCCTGAGGCGTGGTTTCAAAAACGTCCATTGGGTTTAAATCCAGCCCAAGTTGTTTGTGGGTTTCATTTCTGTAAAGGAGCAGTTACTTGTCAAGATTTGAAGAATAAAATCTGTAGGTTTTCTGTAGTCCTTCACCAAATTAAATGCAACAAAAAGTTGTTATTTGGCATTCATTTATTTTGGAACTTTCCTGAAGCTTTTTCAAACAGAATAAATAGAAAATCTCCACTTCCTTTGACATTTTACGCGCACAATAAATATAAGAAGGAATCTCTGTGAATTTAATTGCAGGAAATCTTCGCACATGCTTAGAGCGAGCCACAATTTACAGGAAATCGGTTCTGAGCGACTTGACGGAGTAACTACCTTGCCTCTCGGCTAAAATAAATAAAGAATGAGCTGGCATGAATGGCTGACTAATGTCAAGGAGAGAAGTCAGTGTGTAGCACAGTTTGTTTTGACATGAATCCTTTTTTATTAGGTTAAGGCTCATGGGGAAATTTTGTATGTCAATAACCTTCTATCGGGAAAAGTAGAAGACAATTTTGAAGATGGTGTCAAGTCAAGGACCTCTCTCTCTCTTTCCCTTTTTTCCCAAGTCCACTATAGACCCATTGCATATGACGTCACACTCTCAAAAAGGAGGCAGATCATTGGATGATAGCTGTTCTCTGTGCGTAAAAACGTGCGCGTGACCTCAGCGTACTTGTAGCATTTCACGTTATGCAAGGGGGACCTATTGATTTATATAGACCTTTACACAACGCGGAACACGCCTCCGAACGATGCGCGTCATTTTGGGTGTCAACTCTCTTTTGTGCATGTTTGTATACGATTTTGACACCCAAAATGGTGGACAGGATAGGATAGGCGCATGTCAGTACGCTGCACTTTGTGCAAGGGGTTTATAAGGATGAAACGCTGTTGTGAAAACATTTATGTTCAAAGTTTAGCACACAACTATTTTTGCAGTTAAGTTGTTGTTAATAGATGTTTAATTTTAGATGTTAATTTTGTTTAAGTTGTTGTTATCGAGCAATCTTGGATATGTTGTGATGGATTTGTGCAGGCGCTTTTAACGAAGCTTTTTATCGTAGGAGTAGAGCATTCCTTTCTTGGGGGCCTTTTTCCAAACCTCGGCTTGGGCTCTGGCTCCTCTTTGGCTCTGTCATCAACTTTGGAGCAAAGTACATTTTTCACAATGTTTCCAACATTAAAAGGAGCCTGGAGCCAGAGACGGATCAAGGGATCAATGAAAAAAAATCATTTTGGTCATGCTCCCTGTATCCAATAACAGTAAATGGATGCTAATATTCATCGTACAAAAAGGAACCAGACTATTTTTTCCTTCATTCCTTCCAACCTCAGTTTGGTTACATTGATTTCAATGGGTGAAAAAACCCAAGATGACCACACCTTGGATATTAAGGTCTATCAATGGTGATGTAGAGAGTCTGTCAATGTTGTAACCTGGATGTTCAGGGACTTTATCCTCTGTAAGAAGAGATACCTGCACGTATCATTTTTTTCTCTCTCCAGCCATTACCACTGAAAATGTCATTGATCTGATGTAACCAATTTTGACCGTCTCGTCAGGTGTACCTCTTGCAACTCTGCTGCCTTGATGGAAGCGGTGTTAAGACATACATAATGCTGTTCAAGCTGGAAGCCTTGATACATGCTGGCAGCCCAGCGGCATGTTCGCAATGAATAATCATCAGCTTGCCCCGATCCATGCATAAACCTGATTCGTTGTCTAACTCTTAGGCCCCACACTCGGAGGGCACCTACCCTGTTTAGTGTGAGATTTACCGACCGGTTCCGACAGCTTCTGAATGAACTGGGGCATCAGCAGGCGCGCTCAATAGTACAAATCAGGCATGCGTTACACGGGGTGCCTCCGTCCGGAATATTTATGAGTTTGCAAAAGAGTTTAGTATGGCAGCCGGGATCCTCTGGCCGTAATTCTTGCATCTTGATGGTTATCTTCGTTTCTACGAGGGATGAGTTTGAGTCAGTTATTAGAGAGTTTGTTTCTCCAGGTGGTTTTTTTGTTTTGCGATGATGCACATCAATATCATTTAGAAGCGGATCAAATATGCCAATAAAGTAAAGACAAAAATCAATTTGGTGTGAATCTTTTAGCAGGCGGTCTCCAGCTGCGTGGATTTACTGCTTGATGATACATGACACTTTATTGACAACTGTAACCTTTAAATGCGTACATACAGAACGGCACATCAGCCATGCACTTTAAGGCTTAGTACATCAGTGGTTTTTGGAAATAGTAGAAATTTCATTATTCCCACATTAAAAAAAAATGTGGAAAATGTATGTATACATTTTAATGAAAACAATGGAAGGTAGTTTCTGTCTAATTTTGTTCCCACTCACATGAGGACTCTATCTATTCGAAAAAGAGTACATCACAAAATTGAATTTGACATTTCCCTTCCTCTTTAATAGAAATTTACAATTTCCTCATAGAGGTGCCCCTTTACCAATGAGAAAACGCCTTGGTGCCCTTGCCCCATACCTTCAATGCTAGTTTGATACCTCAAGTTTTGACCAACTGGTTGCACTCTGCAGCTTTAAGGCTAGTCTGGATTCAGAGGGAAAATTGCAAGGGGACCTAGAGACTATTTTTGTCATCATCACGCTGCATTCCCTTCACAATAAAAGAAGAAAAAAGAACTTGAATCTGAAAAAATGTCCCAATTATTATGCTCCAATCAGCAACACTGTGTTACTGCGTGGATGTACAAATGAACTCAATGTGTGTGTGTCTATTATTGGTAGACTGATATGTATCATGTGTCATTCCGTATTGAATCATTAACGACGTTTCTTCGCTGGTTAGTGCTATCAATCGACTCATCCAATTCAATTTGCTTCTCTTACCGATTTGGTGGAGAGCTGAAATATTGGACTTGTACCGTCTTCAATGTTTAAGTGGACGATTTTGTTTCATTCACAAGTTGAAGTAATGTACGTGGGAACATCCAAGGTTATCAAGAAAATGTTTGGGTGTGGGCGAGACTTGCTTGGTATATTTGAAAAGGTTAATGTCATACTTAAAGGTACGGTCATACTTTGGTTAAGACCCAGAAAAGAAGTTGTGTAATTTTTTATCCGAAGGCCTACTTGTTATAGAGATGGTAATGGTAGTAAGCATCCTGCGAAAATATGTCGTCTGAAGTGCCCTCATTGATTAAAAACCAGTAAAAAGTATGTCGAAAAATTTGAATCGCAAAAAGATCAGCTGCAGGCGACTTTGGGGAATTGAATGCTGCCCTCAACATGACCAGAGATGCGGTTGGGACCCGCTGTCACATTGCTAAGCCATTTTGAGATATGGTGGACACAATACTATGACACTATTTATAGGTTTGGGTAAATTTGTCTGTATACACCCAAACACTCTTGTAGTGTCCACCATATCTCAACAAGGCCAATGGGTTCGTGGATGGATTTGATTTATTTAGCTAAAACTTTCACAGGTGACTTTTATTGAATCTTTCTGCCTATAAATCAGCATCTTCTTGACAAAAAAACAAACAATGATCCTGCCTTTAAAACAAAGTGTTTTTGTTAGATTTTTTTTAGGGGGGCCATGTGCCCCTCCCCCCTCCTGTGCCCCCCTTAGTTGCGGCACTGTACAGAGCTATAAAGGACGATTGCATTCCACACTAAATAGCTTCACCGATGAACTTGACTAATAACTCAGCTGTTAATAGTCATGGTAACAGTTTTCCTCTGCGCCGGTAGTTTAAGATTAGAGAAGTGGGTGGAGGTTGCTCCTCTCATTGTACTGTGACAGGATGTGTAAATATGGAACGGACTAAACCAGGTCAGTTCTCTGTCTCCCTCGAGAAATTGTCATGCAAATGAGGAGTACCTCGTCAAAGCGGTAATTTACTGAGGAGTCTTGAAAGACTTGGAATTGAGGAGTCTGATGTTTCAACCACATGGTTATTGTAAATGAGCAGGATACCAGTCATAAATTGTACATGTGACATAGTAGTTTGGCTGGTAACCTTATTCTGGTAAGTATGATTTTGTTATTCTTAGCTAGTTTTTGTGCTTAAGCAGCTCTATGAAAGTGGGCCCTGGTAATAATGAGCCTGGGCCCAATTTCATAAAGCCTGTAAGCACAACAAACTTTTGCTAAGCAAAAGTAGGTTACCAGCCAAAATACCATACAGTTACCATCTGCGTCTTACCCCCTTCTTTCTTTTGCATATAGCCAAAATTATTTGCTAAGCTGCTTTTTTCTGCTGGCATTTTTGAAAATTGCTTAGTACTTAGCTCTTTTTTCTTGGAAAAGCAAGAAATGAGGGGTACAGTCGCAACACAACTGTTTGTTGGTATTAATTGTAACATTTTAACACATTTAGTGTTTTTTGTGTAGTTTGTGTTTTTGTGCTTTTTTTTTTTATAAATGGTTGACTGCTGACTGTGAGGATAAGGCTGCCCGACTGAGAAAAACTGCCTGCTGTCCTGAAAAATTGAAAAAAAAAAACCCATTGAACAGTTACTGTAGGAAATCTAAGACACTTGACCCCGCAACATCAAGCGTAACTGGTATCCTGCTCTCTTGTCAATCCCCGCAGTTGTTGCGGTGATAACCGAGCAGAACCGATCACTAATACTGACTTGGAGCCTGTGGTTCCCATCGTGCATTGCAAAGTCGGCTTGCACTGGATTACCCTTTTTTCTTTCTGTTGTGGTAGTTTGGGTACCAGACTGTTTTCGCAGAAGTGTAGGCATTGATGTTGATGGTGTATTGTAAAAAGTGATTATTCACATTTTGCAAATCCCTCCAAAACAGGGTTTACCCTTAAATTTGTTATTGACTAGCCAGGACTAGTTAGCTTGTCATTTCACTGGTCCTCCATCTTTTTGACTGGTCCCTATTTTAAGGTTTCCTTTCAACATTGCCTGGTAATTGTAATTTCAAGTAATATGAACAATCAGTGGTTTACATGTAGCAGTGGGAGCTTAATAAACTAGCCAACTGGACTAGTTGGACATAATTTTGACTAGTGTTTGGATGGTTTAACTGGTAATCGGCCAGTGGAGAACTGTTAAGGGAGAACACTGAAATAGAACCGAGTGTTTGAGGACAATGTGGCAGTATTTCAGACAGAAATATTCTGACAGGATTATTTAAGTCTTTGAGAAAGACACTGCAATGGTTGAAACATCAGGTGGTTTGAAATTGTGAAATTACACTGCACGTCATTTTGGTTGCTAGGCAGTTGGCAAGAGCTAATTCTCTTCTTCTTTTTTGTCCATAAATAATTGTTAGTGACAGTTGGCTCTGAAATAAAGTCTATTTATCATAAATTTGCAAATCGTCTATATGTTTTTTGGGAGATTTTGTTTCACAATTAATTTGTCATCGTTAACAATCATGTGTAATACCTTTATACGGCAGGTGGTTTTCGCTTGAAAACCTTTCCTTGCAATGTATGAATAAATTGAATAGACCCTTTAGTTTTATGTTTCACCTCTCAATGTGATACTTGACATGCTGTCCCATTATAAATATCATCAGTACAGCGTGAGCTCAAGACAGACAATGATCATCTGCAATCTTGGATGATGAACTCCATCTCGGATTCCCTCATCGGGACGATACCCAATCCGCATCGTTTTTCTCCACAGAGTTCCTCCGCCGACAGACCAAATATTCACACCCAGCAAGATAACACGCCTTGAGGCTAACTCAACCGTTGGATTTCATCCTTAACATAGCGGTATTTTATTTCTGGCTGTCTCAATCTATCTCTCTCTCTTTCTCGTTCCTCATTTTCTTTCTTTCTGAGATGCCCGTCTAAATGGGGTGACACATTTCTTTGAACTTGAGAATTGACTTAGATTCTCACCTGCAATGAGTCATGGAATCTTTTACTGCAGTACCCTCCCCAGGTTGTTTGTCCACGTCGAGGCTGTACCTATCACCAGATTGCAGAAGGTGCATAATTTACAAACTATGAGATCTCATCGGACAATATTTAAGTAAATTCACACTTTTAAAGAGTGTGATTGTCATCAAAATTCTGCAACGTTCTCGCCTAAACTTGATCCTCCTCAACTCTACCGGAGCCTCAGCATCAGCAGCAATCAGCATTCTACATTGAGAGTATCTTAAACTCGGTTTCTCTCAGAATCGGTGTTTCCTCCGAAAGAGTTTTTAATTCACATGGTCGTTACCCGCGATAGACTGTGCAAGTCTTGTGCGTATTCCAACATTGGGAGTTGGGACCCTTTCAAAAGTGTGGGAGTTTGTTTCCTTCACGCATTAAAGCAATGTATGTGGGACCAAAGCGAATGCGCACAAGTTTTGCACAGTCTATATACAGATCTTCAGATCTTAAGTGTCATCATTTTGATCTGGAAACTTCGATTTTTGATATTCAGTTTGGAGTCAGTTTGGTTAAAAGTCCAAAACTTTAGAAAAGGACAATGCTTTTTCTTCTTTATTAAGTTAAGAAGAAAGAAGTTTCCTTCCAATATCAATGGAGAATAGCTCTAAACAACTCCTTCAAAATTATTTTCTGCATTTGACTTTGGGATCCGTGTTTGTTGAAGCAAGGATCAAGAGTGAAAGAGCTCTAATGTGAGCCTACAACCTCTGATTGTTCATCTGTCAAGCTTTAAAGCGTCCCTGCCCCAAGTGTTCCGATGAATACAAGCGATCGAAGAAAACAACTTCCTACACGGTGTGTTCTTATCGTTTAAGAGCCCCTCAGCACCGTATGAAAACCTAAAATATTTTGTCGGAAAAATATTACTGCCCACGCAGGAACGCTTTCATGCTAACACTTTCTCAAACGCTTTTGTGATCTCGCAACATTTTACCAATGAAATCCGCTGGTGGCTAACTTCTTATTACTCAAACAGAGTTGGAAGTGCTTCAGGTCAAAGAACTCGCTCAAGGTCCCCGATCGAACTTACAGATTTAACATTCAGAGACTTTTCCGTTGACTCTCGTTCTACAACACCCCTTTCCCTTCATCCTATCTCCAAATCATTTACTAAAATCTTTGTCTTTCTTCCTGTCTTCTTATATCAGTAGATAATGCATCTTCTCATCCGCCCCTCGCAGGCCAGAAAGTTTACTCCCAAAGGGGGCAAAGCACTTATCGTCAATAAAGAATGACCTCTTTTCAATATTGTAATGTGTTTGATGCACCTAAGGCCAAGACCAGGGCAACAGCGGTCATGCAGTTCATGCCATTATCATCATTCATTTAATAATAATAATAGTTATAAACCACTTTTTTGTCATTTTTTCTTTGTTCAACCCCAAATAATTTTAAAATTTACCCAGTTAGTTTCCCTTCTAAAGCGCCAAATCTACCTTAACAAGACACACTAAAAAAAAAAGAAAAAAAAAAGAATACCCAAGAAAAAAATAAATGTAGCGTCACTGTAAACAATACAAAAGACCCAAAACAACAAAAATAGTATGTAACTGACTACAAAAAAACAAACCTAGGATCTACGAGAATGCTATCCCCAAAAATGTCTTGAGAGAAACTTTGAAACTTTTTACAGCAGAATTATTACAAATATTTTGAAGACTTTGAAACCAAAGAGAAGATCCAGCATGTGCAATCAAACGGTGTCCCCCCCATGATTTGTTAGGGTTTTTTCAGCTGATTCCGTTGCTTTTCACACTTTTTCATAACGAAACATAGCGCTCATTTGCATTATCCAATTTGCATTATCAGAGCCAAAAGTACGCGCAAATTTAGTTTCACAAACTTTTGTAAAAAATCAGGAAGTATCTCAAGTTTGTATCAAGCAAATTCTATCGATCAGGCACTTTTATAAAGAAAATGTAAATCTCTTTTAATTCATAATTAGTTATTTGTAGTTGGGGAACAAGTTGCCTTTTTATGAAAAGAAATTGTCCTTCTCAAGCCTATGCAGTAAAGACAAAAAAAGAAAAATTCCATGATTAAAGGCACTGTACACGTTTGGTAATTACTCAAAATATATATTAGCATAAAAACTGACTTGGTAACGAGCAACAGAGAGCTGTTGATAGTATAAATCATTGTAGGAAACGACTCCCTCTGACGTAACGTAGTTTTTGAGAAAGAGGTAATTTCTCACTAAAATAATAAAAACTTCTTTCTCAAAAAGTTTTTATCATTCTATCTGAAAGCACACAAATTTGTACAACAAGGGTGTTTCTTCTTGATGACCAATTGAGCCCAAATTTTCACAGCGTTTTTATTTTATGCATATGTTGGGATACACCAAGTGAGAACACTGGTCTTTGACAATTTCCAAACGTGTACGATGCCTTTAACGCAACTTTAAATTACAAGGTATTTGGATTGGGTTTTCAGTCCCTAACTGACTGCGTGGGTTTTCCCTACGAGGATTTTCTCCCACATCTAAAATTGAACATTTCCTCATTGCCTGCTATAAATCATTCTGTTACTTGTGCTGTTGGATAGGTTTTTTGTTTTTTTGTTTTTAAGATGAACATAAATTTTGTGAGGAAAACATTTATCCATGGCGTTTGATTGTTTATTTCTGATTTATAGCCATTTTAGGTTTTAAGGCTTTTTTTATTATTACAAATAAGAAATTGTCAAAGTGGTCATAAATATCACTGTGTGACAACAGGTATGTTCTGATTCCCATGCTATTTAAAGGAATTGAGTTTGTCTTTTATAACTGGGCAAGCTCAAAAGTTTAAAGGGACACGTTGCCTTCGGGTTGGGCGCTGTTGGGCGCTTTAGGGCTATAACAAGCGTTTGATGTATAATGAGCACGGTCGGAAAGATGTTTAAAAAGTAGAATATAATTATCCACACAAACGTGCCTTAGAAATGCTTCGCTTTTGCTCACTTTCGTGAAACAAAACGCTCCGCCATTTATGGGAGTCAAGATTTTGACTCCCATAAATGGCGGACAAATTCTATTAGTCTTATTTCCAGTCGCAGCTGTTGAACTACGACTGAGCAATTATTTTATTAAAAATGTTACGATTACCATCTGTTTATTGTATTCCAATAAATATCCAACACCGAGCTGAATCTAGCACAGTATTGGGCC